>CM028136.1:808955000-810205000 GCA_016271365.2 Neoceratodus forsteri
CATCCCAATGTCACTGTCCCCTCTTTTTGTGGGTGTGGTGCCCCCTGAGCACCCCCCCTTTTCTAAATATTCTAACTCCAGGGGGGTGGACCTCAGAGATGGGGCAACAAATTTATCAGTGTGGCGCCCTAATGATGGGAGCACTGCCACTGGTGCACAGATTGCTGGAAGGGTATCCATGCAGCTTGCTGTTGCTTTAAGAGCACTGCTAGCATTTTGACTGCTTTCTCCCCCTGGTCAAGGTAGGAAAGTTTAGCTCAGAAAATGGCCCTCTCTTCTTTTTCTTGGAGGAGCTCTGTCTAGTGTTCTTGGGCCAATATAAGACTATGCCAGTCCTTATCTGAGGAAGTGACCAAAATATGCCTCTGCCTCTCCAGATGCCTTATTTTATCCAGCAACTGAGTGCACTTATGAAGCTGCATGAATTAATTTGTGGCTGCAAGTCTAATAAACTCGCTCTGAATGGCAGCCTTATATGCTTCCCACACTGTATGGAAATTGGGGACCTGCCCTCAATTTTGCTGAAAAAAAGGAGTTTGTATATTTAAACAAGCATTTGCAGTATTTTGGGTGTGCTAGTACATGGTTATTAGCTTTCCATAATGTGCCTCGATCCTGATTGTGGGAAGGGGAGATGGTGAGCACAACTGGCACATGATCTGATAATACCATAATCCTGATTTCACAGCTATGGATACCTGCCTCTAGACAGTGGAATATCAAGAAAACATCTAGTCTGGAGTCAGAGCCATGAGCCAGAGAATGGAAGGTAATTTTTTTATTAGGGTAAAGGATCCACCATGGGTCCACGACCTCTAGAGAGTCTATCAAATCATGGCACACTCTTTGATCAGGGGAGAAGCCCTCCACCTTATTGGAAAGTGGTCCAGATCTGTGTCCTGGACACGATTCCAGTTCTTAGCCAGAATCAAAGGGGAGTTATAATGAGCAGCCAGAGAGGTTAACAAGGTGGTGAAAAAGGAGGTTCTTGGTAGTGGGGCCATGAATAAAAGCAATGGTCACAACAGTTATGCTAAGAAGCTCTCTAAGCATGATAAACTGGCCATCTGGGTCATGAATATCAGAGGAGAGTTGAAGGGGACATCATGGGGAAATAAAAGGACCACCCCTGCACAGCAGCTACTATTATCGGCCATGAAGACTTGCCCAACCTAGGTTCTACACCACAGGTTACCATCATTCTGCTTCATTTGCATCTCTAGCAACAAAATAATGTAAGAACCTAAAGATTTTAAGTAGCATCTAGCAATGTATCAATTTTCAGGTGTTTGGGTGCCCTTAATATTCCACATAACTCAACAGCAACTGTTAGTAATCATGGGGGAGTGCCAAATGGTATGCTGTCTGAAGAGCGACCAATGGAGAGCTAAACCCACACAGCAAAAACACAGAGACTGACAGACATTACAGTGACATCTGTGGTAGACTGACAAGGTGACTAGTTCAAGCCACAATATGCCGATGGTGGTTACTGTGCTAACGGGCATTCCGCAAAATGATTTCCATTGCTGGAAGTGCACATCGGAAACAGCACAGGTCCCAGGGATGGAATGCACCCTGATAGCGACAGCTGCAAGAGAGTCATGCATGAATGATCCATCACAGGTGAGCCCAGGTGTATCTACACAGGCTGACAGGTGTTGTAGGTCGACACCCAATCAGGATTCCACAGAGGCACACACAGTGACACAGCATAAAACTCAAACCAGGGGCAGCACAGATGTATCACAAGGGCAAATGAGAAACATACCACTCACATTTGTCAAGAGCACCCAGAGGAATGACCTCCTAGTTTTTTGTGGCTTCCTCTATGAGAGGGAGAGGGCGCATGGTGCCACAACATACTGGAAATGCGTGAAGTACCATTCAGGTAACTGCTGCAGGTGTGCTCGAACCTTGGATGGGATGGACGATGTCTCACTCACCAGGTGACACAACCATGTGCCTGACAGTGTAGGGATCATAGTGTGGCAGGTCCAAGCAGTGGTGATGCAGTGCACTGTGGAGACAACTGAGAGCTACCAACAGGTGGTCATTGCATGCCACAGTGGGCTCAGTGACACAGTGGGTAGACAACTGCTGCTGGTTGGTACACTGAAGCGCCCTATCCAGAAGGCAAGGAGGAGGGTCTATTGGTCACCTGCAGAGCCCAACACACTGTCCGCTCTCACCTTCCCAGATGAGTATCACATGACTGATGCAGGTGAGCTGTTCCTCCTGCATAACTCGGGGCCAGTACAGCATGGTTCCTACTCTTCAGCACCCAGAGGAACCTGGAATACCTGGCAATGTGTGGTGCATGGTACATGGATGTAATCTTTTGCAGCAGCCCCTGCCTCTTCCAGCAGCTCTACAGCCTGCATGGAGTGGAGACAATGGTGGTGCTACCAGCGGTCCATGCCCTGATGGCCAGCAGGACTGTGGGGTACTACATGGCAATGTTGCACAAAGTAAAAGAGCTGTGCCCTGAGCTGAGCCTGATGTCAATCATTATAGTTTATGAGGCAGCCACATACAAAGCCCTATGGGTCATGTTCCTACAGGCTTGCCTCCAGGCAAGCTACTGCTATTTCACCAAGTGCATGTGGAGGAAGCTGCAACTACATGAGACCCTGGTACAGCTGTACATGGTGAACAATGAGTTCTTCATGCATATCTGTGTGCTTGTGGTGCTGGCATTTGTGCCACTTGTGGATGTTTGTGGTGCCTATGAAGAGATGCAGTCCTGGCCATTCTTTGAGCCATAAAAAGAGGACCTTGAGCCATAGATCGATTATTTTGAGGACACCTGGTTGGGGCACCCTGTCCATAGTGGGGTGTGGCACTGACCCACATATCACCTGGACTTTTGGAATGTTTACAGTGCTGTGTATGAGAGGCTGCCCAGAACCACCAATGCCCTGGAGGGATGACACAGGGGCTTTAACTCACTCATGGGGGCCTCCCACCCCATGATTTCAAGGTTCATCCAGGTGCTGCATGGACAACAGCAGCTCACAGATTTCAAGATGCAGCAGCTGGTCCATGGTACAGAGGTAGGGACATCATGCAGGAGGACCAGGGATGCCAGTGACCAAGTCCAGGAGATCGTTGAGTAGTACAAGCAGCGCAGTGATAAAGGATTATCTGATAGGCATCACCCTCAATGTCTGCCTGCAGATGTGAGTGCCATAGGTGCCATAACAGCTGAAGTCTGTGGACTATGTGCATAGGACAGTGGTGTGGTGATGGGGTGGGAGTGGTGTGGTGTAGTGTGGTAGGCACAGCATTGTCACATAAGTTATAAATGTGCAGCAACAATAAATTCTCTTTGCCAGTGCTCTTGCATCCCCTCACTGTCTCTGTGGTGTGGTGCACAGTGGTTGTGTTCCATGTACTGGGATGCAGGGACATTGGCCTGGGTGCTGGGGAGGTGGATCATGCCTGCTGCCATGGGGCCGGGGAGGCTGCCCTCCTGATCTGGGGGGGACAGGTCATGCCTGCTGCTGGGGAGATGGAGGTGGTTGCTCTCCTGATCCGGGGGCATGCCTGCTGCCGGGTGGTGGGGGTGGATGCCCTCCTGATCCAGGGGGGTGGGTCATGCCTGCTGCTTGGCTCTGTTCATCAACTTGGCTGTCAATGTCTTGTTTGCTGCTGCACTGTGCCAGCACCATTTGTGTTGCCACGAACACTGTGTCACTGTGGATGCTGTTGGTGCAGCAGTGTCATGGATCTGTGTTAAACTGCTGAATTCAACATCTGTCATGAGAGTGAGGATTCTATGGTAATGCATCTTGTGTACCCAACAGGTGAAGGGTAAGAGACCTTGGCACCAGAACAGAAGGCCACTGTCACCCCACCACCACCATACCACCACAACCCCACCAGCACATAATGAGGAGACTGAAAATGTCCAAAACTCCCCTTATACCTGTAGTAGAACCAGTAACAGAACACCATGCTGCCCCAAAACAATGATAAGCAATAACTCAAAAACCAACAACCAACCAGGTAGATCAAGGGTCAATTATATACAGAATACACAGTGTCCCACAGTGTGAGCAAGGAAAGCAAAATAAGTAATAACCCAGAAAGAGTTGGGAGTACTCAGCCCTGGAAGTGGGAGTCCACAATCAGTAAGCCCAGCTCAGTCCCCTTAGCTAAAGAGGCCCAGACCAAAGAAGTACCTGTGTTGGCTGGGTACTGCCCGAAAGAAACACATGATCAATGAGACATTCATCCAAAATGCTCCAGACCAGCCTCCAGCTCTAAACATCACAACCAAGTTTTAGGCCAGAGGCAAAGTAGCATGTAGAACCCAAGCAGGAGATAACAAAGGAAAAAAAAACCCACCTCTGCTAACAGAACAGTATAAACCATCAAATATATAGGTATGATGATGGCGGTAATGGGTAAGTAAGAATAAGCAACAAAAGACCCTCCCCCTTACCAAATACATTAAGAAGGTCCAAGTAATTGGTTTAAATAAGAGTGAAAGCAGTCCACCAGAAAACTACTCAAAAGGTCCTTATGAGGTGGAGAATAGATGTCAATGTACAAACAGTAGAGTCAAATCCATGAAGATGGAAAAAGGCAAGAAAGGAGTAAGAAGATACCCACAGAGAATAAAACGGTCACCACACTGAAGATACAGTGTTGGAAACTAGGAGCTGGTGCATAGGGTGAGTCTCCTCAGGCAGCAAATGCCATTGTGTATGACAGGTTTGGAGGGCCAAACCTGACTAGAGTAGTGTCTGGACAAATGGAGCCAAAAGGAATGACATCCTGTAGTGTAGGCATCCCTCATAGCTGAAGTAGAAGTGATATATATATATATATATATATACATATATAGGGGATATGACATGGCCTGACTGAAGATATCATATTTATCTTCACGAGAGGCCAATGATATCATGATATCTCATGAGTGGCGAAGCAACGTTGCTATAGTAACACTCGCTCGGGTTTTCGTTCCCTTCACGAAGCTGCGAATCACTTGCACTATCTTGTTGCTACTGTCAGCTAAGTTTCTTAAGAAAAGCTCAAGTGAGCTTGCAAAAACAAATTGTACTTCTCACACCTCGGGGACAGTTCCGATTTCAGTTTACTAGCAGGTCCACACTGTGTCATGCAGTAAGCGCTCGGTCACGCTACAAACTTAGGAGAAGGAAAGTTAAACTACATTATTAAAACCAAGGGAAGACGGCGCAAACAACCAGATACGTTTTGTCTCTCTGTTTATTTTTAGCAGTTTAAAATTATGGAAGATCAACTAGATACTGAGCATTGCGGGGGTGCAGGTCGTGGAAAGGCAGTGGCAGAGCTTGTCAATGCTTTCGGTTTCATAACAATGACGTACAGGAGCATAGAGATATCACCATGACGTATAGGAACATGGAGATATCTGTATGACGTATAGGAACGTGGAGATATCAGTGATATCTTCACTGCCTGCCTGAGATATTAGTTTTTATCTCTAGATTTATTCCAAAACACATGTTGTATAAATATATATATACATACACACACACACACACACACATATATATATATATATATATATATATAATATATATATATATATATATATATATATATATATAAACACATATACATCCATCCTCCTATGCTGTGCATCTGGACTAACAAATTCACCAACCCTCCCTTCCCCAAACTATTAACAGCAGAATGCTGGCTCCCGGTCATCTAGGGTCACTTAAACCACTTCTTCAGGAACATGACTGATCACCAATTGACACAGCCCCAGATGTAGACATAGCACTTAAATATTTTATCTCCATCTTCAGCTCTGCCTGTGATGTCCATGCTCCCTACCAGAAGCATAAGATCAAGGGTGTCAATAACCCATGGATTATTCTAGACCTCCTTGCACGAATGAAATCCCGAGACCACCTCAGGTACTGAGCTAAGGCAACTGTCTCTCAGGTCTACATTCAGGCTTACAAAACAGCAAGGAACACCTGCACTAGAGCAATTCACCTTAAGAAGGCCAACTACTACAGGAACACCTTAGCCAACACCTGGAAAGATGGGAGTAAGTTCTGGTGCAACCTCACTGAAGTAACTGGGAACGACCCCAAAGTAACACCCTCAATGCTGAGCATAGATGGCGCCATCACCTTGAATCATGTATCCATAGCTAATGCATTTAATGCTACTTTCATGGATCTTAGTCATGTACTATCCCTAAACTTGTACAACCCCACCTCTGACACCTTACCTCACGTAAACTCAGGAATACCCCAGGGCACCCTCTGTTCCATTTCAAAGCAACCTCTGAAAGCCTAGCTAAAAAGCACATACTTAAAGTGGTCGGGATTTCTAAATTTAGTGGTGATTCCCTAGACTGGAAACTTCTTGACCTCACCATTAACAAAGTCCTGTCCCCACTTACCAAAGTCTTCAACCATTCCTTCACGTTTTCCCAGTTCTCCCCGTAATGAAAATCAGGAGTGGTGACTCCAATTCATAAAAGTGGAATAAGTATGGTCAAAAAGCAGATTTAAAAGCAAGAGATGTCACAATGGCCTGGATGGAATGCTGTGCTGAGTGGCTCATGCACAGCATTCCACTCCAGCCACTCTAGAACCCTGGGGGGAGTTCAAGTTAAAAAAATATTTCTTCTGTTAGTCAGTTCTTGCTGGGCTGTGGAGTAGAGAGGATCACAGGAGTGCAACAGAGACTTGTGGCTTACCTGGAGTCATGAAGCCTGTCCTGTTGACTCTGTGGTGATTCCCCTCCTCCAGTCCACTGAAGACTCCCTGCTCTGTGGTGTTCAGTGGTCTGTGGTGTCAACGGGGCACCACAAAGACAAAAATCAGCCATTTACCATGGTTTTGGGCTTGTAAGCCCTTCGTTTTATTGTTTTGACCCCCCCCGAGTATATTAAGTTTAATTTTGGTCCCACGCTGGTGGCAGAGAAGCGCTGCATCGCCGAGTCCCTGTCAGCCATCTGAGGTCCCCCTTGCCATCCTCCCAGCTGCATGCCCATTTTCCCTCCCACTGCCAGCATCCCTCCTGCCTCCCTACAACACAGCAGCCCTCAGAAGACAGTGGAGTGGTGAATTGGCGGCAGCACAAGAAGAGTGTTGACCGCCTGTTTAAAAGGCAGAACTGTGGTTTGTGTGTGCAGCGCAGAAGGCGCGAAGAAAGGCGGCCGAGCACCGCAGTGGCATCGGGTCGCTAGGACCCTTCATTTATTATTCAGAAGGGGAGACGGGGTTAGCGACGCCCATAGGAGGGACTGAAAAGCAAGGCCAGCATAGTGGCCTGCTGAATATTCATTTGGGGGTGGATCTCGGGCAGAATCTTGGTTGCTGAGTGACAGCAGGCTCTGGGAGCCTGCACATTTAAAGGGGGAACGCAGATTTCAAAGGGCAACAAGCCCAATTCGAGGTAGGGCACCAGACCCAAACTAAAGAGGGGCACCAGGCCCAATATAAGGTGAGACACCAGGCCCAAAGTAAAGAGGGGCACCAGGCCCAATATAAAGTGGGGCATCAGGCAGACCCAATAAAAAGTGGGGCACCGGGCCCAAAGTAAAGAGGGGCACCAGGTCCAATATAAAATGGGGCACCAGGCCCAATGTAACATGGGGCACCAGGCCCAATATAAAGTGGGGCACCAGGCCCAAGTTGTGGTAGGGCATCAGGCCCAAGGTAAATGTAGGGCATTAGGCCCGAGGTAAAGCTTGGTACTAAAGGGAGGCCCTCGCCTAGCATAATAGGGCAAGCCAGCCCAGTGGTACTAAAGGGAGGCCCCGGCCTAGCGGAAAAGGGCAAGCCAGCCTAGTGGTACTGTAGGATTCCTTAGCCACAGCGTACTAAAAGAGATCCTATTCCAGAAGACCCTATGTTTAGAAATAGGGGTTCATTTAAGACTGTTTGATTTGCCTATACTGTGAAACTACTGTGATTACTGTACTGCTTATGCTGAACTATTGCCCTAAGTACCTGAACTATTGTCTTAAGTACCTGAACTATTGTTCTAAGTACCTGAACTATTGCTCTAAGTACCTGAACTATTGCCCTAAGTACCTGAACTATTGCTCTAAGCACCTGGACATTGGCCCTCATCAGTAATAATTACTCATGAAGTTATAATTTGCCCTCCTCCGGCAAATTATTGTATCATTCCACAGTTCTTTGGGCATTTTTCAGTTATATGTTTACTACTGTATGAAGACAGTCTCAATCTTCTACCACACTGCAGATTCATAGTGTGGTCTATAACACCACGTACTTAGAATCAGTCTCTACTCAGAAGAAGACGTCCTCTCAGCATCCATCACTCCTGGGAGATCCTCCATCAGCTCATCCCGTCCATCTGTGTCGTCTGCTGAAGTCGAGTCCATCACCAGTCATACAAGTTGTACCCGCCGTTTCTTGTTTTTTCAGCTTGAAGGTACGTCTGCCGAAACACATCACGACAGCCGTGCCAGTGTCATTCCGTATGGTTCCTGTTCCAGATGTCCCAAAGTTAGTTGCCCTTTACAGAAGAGTGAGCTCATCCTGGAGAATCTAGTCTGTGCCCCACCTGGTCGTTCGCAGAAAGTCGAGTCTGTCAAAGCCCAGTACGGGACGCATCCACCGTTTCTTTGTTTTGCGTTAGTTCCTGATCCTAGGATTGCAGAGTCAACCATCATATCTTCAGATTCTTATGGTTCCTGGTCCTGTCAGAGTTGCTTCTGAGTTTAGCTGGCCCTTGGAGTGCTGCAGCATCAGTCAGGTCATGGTAGTCCTCCATTGGGTTCATCGCCATGCAGATCTTGATCCATCTTCATCCGTGTCGACCCTGGAAGTGGCCGAGGAACCCTTTGTTTTCAGTGTGTTATTTCAGGAACCAGTTGCTCTGGTTCTACATTCTGGCAGCCTTGGAGAGAGTGGGCTTTTGCCAAAAAATATATGGTCTGTTTACCAAACCTCTCACCACCCCAGTGACCTTAACTAGGTCCTTGCTGGGAATTGTGATTACGGTTCTACAGTTCTGTTTTACTTCCCTTGTAACTACCAATGAAGAACAACGGTGTACACGAAGACACCAGATCTCGGGACTCTTGTAATATCTGGACTCTTATGGAAATGTGTGATGATAATTACCCTGGCACAGTTCTGAGTAGCTTATGTTACTTGATCCTCTTCTAAGAGTATAGAAGTGTAGAATAATTTCAGAATAAGAGTGACAGTAGGCCTAAAGTTTATTCTTGTGGTAATAACCTTCATAGTGGTAGACAAAAGTATTCCTCTGTTCATTGCCCTATTGTTCTTGGGCAACCCCTCCTCCCTCTTGTGAATGTGTCTCTCTACCTGAGGTACAAAATAAATGCCCTGCGGGCATTGAAGCACTAAGTTGACTCCTGCCTCTCCTTGTCTGGGTAACAGTTATCCTAGCCACATAATTTGGATCTTGGTGCCTCGCTCATTTCTTTTTACCACCTTTAGAGTAGAGCACTCCTCACAGAGCACCTCTAGACCATTACATCAGGGCTAGAGCACCACATAAGCGAAAATTTTTGGCGTAGTCGGCAGGATTGAGATAATTATTTATCTGAGGAGTCCAAAGTTGGAGTGGCTTAGTAAGAAGCACAGATGGAGCTAGGGTGTAGTAGTGGATTGTCTGGGGAAGATAGAGAGTCAGCTGGAGGAGACAGAGATGGACTTAGAGGGAATATTCCACCATCTCCACTAACCATGCCGTATTACTTTGGAGCGCCAAGGCTTCCACAGTTTTCTGGAAAGAAAGATGGGGATGGAACCAGCAACCTGGGGGAATTCCATTCAAAGATGCAGGCCATGTTTCAGCTGTATCAGATCCCTGAGCAACAGAAGGTTGAAATTTTAATTGGGCAACTAAAGGGAGCTGCCCACCGAGAAGTCCAATCATGGCCAAGTGGAGCAAAAGCCACAGTGGACCAGATGCTCCAGATGCTACAGCAGATCTTTAATGCAAGGACTGTGTCTGACCTCAAAATGAAGTTCTTTTCACATACCCAGAAGTCTCAAGAGACTCTGAGAGAGTTTGCACTGAGTTTGCAAGAGCTGTTACGAGTGACAGAGAGAGTAGACGCAGCAGAGGTCCGAGATGCAGATCGAGTACTAGTTGAAAAATTTGTTGAAGGAGTGCAAAGTGAGGCCCTGAAGAGAGAACTATGCATGCTGCATTTACAGAACCCTGAAGTCGACTTTCTGGATTTTAAACAGAAAGCCATTTGAATTTAACCCCTCACCCCTGCCTTTTTGCCAAAATGACAGGTGGCATGCTGTCGAAGCTGACAGCAGTACCTGGTGGGGACCTGAGTTTGGGGAGGATGAGGTTACTCGGCACAGGGGGACCTAGGTTTGGCTACTCTGCACAGCGGCACCCAAGTAAATCCGAACACAGGAAGCAATAACTGTAATGTCGAGAACCAGGAATGGAATTCTTCAGTGTGGCTTTTATTCACATACTATCTGAACAAACAAAGCATAGACGGACCCCCATGGGGCTACATTTCCTGGTAATGCAGATTAGAGACTACAGAACACTTTATCACCATTTCCAGCCTTCAGGCTCTGAACCCACCAGGCACACAGCCCAGACTTGCACACAGCTTTGTGTACACAGCCCGACTTGTACACACTTGGGTTTTCCCCACTGGCCCGGCTCCCCTGCCGGCCACTTGATGTGTGGTCCATTTGAGGAATGAACCAATTATCCTGTTGTGGCTCCCCAAACCACACAAGAGTCTGTGACTCTTAGAGAGAATTTTCCTTACAATCCCACATCTGGGTACTTCCCATCACTGGCCAAGTGCCTGAGGCAAAGTAGAAAACACAGAAGAAATCTGTAGAGGTGGACCTGGTCACTAAAGATGGGGGGCCACCACCTCCAGCTCCCACAGCCCATACCTGGCCATTTCTCTGGAAAACTGAACAATTCCTTTGCTGAACTTCTAAATGTAGATTAAGGGTAGATGTCTGTCACATCTCCTCTACATATTATTTGCATCTCACAAAACTCTGGGATTTGACACTACTTTTACTTACTTGGCCCATTTCTCTAGGCTTCCCAATATGTAGTTCAATCCCTAGATTTTCACACAAGTCCCAGGGTGAAGAAAACATATTCTCTCTTAGCCAGAGCAGACACTCACCCTTAAGTTGCAGGTACCCCACAGGCAACTCATAAATCTTCTATCTTCCAAAATAAATCCTGGACTAAACAGGTAGCTTTTCCTCCACTAGCAGAATTAAGGGGATTGCCCCAGGAACCTGCTGGGAATCTTTTACATCCCCCCTCCGGAGGGAGGGGGCACTGAGACTCGAAAACAGTGGTCTCCACCACTTGAGTACAAACTTCACTCTCTCAAGCCAAACTGTAGACTCTCCTTTAAAACTCCCAACATTCTATCTAACTCCCTTTGCTGCAGATTCCAATGTGGCTTATGAAGCTGCGAAAGTTCTACTGGTGATGTCATCCCTCAGTCTCAGCTGAGACTAAGAACAGAGTGAGACAGTGTGAAATCCATTTAACTGGAATTTCACAAGCTGCCTTCCCTGCCTACCACTAGGTCTTACTGGGATTCTAGTAACCCTGGGTAACAAGGGGGTTAAACGAATATTTGGTTCAGGACATTCCAGAGAGAAGACTCTGGCATACCCCCCAAATGGCAACCTCTATGGGAACTCACTGGCCAACCTACACTACCAAAGGATGGAAAGAAGACCATTCTTGGCAATCAAGACTCCAGCCAGACGAAATGTCCTTACAAAGATGAGAACTGGGAAGAGGAGCTGTTGCCTACCTGAGCTGGCATTCAGAACATGAGCAGATGCATGAACCAAGGATACAGACACTGACATGTTCTATGCAGACTAGTGCTCAACAACACTTGGAACTGACTGAGCAGATTGCTACACTGACCAACCAGATGGCAGAGATGTACAAGGAAATGCAGAGCTGGAAAGCTGGGTGGAAGAATGAGAACGGCTTTGTTCCATCAGGGAAAGAGAGGAAGCATGACCAAATGAACCACTCAAGAAGGAGTGAAGAGAGATGCTCCACAGATCAGTTTGATAGCCAAGGAAGGCCCATATGTTGCCGTGTGGTGTTAGTGGCCATACAGTAAGGAGATGTGGTCAGCCAGTAAATAACACCCTGAATTTAAACAGGACTTCTTCGGGGATGAGGACTGACCCTCGAAGAGCAGCTGATCAAGTCCAGCAGTCCCACTAGAGCAGTTGTATTTCATCGGTAGAAGCCCAATGATACCAGTCAAGGTCGATGGCATCGAGCTTATGGCATTATTAGACACCGGATCGCAGGTTACCACATTGCAAGGACAAGAGTTCCGAAGATACTGGACACCTAATGATCTGACGCTACCTCCTAGATCATGGGTAAAGTTGATAGCGAGCAACGGTGATGAAGTACCATATTTAGGCTATCTGAAAGCCAATGTACAGCTAGGAAAGAACGTTCAATGCAACACAGGCATTATTGTGAGCGACATTGAGAGTGATCAACTGCAACCACGAATTCTAGGGATGAATCTTCTACAAAATTGCTTTGGTGAATTAGTGAGCATCCTCCAGCAGCATGCCAAACACGTACCTCGAGTGGAGAAACATGCCCTGCAGCAAACTATCTACAACTTGCAATGCCATCAATGATTCTCTAATGCTGAGGGTGAAATCAGTAAAGTAAGGGTGATGAATGCAAGACCAGTAACCTTCAAGCTAGGCACTGAAACCACTCTTTGGTGCAAAGCAGAGGTGGGCACGAGGGGTCAAGATTATGATGCCCTAGTGGAACCTTACCCAATGAACAAGGAAGAGCCAATAATAGTAGCTCGGAGTGTAGCTACAGTGATCAGAGGTAGGATACCAGTCCGAGTGCTAAATTACGGGACTCAGATGTACTGGAACCAGCCGGTTGCTCAGATCCACACAGTGTGTTTACAGGACATTGTCGAAGCTGGGGAAGAAATAGTGAAAGTGCCTGAAGATGGGATGGAAAGTGACCAGAGACCAGAATGGACCAAGGAGATTAAAGTAGGCAATCCAAAGACCAGCATGAAGCAAAGAGCCGATGTTTTGAAAGTGGTTTTACACCAAAAGGAAGCTTTTAGCCAATACCCCTTAGATTTTGGGTTAGCTCATGGGGTACAACATCACATCAATACCCATGGACATCCACCTATCCGAAAGCGATTTAGGCCTATTCCACCAGCCATGTACCAGCAAGTCAAAGAAATGATTAAAGAAATGAAAGAGGTTGATGTGATAAAAGAAAGTCATAGCCCTTGGGCAGCGCCAATTATTCTGGTAAAAAAGAAGGATGGTAAGATCCGATTCTGTGTGGATTACCACAAACTAAATGCCATCACTCATAAGGATGCATATCCTTTGCCTAGGATAGAGGATTCCCTCATGGCTCTTCAATCTGCAGCCGTATTCTCCACTCTGGATTTAACCAGTGGATACTGGCAAGTTTCTATGGCGTCGAAGGATCAGGAGAAAACAGCCTTTATTACCTCCATGGGTCTCTTTGAATTCACCAGGATGCCTGTTGGATTGTGTAATGCACCGGGAACTTTTCAAAGACTAGTGGAATATTGTCTTGGAAGCCGAAATTTTGATACTCTGTTATTATACTTAGATGATATCATTGTATATTCGAAAACTCACAAAGATCACTTGCGTCACCTGGATGAAGTGTTCCAAAAACTGATCCAATACGGTCTGAAAATAAAACCCCCTAAATGTCATCTGTTTCAGACTAACGTGAGTTATCTGGGACATATAGCCTCTGTGGATGGAGTGACGCCAGACCCAGAGAAGATCGAAGCAGTAAAGAAATGGCCTGTTCCTACTACCATTCGAGAGATCCGAAAATTATTGGGATTTGTTGGATATTATCGTAGATTTATTAAGAACTTCTCCAAAATTGCTGTGACTTTACACAAACTCTTAAGAGGATCAGCAGAAGGTAGAGTCCCAAAGAATTTCCTGGTTACATGGGGAACTGAGCAACAAGAGGCCTTCGATCAATTAAAAAAGATACTAACTGAAGCTCCTATATTGGCGTATCCAGATTATGCAAAACTTTTTCTGTTGTATACTGATGCCAGCAACAAAGGGTTGAGCGCTGTATTCGCACAAGAACAGAATGGTGTGGAAACAGTAATAGCCTACGCAAGCAGAGGAGTAAGAGGCTCCGAGCGGAACGAAGCCCGCTATAGCTCTTTCAAACTGGAATTTTTAGCGCTAGTCTGGGCTATCACAGAGAAATTCTGGCAATATTTAGCTGCCACCCCTTTCACGGTTTTCACAGACAATAATCCTTTAGCGCACCTGAATACTGCAAAGCTAGAAGCCCTCGAGCAAAGGTGGGCCTCTTGACTCACGAATTACCAATTTTCCTTAAAGTATCGCTCTGGTAAAGCTAATGCGAATGCTGATGCCTTGTCCCGGATGCCTGAACAAGGAGAATCAGAAATAGATGACACCCCACTGGAAAATATAGAAATGCCACCTTTTCTGCAGGTACCAGCTGAGATTGTACAGGCATGCTGTCAAATTGCTCCCGAGTTTAAAGTGGAAGATCAACCAGAAGTGGATGACATGATTGCAAATCAAAAGAATCTATGGGTAAAATTACAAAGCCAAGACCCTATAGTTCACCAAGTAAAAGCTCTAGTTGCTCAACAGAAGCACATGACCCAAAGAGAAAGAAGGAAGTTGAACACAAAAGTGATGAAACTTTGTAGACACAGAACTCGTTTGACCATAGAAGATTATCGTCTGGTTAAGAAAAGTAGAAATCCTACCACACACACACAGATAACTCAAATCGTAGTTCCAAAGACCAGTGCTTCCATAGTGTTGGAGGCATACCATGATAATTCAGGACATTTCGGTCACAAGTAAACTGAAGCTATCATCAGAAGGAGATTTTATTGGATAGGAATGCAAAACAATATAGTAAAATTGTGTGAGGAATGTCCAGCATGTAACTTAAAGCACAAGGAAAAGGTGAATCAGAGAGCTCCTCTCCATCCAATAGTCAGTAATGCACCATTGGAACTAGTTGCACTTGATCATTTGAAGCTAGACCCTAGCACAAATGGACACATTTATATCCTCACTATGGTGGATCACTTTTCCAAGTTCGTGGTTGCAAGCGCAGTAAAAGACCTATCTGCTCGAACTACTGCCGATACCTTTATGAAATGTTTTGTACGACCTTACGGATATCCTACAAAAGTCCTAATAGATCAAGGAACGTCTTTCAAATCTCAACTCTTTCATGAACTTTACGTTTTGTATGGAAGCCATAAGTTAAAGACCACTACTTACCACCCCCAAGGTAATGGACTTTGCGAAAGAACAAATCAGATTCTCCTAGAAATGTTGCGAGCTCTACCAGAATATAAACATCCCTTCTGACCAGCTCTACTTCCTGAACTCATGTATCTTTATAATAATACTATTCATTGCTCCAGTTATACACCTCATTATTTAATGTTTGGACGACATGGAAGACTTCCGATGGACTTAGTGCTGGAAGTACCACATGAAAAAACTAAAATAAAGAAACCAGTGACAAATTGGGTCCAAGAAAATAATCAACGCTTGCAGGAAGCTGGAAAATTGTTGGTAGACACATGGAGCAAGCACGGCAAAGCAAAAAGCAACTACTTATATCAAGGCCAAAGCTACACTTTTACTTGTCGGAGAAAGAGTAATGTTAAAGAAGACCCAAAAATGCAGCAAACTGTCTTCAAAGTGGGAACCAGAACCTTATTATATTATTGAGATACCTTATCCTGAACTACCGGTATACAAGATCCAACAGGAATTTGGACATGGTACTAAGATTGTTCATCGAAATCTCTTAAAAGCTTGTACTTTCAGAGACACTGTGATTGTTAAAGAACAGAACAGTCCTACGCCAAAAGAGAGGCAGAAGTCCACAAAAAACAAGATGTGGGAACCAGAATCGCCAACCAGTTGGTGTACAGAACCTTGGACTTGTACTTCAAATATGCATTCCCAGGACCATTCAAATTGTGTACCAGTGATAGCTCCAGAAATACCGGATTTCCTGGAAAGAGAATGTATTGTTCAAGAACCTGTTGATTTCCAACCCCGCAGATCTCAAAGGTCGAACGCAGGTATCCCTCCTTGAAGGTATATCACAGAAGCTTCTCAACTCATACCTTGGTACAACAGGTAGATCTAATCCAAGTGATTTCCCTGACACAGACACTTTAGGGTAAAACTTCAAAAATTTACAGTACAATAGATGTTTTAAGAATATTTTAGAGATTTTAAGAGTGTTTTATTAACGTAAGACTTCATAGAGTGTTAAGTAAGAATTTGAGATTGTTAAGATGATAAATTTTATAAAAGTGTTAAGGGAATACATGGGGACGTATTTTATGCGGGCCCGAATCTGAAATGCCCCAAAGTTGCAGCATCCCAAAAAGTTAAAAATAAATAAATAAATTAGGGATTCACAGGTGCTCAGAGTACCTGCTGTAGGTGTAGGCAGCAGGGTACTAGGATAAGGGGCCCCTGAAAATAAAGATTCAACCTCCTTGCAATGAGAAACAGTAAAATAATGCAGACAAGTGCCCTGTGCACTTTACAGTACAGTCAAAAAACAGATTTAAAAGCAATAGATGTCACAATGGCTTGGATGGAATGCTGTGCTGAGTGGCTTATCCACAGCATTCCACTCCAGCCACTCTAGAACCCTGGGGGTTCAAGTTTAAAAATATTTATTTTGTTAGTCAGTTCTTGCTGGGTTGTGGAGTAGAGAGGATCACAGGAGTGCAACAGAGACTTGTGGCTTACCTGGAGTCGTGAAGCCTGTCCTGTTGACTCTGTGGTAATTCCTCCTCCAGTCCACTGAAGACTCCCTGCTCTGTGGTGTTCATCTGTCGGTGGTGCCATCGGGCACCACAAAGACAAAATCATCCATTTATCTGTGGTTCTGGGCTTGTAAGCTCCTTCGCTTTTATTGTTTTGACCCCCCACCTCGAGTATATTAAGTTTAATTTTGGTCCCACGCCGGTGGCAGAGAAGTGCCGACATTGCCAAGTCCCTGTCGGCCGCCTGAGGCCCCCTTGCCGCCTCCCAGCTGCCTTCCCATTTTCCCTCCCACTGCCATCATCACTCCAGCCTCCCTACAACACAGCAGCCCTCAGAAGACGGCGGAGTGGTGAGTCGGCGGCAGCACAAGAAGAGTGCTGACCGCCTGTTTAGAAAGGGAGAACTGTGGTTTGTGTGTGCAGCGCAGAAGGCAAGAAAGTCGGCCAAGCGCCACAGGGGCATTGGGTCACTAGGACCCTTCATTTAATATTCAGGAGGGGAGGTGGGGTTAGCGACCCCCATAGGAGGGGATGAAAAGCAAGGCCAGCATAGTGGCCTGTTCAATATTCATTTGGGGGCGGATCTCGGCCGGGATCTTGGTTGCTGAGTGACAGCGGGCTCTGGGAGCCTGCAGATTTAAAGGGGGCACGCAGATTTCAAAGGGCAACAGGCCCAATTCGAGGTGGGGCACCAGGCCCAAAGTAAAGAGGGGCACCAGGCCCAATATAAGGGGGGGCACCAGGTCCAAAGTAAAGAGGGGCACCAGGTCCAATATAAAGTGGGGCACCAGGCCCAATGTAACGTGGGGCACCAGGCCCAATATAAAGTGGGACACCAGGCCCAAGCTATGGTAGGGTGTCAGGCCTGAGGTAACTGTAGGGAATTAGGCCCAAGGTAAAACTTGGTACTAAAGGGAGGTCCCGGCCTAGCATAATAGGGCAAGCCAGTCCAGTGTACTAAAGAGAGGCCCCAGCCTAGCGGAAAAGGGCAAGCTAGCCTAGTGGTACTAAAGGGAGGCCCTGACCTAGCAGAATAGGGCAAGCCAGCCTAATGGTACCATAGGATTCCTTAGCCATGACGCACTGAAAGAGATCCTATTCCAGAAGACCCTACGCTTAGAAACAGGGGTTCATTTAAGAGTGTTCAGTTTGCCTATACTGTGAAACTACTGTGATTACTGTACTGCTTATGCTGAACTATTGCCCTAAGTACCTGAACTATTGTTCTAAGTACCTGAACTATTGTTCTAAGTACCTAACCATTGCTCTAAGTACCTGAACTATTGTCCTAAGTACCTGAACTATTGCTCTAAGCACGTGGACATTGGCCCTCATCAGTAATAATACTCCTGAAGTTATAATTTGCCCTCCGCAAATTATTGTGTCATTCCACAGTTCTTTGGGCATTTTTCAGTTATATGTTTACTACTGTATGAAGTCAGTCTCAGCCTTCTACCACACTGCAGACTCATAGTGTGGTCTGTAACACCACGACTCAGAATCAGTCTCTACTCAGAAGAAGACGTCCTCTCAGCATTCCTCACTTCTGGAGATCCTCCATCAGCTCATCCCATCCATTGTGTCTTCCGCCAAAGTCGGGTCCGTCGCCAGTCGTAGAAGTCGTACCCGCCGTTTCTTGTTTTCTCAGCTTGAAGGTACGTCCGCCGAAATGCATCACAACAGCCGTGCCAGTGTCATTCCGTATGGTTCCTGTTCCAGATGTCCCAAAGTTGGTCACCCTCTACAGAAGAGTGAGCTCATCCTGGAGAACCTAGTCTGCACCCCACCTGGTTGTTCGCCGAAAGTCGAGTCCGTCGAAGCCCAGTACGGGATGCATCCATCATTTCTTTGTTTTGCGTTAGTTCCTGATCCTAGGATTGCAGAGTCAACCATCATCTCTTCAGATTCTTATGGTTCCTGGTCCTGTCAGAGTTCCTTCTGAGTTCAGCTGGGTCTTGGAGTGCTGCAGCATCAGTCAGGTCATGGTAGTCCTCCACTGGATTCATCGCCATGCAGATCTTGATCCATCTTCATCCGTGGCGACCCTGGAAGTGGGTTTTGGCCAAGGAACCCTTTGTTTTCAGTGTGTTATTTCAGGAACCAGTTGCTCTGGTTCTACATTCTGGCAGCCTTGGAGAGAGAGTGGACTTTTGCCGAAGAATATATGGTCTGTTTACCAAACCTCTCACCACCCCAGTGGCCTTTACTAGTTCCTTGCTGGGAATTGTGATTAGGGTTCTACAGTTCTGTTTTACTTCCCTTGTAGCTACCAACGAAGAACGATGGTGTACACAAAGACGCCAGATCTCTGGACTCTGTAATATCTGGACTGTTATGGAAATGTGTGATGATAATTACCCTGGTACAGTTCTGAGTAGCTTATGTTACCTGATCCTCGTCTAAGAGTATAGAAGTGTAGAATAATTTCAGAATAAGATTGGCAGTAGGCCTAAAGTTTATTCTTGTGGTAATAACCTTAGTAGTGGTAGATAAAAGTATTCCTCTGTTTATTGCCCTATTGTTCTTGGGCAACCCCTCCTCCCTCTTGTGACTGTGTCTCTCTACCCTTGGTACAAAATAAATGCCCTGCGGGCATTGAAGCACTAAGTTGATTCCTGCCTGCCCATTTTCCCATCCCTTACCTACCCTTTTTCACCTCTCCCATCCTGACTATGCTCTCTGAGCTGCCCTCTTCCTCCATCTACTTTAGTAATTGAGCAACTATTATTACTTCTCTGCACCTGTTACTCTACTGCTCTGCTCTAACCTCTCATGCAATTTCCCTAGGCATACATTTGGACAATACCAACTGCACTGACCTTCAGCATAAACAGCTCGCACTTCACCCCTAGACAATACCATGACTGCTCCCATTGTTTACCTACTGTTTTGTTTTGTATAAATTACTCACACCACAATTCCTAGTCAATGCCATGGCTGCTCCCATTGTTCACCTTACTGTTGTTTTGTGCAAATAACTTGCACTACAATTCCCTGACGATGCCATTTGGCTGCTACTACTGTTTACCTTAATGTCTGCTTGTAATTTTCATTTTGTAATTTCATCTTTGTCATATGGTCTTGTTACATGGTTTTTTATTTGACCTTGCTTTCCATGATGTGGAACTTTGTAAAAGAGACCATGGTCAGATAGTCAAAGCAGTTGCACATGGCACAACTGAGTTGTGCCGGCACAAGTGTGGAATTGTGCTGAGGAGCCATATTCAGCAGGATTGATTAAGCAGTGCAAAATCCATTGCGCCAATGTGCAACTATTAAGTATGCAGCAGAAGTGCAGAGGGCGTACCCATGAATATCCAGCGCAGTGGCATGTTCAACCGTGAAACCATGGCGCAAGTGTGGAGCAAATCGAAGTTGCTCTGACCAGACTTGTTGCTATAAATACAGAGCACAAACACACAGACAGCAGTGGCACCAGGGATGAGAGTGAGAGGGTGAGATAGAGACAGACAGACAGACAAAAGACAACACAGAGGGACAGGGACATAGAGGTGGCCTGGGAGAGGGAGAGAGGAGCAGAGAGAGAGAGAGAGATGCACACACACAACCTGTGGACCAGGGTGGCACACAGCCAGCAGCCAACCACCCAAGGGGACAGTGGACAGCAGGGGCCATGGACAGTGACCCTTCTTGATGGAGGCGGTAATGAGGGGTGAGGGGGATGGAAGAACAGTTACATGGCCAATGAAGGCCCGCCAGCAGTATGTCCAACACAGGTGGTACCGTGCCCACTTCTCCTTTGAGAACTATAGTGACACTGAGATCATGGACCAGTACTGCCTGAACAGGGCATTCTGAGGCAGCTCTGTGAGCTGTGCAGTGACGAGATGCAGGCACCTACCAGATGGAGCCATACCATGTCCATGGAGATGAAGGTGACTGCTGTCGTGTGTCTGCTCACCACCGGCATCTTCCAAAGACCAACAGGGGACAACATGGGCATCACCCAGTCAGCCTTGTCCCACCTCCTCACATAGTTCCTCAATGTTCTTCTGCCACGTGCTTTGGAATTCATCCATCTCCCCAGCACACAGGCGGAGCGTACAGCAACTATGCAGGACTTCCACAGGGTGGCATGCATGCTTATCATGTTTGGGAACATTGACTGCACCCACATGGGCATCTGCATGCCATCTGGCCCTGAGAGACAGGTGTATATAAACAGGAAAGGGAGGCCAAGAATCAACTGCCAGGTGGTTTGCGGCGATGGGCACATCACCAATGTTCGCACACACACTCTGGGAGTGCACATGATGCATTCATCTGGCGCAGCTCTATGCTGTGCCACAGATTTGAACATGGGGACATCACCACAGGCCACCTAGTGGGTAGGTATGGCATGAGCAAGGAGCAATGGGCAAAGCAGACCTGGGGATTGGGGTAGGCAGGGGTGCATGGTGGCGGAGGCATTAGGGACAGGCAAGGGCACTGCACAGCACAACAGAGAGCTAACCATTTCATTCTCCACACAGATAACAGTGCATACCAGCTGAGGCCTTGGCTGCTCACCCCTCACCAGTGCCAATCAGCCCCAGCAGAGGAATGGTACAATGAGGCACATGCCAGCATGCACAACATCATCAAGCACGTATTTGGCATGCTGAAGGCATGTTTCTATTACCTAGACAGGTCAGGTGGTGCCCTGCAGTACAGCCCCTTGAAAGCCTGTGGCCTATTCCTGTCCTGCTGCATACTGCAAAACATGGCCATTGACCATGAGATAGCTGTTGAGGCTGATGAGGGCAACAGTAGTGGGGACAATGGGATGAAGGGTGGTGGACAGCCACCTCCTGGGCAGAGGGACCCCAGCTGATGCAGCAGACTTGATACCACTGTGACATTGTCTCATGGGAACACTATGGGGAACAAAGGTAGGTGGTGAGTACACATGCATGGGCCACACAGACAGGTGCAGCACACATGCAGGAACATGCATGGCAAGGGCATGCACACACAGAGGTGTGATGCAGGAGTAGTGGAGCCAGTAGCACACACACACACACTCACACATACCCAGGCATTGGAATATGGTGTGGATCAGATGCATTGCACTGGGCACAGGCACAACCGTGATAGACTGCCCTCATCATGCCCATGCCACACAGTCCAGCAGCTGGGCATGCACACACAGGCAGTGTATGGCATGACACACAGGTGCAAGACACACACCACCCATGTGCACACAGGGCAGCAGCTGCAGACCATGGTCAGAGCAGCCCGCAGATCAGGGCCGCTGCATGGAACCATGACCACCATGGTCATGGGGCCAGCTGTGCTGGGGCAGATTGGCTGCCACAGACTGCGCATCAGTCAGGTGGATGTGTAACAGCCCCAAGGGCTGGACTGTGACTGTGTCCTTGCGGAGGTGTGCAGGCATCCAAACAGGCCAGCCCTAGGCATGCCTGGGACGCCTACATCAGAGCTCATCGACTGTGTTGGACTCACCTGATGCAGGGTTCATGGGGTGGACAGCACACTGTGGGTGGTCTCCTGTGCATGGCCACACCCTGTGGCAGCCAGCAGTGCAAAGCCATCCGAAATTGCACCGGCAGTGTGATCCAAGGATGCAGTCATTGTCTCCTGCATGCATTGCATTCCTTGCAGGATTTGCACAGTGCCCTTCCTGTTGCTCAGCTAACTGGTGCACCTCCTCATGCAGTACGTGCACCAGTGGTGAGAAGCACCTGTTGCTGAAGGGGCACCCTCAGCAGTTTGGTGTGCTCAGCCAGATGGTTGGCATTCTGGGGCTCCCGAATGGAACACCATTCCTCTGGTGGTGACCTGCCATGCTGCACATCCCCCCTCTCTGGTGGACGCTGCATAGTGGGGTCTGCAGGGTGCATTTTATTTTTTATTTAGTTTTTGTTGACCGGGTAAGTGCACTAGATAAATCCTGCCTATTTTCAGGTGTGACCCGGGGGAGGGGATACAGATGAATGTCAACTGACCTTGAACCAGATTAAGCTGTTGGTGGTATTTTTTTGTGAATGAGGGGTATGGGTACAGCAGGCACATCAGCAGCAGACCCTGCGGCTGGCTGCTCAGTGGCACCTGCAGCCTGCTGCTGTCACCCATCTGGCTGCTGTACACCATCCTGTGCCTACACAGTTGCACCACAACCACCATAGGGCACTTCCATGGCACCGCACACCAGCGCACCCTCAGTGGTGGCAGGCAGCTTTTCTGCCCCAGCAGAGTGCTGGGCATAGGCCATGCCTGTGATGCCAGCAGGAGCGACACGCCCACAATGTCACCCATGCTGTCCAGGAACTGTGAGTAGTTATCATCTGTGTCAGACCCCGCAACCGATCTGTGTCTCCATGCACAGGACACCAAGGCTGGCATCCTGCAGGATCACATCCAGGACCTCATCTGACCCTAGGTCTAGGACATCCACTGGCACCATTGCAATGAGCTGTAGCCTGTCAGGTCCCTAGATGCTAGTGGATGATGACAGTGCTTCCTTAGGGGCCGAACTGGTGGCTATGGGTGCCATTGCTGCTGCTGGTGCACCATCCTCTTCATGGAGGCATGCTGGTGCTGCAAGAGAGGAAAAGTGTGTCAGTGATGCAATGCCCACATGTACCCCATACCTGCTGCTGCATGTGTCCTGCAGCATGGCATGCATGTAGGTGCATGCATATGAATACCAGCATGCCCATGTATGCACCCTCTGGCTACCAGCTGCATGTCTGACATACATACTATGCAGTGATGGGCTGCCAGCCATCTGGAAGCCTCCTCCAGGCACACCTTCCACCATCCATGGTGCAGTGCATGGTGGCTGCCACCAATTCCTCTGTCTATGTCAGTGTGGGTGCATCCACTGGCCCTCCTTGGGTGGCATTATGGGATGCTCTAATGGTAGCCACCTTCTCCTTAATCTGCCACCTGTCAGTCCCAGCCTTTTTGTGGCATTCCTGCGCCGACCACTGGTGGTTGCTGTGCTGGTTCACATAGGTCACCACCTTCACCCATGCAGCTGCCCTGGCCTGTGGTGTGACAGTGGCACCATTCAACAGGGCCTCCTGTCGAGGAAGACCTCAAACAAGGCATCTGTCTGCCTTAGTGAAGTTGTGCCTGCGCCTGTGCAGGCCCCCCTCACCCTCCTCATGTTCCAACATGTTGCCTCCTGTGGACATGGACAGCACAGTGTGTCATTGGCAGCATCTCCCTGGTCCATCCCACCCTGCAGTGCTGTCTGCTCCCAGTGTGCTGCAGCAGCATCCACTACTTACCTATCAAGATTGCAATACCGGTCCATGGCCTGTGCTGTTCCATGGTGCTTATGAGGTGCAATGCATGCAAATGAGGTTGAGCACAACAGCAATGACATGCTCCCCACTCCACCACGCATTGGCTGATGAGTTAATTTGCATGTGTCATCTCAATATCAAGATATTACGCTGTGTGCAATGGTATTGCACTGGAGCAAGTGGTGGTGCAATACCCACTCATGCGGGGTGCTCAGGCCTGCAGTGCACATCTGCACTGCAATGTGATGGTGTCAGTCACACAAGATGTGCAAACAGCGTGATGTATCAGCATTGCACAAGCTGCGCATGGCCGGCAACACGCTCTTTGAGCATGATGGCATGTTCCCTATCACGTTCATGCGAACTGTGCACTAACCACTGATCTCTGATCTTTGACCCCTGGGTCCTCTCCATGGCCCCATGGCCCCACCAGCCACACCCACTGCACATGTCCAGCACTTGACGATGGACAGGCACTGTGCAGTCTCCCGTGCATTGTGCATCCGGCACCTGTACTAAACACATGTGCCTGATGCCTCCATTTTTGCTGCCAAACCTTCTACATAGCAATGGCACAGGCTAGACTGAGAAATGCTCTGAACTGGTCCCAGCTTGAACTGGCCAATCTTGTGGCCTGTGTGGAGCCCCATGCCCCACAGCTGCTTGTGCAGGTGCCTCGCAGCAGGTCTGGGGCACTGTGTGGCAGGGGATTGCTGCCAGCCTGGAGTGCAGGATTGGGGTGCCCAGAACAGGGGAACAATGCAGGCACCAGTATGATGACCTCATCAGTTGGGACTCTGACTGGCTGAGGAGGCTTCAGGCATGTGCCAGGTGTGGGACTGTGCCACAACCAGGTAAGTCATCCCATGTTGCATGTCTGCCCTGATGCTGTATTGTGGTGTTGGCTTGGCTGCCTGGCATGCCCTGCAGAGAGGTACACTGTCATCATGTGCATCATGGAGTGGCATTGCCAGCTTCTGCTTGCATTGTGATGCAGCCGTGCAGGTGTGTGGGATGTGTCAGGCAGGGCACACCCTGTGCACAGCGATCTGGGGGCAGCTGCTGTGGTCAATTACTGATGTGCACCTGTCTTCTTTCTAGTCCCAGGACCAGAGTACCACAGGCGGGCCAGGGATGTGACAACAAGGACAAGCAGTGCACCATGACAGTAGAGGACCTGCACCACCAGGACTGCAGGGGCAGGTAAGCACTGTCATGATCCTTGCACTGTTCATGGGGGGTGGGGAGGGGGTGCAGGCATGGCTACCTGTGCCATGTACCATGGCAGCTGTGTGTGTCACACTGTGCATGGTGCATGCCACTGTGGCAAGTCCATGAGATGGCTGTTGGTGAGGTGGGCATGCACCGCTGCCATCATTGTTGCTGTGGTGCTGCCAGTGCACTGTGCCATGTGATTGTCATTGCGCAGTCATGTGGACATTGTGTGGTGGGGACCACCTCTGTGCAACTTTGTGGTGCACTGTATTGCTGGCTGGCATTGGCCCATCCCCCTGTGAGTGGCCATTACCAGCCGTCCAGGGGTGTGTGGTCCCACTGCCCATTGCACACTGTGGGTGGGCGTGGTTCCTTGGGCCATTACACTGATCACCTGTCCTGTCCCTTGCTATAGGTGTCCAGCAGCCAGCGTGAAGACCACCACACCAGATGTTGAGCTGGCTGATGCATCAGACCCTGCTCGTGGTGTCCTCGATCCTAGAGGTGGTGGCATCCATGCATCGAATGATGGAGGTAGAGAGGAGGGAGAGTCAGAATGCCAGGGCAGCCAGACAGGGCTGCTGCTGAGGTTTCACAAGTTTTCCCCTGTCTCCCCTGTTGAACCTTCCCATACAGTCCCCCCTCCCACAATACAGTCCCTGTTCCCTGTCCCCTTCCCTCGTTGTACCTACCCTTTCCCAGACCCTGTCTTTCTGTACATAGTTTATGTTAATATATCTATTTTCTGACATACCTGCCTGTGTCCATGTCTGCTTTGCAGGTGGCATGAAGAGCCATGCTGCAGTGGCCCAGTGTCTGTCCATGTGGTATGCATGAGGGGCACATGTTGTGCTTCCATGGTTCCCTGCTGTGTGCAGTGGTGTGTCTCACCATGGTGGTGGCCATCCCCTGGGTCAGTGGCTGTGCTTGAGGTGCCCATGGGCGGCTGTTAGGGTGTGTGGTGGGTGTATGCATGCTGGTGGCACATGGCCATGGTCATTGGTTGGGTACTATCCACACACTGTGTTGGGGTCCTCTGCTTGGCATTATGCAGCCTGTCCCATGTGGTCTGCCAAGCTTCCTGCAACCCCATCCCATCAGTGCCCACTGTGTAGGCTTCCTGTGTACCTGTGTTGCATGTGTGTGCTTGGCTGCATAGTCCTGGGTATGGCCTGCCATGGTCTGGGAGGGAAGCATGGCCAGCAACCTGCGGGGGTCTCCCATGGTGGCCTCCATTGGTGTTGGCACCTCTTGTCACCTGCTATCTGTGCTGCTGTTGTGTTATGTGATCCTGTGTCTGGGTGCCTATGTATGCCCTGCTGGTGGCAGCCTCCTGTGGCCTGTCACTGTACTTCCATGGCTCTGTCCCTGGGTCTTTCCCATGTGCCCTGCCCCCCTCTGTTTCTGTGCTGCTGTGCTCCATGGTTGTGCTGGAGCATCTCTGTTTGCTCTATGGTGCACCTCTTTTTGCACCATGGTGCAACTTTGCCATATTCAGCTGGGTTGTGCTGGCACAATTCAGCTGGGTTGTGCTGGCACAATTCAGCCTGTGCAACCTCTGAATATGGCTCCAATTCTGCCATGACACATCATATTTGCACTGTGCTGGACTTGCGCCTGACTTTGGCACATTTCTGAATATCCAGGCCCATAGCTCAAAGGTGTCATCTGAAAAATCAATAAATAAAAAAAATAAATAATTAAAACATTCAGCGATGATCAAGCAAAAGTATACCGGTATCACCATATACCACTACCGTGCAAACCCAAAATGGGTTTCAGATGGAGCCCCAGTGCAGATAAGATTAGTGTGGTGTGACTGTGCAGTGTAGAGCAGGAACACGGTGAGATGCTGAGCTAAAAAGAAAAAGCATGAAAGGGAGAAAGAGAGAGAGAGAGGCAGATAGCAGGCTGAAGAGTCAGGTGGCAATTCTGCCATGGGGAAGTCTGCAGGCCAAGTAAGGCAGGCTAATAACTAAACAGCATTATCAGGGGAGATAACCCATACAAAAGATAAGGAGCTGAGTAAATCTCAATAAAAATGAATTAAAACAAGCATTTGTCATGCCGAATGTTGTCGCGCTGGCAACGGCATTAGTAGTGCAGAAGTTAGAGATGCATAATAGGAATGGCAGTAAAGTATGGAACTGATGCTAATCCCACCCCCACCCAGCAGAGACTGACAGGCACTGGGGTGTGCCTTTGGGACATCAGCTATAACACTCATGCCATTTTACCTCACCATACCCTGTAGACACTGAGAAGTGTTGTGGTGTGCTTTGGAGTCTTTGGGTCTTATACTTACTCCATTCCATAAGGAAATACACTGAGACGGGTGCAGTATGGGAGAATGGGCCTCACCCTGCCCTGTACACCCTGACAAGTGTTGTGATGTGCTTTGGGGTCTTTGAGCCTTATAATGTACTGCACTTACCCCATTCAATAAGGAAATATGCTGTGCCAGGTGCAGTATAGGAGAATGGAGTGAACTTTAGGGTCAAACACTCCAAGGAACGCCTTGATGCCTGTCACTGGCTGCAGGGTGGGGGGGGGGTGAAATGGCATCAACATTACAGCCAGTATTTCCAAGTCACACTCCTGATTCCTGGCAGTCTCTACAGGGTGGGGTGTTGCAATTGGAAACCCTAACATTGTAGGCATTTGTTGGTATTTTCACTCCAAATTTTCAACATAGGCTTTTTGTGACCCCACCTCATGAAGAGCAGCATAGGTTCATACTAAGGTAAGGAAAAAGAGCTACTATGCCAAAGCCCATAATGCTCTTATGCTAGGCCAAAGGAAAATATGCTAGATTATACCCTGAACTGATTAACTTGTCTAGGCGTTGTTTAAAAATATTCTTAGAATCTCTCAGAACTACAGAGGGTGGAAGATTATTTCATGGCCCAACAGAACGAATAGTGAAGAAATATTTTCAATTTATTCTTTTAAATGGATTCCTAATTAATTGGAATGGATGACCCCTAATGACATAAGGAGATGATTGAATTGAAGGTCTAGCTCAGTCATGATATAGGGATCATGCACCACATCATATAAAAATAAAAGCTCACCTCTCAGACATCGGTGGAAAGTGATATCAGGTTCAAATTCTGTAACCTCTTATCATATGATATGGATTTAAAACCAGTTATTTTTTAGTGAATTTTCTTTGCACCTTTTCAAGAGATCCACAATCAGATTTTTTGAATGGGCACCATATCTGTGATGCATACTCAAGATGGGGTCTGACATAAGACCTATATAGGGGCATGAGCTCGATTTTGATCTCTAGAAGTAATGTTTTGAAGAATTGACCAAACAACTTTATTAGATGTATTAATAATGGAATGCAGATGTTTGGAATAAGTAAGGTCCATAGAGATGGTGATACCTAAATCCTTCTCATCAGAGGTGGCAATTAGCAGTAAGCCACAAATTTTGTATGGAAACATAGGGTTATTTGAACTGAGATGCTTTGCATTTAGTAGTATTGAGCTGCATGCCCCAAGTTTTAACCAAGTTGAGATAGAATCGAGATCCTGCTGGATAAGGTCTATTTGATCTTGATTTGAACAGGGCCCTCAAGCTTAATGTCATCAGCATATTTAGTAGTAATGGAAACACAGTTTTTGGTGAAATCAGAAATAAAACTTGAAACAAGCAGGGACCAAGAAGGGGCTTTGGAACACCGCCAGAACCCTGCCAGTATTTGATAGATGGCCTTATATTACTTTCTGTGTTCTTTTACAAAGCCAGTTCTCAATCCAGGCTATAATAAAGTAGTTAATATTAAATTTCCTTAACTTAAGGCTTAAAGCTCAATGAGACATTAAATCAAAAGCCTTGCTGAAATCAATAAAGATAACATCGCAAGGTATTTTGTTATCCAAGAAAGAGCTAAACTGTTCATAAAAACATTGCGAATTTGTTGTACAACTTCTCCCCTTTCTGAAACCATGTTGATCCAAATCACTAGCATCTACAACTATAATCTATAACAGTCAAGATAACATCCTTAAGGAGACTTTCCAGAACTTTAAACTGAGGAGAAGCTAAACTAATTGGTCTATAGTTCTCCCCAAAAAGTTTAGAATTATTTTTCTGTATAGGAACGACAATAGCTTCTTTCCATTCATTAGGTACAAAATTATTTTTTAGAAGTATTTCATATAAAATCTTCAGTGGATGTGAAAGGAGATCATCCACCAGATATAAAAGATGGCCTGCAATATTGTCAGGTTCTGAACAATATTTACCTTTTAATGATTTAAATTTTTCTTTAATATTTTCTTCAGTAAAACAGATTGGAGAATCAGAATGATTTGAAATTGGCTTAGAAGTGAAATTATTTGATTGTGTAAAGATCTTACAAAATTCAGTATTAAATGCATTTGCCATGGTCTTTGAGTCATGAATGAGGTGGTTATCTTTTGTTTTTAGGGGCCCTACCTTACAGGAAGTTTTCTTTAAATAATTTATAAAAGAATAAAATTGATTGGCATTTGACTTAGTGGCTTACAATGCTAGTTTAGTTTCCCACTTAGATTTTGCTTTCTTAATACAAGATTTACATTTTTGATTTGCTTTTTTGTAAAGAATCCAGTTAGATGCATAATCAGTTTGTTAGCTGAAAGGTGGTTTTGTACAGTGGTTGTGCCATTTGGTAACACAGAAATAAAAACACATGGGCAGGATGTGGAAAATGACAACTGTATTGCTCATGAAGAGGCATAAAAAAATGGCAATGTTGAAAATCTGGAGTGAAAATATGAAAAATTGGTGAAGTCATGACCATGCATAGAAACTGCACAACACACATCCATAACCCAATTATTTGGGCTTTTTTTCAGCCAGATTTTCAACATAAGCATTTTGGGACTTCCCCACATGAACATTAGTGCTGTGATTTTGTTAATCTGTCCCAAAAGTCAATTTCCCACAGCGACCATGCCATTGTGTGCCATAGGTGTGGAAACACATTTTGGGCAAGCTATGAAAAATGACAGCTGTACTGTTCACAAGGAGGTGTGAAAAAATGCCAGTGTTGACATAAAGATATTTCAGATTTGCGGAGCTACAAGGGTGCATGGAAACTGCACAACACACGCTTGTAACACAGTCATTTTATGGACTTTTGTCACCAAATATTCAACATAGGCATTTTAGAGCCTTTGCTCATGAACAGTGTCACTGTCATTTTCTGAAAGTGTCCCAAAAACTGATTTCACCCAGTGACTGTGCTATTCTGTGCTGGAAGTGCAAAAACACATTTCGGCCAGGATATGTAAAATGACAGTTGTAGTGTTCGTAAGGAGGTGTGGTAAAATGCCAATTTTTAAAATCTGGAGTGAAAATATTACAAATTGATGAAGCGATGAGCGTGTGTGGAAACAGTGCAATGCACGCTCATAAAACAGCCATTTTTTTATTTGTTCACCAATTTGGCAACATAGGCTTTTTGAGATCCCCCCTCATGAACAGTGGCACTGTCATTTTGTTACTCAGTCCCAAAAGGTGATTCTGCACAGTGACCACAAAATCACCTTTCAGGACTTAATAACACCATGACAGTGACTGAATTCATGAGGAGGGGCCACAATAACCCCATGTTGAAAATTTGGTGCACAAATTCCTAAAAATGCCCGAGATATGCACCAAAGTTGAAAAAACACCATTTATGCCATTATACAGCTTATCGACATTTCCTCAGTTCGTAGTCGGCTCTGAAGAGTGCAGATGTATTCTCATTCCACCAAAAGATCATCGTGCAGACTCTGGAGGTAAGTATGGGGCGAGAAGGAGTGTGGGGAGGCAGGAGTGCACAAAGGGTAGAGTGTGAGTTGGGGCAGGAGCGGACAGACTGTGAGGACCTTTTTTTCTTTACAGGTAAAAATACTTTTTTTTTTTTACAGGGGCATTTGGCGTGCTAGGATGGGCTCCCAGAATGCCAGCTGAGTGTCTGTGGGGGCTAGCCGATGGGGGATTGGGCACCCCCGTCAACACATAACAAATGGGGGGGCATTATGCCGATGGGGAGTGAGCTCCCCTGTTGGCTCATAAACTGGGTCGGGGCATGCCAACAGGGGTATTGGGCACACCCAAAGTCAAAACTGGGGCAGGCAGTGTGCCACCATGTTTACTGTAATATTTCACCAGGGAAGGTACATCAGGAGGTGCCGCTGCATATGATGAGCTTTGCTCTCATTGCAGCAGACCTTTCCTTCAATGTGCTCACCACATTATGTATTCCTGGTGTGGCACCTGCATGCTGGCCAATTGGGGAATGAAGGACACACCTACTGATGCATGCTCTGCATTCACCCAAAAGTGACCGCGCCTCCAAATCTGCTACTAATGCACTACGTTGGCTGGCGTACAAGCGCAAGCCAACATAAAAAGGAGAGAGAAAAAAATATTTAGTCCATTAGTGGACCCTAAAGTGAAGGGGACCAGGCCACCCAAATTAATTTATTCTGTTGGAGTGATTGCACAATGGGGCAGGTGGAGGGTGAGTGAAATCCCTTAAGCAGTTTGGAAAGCTCTTGCTTCATTGCCTTAGCTGACAGAAATTCCAGAGTGATTTGAGGTTTAAAAACTAAAAGGCAGGCAGGGGAAAACATTTTAAACATAATATTAGCAGAATGGAGGGCTCTTTTCACCTCTTTGTAATTCCTTTCTATGGGGGCTTACCTTTTTGTCTGTTCTCTTATCTTGCTCCTATCTCTGGAGCACCTCCCAATGCCTGCAGGACTCCCAGTGTGTCCTGGCCACAGCCCAGGTCCACAACTGTGCCCTGTGGTCCTCATAGAGCTCCTCCCTTTCTTTGTTGCCCTCCTTGGGCTCACTGAGCAAGATCATGGGCCACCAGCATTCCAGAGCTGGCTGGCAAGCTCGCAATGTGCAGAGAGGTTTGCTTTTGATTTAAAATCACATCTGTGGTCAAGTTGTGGCTCCTCTAGTAGTCCCAGTCCCCTGGGGTGCAGACCAGGAGCCAGTGACTCGGTTCGGACCACGGGGGCCTGCTTATTAAATAATTACAGAGAGCCACACACACTAATTGTTCCTGGCCCAGCATCATGAATATGAATGAGTCGTACATTAATATTCATGAGCTGGCCTGCTCAGCAGTACAGGGCTAAAAGTTACGGTGGTCACTGCTAATGTAAAATTATAAATAATAGGGAGTTATGGGCACTTTGGCAAAACTTCAAGGATAAAGCATAAGGAAAAACTAATTAAAATAAATATGCAGGCTTCACCAAAAGTTAACATCGGGACCCAGATAAAAGTCTGTCTGCTGTCTGGGGCACTTAATTATGGCAGCAGTGACAGGCTCAGGACTGAAGCTAAATGTTTATTCTGGGCAGTGTTTAACAGGGCACAATAGCAATTACTGAACTGTGGGGCAAGCAAGTTAATAAAGTAAATTGTCTGGCTACACTAGGACTTTTATTTGGGATTGTGTTAAATCTGCAGAGAGACTCTGAGTTTAGAAGCCATGATTGTGCAGACACAGCCAATCAGAAAGCCAGGACTACAAAGCAGGGATTATTGGGACAATAGCAGAGATTCATGGGACATTGCAAGGTGCTTACAGGGAAACAGCAGGGACCTAAATTCAGGCATCAAAAAAGGGAGTCTATTGTGCATCGAGTGAGGTTAAAGAATATTCATTTTGTGGACTGGCAAGCAAAATCAGCCAATTATGGTGGGAGCAGCAAATAGCTTCAGCCAATTGGGAGCCTCAGAAGGACTCCATAAAAGGCACTGTTTTGCCATGCTGAGCAGTGAATTCAAGCAACAGCCCCCCAGAGGGGTTGGGGGGCTCATGCCCTTTGCTCCAACATGGCAACATGGGCCTAGTGATCCAGTGCAGGTCCCATCACAAGGAGGGGCTTCTCCTGCCAGAGAGACAAAGTGGCTGCAGAAAACAGAAGTCACTAGCCTGGATGTTGCCAGAGATTGTCCTCCAGGGCTGGCCAGCACCTTTTCACATTTTGGGAAAATGTGAGCAACCTGAACATTCAGCTATAAAACAGCTGCATGCACATTCTACCTCAGCAGTGAAAGTGCTGAAGAAGAAAGTATGAAATGTCAGAGAAAAGAAAAACAATTTCTGCAAGTATTCTGAGTGAATAAATTGTGTCTAACAAGTAACAAGTCTGAGGAAGTTTGCAAGGGGCAGAGAAGCCCAGCGAGTTTAGGATGTGACTGTCTGTCTGCACCCTAGTTTAATGAAAGCATAGAAAGGGTGGACATCTGCCAAGTGACCAGAGAAGGATCCTGTTCAAGTATATTGTGATAGGGAAAGGCACACCCCCCCTTTTAGGTTTCTTTTTTTTTGGCATTGTGCAATAACAAGTCTAAGATGTACTAGTTTATCTTATCTATGTCTTATTGTATTGTTCAGTGTTTGTTTGTTGGGCTGGCCACCCACTTTGTATATTTGTTTGTTTTGTCTGGTGTCCATATTTATCCTTCCAGTGCATCCTAGAAGCGCTTAAACAAAATACCAACACCTTAGTTTTTTTATGTATTTTTATAGTACTTTTATGTATTGTATTTTATTGATTGAATGTTTTGTTTGTATTATGTTTGTTTGTTAATGTTTTGTGTGTTTTTTAGTTTTAAACTTGTCTCCAATGAAAACAGGCAGTTTGCACATTTGGATTTACAAGTATAAAAAATAAAAATGAAAAAAAAATGTGTTCTATATGTATGGAGCCAGTATCAATTGCTAGTAAAGCAAAGTTAATCCACGGTTAGAAGTTAATTTAAAAACACAACAGGCTCCCCTTGTATTTATTTTATATGCTTTGTGTTTATCCTGTAAAAGGATTTGTAAAGAAAGCCCTCAGCATTTAATGTTTCCAGAAACGCTATAGTAAAGATACCCTGAAGCGTCCATTGTGCTTTATTATTATTTTAGAGATACTCATATCTTAGCAGTTTAAAAAGTAATTCTCAATCCTTTTGTGTGCTTCCTGCTCAAAACCCCATTCAGGAGCTGTACTGAAGAATTACATAGAAGAATTTAATTTAATGAAGTATGATAGTACGAGCACGGTAAAATGATTACAGCACACAAGCTTGCACTATCGCAAAGGAGTTTCAGTCAATAAAGCCACTGAAATAATGAGAGAGTTGTAAAACCTGTCAGACATGTTTTCATACCCTCCAAAGGTAGAACCATTGGGTTGTTTGCTATTTTTCAGACTTTTCGAAACAAAGGTAATTCTCTAGTTATTCAAGACGGAGCCAAGCAACCTTAAACGCTCCTCCTCCAGCTGCAGTAGTTTCTCTAAGAGCTGGCTGGCCAAAATCTATCTACTTTTATGCTGCAGTTAGGAGGGGCGGCGCTTCTAGATCCCAGTTGGGATATTAAAAATCCCTAAAAGAATGTAATCATTATTTAAATAATAAGTATGTTGTTTCTATGCTTTAGAACTGCATTTACTTTGTAAATAAAAATAATTGTTGCTTTGTTTAAAGACATATTCTGTAAAATACAAATCTAGGGGTGGAGTTACTGTGTCACATGTCTGTAATCTGTATATAACCTGCTTGCTTAAAGATGTTATTCTGTGAGTAGGAGGATGTGAAGCTGACAACATCCAGAAGTAAGCTAGCTATTTCGAGCCGTACTAATTTGTGTTATTTAGATTCTCTTTTATTTTGCCTCCTCAAAGTCTGCTTACTAGCTGTATATAATAAATCTATTTTTTTATTTGCTGGTAATTTTGTCTCAGTTGATCCATCATTTTCCTCACCATCTCACATACATAAATGTGTCTGATTTGAGTAGTGCCACAGGACTGAATGGAGAGTTCCCCGACCATGCAGAATTTTTCTGGATAATGCCTAGTGAGCCAGTAACCATCTGTATGTCCCATTGGAAGCTGCAAACACCAGTGAGAGACACAAGGGACTGTGTTGTGTAATTGTAAGCCTGAGAGAACTACTAAGAACTGTTTTACTACCAAGTAACGTATTGCGAGCCTAGAGAGCTACAGAAATCAGTTTCTTCTAAGTAATGTGTCTGAGTCTGAAAGGGTCTACAGTTTCAGCTTTGCCAACAGGCAAAGTCTGCAAAATCATAGTGAGCCATGCTTCAAGCTCAGCTAAGTTCAAGTTGTTCCAATGGTGGTGAGCTGCACCTCAAGCTCAGTCGAGTACTAATATGTTCCAAGTTGCCTGGCGTTGTGTAAGAGATATATCTAAGCTCCTAGTTGTTCTGCAAGGACTGTAAGCATTCGAGTCCCCGAGATTTTAGGAGAAAGCACCCATCCTTGAGAAAGCATGTATCTGATAAGAAAAAGGATCAGGGAGGCAATGTTGATCGCTAGTTAAAGAATTGTGAGAAAATGAAATGTACTGAATCTGATAAAGGTGCTAAATGCTACACAACCATCAGATTAGGCCTAGGACACAGCCTGATTGTGTGCCACCTAAGGCACTGCCATACTTGTTTCCCCAAGGGGTAGTAGCCCTTGGTATAATGGCACCAAGGTTACATTGATAAGCAAGCTACTTGTCTCAAACCACCGGGGTAACATCCCCAAAAATATAAAAAAGGATGTCCTTACCAGTAAAGACTGCCTCGCTCCCATGCCTAAGCTTGGATATATATTTTTGCTGCAGATCTAGGCACCAAATAATGATGGCCCAAGGCTTACCATTCAGAGACACAGGCTTCAGCGAATGATGGACCCATTCAATGAAATACTGAGTAGTATATGGGGGGCCTGCAGTGTCCATAAGCAGGTCCTGCATAAACTGCAGCATACAGTCAGTTCAAAAAAGGAAGGCAAGCATATCACAGTGTTGTCCAGGGTGCTCCACGATGGGAGGGCTAGTCCCTACATCACCATAATTGTTCCACACATGTCGAAGCACTCCAGGTCTAAAAAGAGACAGCAGGCAGAGTTGTGGTGCAGAGAGATTTTATTGCTCCAAAGCTTGTACTCCCTTAGTGAGATTTAAAACCAACTGAACTAGAAATTGCTGCTGTGCAGGAGTCACTTAAATCATTAAAACAACATAAAGATTTTGCTTATTTAAGTAAAAAGTACAATCTGAGTACTAAAAAGTTGAAAATGAGCTAATTAAAAGGAAAGAGAAAAAGTAATCATGGACACTGGTGATTCTGAAAGAAACCAGGTCTATAAATGGGACCACCCTGCTAACTATAACAGCCCTCAAAGAAAAGGAATGTCTGGGAGCAGATAAAGGTTTAGAAATTGGAGAAATAGATCAAAGCCTGGTAATTGGAGACAAAGTAACAACAAGAAAACAGTTATGATCAACCAGAAAGTTGTTACAATCCCAGACAAAACCTTAGGAACCTCAAATCAACACAAGTCCTTGTTTAGTACATCAGAGGAAAAGGGGATCCCCACGGCCAGCAAAACACAAACAGTGATCAAAAAGCAGGGATACAAATGCACACCTCAGAGAAGCAAACATGGGAGGGGTAAAGGATAGGCTGAGGAAGGTCAAGAAGAATCAACAATAAAAAAACACCATCATAAATCTCACAAAAAATGAGCTATCTGACACTTTAATTAAAGTGAAAAGGCCTTCCTTTTTCACCCAGCCCACCTGTGAATTTCTTTGAAATCAGAACTGATATATACAAGCTAGTCAGAAACTTGAAATTGAAATATTACTTTAAAACAAAACCAACTGGCAAGGATGCCCGTGCTCACCGTTGTTATGTGAATTGGCCATGGAACCTCTGGCCACTGCAATCAGGGCTCACCCTGAGATTACAGGTCTGATTGTAGGAAAGGCCCCATACCATGCAAAGCTATACGCCAATGATTACCTAATCCTAACAATAATATAATCAAGATCCTGCCCCAGATTCTCAGCACCTTGGAAACATTTGGCACAATATCAGGCCTAAGAATAAATAAAACTAAATCCAAAATACTCCCTCTGAATAAACACTCTACCTCCATAACAAAGGACATGCTAGGCCTTCCGTGGGCACCGCAAGGGATAAAACACTTGGGGATTAAACTCTCACCTGACCTGGCCAACCTGGCAGATGACAACTTCAGTCCCTTATAGACAGGGCTACAAGGACATGGAGAGATGGTAACACCTCTATTTGTCCATGGCTGGGAAGATAGCTGCCATAAAGATGATAATGGCCCTGAGGGTATATATATATATATTTTTTTTTACCAATTATTTTACCAGGTGAGACACACTAAGCTAAAAGCTTGTTTGCAGGTGCAACCTGGAGACACACAGAAGCAAGTGACTTGCTCAGAGTTCCACAGTATGCACCTTAGGGGCTGGGGATTCAAACCCAGGTCTCCAGATTTGCAGCTCAGAGCCTTAACCCACTGCACCATACTGCCTCCTATATTACCTACTCTCACATTGTACCAATTATTCTCCTGGCAAAATGGGCCCAAAAATTACATACCCTTATGAGTAATTTCTCATGGGGATCCCACCCCCGGGTATAGTAGAGCAAAATTGAGAGCACCATGTATAAAAGGTGGGTGGAATCTCCCTGACTTCACAAATTACTCCTATGCTTTCATTGCAGCCAAAATTCTAAAATGGTATGGCAGACAGGACTCAGATCCACCCGCATGGCTTGAGATAGAAAATGCCCTCATGCATGGATACTCACCTGCAGCATTCCTAGTCTATAAGCTCCCAAAGCAATTCCAGTACTGGACTGCAATCCAGGCTGTGCACCGAGCCTGGCAACTGATGGGACAAAGGCTAAGCTATGCTTGAATCCCAAAATGATATTTCACTGTGGAACAACCCCAATCTGTGCATTAATCGGGAACCCTTTAGATGGTTGGGATGGGAAAGTAAAGGTATACTCACATTCAGGGACATAAAGATGCCTGGGAGAAACATATTAGACTCCTTTTAATCCCTCAGAAATAAGTACCTGCTACTGCAGGGCAACTTTGGAGGTATTTATAAATCAGAAACCTGCATCTGCAATGCCAGAAAGCTATATCGCTTACTTCCCATGTACCAGGGTTCAAACCCACCGCGGAAATATGAATTCACGGATCTCTAAACAGAAGGACTTCCTGGGACCATTCAAGACTCACGAGAAACAGCGGCCCTGACCCTCTACCAGCCAAGGAGAAATGGGAAAAAAAATGTGCATCATGATCACCGAGCAACAGTGGAAACAAGGGTGGTACTAGCACACCAAGCACACAGTAATCCAAGAAGTCTTTTGATCCAAAACAAAATACACCACCTATGGTATCACACACCAACACAACTTAAGGTCATGGCTACATTAGCCAGGACAATTGTTGGAGGTCAATGCTCCCAAATGCTGATCTACTGCATGTCCTATGGGACTGCACTCCTTGCCCCTCTTGGATGCATATCACAGCAGTCTTCTCAGAGATACTTGGGAGCCCCACTCCCCTTGACCCACTAATCTGGATCTTGGGTGTCTTCCCGACCACATTAAAGTTTGGTGGCCATCAAAAACAACGGTTATTCCAAGCCTCAGTAGAAGCCATGCAACTCATTTTGAAAAAGTGGAAAACTACCACTATACCAACTCCCAAAGAGTGGCATACAGCCCTAGAGTCTCAAGCTTCCCTCATGCGAATAACCCATTTTAACAACAGATGTATGCAGAAGTTCCAAAATAACTGGACCCCCCTAGTTGGAATATATTGTTGCCAGCAGCACTTTCAATGTGGGGAAATACTTTAAGGGTTTACTTAAGCCCCCATGACTCCCATACATATGTAGCCCGGATACATACAGGTATGGATCTCATCTCCCTGTAACACCATAGAAGAAGGATAATAGAATGTTAGGCACCTTAAATGGTATCTACATGGTTAACGTTGTAGTATAGGCTTCTGTTCTTATGTTACATTTAAAGAAGTACTCATTGTTTAACTCCTTTGTTCCTAATATTACCAAGTACTACAAAGATGAAATAAGTTTGTCTGCTTAAGTAACCTCACAAGACATGTCCAAGTTTGGAATGTACATTTACTATATGACTGAAACTATACACTGTCTAGCAAAATTTTAAGAGATATGTATAAAATGGAAACTGCTCAATAAAATGATTAACAGAATAAAAAAAACTATGGGTACACAGAAAACTTAAATGTTATGGACATTTCCACTAAAAACACAATGTAAGTAATGAAAGCAGTGGAATAACACCGAAAAGGCAACCCAAACTGATGTGACTGAATCTCTGACCTGCTTACTAGACTGTTCTGACCTAGATGCCATACTTACTCACTATTCTGAAATGGAAGTGGATGAAACCTCAGAAGAAATAATATTGATCCGAAGGACTGATCAATTTAAAAACAAGTCCACCTTCATGCCACAAATAAACAATGCAGCAATCTCAACTTTTGAGAAACTGTTAAAGAGTGATATTGATAAATTACATGTGGTTTCTCAGCAGAATAAGTATAATAACTTAAATCATAATGAGAGGCAGGCTCTTGCTGAACTTGGAAAAATAGAAAGAAGTTCATTAAGGAGTCAGTTAAGGAAGGCAACACAGTAGTTATGAATGAAAGCTTCTAGTGTATGTATCCAAAGTTATGGAACTTCTAGATGACAGAGAAACTTGTGAAGTCTTAAGGGGGGATCCAACAGCTAAATATTTACTTTTATTATACCCCACGACATATGATGCTCTCACAAATGATGTGTTAACAGGTAAAGAAATAGCTTTCATCAAACCTGAGTTTCCCATAGTTCCTGCCTTTTATGGACTTTCAAAAGTCCATAAAGACAGAGAATCTCTGCCCCTATGCCCCATTGTATCAGGTATAGACTCCGTATCCTATAATTTAGAAAAATATATTAATCATTTTCTCAGTTTGTTACAAGAATCAGATCCAACATAAGGGACACTATGCATCTACTACAAAAAATGTAGGATTTTACGTGGAAAGAATCCTGTAACTGGGCTACTATAGATGTAGTCAGCCTTTACATGTCCATCAAACATGATGTAGGCCTAGAGGCATTTAGACACTACCTCTTTAAACCTACAACAGGAGACACTGTACCCAAAGAGTTTCTACTACAGGCATTAGAATTTGTGGAGCAAAATTACTTGTGTAACCCCCTGCTTAACTAGCTGGGCTGCCTCCTACCACATGATGCCAAAGAGAGGGGTAGGGGTTTATATAACCAGTTTACTAGTACATCTACTTCTGAGCCTGCCGACACAGACAGGGCAAACCAAGTGTGGCAACTACCTGGCTCACATCAGGTGGGACCATTTACCATGGCCATCAACCTGGGTCCCTGGGAGAAAACGTTTGCTCACAATTATGCTAGGTTTGTACTTCTGATCAGGGGCACCCAAGTAAATTCAGACACAGTGGAAGCAATAACAGTACTGTCCCAACCAGACTGGGATTCTAGAGTGTGGCTTTTATTCACATACACAGAGAATAATCAAAAAAGTGAAGATGGACCCCAACAGGGCTACTCCTACTGGTAATGCAGATTACTGAGGTACAGAGAACACACACAGTGAACCTCAGGTTCTGACTTGAACAGCAAACACTCTGGTTCTGAATTACACAGTGAACTCTCTGGTTCTGAAATGGAAGATTAGCACACACGGCCAGTTACTGGTACACTTCCCTTGACTAGGCGCTATGGCCAGTACTAGGAGACTTTCCCATATTTCATAAGGAATTAATGGTGGTACCCTCGACCACCAAAGAGCAGAACCAGGCTCACAGAGAATCCAACCCACGCCTGGGTAAACTATTTTCTTCAGACACTGGCCAAATGCACTGAATGAAAACACAGTGCCCAAACTGAACCCAGAGAGGTAAACTGGCGGTCTACCAGAGTAGATCTCATATCACCTTTTGTCTCCAAATTTATACTGGACATTCATCTGGTAAATACCACCCTCACAGAAATCTTGTAGATGCTATCTTGAAATGTCTTTCACACTTAACATACTACATTACACACTTCTGAGGTGTCAGAAAGTTAAAAGTTCTGTAATTGGCACTGTCTCTTCAATAGACCCCAACTTTAGCCGACACTGTTAAACAGAAAACAGTCTAGGTGTCAGAGAAAATTCACCAAAAGGAATGCAGGTGCCCCAGGGCTTTTCCACACAAAAGTTACAGGCACTCACAGAGCAGCTGAATCTCAGGCAGCTTTACTTGGTTTGGCTTCCTCCACTTCACCACTATGCTTACTGGCTCACACTTGGGTGAGAAACAAAGAAAACACTACTGGTAGCTCTCTGGTAGAGCTAAAGAGAGGGCTGCACTCCTGCAACCTCCCCACTGGCTCCAATGGCAGACTAACTCTCTAACTGAACATTCTAAAACTATCTCCTGCAGTTAGTTTCCAGTGTGGCTTATGCTGCTGCAAAAGTTCCAAAATGACATCATCACTCCAGCTCAGCTGAGGCTGACATTGAGAAATCCATTTAGCTGGCATTTCACTAGCTGCCTCTCCCTGCCTGCCACTGATTCTAATGGGATTCTAGTGACACCTGGGAAGAAGGGGGTTACATTTGTATTCAACAAGAAATACTACAGACAAACTTGTGGTACAGCCATGGGTGCCTCCATGGCACCTTCTGATTCTATATGATAATGGCGATTGCATAATAGTGATTGGGATTTGGGTGAGTGTACATTGCTGAAAATAAATAATGGTGATGTACACTTGCAGTGACTCAAAATGTGCTGAGGGGTTTACATATTATGTGGGGGGCTGTGCCCCTGCACCCACCTACAGGAGAATTCACACCCTGCAGCCCCCCACTTAATGATTCTCAACTCCAGTGGGATGCATGTTGGGGGCGTGTATAAAACTTTGGAAAAAAAATAAAAATCTGATCTTGTCGCAAAAAGCGAACCCACCCAGAACTGAACCCGGCACCCTCCCAACCCCAGCCTGCCACGCTACCCACCACACCACATAGCCAGCTTGGCAGCCGACCATCACACTAAACATCACATACCCACACTCCCCTTCTGCCTGTCATGCAGTGTGGTCCCTCCCCCATGCATGTATACATTGCAACATCCTGTTGCAGTATTCACCTACCCCCGTATCCCATCGCTACTCTGCCAGGTAGCCCAGAACACAGGCACCATGACTGGGTCAATCTTTTTGTGACTGCTCAATCACGGTCATGGTGTTTACTGGATCCTATACCTTCCTATGCCAACTTGACACTGGACAAGTGGGAGGAGGACCATATATGGAATGCTGATTGTAATGTTTTCATCAATAAGGTGGTGAAATGGCACCACTTTATGGATGGCATACTTTGCATTTGAGATGAAACAGAGGAGGAATTCAAAGAATTTATTACATACATTAATAACACCTCTGACTGTTTCAGATTTATGAGTTACTTTGATAGAAATATGTTTCTTTCCTAGATGTTGAATTCAGAACTGGTGAAAATGGAAAAAGGAAGTTGCAGGATACAGAAAACCTACAGCTGTGAATTGCATCCTGCATGCCACTAGTGCTCACCTAGAAAACTGATAAACTCAATACTGAGAAGGTTGTAAGCCTGAGGTTCGATTGGATGGAGCAACTACGTCACTCCCCCACCAGGCATTATCAGGTAGCTCACCCTTGGCCTTCCCAGGAATCAATTCTTTTTGCAGCCAGAGGTGCTGCTCTCCAGCTCATTGCTCTGGATTGCTGCCTGTTGTTTTCCTTGCTGTCAGCACAGCCTCTTCTCCCTGGCTCCTCTCCTCATTTCTCCTCCACTGCGCTGCTGCTGCCTTATTCTGTTTCCTGCTTCTTTCCCACTGTGTTTTTTATGTCCTGGTTGGCCTGTACTCGATTGGCTTGCACTCGCTATGATGCCAGGGCTCTGTGGGTTGTGGCTGTCCTTGGGGGTCATTATCCTCGATTTGCTGTTAGGTGCAATCTTTCTGTCCCGTGCAGGAGTACACTTTGGGGGAGCATGGTGGCGAGCGGGAGAGGAAGAGCGCCTCCATTTTCAATCTCCTGCTGCACTTTCTTCTCACTCACTGTCTGGGTGCATTTTGTCTGGGCTCCAGAAACTGGACTAAGGACTTGCCTCCCTGTCAGCACCGATTCATGCCACCTGTCCATTTGCTCCTTTCAGTGTTGCCTCCAGTTTTGCCACTTCTCTGGACCACTGACCCGGTCCCCATTGGGTTTCCTGCTTTTCTGCTCTCTGACACTCATTGCCATTTGTGCCATTTTCTAATCCCACGTGTACGGCTGTGCACAATGTACAGAAACAGTCTGTGGGATAGCCTAACTTATTTGAAAACAGGGGTATCCGATGTGTTCGTATCTCTTCATTGTTTCCTTCAGAGAGGATTGCTGCTCTACTGAATCATTAGCTATTTTGGCCCCAATCACTTCCTACCCTTCTGCAGTACATCCCTGTCCATAATGGAGCCCAGTGCTCTCCTGGTCACCATGGTCATCTCATTTCTCTCCCCTCTGCAGGACACACTCTCTCTAATAAACTTGTGATTTGGTTTCAGGTGACACTGTGAGGAATTCCTGCCATCCATTTCCCTGCTTTGCTCATCTCTACTGCCCTGCTGCTGTGTGCTTTTTATTCATTTGATCTAATTATCTCTGCATCCTATCCTCTATTGCACATGTCTCTGTCTTCTGCTGTGTGTCTATGTCCTTCTGGACCATTGCACTATTTCTTGACCCTTCTGTGGCTTTCTAGGGCCTCTTTCCCCTTTCTGTCTCCCCATTTCCATCTGATTTTCCTTTTTCTCTTTCTGCCCTATTCCTGTCTCTGTCCTGCAGTTTATGCTGTGCTCCCGCTTGTCCCCACTAGATGGTGCCATGTCTCCTCCACTTGCATGTCTCTCCTGAGCACCTTGGTGCCTTTTCCACTCAGTTTCAGCCCTCAGGGTCTGCCTCCTCAAATCAATCTCCTTAGGCTGTTGCCTTGGCGTGATATTGCATTTCTTTTGGCGTTTTCCCCTATCCTACTATCACCTTCCCTACTCGTACTTGTCTCTTTAGCACATATCTTAGCAGCCCATACATGTCCAGATTCATGAGTCCTGTTTTCCTACACCTACTCTGCCCTCATGGTTTATCTATTTCTTTTGCTCCATCCTTTCATTGAATCCTATGCTTCTTAGTCCATTTCCAATTGCCTGCCTCCATGGCTTCAATCTATTATCGTACCTCATCCAGTTCCTAATTTACCTTCCTCCTGCATTTCCTCTGCCCTCGTTCCTCTCCTTCTCTGACCTTTGTTTTCCTTTTGGAGTGCCTTGTCCTGCTCCTCTATTTCACTCACTCTCTGTATGCCTCTGCCACCTCCATCTGGCCTTCAATCGATATTTCTTTTAGGCTTACCTATCATTGGTCATATGCTACCAAATTGATCCGCAGCCCCCCGCTGCATGTATCAGGTTCCTCATCCTGGTCATCAATAACCTTTCCTCATCTCATCGAGCCTCCAATCTTGGCTTCATTCTGTCATAGGCCATCAAGGATTCACTCCACTCAAGGCTTCCATATCTCACCATGCCTTATTTTGCACCTGTCATCAATGATTCACTCCATTCATGGCTTCCCTCCATCATGCCTTCCTGTCCATTGCCCTTTGTTGAGGGCTGGCTGGAGGCTCTCCACCATCTTTCAAATTCCCTTTTCAAGTTCATTTATGACTCTACCTGCTTTCAAGGAGCCTACTTAATTCATTCAAGTTAATTTCCTGTCTCTCCTCGCACTCACATTGATCAATTGTGCCCCTTGCTCCTCCAACTTCTACTTGGAGCCTTCTTTTACATGGATCTGACTTCTACATGTCCTCTGGCTTCTGCATGGATCTACTCCTTCCCATCAGCTACTACTGCATACCCTCTTGGGTCACTGCTGCCTCATGTTCTTTCTTTGATCTGTGCTTTCTTTTGAGGTTTTCCCCATCTTGTCATCCTCTTCCCTGCTCATATCCTTCTCCTTAATGAATCCTTCTCTTTAATGATGTCCATCCTTAAATCAAATGTTGTCAGCCTGGAGGGAAGGAGACCTGGGCCTGGATCTCGAGGTTTCCTCCTTAAAGGGGTTTCTCTCCTCTGTGCCAATGGTCATAATGTTAGCTAGAGTTAGTGCTTCCTTGGGTTAAAGTGCTATCATAGGCTAATTAGTTGGGTTCCACTGTTGGATGGAGTCAGATGGTGGCCCCAGCTTTCCCCTATCTTAGGAAGTCTGCCTTAATTATCTTCTCAGTTTTCATTCATTCATCATCCTTGCCTCTTTGATGCTTGACACCCAATTGGGTATTCTTTTTGGGCTTCTTCCTAAGCCACCTTTAGCCAATGGAATCATCACCATGGCACCTATGGAGGGAACCCTTCACTAGGGTTCCTCGTGATCGTCTTTAATAGGTGGTATATCCCATGGATAGAGGAGGAAAGCCACAACATAAATCATATTCACAATGTAAGTCAAGTCACACAAGCATCATCTCATCCAGTTGTGAAAGTAAAATTGAATGGGAATGTTGTAAACCTGACATTTGATTGGATGGAGCAACTACATCACTCCCCCACCAGGCTTTAACAGGTAGCTCACCCTGGACCTTCCCAGGATTCAATTATTTTTGCCCCACCATCCACCCCTCCTCCTCCAGTGGCATGTCTCTCTTACCCATGGGCTTCTTCCTAAGCTCCCTTTAGCAGATGGAATCATCACTGCAGCACCTATGGGGGGGACCCTCCTCTAGGGTTCTTCACGTCATACCCTAATAGGGTGGTATATCCCACGGATAGAGAGGTGGAAAGCCACAACATACAGTAAATCATATTCACAGCGTGTGTCAAGTCACACAAGCATTATCTGATCCAGTTGCATAAGCACAATCAAACATATGGTCAACTATTAAGAATCAAGTGGAACTGTAGCAGTACAAAAGAATTTGCAAACCAGGCAGATGAAATGCTGAACAGATTCAGAGAGAGGGGCTACAGTGAGGAAATTTGATCTGAATTTCTAAGGAACATTAACACAATAGAAAGGCAGAATCTACTTAGTCCAAAACAGAAAGATACAAGAAAAATAACTGCATCACATTCTCAACAAAACATAACAAAATCTCTGGGCAGATAGGAAATATAACACATAAGTATTGGCACATTTTGAAAACTGATATACAGTTGAAGGAAGAAGTAGGAGACAAGCTGAGGATAAACTATAGGAAGGCAAAAACCTAAAAGATATGTTGAGTAGAAGTCACTTCAAACCATCCAGATCACTTAGACCTCACAACAAGGCTACCCCTAAGCCAAATGGCTTTTTCAAATATGGCAATTGTAACATGTGTAGATACACCCAAGAAGGCAACACTTACACACACCACACAATGGAAAGATAAAGCATTTCATTACATGTTTAACAGATTTTGCTGTATACATAATTTGGTGTGAATGTGAAAAAACATTATGTAGGTAGAACTTTCAGACCACTAAAAACAATTATACCATGGACATAAGTGAACAGCCAATGAAATGGTCAGGCTGGCAGTTTACCACCGGTGTAAATCCTATGATAATCACTGGCTGATGAGAAAATAAAGAAGCTGAGCCATATTCAGATCATCTGCAGCCCAGGAATAAATAGAATAAAATAAAATCACAAAGCAGCCTCTTTAAAAGTTGTATTTTATTATAGTAAAAGAATGAATCTTGGTATACAGTAATAGCCACTTCTGAGGATGTGGGTTGTCGGTACTGACGTCGGAGAGGATTTACCCACTGGCCGCGCCTTCGTGGCAAAACCACTCCAGCCGTGGTAAATCCCCCGATAACCCACACCTCCTTGTGGCTTATTGCTTAAGTATACAGTACAGGAACATGTCAGGACCATAAAAAATTGTAGTGATTGGAGCCCTTTTGGCAGTCACTATGCAGAATTTCATAACTCAAATCCATCTGGATTAAAATTCATGGCACTGGATACTGCCCCTACACTTGAGAGAAGAGGCGATCGCCTCAACAGGTTAAATCAAAAACAGACAAGATGGATAGTGTCACTAGATACAGTGCAACCAGTAGGGTTTAATGAAGAAGTAGACTTTACTCCCTATATCAAAGAAATGTAATTTGTATGCTAGCTTGAATGTATAATGGTACTGATACAGCTCGATGAGTATTAGATGTGTTATTTGTATTTGTGTAATGTAGAGATATACAGTATGTAGAAGGAAATCAAATCAAATCAAATCTTTATTTATCCAGGTGATCATCATTGAGCAAGCTCATTTACAAGATGGACCTGCTGTTGTCCAAGACAGTTATACATACATAGATTGAGAATACAAAGTACAACATGTGCAAAGAGTTACAAACAAGTTTACAGAAAAGTGGTAGGTGCACGATATACATTCCAAGCATTCTTGTAGGAACATACAAGCATCACTCAACTTTGCTGTGGCATATACAGACTCCATGTATGCAGAAGTTGAGGTGGTATGTTTAGTCATTCTTAGTCAAGCCTCCATCAGAGGGTACAATTCTTTGCATTTCAGCCCTCAGTGACCATTTACCATACTTGGGTGAGGGTCCTGGGCTGCATAAGGGCCCCTAATGAGGTCTATATGTTCCGCTTAAATGGTGAGAGGAGAGTAATATGGGAGAAGTGGTGCCTTGGGTGCTGAGGGCCACTATGGCAGCTGACTAGTGGACTTGATTAAAATAGGGAGGGGAGGAACTAGGTTCGTGGCTGGATGTGGTAAAGATACGGAGTGAACCATCAGCAGGACAGCTAGGAACTATGGAAACACTTACAGATTTTGGTGAACATTTTGTCATAAATGATCCTAAACAGGGCAAAACTGACAGGAGAGCTGAGTCTCAATGATCTTTGTACCCTGTTCCAGACCATAGGCAAAGCGTGGCTTATGGCAGCCCTGCCAAAGTGGGTACTGATCCTGGGGATTTTCAGAAAAATTAATGAGTAGCTTCTTAGTGTGTAGCTACTGAATGGGCTCAGAGGAAGGCAGGCAACAATGTAATCTGGGAGTTTATTGGTAAGGGCTCGGAATGTCCAGATTGCTGCATTTCTACACTGCCTATATTGAAGGGAAGGCCACCCTATGGCTGCATATAAAGAGCAGTGATGTGTGGAGGATGGAAGACCAGTTATAAATCTTAGCACTCTGTGGTACAGGACATCCAGTTTTGCAAGGTGTGAGATGGAGCATTGGCCATAGATAATGTCAGCGTAGTCAATTAATGAGAGGAAAGTTGATTGAACAAGCTGTCTTCTTGCGTCTACGGTCAGAAGGTGTTTAATTCTGAAGAAGTGGCCAAGCCTCTGCCTAAGCTTTTTCACCTATTCTTCTGTGTGCTCTGCAAAGGAGAGTTTAGTGTCCAGCCAAATACCCAGATATTTGAATTTAGGCACAAACTCAAGATCTTCGCCTAGAAGGGTAGTTATGGGAGGAAGGGTACCAGCAGCAGCAGAGTAGGCCCTAGTGCTAGATGGGGTAAAGAGCATGGCCTTAGTTTTTTTGCATTTGGCAGGAACTTTTGCTGAGAAGCTGATGCTGCAGCATATTGAATTCAGTTTGTAGATCTGTGCATGCGGCTCCAGGAGTCACAGCTTAGACAGAGCACCGTATCATCAACAAACAAGTGGATACTGGCTTCTGTAATGCCTAGGTCCAAGTTGTTAATGTAGATGGCGAACAGTAGAGGGCCCAGTATGAAACACTGTGGGACTCCTCTTTTTATTGTTTTGAGAGGGGAGAGCTCACCTTTGGCCTTAATGTGTTGCTGCCTATCAGAGAGATAATCCTGGAACCAGTCCCGTGAGGTTGAGTCCATACCTATGGTTTTTAAGGTGGAGAGAAGTAGGCAGTGGTTGACGGTATCGAAGGCCTTGCTGAGGTCTAAAAACACAACACAAACAAATTTTTTGTTGCCAATCATTAGTGACTTTGGCCAGTGCTGTAACAGTTCTATGCTTTGCTCTAAAGCCAGACTGCATGGGGTTAAGCAATGTAGAGTTGTCTAGAAATGATCTCAGCTGTAAATTCACGACTTTTTCCAGCAGTTTTGAGAACATAGGTAGAAGAGAGATCGGCCTATAATTGTTCAGGTCACATGGGTCCCCTGCTTTAAATAGGGGGATAACATGAGCAGTTTTCCATTCCACGGGGATAGAGTCCTGGGCTAGGGACAGGTTGAATAAGTGTGATATAGGTGGGGTAAGTATGTGGTATGGTATTTTCAGAAAGTATGGGTCGAAGGAGTCGGCTCCTGCACTTTTTCTGATATCTAGCCATAGCATAAGATCTTCAACTTCTTTTATGGTGGTTGGGGAAAAGGAGATGATCGTATCTTTGTTACTTTGGTCTGGAGGCTGGGCTGTGAGCTGTGGATGGAGACTACTTACTGGTGTATTATCGAATGCCATGCCTGCATTGGCGAAGTGGTTGTTGAAGGCTTGAAGAATTTCAGATTTATCACTGATAGTGACATTGTCGATGGTGATTTTGGAGGGTAGTGCACTACCTGGGGAGTGTCCAGATAGTTCCTTTATGGTGGACCAGAATTTGGTTGGGCTGTTGGATGTGGATAGTAATTCATTTTGATAATAATTGGCCTTGGTCTGTCTGACCATTTTCATGCAGGCATGTCTAGCTGTCCTAAAGAGACACCAGTCTGCATTGGCCTGCGATTTCTGGGCCTTTTTCCATAGCTGGTCTTTTTTGAATAAAGCATTCTTCAGATCCGGTGAAAACCAATGGCAGGTTCTGGTTTTTATTCATGCTTTAACTAGGGGCGCATGGTTGTTTAGGGCATTGGCTATGATTTCATGGAGAACATTATAATCATCACCCACTGATTTAGCCAGGTAGCAAGTCTGCCAGAGCAAGGAGTTTTTTAGTTCTTGTATGTAGGCCAGAGGGTCAAAGTTCCATCTGGATCTTTTAGTAGAAAACTTTGATGTAGATAGTGGGTTTGAGATGGTTCTTATGCCAGCTATGAGACAGTATTCACTAACATCTGCTGGAAGGATACCGACATTGGAAAAGTAGTGTGGTTTGTTGACAAGAAGGACATCCAGAAGTGTGCTTTTCATTGGATTTTTCTTGTTGATGCGCGTTGGTTTTGTAATCATTTGGGTGAACCCATGGGAGTCACAGAATTGTTTTAGGGGTAGCTATCTGTTCAATATCCAGTCATAGTTAAGGTCACCTGATATAATTGTTTCCAGAGGTGTCATGTCCATTTGTGAAGACAGATGAGCCAGGAGCTGTGGTCCTGCTGCTGGGGGTCTATAGCAACCTATTATGTGGAGTGCCATAGATTAGGACGGTTTGACCCTGAGAGACAGGCATTCAAAGCCCTGCAATGGAAGTAGCATCTAATATAGATACTGTAAGATTGTTTTTAACATAAATGGCTACTCCTCCTCCCGGTCTTTCTATCTGCTCTGAAGAGGAGGTAGTTGGGAATATTAACCTCACTGTCTGGTGTGGATGCCCGAAGCCAGGATTCAGAGATCACAAGTATGTCTGGGGCAGTGTGGATAATCCAGGCCTGGACAGAATCCAACTTCTTTAAAAGGCTGCAGACATTGGCATGCAGAAAACTGATTCCTTTTAGGGTAGTCATTTGGTTGGAGATGAAATCAACTTTGGGGCCAGGATTGAGCGACGCCTCCTGAGCACAGTAGTAGGAGGAGCGATACTTCTCAGATTGGAAAGGAGATGTTTAAAGCATGGGCCTTGTTTGCTTTTGTGTAGGTTAGATTGCAGGGATCCAGGGACCAAGTTGACCTCTTGTGTTGCCCTGCCAGTACGTAGATTAAGGTCCATGCAGAGTAACACCCGACTATGCAGCGTATGGGTGGCTGGGGGTTGGCCATGCATAGCCAAATAGTTTGCAGTCCCCTTCGAGTGGATTCAACAAAATTTGACTGAATCAGGGCCAACCAGGGGCAGCATAATGAATACATAGTTTTATTATGTGGTTGTCCTAGTGGCATAAGGCATGTCCCTTTATTAGAGTCAGATCTGTCGGGGTCCACTAATATTAGGTATCAGAGAAATGCAGGCTAGTAAGTAAAGCCAGCCGAGATCTGCCATGGTAGCTTATTCAAAAAGTGGAGTGCACTATCGCGGGAGCTGCTAACCAGAGTCTTTAGGTCCCCAAATTTGTTGTATGGGTAGTTACTGCTGTGGTATGATAGGGGTTAGTCTGCACTAAAGGGGATCTAAGAGTAGTCCTGACAGTGGCACATCTCTGAACAAAATTTATTTGATGAGGGTTCCTCGTAAGAGAAGGAGAATGGACAGGAGGACGGAAACTGTCTGGATTGCAAGAGATATATTTCTTCAGTGGGGCTGATAGAGAGCCTGTGCAGAGTGGAGGGCCAATGGAAGATTATATAGGTCCCAGGGGGCGTTGTTCCATATGTGACTTGTTTGGGAAGTCTAAAATGGAGTTCACAAGATAAATAAGTATACCGCCCTCAACTAGAGAAAGGAGAGACTAGCTCAAATTAATAGTGGGCAACACAAAGGCTAGCAGTCTGAGGAAAACAGCTCAATTAGCAACTGAAAAGCTTGTAATTTCCTTGGCCTTTGAAGTCTGGAGAGCTACAAAGTCACGAAGGGGCTGTAACACTTGGTTGCTGGGAACCATTTTAGACAATAAACACAGTTTTTTGGCAAATCAGTCACAGTTCAGTAATTTGTTTTTTTCAGTAAAAGGGATGTTTCAAGTAAAACAGTGCCTTAGCAAGACAGAATATGCTAGTCAGCAGGACAGGATATGCTAGTCAGCAATAAGCAAACCTAAAGTACCAAAATAGTACCTCCAGCAAGACAGAATGATATAAGGCTGCTAGAAGGCTTAGTTGCAAAAAGGGGATGGAAGGAATTGCAGTTGTTGACAGTAAGTAACCAAATAAATTGAAACATCAGATAGAAGTGGGCAGAGACTGTGCGCATTTAAAGGAGGCCTGGGGGGGTGGGACAAAAAAATCAAGGGGAAGTTTGCAGAGCTAGCACTGAATCAGTGCACATACTGTTGGAGATAAACTGCAGTAGGGGAGAATGGTAAGTTACTTTACACAGGCCGAGCAGAACAGGCTAAATTAAAATATATAAATTAGAAGCCGAGTACAGGGATGCAGGCTTACATTAAGTCATACATCTCAGGTGATCCTGACTCAGGTGAGTGAGAACAGCCAATCATGGAGCTCTACACAGCAGGGCTGGATTAAGGCATAGGCACAACAGGCCCGGGCCTAGGGCCTCATTTGTCAGGGGGGCCCTGGCCCCGTTTATTCCCTTTATTTGTTTTTTTTTTTTTTTTTGCTGCTTTTTTTTTCTCCTCACATTTTAGTCCCTAAAAACAAAATCATTGAAAATGCTTTTCGGGGGGCCGGGGGATTTGAAGCATGTAGTAGTGTCTAACTAAAAAAAAAAAAATGAGTGCACCGCAAGGCGAGAGGCGCATGCCGCCGCATTGAGTCAGGTGGTGCTCTTTGGAGATTCAGATTGGAGGAGTCACGTGACGTCCTTCTGTGTGGCCAATAGTTTTGCCTTCCCAAGTTCCTGCCACTAAGTGCCGTAGTTTTCCTCTCCAGTGAGTCGTTGTTCGCGTTGGATGCAAGCGGCAAAATCGCAACTTGAAGTAGCAAGATTCGCATAGGCAAATTGTACTGTGGAGGATTTGGGTCGGGGATTCAAGTTCCCATCCTCACAGCTGGCTCAGTAGCCACTAGCCTAGCAGGGCAAAAAAAACACGTCCCGTCCCGAGACTCCCGACCCGATCCATTAATTATTTCAAATTTGGTGAGGGTGACAGGTCTTCTATACTCGAATTCGTCAGCAGTCCGACCACGGTGACAGGTGATGTCCAACTGGCTGAATCGGGAGCACAAACCATCAGCTGATAGTTCCTGAAGGCTGTAGCTGTTTTTCACCATCATCGTCGAGCCGGTAAGGTATACCGTAACCTGTCAGTACAGCAAGTATTATGTATGACTGGACAACTTGGGAAGTAGACAGTACTCACACTGTAATCACAAATTATAAGATTTATTATTTCCATTTTAGTGTACACTTCATAACAACTGATTGCAAAATAATAAATATAAAATATCAACAAATGCAATATTTTCTTTTCTTAAAAGTAAGAAAATGCATAAGCGTTGTAACCAAGCACAGTACAGACAAAGACTTCTTTAGCACTGTAGGTGTGAACGAAACTTGGGGGGGGACTAAAGTTGGGAGAGCTGCAGTCCCCATACATTTAAAGACACCCTTAGTTTTATAGGTAGGTGTGGGTGAAGCAGCAAGGATAAAATTGAGGCATGCACCTTCCTTCTTTCCAGCATGAATCATATATAGAAAAAGTGCCGTATTTGGCAGCTAGAGTGCAACTTTGCAGGGATAGTGCCGGTTTAACAACACCATTCGCCATCTAGTAGTTGGCTCAGTAACCCAGTTTCCCTAGAGAGGGTAACTACAAATAAAACTTCCAATTCCCAGAGCCAATTCCCACTAATTGGATAATGCAGATAAAAAAAAACAAACAACTGCAGTATACTCTTGATAGCCTACCTTCCCACAGCAACAAAACTAGCATCCCTGCTCCCATAACACCCCACAAGTCTTAAAAAACAATTTAACTAGCAACTAGTCCTGCCAGTATTAACAGTGTGAGACAGCACCTACGAGGTACATCACTTTTTCCATGTGGGATGGAGCAATTTTTTTCGTGAATGGAAAAATGCTGCATGTGCCTCCTAATGTGGGATAGTTGGAGATATCTATGTGCAATGGTTAGGTTAGCAATTGTTGGTGTACTGAGTTTGAGGAAAATGGGCTGACATAGAGCCAAGTGGATGAGCTGTCGGGCCAGAAGCCATGAGTGGTGACTTTGCTCAGATGTCACAGTAGGGCTGTGAGATGGTGAAGCATGGCTCTGTTAAAGTGATAGAAGGGCTTTGAGAGTTTGATGACTCTGGGTGCCACAGGTGGGCTGTGATATACTGAGGGGTGACTTGGGATGCTGGGGGTGAGACTGGCTGCAGGAGGTGTAGCTGCAAGAGTGCAGTCAGCTACCTAGCTGATGTACCAGGGAGATGCTGTGAGAGTGCAAGGAGTAACTGTTTATTGACTGCCGGGGGGTGGGCACTAAGGGAGCAAGGGCTGATTGATTGGCAGTCAGGCTGGGGGGATATGAGACAGGGAGGGGTGACTGAGTACTGTGGTGTGCTGTAAGAGTGCAAGGGATGACTTTTGGTGCTGACTGCTATTAGAGGGCAAGGGTGACAATTTGGTTCTGGGGACTATGAGAGTTCAGGGCGGGATGTTTGGTGCTGGGAGCTATGTGAGGGAAGATATATGACTGTTTTGGTGCTAGAGGCTATGAGAGGGTGAGGTCACTATTTTGGTACTGAATGCTGTGAGAGGCCAAATGGGTGGCCATTTTAGTGTTGGGGATGTGAGTGTAAAGGGCTGTTTTTGTACTGGAGATGCGAGAGGGTGAGGGTGACTGTTTTGGTGCTGGGGCTGTAGGGGCGTGAGGGTAACTGTTTTGGTGCTGGGGCTGTAAGAGGTGAGACGGACTGTTTTGTCTTTGAGGTTGCAAGGTGATGGCTGACATTTTCTGTGCTTCTGCTATAGGAAAAAAGGACTGGTGATTTGGGTGCTAGGAGCTATGCCAGGGCGTGGGTGACTATTTTGGTGCTGGGGGAGTAAAAGGACACGGGATAGTTTTGGTACTAGGGCTCTATGAGAGGTCATGGGTTAACTGTTTTGATGCTGTGGAAGTGAGAGTGGGAGGGTACCATGAGAGGGCAAAGGGTGACATTTGGTGCTGGGGAATGTACATATTGAAGGGGTGACCATTTTAGTGTTGAGGTTCTGAGATGGCGAGGGGGCGGTTCTGTGCTTTGGCTATGAGAGAGTGGATGGGCTGTTTAGGCATTTAGAAGGGGTTGGAATGAGATTTGATGAAGGGTGTCTCAATTTGAATGCAGATGACTGTGAGTGTGTGCAGACTGATTTCTTGGGTATCAGTGTTTTGTGTGTGTGTTGGGATAGGACGAGGAACTGCTGTGCAGCTCTGTTGATGTGTGTAACATACAAATAGCAGGCTTTGTTGGGTCTAGTCTGCCAATACTTTTTAAAAATTGTGCTGCTGGTTTTGAAACACCACTGTTATCTTCTAAGGAATTCTGCCTCCATTTGGTTTTGTGGATGGAATACCCCATACTCCATTGGTTGCTCTGTGCCCTGCCCTGATCCTTGACTCCTATTGTAGTACCTGATCTGCTGCCTATAGGATAGGGAGTTATATGACACTGTATCTTATTGGTGGAAGGAAGAATTTTGGTCCAGAATGAAGGTGCAAATAAAACTCTCTACTGAAATCATGATAATACATTCCAAAGCTATTGCACAAGTATATAGTAACTGGTTTCAGCTTATTACTCACACCTATCCCCAAATCTTTTTCTTGTTTGTGTTACCCACTGGTACCCCTACAGGAGGGGTTGAGTTGCAACCCCTATTATTCCCCCAAGTGTAGTACCTTACACTTTTCCACATTGAATGAAGCCACAAATTTCTCTGTCCGGCTACTGGGCACAGATCATCAGTGAACACATTCCCTCCCTCTCTCCCTTCCTCCACTGTGTCACCCGTATATAGCAGCATTAGGACCTGAGAGAAGATTACAATCTGTGCCTTTACCCACAACTTCCTGCATAGCTCATGGATGTTGTCTTCCTAGCATTACCCCCTGTATTTTATACCTTGGAACTTCAGTGCCGGCTCCATGTTCTGCTGGAGAACACTAGATCTTGCATCTCTGTCTGTTAGATCTTGTCTATACCCCTGAGTATGTAAAAGACTGAGATGATGCCCCCTGCAGCCTCCTCTTCTCCAGGTCAACATGTTAAGTGCCTCCAGTCTCTCCTCAGAGCTGGCTGTAAGCACCCTGAGTCCCAGTAGTCACAGGCCCTAATCATAGAGGCCCACGGTAAGAAGCTGTGGAGGTCATCAGTCTTTTCAAATGTCTTGGTTTTTTTTTATTTTTATTTATGTATTTAACCCCTGTATAGTATTAAAAGATCACATAGAGGACATCACAGGGTTGGCAAAACTTCACACTATTTACCATAGTGCCAAAGGAATACTCACTAAGGTATGTTCAAGGGCCCTAAATGACTAACCTTGCGGGTGCCCTCAGAAACATAATGCTGACTAGGTTTATCTTCCATACCTCTGAACATTTTGGTGGCCCTGAATTGCACACTGTTGACTGCCCTGATGTTCTTTTCTGTATTAAACAACCAAAAACTGCATACAGTACTCCAGGAGGGATCCAGCCACGGCCTTGTAACGTGGCTAAATTACTTAAGCTACTGTACTGGTCGCCCCTCTTTTGATGATCCCTAGCATTCTTATGGCCCTTTTTGAATTATTTATCTTCTTTCCCCAGTTTTGCCCACCACCCTCACATCCTGACATGCATGCATTATAGTATGTGCACACCATGCACTGTGGGCACCCATCTCACCGGTCACCCACGCCTGCCTGCTCCACAACTGGACTGCCACCCAGTGATGGCAGGACTGTGGAGGTGATTGATCCTCCCAAGGAGAGGAGAGCTGCCACAGCAACTCAATCCTGCTCTGACCCCCGAGCTCAGTCCCTGACAACCAAAGGTCATTCCTGAACCCGGTCGATGGCATAGCGTGAGGTAAGGCAGAAATGCTCATCTTCTGCACCACTGGGCCAGTTCTTCTGTCCTTTGACAGCAGCTGCACTGCTTGTCATGCTGTCCCTTGTCTAATGTGTCCCCAGCTCCTTTCCCTCCTCCACTGCACTGCAGACAGAGGACCCACACAGTGTTTAGGAAAGGTCATACCTGTATTTTTCCACCCTAAGCCTATCACCTTGCATTTTGCCACACTGAATCTGAGATTCCAGGAATCAGGCCATCACCTAGCTTATTCAGGTCCCCTGAAGTTTGTCCCCATCCTCAAGAGTGTCCATCAACTTGGTCAGCAGAGTGTCATCAGTAGACTTGACTGCCTGGTTGGAGATCCCAGCTTCCAAGTCACTGATGAAAATGTAGTACAGCAGTAGCCCTCATCAGTCCTGAGAGATACCACTGAATACACCTCTACCTGGAGTAGTGCCCATTCACCACAACCTTTGCTTCCACCCCCAAGTCAGTTAGCAGTTCAGCATGTATGTCTCATGTACACTGCACTGGTGTACTATTTCCAAGCTTGTTGTTGTCAATCAAATCAGAGACATTGCTGAAGTCCAGATACACAAGGGGACACACTTTGAAGATAGAGGGGGGCTGTTCAAGGGCAATGTGAGGATGTATTTTTTCACAGACCAACAGCCTATTTCTTCCTACCCTCCCACAAAAATTGCCTTGTGTCTGTCCCATGCATTCTTGAATTCTCCCACAGTTTTAGACCCCACAACTTCCTCAGGAAGGCTGTTCTATGCATCCACTACCCTCTCAGTGAAATAATACTTCCTCACATTGCCCCGAACCACCCTCCTTCTATCTTTAAATTGTGTCCCCTTGTTCTTGCAAGTCTCTTTTCTGAAAGATGCTACCCTCTTGACTTTGTTGATTCCCTTGAGGTACTTGAAAGTTTCTATCATGTCCCCTCTCCCTTCTTTCCTCAAGGGATACATATTAAGCTCCTTTAGTCTCTCCTCACACGGGCTTTCTTGCAGACCCTGCACCATTTTAGTTGCCCTCCTCTGACTGCCTCTATCCTGTCTATGTCCTTGCAGAGATAGGGTCTCCAGAACTGGACACAGTATTCCAGATGGGTCTCACCAACTGTCTGTACAGAGGGATAACAACTTCCTGTTTCTGCTGCTGATGCCTCTCCTATACATCCCAGTATACCCCGGCCTTCCCTACTGCCTTCTCACATTGCTTGCTAACCTAAGGTCATCTGATAAGATTACCCCAGGTCCCTTTCCTGTTTTGTTGTTGTTACTTACCTCCCCACCCATTGTGCATTCTTCCCTGGGTTCTTGTTTCCCAGGTGCATTATTTTGCACTTTTTGCATTAAACCTAGCTGCTATCGCCTGACCATTCCTCCACCTTGCCAAGTCCCTTTTCATTCTTTCCACGCCTCCTTGGTATCAACCCTGTTGCAGATCTTTGTGTCATCTGCAAAAGGCATATTTTCCTTCCAGTCCTCTGCAATGTCACTGATGAAGACATTAAAAGGACTGACCCAATACTGAACCCTGTGGTACTCCACTGGTAACCGCCTTTCTTCAGAGTGGACTCCATTTACAATACCTTCTGTGTCCTGTTGTCCAGCCAATGTTTTACCCAGGCTACCACCCTGGGACCCACTCCTGATCCTGATTTAATCAAGTATTTTATGTCTTGGCTAGCCCTCCAGCTGGCTTCTGTCTCAGTGCCCAGTGTGCGCACTTCATTAAGTAGGTTGGGCCATTAAGGATGGTCCTGCCACTTTTGGCACATGTTGTTCTTCAAGCCCATGACGGTGTTTGTCCCTTTACCTTTAGGTCTTCCTGGAGACCACTATTATATTACCTGCATCCCTTTCTTCATCCTCCTAGGCACTGCATACAGAAGTGTAATCTTCCTGGCTAGTAACATTTTTTTTGGTCCAGTTCATTTTGTGCTTGTGAATGATGGGGGCTGCACTGTCAGACCTTTAATATCTCAGGTTTGTGTACTAACTGCCTCAGTGCTAGTCTGAGACCAGCCATAGACTGTCAGCTACAGTACTTCTGGACATGCCCCACAGCTCACACATTAGGAGTTTGTACTTTTTTTCAGTTTTCCATTCTTTGGTACTGGATAAGGCACAATGTACACAAAGCCTGTTTCCTGGGGATGGTGTCTTTTGAACAGTGGAGAACACTTTTGGGGGTGGGGAGCACTTTGTAGGTAGGTAAACTTGTAGAGAGTTAGTGGTAAGTGATCATAAGCTTGGTGTATTTTCAGTGACAAGATTCTTTGTTAATGTTTGTATTATAGATAATACTGCAGAAAGATGGAGTCGAGCACAGCACGGAAATATCTAAGCGGGTCACAGAAGCGTAAACGTGCTAGGGATCAAGTAGAAAAAGAGAAACAAATACTAGCAAAGGTTCCAAAGTTAACAGATTTCTTCTTGGCATCAGGCAGCAGTGCTAGAGATAAGGAGGTTGTTGGTCAGCATTGTCAGGGTAGCAGTGAGGAAGGCGGTAGAAATATAGACAACCATGTGTCAAATATTGCAATGGAAATGATGGATGCAGGGCACTCTGAGGAAAAAACAAGCAGCGTTGTTTCTACATGCCAAGTCCAACAGATCACAGATGAAGAAGTCGAAACCAGTATTTACCATGAGAGTCCTTTGGAAAGCAGCCCAGGGGTTACTACATGCCATGGGGTCACAAAGGGTCACGTTGTCAGCACCATGTGCAATCTAACTTCATTTGACAGCAATCCAGTGGTTCCTACAAATGCAGAAGTTACTGAGAAACAGGTTACTGATACTTGCCATCAGATTCAAGTTGAAAGCTCCCAAAAAACACAGCTGTACAGCAATGACCCAGCGCAGTGGACATCTGTATGTGAAGAACTTAGGAATTATTTCATAGATCGTGATGTTGACCAGAACATATGTGACTTCTCCAAGTCCATGCATTTCTACCCAGATAAGAAGTGTTATTTATCCAAGGATCTTTTCTAGAATCATGTTAAATAGTGAATGTAGGACAAGGGTTGGCTTGATTTATTCTCCTTCAACTGGGAATGTCTTCTGTTATGTCTGTAAGCTCTTTTCAGTGAGGAATACTGCATTCTCACAGCTTGGTTTCAGTGACTGGAAAAATGCAAATTGTCGTAAATGAACATGAACACAGTCATGATCACAGGATGGCATTAATCACACTGCATAAAAGGAAAAGAACCGCAGGATTTAATTGATGCTGAAATTGTAAAACAATATCAGAATGAGTATCAGTACTGGAAAATGTACTGAAACGTGTCGTTGCTGTGGTTCGCTTTGTCAGAACGTGGATTGGCTTTTAGAGGTGACAATGAACTACTGGGGTCTCCAGGTAATGGAAACTATTTGGGTAATTTAGAGCTTATTAGCCAATTTGACCTTTTCTAGCTGACCACATAGCAAAATTCGGCAATGCTGGAAGAGGACGCACCATCATATTTGTCCTCAACCATCTGCAATGAATTCACTGACCTGATGGGTAAAAACGTGATGTACACTATTGTGGAAGAACTAAAGATGGCAAAATACTATTCCATCAGTGTTGATTCGACACCGGATATTTCTCATGTAGATCAGCTGACTTTCATTGTTAGATATGTCAAAGCTGATGGAAATCCAGTTGAACGTTTTCTTAAGTTCATTCCAATCCATAGTCATACGTCAGAAAATCTTGCAAACACAGTGATGTCTGTGGTTCAGGAATGGGCATTGAAATAAAGATTTCAGGGTCAAACATATGATAATGCGAGTAATATGGCAGAAAATATAGTGCCTACAAGCCAGAATAAAAGAACACAATCTTGGCGGACTTCATCCCTTGTTCTGCATTCCTTAAACTTGGTTGGGTCCTGTGCTGCTGAATGCTGTTTAGAGGCTGTATCTTTTTTTGGATTTCTTCAGGCACTGTACACATTCTTTTCAGCCTCCACACATCGTTGGCATATCATGAGGCAGCAGTTGCCTAGTGAGGTGAAAGTACCAAAGTCACTTTCAGTTACTTGATGGTCTGCTCGAGCAGATGCATGCAGTGCCCTGTTCGGTGGCTATCAACACATGAAGACTGCATTACAGAACATGGCTGACGATCCTTCAGAAGGACCAAGCACAAGGATGGAAGCTGAAAGTCTGGCAGAGAAGATGGAATTGTTGGAAACTGCACTAATGACAGCCATTTGAATTCAGTATTACTGTGCCTGCATGCCACAAGTAAGGTTTACAGAAAGTAGAGATTTCTTTTGAAGATGGTAGTGGATTTATATTCATCTCTAACAGGATTTCTCCATGAGATACTAACAATTTTGATGAGTATGAAAGGAAAGCAAAACGTTGGTTGACCCAGAAACATCATACCAAGCAGACATCAGTAGGCAAAGGCATCGCAAATACATGTTTGACGAACCAAGAAATGAAACAACATTAACAGGTAGGGAAAAATTTCGTGCTGAGACATTTCTTGTTGTAATCGACACATTAAGTGCTGCCCTGCAGAAAAGAAAAGACGCTTATGATATATTACAGAAAAAATTTGGAGTGTTAACAGACTTTCCTCATCTGAATGTAAATGAGATAAGGAAGTGAGCAGAAAGTCTAGTTGCTGCATACCCTCAGGATTTGGAGGAGTTGTTCACTGATGAATTTATACAATTCACATCATTTGTTTCTTGTGAAGAAGATAAAGATGTTCTTAACCTGTGTAAACTTTGAAGGCTCGAGACTGAGTCAACATTCCCAAATGTGGGAAGCTGCCTTTCAGATTTAATTTGTGCACACCAGCTACAAACTGCAGTGGAGAACGGTCATTTTCAACCTTGAGGTAGAGTCAAGAATAAATTATGAGCACCATGGACCAGGACAGACTCAATGCCCTGACTATTTTATGTATTGAAAGTGAACTGGTTAAGACCATAGACTTTGATGATCTCATCAGTGACTTTGCTAACTTAAATCAAGGAAGAAACAAATGTAGGCTGACTAAAGCACTATCAAACATCGTAATTCTAAAGGAGACGCATAGCTATCTGACAAGACTACCAATACCCTGAGCCAGAGAACAGTGAAAATGCCACAACTCAAGCCTGTGGAGCCCAGTGAAGCACACAAAATAGCACTGGTGCTACAAAGTTCTCCAGCACTTGAAGATGGAGATGACAGAAGCTGTCTGACAAGACTGATGCCAATATCCTGAGCCAGAGAACAGTGTAAAATGCCACAACTCAAGCCTGTGAGCCCAGTGAAGCACACAAAATAGCACTGGTGCTACAAAGTTCTCCTGCACTTGGAGATGGAGACGACAGAAGCTGTCTGACAAGACTGATGCCAGTACCCTGAGCCAGAGTACCATGAAAAATGCCACAACTCAAGCCTGTGACCCCAGTGAAGCACTGCAAGAATGAAGAGAATAGCATTGGTGCTACAAAGTGCTCCAGCACCGTGAGATGCAGATGACAGAAGCTATCTGACAAGACTGATGCCAATACCCTGAACCAGAGAACAGCATAAAATGCCACAACTCAAGCCTGTGAGCCCAGTGAAGCACACAAAATAGCACTGGTGCTACAAAGTTCTCCAGCTCCTGGAGATGGAGACAACAGAAGCTGTCTGAGAAGACTGATACCAGTACCCTGAGCCAGAGTACTATGAAAAATGCCACAACTCAAGCCTGTGACCCCAGTGAAGTACTGCAAGAAATGAAGAGAATAGCATTGGTGCTACAAAGTGCTCTAGCACTGTGAGATGGAGACGACAGAAGCTGTCTGATAAGACTGATGCCAGTACCCTGAGCCAGAGAACAGTGTAAAATGCCACAACTCAAGCCTGTGACCCCAGTGAAGCACACAAAATAGCACTGGTGCTACAAAGTTCTCCAGCACTTGAGATGGAGACGACAGAAGCTGTCTGACAAGACTGATGCCAATATTCTGAGCCAGAGAACAGTGTAAAATGCCACAACTCAAGCCTGTGAGCCCAGTGAAGCACACAAAATAGCACTGGTGCTACAAGTTCTCCAGCACTCTGGAGATGGAGATGACAGAAGCTGTCTGACAACACTGATGCCAACATTCTGAGCCAGAGAACAGTGTAAATGCCACAACTCAAGCCTGTGAACCCAGTGAAGCACACAAAATAGCACTGGTGCTACAAAGTTCTCCAGCACTTGGAGATGGAGATGACAGAAGCTGTCTGACAAGACTGATGCCAGTACCCTGAGCCAGAGTACCATGAAAAATGCCACAACTCAAGCCTGTGACCCCAGTGAAGCACTGAAAGAAATGAAGAAAATAGCATTGGTGCTACAAAGTGCTCCAGCACCAGTGAGATGGAGACAACAGAAGCTGTCTGACAAGACTAATGCCAGTACCCTGAGTAAGAGTACAGTGAAAAATGCCACAACTCAAGCCTGTGACCCCAGTGAAGCACTGCAAGAAATGAAAGAATAGCATTGGTTCTACAAAGTGCTCTAGCACCGTGAGATGGAGATTACAGAAGCTGTCTGACAAGACTGATGCCAATACCCTGAGCCAGAGAACAGTGTAAAATGCCACAACTCAAGCCCACAGTGAAGTACTGCAAGAAATGAAGAAAACAGTGTTGGTGCTACAAACTGAGCCAGGCAGCCAGCACCAACATATGAAGACAGAAGATGTCTAAGAAGATTGATGTAAATAACCTTAATCTGTGCATGGTGAGTGGTGAAAACTTTTAATTGATGAATCTAAAGGATAACTTCTGAACTTTTATGTATATTTTATTAGTGTTTATAATACTGATTATTGCTATGAAGATAGTTAAAATATTCCTGCAATCCTACTAACCAGGGTAAATACAGCTTTAACTGTCTTCCTTGACCTCTCGGTTTTCTGGTAGATTGAACTGATTTACCATGCGGAACAGCGGGTTGAAAAGGTTGTTTCAGCGTGAGATGCAAGTCATTCTGTGTTTAGAGACCATTAATAATTTGAATTGCTGTGGATATTTAGGTTATTTATTTGCAATGTTTTTTTAATTACATGCAAGTCTGATAAAGGATAATTACATATATTTTTTTCCTTGGACTACTATACAGGCACCTGTGCCTAGTGGGCCTTATCCAGTTACCAAATAATTTCATTTATGAACAAAAAAAATGGAAAGGAGCGGGGTTTGGCATAATGGGCGGGGCTTGCTAAAAAAGGGGGCGTGACCAACAGAAAGGGGGCCCCAGAGACCCCGATTTCCCTCAGGCCTAGGGCCCCATCAAACCTTAATCTGGCCCTGCTACACAGGTGTGGAGCCAATAGCGCTACCCTGAGAAGGTGCTGAAGTTGAAAACAGCAAATTGCAAGTGATGGTCCGGTTCAGTGTTCACACAGCCCAGAGAAATCATGGCAATTTTTCAAGCATCATACCTTATCTATCTCTTTGGGGGGTAGGTGGATCAGGCTCCTTGCACCATGGAGGTGCTATGGCTGGATCGTGACCGCTGCCGAGGGGGCAAGTGGCACCTGTAAGGAAGGAGACAGCAGATTAAATAGGAGCAGATGGGAGGAATGTGTCTAAACAGAGACACACAAAGAGAGCTGAGAGCCAACTTGAAAGACAAATCAGGGGGCAGCCTCAGACAGAGGCAAGGTGTCGGCTAACTCTATAACACTATAAGAACACTATAAATGTATGAATATTGTCAACAAATAATTATAACTGTAAAAAATTGCAAATTAATGAATTAATTAATTACATTTTCTTGTGGTCTTTCTTTCCCATAGGTCATGAAGATCATAGGAAAAGGAATTGTCCCTTTCCGTGACTTTTCTACTTGATATTTTGAATTTGGAAATGGGCCTTATCTATACAAAAATTATAAAGTAAATAGTAAATTACAAACCTGTGAATTTTATTTCCAATAAGCTGTCTTAACAAAACTTTGATTTGTCTAGTACACTGATAGCTACCTGAGAAGTAGAGGCTACCCCAACCTCACCCATCTTTTCATTGTATGTTTTATCCTTTCTTTCTTTCTCCCCTTCCCTGTCCCCCCAAGTCAACACCCCCAACCCCCCACCTGACACTTTACCCACTCACATTCCTTCTGTGTTAGTCTCTCAACTCTGAAGGTTTTGAATAATTTCAAGTTTTTATTCCTTCCTCTTTTTTGTATTAATTTGCTTAGAAAATTAATTTAATATAGTTCTTTGTATAACAAGTATGTGAAGTGAGTTAAAATGTAAATATGTCCTTCTGAGTGTTCCAGTTTTAAAAATATTGGCTTAAAAAGGAAGCACCTAACCTAGGTGAACACACCCTCTTATGAAGGCCCGATTTTTGGGCCTGGGCACTAAGGGAGCACAAGCTTTAGAGCATTAAACTTCTCTGCACCACAGCTCTGCCTGTTGTCTTTTTTTTTACCTGAGTACTTCAACATTTGTGGAACAATAAACTGCAGCATATCCTTGCCCTCTGCCTGCTCCAGAATGCAAAATTAAATTGTTCCTCCAGTTCCAATTTTCCTGACCCTTAGCCAGATCCTCCAATTTACTGAGCTTTTTCTTACGATCTTAAATCTCCTTCTTGTCCCACCACTGGGTATCTTCAGGGGAGCTAACACAGTGTTCTGCATCCCTGAGGTGATAATTAAACTGCCCTAGAGTTGGCTTAAGTAATTTAAGATCATCCACTACCTCCAATAGAGTGATTTTAATTAAAGCCAGTTCAGCAAGAAAAACAAAATTGAGCTGTTCAAGGACCCCTTCAAGCTTGGAGGGAGATTTGAGTGGCCAAGTGTGTTTAGATGGTTGCAGCTGCAGTGGGAATGGGGTGATGATGGTGGGGGCTTCTGAAGCCTCCATAACTCCTTTCTCCTGGTCTGCAGACATGCGGCATGATCAAAAAGCAGTCAAACAGGAAAAGCAGATATAAAGCAAGTCAAAAGTAAGTATATAACCCGGCCATGAACCTTTAAAATCCCTGCTATTAAGATGTTTGAGCATAGCCTGTCTGGATGCATCCATTCTGTTGGATGACATCATATGACTCCTCCTACTGTAGGTGTTGCATCTTAAATGTGCACTCCATGTCACCAGGGCTACAGACCTATATCAAACAGGGTAACTTATCACAAGACACCTAGTGACAGGCTTAAGAATGACAAATTCAGAATTTGTTAGTGTGAGCATCCTTGTACTGATAAAATATATTGCTTTTATTTTGATTGCATTTTTAGTGGGTTGAAGTGCTTTTCTCGGTGAGATTCATATGTAGGCTGTTACCTGGGAACCACCCTGTTAATTTTAAAACGTCCTGGTATTATGATACTCTGACTGTGGAGGATATCCTGCTTCACAGTCCAAGTTATTTTGCTGAAAAGTTAATTGTGCTGATAGGTTTGGTCTGGGGTAAGGGAAGTGCTCCTAAACATTCTAGAAGCCCATTGCATGAGGTGGCATATTTAATTGTGCACATTTTAACTTTAATTACAGCAAAACTGCAAGCATGAAAACGGAAGTTAGACCAGCATTCTTCCAGTTCATGACACTCAAATTAAGAGCCCCACACAAGTGGGGCAAGCGTGAGTGGGCGAGTGCGCATTTCCACATGTGGAGATATGTGTCGAGACATGTGCATCTAAGCACATGTCAAGCAAGTAAAGAGGGCAAAGTAGGAACAAAACACAGAACTACTGTATTTCAGTGGTTACATTCAGACTGCTTGGGGATCATTTTCATATCTGGGGGCATAAGACATTTATAAGATACTTTATGTGTATATGATCAATTGATCAGCAACATATTGCTGGTGTGTGTTCTGTTAAACATACTTCTAAATACAAGTAACAAAATGAGTGACTTACTCTCCCTTGACCCTACCACAAAATCAAGTGTGACGACACCAAGCAGTAACTATCGAGATATTATTATAACATTGGATAGGAAAACTGATTTGAAGTGTACTAATTGCCTTATGTATACCTTGTTTGTTACACTGCCATCTTGCCCAATTTATATATGTGATAAATGTGTCAATAATAGTGTTTTAAGGGCAGCTATAGACACATTCTATAGCAGATTGGATCAACTTGACAAACAACATGATAGCATGGCAGATAAACTACATAATTTGAATCATCAGGTGGTAATAATGAAAGTAGTGATAGCCTTGTAAACACCCCACACACTACTACTGAATTAACTACAGCTCACAATCATACTGAAAAAGGAAACACAAATCAGGGGATGATGCCAGACAAAGTTTAAATTCCAATGATTGGGAGGAGGTCAATTATGGACATAAATCCAAAACTAGATGAAGAGCAATTGGTAATCAAATTGAACTAGCAAGTAGATGCCTGCCCCTAGTTAACTTAACTGATGGGGATGACATCACTATTAATAGGCTGATGAGTGCACACCTAATTCCATCTCTCCCTATCTCACCAAGGGCATTGTAGAGGCACACACCCCTAGAACATCTGGTCCATCTGTTGATGCCCCAGGTGTGCTAAAGAGGTTGATTGTGCAAAAGCATGTCACTAATAAAACAATGTAACCCATTGCCTTGCATCTGTATCTGAAAATACAAATGTAGTCTAAACAGAGAAAGAGTCAAGCATACCTGAGGGATGTAGAGCTGACATGGATATTGAAGAAATTATAGAACAAACAAGGCAGTACTTTGTATTGGGAGATTCTATTGTGAAATACATAGACAAAATAGTTTGCAGAAGAGATAAACAGAACATAGCTTGCTCTTCATTTAGCGGTGCTGGTATCAGGGATATTTATAACATGACAAAAAATATACAGACCCGTTCAGGCACTAACCCCCTGGTTATAATCCATGCAGGAACCGATAATGTAAACAAACTGTGGAACAAATAAAAAATGAATTATTTAGTTTAGGCAATACTTTATCAAATATAGGTTGCAAAATATATTTCTCTGAGATCCTCCCGGTTCCAAGGGGTAACCACCATAAAGAGAAGAAAATAAAATCTGTAAATGAATGGTTGAGAAAGTGGACATTGCAAAATGGATTCTCCTCAGTGACTCCTTGGGAATCATTCCATAATCATAACATACTGTTTCATTGGGATGGACTGCATCCAAGCAAACGTGGGGCATACAAATTAGGGAAAATGTTTGAAAACTTAATTTATCAGACTTTAAACTAACCAAGTTGGGAGACAAGGACATATCAGTACCTAATACTGCTAAACAGAAATCTACCAATTACACAATACTAAACATAAATGCAAGAAGCTTAAATCAAATAAAGCTTGTAGAATTGCTAAGTTACTTATTAAATAAAAACATTGATATCGCTTGTGTAACTGAAACTTGTGGGATGACACCAGTAGTTGGTCGAATAATATCTCTGGGTACCAGCTGTTTTATAAAAATAGGTCCAACAAAAGAGGGGGTGTGTGGTTGCTATGTGTCAACAACATACAATGTGGTGAACTCCTGTTAATGCTGAATTAAATAGTGGAAATCTTTTCTGTGAGAAATCAGCTTGTCTGTATCATAGCTCTGTTCTTTCCAATCAAACCTCTATTTTTTCTAACTACAGTATATAACACATGGCTGTTTAGTGAATATAAAATAAATCTAAATGTTCATTCACAGAAAGTTTGTCTTTCATGTAGCCTTCATAAATACAGTCATGTAAGAATATTTTTCTATGTCAGATTAACAAGCAGGTGCTTGTCACACTCCACTGCATATGTACTGTCAGAACTCACAAATTTCAGTTCATTGGTGGTTTCTGTGTGAAAATACATCATGTATGTATGTAACTAAAAACACTATGTGGCATCCCAATGCACCATGTCTCTGCTCCACAGTTGAGGCAGCTGCAGTCTACTGCCACCAGTCCCCTGCCCCACAAGCCCCCTGCCTTCTGCTCAACATTTGAGGCTGCTGCCCATTGTCTTATCGCATACAGTCAGGGATTTTACACCCTGCTGCCTCTTTCTGCTGCCTGAAGAATCAGGACTACTGCATCCTGCCACCCCCACCCAAACAATTGGGGTTGCTGCACTCTACTGCCTCTCTCTCCCTACCCTGACAGTTAGGGATGCTGCACCTGTTGCCCTTGTTCCTGTCTCCCACAGTCGGGGCTGCTGTGTTGTGCTAAGCCCTAGAGTGCCAGGATTCCTGCCTCAACAGCTGGGGCTGCTGTACCATGCTGCTGTAACACCAGAGGTGGGGCTTTTGCTGCACCCTACTACCCACTTCCATTGCTCCAAATGGTCAGGGCTTCTGCACCACATGTACCCCATCTCACAGTCAAGGCTGCTGTACCCTGATGCTCCATGTGTCCTGCCCCACAGTCGAGGCTGCTGCACCAAGCTGTCTTCTGTCCCCTGTCACTACTGATAGGGCCACTGCACCCTGCTCCTTTCTACACAGTTGGGGTTGCTGTGGCCTGCTGTGTCTTAGAGCCCCATGCCTCTGCAGTTAGGGCTACTGCACTATGCTGCCACTTGCCACAAGATTCAGGGCATTTGCTGCACCCTGTTGCATGCTTCCACAGTTGAGACAGTTATACCCTGCTGTCCCCTGCCACCAGACTCAGATCCTTTGCTACACCCTGCTGAGACAGGAACAGGGGGCAACATGTGCAGTGCCCCTAACTGTGGTGAGGAGAGAGAGTGAAGGAAGCAGGGTGCAGCAACTTCAGCTGTTCAGGAAGGTGCAGCACAGAATGGGGCATTTGCTGCACCCTGTCCCCTGTGGAGGCAAGGCTGTGTGGTGCAGCCGGGCACAATGGTGGCAGGGGACAAAGGACAGCATGGTGCAGAAGCCTTGACTGTGGGACAGGGCACAGGTGGGCATCAGGGTAGAGCAGTCCTGACAATAGCACAGGATGCACATTGTGCAGCATCCCAGCCCATTTGGGGCAATGGAAGTGTGTAACAGGGTTCAGCTGCCCCAACTGTGGATGCAGGTAGCATGAGACTCTAGGGTGTAGCACAGCACAGCAACCTTGACTGTGGAGATGGGAACAGGGGGGCAACAGGGTGCTGTGGCAATGACTGTGGTGGTGGGACAGAGGGTAGCTGGGTGCAGCAGCCTCGGAATTTCAGGCAGGAGACAGGGGTGGCATCAGGATACAGCAGCCCAAACTGGGGACAGGGTGCATCAGCCATGCCTGTTTGGGACAAGATATGTGGGCAGCAGGATGTAGCAAAGGATCTGACTCTGGTGGCAGGGGGACAGCAGGGTGCAACTGCCTCAACTGTGGAGGCATGCAACAGGGTGCAGCAAATGCCGAGGATCTTGTGGCAGTAGCAGTATGGTGCAGCAGCCCAAATTGCAGGGGCATGGGCCTCTAGAGCACAGCAGGCCATAGCAACCCCAACTGTGTAGAAAGGAGCAGGGTGCAGCTTTCCTGTCTCTGGTGATAGGGGATAGAGGACTGCATGATGAAGAAGTCTCGACTATGGTGCAGAAAACATGGGGCATCAGGGTACAGCAGCCCTGACTGTGAGATGGGGTATGGGTGGTGCAGCTGCCCTGCCACTTTGGGGCAATGGAAGTGAATAACAGGATGCAGCAAAAACCCCACCTCTGGTGGCTAGGGCAGCATGGTACAGCAGCCCCAGCTGTGGAGGCAGGGAACCTGGCACTCTAGGGCTTAGCACAGCACAGCAGCCATGACTGTGGAGACAAGAACAAGGGGCAACAGGTGCAGCTTCCCTAACTGTGAGGGTAGGGGATAGAGGGCAGCAGTATGCAGCAACCCCAAATGTTTGGGCAGGGGGTGGCAGCTCTGATTCTTTAGGCAGGAGATGGAGGCAGCAGGATGCACAGTCATTGACTGTGTGGGAGAACACGGTGGGCAGCAGGATGCAGCAGCTTCAAATGTGGAGCAGAAGGCAGGGGGCTTGTGGGGCAGGGACTGGGTGGCAGTAGACTGCAGCTGCCTCAACTGTGGGGCAGAGACACGGGGCATCAGAATCCCACATAGTGTTTCTAGTTATACCTAACATGATGTATTTTCACACAGAAACCATCAAATAACTGAAATGTGTGAGTTCTGACAGGTGCCTGTCACACTCTGCTACAGTATTTGAAGAACATGTACTGTTTGTCAATCTGACATGAAAAAAAGTTTTCTACGTAATGTATTTATGAAAGCTACATCAAAGACAAACTGTTTCTGTGAATGAACAAAATTGAGATTTATTTTATATTCATTTAATAGCCCTGTGTTTTATAGTTAGAAAAAATCTGAGTTTTGATTAGAAAGAACTGAGAGCTGTGATACAGATTTCTCAGAGAAAGATTTCCACTACTTCAATTCAGCACTGAAATTAAAATGATCAGCTTTTTATGAGAATATAATGATATATTTTAAGCTGATCTATCTAAACCAAGTCAGAGACTGGGGTTGTAAGAAACTTGGGAGAGCTCAGCAAACCATTAACTCTACAAACTACTGCTCTGGTTGGCAATCTGAAACAGCAAGCTACTCCAAAATGATGCCATCGCACTCTACATTTGACTGAGAGGACAGAAATAACTCCACTGTTTTCAGCCATTGTAGAGCAAGTTAACATATACTGATTTAAAGAAAATCACAAAACCAAACAGCATGAAATTTTCAGAAAACACTAATCATGATACAGGAACTTGAATTTCAGCTTTTCAAGCTTTTATAAAAAATATGTAAAAACCATTGCACATGATGTTTAAGGTAGGATCCCATTTCCATATAGTGTTGGAGGACTTCACTTTTGTTGTTGAACTGCACTACTGGATCATTCTCTGATTCTGCCTCATAAGATGAAGGAGCTTCCGACAGGATATATTTCTTTTAGAGTTTTCAATTTAAGCTCCCCACTGACACTCTGAGTTTGAGCAGTTCCACATCTCACCATTTCTGAGCACTTCACTTGTTTTATGGGTAATCTCCTCAACTGTGGTCTATGTGTCTATGAATGTGACTTTTCTCATTCACAGTCATCAGTGTGACACTTTCTTTGACTATTTACTTTGTCAACTTCTTGCCCTTTGCTCCTCGATCACCGGAGTAAGTACATACAGTAAAGTTATTGACAAAGTTGTGGATATTACTTGCTTCTTGTGGAGCAATATGTACTGGAGTGGCATCTCTATGTACCTCATGCATCAACATGGACAGGCTGATTGTCTGGTATTCAGGTTTTTCCTTTTCTACGATGTCTGTGTCAGCTCAGATGCCTGGATCCTGTCTTGGATGTTTGTTCTGACTTTTTTAGATTTCCTCATTAAGTTGAGAATTCCCTCTTTACTTATCATCTTGGACTTGAAAGATATGCCGGTCATTATGATAGGGACACTACCAGGAATATCACTTTATTGCTCTTTGTGGCTGCTGATATGTATTACACTTTGAAACTTTATTGTTAATCAAATGTTTATTTGACTTCTGTGCTCCTTTATTTGTTGCCAACCTAATCTTGTCTCTTCTCCTTTTACTTTTTACCTTGAAGGAATTACCAGCAGTCTTCAGACATGTATACTGCTATCACTGCTCTTTTATTTTATTTTGATCCTTCTGTTCTCTTTTTTCTTGCATGCTATTTAATACAGTGTGGGTTGTACACTTTGTTGTATAGTATGTCTCTATTTGTAGTTTTGCTGTTTTGTCTAGGGTAATGTGGGCTAACTTAGTTTTGTTGGTTTCCACAGGAATTACTCCCTATTATTTCTTTGAGTCTTTATATAAACATTACCTCACATCTGGTGATCATACTGAGATGAGGAGCTCTTTGGTGACCATATTTTTCTATGGATCCCTTTAAGAAGCTGGGGTTTAGATTTTAGTTGGGCTCTTTCTTTAGGTTCCTAGGGAGCTTCCCTGGTCCTTTAGGTAGTCCTGAGTAGATGAAGTATCACCCTGATGTAAAGGGTGTTCCTTTTTTTCATTATTTTATGTCCTTTCTATGTATTTATTGCATTCTATTGTTTCTCCCTGTATCCCGTTTGCTTTTATTTTACATTGGGGGTAAAATCCATTTTATGTATTTTAAAGCCCAATGTTATGACTCAGTCAAATCATCATTGCTGTACTTTTCTGTGCCTCTTTTTAGGGGTTATCTGCCGTGGTGAGGTTGAGTACCTAGAAGGGGAACAGGGAAGAATTGTGTAGTAAGGTTCTGGTTGTTTGTTCTTATTCATGGCTGGAAAATGTTTGGAGGTCAGTCACTAGGACTAGGGAAGTTTATCTGTTTGTTTTGCTCTGTTTGTTGTTTTTGGGGATGATGGCTTTAGGCCATGGGGTATTTTATTTGGGGTCGGATGAGGGAGTGCCACCCTAGTATCCAGGTTATTGCTTTAGTTTACTTGGTAGCCTGAAGTTCTGCTAAGATACTAGTTACCATTCAGGCAGTCTCCATCTCAGATGAGGGGTTGGAGTTGGGTTGGTTTGCTTCTATGCTGGTTGGAGTATTGTTCTGGGGGAGGTTTTTTCAGTGGAGGAATGGCCTTCATGATTATTTCCTTTTATTCCTTTTATAGGACCTTATGTGTTTGATTTAGATTACATCTTTTCCTTATGTCTTCCTGCATCAAATATGAATCTTGGAATGTAAAAGGTCCCCTCTCCAGGGTGAAAAGATTCCCATTTATAAAGCACTTGCAACAGTTGCACTGTCTGATTTCTTTTTTGCAATATACCCATTTGCTTGCCTTGGACAGCCTCCTCTTCCATAGATAATCAGCTTTGCAGGTATTTGTTGCTGGTAATAGCACCAGTAGCAAAGGGTTGCCATACTAGTCTCCAGAGGGTTAAATTTCAAGACCTCCAGAGTCTAGAGAATTCCCAGGGTGCTACATCCTAGTCAGAGGAATACTGGATAACACCAAAGTGTTGCTGGGAAGTATTTAAGGATCTAATGTCGATATGCCCTCCTTTTTCACTGCCCTGTTCATCCTTCTGGACCCTTCATCTCTCTTCCCTTGAAAAAGCCAAGCACAATGAAACCGGTTGTAGCGTTGTTTGCTGCTACCGTGCCATTTGGTACAAATAAATAAGTTTTACACTAAATTAAAAGTGAGTCCTGTTGCCAGTTTGTTTGTTGAAAAGGCTGTGTAATAATATGTCTTCCCCTCTCCCTGCCAATTACTGGCCCCTGGTAGCCTTATTTCAACTGACCCCAAGTGATCACAGACCATATCACCCCCATATAAAAACATAATATGACATTCCTTGTGGCTAGCAGCCTCCCACCCACCAATCACCAGCCCATATAAAACATTTTTCAGTGTCCATCCAGTTCCCCACCCACCGATTGCAACCCATATCAAAATAAAATACCCTCACTCTCTGGTGTCTAGTGGCCTCCCACCTGCCAATCACTGGCCCCATACAGAAATAAATGTTAGTGACCATCAAACAGTCCCTCCCCAACCCACCAATCACCCCTCCATATAAAAAACTTTAATATCATGTCCTTATTCTCTGGTATCTTGTGGACCCCACCCTCCCACCGTGCAGGTTATCCATCACCACCCTGATCCTCCCATCCAAACCCCAGGCTCGTGACCAGCACAGCCCTCCTCTCCTCCATGGCTGGCCTTCCCAGTGAGCTGAAGGAATGAGTGTGTGCTTATGCACACACCATTCATTCAGCCCAGTGGCAGCCAGCCATGGAGGAGAGAGGAGTGCTGTCCTGGCTGCTTGCTTGCTAAGGATTTGTCATGACCTTAGCTTCAATTTGAGACCAAGCACCTTTAGGTAACCTTATGTAACTTTTGTGGTTTTGGTGAAACAGTTTTTTGTAAATAATAATGTTTGTAGAGTTACTGCAGTCATAACACTCAGTAATTTTGCAGGTTAATATGTTCTCCATCAGTGGGCTTACTTGATGTTTGTCAGGTTCAAAAGTGTTTATCAATATCAGCTTTACTAATAAAAATAGCAATTCCAGTCCATCCAAAGTGCTTGTACAAAGTTCCTAAACATGTATTACTATTAACTCCTTGCAGGGCCATGGACTTGTATATAACCAAAATTCCTATATATTCTAATTCTGTCAGCAGCCTAATGGTTAAAATAATTATTTAAAACCAGTCACAAAAATATCTAAAAGTATCAAACAATAATTAAACATCATCATCAGTTCACAGCTAAAACATTTTAAATAACCATCAAGATTCAAATTGGTTGGGGAAAGCCAGGCTAAAAAGATAAGACTTAAGAGGGGTCTTAAAACTCTGTATGGTCAGGCACTCCTTAATCCAATGAGGTAGAAAATTCCACAGGGTAGGTGCCACAAAAACAAAAGAGTGGGCCCCCAAGGTCTTAAGGCAAAGCCTGAGAATGTCTCATAATCTCTCATTGGCAGAGCTGGACGGAGGGGATGGTAGGGACAAAGGAGATTTTCCAAGTACCAAGGTCCCTGCCCATGTACAGCTTTATAGGCCATTAACCTGAACTTGAAGGTAATCCACCACTGTACCAGCAGCCAGTGCAGTCTGCAGAACACAAGAGTGATGTGGCAAGATCTTGAAGTGTTAGTCAATAATCTGGTCACTGCATTCTGCACCAGTTGCAAGCAGTGGAGATCAACCCTCAGAAGCCCAAGGTAATGGGCATTGCAGTAGTCAAGGTGGGAAGTCATGAAGGCCTGGACCAAACTTGGAAGATCATTGGGTGGGACCAGATGTCTCACCCAGGCGATAGTCCTAAGATGAAAAAAAGAGTCCTTGACAATGGCCACCACATGAAATTTAAGCGTCAGGCCATCATCAGAAATAATGCCCAAGTTTTGCACCTTATCAGAGGTCATCAGCTAGACACCCCTTAGCCAGAGCCCAGAGGGATGTCCAGCCAACAGCCCCATGCCCTGATGACCTGGGTCCACTACCAACACCTCAGTCTTCTACAGGTTCAACTGCAGCCAGCTGGCATTCATCCAATCCTGAATTTTAGTAAGACAGTTGTTAAAAACCAAGATAGCTCCACCCTGTTCAGGCACAGAGGACATGTATAGTTGAGTATCATCTGCACGGCAGTGAAAACTCAGACCATACTGCCTAATAATGTTTCCTAATGGCAGTATATGCACTGCAACCAACATGGGTGATGAGATGGAGCCCTGTGGTACCCTGCAGGATAGGGGGAGCGTGGCCAAGGAATAAATCCCTGGAATCACTCTCTGTGTCCTACCCTCAAGGAAAGATTGAAACCATCTGAGGACTGGACCAGATAGTCCACAGGAAAACAGCAGGTGCTCCAACAACACACCATGGTCCACAGTGTCAAATGCTATAGAGCGATCAAGGAGGATCAAGATTGAATGAGTCCTCGATCCATCACTATTAGGAGATTAAGTAGCCGAACAAGTGCCATCTCAGTACTATGTCTCTTCCTTAATCTGGACTGGAGAGGATCGTTGACTTTGTGAATGGTCAAATGATCATCCAGCTGCAAAGCAACCACCTTATCAATAACTTGACCCACAAAGGGCTGGTAGAATTTATAATGATCCATCAATCAAAGTTTATCCTCAGCCAGATCTGTTTTCCGTCAATGCCTCTCTAACCTTCACCCCACTCTCCTCAGTTCCTTCAATTCATTCAGTGGATAAAAGTTTATTTTCATTATAAGTCTATGAAGAGTTCCAACATAGTCTTTTTTTTCTTTGTTTAAATAGCTCAACATCTTGGGCTAAGCATCAGGATCCTATATCCATAAAGGTGCCATATTAGAATGTGGTTACCATGGAACTCCTGTAGCTTTTTGTTTTGGCAAGGAGTTTATTGCTTAAGGTCCTGTAGGCTTTTTTCAAGAAGAATTTCCAGTGTCTCTTAAAGGATATCTAAACAACATTTTGACAACAAACTATTCAAAAATCTGACTCCGTAGGTGACTAAAGGAAAGGCTGCTGTATTCATTAATGCTAAAACTACATTTATATAATTTACCTAAATGTGGTTCTAGAGCATTTGAATATTGTAAAATCAGCCTTCTAATTTAAAAGAAAACTCTTACCTGCTTCCTAAAATGGCTGCTAAATTTGTTATGTGATGACAGCATTGGAGCCACAGTCAGAAAGATACATGGCTCTGTAGTGCTAACTGGTTATTTTTTTCCTTTGTATAGAATTGTTTCACCCAAATGGTCAAAACCATGTGCATTATTTTGTATAATACACATGCTAGACTATGGTTCAGTTCATTTTGTTTATATTTACATGCTGAAATTGTGTTTAATCTAACGGACTTTCTCTGTGGCAAACCACAGTGCAGTACAAATCTTGAAATACTTGGTGGTCTAGTGGTTCTGGTGGATCCAAGATGCTACATTTGGGGATGGGGTGGTGTGCATGCTTAATATGCATTTTTAACATTTTTATTAAACATTTATATTTTCTGCTATTCTTTTCTAGTATGTTTTTGACAGAACCTACAAATTTAATCCACAGTTTGAATGTAAACATTTGTACAATCAATAAATCAGACTTCTTCAACAAAGTGAAATGCAGCAGCAGCAGTAGCACACAAGTACATTACTATGTGTGTGTGGGGGGTGCAACCACACCCATCACCATCCCCTAGAGCCACCACATTTTTGTAGCAAAGTTCTTGTTTAGTCCAATGTTAGAGTTCATACTTTCTCATAACTCAAATATATGCTTGTCTCATCTTCTTTTTCCATGGGAAATAAGAAGAAGAATCAGCATTTATATAGTGGTTTTCATACACATTGTATCCCAAAGTGCATTACAAGCAATATTAGACTGGTAGTGAAGTGACTGAACATGTAGAGGCAGCCATTTCATACATTAATATCTACATACAGCCTTGGGCAATTGCATGAACTGGTTTTATGGGAAGGGAAATGTTGGCCATGACAATGGGGTCAGGTAGTGATCAAGGTGCTGGCGGCCCACATCTTATTTCTCACAGTAATCTGCTCATATTTCTCTCCTCTGTCTTCCCCCATCCCTGAATATAGCAGTACCTTGCAAGAGTGGCCTTTTCAGTCCCCTTCTGGTATTCATTCTTCACTATTCCTCCTCACAATGAAAACTGGTGAGCTCATCACCCTTCTGCATCATGAATGCAAGTAGTACAGTCCCCGTTTTATTTTGACATATCAAATATAAACATATCATTCCAGTAAGTCAGGTTGATAGCAACAGGGAACAAGGGGAATGATGGGCTTTCCTATCCTTAAAAGATCTAGGCTATCTTTGATTAGGCACTGCTAAATGATGGGTGTGCACATCGTTATGCACGTCATTTAATAGTGCCTAATCATAGTTGGCTTAAATCTTACATGGGTAGGAAAGCCTATTTTTCCACTGTGCAATGCAGCTATCAGCCATTTACCAGAAGATCATGTTTATTATTAATATGTAAAATAACATGGAAAACTGTACTAACCACATTCAAGATGCAGAAGGCAGGAACTCACCAGTTTTTGGAGTGGGGGAGAGAGACAAGAATGAATGTCGAGAGGGACTGAAGAGCCATTCAAGCAGGGTATAGCTATATTCAGGTTAACTGAAGCATGAAGGAGGACGTTGAGCAGATCACTGTGAGATCTGAAATATGGGGCTGCCAACATCTTGATCACTACCTGACTGTGGATGAGAATAGCCAGTGATGACAAATACTCAGAGTGGCAGGGCTGCACCTAAACTGTTACTTGAATTCAGTGTAGGGAGATTACCCTCAGGTGGGGGGTGTTGACATTTGTTAGGACAGTATTGAGAGAGATGTGTATAGCTCATTCAAGATTTGGAAGGGTGGTAGCCAGCCAACTCGCATTATGGAGTAGAGCATAGAAAAGTACTGGAGAATAATTGTCGGGAACTGTCCTGCAGGGTTCTGCAGATCACAGGTAAAGGAGTAGACTGACACTGGAAGTCGGGTGGATTCACTCAAGATATTAGTATGCCTCTCCTGCTAATAATATTGTTATCCATTGTAAGTGCAGCCCTTATGAGGGCATGAACAGCAGTTTTTCTGGTGGGTAATGATGCTTATTGCTTGGACCTCCAGGAAGACCTACAGTATTTGTTGGTTAATGAGGTGGGAAACAACACAACAGGGGAACTGTACATACAACCCTCACTGTGCAGAAGGGTGGTGATCCACTCAATATTTACTATGGGAGCAGAAGTCAAACACTGAGAATGTGGACTGGAGAGTGATTTGGGAGGCATTTTTTAACAGTGCCATCTGATGAAGCGTATAGGTGTGCACAACTCTCTGAGGTACAAGATTGCAATCTGAGATATGATAATTCTCTTCATGAGACCGTAGGCACATATGCTGCACCACGCAGTACCAAGGACAGAGTGTGGATGGTGGGGTGTTCAACAGAAGGCAGGCTAGATGCAGAAGGTTCACATGGAAAAATAAAGCCTTATTTGTGGATTAACCAGAGAGCATGGGCTTTGGAACGGAACCAGATCAGAACTTTGCTCTGTGAACCTGAGCAAGTCATTACACTTCCTTGTGCTCCCAGGCCACACCTGTAAAGAAGCTTTCAGCTTAGTGTGTTTCTGTCCTGGCTAACAAAAAACAAAATTCAGGCTGCCGCCGACAAGATATCTTGTCCTAAAAACGTATGCATTCTAAATCTTCCGGCAGCCTAAGGGTTAACACAGTTGGCAGACATCTTAGAGAGAAATCAAGGCTGTTTTCTGAAAGTGAAAGGCTGATGTTTACATTTTTCAAAAGCTGTGAAACTGCATTTATATTATTTACATAAATGCAGGTTTAGCATAAATGTAAACATCACCCTCTACTTTACCTTGTTATGAAGCCAGATTTTGGAGTTTGCAGTTTTAAAAAACTGCTTGTTTAGGTGCCCTTGAAGTCCTCATTATAGGGGAGCAGCGACCTCTTGTGGCCCCTTTTTATATTACAACAACTGTTACTCAAACTAGTTCCCCTTTACCTTAAGCTCATTTCTTTTGGCACAGTCCTTTTAGCCTTTTGAAAACTGTTTCAGATTATAGGACTGCACCTCTGTACTTCTTTCTCTCTGAATAATAAAAGAAGGTCCTAAATAAAATGTTTAACAAAGTGATGATGCTTAGTCAGCTGACCAAAACAGGGAGGGTATATAAGAAGTACCTGCACTGACAACTCAATAGATAGGGTCAGTATTGTCTGGCTGTGTGTAGTTAATGGACTAAGGGAGTCCTGTGCTGCACAGAGAGTGGATTTACAAGTCTTTTCTTTTTGCTTTTGTTTTGAATGTTTTCTTAATATATCTTTTATGTGGTGCAAAAGCTTGAACCGTTTATGAAGAATAATAAACATCCCAGTTGCTCAAAATGGGTTGCACCTAAAATCTGTGTATGTGTCCATCTGTATTTCCTACACCTTAACATTTGGTGTCAGAAGTGGGATTTACAGCAGTAGGTGTCTCACCAGGGAAGGAAGACATCATGGCGGATACCACCCAGTATCCCAGGTGAGCACATGGCAGAAGGAGGACAGAGGCTTGGCACCCTTACCAGGAAGATGGCGGCTCAGACAGGAGCACCACTGTTATCCGGCCTTCCCTTGGATGTATGACCCAAGGTGAAGAAGCAATCTACAGGAGATGAGGATGATCACAGTGACCGTGTGGCAGAGGATCCTACTGACAAGCTGCTGAAGATAGAGGAAAGCAATGAAGATGTGAATACCTCCTGTCCAGATCTGGAGCACACCCCTCAGGAAGATGTGGGGGAACTTTTCTAAAGTGGCTTTGTGTGTGCCAGGTCCAGTTGGACAGAGAACAAGAAGTTGAAAGGAGGAGACAAGATGCAAATTGGGCTGTCACAATGAGAGTATTGGAGGCCATAGATGCAGGGACCACGGATCGACCACAGAGCCCAAGAGACATTAAACTAAGCCATTCAAAGGACAATGATGACATAGAGGCATACTTTATGACATTTGAGAGGGTAGTTACAATATGTAGGTGGCCACATGAACAGTGGGTAGTCCGTCTAGCCCCACAATTAACTGGCAGAGGACAGGTTGTCTATAGTCAACTGGATATCCAGGCGGCTCATGATTATGATCATGTCAAGAAGGAAATTCGGTATTTAAAGATGCAAGCATCAGATGCCCCTAGGGAAACCTTCACCTGCCTCAAGGACCTCAGCTACAAATGGCTGCAGCCAGGGACCAAGACAAAGCAACAACTCATGGAGGCCATTATTACTGAACAATTCATTAAGGTCCTTTCCCAGGATGTACAACTATGGGTGAGGGAGCAAAAGCCCGAAGGAGCAGAGAAAACAATTGCACTAGCAGAGGACTTCCTAGTGGCTAGACCTGCAAAAGGGAAAAATATCCAAGGTGGCCCTTCAACATCCACCTCCATCACTCTGGTAAGAACCCCTACCAATATTGTTAATAGAAATAGAACTGATTGGAGACAGGACCGAAAAGGAAGGTCACCCCTTTCAGAGATAATATGCCATGGTTGCCAGAAAAAAGGGCATTTAGTGAGGAACTGCCCTAATGTGAAACGGAACTATGGACACTTAGCCTTGGCCAACTGGGCACGTTATTTAGCATCAATGGAGGTGGGAAGTCACAACGTTATGGGAACTATTGACTCAGAGAGTCGGCAGACACTCATCCATGCTGATTTGGTGACTGGAGGGAATAAAAATGAGAAAGAAACTCTGGTAACTTGTATTAATGGGGACACTGACTATTACCCAACCAACCCTCTAGAGATGACAATAAATGGGCAGTCATATACTAACATACTAACATACTAAAATGCCAGCAGAATAGGCCTAATGGTCTTTCGTGTCTGCTCGTTTGGTCAGCCCCCACCCTGGGTGATGACCTTGCTGTCCCCCTCGCCTTCTCTGGCTTCTCCCTTCCCAGTTCCGGATATTCTTCCTGCATTGGATTTTGCTTCCTGAACCCTTCCCCTGTACCTGTCCCACCCCCTCTTGAACCCCTCCACTGTCTCTGCCTCCACCAGCCCCCTAGGTAGTGCATTCCATGGCTCTACCACCCTCTCAGTGAAGTAGCACCTCCTCCTTTCTCCCCTGAATCTTCCCCCCTCCAGCTTCCACCCATGCCCTCTAGTGGCCCCTTCCTCCTTCCTTCGAAGCACCCTCACTGTTCCTCCCCTATTTACCCTCTTCATGTACCTGAAGACCTCTATCATGTCCCCCCGGTCCCTTCTCTCTTCCAAAGTGTACATATTTAGCTCTTCGAGCCTCTCCTCATAGGTCCTGTCCCCCAAGCCCCAAATCATTTTGGTTGCCCTCCTCTGGACCCTCTCCAGGAGGTTAATGTCCCTCTTTAGTGTGGCCTCCAAAACTGCACTCAGTACTCCAGGTGCGGCCTCACCAAGCAGTTATACAGAGGGAGTATCACTTCCCTCCTTCTGGAGGTGATCCCCATAGCGATGCATCCCAGCATCCTGTTGGCCTTGGCTGCTGCCCTCCTACAAGTCTCAGAGTTGTTCATCTTGACATCCACCACCACCCCCAGGTCCCTCTCAGCCATTGAGACTTGTAGTATTTCCCCAGGGTGTACACTTGGCCTGGGTTTCTGCCCCCAGGTGGAGTACCTTTGCATTTCCTGCATTAAACCTCAGCTTCCACTTTCTAGACCATCTTTCCAGAGCCTCCAGGTCCCCTGCAGGCCACCCTCCCTCCTCCCCATCCACCACTGCCCCAGTTTCAAGTCATCTGCAAAGAGACTCATCTCACCCTGATTCCTGTCCTTATGTCAGATCGTAGGCATTGAACAGAAGGGGCCCAAGGACTGATCCTGTGGACCCCAGTAATGACCCTCCTTGGGGAAGAGATTATCCCACCAACTCCGACCCTCTGGGTCCGGTCCTGGAGCCAATTGCCTATCCATTGGATCATCTGGTTTCCCACCCCATTTCTCCTAGTTTATCCAACAGGCCCAGTGGAGGAACAGAGTCAAATGCCTTGCTGAAGTCCAGAAAGAGGACATCCACTGGTCTACCCAGGTCCAAGGCACTTGTCACCCAGTCATAGAACTCCACCAGGTTTGTCTGACACGATTTCCCGGGATGAATCCATGCTGTCTCGTCGTCGTCAGGCACCCTGACTTATCCAGGGCCCCCAGCCTCTCCTTGACAATGCCCTCCATCACCTTGCCCACCACTGATGTCAGGCTGACAGGCCTGTAGTTTCCCTACCAGCTCCTTGATCCCCCTTGTGGATGGCACTCACGTCGTCACCTTCCAGTCTTGGGGCACCCACCCTGTCCTCAGAGAGATGGTGAAAAGCTCTGCCAGGGGTTTCGCCAGGACATCTGCAAGTTCCTTCAGCACTCTAGGATGTAATTTATCCGGCCCCGGTGCTTTATCCGTCTTAAGGGAGCTGAGGGCTTCCCTCACTCTCTCTGCTGTGATTTCCACTTCCAGTACCTCTTCTCCCTGCTTAGCCCTCCCCCCACCTGCCAGTGATGCCCCCTCCTCTCCCCAGACCTGCCGATTGGTAAGGGCCCCCTTCCTCATTATCTCTGTCTCCTCCCATGTATGATGCAGCATCCCACATTTCCTGGTGAAAACTGAGGTGAAGTACTCATTTAGTACCTCAGCCTGCTCCTCTGGGTCTTGTGCCCATCTCTCCCTGATTTAATCCTGCTAATCTGCCCTTCACCTTCTCGTCTTTCCCCAATGTATCTAAAGAACCTTTTTCCTCTCCTAATTTCCTGGCCAGGTTCTGCTCCTTCCTTGCCTTAGCTGCCCTCACCACTCTAGTGGCCCTTCTAGCCAACAGCTCATACTCCCTCGATCCCTTTCACTCCTTGAGCACTTGAATTTCTTATAGGCTGCTTTCTTTCCCGCCCACCTCCTGGACCTCCCTGGTCCACCAACAGGGTTTTGGGCCCTACCGCATTTTGTCTTACTCTTGCACAGGTGCTGGTAGCATCCTGCACCCCTCTCCTGATGCTTTCCCACCTACTATAAGCGTCCATGTCTGACCCAATCCCATCCAAATGCTCCTTAAGGATCCTTCCCATTTCCTTAAAATCCACCCCCCTGAAGTCGGTTACTTCCGTCTTTGTGCAGCCTTCTACCCCTCCTAGGTCCAGGCAGAACCAGACCGTGGCATGGTCACTCCCCGCCAATGGGTCCTTTACCTCCAGGCCCCCAATCTGGTCACTGTCTGCCAGGACCACATCCAGTACCCGTGCCTCCCTGGTCAGTTCCCTCACCTGCTAAGTTAGGAACGCGTCTTGAAAGACATCCAACAACCTCTGTTCCCTGGTCACAGAGGATGTCATAGTGTCCCAGTCTGTTCCTGGCATGTTTAAGTCCCCTAACACCACCACCTTTCCTCTGCCCAGTCTGCAGTGTCTCCTAGCATCTGCCACCAGACTGTCCTCCAGCTCCTCCGCCAGGGCAGGGGGTCTATACACCACTCCTATTTTTACTCTCTTGCCCCCCTTGTTATCAAGGTGACCCAAATCGCCTCCACGGTTCCCTCCGCCTCCTCAACTCCCCCTATGCCAATGCAGTTTTTTACTATCATTGCTACCCCTCCTCCCCTTCCCTCCGCCCTTCCTGAACATAGTGTAACCCTCCAGGTTCAGGTCCCAGTCATGTCTTGCAGTGGCCCAAGTCTCAGTGACCGCTGCCACATCCACTGCTCCCTCAGTTAACATCGCCTGGAGCTCAGGCATTTTATTGCCCAAGCTCCTGGCATTTAGCAGGACTACCTTCCACCCTTTCCCTATAGTTTCATTTCCCCTGCTTGTGTTCCCTTGGGGATTCTGTTTTCTCCTGGTCTGCACTTTGCCAGTTGGTCTTTTCCTGCAATCCTCCTGGTCCCCAGGGGGGTGGAGACAGAGTCCCTCCTTTATCGGCATCCCCTTGACTGCCTTTTCTCCCATCCCACCCCCCTTCACAAGTTTAAACCCCACTTTTCACCAATGAACTCCTCCATTTTCAACTTAAGGATTCCCTTCCCCTGGTGAATTGGTGGTTGGAATTGTCCCCCATCTGCCTGTCCCTATGATCATTGGACATGATTTCCATGGCTTTTCTGCTTTGCCTGAAGGTAATACAGGACCTTCTCCTCTGGTAGCAGTTACTACCTGAGCCCAGGCCAAACAACAGGCTGAACTTGCCAGTATCTTTCCCTTTTCTGAAGAGCTGTATGATTGTCCAGGGAAAGATAGAAAAGGGAAAATACAGAAAAGAAAGGAAAAGAAGCAATGGCAAGAGAGATGTGGGATTATGAAAATGTTGTGGACAGAAGATGGGACAATATAAAAAGAATGAAAAAATGATAAGACCTTAATGCCATTTTTTTTTACAGGTGGGACAAGAACAAGGTGCTGATTTTCCTCGACGTGTACTAAAAAATGATGTATTGTATAGGGAATGTGTGAACCCTAGAAATAGAGCCCTGATAGCCCAGTTGTTAGTCCCTGAGAAATACTGGAAAGCAGTAGTAAAGCTAGCTCATGACATTCCCTTGTCTGGACATACCGGGAGGGATAATACCCTGAGCTGAATTCTGAATAGATTTTTTTGGCCGGGATACATGAGCAGGTAGCTAAATATGTGCAAAGCTGTCCTGAGTGTCAAATGTTGCAAGGGTAGGCAGGAAAGACATGGTCCCCTCCAGAACATACCCATAGTCACTCAGCCTTTTGAACGCATAGCAATGGTTGTGGTTGGCCCTTTGGAAACCAGTTCAAAAGGGAACCACTTCATCCTAGTCATATGTGACTACGCTATGCGATACCCCATGGCGATTCCTATGAGAACTGTAACAGCCCCTAGAGTGGCTGAGGAGTTGGCCAAAGTGTTTAGCTGGATGGGCATACCTAAAGTTATCCTTACTGACAGGGGTAGCAATTTTACCTCAGTGATGTTACGTGAACTATATCGATTATTAGACATCCAGGCAGTATGAACCTCCCCATACCACCCTCAAACGGATGGTCTGGTGGAGAGGTTCAATCAGACATTAAAGAAAATGCTGCAAAAATTTGTAAATGAGGAAGCCAGGAATTGGAACAAGTTCCTTCCCTATCTGATCTATTCATATAGAGAGATTCCACAGGCCTCTACTGGGTTTTCCCCATTTTTCCTCCTTTATGGACACAATCCCCGAGGCCCCCTCGATGTAGTCAAGGAACACTGGGAGGAAAATAAAGTCATTGGCAATAAGGGGATAATGGACTGTATGACTGCCTTAAGAAAGTTATTATTGAAGTACATAGGTTTAGCCCATCAAACCTTGCAAGAAAAACAGTCAGCAAAAAGTCATATATGACAAAGGGGTGGGGACCAAACAATTTGAGACAGGAGAACAGGTGTTGCTTCTCCTGTCTGCAACAGAAAATAAACTCCTGATGAAGTGGCAGGGCCCTTATGTAGTCATCCATCAGGTAGGTCCAGTGAATTATGAAATTGAGATGCCCAACAGGAGAGTTAACAAACAAATATATCATGCCAACCTATTAAAAAATGGCATGACAGAACAACCCCAGCCACCATAGGGTGTTATGTCCACACAGATACTCAGGAAACTGAGTTGGATGTTGCCTATATGAGACTGGAAGAGCTGGGGCATATCCAAGAGGTCAAGATCAACCCTATGCTGACGCAACTGCAAACTGAGCAAGTGCAGAATATTTTAGAGAAGCATAGGGACATCTTCACCAATGTTCCAGGGAGGGCAACTGGGACAGAGCAAGATATCAGAATCACACAAGACAGACCCATCTATCAGAAACCTTACAGACTATCCATCCATGTAAGGGAGGATGTCATTCAAGCGGTGAAAAAGCTAGAACACCTAGGCATTATAGTACTCTCGAAGAGTGCCTGGTCCTCACCCATAGTGACAGTAAATAAAAAGGAAGGGGGAATCTGACTTTCTTTGAATTTTAGAAAGGTGAACGCTGCATCCCTTTTTAACAACTACCCCATGCCCTGTATTGATGACATCATAGATCGTTTGGGGAACACAAAATACATATCCACGCTAGACTAAACGAAGGGATACTGGCAGATCCCTTTAACACCATACTCACAGGAAAAAAACAGCATTCAGTACCCCCATAGGGCTGTTTCATTTCACCACAATGCTGTTTGGTCTGCATGGGGCACCGGCGACTTTCCAATGGTCTATGGACCAAATGCTCAGCCACATGCAGACTTTTGTGCCACCTACCTAGATGACGTGGTGGTGTTTAGCCCTGATTGAGACACACATGTACATCATCTTGATCAGGTGATCACCACCATCCATGAGGCAGGAGTCACCATAAACCCTGCAAAATGTACACTGGCCAATACCGAGACTAGGTATTTGGGATTTCTGATAGGAAATGGAGTAATTAGACCTGAGGTAGACAAAGTGACTGCAGTAGCTAATAGTCCTAGCCCTACAACTAAGAAACAGGTGAGGGCCTTTTTGGGGTTGGCCGGATACTATCGGCTGTTCATCCCCAAGTTCTCAGAGTTGGCCTGTCCATTAACTGACCTAACAAAAAAATTGTGCTAATAAGGTACAGTGGGCTGAAACATGCAATGAAGCTTTCACAACCATTAAGGCAAGGTTGTGTTCCTCTTCTGTACTAAGAAGTCTTGAGTTTAGTCAACCCTTCATAGTACAGACGGATGCATCAGGAGTAGGGATTGGTGCAGTTTTAACACAGTTTATTGATAGGGAAAAACACCCCATCATATAGTAGTAGTAGTAAAAAGTTTATTTCTGTTATCAGAAACAGGATAAAACCCAATTTAGCATCAGCTAATTTACAATGGGGTCCTACTGTACAAAAACATCAGTTTCATTTTAAATACATACAAATACACACATTATAGATACATAAAGCACAATACATATATGACCAAGGAAAAAAGAAAAAAAAAAAACAGATAATAATTACAACAATAAACCATGAGTGCAAACATCTCAAGTACAGCAAATCTTTAAGGACATTGCATCAGCAGAACACTACACTAAAGGAAGCATAGATATGCCACCATTGACAAGGAATGTTTGGCACTTAGGTGGGCAATTGAGTCTCTTAAATAGTACATATGGGACATTGAGTTACAGGTGGTGACAGATCATAACCCGCTGTGCTGGTTACAGCAAATGCAGGAGAAAAACCCACGCATTATGCAGTGGTACCTGGCTCTGCAGCCCTATTGGTTTTCTATTTCTCACAGGAAAGGAAAGGACATACCAATGCTGACTATTTGTCAAGGTATGGAGCAGGTATTGAAATCTCAAAGAGAGTAGCAGTTTAATCGTGTGAACATTCTCTGTTCTAAGGGAAAAGTATTGAATTTCTGTTAATGTGTATGAGTTGAGATGTTTTATTGTAGATCGCTGGGTAAACGTATATACATAGAAATGGCCTTTGCCTAATGTTGCTAGTAGGCCAACACTAGTGTTGTTGTTCACTGGGACCCTGGGATGGAGCTACACAGAGAGGGTGGGTCAGAGTTCCTCCAACCCCCTCCCCATCATAGGGGGTGGACTACTATGGAAGTAAACTTCCCAGTAGTTACAGGCTTCTTATGGCTGAGTAATGTGCAAAATGAGTAATGTGCAAAATGTGTAAGTTGTTTCATGTCATGCCCATGTTACTGTGACTGTCCCAGGGTAAGTAGTAGAAAGGCTGCTTATCACCAGTAGTAGTTGTAAGGGACCCTGGGACGGAACTCCTGAGAGTGGGTAGGTGGGAGTTTCACCCCTTCCAGGGATCTTGGAAGGGTAACATGTTAAGAACCGTTCCCCTCTCAATAAGGTGGGGGGGGGGGTAAGTGTGACAGGGTTCGTCCCTGCCACTGTCTTAGGACCCCATTCGTTTTCTTTAAGGTTGGAACCTTTCTTGCTACTCTCCATTCTAATAAGGCTATCCCTTTATTTCCTGTTTGGAGGTAGGCACCTACAGACAAGCCTATGCTCTTTACTTATAACTCTTCTTTTTATGTTCTCTTCCTTCCATGAATCCATACATAGGGAGGTCAATTTCTAGTGACCTTGAGCTTTCTGACAAAGGAGCCAACTTAGAATAATGGTTATAAACTGATTTTGTTGCCAGAAAGTGAGAAATGTGCAAAGTAAAGCACAGAAATAAAAATAACCCAAGTAAATGAGGGTTGTGCAGTTCATTAGGCGGAGAAAGACTACTGCCTTAGAGGTTGAAAGAAAGAATAAAATGATATGCACAACAGCAAGTCCCTTTCCTGTTTGTTTTCTGTACCCTGTTGCTGTTGTGGAATAGGAAGTTCTGCAAAAATGAATAATAAAAGTATTGCTCTATTATACGTAGTATAAAAGAACCCATGTACAGCCCTGCACCTGTCCTAAGTAAAACATTGTCATGACATTTATTAGTAAGCATATGGGAACGAAGCGAAACAGTACTACCATCTGCATGTAAGAAGCAGCTTGTCTGTGAATAGTTTATTTTTCTTTATTTGCCCCAATATGCAGAGTGAGTATAAGAATGTGTCTTGATTTTAGATAAAGCAAACCCCAGTTAAACATGTGTAGGCTACCTATTTTTGCCAAAACAATAAATATGGGATAAAACCTTTACTTTAAACCTTGAAACCAGACTTGCTTTAACCCTGCTCTAAAAAGGAGTAAAGAAGCTGTTTCAGGGCTGTTTTCTCTCAAACAAACTGCATTCTGCAGTTTGTTAGCAGACTAAGGAGAAGTTGCCCGACGCTCACCCTCCAAGCAAGGGGACTACTGTGCCCTTTCGGGGCTGTTTCCTCTCAAACAAACTACATTCTGCAGTTTGGTAAGCAGGCTTAGGAGAAGTTGCCCGATGCTCACCTTCCAAGCAAGGTACGGGTTGGAACTCTGAATTTTGGCATTTACACCGGGAGGAATCTCACTTGCCCCTGTTTGTCAGGGTTTCTCACACTATGTGCAGCAATCCAGAAGACTTCTAGGAACTGCTGCCAAGACATTAATGCTAGGACTGACCTCTGCTTGACATGTTCTTGATTTCTCACTTTAAGTAATGTTTAGTCTGATGTAGAGATGTCTTAAAAGTTGGTTTAAGTTTGAGAAAGGTTATTAAGGTAGTGTGATTTTGCTATCTGCCCTCTTAGAGCTGTAAGTCTGTGGGCTGCACCCTTGACCTCTGCGTCTCACTGAGGTTGCTGCAGCGCCCCCCCTCCCCAAGACTTGTTTCAGAACCTCCCTGCCTGTTTTTCTTTTTTTAACTGCTGACTTTTCCATTAGCAGGTTATATCTTTTGGTCACTAGAGGACTCAGTTATAAGCACACACATCCAATCCAACACAATACAGTTCCTGCCTCATCTCATTTATTGTGTGGTCAGTCTATCACTATTCATCAGTTTTCCCCCTCCCTCTTCTTCTGATTGATACTGATTTTTCCCAATTGCAGCTTATACTCTTCACCCACTAGAGGGGTTTTCCCCCAACCGTGCCAAAGCTGCTCTATATCTCCTTACTCTCTACTACTCCTGGACACTCATGCTTTACTGCTCAGCTGCTATGGGTACCTACAGTCCTTTACAAAGTCTTCTCTCCTTCACCCTCTTGGTACAGACCTCACACAGACTGAAGCACCTTTCCTCCACACTAGGCACCTCATCCCCAGACTACCCCACAGTGACTCGGCCCTCTCCCACCCTTGACACACCCATGACCCCTGAACACCCCCACCCTGCCAACACCACCACTCCCTCCACCCTCCAAGTCCCGACCTGGACCCAGCCCTCCCCTGCCATTCCCACCCTATGCACTTTATCTATCCCATGCACTCCGATTGTAAAGTCCTCAGCTGGGTGTCGACCCAAGGGTCACCATCGCCACCGGCCACTAACCAGAATAATAATACTGCTATTATTATTATCTGGTAATGTACTCCCAAACCCAGGACCTATGGCTTCCAGCCCTTCTACACCATGTACGAAACTGGCCTCCGCTTTGCATCCTTAAACATTTGCAGTCTCCTAAAGAAATCTGCTGCCCTCCAGTGCTGGGTCATTGAACATCAACCTGACATAATTGCACTGGTAGAGACTTGGCTTTCCAAATCCACCCAACTCCGCTATCACCCTTCTTGGATATATCATCTACAGGGAAGACCGAGTAGGCAAATGCAGTGGTGGCTGTGCACTGCTTGTACAGGACTCCCTTATAGGTCAAGCACTCCTAGCTCCTAAACTTGATTATGGAGCCCAAGCCCTCACCTTAAAAATCCCACCTGATCCCACCTGAGGCCCTCTCTTCCTCATGGTCTCCTACATACCTCCGAGGAGTCAAAACCAAACAGTCCAGTCCCTCTTTGACTACCTCACATCTCTCCCTCGCAAAGTGGAGCAAATCATCCTAGGTGATCTCAATGTTAACTGGCTTGCCTCCACTGCCTCCCATATAAGGGACTCCTTTGCTGCCCTGGATATGTCCTACTTAGTCACCCAGTCCACCAGATTCAACCACTCTACTGGCACCAGAACTCTTCTAGATGTTGTTATATCTAACCGCCCCTACAAAATCCAGGATGTCACTGTCCTCCCCGACTCTATTAGCGATCACTCCCCAATCCTCTGTCTCTGGTCATCCTCCACTCTGAGCCAGTGTCTCAGGCCACTCTATGCCACCGTTTATGCCACGGCGGTCTCAGAAAATTAAAACAATACCTAGCCCGTGCTAGACTGGTCCCCTATCCAGCATGCCCCTGACATTGACTCAGCTCTTGACCACTTCACAAATGCCTTCTGTAAAGCTTGTGACCATTTCAACCCCCTCACCAGGATCCGCTCCAAAAAATGCAATGCCCCACAGATCACCACACCGCTCCTCCAGAGACTCAAAAACAGAGATAATCTCTGGCACATTGCTGTAGAATCTGGAAAGGCATCTGATAGACAGGCCTACAACGCAGAATGCAATAAGTGCTCTTGGGCCATTAGGCAGGCCAAGGCAGAGCATTACCAGACCACCCTTGCTTACACTTGGGGTTCAGCCGGACCTTCTGGGATAATATGAAAAAGCTAAATGGGAAGTCCTGCTCCCCCCACCATCTCAGTTGTCCATCAATGGCACCCCCCACCACAGATCCACTCCTTATAGCTGATTGCCTTAACACTGCCTTCTCTGACCTAAGCTCGGTCCTCCCCAGCAGCTTCTTTGACCCAATCCCACCTCTCTCCCTCCGGTCCTGCATCACCCACCATTCTACCTGCGCACCATATGCCCCCAAGAAGCCAGGCCGCACCTGCTAAAAGCCTTAAGCAGCAATAACCCCAGCAATGGCCCCCTCGACTCTAGGATCCTCCATATGGCTTTGGATGAAGTCCTAGTCCCCCTGACTGACCTTCTAAACTGGTCTCTATGCCTGGGTCAGTTCCCAAGTGCTTGGAAAAATGCTGAAATCACTCTCATACATAAGAGTGGGGACCGGTCCATCCCCAACAATTACTGGCCAATCTCCACATCCTCCCCCTACTCTCTAAAGCCCTTGAAAAAAAGGTGTTGATCCAGTTCTCTGAATACCTAAAAAAGTATGACATTATGTGCCCAGAGCAGCATGGTTTCCACCCAAGACACAGTACAACCACGGCTCTCCTGGAATTCTCCCAACATCTGCATGCTGCTCTCAACTCTGGCAGCCTTGCAGGAGCAGTGTTCATTGACCTCTCCAAGGCCTTGGACACTGTCTGTCATCCCCTTCTACTCGACTCTCTTCACCAACTTAGCTTCTATGGTGGTCCCATTTCCTGGTTCTCTAGCTACCTCTCTGCTAGATCCCAGCATGTCAAGATCAGCAGCTCTATCTCCAGCACTCTTTCCGTTCGCTCCAGGGTCCCTCAGGGCTCCATCCTGGGTCCAATACTTTTTGCCTCTACTTCAACACCCTCCCCAGCTCATGTACTGGTAAAATGCTCCTCTACACTGATGATGCAGTCCTCATTGCCTCACATCCCAATCCCATCTCCCTCCAATTATCCCTAAAGCAAGCTTACAATCAAGCCAAAAGGTGGTTCGGTGACTACAGACTGGTCATTAACCTAAAGAAAACCAAATCAATGCTTTTCTCCTATCACTAAAATAAAGCTAAAAATACCCCACTCATGATTATCCCCAGCACTCTGCACCCACTAGAACAAGTGACCACATACAAGTACCTAGGCATTACGTTCAATACTGCCCTCTCCTTCCACACCCACATTAATGCCCTGTCAGCCACCATTAACTCTCGGATTGGCCTGCTGTACCGACACAGGAACTGGTTGCCTCAGGTTGCCCTTAGGCTGACCATCACCTCCTCCGTCTTGTCCCTTGTGGACTATGGCTTGCCCATCTATGCCACAGATGACAACACTGCCCTCTCCAAAATCCAGCTGTCCATCAATAAGGCCTGTAGGCTCCTGACCAGTGCCCCCAGCCACACTCACACCTGCCTTCTCTATACTACCACCAATCTGCTCAACTTTGAGGAGCGACTGCTCTACCAGACCTGCCTTTTCCCTAAGAAATCACTGCTAGAACTCTCCTCCTCGGGGTCTCCACCTCCCTACAGCAGTCATCATCATCCATCATCACCCATAGCTCTGTTAAGGCCACTTTCAAGGTGCCCAGAACCAAAACCTCTCTTGCCCAGAGATCCTTCCTCTACCGAGCCCCCACCTGGTTCAACTCCCTCCCTAGCTGCTTCTCCAACTTGCCAAAAATTGGATCCTTCAAAATAGCCCTTAGGAACCATATCTTTAATACCCACTGTTGTAGGTGCAACTAACCCCCTGTTGTAACCTGTGGTACCCGCCCGCCTTGCCCCCTGACTCGACAATGTCCACTGGACAGCCTCTCCCTCCTCCAAACCCACTCCTTTCATACTAGGTCCAAACAGGAATGTAACCCGCTGTCTTCTCTGAGAACCTACTATATCCATGAGTTTAACTCACAATTTTGTAACACTATGCAACCTAAGTAACATATAAACTACTACATTATGTAACCTAAATTTATCTATGTTAAATGTTCCTTTTACTGCACCTGTAATGTTATCCTCTGTTTTAATCTGCATTGTAATAACTGTCTTGATGTCTGCCCACCCCCTCGCGATGAGGTGTCTTTGTAAATGAGTCTCTGACTCAAAGGTTGTAAACCTGATTTGTAATGAATAAATAAATAAAAGAATAAATAAAACCACATACCCTGACTACTACGGCTAGCTGCCGCCCAGAAAAGCAGACAAGGAAAAAATATGTCTGTACTCACTGGAAGCTGGAGACTGACTGAAGTCCTCGCTATAAGTGAGCAGCGGCCTCTTGTGGCCCCTTTTTATACTACAACAACTGTCACTTAAACTGGTTCCCCTTTACCTTAAACTTATTTATTTTGGCACAGTCCTTTTAGTCTTATGAAAACTGTTTCAGGTTATAGGACTGCACCTCTGTACTTCTCTCTGAATAATAAAAGAAGGTCCTAAACAGAATGTTTAACAAAGTGATGATACTTAGTCAACTGACCAAAAGAGGGATGGTATATAAGAAGCACCTGCACTGACAACTCAATAGATGGGGTCAGTATTGTCTGACTGTGTGTAGGTAATGGACCACCCTTTCTGTAAAAAAGTGTCTTCTCATTTCACTCCTGAACCTTCCCGCCTCCAATCTCAGTGCGTGACCTTGAGTGTCCCTACTCCCCTTAACTTAAATAGCCCTTCTGTGCCTGTAAATGTAAATAAACTTAAAGATCCTTATGTAGAAGCTGGGTTATGACTCTCAGATTTCTGTAAATACAAACAAGCTGCCCTGATGAATCAAATTGGGGAACACTATGTGACTGTGTCATCTAGGCAGGTGTGTTTTGAAACCAGTTTCAGAAAACATGCTACTCTCACCCAGATGCTATTCTCTAACAGCAACAAAAAGGGAAAGAATGCAGATAAAAATGATTTGACTAGAACCACTTGTGAAGTTTGGATAAATTATCATAAAAAAGCAAATTTTAGAATAAACATAAAGACACCTGGGGCCTGATATTAAAAATCTTGACTGGGCACAAAACTGAGATTGCCCACGCAAACTGGGCTTTATCTGGAAACACAATATTGAGAATCCCAGTTAGCATAGAAAAACTTGGTTTGCATCCAGGCAAAGGACGGGGGGGGGGGGGCCGGTACAGTATAAATGAAGGGGCAGGGACCTGAATATTCAGAGTATGTGTGCTGCACAACTCTGTTTTGCCTATTCCACTTGCATGGTGCACATACCACAAATTACTTACTCCAGCACAAACATAGTGATTTGCAGAGAAAGAGTGGTATGCCATCACCCTAACACAGTGGTCCCTGGAAGTTTAGTGGTCCCTCCCCCTCCCCGTTCTCTGATCACCATCCAATTAATAAATTAAATTTTCCCTGGTAGTCTAGTCATTCCTCCCCACCCCAGTTATTTGATCACAGTTCCCTGAATACATTCAATGTTCCCTGGCAGTCTTGTGGTCCCTCCCTCTTCTCCATTCTCTGGCCACCATCCTATTAATAAATGTAATGTTCCCTGGTGGTCCAGTGGTCCTCTTCTCTCTCTCCTCCAAATTCTCCTATCTCCATTCTCCATCCTGTAAATAAATATAAGGTTCCCTGGTAGTCTAGTGGTCCCTCCCACTTCCCTGTTCTCTGATCACCATCCTGCAAATAAATCTAATGTTCCTTGCTAACCTAGTGGCCCCAGCCCCCTCCTCAATTGCCTTCCCATAAAAAATTGAATGTACATATCCCTGGTGATCTAGTGCACCCACCATTCCCCACCTTGGCAGGTAGTGACCCACCAGCCCGCTCCCCCCATCCTGACTCAGCCAGTGACCAGCACAGCCCTCCCCTTATCACAGTGGCTGGCCACCTGCTAAATGGAAATGATTCTGTGAGCTGTGGGGTTCCCACTGATAATCACCCTGGTCAGACACGTGTACGTAGCTTTCACTAAGACTGGCAGAGCCTGAAATTTCTTCTGAACATTCCAATGACTGGAGATGACATTTTTGTAATTCATCCACCAACTTGGCCAGGTTTGGATAAAGTTTGTTAGGGGTAGAAACACAGAGAGCAGGCAGCGTGTCTTTTGAGTTTTGACCTATGGCACCTGCCACTATTATTGCATCTGACACCTGACTGACCAAGACTATGTGGTCTCGGTCTGGAAAGACTTTGTGTTCATTGTAGTCTGAATTACTCTTGTGGTTGTGACTGTGCCCAATGGGGCAGTGATAAGTGCCTAGTTCCTCAAATATTTTTACGTGGACTTTAAACCCATCTGTTCCTAGATGTCTAGGGTAGTCAAATATTTTGCACCAGTGTAGTTTATTGGAATCTAGGAAACACCATCCCAGATGTTTATGAATGGGTTCAGTGCATGAAAACTCTGAATAATTTAACATATGAATGTAACCCTTAATTGTCATCTTAAGAGTACCAGCATGGCACTGGAAACAAATATCTAAGTCTGTTTTACTTCTAAGTTTATCTTCTTCCAAACTCATTGCCATAAATTTGATAATGTTATGGTGAAAAGAAAAACTACGATCTGGATTCATGTTCGATATTTTTGCCTTTTACTTTTTGTTAGTTGTCAAAATGTTCACAAATTAGTTTGCTAAGGCACTATTTCTTACAGTAAATGTTGGCATTATAGACATAGGCGGACACAATTCTTTGAAATCAAATAAATTCTTAACATACAATAATGATTCTCTCTAAACAGCAGTTGCAAGTAAAAAATCACTTCCTCATCACAAATAAAAAGTATGTCGGTTTTTAAAAGAAATAAAACCTTAAGCCATTTATGCCAGTTTCCTAGGTCTTATGCCTAAGAGTGGTAACAATCACCAGATCCTTGTACAAACCTGATGCCTTCTTGAGATCCTAAGAGCCAAAGTAATCACTTGAGACAGCTGACCCTCTGAAGCTCCTTACCTTGTTTGGGATTGGTCGGGGTTTATATACTTTTTGTCAAGGCAGAAAAACAGGAGTGCCAGATGCTTTGATAGTTTTGAATACTAGGAGTTTTTGCCAGTTAGTTGTTTACCAGTTGATGATTTGTGAGTTGTCAACAGCTCAGGAGCATCTGATTTGTATAGAACAATATCTAGGCTGTAACCTGAGCTTGACATCATGACTAGAGGATTTTCATAGACCAGATCTAAAATTGTGAGATTTTTTGTCTTTCTGCTAGTCTCTCACTTTGACCATCTGGTTCCTGGCTGTGGTTGAGGTGTGAATAGGTGATTGCTCTTTGTGGTTAGTTGTTTACCTCGTAAGATATGAGTTGTCGATTCTGTGGCCATTTATTTTCTTAGTGAGTTAAGGCTGGTTGACCAGGGTTGTTCATGTGGGTCGGCAAAACCACAACAGGATAAGGTTGACCGCTAGCTAACCCCTAGTGTTCATGAGGACACAACATGATCACAGCAAGGAAAATGACCAGCCCATTCTACTTGCTCAATCTGCTTATAGTTAGGAAGGGCAGGCTAAAATGAAAACTAAATATTTGAGCTTCAAAACACACACGATAAATCTATTACATTGTCAAAACTCTAATTGATTAATAAAAGATTAATATACACTGCAATCCGTTAACACATTTTAAATCACTGCAATCTGTTAGTAAACAACAAATCATGAATCACTGTTATTGTTTTTTTTTTTAAGTAGCAAGCTGATGCCCTAGTATTATTGGTTCTACTATATCTCAGCCTTGAAAGCTACAGAAAATAAAAGGTAGATACATAAGCTTCAGAACATTTGCAGAATATGATCAAGCAAGGATGTTAGAACCCTTTAGTAATCACTTCAATATGATTTATTAATCAATCAGTTGATATAATGTCAGCCAGAATACATGCATTTATCATACCCTCGACCTCAGGCTCTAGTTCCTTGTTTATTTGGATCCTGAAGGGTAGGGGATCCGTGGGACAGATAATCCCAGGTAGCCTCTCAGTCATGGGGCATGATGGCTTGGCGGCATAGATAATCTAGTGGGCCTGGCTGCCTCTGCCAGGAGTCATGGAAGTTCAGAGGCATGGGCAAGTTTGGTGGAGTAGGTACATAAAGGGGTCCAGGCTGAGGCCCACCATCAATGGGGCAGGCAGAGCCAGACTGGTATGAGGCATTGGCATAGTTGAAGGGAGAGATGAACCTGAGGGCTGGGGATGTAGGTCCTGCAGTGGTATAAGTGGATTTAATAATAGGGGCAGACCTGGTAGGGTCAGCAGGGCAGGATTACATGCAGAGCAAACAACTGAACAGTGAATGAGTGTGTACTGTATACCATATGTGCTCATTCACAGCTCAGTTGGTGGCCAGTCATGCTGGCGAGAGGAGGGTTATGCTGGTTGCCAACTGGGGTTCAGACTGAGGAGTGAGGTTGCGGGTCACTACCTACAGAGGGGTGCACTAGACTGCCAGGAATATGTGCCTTGAATATTTTGTAGGAAGGCAATTGGGGAGGGGGGAGGAACTCCTAGACTTTTAGGGAGCTTTATAGTTATTAACAGGATAGTGATCGGAGAATTGGGAGTGGGGAAGGACCATTACACTACCAGGGAACAGTGAGTCTAGTCAGGGGATGGTGATTGAGAATGGGGAGGAGGAAGGGCCAATAGACTGCCAGGGAACATTAAATTTATTAACTGGATGAAGATCAGAGAATGTGGAGGGGGGACCAATGGACTACCTGGGAATATTAAATTTATTAGCGGAACAACAATCAGAGAATAGGAGGGGCAGAGGTACCACTAGACTACCAGGAGATTTAAAATTAAAATCAGGACAATGATAAGTCGGGGGCACTAGCACCAGGGACAGCTTACAGGAAATGGGCAATTGGAGGGAGGCAACAGGCAGTATCGGCTCACTCCCTATGCAAATGGTCCCATAATGGGCATGCAAATGACTCCTTGGTGCCTTGCATACCCAATACACTCATTTGCATAGGCCTGTTTGAATATGGGGATTCTGCCTGGTGTAAGGTGGCTTAGCACCTGGACTAATTGGCCCTATATTCAGTACAATAGTGCCGATGTGCTATTGCATTGTGTATAGCAGTTTTGGACACCTGGGCAACTGCAGTGGGCAGCACAAAGTTTTGCCCTCTGCTTTGCCCTGATTTAAACATCGGCCCTGGGGTCTAATATTCAAAACTTTGTCCAGTGGGCAAACAGACTTCGTGCACTTTGTGCACAGTTTATGTGCATGTGCTATATTCAAAAGCCTGAGTGTCTCGGGCAAAATAGAATAGCAATGCACAAACAGATAATGCATGCTCCTGGCAAACAGAGGGGCATGGACATGAATACAGGCGCTATGCTATTTTTAGCAAATTAGCACCATGCAAAGTTAGTTTGCATGACATCTTTGCACAGCACAAATACCGCCTATATAAGGGCTGATGTACTCCAGGAATACCCCAGAGGCGGGTGGTGACACTGCAGCAGAGTAGAAATGGTTATAATTTAAACAGTGATGATCACTTACCCCTGTCTTGGACACATTTAATTAAGCAGACCGACACAAGTTCTGTGTTCATGCTTTTTAATCTTCCATTTTATCGAAAAGACAATGCAGATCAGGACAGGTAGTGTGAACACTGCCTCTTATTTTTCACCTGACTTCTCTGGCTTCCTCAGAGATATTGAGCCATTACAATGTCAGGGCTTGCATACAAAAATAACCTGTGACTCAGCAAGTATAAACCAATGGAAGTGCTCAGACATTTGAGAATACAACCAATCAGAATACATAACTGCATTCAAAAAAAAAGAAATAATATCACAGTGCAAACTTACAACCATAGTAATCATAATAGATGTCCCAAGTGAAAATAAAATGTAATTTCATTCTGAAGTTATAAAGATCCATAACTTCATATCTTTTGGCTTCTTGTTTTAGTCTATAATTCATCACTCCTTCATGGACCTATATGAAAGAACATCAAAGAGGTGAAATTAGATGCCATCGTCTTTCTCAGCTCCTAAAGATTGAGTTCAAACATAAATATCTCACGGGCTGGTGCTGCATCAGAGTCAGTCCAGGATAAGGGATGGGGGAGGAAGGAGGGGGTTATTTTCTTTTTTCATATAAAAAGGGTTTAAGTTAAAAATTATTATTTTGTTCTGGCTGTTTCACAGTTCCCATTCTAAAAATCCACTGTTCTATTTCATTAAAAACTGCTTCAGCATCACCTCCCCAGCATTTTAGGAACCCTTTCTAGCCCTATGGCTGTGACCACCAGCTCATGTGATGGTTCTCCCATGGGGTATTGCTGTACCTGTCAACACAGTCCTGCTCCCAGGGGTGTGGCTTTCAGCAACGTGCATCAGTACTGTAGGATACTATCAGCTGGACAGGGAAGTGGAAGGACGGGGCTTAGAGTTGGTGAGAACCCACTCCATGGCAGCTATAGCCTGTAGGCACTGATGTGTTGACCCATATGTGTCCTCATCGCTGTCCACCATTTCCTACACAAACAAGTCCAGTACGTCCTCCTTCTCCTCCGGCATCATCTCTGGGTGGTGCAACTTGGTGGATGCTTCGGCCTCCTCCTCTTCCTCCTCTTTGGATGATGTATGCTGCACTGTAGGTATAGGAGTGCACTGTCAGTGTGTCACTCATTACACATTAGTCAAATTCCAGTAATGTCATATGCATGCCCCAGTGGTCCAGTCTCTGTTGCATATGGTCATCATGCAACTGGTGACTACAGTGCAAACCACACTGGCCACACAGCTACCTGTGGATGTCAGTTCTTGCAAGCATAACAGTACCCACTAACAATGTGTCCTACACACACACACCACACATGCATGCACCACCACCCACAGTGAATGCCAGAACCCCACACATGGAGACACGCACAGTATGTGTGTCAGCATGTACCAGCACATGTTGCAATCACCTTGGCAAATGTGACACCCTCTGTATGCATGGGGAAATGCCAGGGTACCTGTGTGCAGAGAAGTCCCCATCAGGTTGTCTGTGGCAGACACTAATGTACTGGACACTCGGTAAACACAGCAGAAGCCCATGTCACAGAGCACACTGGGCTGGAGAATGCACCCAACATGAGTGCTATGGCCATGGCTGCAGTGTGCTTTCAACACCTGCGAGATCTACATGTGTACCTATGCACACAAGGATGTGCCCCAGTCATGTACTTACAGGTTTGGAAGGACACAACCTGGGACTTAAAGCCATGCCCAGAGACCCCTGCCACCTCCACTGACTGCAACATGGAAGCCACCACCTCCTCTGCAGGGTGAAGTGGTCTTGCAACCACTGCTGGCCAGTGTCCACCACAGGTTGCACATCCCACATGGCGCTGTGCAGCCATATTTTATTTGACACAGTTCCAGAGGTCTCTGAAGTGCTTGTGCACTGCATCCAGTGGTTGACCCTGGCCACTGACAGCATTGATTGCTCCAGAGATATCCTCCCATGCTTTCCTGACAGCAGCATCTGTAGCACTGCTTCATGTCAGCAGGGACTCCTTGGCTTTGTACACCTCAGCTGGTGCTTTAAGCTCCTCATGAGAGAGTGTGTATGCCTGAAGTCTCTGTCCTTAACCAGAGGCACCTGTTGGAGAAGGTTATGAGACAGTGGTCAGTGCCTGTTGTGTGAGTAGGATATGCGTGTGTGTGCGCGCTTTCCAAATCTGAACCACCATTGCAGCACTGTTGTGTACAATGTTGATGGGATTAGACAACATCCACTGCTAGCCTGTCATAGGCCACCATTGTTCCATGCATGGCCAATATGGAGCACAATACAAATGCTGGTGTGTACATGACACTTACAACCCAACCAACGTAATGCAGTGGACATAGGGCAACATGCCAGGAGCAGAGAAACTACCCTCACATATATGGGGGCAACATGTATGTGCTGTACAGGCCTGTGGTGTTGATGTTCAGTTGCAGCCCACTGCAATGGATGATGTCTTGCACTGCATGTATAAGACAGACAAAAAGGCCATCACAGGGACAGTACTTGAAACCATGGTTCCTGAGTGCAGGTTGTGCCGTGCAAGCGCATGTGACATTAATGTGGTTCTTCCACCACCAAACATGGTTGCATACAGCATAAATGTCCAGGGAAATTGTTGTCCATGTCCAGCAATGATTGTGTTGTCAGTTGAAGTCTGAGCTGCTGGCATATGGGTTTTCATGGACAGTGTGACAGTGATGCTGTTGGGACAAACCTGACAGCTGGGGTGGGATATACCTTGACAATAGCATCCTAGGTTAGGTAGCACTCATTGCTACAATATATTTCCTGGTGCACTACTGGCAACCCAAGTTCCTGCACTGTAATATACCCCATCATCAACAGGTTTTATTACGTGTATGGCGCACAGAGCACCTACCTGTGCCTGTGCATGATGTTTCCTGTGAAGACATTTTCTCATGCAGTGTCCTGGTTGCAGTCTCAGTGTGCTGTGTATGGGAGAGACTGTGCCCTGTAAGTGGCCCAAGCAATCTACACTTGTAAATGTGTGCATTTCTGTCTATGATGGCATGCTAATGTGTTATTTTGACTGCTGATTGGCCAAGAAGACTTATTTGCATAGCCTGGCTGAATATTTTATTTCATTTCATTTCATTTTAATTGTTATACTGGAAAAGATATGTGGACAAAACTTGTCCATTTTCACAAGTGGCCAGTTACAGTTTCATTATGCCAAAGAAATAAAAACATTATACCAAAAGATAGTTACATAATTAAAAGATGCAGTGCTATTTCCCTAGGGGTTGGAAGCCAGTCAGGGTTGTCCCAATTTTCAAAGGGAGTGACCCAGGCTATTTAAAACAATAGACCAATTACGCTGTTGCCTCTTGTTAGTAAGGTATTGGAACAATTGTTAGACAACTGACAGTCTATCTAGAAAATCATGATTTGTTGGATCAATATCAGTCTGGTTTTCACAAACAGCATGGGATTGTGGCTGCCATGTTAAGGGTCTTGGATGACATCAGCTCTGTTACTGATGCCCAGTGTTTCACGGTTGCTATTCTGGTGAATCTCTTCAAGGCCTTCAACATTGCTGACCATCAGTTACTACTGCAAAGACTGCGTGAGGTTGGTGTCTGCAGGATGGCTATAAACTGATTTTGTTCCTATTTAACAGACAGACATCACATTACAACTGTGAATGCTGTGGAATCTGCCACACTCTCTATTGAGAGAGGTGTGCCCCAGGTCTCTGTCCTGGGACCGCTTCCCTTTTTGATATACTTATAAGACCTACAGTAGGTTAAATGTGGGAGATTCTTGCCACCATCTTTACACTGATTTTTGTTTTTCAACTTATTTTATCCTCCTGTGGCAGGTTGCCTTACCTCATCCACCAAGCCTACCAAGCTCGGGGTCTTTCGTGAGCTTGTAGCACCATGTGCACACTGGCACATCCCCAGAGTCGGTCTGGAGGCATCATCCTAGGCAGCCCCCACTGTTTCCTCTCTTACTTCCCATGAACCTACTCTACACCCGAGACCCCCGGAAGTGACCCATGCATGTAGAGGTGCACATGTGTACCACAGCTCCAGACTGGGTCTCCTCCTCTGTCCCACTACAGCATAGCGCCGATGGTTCTCGGAGTAAATCAGCTTCTCTGACCTCCACCAGGAGGGCGGTTGAGCTCCAAGATTGCCAGCTACCCCATCCTGAGGTAGAGGGCCACCAGCCAGCAGCCTGCTCTAGTCCTCTCCCTCCCCCCCCAGCTGTCCTCCAATGACCCAGGCTCATTCCCGAACCCAGGTTGCTGGCATGGCACAAGGTGTGGCCTCCAATGCCTCAACCCTCTGCACTACCTGGCCGGATGTCTTTACACTGATGACACTACAATTTACTCTTCACACTCTTTAATTTGGGATGTCCAAAATACCCTCCAGGACATCTTCAATGAACTTCAGACTTTTTTTTCACAAATTTCAAATTAAAACTTAATACCTGTAGAATTACATGTATGATTTTTGGAACAGCTAGTAAAATGAAATTAGATAAGTAAATTGTGATTCTAGATGGTGCTGGAGCTGTCCTGGAGTGTGTCGATACTTGCAAATATTTGAGCTTTTGGTTGCATCAATTGGGCTCAGGCAATTAACATTTAGATGAATTGATAGCTCAAGTTAGCAAGAGGGTGGGTTTTTAATATAGAAATGAATACTGTCTTGATTCTGATACTGTAAAGCTGATTGTACAAGTTCAGATTTTGCCATTGATAGATTACTGTGACATCATGTATGATAAGGCCACTTTTGAAAGGCTGCACAGGCTGGATGTTCTGTTTAGTCGTTTAGCAACATTAGTCCTTGAATACTCCAAATACAGTTATCTCTGCCCAATAGGACAGAACTCCATAAATGTATCTTTGCATCTAAATGTGGTTTAGGTGTGGTCCCTGAGTACCCATGGATTCGTCTTTGAGAAATTGCAAACTAAAAGAAATGTTGCTCCCCAATCTGCTCCAATTCACTGGATTAATATTCCATCAGAATTTAGGAAACAGCATGTAAAACCTCCTTCTAGCTATGCACTGAAAAAGCACTTACTTTCTTTACAAAGACCTTGTAGCTGTTTTATTTAATTTTATTGCATTGTATGTGTGTTTACTGTATGCTTGCATTGTCTATTTTGTTTGTACTTATTTTGTATTGTTCTGATTGACAAGGTCACCATTGTGAATGAGCTCTTGCTCAATGGGCTTGACCTTTTTTTCTCTTTATTCCCCCTTCTCGCTGAAGTACTCCCCTTCTTCTGGAGACTCCTGTGGCCTTGTATATCTCTGCTCCTCTAGCCGGCCACCAGCATAGTCCATCTCCCCATGGAGCCATGGTTATACCCCCCAGGTGGGTACGAGGTGGGCCCCTTACACCCTGATGCATCTGTATTTCATCAGGGATGCTGGTGCTGGTAGGGGTATTGGAGGTTGGGGCTGGGAGCTCCATCTACTGGGAGTGCTGTGGGGTATTTCTTGATTTTCTGGTCCACCCAGGATGTTGGCTCAATGGGAGAGCCTTGGGGTGCGACACATCAGGACATGCATATGCTCTGGCTTCCAGCCGATGTCCTCGCTCCATTCTTCCATTTGTCCTCTGCACTCTCCACTGCACCTCCACCCTGTGGTCACCCAGGTGGTAGTATAGGGGCCGTACAAGCAGCCCACCCACCCTGAAGAAGGAGAGCAGCTTCTGGGTGCTTGATCCTCCCCCCCAGCTGACCCTCCAGCCACTCGAGTCCGTTCCCAAATCTGGGTCACTGGTGCTGCGAGCAGTAACCCTAACACTGCACCAGCAGGCCGGCCATAATGGGATTAACCTTAAATAAACAAACAAATAAAACAGGCTATTTGGTAAATACAATCAAGGTACAGTGGTGTCCCTCAGGATGAAATGCAATTTTTCAGCATTTTGCACCACTCTGCAGAATGCTGCAGCAGACCTACTGAATAAAGTAATGTAATTTCAATGGTAATTAGTCCCCTTTTGTCATTAAAGAAAATGTGACACTGCCAGGATGAAATGAATGACACAGTTTCCAGCATGATAAAAGGAACTAATTGCCATTGAAATCACATTGCTTTATTCAGAGGTCTGCTGCAGAGTGCTTTAAAAGTGTGTTTCGTCCTGGGGTGCCACTGTATACTAAAAATATCTATGGATAATAAGAGTACAAAAGAAGAAGTGCATGGTAATCATGAGGATAGAAAACAGCAGTTTCAGAAAGGGGAGGTGAGACAAAAGGATTTGTGAAAGAGACCTGGAGGGAAATAGGAAAGAAGCCACAGAAAGAGACAGTTAAGGGAAATGGAGAAGTTAAGCAAGGTACAATTAAAGGAGACGTTAACCAAGAAGAATTGCTTAAGGTTGGATTTAAAGGAGGAAAGAGATGGGCAAAAGGCCAGGCATGGGGGAAGGCCATTGAAAAGTTTGGCACCCTTGAAGGGAAGGGAGCGTTGACCGTGGGAAGTGTAGCAGAATGGAATGGCAAAGTAAGAGGAAGTGGAGCGTTTGGTGGGTTGAGAGATGGCTGGTTTCTGGAAGATGCTGGCAACACTGCAGGGAAGGAGGCCCCAGAGGGTTTTGTTGAAAAAAGAGAGCATTTTGAAGTAGAACCAATCTTCTAGTGAGAGCCAGCTTGTTGCCTGGTAGAGATTGCAGTGGTGTGTATTCCTGGGGAGGCCAAAGACAAATCAGATTTTGTTTTTGTAGGTGGCTCTCAGTCTACCAAGGTTGTTTTTTTTAGGGGAAGTGTGTCTATATCAGGGATCCATAATCAAGAACAGGGAGCAGGAAGCTGTTGGCAAGAAGGGCCTTGGTGGAAAGGATAAGATATTGTTTTATCCTGTGTAGGGTGCCGAGCCTCTGATGAACTTTCTTAATTAGAAGGTTTGTATGCAGTTCGAATGTCAGGTGTCTGTCAAGGTTAATGCCAAGGGGGATCACGTGATGAGTTAGAGAGGAAAGGACATCCTGAAAAGTGCTCCCAGGCCGAGCTGAATACTACAGATTATAAAACCACTTTCGACCTCTCAATTTGGATTCTAAGAGTGAGCTCAGTATAACTAAAGAGGCAAAGACTACTTGGGCATAATCAGAAGGAATAATAAGTAAAGGTGAGTGACCCATCTGGGGTTAAGGAGCGATCAGCAGAGCGCCAGACCAAAATGGCCGAGATGGAATGTGGAAGCCCCGAGCCTCTAGCTGCATGAGCGCCGGCTGTGAAGTGCTCGAAACCTCACTCTCTGGTGCCTGAAGAAAATGACTATTCACCGACTGAGAAGCGTGGAGGACAAAAATCATCAGATGATGATAACTCTGAAATAAAGCACTTACTCCAAGGGTTAGTGGCTGACTTTTCATTGTTAAAGCCTGCATTAAAAGCCCTAATGCAATGGGTGGGGGATGTGGAAGCCAGGGTTGCCTCCCAGGAAAGAAATACTGCAACAATGGACCTTGAAGTGGTTGCTTTGCGTAAACAAGTTAGGAGACTGGAGGATCTACTCGAGGACCTAGAGTCTCATAGTCGGAGAAACAATTTGATTATGGTTGGTCTTCCTGATTGGACTGAAGGATCCGATTGCGTATCCTTCATGCAAGATTTGCTAATGAAGTTGTTTGGCCCAACACCTTTTGGAAACTCCTACAACCTCAAAAGGGCACACTGCTCTTTGAGAGAGATTCCCCCACCTGGTGCCAGACCCCGTGTCCTGATTATGCGCTTTTTGAACTTCAAAGAAAAGACTCATGTCCTATACAAAGCTAGAGCAAATAAGAATTTGCAATGGAACGGGCCGTCTATCTGGTTATTTCAGACTTGACACCTTCCATTTGGGAAAAGCAGAAAGAGTACGTCGAGATCAAGAAAAAGCTTTATTTAGCAGGGGTAAAATTCAGACTCCAGTATCCAGCAGTGCTGATTGTGAAATTCCAATCTGGAGAGAGAAGATGTGTGACGGCAGCTGATGCCACAGAAGGCCTGAGAGTGGCACTCCCGGAGCTGTTTAAGTCAGGAACTTGAAGAATCGGGGTGAGAGGAGGCCTTGTTTGGATGTAATGCAGAGCAGGAGAAGGACTGCCTGGTAGTAGCTGCAGACAAAGTTTGGGTTTGAACTACTTGCACTTTACTTTACTCCACATGTTTCGGAGAACATTCAGTCTATTAATTACCCTGGAGCTGTTAAGCGCAAGACTGTTTGGGGTGGGGGAAGAATCACTTTAAGATATTAGTTTATGGGTTAAATGGGATCAAGCCCAGTAGATTTTCTTTTTTACAGGCTCAGGGACCATAAACCTTTTAATGGGCTGGGTTCCAACATCAGATAGCTATAATTTCCAAGCAAAGAAGAGAGGGCTTTTTAAGGTGGACTGCTGTTATTTTCCCTGTGTTGCGGGGCGGGGAGAGGCGACATTGTTCAGAGGTGCCTGGGATGTTAGGAAGTGTGAGATATGTAGCACTTTTTTTTATTGAAACACCAGCTGTAGTAGAGTTTTATCTATTAAAAAAAAAAGAAAAAAGAAAAAGACACCCTTTTTTCTATTATATAACTGTCTCATAGGGGCTAGAAGAATGGGGGTAGTAGGGGAAAACAGATATAGGAGACATTATCTTAAGGTGGTGGCATAAACTTATCTTTGTTTATTGTATAAGGTTGAGGAAAGGTTAAGTTTTCCTGGCCTATGATTGAAGGGTGCATATTAGTTAGGGGTTGGGGTGCACTCTCCCAGCTATAATTTGATATTTTTGTGGGAATGGTCCATAGAGGAGAGATTATTGAATATATTGAGCACAGTGACTCTATGCACCTCTAACCATAGCAGGTATTTGGTCACCTAAGAAGTTTAGGGTGGGATCTATAATTAAGGGAAGGGTCTATGGAATGTTTAAGTGGATTCAGGGGTTCTGGGGGCACTATGGGGTTAACTCATCTATGTCTCAATTCAATACAGGAGGGCAATCAGAGGATCGGGGGTTATAGTGGGGGGATTATGGAAGAAAAAGGGAAGAGAGAGAGAGAATCTACGGGGGATTTAAAATGGTGGGCAGACTATCAGAGGGTGAAAAGCAGGGGTATTGATACATATAATGGTTGTGCTTAAACTTCTTCCATGGAATGTTAAGGGCCTCAGGGGGAGGAAAAAAAGATTGGTAATATTGCAGTATATCAATCAATTGGGGGTTCAAATAGCTGCATTACAGAAAACTCATTTGCTGAAAGAGGAACTAAACCTAATGAAAAGAATGTGGGTGGGTCAAGTAATTGGAGAAGGGAAGATGAAATCGTCAGGGGGTGTGGCGATTTTGGTAAGAAAAACCTATCCTTATGTTATCTCTCAAATTAGAACAAGAGAGGATTGTTGAGGAGTTTATGTCTCAGGTACTATTTTGGGAAAAATATTTTCTATTGCTTCAATATATGGCACTATGCAACCCAAATTGGATTTCTTTGCCTCACTAGAGGTGGAAATAGCTACTATCCCGCCCTACCTACTTGTCTTGGCAGGGGTTTGGAATCTCTGTTTAGATAACTGGATAGACAGGAATCCACCCTCTAAAAGACCGCCTTCTTTGGTCCAGGCAGCTTTAACTAGATTTATGGAGGTCACAGCATTAGTAGACCCCCATAGGGTGTGTAATAAAGGGAACACAGGCATGACCTTTTATTCTGGAGCAAGTCATTCCTACTCCCGAATAGACTTCTTTTTGGTTAATGGGGCTGCATTAAGGTAGAATACTGTCTGACCAATCTCCTATACAGTTACTTTGGGAAATAGATGATATTCCATTAAAACCATATAGATGGAGACTAGATGATATGATGTTTAGGACTGACATGGCTGTGTCTAAATTGGAGGAAGTGTTGGTAGAAATAATTCAGATGCAACTACCAACACTCCAAGACAAGAGACTTACTTGGCTTACTTGTAAAGTATTACATGCAGGAATAGCCCAAGAATATACTGTTAGGAGAAACAGTATGAATAGAGCGTGAGAAGAATTTCTAATGGGAGCCATTAAGTCATTGATCCCATTGGAGGGTTCTTCTGGACAGCCAGATAATGAGCTTAAAGAGTTATGAGAGGAAATGAGAAGTATCCTGTATGACAGGATAGATTGCTGACTTGAAAAACTACAAGCTAAATATTTATTTCAGGGGGATGTGCCGGGACGATTGCTGGCTAGTAGAATCAGGGAATGGGAAGCAGAATGGATGGTTCCTGCAATAACATATAATGGAGACATTATTACAGACCCTCAGGGAATAGCTGATGCTTTTGCAGACTATTACTCTGGGATTTATCAAGGGGGTTATTACAAATGAAAAAGAGAATAAAGAGTTTTTAGAAAAGATTCCTCTGCCTAGGTTGGATCAGGTGCAGACTCAGGCATTAGCAGCTCCAATTCGGGAAGTGGAAATAAAAGAGGCAGTGAAAGCACTGCCAAACGGTAAGACACCAGGGCCTGATGGTCTTAGGCTAAATTCTATAAAATTAATTTAGTAACTAAACTCCCTCTATTGAAAGATTTATTCTCACATATTATGCAAGAAGGGGTTCCACATCCTCGCTTGTATCAAGCTTATATTACACTCATCCCAAAGTCAGATAAACCAAAAGATCTTCTGAGTAATTACAGACCCATCACTTTAATAAATCAAGATATCAAAGTGCTAACAAGGATACTGGCTAATAGAGCTTTTAGAAGTTGCTCCCTTATTAATTAGTCAGGGACAAATAGGGTTTATGCCAGGCCGAGGGGCACTCGATGCACTAAGGAAGCTTCATCATATTATGGGCAGGGCCTCTTATTCCAATATACCCATGGCTCTGATTGCACTCAACACTGAGAAGGCCTTTGATAGGGTCTCCCATGCCTTACTATTTCTTACAATGGAGAAAATGGGCTTCCCAGAGGGCCTTCTCAGGGGTCTGAGAAACCTTGACGCAAACCCCACTGCCAGGGTTCTGTGTAATGGTTATCTATCTAAGGAGTTTATTTTGGTGAATGGGACTAGACAGGGATGTCCTTTATCACCAATTTTGTTTAATATTTACTTGGAACCTTTACTAAGAGTGCTTGTTATGGATCCTGCGATACAAGGGATTAAGGTTTGGGGGAGGAGCTTAAATTTTCTGTTTTTGCTGATGACATAATGCTCCATTTACAGGACCCAGCAGATAGTTTCCAAAAGGCTTTGGAAATCATCCAGCAATTCTCAGGGGTCTCTAATTTCAAATTAAATTTGAGCAAAATACAGGTTCTTCCTCTTACTCCCTATACTCATAGAGCGGACTTTGAACTGCTGCAAATCAATTGGGCCCCAACTAAAATTAAGTATTTGGGAATATGGTTTATGGCTAATTCAGAAGATGGAGTGGAAGCAAACATTGATAGCCTGCTATCTGTAATTAAAACAGATATTCTAAGATGGAACAAACTTCCCTTAAATTTTGCTGCCAGGCTGGGATTGAGCAAAATGAATCTTCTACCTAGGTTGTTATACCCGATTCATTTGTTACCCTATAGTATTCCCAAAGGAAGGTTTATTAGCATCCAGAGGGTAATCTCTGCATTCCTCTGGGATTCAAAACCTCCAAGAAGAAAACATACTATTTTATGCCTTACCTATTTTATGGGGAGTATTAAGCTTCTGGACCTCCATCTATATTATGTGGCAGGACAATTAGGTTTAATGGGACAATGGTGCAGAAATCTAGAGGAAGAGGGATACATCTCAACCTGGCTGCAAATTGAGAAACAAATTCTTGAGGGGCTGAATTTTCCCCCAGCAGCATTACTTTTCACAGATCCAGATAGAATACCCAAAAAGGGGAAGCAGACATCAATTTTTAAATCTATGTCAGTATGATGGAATTTTTTAAATCCCACACAGAGGAGAGATCAATTGAAAACTCTGGATCAACCTATACAAGGAAATCCTAATATTTGTATTGGGGGACAAATAATAACTAACCACTGGGCTCCGCACTTAACTGATCTAACCTTGGCAGATTTTGTGGTTGACAATAGGAGGGTCCTACCACTGCAGACTAGGGAATGGAATTTCTTTAGAAAAATTAAAATCACCAACATGATACAGCACCTGCTAGGAGATCGTAGAGATGCTGGACAGAAACCATTTACTTTTGATAATCTAAGGGAGATTAACTACTCCCAACATCATCTCTCAAAGGTCTATAGGGTGCTCTTAGAATTTGTGAGCTCTGGTTCCTTAACTAAGATTTTATACTGGGAAAAATGCATAACCCCCTGAGGCCTGACTGGAAAGAGATTTGGAAGAGTGGTAAATATTTACCTGTCCCTAAGTATAAGCTTATTCAATTTTTTATTTCTTCAAACATTTACTATGCCCCTGCTAAGCTTTGTTCTAGGAGACTCAGGCAGATAGATCTGTGCTTTAGATGTGAAACGAATACAGGGGATTTGTTACATATGATGTGGGAATATTCTAAAGTACATCCATTATGGGTTCATATTGGGCAGAACATGGACCCCTTATTAAACTATTTGAAATATATTAGGTCAGGGATCTGTGTTTTGGGGGATAGGAACTCAGTTTCAAGTGTATCTGCTAAGTATCATGTAGCCTTGATGTCTGCCCTAGTTAAGACATTTGTCCTAAGAAACTAGAAAAGTGACCTTACTTACAAGTACAATCAATGGGTGAAAGACTTGTTACGTACGCTAGATAGACTCAAAACACAAATGGTAGTGGAGGGCAAAAGAAAAATCTATGAGAAAAGATGGAGTCCATTGGAAGCAGTGTACTCAATGCAGATCAAGAGTACTCCGACCCAGATCTGTCTGTCTGTCTGATTGTGAGCAGCTAAGCAATATTTGTTTATGGAAAAGGGTAAGTGACTATGATCTATATCTAAGAATTTAGTTTTTTTTTCCCCTTAATATTCTTGTATTAGAGGTATTTAGACACTGTAGTTAGCTTGCAGTAAAAGTTGGTCTGGCCTGCCAAAATATTGGATGTAGGGTGGATTCTCTCTCTTTCCTGGGGACATGGTTGCCAAAGTTTGGTTTAAATAATTCATAACTGGATAGAACTCAATTAGAATTTTACCGAAGGGTAGTCATAATAGGAGAGTGGGCAAGATATTGTCCAATTGCGGTTGGACAGCTCAGAGCGTGCCCATGTAAGTTAGCAGAATAATGGCAAGAGTATGGTATGGCAACTATGTATGTACATAGTTCTAGGGTTGTACATAGTACTACATCCAGTTTAGGAATGTGGGCCTGGGGTATTCCTGGGTATGTTTGTATGTATGTCTTGATATGCGTCTGATAAATGACAATAAAGAAGATTTAAAAAAAAAGGTTAATGCCAAGGTATTTAAACTCTGAGACCCGCTTAGTTAGGTGGCCAAGGTTATCCTTGAGGGGGAAGGCAAAGTCTATGGCTTTTTTGGGGCCAGAAAAAATCATTGCCTTTGTTTTTTTTAGAACTGAAGATGAGGCTGTGGGAGGTGAACCAGGAGTGCAGCCTGCTAAAATCAGCTTGGAACTTCTCTTTGAGGATGGAAGGATTTTTGTCAATGCAAAAAAAGGGCTATATCATCTGTGTAAAGGATGAGATCCGTGGACTGGCAGATTTCCAGGAGTGCATTGATGGCCAGGGAGATGAGCAGTGGTTAAAGAATGGAGCCTTATGGGGCTTTATACGTGATTGGGTAGAGGTAGGAGTAGAAACTGCAGATGGCAGTTTTATGTGAATGGACACAGAGATAGTCCTTAAACCATTTGACTACAACTGCTGAGAAGTTCAGGGAGGAAAGGGATGAGAGGAGGATGTTGTGGTGGACCTGATCAAAGGCCTTTGTGAGATTGACAAAGACTGCACCTGTATAGAGCCCTTCATCACTTGCCTTAACCACAGCATTGGTGAAATTGACAAGGGCAGTGTCAGTGCTGTTTCTGGCTTGCAGCCCGTTCTGCAAAATAGTGAACAGATTGTACTTATCAAGGTAGAGCCTAGTCTGAATGAAAGCATTTTTTTCAAGGACCTTGGATAACAGGGATAGAATAGAAATGGGACAATAGTAAGACACATAATCTTTTGGGTGCGATTTGTGCAGGGGTTTTATTACATCATTCTTCCAAATGCTAGGAAAGATACCAGTGCAGAGAGAAATTGAATATATTCATGAGGGTTCAGGTGATGTGAGCAGAGGCAAGTTGTAGGATACGGAAATCAACTCTATCAGGGCTGAGGTAGGGTCTTGGATTGTTTTTACAGATACAGGCAGAAACCTTTCTTGTGGAGAGGAGGTGGAAGTAGAATTTTAGGATGTTTTGGAAGAAGCCAGGAGGATAAAGGTAAGGAGGGGTGTGAAGGGCTCCTGGGTAGTGGGGAGAGACATCGGCTTATACAGGACCAGGTCACCAAAGTGGGCATTGAAAAGGTTAGCAATTTCCTGAGGTTCACAGTTGAGTGTAACTTCTAGACAGGGAAATTTGGTTGTCTTTGCTGTTGTAGTAACAGGGATTAGCATAGGGATTGGCATAGGGATGATTTCAAAGTGTTGGCACAGGGCTTGGCACATGCATTGTGCCATGCTTTGAACATCTGGCCTAATATCTTCAATGGCCTGCAATATTTGCAAGTTTCTGGATTATGATAGTGGCTGAATGTTTGCTTGCCATACCAGTAGATTGAACCTTGCAGTATCTTGGAAAAGACAGCAAGAACTTCACATGTTTAAGAGTACGGTACCTTACATTATTAAGGGTATAAGAGAAACCAAAGAGAGGAGGATTAATGTTTTTAATTCATTTTATTGGAAAGCAAGTTGAGAGGAAACCTCTTGTTTACAATGTATGGTACAGGATATGGTAAAAGCACCTAGAAGCAAAGGAGCATGGCAGAGTACAGTACATGGAAGCAACAAAACAAAACCATCAGAAAGGTTTGGGATGCCAAAGTTGAGACAGGACTGCAGTTGTGAATGCGGGTGAAGAAATGAGGAAAGGGATTCTTTAGGTACTTGTGGCCATCACCATTTTCAAAGATGTTGCACCATGGTTCTGAGCATCAGACTAATGGTGTCCTTTTTGTTGTTGTTTCTTTATGATATCAGAATTTTTCAGATACAGATATTTCTGTGGTGGTCTGCAGATGTCACTAGTCAGCATTTTTACTGCACATGTGTCATGCTTGAGTATGATCTGGGGATAGCAGTTCAGAGGTGTAGTAAGTAACAGGTGATCTTGGGAAATAAACACTCTAATACACACTTTGTAACACTTCACGTACCTGAGGAGATGGTGTGGTGTCTTTGTAAACATTCTGTGCCATTCCCATCTGAATACTAATGATTCAGCAGGACTGGGGACACAGCTTTGAATGAGGACAGGTACATACTGTACCTCTCAACCTTTTAGATTCCTAGTTGAGGAGAACGTCCCTTTGGAAACACTATATCCCATTGTCAGTTTAGGAGAAGGTGCCCTTGTAAACATTCTGTCACATTCCCAATTTATGAGAGGAGTCTCTTGGAAACATTATGTCACATTCTCAGTTTACATATTGTAATGCCCCAAAGTTGGGTCATCCCAGAAAAAAATAAAATAAAATAAATAAAGTAAGAGTCCACAGGTGCTCAGGGTACCTGCTGCAGGTGTAGGCAGCAGGGTACTGTGTTAAGGTGCCCCTGGAAATAAAAGATATACCTCCTCGTAAAGGGGAAACACTATAAATAATAGAAAAGTGCCCTGTGCACTTACAACATGGTCAAAAGGCAGAATTTAAAAGCAATAGATGTCATAATGGCCTGGATGGAATGTTGTGCCGAGTGGCTCATGCACAGCATTCCACTCCAGCCAATCTAGAACCCAGGGAGGTTCAAGTTCAAAAAATATTTGTTCTTTTGTTCAGTTGATCCTTGGCAGTGGTAGAGGAGACAGGACACAGAAGTCTAAGGGACAGTTTAGGGCTTACCTTGTGTGAAAGCCATCCCTCTGGGCTTGCTGTGGTCCTGTGCTGCCTCCCCTGCCTGAAGACTCCCTGCTCTGTCTTGTTGTGTGGTCGGTGGCACCATCGGGGCACCACGAAGATGAAAACGCCCGTTTTCCCCAGCATTTTGGGCTGAATAGCCCTCTGGTTATTTGTTTTAGCCTCGCCAAGCAATTTACTGTAAATCTCGGTCCCACGTCGGCAGCTTTGCCAGCCGCATTGTGCTCGCATCTTTTTCCGCCTTCTGAGGCCCCCTAGTCGGCCCCCAGCTGCCTGCTCGATCTTCCCACGCTCTGCCAGCATCCCTCCCACCTCCCGGCAGCTCAGCCAGCCCCAGAAGACAGCAGAGCGGTGAGTCGACGGCAGCACATGCAGTGCTGACCACCTGTTTAGAGAAGAGTAAGTAAGTAAGTCAATTTTTATTTCTTTAAGGCACCCTTCCAAAGCTCAGGGCACCTTTACAATATCAGTCATACAAATCGAAACCACAACTATAAACAACATCAAATTCAAAAACAATCCAGTATAATTTAAATCACTAAAAAAATACTTGATTAAAAAGGAAGGTCTTTAAAGCTTTTTTAAAGCTCTCCACAGTCAGGCAATTGCGTATCTGGCAAGGTAGAGAATTCCACAGGGTAGGGGCCATAATGGCAAATGTTCTTCCACCAGATGTTTTTAAGGTTACTCTGGGAATCTCCAGCAATTCCTCACCAGAGGATCGGAGGGAGCGGGAGGGACAGTAAGAAGTCAGGAGTTCTTTCAGGTAGCGAGGTCCCAAACCATATAGAGCTTTATAGGTCATCAACATGACCTTGAAAGTGATCCGCCACTGTACAGGCAGCCAGTGCAATTAAAGCTTGAGAAGCACAGGTGTTATATGGTTGGACCTTGGGCTTCCAGTCAACAACCTAGCTGCCGCATTTTTCACCAGCTGTAAAGCACGGATATCCACTCCGGCAGCCCTAGATAAAGGCGTTGCAATAATCAAGACGATTGGACAAAAAGGCGTGGACCAGGGTAGGAAGGTCCTCTGATGGAATCAAGTGTTTCACCTGTGCTATATTCCTTAGGTGAAAAAGGATGATTTGACTACTGACTGACACCTGTGCCCTCAGGGTCAAGCGCTCGTCAAATATAACACCAAATTCACGCACCTGACCAGATGCCATGAGTGGGGTTCTCCCAGAAATAAACCTGAGAGTTTTCCCACCCATGGACTTGATATCCTTACCCCCGGTTCCACCACCAATACCTCTGTTTTCCCCGGGTTCAACCTCAACCAATTAGCACTCATCCAGTTCTGTATCTCCTGGAGGCAGTTGTTAAACAATGTACTTGACTCAGACTCCTGCTCGGGCACAGAAGACATATAGAGTTGAGAATCATTGGCATAGCAATGGAAACCCAAACCAAAATGTCTTATAATGTCCCCTAATGGAAGCATATACACCACAAATAGCATGGGGGACAACACTGAACCCTGTGGCACTCCACAGTGTAGACAGAAGAGACACTGTTTTGTTATAAAAAGTGCAGTAGGCACTTAGAAGAGGTGGCCAAGCACTGCAGGGGCATCAGGTCGCTAGGACCCTTCATTTATAATTCAGGAGGGGAGGTGGGGTTAGCGACGCCCTTAGGAGGGGTCAATAAGCAAGACCTTTATCGCGGCATATTGAATATCCATAAGGAGCAGGATTTAAGGCAGAATTTGCCGAATAAATGACAGCAGGTTCAGGGAGCCTGAGAAATTTAAAGGGGCAACACATTTAAAAGGGCAAGTCAGGCCCAGATGCAAAGTAGGGCACCAGGCCCAAGCTAACGTAGGGCATCAGGCCCAAAGTAAAGGTAGGGCATTAGGCCTGAGGTAAAGCCTGGTACTATAGGGAGGCCCTGGCCTAGCAGAAAAGAGCAAGCCAGCCTAGTGGTACTAAAGGGAGGCCTCGGCCTAGCGTAATAGGGCAAGCCAGCCTAGTGGTACTATAGGGAGGCCCCAGCCTAGATGTCCAGAAAGGGATCCTATGCCAGAAGACCCTACATTTAGAAACAGGGGTTCATTTGAGAGTGTTCAATTTGCCTATACCGTGAAACTACTGTGATTACTGTACTGCTTATGCTTGAACTATTGCCCTAAGTACCTCAACTATTGTCCTAAGTACCTGAACTATTGTCCTAAGTACCTGAACTATTGGTCTAAGTACCTGGACATTGGCTCTCATCAGTAATAATTACCCCTGAAGTTATAATTTGCCCTCCTCTGGCAAATTATTGTATCATTCCACAGTTCTTTGGGCATTCTTCAGTTATATGTTTACTACTGTACAAAGACAGTCTCAATCTTCTACCACACTGCAGTCTCATAGTGTGGTCTGTAACACCACATATGCAGAATTGGTCTCTACTCCGAAGAAGACATCCTCTCAGCATTCCTCACTCCGAGGAGATCATCCATCAGCTCATCCCGTCTGTTTGTGTCGTCCGCCAGAAGTCGAGTCCATCACCAGTCGTACAAGTCATACCCACCGTTTTCTTGTTTTCACAGCTTGAAAGCACGTCTGCCAAAATGCATCATGACAGCCGTGCCAGTGTCGTTCCATATGGTTCCTGTTCCAGATGTCCCGAGGTTGGCCGCCCTCTACAGAAGAGTGAGCTCATCCTGGAGAACCTAGTCTTCTGCGCTCCACCTGGTCATTCGCCGAAAGTAGAGTCCATCGAAGCCCAGTATGGGATGCGTCCACCGTTTCTTTGTTTTGTGTTAGTTCCTTATCCTAGGATTGCAGAGTCAACCATCATCTCTTCAGATTCTTATGGTTCCTGGTCCTGTTAGAGTTCCTTCCAAGTTCAGCTGGCCTTGGAGTGCCGCAGCATCAGTCAGGTTGTGGTAGTCCCCCATTGGATTCATCGCCACTCAGATCTTGATCTATTTTCATCCTTGGCAACCCTGGAAGTGGGTTTTGGCTGAGGAACCCTTTGTTTTCAGTGTGTTATTTCAGGAACCAGTTGCTCTGGTTGTACATTCTGGCAGCCTTGGAGAGAGTGGGCTTTTGCCGAAGATATATGGTCTGTTTACCAAACCTCTCACCACCCCAGTGGCCTTAACTAGGTCCTTGCTGGGAATTGAGATTAGGGTTCTACAGTTCTGTTTTACTTCCCTTGTAGCTACCAACAAAAAATGATGGTGTACACAAAGACGTCGGATCTCTGGACTCTTGTAATATCTGGACTCTTATGGAAATGTGTGATGCTAATTACCCTAATGTAGTGCTGAGTAGGTTATGTCACCTGATTCTCATTTAGAGTATTGAAGTATAGAATAGTGTCAGAAATAAGAGTGGCACTAGGCCTAAAGTTTATTCTTGTGGAAGTAACCTTAGAAGTGGTAGACAAAAGTATTTCCCCGTTTTATTGCCCTTTTGTTCTCGGGCAACGCCTCCTCCTTCTTGTGACTGTGTCTGTCTACCCTTGGTACAAAATAAATGCCCTGTGGGCATCGAAGCACTAAGTTTACTCCTGCTTCTCCTTGTCTGGGTAACAGTTATCCTATCCACATAATTTGGACCTTGGTGCCTCACTCATCTCTTTTCACCACCTTTAGAGTAGAGCATACTCTTCACAGAACACCTCTAGACCATCACATACAAATTATTGGTGTAGTCGGCAGGATCGAGATAATTATTTATCCAAGGAGTCCAAAGTTGGAGTGGCTTAGTAAGAAGCACAGATGGAGCCAGGGTGTAGTAGTGGATTGTCTGGGGGAGATAGAGAGTCAGCTGGAGGAGACCAAGATGAACTTAGAGGGAATATCCCACCATCTCCACTAACCATGTCATACTACTTTGGAGCACCATGGCTTCCACAGTTTTCCAGAGGGAAAGATGGGAATGGAACCAGCAACCTGGGAGAATTCTGTTCAAAGATGCAAGCCATGTTTCAGCTGTATCAAATCCCCAAACAACAGAAGGTTGAAATTTTAATTGGGCAGCTAAAGGGAGCTGCCTACCGAGAAGTTCAATCATGGCCAAGTGGAGCAAAACCACAGCGGACCAGATACTCCAGAGGCTACAGAAGACTTTCAATGCTAGAACCATGTCTGACCTCAAAATGAAGTTCTTTTCACATACCCAGAAGTCTCAAGAGACCTTGAGAGAGTTTGCACTGAGTCTACAAGAGCTGTTACGAGCGATAGAGAGAGTAGATGCAGCAGAGGTCCGAGATGCAGATCAAGTACTAGTCGAAAAATTTGTTGAAGGAGTGCAAAGTGAGTCCCTGAAAAGAGAACTACATATGCTGCATTTACAGAACCCTGAAGTTGACTTTCTGGATTTTAAAGAGAAAGCCATTCAAAATTTGGTTCAGGACATTCTACAGAGGAAGCTCTGGCATATCCCCAAATCTCTATGGGAACCCAATGGCTGACCTACACTACCAAAGGATGGAAAGAAGACCATTCTTGGCAATTTGGAATCCAGCCAGAGGAAATTTCCTTACAAAGACGAGAACCGGGAACAGAAGCTGTTGCCTGCCCGAGCCGGCGTTCAGAAGATGAGCAGATACTTGACCCAAGGATACAGACACTGATATGTTCTGTACAGACGGCGCTCAACAACATTCATAGCTGACTGAGCAGATTGCTATGCTGACCAACCAGATGGCAGAGATGTATAAGGAGATGCAGAGTTGGAAAGCTGGGTGAAAGAATGAGAAAAGCTTCATTCCATCAGGGAAAGAAAGGAAGCATGACCAAATGAACCACTCGAGAAGGAGTGAAGGGAGACACTCCACAGATCAGTTTGATAGCCAAGGAAGGCCCTTATGTCACTGGTGCAGTGTTAGTGGCCATATAGAAAGGAGATGATGTCAGCCAGTAAATAACACATTAAATTTAAACAGGAATTCTTCGGGGATGAGGACCGACCCTTGAAGAGCAGCTGATCAGGTCCAGCAGTCCCGCTAGAGCAGTCGTGTTTTGTTGGTAAAAGTCCAATGATACCAGTCAAGGTCAATGGCATCGAGCTTATGGCACTATTGGACACCAGATCGCAGGTCACCACCTTGCAAGGACGAGAGTTCCAAAGATACTGGACACCTAATGATCTGAAGCCACCTCCTAGATCATGGGTAAAGTTGACCGCAAGCAACGGTGATGAAGTACCATATTTAGGCTACCTAGAAGCCAATGTACAGCTAGGAAAGAATGTTCAATGTAACACAGGCATCATTGTGAGTGACATTGAGAGTGATCAGCTGCCACCAATCATTCTAGGAATGAACGTTCTACAAAATTGCTTCAGTGAATTAGTGAGCATCCTCCAGCAGCAAGCCAAACATGTACCATGAGTGGAGAAACATGCCCTGCAACAAACTATCCGCAACTTGCAATGCCACCAATTATTTGCTAATGCCGATGGTGAAATTGGTAAAGTAAGGGTGACGGATGCTAGACCAGTAACCTTGAAGCTGGGCACCAAAACCACTTTGTGGTGCAAAGCAAAGGTGGGCCCGAGGGGTCAAGATTATGATGCCCTAGTAGAACCTTACCCAATGAACAAGGAAAGCCCAATAATAGTAGCTTGGAATGTAGCTATGGTGATCAGAGGTTGGATACCAGTCCGAGTGCTAAATTATGGGACTCATGATGTACAGCCGTAGCGGAACTAGCCAGTTGCTCAGATCCACACGGTGTGTTTATAGGACATAGCCAAAGCAGGGGAAGAAATGGAGAAAGTGCCTAAAGATGGGATGGAAAGTGACCAGAGACCAGAATGGACCAAGGAGATTAAAGTCGGCAATACAAAGGCCATCATGAAGCAAAGAGCCGATGTTTTGATAGTGGTTTTACACTGAAAGGAAGCTTTCAGCCAACACCCCTTAGATTTTGGGTTAGCTCGTGGGGTACATCACATCAATACCAATGGACATCCACCTATCAGAGAGCGATTTAGGCCTATTCCATCAGCCATGTACCAGCAAGTCAAAGAAATGATTAAGGAGATGAAAGAGGCTAATGAGATAAGAGAAAGTCACAGCCCTTGAGCAGCGACAATTGTTCTGGTAAAAAAGAAGGATGGTAAGATCCGATTCTGTGGGGATTACTGCAAGTTAAATGCCATCACTCATAAAGATGCATACCCTTTGCCTAGGATAGAAGATTCCCTCATGGCTCTTCAATCAGCAGCCGTATTCTCCACTCTAGATTTGACCAGCGGATACTGGCAGGTTCCTATGGTGCCCCAGGATCAGGAGAAAACAGCTTTTATTACCCCCATGGGTCTATTTGAATTCACCAGGACCCCGTTTTGGATTGTGTAATGCACCGGGAACTTTTCAAAAGCTAGTGGAACATTGTCTTGGGAGCTGAAATTTCAATACCCTGTTGTTGTACTTAGATGATATGTAACCCCTTGTTACCCAGGGTTACTAGAATCCCAGTAAGACCTAGTGGTAGGCAGGGAAGGCAGCTTGTGAAACTCCAGTTAAATGGGTTTCACACTGTCTCACTCTGTTCTCAGTCACAGCTGAGACTGAGAGATGACATCACCATAGAACTTTCACAGCTGCATAAGCTACATTGGAATCTGCAGCACAGGGAGTGAGATAGAACATTGGGAGTTTTCAAATTGAATCTTCTGTTTTGTTTTTGAAGAAGAAGGAAGTCTCCTGCTTGCCTGCCTGCAGGAAGGAAGTGTTTCTTGTTTACCTTCTGTGTGAGAAGGTTAGTGTCCAGTTTCAAGTGGTGGAGACCGCTGTCCAGGTCTCAGTGCCCCCTTCCTCCGGAGGGGGAAGTAAAGTGTCCCTCTGTGGATTCCAGGGGCAATCCCCTAATTTCTACTACAAGAAGAAAGCTGCCTTTTCTTCCTACAGTTTCTGTTTTGGTCTGATAAAAGTGAAGGAAGTTGTACTTCACCTGTGGGGCACCTGCACCAAAAGGTGAGTGTTTTGCTCTAATTTGAGAGGGCAAACAATATGTTTCTTCAGTTTGGAAAATGTGAAAAGCTGGGATGTGAACTACTATTTGGGAGGCCTATTGTACTAGGACAAACAAATGGAGTAGTTCAAAATTTAAAGTCTTTATGGATTCAAGTAATGTTGTAGAGGGGATGCTACAGGTCATCCACCGTTTAATCTACATTTCAAAGTTTTAGTTTCTGTTTGTCCAGAGAAATGGCCGGCTATGGGCTGTGGGAGCTGGAGGTGGGAACACCCCCATCTTTAGTAAATAGGTCCACCTCTATGGATTTCTACCGTGATTGCTACTTGCCTCATGTGCCTGGCCAGTGATGAGGTAGGTACCCAGATGTGGGTCACAAATTGGAAAACAAATCTCTCTAGGAGTCGCAAACTCTAAATGGTGTGGGGAGCCACAACTTGGGAAAATAATTCTTCTTGTTTGATGGGAGCCACAACAAGTAAATTGGGTTCATCCTTTAAATGGACCGTCAGTCAAGTGGCCGGCAGGGGAGCCGGGCCAGTCGGGTTGTGTACCCAAAGCGCATGCAAGTCCAGGCTGAGTGCCTTCTGGGTCCAGAGCCAGAAAACAGTATAAATGGGTTCATTCTTTAAGTGGACCGCCTTGTAGTCTCTAATCTGCATTATTAGTAAACGTAGCCCCTTGGGGGTCCATCTATGCTTAGTTATGGTCAGCTAGTTATGAATAAAATCCACACTGAAAAATCCCAATCCTGGTTCTGGACATTACAGTTATTGCTTCCTGTAGTCGGATTTACTTGGGTGCCCCTGTGCAGAGTAGCCAAACCCAGGTCCCCTTGTGTCAGGTAACCTCATCCTGCCTGAACCCAGGTCCCCACCAGGTATTGCTGCCAATGCCAACAGCATGCCACCTGTCATTTTAGTAAAAAGACAGGGGTAAGGGGTTACAGAAATGGAGGCACAGTTTTGGATTTGTTCAGGAAGGAAGGTGCTTGGGCAAGTGGGCTAGCATTTTGGCTGTCTGGCAGTGGGTAGCCCACAAAGCTGAAGCAATTTCACTAGTGTGTTGCTGTGTGCTGTGAATCTTGTGCTGCTGTTTAAAAAATGCCAGCTGTTTACCAAGGAGCTCTAAAGCCAAAGAGTGTGCTCTTGTCCTGCATCAAAAAAAGTTTACAGCGTTTTTGTCAGCTTTATAAATGAATTCTGTGAAGGAAAGTGTGGAAAACTAGGGGTAGCAACAGAAGAATTATGCCCTGTATGTTTGAAATGCTTTAAAAAATGAATTCTGTGAAGAAAAGTGTGGAAGACTAGGGGTGGCAACAGAGAAATTGTGCCCTGGACATTGGAAATGCTTTTAAAATAAGTTCTGTGAAGGAAAGTGTTGAAGACTAGGGGTAGCAAAAGAGAAATTATGCCCTTGACGTTGGAAATGCTTTCTGTGTAAAGTGAGAGACTGCAGGGTTAATGGCAATGTTACATGGTTGAAATGGGCTCCCGCCGTGGAGTCAGTTGAAAAAAAAAAAAGTACATTTTACAGTTTAAATTTGCCTGCTTGATGATCACCGTGAGGAGAGGAGCCCTCGCGAGGAAGAAGAGGCTCATTTGCATGGCGTCGTGTGGTTGGTCAGATTGCCATTGGTCCCACTCCTCAGCCAGCTCTTCAGAGACTGCCTCAGCATTCGAGAGGGAGACAGAGTGTAGTGCGTGTACTGGCAGTGGAGGAGCATTGCGAAGGGTTCAAAGCACTGTAAACATTCAAAAAGTGACTTTTAAGTTTAAAATCGGGCTCAACACGCAAATTGATCGTGGAAATGGTGAATTTGGTGGTTAAAATGACGATTGCGGAGACTGCCCACCCGTTTGTGTTCCAAGGCCTCAAAATCTGGCTGCAGGCCATTTTACCCCATTGCAGCAAGTTGCTACTAATAACAGTGAGTAAACAATTCAAAAACTGCTCAAACAGTGATTTTCAGTAATGCCATATAACATGTGTGTGCAGCAGTATAGTCGCTTTGCAAGTAACGACTGTGTGAAGTCCTGCCAGCAAGTGCAAGTCTGTAAAGCCATTGAATGTGTGCATGGAAGTAAAATAGCCTCAGTTTAAAGTTTGCAGCCAGAGAGAGACTGTGGGATGCAGCAAAATGCAACACTATGCAACACTAGTAGAAGCAGGCAATCCTGTGCTGAAACCTGACGTTTTTAAGGGACTGTGAATTAAGTGAATGTTACCAGCTTGCGAAAAGTCCAAGGAAAATCCTGTAAATGTGTGTGAAGTCCGATAAAAGCAAGTTGTGCAGTTTGAGTAAAAGTTGTCAGTAGCTGGTGTAAATTGGGTGCTCAGTGGCTTGACCCAGATTCTAAATGTTGATGCACAGGAGTGCTGCCATCGCCATTACAGGGTGGGGTAGTAAAGTAAACACAGCAGCAGTAGGAGCCATTTTAAAGCTACAGAGTTTGTTCATTAAAGTGGGACTTTTAGTTACAGTGAACTTTTGTTTATTTTTCTGCAGTTATGGCCTCAGGACCAGCTCGTTACCCAGATCATGCCCGGGTTGCAGTAACAGCAGCAGTAAATAGACTGAGAGATATTGAAAAGTGGTGCTATGGAGGGCAACTGCCTCCTGATGTGGCAATTCCTAATTATCCAGTGCGTGTATGCCAAATATGCTTGAGTGCTGGAAGGGATGTCTTCATGATTCCTCACTGTGCTGGATGTCTACAAAAAATATGGCTTGTATAAAGTGCCTCCAATTCATTTGGCTCCACATGGACAAAATTCAGGAATCTACAGTTGGCAGCACACAGCACCAGGCGAGCCTGTGGAGGAAGATCCCTCGGGGGAGTGTGGCACAAAGCTAGAGGGTGCAGAGTTAGAGACTGAACCTGAAGTTGAAGTTTTGGAAGCTGGATCTCAGAAAGAAAGTTCAGATAAAGCATCAATAGACCCCTGGGTGGGGGGGCCTAGCCCAAGTCTCTTAGGTGAAGATGAGATGCGGGAGGCCTTTGAATGGGAGGTGTCAACCTCCGCTCCTAGTGATGAATGGATAGTCTCAGGGGTGAGAACGACTGCTCACTTCTGGACTCAGATCCTCAGTGAAGAGGAAGATGAGGGGGAACCTATGTGGCCTTGTGAGAAAGGAGCAGGTACACAGCCTCAAGATCTTGCCTTGGAGGAATGTGTTGAAGAAGAGTGTGTGATGACATTGCCTTGGCTTTACAAGAGGAAGAAGTCAGGGATCCATTTTAATTTCTTTGAGGATGCGAAGCTGGCAGAACCAGGACTGGCCACCCCCAAGCCAGTCCAGCAGTCTCAGATTGACCAAAGCAAGTAAAGAGGAGAGACTGGTTCGTAGAAAGACAAATGAGATCTATGGTATGACCTTTCCTACCTTTCCTCGGAGAGTCTGGGAGGAGATTGAGGACTGCAGGAAATCCTGGATCTGGGATGAAGCAATGAAAAGTGTGCATCCTGGGGCCAACCAGCATGTAAAAAATAGACTGTTCCATGGAAAGTATACGCAGTGGAAGAGAGGCAAGACCCTGTTTATGGACTGAGTGAGAATAGTGGATGGAGAGGGATGTGAAATCTCCCACTGTATGAGTTATGTGCGCCCAGACGGGGTAGTAATTCAAGCCCCTGACCCCAGGTACTATTGGCCTCAGTGCAAGGACCTCCCAGCAATTAAGCCCGTGCCTACAAAATGGAGAGCCGAGCAGTGGTAGTCAATACTGCCACACTAGACTGTAAAGTGCCCTTATTGATCCGCCAATATGAATAACCAAGGACTCAGGTGCTCCACATTCATCAGTCTACAGTGTACTGCCCTGTTCAGCAACCATCTACTGGCTCACCAGATGACTTCAGATCCAGAGAGGACACCAGCCCAGCTGTTTCCTGTTCATCGCCTGGTAATCGGATGACGTCAGACCAGCTGTTTTTCCTTTTGTTCCTGTTCTAAGGTTCCGTCTCCATTGATGACATCAGCCCAGCTGTTTCCAGATGTGCCCTCCTGTGGTTCCCGGAAGATGTCCGCCCAGCTGTATCAGAAGAAATGCTGCCAGGGAGAGTCTTCGGCCGTGGACAAGGTTTGTGCAGTTTGTATACTACAAATGGCTGGTAAGTCCAAAACCTTTTCTATCTTTATGACATTGCAGTACACACCCTACACTACAGACTTCAAAAATGTGTAAACTGTCCGCAAAGACTCTCCCATTCAGGATTTTGGCCTTTTAGAACTGTGCTTCAGGGGGCTCCGGCCCAGGAGAGACTCTTTATTGTACTAGCCTTCAGGCCTTGTGGTCACTAGTTGGGACTTTTAGGGCACTCCATCCACCCAAAAATGTGTATTGTAAATAATGTCATTATTGTATTCTAATGTAAATACTGTTTTTCTACCTTTTTCTAAAAAATCTTTTTGGGATTGTTCAGTGTTTTTGTATGGTAGGGGTTGTTAGGTAGACTGTGTATGCAGATTAGGAGTGTGTTTTGTTTTTGTCTTTTTCTTACAGGTGTTCCTGGGAAGACAGAAGAGAAGACAAGAAGAGAAGGAGGGGCTCATCGGAGTTCCTTGTCAGTGCTTTATTGTGTAGAATTTAAAGTACTGTGTTGTTATTGTTATGGTTTTTATTCAAGTCCCTGACCCTTGAACCCTTTCCTTCCACAGGTGTGGTTGTGGGGGTAGGGAGGAGGCAGTAATTTGGTAGTTTAATGGTGTGGTTGCAGATTGCCCAAGGTCGGGGAGGTCCCCGGGTTTTGTTTTTATTTTGGGATGTTATGTTAGAGGCAGATAGGTTTTCCCTAGAGGGTTAGGGGGGATGGACAGGCTGTAGCCCTGACCTTCAGTAGGGACCGCAGTGCTGATCTATCAGGGCTATGCTCTGGATGGTTCTACCAGAGCCACTAGGTGTCCATAGTAAGTGGATAGTGTAGAGGCTGATATGTCAGCTACAGGCCTACAGGCCCTTAGTGTTGCCTGCCTGTGCTTGCACATGGTAGGAGGGTGCCTGATCACTCCCCTCTGCAGGTAGCACGTAGGGTGGGATGGCCTAAGGCCGGGTGCATAATGACTGGGGACAGTCATTTTCCTGGTCAAGGGTGAGTGTAACCCCTTGTTACCCAGGGTTACTAGAATCCCAGTAAGACCTAGTGGTAGGCAGGGAAGGCAGCTTGTGAAACTCCAGTTAAATGGGTTTCACACTGTCTCACTCTGTTCTCAGTTACAGCTGAGACTGAGAGATGACATCACCATAGAACTTTCGCAACTGCATAAGCCACATTGGAAACTGCAGCACAGGGAGTGAGATAGAACATTGGGAGTTTTCAAATTGAGTCTTCTGTTTTGTTTTTGAAGAAGAAGGAAGTCTCGATGGTCACGTGATGCAGAGCAGGGGTTAGCTGCAGCCTCCTGGAGCTCCCTCTACCCGATTCAGAAACCACGTTTTTTCCAGGTCCCAGGAACCCTATTGCCACTGTAAAAGGCGTCGGATCATCTCTCGTGGCATCCAGATTAAGAAAATGGATGCAGAATTTAAAGATCCCCTGCCCAGGATTACGCCCCCGGCAACTCCCGAGAAGGCCCCAAAAAAAGCCCGGGCCTCGGGTAACTAGTAGCTTTCATCTCAAGCGCCTGGGGTTTCTGAAACAGAGCGCTTACCCTGTCTAAATTTCTGATGGAATTTCAGCCATTTCGGGAAGAAATGAAAGAACTGGCTGTGGAGGTTAAAGTGCTTCCAGCCCTCAAGATTTAATGCGAGAACCTCCGGCAGAAGCCCGCGTACCTCAGTAGAGCGAAGGCAAGAAAAGCTGGCCCCAGATATAATTACGATGAAGCAGCAGATTACTAAATTGGAGAGCAAGGTGCGGGATCTGGAAGGTCGATCCCGCCGCAATAATGTTGTGGTCATAGGCTTGCCAGAGAGGGAGGAGGGCTTAGAACTGATTAAATTTGCCCAAAGGTTCATGTCAAAGATAGCTGATCCCTCACTCTTCGGGCAGATGTACATTGTAGAGAGAGCGCACAGGGCGCTGAGAGCCATGCCTCCAACTGGTGCACCGCCTCGCACATTTATTTTTCAATTTTTAAACTACTTAGAGTGGCAGCACTTCTTGGATAAGGTCAGGGAATTGAAAGAGATATCCTGGGAAGGTGTGAAAATAAGGGTAGTTCAAGACCTACCCTTGTCCATCAGGCAGAGGAGAGCGTCGTTCCACACTCTCATTTCCAAGCTGATTGCAGCTAAAATTTGATTCCGGATGAGGTACCCAGCCCGACTTCAAGTGTTGGCAAAGGAAACTTGGCATACTTTTGAAAATGTGGAGACCGCACTACCGCGCCAAGCAGCTGTTCCCAGATTTATTCCGGGACCATGAGAGTAAGCCTTGGCGGTTGTTAACAGCTTTACTTTCTGGAAGGACCTTATGAATGCTGAGAGCATTGGGACATTTAGTTTGGTGCTGATTCTCTGGGTGCTCCTGACTATATGTGAGCTGCTCTGATTTGGCTTTAGATATCCCAAGCTGCGGCCTGTGTTCCGTTTATATGTCTCTTTGGGATTCGGATACTACCTCGGTCCCCCTCCTGGAAAGGGGTTCGTGCCTGTTCTGGGACATTTATGAATGTTTGCTTGGGGTGTACAGGAACAGAATCGGAGCCCTTGACTCCTACCCCATCCTTATTTTAAAAAGAGGCTGTTCCAGGGATTTGACTGGGCTACAGTTCAAGGCTACCCTGACAGATTGGCAATCACACCACTAGATGGAGTCATTGGTATACCGTGAGAGCAAGTGCGACAAGTCGGATCAGAATGGAAAGGCGCGATTACTTGCAGGGCTGACACACGCTGATCATTGCAAATAACTGTATGCCTAGGAGACACAACTTGGGTGCAGTGGTCTGTCTCTCCTGAGCTAGTCCCTTTTTTTTCCCTCCCTAAGGTCCTGTTAGCCAGGAGATGTTGTACAACTATTAGATGAGAGGAGATTCGGGGCTGAAGATCAAGGCTTGGATCCAGAAAGAAGCAGCATTGTTACAGCCACGACGGATCTTAAGAGGACAGTCTATCTTTTCCATTACCTAACAAAGGGGGACTAACTATTTTTGTGATATTAAACTATGGACACTTGACTACTGTCCATTTTTTTTTTTTACAACTTTTGTTAGTACTGAATACAGAAAGGCATTCTTAGACTGGAATCTCCTGTATTAGTGGAGCCCAAATTTAAACAGAGCGTAGTACGGTCCATCTTGTTGAATGTTAACTTGCTCTGTCTATGAAGTTTATTACGAACCATTCTTTTCCTCCCGCTAGTTCTGCTAGTCTAACCTGGTGGTTCACCTGTTTTCCTTTTTTTTTTTTCTCTTCTCTATTGGGGACTGATTAAACTAAATTCTGAAAGGGGCGGGGAAAAATCAAACTAGGTTAACAGTGTGTTTGTTAATGTGAAGGGACCTGATTATAGATATATTAATATGGTGGAGGGGGTGGAGGTATAGTTTCTCATTGTTCTGGTATCATGTTCATTGGTAGCTCGGGTGGGTTAGGGGTGGAGGGATTGTTGGGGTTTAGGTCTTGCATTGTTGTGGGCTTCTGGGATATCGGGATGGGGAGGACCTTTACACAGCACTTTTCGTTTACTGGGTTTATCAGCCCAGGGTTGGTCTCTGAGTTCACCCAGGTCTAGGCCTTATCTTATACCATGGCAGGATACATTAATGTGGTGACCTGGAGCGTGCATGGACTTCGCCATAAATCTAAACAATATAAAATTTTAAAACACTTAGATTACGTAAAAGCAGACATTATGTTTTTACAGGAGACCCATTTGTCGAAAAAGGAAAGCAGCCAGCTATGTAGATCCCAAATCAGCCAGATTTTTTCTGCAGAAGGTAGCTCCCAAAGCAGGGGGGTGATGATTATGATACGTAAATCAATCCCATTTCTTCCGACTCAAGTAATTGAAGATAAGTGTGGGAGGTATGTTTTTGTAAAGGAACTTTGCTAACCCTAGATATTGTTTTGGGTTCAGTTTATAGCCCTAATATTGATACCAGTTTTTTGTCCAAATTATCGAGGTACTTTCCTCCTGGAGTAATCTGCCTATTGTGATGGGAGGGACCTTAATCTGGTTATGGACCCTTACTGGATAGATCTTGTTCCATTAGGAAGAGTCTAACTCGGGTCAGAGGGCTGCTAGGGAGATGATGGATGGTCTAGGTCTTTGTGATGTGTGGAGAGTGCTCCATCTGACTGCCAGGACTTTACATCCATGTGCAAGTGCATAACACCTTATCCAGGATAGATTACATCCTAATTTCCAATTCTCTCCTGGCTGGGGTGTTAGACTAAGCATTGTTTCCGAGCCATTATCGGATCACTCCTTAGTAAAATGCCTCCTTGTTTTTCATCTCTACCTAAGCCAGAGCAGATGGAAAATTAATAACCAGATATTAAAGGATCCTAAATTGGTTGCCTATCTTTCAGCACAAATCACAGAATTTATCTCCTTTAATTTAAATTCCATTGATAAGCCAGATATGGAGTGGGGCTTTCAGAGCTTATATCCGGGTATTTTGATTGGCCTGGCCTCTGAGAAAGAAAAGAAAGGCTGCACCGCATATCTGATTTATTAACCAAAATTCGTGATAAAGGCGGGGCCTTTGTGACTTTTCTTCAGAGGCCTACAGACAGGAGCTATCCTTACTAAGGGACTCGTATCTCAGGATATTAAATGAACAAGCTGAGTGGGCGTTCATAAGATCTAAAGCTACTTTTACAGACCAAGAGGAGAAGGCCGGCCGACTACTAGCTAGACGAATTAAGCAGTTAGAGTCCTCTAGGTGGGTGCCAGCTATCTGTCCCTTAGAGGGAGGCCCAATCAAAACTCTCCCTGAAGATATTTTAAAGGAGTTTGTTAATTATTTTAAAGGGATCTATGGACCCATGAAAGACCCCCCACCCGATGATAAGATCGATCACTTTTTAAGGGGCTTAAATTTCCCCTCACTACGTGAATTCGATCAACTTCAACTTTTGGTCCCCATTACTGAAGAGGAAGTTGACCGGGTTATCAAGTCCCTTCCTTTGGACAGAACACCTGGCCCAGACGGCCTCTCCGCCAATTTTTATAAAACTTTTTCGAAGGAAGTTATTCCCTCCCTTGTACGACTGTTTCAATGCATTTTGGATGGTGAGGCCACTGATAGTTCTCTCTTGAAGCTTTAATTGTACTTTTACCTAAGCGGGTAAGGCCTCTGATCTTGTTGCAAATTATAGACCCATATCCCTTCTCAACAGGATATCAAAATCCTCACTAAGTTGTTGGCGATAGATTAAGTAAGGTCCTCCCGGTTTAATTGGACCTGAGCAGGTGGGATTTATGAAAGGTAGATCTTCTGTTGATCACTTAAGGGTTTTGGCCCATGTCTTCTCGGCCTCCAGGAATTCTGATCAGCCTATGGTATTGGTCTCTCTGGATGCCGAGAAGGCATTCGATAGGGTAGACGGCAATTTTCTTATAAAAGTTATGGATTATTTTGGTTTTCCCCAGTGATTTTCTGGATGGATCAAAGCTATCTATAAGTTACCATCAGCAAGAATTACATGCAATGGTGTTACTTCATCCTTATTTAGACTTTTCTTGGTACCAGACAAGGATGTCCTCTCTCTCACTCCTTTTAACTTATATATTGAACCTCTTTATTTCTGGATTAAACAGGAGCAGGAATTCAAGGTATCCAGACTTGGGACATACTTTTAAAGTTCTGGCATATGCAGATGATCTCCTGTTGCAAATTTCACATCCATCCTCCTCCATTCCAATTTTGCTGGATACCATTGACAAATTTGGTTCGTCGCCAATTACAAGCTCAACATCAGCAAGTCAGTGGTTTTCCTTTAAACTTTAGGACAGGTGTACATGAGATTGCCACCTTAGGGCTGGCATGGAATGCTAAGCTTATCAGATATTTAGGCCTAACGCTAACTAGAGGCGTATCTAGACTTAAGCAAAACAACTTGGACTCGGTGTTGCGTGACATTGAAAGTGATCTACGGAGATGGGTGATTATTCCCTTGTCCATATGGGGCAGAATTAATTTGGTAAAAATGAATGTTTTCCCTCGGTTGTTTTACCCCATTAGTATGTTAAATATCTGGCTCCCACTAACTTGGTTCAAAGGAGTGCATAGAATCATCTCCGGTTTCATCTGGAACTATTAGAGACCTAGATTGTCTTATCTAAAACTGTCTGCCCCAAAATTGCATGGTGGTTTGAGACTCCCCCAATTTGCATTATATTACTGGGCCAGTAACGTATCCAAATATTTTAATTGGCTTAAAAAAACAAACGATACCTATATACCCCTCTGGGTAAACCTTGAAATATCCAGGATCAGAGAATCTGGATTCAGGCCTGAGGCCTTGTTATACTGTCATTTGAAGCTCTCCCCCTGCATTGCGTAAGTCACCCATTGAAACCTCAGTTAGAATACACATACAACTCTGCTCTTTCCTAAAATATTGTCACACAGGATCCGCTCCAACGTTAACAGGAATCCTAATTTTTGATAGATGGCAAACCCATCCAAGTCACCTGGTTACCATTACTGGATAAAGTGATGGTCAACGATTTAGATGAGGGGGTAAGTTGCTTTCATCAGTAGACATCTTGAACAAGTTTCAAATTCCTCAACGTCTGATATTTCGAGTTTTTCAGCTCGTCATCTTCTAGTGGGGAAGTGGAGTATCTTGTCGGGAATGTGGTGTGTGTGACTTTGTGGATACTTTGACTCCATTGGTTGAAAGCTCCACACATTCCGCAAGTGTACAAAGTATTGATTGGCTGGCTGCACCCCAATATCTATGCCCCTAAACAATATTGGCAGCAATTGTTCCCAGAACTTAATTTTGATTGGAGGGCAATTTGGGGAGCATGTCACAACTTTTTAACACAGGATAGGCTCAGATTAATGCAATTCAAACTACTACATAATTCCTATTTTTCCCCTGCTAAACTGGTTGAAAGGGGCATGGTCTCCTCATCCTCATGCTTCAGATGTCAGCAAGGGGTCGGAGATTTACTTCATATCTTCTGGCATTGCCCGAAAGTAATAGGGCTATGGGAGACTATTAAGAATAATCTTGACCCCCTCCTGGGTTTGGAAAACTTATTTACCCCTGAGGTTTGTATTTTAGGGGTATGTCTCAGGTTGGGGTCCGGTGCAGGAAATATCATATGGGGTTGATTTCGGCTTCAGTAAAAACATTAATTCTGAGGCATTGGAAAGATAACATAGAGATTTCTTATGGCGAATGGTTGCAAAATTTTAGCCAATCTTAGGATGGATAGAACCATTGCAAGCTTGCAGTATAGACTTCCTAAGTTTAATCAGACCTGGGGTTCCTTGTATACTTTTTTGGTCTCACTGTAGCCGGTAGCTAATTTTCCCTTCAGCTTCTTTTTGGTGCTGTGTAAAAGGAGGGTGGTGGGGTGGGAAGGGTTAAGGGATGGGGAGTACGGTCTCACATCCTGATTATCTGTTTCTAATGGCAGTGACTTTTCATTGTTAGCCTGTTTCCTTTCTCGATGTACTCCTTACTACTGTTATTTTTGTTAAAATTTCAATAAAAGTTGAATGGAAAAAAAAAAAAAAGAAGAAGGAAGTCTCCTGCTTGCCTGCCTGCAGGAAGGAAGTGTTTTTTGTTTACCTTCTATGTGAGAAGGTCAGTGTCCACTTTCAAGTGGTGGAGACCGCTGTCCAGGTCACAGTGCCCCCCTCCCTCCGGGGGGGGAGGTAAAGTGTCCCTCTGTGGATTCCGAAGGCAATCCCCTAATTTCTACTACAAGAAGAAAGCTACCTTTTTTTTCTACAGTTTCTGTTTTGGTCTGATAAAAGTGAAAGAAGTTGTACTTTGCCTGTGGGGCACCTGCAACGAAAGGGTGAGTGTTTTGCTCTAATTTGAGAGGGCAAACAATATGTTTCTTCAGTTTGGAAAATGTGAAAGCTGGGATGTGAACTACTATTTGGGAGGCCTATTGTACTAGGACAAACAAATGGAGTAGTTCAAAATTTAAAGTCTTTATGGATTCAAGTAATGTTGTAGAGGATGCTACAGGTCATCCACCATTTAATCTACATTTCGAAGTTTTAGTTTCTGTTTGTCCAGAGAAATGGCCGGGTATGGGCTGTGGGAGCTGGAGGTGGGAACACCCCCCATCTTTAGTAACCAGGTCCACCTCTACGGATTTCTACTGCGATTGCTACTTGCCTCATGTGCTTGGCCAGTGATGAGGTAGGTACCCAGACGTGGGTCGCAAATTGGACAACAAATCTCTCTAGGAGTTGCAATCTCTAAGTGGTGTGGGGAGCCACAACTTGGGAAAATAATTCTTCTTGTTTGATGGGAGCCACAACAAGTAAATTGGGTTCATCCTTTAAATGGACCGCCAGTCAAGTGGCTGGCAGGGGAGCCGGGCTAGTCGGGCTGTGTATCCAAAGCGCAAGCAAGTCCAGGCTGAGTGCCTTGTGGGTCCAGAGCCAGAAGACAATAGAAATGGGTTCATTCTTTAAGTGGATCGCCTTGTAGTCTCTAATCTGCATTATCAGTAAACGTAGTCCCTTGGGGGTCCATCTATGCTTAGTTATGTTCAGCTAGTTATGAATAAAAGCCACACTGAAAAATCCCAATCCTGGTTCTGGACATTACAATTATTGCTTCCTGTAATCGGATTTACTTGGGTGCCCCTGTGCAGAGTGACCAAACCTAGGTCCCCTTGTGCCAGGTAACCTCATCTTCCCCAAACCCAGGTCCCCACCAGGTATTGCTGCTAACGCCAACAGCATGCCACCTGTCCTTTTAGTAAAAAGGCAGGGGTGAGGGGTTACAGATATTATTGTAGATTCAAAAACTCATGAAGATCATTTGCATCACCTGGATGAAGTGTTCCAAAAGTTGATCAAATACAGTCTAAAAATAAAACCCTCCAAATGTCACCTGTTGCAGACTATAGTCTCCACAGATGGAGTGACACCAGACCCAGAGAAGATTGAAGCAGTAAAGAAATGGCCTGTTCCTACTACCATTAGAGAGGTCCAGAAATTCTTGGGATTTGTTGGATATTATCGAAGATTTATTAAGAATTTCTAAAAAAATTGCTGTGCCTTTACACAAACTTTGAGAGGATCAGCAGAAGGTAGAGTCCCAAAGAATTGCCTGGTTACATGGGGAACTGAGCAACAAGAGCCCTTCGATCAATTGAAAAAGATACTTACTGAAGCTCCTTATATTGGCGTATCAAGATTATGCAAAACCTTTTCTGTTGTATACCAATGCCAGCAACAAAGGATTGGGCGCGGTACTCGCACAAGAACAGAATGGTGTGGAAAGAGTAATAGCCTACGCAAGCAGAGGATTAAGAGGCTCCGAGTGGAACGACACCCGCTATAGCTCTTTCAAACTGGAATTTTTAGTGCTAGTCTGGGCTATCACTGAGAAATTTTGACAATATTTAGCTGCCACCCCTTTCACGGTCTTCACAGACAATAATCCTTTAGCACACTTGAATACTGCAAAGCTAGAAGCCCTCGAGCAAAGGTGGGCCTCTCGACTCGTGAATTACCAATTTTCCATAAAGTATTGCTCTGGTAAAGCTAATGTGAATGCTGATGCCTTGTTCCGGATGCCTGAACATGGAGAATCAGAAATAGATGATACCCCGCTGGAAAACATAGAAATGCTACCTTTTCTGCAGGTACCAGCTGAGATTGTACAGGCATGTTGTCAACTTAATCCCGAGTTTAAAGAGGAAGATCAACCAGAAGTGGATGACATGATTGCGAATCAAAAGAATCTATGGGTAAAACTACAAAGCCAAGACCCTATAGTTCGCCAAGTAAAAGATCTAGTTGCTCAACAGAAGCACATGACCAAAAGAGAAAGAAAGAAGTTGAACACAGTAATGATGAAACTTTGGAGGCACAGAACTCGTTTGACCATAGAAGATTATCGTCTGGTTAAGAAAAGTAGAGATCCTACCACACACACAGAGGTAACTCAAATCGTAGTTCCAAAGACCAGTGCTTCCATAGTGTTAGAGGAGTACCATGACAATTCAGGACATTTTGGTCACAAGAAAACTGAAGCTATCATCAGAAGGAGATTTTATTGGATAGGAATGCAAAACAATATAATAAAATGGTGTGAGAAATGTCTAGCATGTAACTTAAAGCACAAGGAAAAGGTGAATGAGAGAGCTCCTCTCCATCCAATAGTCAATAACGCACCATTGAAACTAGTTGCTCTTGATCATTTGAAGTCAGACCCTAGCTCAAATGGACACATTTATATCCTCACTATGGTGGATCACTTTTCCAAGTTTGTGGTTGCAAGTGCAGTAAAAGACCTATCTGCTCGAACTAGTGCCGAAACCTTTATGAGATGTTTTGTACAACCTTACGGATATCCCACAAAAATCCAAACAGATCAAGGAATGTCATTCGAATCTCAACTCTTTCATGAACTTTGTACTCTGTATGGAACCCATAAGTTAAAGACTACTGCTTACCACCCCCAAAGTAATGGACTTTGAGAAAGAACAAACCAGATTCTCCTAGAAATGTTGCGAGCTCTACCAGAATATAAACGTCCCTTCTGACCAGCTTTACTTCCCAAACTTATGTATCTTTATAATAATACGATTCATTGCTCCACGGGTTATACACCTCATTATTTAATGTTTGGACGACACAGAAGACTTCCAATGGACTTAGTGCTGGAAGTGCCACCAGAAGAAACTAAAGTTAAGAAGCCAGTGACAAATTGGGTCCAAGAACATAATCAACGTTTACAGGAAGCTGGAAAATTTGTGGGTAGACACATGGAGCAAGCACTGCAAAAGCAGAAAGCAAACTATGATATCAAAGCCAGAGCTACACCTTCACTTGTCGGAGGAAGAGTAATGTTGAAGAAGACCCAGAAATGCAGCAAACTGTCTTCAAAGTGGGAATCAGAACCTTATTATATTATCGAGATACCTTATCCTGAACTGCCGGTATGCAAGATCCAACAGGAATTTGGACATGGTACCAAGATTGTCCATCGCAACCTACTAAAAGCTTGCACTTTCAGAGACACTGTGATCATTAAAGAACAGGACAATCCTACGCCAAAAGAGAGGCAGGAGTCCACCAAAGACAAAATGTGGGAACTAGAATCACCAACCAATTGGTGTACAGAACCTTGGACCCGTACTCCGTATATGCATTCCCTTGACCATTCGAACTGTGTACCAGTAATAGCTCCAGAAATACCGGATTTCCTGGAAGGAGAATGTATTGTTTCCAACCCCGCAGATCTCAAAGATCGAATGCAGGTAACCCTCCTAGAAGGTATATCACAGAAGCTTCTCAACTCGTACCATGGTACAACAGGTACTGTAGATCTAATCCAAGTAATTTCCCAGACATAGTTACTTTAGGAAAAATCTTTAAAACAAAAATTTACAGTACAGTAGATGTTTTAAGAATATTTTATTATCATAAGACTTCATAGAGTGTTAAGTAAGATTTTAGAGGTTGTTAAGATGATAAATTTTATAAAGTGTAAAGGGAATACATGGGGACATGTATTTTTAGGTGGGCTCGAATCTGAAATGCCCCAAAGTTGGGTCATCCCAGAAAAAAAATAAAATAAAATAAATAAAGTAAGAGTCCACAGGTGCTCAGGGTACCTGCTGCAGGTGTAGGCAGCAGGGTACTCTGTTAAGGGGCCCCTGGAAATAAAAGATATACCTCCTTGTAAAGGGGAAACACTGTAAATAATAGAAAAGTGCCCTGTGCACTTACAACATGGTCAAAAGGCAGAATTTAAAAGTAATAGACGTCATAATGGCCTGGATGGAATGTTGTGCTGAGTGGCTCATGCACAGCATTCCACTCCAGCCAATCTAGAACCCAGGGAGGTTCAAGTTCAAAAAATATCTGTTCTTTTGTTCAGTTGATCCAGGGCAATGGTAGAGGAGATAGGACACAGAAGTCAAGGGACAGATTAGGCTTATCTTGTGTGAAAGCCATCCCTCTGGGCTTGCTGTGGTCCTGTGCTGCCTCCCCTGCCTGAAGATTCCCTGCTCTGTCTTGTTGTGTGGTCAGTGGTGTCATCGGGGCACCACAAAGATGAAAATGCCCATTTTCCCCCGTGTTTTGGGCTGAATAGCCCACCGGTTATTTGTTTTAGCCTCCCCAAGCAATTTACAGTAAACCTCGGTCACATGTCGGCAGCTTTGCCAGCCGCATCGCGCCTGCATCTTTTTCCACCGCCCGAGGCCCCCTAGTCGGCCCCCAGCTGCCTGCTCGGTCTTCCCACCCTCTGCCAGCATCCCTCCCACCTCCCTGCAGCTCAGCCAGCCCCAGAAGACCGCAGAGCGGTGAGTCGGCGGCAGCACACGCAGTGCTGACCGCCTGTTTAGAGAAGAGACACTGTTTTGTTATAAAAAGTGCAGTAGGCGCTTAGAAGAGATGGCCGGCGCCCGGCTGGGGGCATTGGTCGCTAGGACCCTTCATTTATTATTCAGGAGGAGGTGGTGTAGCGATGCCTTAGGAGGGCCGATAAGCAAGGCCTTTATAGGTACGGCTGAATATATATAAGGGTGCGGGATTCAGTGGGATTTGACGAATAAATGACAGCAGGTTCAGGAGCCTGAGAAATTTAAAGGGGCAACACATTTAAAAGGCAAGTCAGGCCCAGATGCAAAGTAGGGCATTAGGCCCATTATAAAGTGGTGCACCAGGCCCAGTATTTAGTGGGGCACCAGGCCCAAAGCAACGTGGGGCACCAGGACCAGTATTATGAGGGGCACCAGGCCCATTGTAAAGTGGGGCACCAGGCCCAGTACTATGAGGGGCACCAGACCCATTGTAAAGTGGGGCACCAGACCCAGTATTATGAGGGGCACCAGGCCCATTGTAAAGTGGGGCACTAGGCCCAGTATTACGAGGGGCACCAGGTCCATTGTAAAGTGGGGCACCAGGCCCAATCTAAAGTGGTGCACCAGGCCCAAGCTAACGTAGGGCATCAGGCCCGAGGTAAAGGTAGGGCATTAGGCCCGAGGTAAAGCCTGGTACTATAGGGAGGCCCCGGCCTAGTGGAATAGGGCAAGCCAGCCTAGTGGTACTAAAGGGAGGCCCTGGCCTAGCTTAATAGGGCAAGGCAGCCTAGTGGTACTATAGGGAAGCCCCAGCCTAGCATAATAGGGCAAGCCAGCCTAGTGGTACTATAGGGAGGCTCCGGCCTAGTGGAATAGGGCAAGCCACCTAGTGGTACTATAGGGAGGCCCCGGCCTAGCAGAATAGGGCAAGCCAGCCTAGTGGTACTAAAGGGAGGCCCCGGCCTAGTGGAATAGGGCAAGCCAGCCTAGTGGTACTATAGGGAGGCCCCGGCCTAGACGTCCAGAAAGGGATCCTATTCCAGAAGACCCTACATTTAGAAACAGGGGCTCATTTGAGAGTGTTCGATTTGCCTATACTGTGAAACTACTGTGATTACTGTACTGCTTATACTTGAACTATTGCCCTAAGTACATGAACTATTGCCCTAAGTACCTGAACTATTGGTCTGAGTACCTGAACTATTGCTCTAAGCACCTGGACATTGGCCCTCATCAGTAATAATTACCCCTGAAGTTATAATTTGCCCTCCTCTGGCAAATTATTGTATCATTCCACAGTTCTTTGGGCATTCTTCAGTTATATGTTTACTACTGTACGAAGACAGTCTCAGTCTTCTACCACACTGCAGGCTCATAGTGTGGTCTGTAACACCACATACGCAGAATCAGTAACTACTCAAAAGAAGACGTCCTCTCAGCATTCCTCACTCCTGGGAGATCATCCATCAGCTCATCCTGTCCGTTTGTGTCATCCACCGGAAGTCGAGTCCTTCGTCAGTCGTACCCACCATTTTCTTGTTTTCACAGCTTGAAAGTACGTCCGCCGAAACGCATCACAACAGCCGCGCCAGTGTCGTTCCGTATGGTCCTGTTCCAGATGTCCTGAAGTTGGTTTCCCTCTACAGAAGAGTGAGCTCATCCTGGAGAACCTAGTCTGTGCCCCACCTGGTCGTTCGCCGAAAGTCGAGTCTGTCGAAGCCCAGTACAGGACGCATCTGCCGTTTCTTTGTTTTGTGTTAGTTCCTGATCCTAGGATTGCAGAGTAAACCATCATCTCTTCAGATTCTTATGGTTCCTGGTCCTGTCAGAGTTGCTTCTGAGTTCAGCTGTCCCTTGGAGTGCCGCAGCATCAGTCAGGTTGTGGTAGTCCCTCATTGGATTCATCGCCACTCAGATCTTGATCTATCTTCATCCTTGGCAACCCTGGAAGTGGGTTTTGGCTGAGAAACCCTTTGTTTTCAGTGTGTTATTTCAGGAACCAGTTGCTCTGGTTGTACATTCTGGCAGCCTTGGAGAGATTGGGCTTTTGGCGAAGATATATGGTCTGTTTACCAAACCTCTCACCACCCCAGTGGCCTTAACTAGGTCCTTGCTGGGAATTGAGATTAGGGTTCTACAGTTCTGTTTTACTTCCCTTGTAGCTACGAACGAAGAATGACAGTGTACACGAAGACGCTGGATCTCTGGAATCTTGTAATATCTGGACTATTATGGAAATGTGTGATGCTAATTACCCTAATGTAGTGCTGAGTAGCTTATGTCACCTGATTCTCATTTAGAGTATTGAAGTATCGAATAGTGTCAGAAATAAGAGTGGCATTAGGCCTAAAGTTTATTCTTGTTGTAGTAACCTTAGAAGTGGTAGACAAAAGTATTTCCCCATTTTATTGCCCTATTGTTCTTGGGCAACCCGTCCTCCTTCTTGTGACTGTGTCTGCCTACCCTTGGTACAAAATAAATGCCCTACGGGCATCGAAGCACTAAGTTGACTCCTGCCTCTCCTTGTCTGGGTAACAGTTATCCTATCCACATAATTCGGACCTTGGTGCCTTGCTCATCTCTTTTCACCACCTTAGAGTAGAGCACTCTTAACAGAGCATCTCCAACAGAGCACCACAATATGTTTATGTAAAACAAAGTAAAAATGTCATTTCAATGGATGTAAAAATAAAGCCAGACAAAGGGGTTCTAGTCCTATTCCTCCTGGGAATCTTCACTGGATTCCTTTGGTGCGATGGGTGTGTACCCCCTCTCCATTAGCACTATCCTCCTAAGTGGCCCATGAGAGCACTGAAATGAGAAGGACACAGATGACAGTTATGAGGTGACTGCACACGCAAGTCTGCTGTTGTATACAGCTGGCACACAGTGCCTTCGCACCAAGCACTTACCTGTGATATGGCTGCTCCAATGTCCACAACTCCCCAACATCATCTTTATAGTGGGCATCCCAGTTCCTGCCCTCCAGGACAGGAAGTCTGTCTGAAGAGTAACCATGACCACAGGTGCCCCTGAGCCACCATCACTGAGACTGCCCAACTGGGTTGATTCCTCCTCTCTAGGACTATATATCCGCAACATATTTGAAAATTCTCTGGAGATAAAGGACTAGATTCACAAAAGTGCAGAAATACCCACAACCGTGGGGAAAAAAAAACCAATGCAGTTGAGCTGCCAGTTGCAGATCCACAGGTTGACAAAGTTCTTCTGTAGCTGTGGTTATTCACAAAAGTTGGAGCCAAATAATGACTGGCTCCACAATATACAGCAGCTTGAGTGATGTTGCCAAGGAATTCCCCGTAGCTGCTGAGAACTGCTACTGCTGGTAGAATCAGCTGGAACATCTGCTGCAAGTGCTGCACTGTGAATTCCAACCTCTGCAGCTGTGGGGATTTTGGTCCATAAATGGAGTTGCAGCATGGGACTTATTCCCAGGACTGTTTGTAAATCTGGCCCATAAAGATGGAGACAACATTAGTGACAATGCACACATACACAAACAGGTAATTCATCCACCATCAACCCATTAAAAGTGTGTACTATATTTACCTCTGCAGACTCAGTCACCTGCCAGGTACCCTCCCTCCAGGGAGTCCTGATATGTGGAAACTGACACCATACACAACTTTTGGGGTTATATCCCAAGTTTCAGCACACTCAGCACCAACACACCACATACTTGCATAGCCATTTTGATGAAAAGTACTGGACTGAACCAGGACAGCACATGGAATGTCAAAGGTTACATACAGTAGGTGAGTTATTCTGTGAAATTTATTTTTTTAATTTAATGTACTTTACTGAATAATTTAATACCATTGCAAACACAAAGAAAAAAGAAATGCCAGTAAGTCCAACTGTAGCAAACTCTAAACAAAACACACAACAAACAACAACTCCACATCCCCTTCCTCCACCTATCTCACAAATGATTGCAGGTCCAAGAGTACTTGAATCTAAGGGTGTCCTTAGTAACCAGTCACAGAACCTAACACAAGTCAAGCAAAAAAGCTCTCAGGGCAGGTGTAGAAGATTTGGCCCAAACTAAGCAAACTCCCCCCCCCCATAAATGTAGAGAAGTGAATCTGACCTATTACATTAATAACAGAAATGTCTGGAGAGATCCCCACTTACGTGCAAATGCATCTGATCAGTTAATGAGACTGGCAGTAGTTTCTCTATATTCAGAGCAGACAAGATTTCCTTTAACCACTCTGAAATAGAGTAAGCCTCCATAACCAACCAATGATGGAGTATAATGAGTTTTGCAACCCCAGCAATTATTGCACTATTCCCTCTTCTGGGGCCACCAAACAGAGGGCCGTAGACACCCAAAAGACACATTTCCAGTGTGAAAGCCACTTGTAGCTCCAGTAAAGGATTTAGTCAGTCCTTTATAGCCTCCAAAAAGGTTGCTTCTTGGGACATTACCACAACATATGGTACAGGGTTCCCTCTGATGTACCACACTAGGTGAATATAACATCTCCCTGTCTACCCATCCTATATTTATTTATTTAGTGAGTTTCACCTGAAAGACATACAAGCTATAAATTAATGCATTTCCAGATGTGTCCTGGAGGAAGGGGGAGAGAGATAAGTACAGAGATTAAACTGCAAATTTAGGATCTGTTGTTACATGGTTCAGGTGATTGTATATTATACTTTCCATGCAGACTGTAATGGAGGTTGGAAACTGTTTTTGATAGGGTGGTGTTTTCCTCTGTCTGCTCTTAGTGAAATGTTTTCTGAAGTCTGGGGCTTTCTACAGTTTGTACACTGAATTGTGCTCTCATCCATCCCATGTACAGAAAAGATAGAGCTGTGGGACTGCTGCAATGAATTCAGATATTATTTGGAAGGAATGTGCCCAGTCCTTTTCTATTTTCCTCTGTCTGCTCTGAGTGAATTGTTTTCTGAAGTCTGGTTCTTTCTTCAGTTTGTACCTTGAATATAGCTGCCAACAGCAGAAAAATAGTGCCTATGTTAGGATTTGCCTTGACACAGCGGAGGGCTTTACAGACTGCACAGGGGGCTGTGATTCTACTCTAAATTTTCTTTGTTATAAAATGTTGTTTGGTTGGAAGGAATGCAGAGTCCTTTTTATTGTCATAGTAGAAGGTCTGTAGGGCTACGCCCACTGCAGCCCTAAAAATGGGCTAGGGGTTTATAGGCAAGGCAGGGGAAGAGGTAGTGCAGCAAGCAAGAATAAACTAAAACAGATATAGGAGGGTTTGAAATAGGTCCCATCAATGCTGACAAACTTTCTCCACATGCTTCATGCTAGCCAACATCTGTTCCATGCACAGTGCTTCAAGAACTGCAGCTAGCCACTCCCTGTAACATGGGGCCTGGACGTCCATCCAATTCCAGGCTATAACCCTCTGGGCAGTGGCAGTAATAAAAGCCATGTGGTATCTTTGCTGGCCTACCAGACACTCAAGATTCAAGCCAGAAAGGCAGAGAAGTGATTCAAAAGCCTCTTGGAGGCCAAGCAGAGGGTTAAGTCTGTCTCTAATAGAATGCCAAAAGACCGCTACCTGCAGGTAATCCCAGAAAGTGTGCTTAGCCATGCCCTTCTCCTCTTTTCCCTTCATGTACAAATCTGTATTTCTTTTCTGAAATGTTAACAAATGCATAGGAGTATAATACATAGTATTTAATAGTTTGTAATGAGAAAGTCTAAAACATTCAGACTTGCCAAACTTATACAAATGGGACCATATTGTGCAAACATTTTCAGCCTCCTGAAAAACTGGAAATTCTGTATCCCAGTAGACAATTCTCAGATTTAAAGAGATAGTGGCTGTTTCCTAAAGTCTTTTATACAAAAGAAAAATGGCATGTCTTTGATTAGAATCCTCACAAAGGGGCGACCATCGGTTTATCTGGGAAAGAGGTCTGGGCTGGGGACCCAAGGTGGTGCTAATAAGATGCTGGAGTTGTGTGAATTGGAAGGCTGCACCCATCCCAGGTTATTCTGTGACTTAAAAGTTACAAGTGGAATGACTGAGCCATTATGAAAAAGACAGGACAGCTGGTTTAGGCTAGCACCCGGGAGAAAAGAATCTCCGATCATGGTGCCACCTATGATAAAATTAGGGTTGTGTTAAATAGGCTGAGACAAATCATACAAGGGAACCATACCCAGGAATCTATGCAGCTGCACACACACTCATAAGGAGATACTCATTAGAATGTCACAAGGGGGGGGGGGTTGTGTGATTATGCAGCTGGTCAAGGCCTTAAGGTTAATATTGTATTGGTGAGAAAGGTTTTTTTTTTATGATCATGCGAGCAGGCAGAGCTGGTCTCTCCATCTCTGATGGGGATCTAATCTTCACCATAAAAAGTGGACAGTAGGTCCCACCAGACAATATAAATAGAAATCAGAAGTCCTAGCCCCCCTTTTAGTTTTTTCTGGGGTTAGTTTAGCATATGCCTGTCTGGGCAGCTTAACTCCCAGAGAAACTGAGTGAGAGAGGACTGGAGGTCAACAAAGCAGTGCTTAGGGAGGAACAGGCCCATCATGCTCAAAGTGTAAAGCAGTCTGGAAAGTATGTTCATTTTGATGACATCGATGCAGGCCCATTAGGCTAGAGGTAAAGCTAATCATCTACTAAGGTTCATCTTAAGTTGGGCTACAAATTTGGAGAGATTGTGTTCCAGCATGTCATGCTTGTCCCTGCTAATTGCCACACCTAAATATTAAACATGTCAGAGGCCAACACTCCCCACCAAGTCATAACCTCCGCTTTGTAAGTATAACAGTTTAAGTGCATTATAACAGTCTTATCTAGGTTCAGCTCATAACCTGATAACTGCCCAATATATTGGAGGATCTCAAACACTACTGGATGCAAGGTGGAGGGTTGTATAAGATGAAGCAAAATATAATCCGCATAGGTGGAAATCGCTTGTTCATGCTCTCACACTTTAATCCCAATTTTAGGATCCCACGCAATAGTGCGGATAAGAGGTTCAAGGTATAAATTTAAAAGAAGTGGAGATAAGTGGGAACCCTGTTTTGTTCCCTTTCCTAATGGAAAGCAGTGAAAAAAGACCATTGCACCAGCCTCAGGCCTTGAGGTATGAATAAAGGAACCTCACCCATCTTATGAATTCCAGTGGGAATCTGAATGATTCCAATGTGGTGAAAAGGTATGACTAGGGGATTCTATCAAAAGCCTTTTCTGTGTCAAGGGAGACCAACATCACTAGGATCTTGGAGTCCCTTGATGCAGAAATAAGATATGCTAATTTCCAATGGTGGTTCCTGGAGAACCAACCTTTCATAAAACCAGTCTCCTCTGAACATATCAAAGCATGCCACACCTTCATTACTCTTTCAGGTAGGATTTTGATGAGAATTTTAATATCCTGATTAAGCAAAGAAATGGGTCTGTAGTTAGTTACTACCTCTCTATCTTTCCCAGGTTGGGTGAGCACAGTGATCAAAGCCTCCTGGAGGTCAGGATGCAGGAAAACCTGATCATAAGCCTAGTTGAAGAGCTGAGCAAGATAAGGGACCAAGCTTTCCATAAGAACTTTAAAACAATTAGGAATTAAGCCATCAGGGCCAGGGGCCTTCTCTGAAGAGAGAGCCTGGATTGCACAAGAAACTTCAAGAGATGAGATAGGCTGGCTGAGCAATGCTTTGCACTCATCCAGGAGTTTAGGGAGGTCAGTGGCTAACAGGAAGGCTTGAACAGCTTCTGTAGGCCTGTAGGCTCTGAAGCATATGAATCTGACTAGAATGTTTTAAAGTAATTAAAAATGTCTTCCTAGGACTGGTATATATATGACAGGTGGGGATAGCATGGATTGCCATCATTATCCATATGGTTCCACCTATGTAGGATCTGCCGGCAGTGTGACTAGTCACTAGGGTTGCCACATCCCAATGTCATGTCCCTCTTTTTTGTGGGTGTTGTGGCCCCTGAGCACCCCCCCTTTTCTAAATATTCTAACTCCAGGGGGGTGGACCTCAGAGATGGGGCAACAAATTTATCAGTGTGGCGCCCTAATGATGGGAGCACTGCCACTGGTGCACAGATTGCTGGAAGGGTATCCATGCAGCTTGCTGTTGCTTTAAGAGCACTGCTAGCATTTTGACTGCTTTCTCCCCCTGGTCAAGGTAGGAAAGTTTAGCTCAGAAAATGGCCCTCTCTTCTTTTTCTTGGAGGAGCTCTGTCTAGTGTTCTTGGGCCAATATAAGACTATGCCAGTCCTTATCTGAGGAAGTGACCAAAATATGCCTCTGCCTCTCCAGATGCCTTATTTTATCCAGCAACTGAGTGCACTTATGAAGCTGCATGAATTAATTTGTGGCTGCAAGTCTAATAAACTCGCTCTGAATGGCAGCCTTATATGCTTCCCACACTGTATGGAAATTGGGGACCTGCCCTCAATTTTGCTGAAAAAAAGGAGTTTGTATATTTAAACAAGCATTTGCAGTATTTTGGGTGTGCTAGTACATGGTTATTAGCTTTCCATAATGTGCCTCGATCCTGATTGTGGGAAGGGGAGATGGTGAGCACAACTGGCACATGATCTGATAATACCATAATCCTGATTTCACAGCTATGGATACCTGCCTCTAGACAGTGGAATATCAAGAAAACATCTAGTCTGGAGTCAGAGCCATGAGCCAGAGAATGGAAGGTAATTTTTTTATTAGGGTAAAGGATCCACCATGGGTCCACGACCTCTAGGGAGTCTATCAAATCATGGCACACTCTTTGATCAGGGGAGAAGCCCTCCACCTTATTGGAAAGTGGTCCAGATCTGTGTCCTGGACACGATTCCAGTTCTTAGCCAGAATCAAAGGGGAGTTATAATGAGCAGCCAGAGAGGTTAACAAGGTGGTGAAAAAGGAGGTTCTTGGTAGTGGGGCCATGAATAAAAGCAATGGTCACAACAGTTATGCTAAGAAGCTCTCTAAGCATGATAAACTGGCCATCTGGGTCATGAATATCAGAGGAGAGTTGAAGGGGACATCATGGGGAAATAAAAGGACCACCCCTGCACAGCAGCTACTATTATCGGCCATGAAGACTTGCCCAACCTAGGTTCTACACCACAGGTTACCATCATTCTGCTTCATTTGCATCTCTAGCAACAAAATAATGTAAGAACCTAAAGATTTTAAGTAGCATCTAGCAATGTATCAATTTTCAGGTGTTTGGGTGCCCTTAATATTCCACATAACTCAACAGCAACTGTTAGTAATCATGGGGGAGTGCCAAATGGTATGCTGTCTGAAGAGCGACCAATGGAGAGCTAAACCCACACAGCAAAAACACAGAGACTGACAGACATTACAGTGACATCTGTGGTAGACTGACAAGGTGACTAGTTCAAGCCACAATATGCCGATGGTGGTTACTGTGCTAACGGGCATTCCGCAAAATGATTTCCATTGCTGGAAGTGCACATCGGAAACAGCACAGGTCCCAGGGATGGAATGCACCCTGATAGCGACAGCTGCAAGAGAGTCATGCATGAATGATCCATCACAGGTGAGCCCAGGTGTATCTACACAGGCTGACAGGTGTTGTAGGTCGACACCCAATCAGGATTCCACAGAGGCACACACAGTGACACAGCATAAAACTCAAACCAGGGGCAGCACAGATGTATCACAAGGGCAAATGAGAAACATACCACTCACATTTGTCAAGAGCACCCAGAGGAATGACCTCCTAGTTTTTTGTGGCTTCCTCTATGAGAGGGAGAGGAGGCATGGTGCCACAACATACTGGAAATGCATGAAGTACCATTCAGGTAACTGCTGCAGGTGTGCTCGAACCTTGGATGGGATGGACGATGTCTCACTCACCAGGTGACACAACCATGTGCCTGACAGTGTAGGGATCATAGTGTGGCAGGTCCAAGCAGTGGTGATGCAGTGCACTGTGGAGACAACTGAGAGCTACCAACAGGTGGTCATTGCATGCCACAGTGGGCTCAGTGACACAGTGGGTAGACAACTGCTGCTGGTTGGTACACTGAAGCGCCCTATCCAGAAGGCAAGGAGGAGGGTCTATTGGTCACCTGCAGAGCCCAACACACTGTCCGCTCTCACCTTCCCAGATGAGTATCACATGACTGATGCAGGTGAGCTGTTCCTCCTGCATAACTCGGGGCCAGTACAGCATGGTTCCTACTCTTCAGCACCCAGAGGAACCTGGAATACCTGGCAATGTGTGGTGCATGGTACATGGATGTAATCTTTTGCAGCAGCCCCTGCCTCTTCCAGCAGCTCTACAGCCTGCATGGAGTGGAGACAATGGTGGTGCTACCAGCGGTCCATGCCCTGATGGCCAGCAGGACTGTGGGGTACTACATGGCAATGTTGCACAAAGTAAAAGAGCTGTGCCCTGAGCTGAGCCTGATGTCAATCATTATAGTTTATGAGGCAGCCACATACAAAGCCCTATGGGTCATGTTCCTACAGGCTTGCCTCCAGGCAAGCTACTGCTATTTCACCAAGTGCATGTGGAGGAAGCTGCAACTACATGAGACCCTGGTACAGCTGTACATGGTGAACAATGAGTTCTTCATGCATATCTGTGTGCTTGTGGTGCTGGCATTTGTGCCACTTGTGGATGTTTGTGGTGCCTATGAAGAGATGCAGTCCTGGCCATTCTTTGAGCCATAAAAAGAGGACCTTGAGCCATAGATCGATTATTTTGAGGACACCTGGTTGGGGCACCCTGTCCATAGTGGGGTGTGGCACTGACCCACATATCACCTGGACTTTTGGAATGTTTACAGTGCTGTGTATGAGAGGCTGCCCAGAACCACCAATGCCCTGGAGGGATGACACAGGGGCTTTAACTCACTCATGGGGGCCTCCCACCCCATGATTTCAAGGTTCATCCAGGTGCTGCATGGACAACAGCAGCTCACAGATTTCAAGATGCAGCAGCTGGTCCATGGTACAGAGGTAGGGACATCATGCAGGAGGACCAGGGATGCCAGTGACCAAGTCCAGGAGATCGTTGAGTAGTACAAGCAGCGCAGTGATAAAGGATTATCTGATAGGCATCACCCTCAATGTCTGCCTGCAGATGTGAGTGCCATAGGTGCCATAACAGCTGAAGTCTGTGGACTATGTGCACTGGACAGTGGTGTGGTGATGGGGTGGGAGTGGTGTGGTGTAGTGTGGTAGGCACAGCATTGTCACATAAGTTATAAATGTGCAGCAACAATAAATTCTCTTTGCCAGTGCTCTTGCATCCCCTCACTGTCTCTGTGGTGTGGTGCACAGTGGTTGTGTTCCATGTACTGGGATGCAGGGACATTGGCCTGGGTGCTGGGGAGGTGGATCATGCCTGCTGCCATGGGGGCGGGGAGGCTGCCCTCCTGATCTGGGGGGGACAGGTCATGCCTGCTGCTGGGGAGATGGAGGTGGTTGCTCTCCTGATCCGGGGGGGGCATGCCTGCTGCCGGGTGGTGGGGGTGGATGCCCTCCTGATCCAGGGGGGTGGGTCATGCCTGCTGCTTGGCTCTGTTCATCAACTTGGCTGTCAATGTCTTGTTTGCTGCTGCACTGTGCCAGCACCATTTGTGTTGCCACGAACACTGTGTCACTGTGGATGCTGTTGGTGCAGCAGTGTCATGGATCTGTGTTAAACTGCTGAATTCAACATCTGTCATGAGAGTGAGGATTCTATGGTAATGCATCTTGTGTACCCAACAGGTGAAGGGTAAGAGACCTTGGCACCAGAACAGAAGGCCACTGTCACCCCACCACCACCATACCACCACAACCCCACCAGCACATAATGAGGAGACTGAAAATGTCCAAAACTCCCCTTATACCTGTAGTAGAACCAGTAACAGAACACCATGCTGCCCCAAAACAATGATAAGCAATAACTCAAAAACCAACAACCAACCAGGTAGATCAAGGGTCAATTATATACAGAATACACAGTGTCCCACAGAGTGAGCAAGGAAAGCAAAATAAGTAATAACCCAGAAAGAGTTGGGAGTACTCAGCCCTGGAAGTGGGAGTCCACAATCAGTAAGCCCAGCTCAGTCCCCTTAGCTAAAGAGGCCCAGACCAAAGAAGTACCTGTGTTGGCTGGGTACTGCCCGAAAGAAACACATGATCAATGAGACATTCATCCAAAATGCTCCAGACCAGCCTCCAGCTCTAAACATCACAACCAAGTTTTAGGCCAGAGGCAAAGTAGCATGTAGAACCCAAGCAGGAGATAACAAAGGAAAAAAAAACCCACCTCTGCTAACAGAACAGTATAAACCATCAAATATATAGGTATGATGATGGCGGTAATGGGTAAGTAAGAATAAGCAACAAAAGACCCTCCCCCTTACCAAATACATTAAGAAGGTCCAAGTAATTGGTTTAAATAAGAGTGAAAGCAGTCCACCAGAAAACTACTCAAAAGGTCCTTATGAGGTGGAGAATAGATGTCAATGTACAAACAGTAGAGTCAAATCCATGAAGATGGAAAAAGGCAAGAAAGGAGTGAGAAGATACCCACAGAGAATAAAACGGTCACCACACTGAAGATACAGTGTTGGAAACTAGGAGCTGGTGCATAGGGTGAGTCTCCTCAGGCAGCAAATGCCATTGTGTATGACAGGTTTGGAGGGCCAAACCTGACTAGAGTAGTGTCTGGACAAATGGAGCCAAAAGGAATGACATCCTGTAGTGTAGGCATCCCTCATAGCTGAAGTAGAAGTGATATATATATATATATATATATACATATATAGGGGATATGACATGGCCTGACTGAAGATATCATATTTATCTTCACGAGAGGCCAATGATATCATGATATCTCATGAGTGGCGAAGCAACGTTGCTATAGTAACACTCGCTCGGGTTTTCGTTCCCTTCACGAAGCTGCGAATCACTTGCACTATCTTGTTGCTACTGTCAGCTAAGTTTCTTAAGAAAAGCTCAAGTGAGCTTGCAAAAACAAATTGTACTTCTCACACCTCGGGGACAGTTCCGATTTCAGTTTACTAGCAGGTCCACACTGTGTCATGCAGTAAGCGCTCGGTCATGCTACAAACTTAGGAGAAGGAAAGTTAAACTACATTATTAAAACCAAGGGAAGACGGCGCAAACAACCAGATACGTTTTGTCTCTCTGTTTATTTTTAGCAGTTTAAAATTATGGAAGATCAACTAGATACTGAGCATTGCGGGGGTGCAGGTCGTGGAAAGGCAGTGGCAGAGCTTGTCAATGCTTTCGGTTTCATAACAATGACGTACAGGAGCATAGAGATATCACCATGACGTATAGGAACATGGAGATATCTGTATGACGTATAGGAACGTGGAGATATCAGTGATATCTTCACTGCCTGCCTGAGATATTAGTTTTTATCTCTAGATTTATTCCAAAACACATGTTGTATAAATATATATATACATACACACACACACACACACACATATATATATATATATATATATATATAATATATATATATATATATATATATATATATATATAAACACATATACATCCATCCTATGCTGTGCATCTGGACTAACAAATTCACCAACCCTCCCCTTCCCAAACTATTAACAGCAGAATGCTGGCTCCCGGTCATCTAGGGTCACTTAAACCACTTCTTCAGGAACATGACTGATCACCAATTGACACAGCCCCAGATGTAGACATAGCACTTAAATATTTTATCTCCATCTTCAGCTCTGCCTGTGATGTCCATGCTCCCTACCAGAAGCATAAGATCAAGGGTGTCAATAACCCATGGATTATTCTAGACCTCCTTGCACGAATGAAATCCCGAGACCACCTCAGGTACTGAGCTAAGGCAACTGTCTCTCAGGTCTACATTCAGGCTTACAAAACAGCAAGGAACACCTGCACTAGAGCAATTCACCTTAAGAAGGCCAACTACTACAGGAACACCTTAGCCAACACCTGGAAAGATGGGAGTAAGTTCTGGTGCAACCTCACTGAAGTAACTGGGAACGACCCCAAAGTAACACCCTCAATGCTGAGCATAGATGGCGCCATCACCTTGAATCATGTATCCATAGCTAATGCATTTAATGCTACTTTCATGGATCTTAGTCATGTACTATCCCTAAACTTGTACAACCCCACCTCTGACACCTTACCTCACGTAAACTCAGGAATACCCCAGGGCACCCTCTGTTCCATTTCAAAGCAACCTCTGAAAGCCTAGCTAAAAAGCACATACTTAAAGTGGTCGGGATTTCTAAATTTAGTGGTGATTCCCTAGACTGGAAACTTCTTGACCTCACCATTAACAAAGTCCTGTCCCCACTTACCAAAGTCTTCAACCATTCCTTCACGTTTTCCCAGTTCTCCCCGTAATGAAAATCAGGAGTGGTGACTCCAATTCATAAAAGTGGAATAAGTATGGTCAAAAAGCAGATTTAAAAGCAAGAGATGTCACAATGGCCTGGATGGAATGCTGTGCTGAGTGGCTCATGCACAGCATTCCACTCCAGCCACTCTAGAACCCTGGGGGGAGTTCAAGTTAAAAAAATATTTCTTCTGTTAGTCAGTTCTTGCTGGGCTGTGGAGTAGAGAGGATCACAGGAGTGCAACAGAGACTTGTGGCTTACCTGGAGTCATGAAGCCTGTCCTGTTGACTCTGTGGTGATTCCCCTCCTCCAGTCCACTGAAGACTCCCTGCTCTGTGGTGTTCAGTGGTCTGTGGTGCTAACGGGGCACCACAAAGACAAAAATCAGCCATTTACCATGGTTTTGGGCTTGTAAGCCCTTCGTTTTATTGTTTTGACCCCCCCCGAGTATATTAAGTTTAATTTTGGTCCCACGCTGGTGGCAGAGAAGCGCTGCATCGCCGAGTCCCTGTCAGCCATCTGAGGTCCCCCTTGCCATCCTCCCAGCTGCATGCCCATTTTCCCTCCCACTGCCAGCATCCCTCCTGCCTCCCTACAACACAGCAGCCCTCAGAAGACAGTGGAGTGGTGAATTGGCGGCAGCACAAGAAGAGTGTTGACCGCCTGTTTAAAAGGCAGAACTGTGGTTTGTGTGTGCAGCGCAGAAGGCGCGAAGAAAGGCGGCCGAGCACCGCAGTGGCATCGGGTCGCTAGGACCCTTCATTTATTATTCAGAAGGGGAGACGGGGTTAGCGACGCCCATAGGAGGGACTGAAAAGCAAGGCCAGCATAGTGGCCTGCTGAATATTCATTTGGGGGTGGATCTCGGGCAGAATCTTGGTTGCTGAGTGACAGCAGGCTCTGGGAGCCTGCACATTTAAAGGGGGAACGCAGATTTCAAAGGGCAACAAGCCCAATTCGAGGTAGGGCACCAGACCCAAACTAAAGAGGGGCACCAGGCCCAATATAAGGTGAGACACCAGGCCCAAAGTAAAGAGGGGCACCAGGCCCAATATAAAGTGGGGCATCAGGCAGACCCAATAAAAAGTGGGGCACCGGGCCCAAAGTAAAGAGGGGCACCAGGTCCAATATAAAATGGGGCACCAGGCCCAATGTAACATGGGGCACCAGGCCCAATATAAAGTGGGGCACCAGGCCCAAGTTGTGGTAGGGCATCAGGCCCAAGGTAAATGTAGGGCATTAGGCCCGAGGTAAAGCTTGGTACTAAAGGGAGGCCCTCGCCTAGCATAATAGGGCAAGCCAGCCCAGTGGTACTAAAGGGAGGCCCCGGCCTAGCGGAAAAGGGCAAGCCAGCCTAGTGGTACTGTAGGATTCCTTAGCCACAGCGTACTAAAAGAGATCCTATTCCAGAAGACCCTATGTTTAGAAATAGGGGTTCATTTAAGACTGTTTGATTTGCCTATACTGTGAAACTACTGTGATTACTGTACTGCTTATGCTGAACTATTGCCCTAAGTACCTGAACTATTGTCTTAAGTACCTGAACTATTGTTCTAAGTACCTGAACTATTGCTCTAAGTACCTGAACTATTGCCCTAAGTACCTGAACTATTGCTCTAAGCACCTGGACATTGGCCCTCATCAGTAATAATTACTCATGAAGTTATAATTTGCCCTCCTCCGGCAAATTATTGTATCATTCCACAGTTCTTTGGGCATTTTTCAGTTATATGTTTACTACTGTATGAAGACAGTCTCAATCTTCTACCACACTGCAGATTCATAGTGTGGTCTATAACACCACGTACTTAGAATCAGTCTCTACTCAGAAGAAGACGTCCTCTCAGCATCCATCACTCCTGGGAGATCCTCCATCAGCTCATCCCGTCCATCTGTGTCGTCTGCTGAAGTCGAGTCCATCACCAGTCATACAAGTTGTACCCGCCGTTTCTTGTTTTTACTGCTTGAAGGTACGTCTGCCGAAACACATCACGACAGCCGTGCCAGTGTCATTCCGTATGGTTCCTGTTCCAGATGTCCCAAAGTTAGTTGCCCTTTACAGAAGAGTGAGCTCATCCTGGAGAATCTAGTCTGTGCCCCACCTGGTCGTTCGCAGAAAGTCGAGTCTGTCAAAGCCCAGTACGGGACGCATCCACCGTTTCTTTGTTTTGCGTTAGTTCCTGATCCTAGGATTGCAGAGTCAACCATCATATCTTCAGATTCTTATGGTTCCTGGTCCTGTCAGAGTTGCTTCTGAGTTTAGCTGGCCCTTGGAGTGCTGCAGCATCAGTCAGGTCATGGTAGTCCTCCATTGGGTTCATCGCCATGCAGATCTTGATCCATCTTCATCCGTGTCGACCCTGGAAGTGGCCGAGGAACCCTTTGTTTTCAGTGTGTTATTTCAGGAACCAGTTGCTCTGGTTCTACATTCTGGCAGCCTTGGAGAGAGTGGGCTTTTGCCAAAAAATATATGGTCTGTTTACCAAACCTCTCACCACCCCAGTGACCTTAACTAGGTCCTTGCTGGGAATTGTGATTACGGTTCTACAGTTCTGTTTTACTTCCCTTGTAACTACCAATGAAGAACAACGGTGTACACGAAGACACCAGATCTCGGGACTCTTGTAATATCTGGACTCTTATGGAAATGTGTGATGATAATTACCCTGGCACAGTTCTGAGTAGCTTATGTTACTTGATCCTCTTCTAAGAGTATAGAAGTGTAGAATAATTTCAGAATAAGAGTGACAGTAGGCCTAAAGTTTATTCTTGTGGTAATAACCTTCATAGTGGTAGACAAAAGTATTCCTCTGTTCATTGCCCTATTGTTCTTGGGCAACCCCTCCTCCCTCTTGTGAATGTGTCTCTCTACCTTAGGTACAAAATAAATGCCCTGCGGGCATTGAAGCACTAAGTTGACTCCTGCCTCTCCTTGTCTGGGTAACAGTTATCCTAGCCACATAATTTGGATCTTGGTGCCTCGCTCATTTCTTTTTACCACCTTTAGAGTAGAGCACTCCTCACAGAGCACCTCTAGACCATTACATCAGGGCTAGAGCACCACATAAGCGAAAATTTTTGGCGTAGCAGGCAGGATTGAGATAATTATTTATCTGAGGAGTCCAAAGTTGGAGTGGCTTAGTAAGAAGCACAGATGGAGCTAGGGTGTAGTAGTGGATTGTCTGGGGAAGATAGAGAGTCGGCTGGAGGAGACAGAGATGGACTTAGAGGGAATATTCCACCATCTCCACTAACCATGCCGTATTACTTTGGAGCGCCAAGGCTTCCACAGTTTTCTGGAAAGAAAGATGGGGATGGAACCAGCAACCTGGGGGAATTCCATTCAAAGATGCAGGCCATGTTTCAGCTGTATCAGATCCCTGAGCAACAGAAGGTTGAAATTTTAATTGGGCAACTAAAGGGAGCTGCCCACCGAGAAGTCCAATCATGGCCAAGTGGAGCAAAAGCCACAGTGGACCAGATGCTCCAGATGCTACAGCAGATCTTTAATGCAAGGACTGTGTCTGACCTCAAAATGAAGTTCTTTTCACATACCCAGAAGTCTCAAGAGACTCTGAGAGAGTTTGCACTGAGTTTGCAAGAGCTGTTACGAGTGACAGAGAGAGTAGACGCAGCAGAGGTCCGAGATGCAGATCGAGTACTAGTTGAAAAATTTGTTGAAGGAGTGCAAAGTGAGGCCCTGAAGAGAGAACTATGCATGCTGCATTTACAGAACCCTGAAGTCGACTTTCTGGATTTTAAACAGAAAGCCATTTGAATTTAACCCCTCACCCCTGCCTTTTTGCCAAAATGACAGGTGGCATGCTGTCGAAGCTGACAGCAGTACCTGGTGGGGACCTGAGTTTGGGGAGGATGAGGTTACTCGGCACAGGGGGACCTAGGTTTGGCTACTCTGCACAGCGGCACCCAAGTAAATCCGAACACAGGAAGCAATAACTGTAATGTCGAGAACCAGGAATGGAATTCTTCAGTGTGGCTTTTATTCACATACTATCTGAACAAACAAAGCATAGACGGACCCCCATGGGGCTACATTTCCTGGTAATGCAGATTAGAGACTACAGAACACTTTATCACCATTTCCAGCCTTCAGGCTCTGAACCCACCAGGCACACAGCCCAGACTTGCACACAGCTTTGTGTACACAGCCCGACTTGTACACACTTGGGTTTTCCCCACTGGCCCGGCTCCCCTGCCGGCCACTTGATGTGTGGTCCATTTGAGGAATGAACCAATTATCCTGTTGTGGCTCCCAAACCACACAAGAGTCTGTGACTCTTAGAGAGAATTTTCCTTACAATCCCACATCTGGGTACTTCCCATCACTGGCCAAGTGCCTGAGGCAAAGTAGAAAACACAGAAGAAATCTGTAGAGGTGGACCTGGTCACTAAAGATGGGGGGCCACCACCTCCAGCTCCCACAGCCCATACCTGGCCATTTCTCTGGAAAACTGAACAATTCCTTTGCTGAACTTCTAAATGTAGATTAAGGGTAGATGTCTGTCACATCTCCTCTACATATTATTTGCATCTCACAAAACTCTGGGATTTGACACTACTTTTACTTACTTGGCCCATTTCTCTAGGCTTCCCAATATGTAGTTCAATCCCTAGATTTTCACACAAGTCCCAGGGTGAAGAAAACATATTCTCTCTTAGCCAGAGCAGACACTCACCCTTAAGTTGCAGGTACCCCACAGGCAACTCATAAATCTTCTATCTTCCAAAATAAATCCTGGACTAAACAGGTAGCTTTTCCTCCACTAGCAGAATTAAGGGGATTGCCCCAGGAACCTGCTGGGAATCTTTACATCCCCCCTCCGGAGGGAGGGGGCACTGAGACTCGAAAACAGTGGTCTCCACCACTTGAGTACAAACTTCACTCTCTCAAGCCAAACTGTAGACTCTCCTTTAAAACTCCCAACATTCTATCTAACTCCCTTTGCTGCAGATTCCAATGTGGCTTATGAAGCTGCGAAAGTTCTACTGGTGATGTCATCCCTCAGTCTCAGCTGAGACTAAGAACAGAGTGAGACAGTGTGAAATCCATTTAACTGGAATTTCACAAGCTGCCTTCCCTGCCTACCACTAGGTCTTACTGGGATTCTAGTAACCCTGGGTAACAAGGGGGTTAAACGAATATTTGGTTCAGGACATTCCAGAGAGAAGACTCTGGCATACCCCCAAATGGCAACCTCTATGGGAACTCACTGGCCAACCTACACTACCAAAGGATGGAAAGAAGACCATTCTTGGCAATCAAGACTCCAGCCAGACGAAATGTCCTTACAAAGATGAGAACTGGGAAGAGGAGCTGTTGCCTACCTGAGCTGGCATTCAGAACATGAGCAGATGCATGAACCAAGGATACAGACACTGACATGTTCTATGCAGACTAGTGCTCAACAACACTTGGAACTGACTGAGCAGATTGCTACACTGACCAACCAGATGGCAGAGATGTACAAGGAAATGCAGAGCTGGAAAGCTGGGTGGAAGAATGAGAACGGCTTTGTTCCATCAGGGAAAGAGAGGAAGCATGACCAAATGAACCACTCAAGAAGGAGTGAAGAGAGATGCTCCACAGATCAGTTTGATAGCCAAGGAAGGCCCATATGTTGCCGGTGTGGTGTTAGTGGCCATACAGTAAGGAGATGTGGTCAGCCAGTAAATAACACCCTGAATTTAAACAGGACTTCTTCGGGGATGAGGACTGACCCTCGAAGAGCAGCTGATCAAGTCCAGCAGTCCCACTAGAGCAGTTGTATTTCATCGGTAGAAGCCCAATGATACCAGTCAAGGTCGATGGCATCGAGCTTATGGCATTATTAGACACCGGATCGCAGGTTACCACATTGCAAGGACAAGAGTTCCGAAGATACTGGACACCTAATGATCTGACGCTACCTCCTAGATCATGGGTAAAGTTGATAGCGAGCAACGGTGATGAAGTACCATATTTAGGCTATCTGAAAGCCAATGTACAGCTAGGAAAGAACGTTCAATGCAACACAGGCATTATTGTGAGCGACATTGAGAGTGATCAACTGCGAACACGAATTCTAGGGATGAATCTTCTACAAAATTGCTTTGGTGAATTAGTGAGCATCCTCCAGCAGCATGCCAAACACGTACCTCGAGTGGAGAAACATGCCCTGCAGCAAACTATCTACAACTTGCAATGCCATCAATGATTCTCTAATGCTGAGGGTGAAATCAGTAAAGTAAGGGTGATGAATGCAAGACCAGTAACCTTCAAGCTAGGCACTGAAACCACTCTTTGGTGCAAAGCAGAGGTGGGCACGAGGGGTCAAGATTATGATGCCCTAGTGGAACCTTACCCAATGAACAAGGAAGAGCCAATAATAGTAGCTCGGAGTGTAGCTACAGTGATCAGAGGTAGGATACCAGTCCGAGTGCTAAATTACGGGACTCAGATGTACTGGAACCAGCCGGTTGCTCAGATCCACACAGTGTGTTTACAGGACATTGTCGAAGCTGGGGAAGAAATAGTGAAAGTGCCTGAAGATGGGATGGAAAGTGACCAGAGACCAGAATGGACCAAGGAGATTAAAGTAGGCAATCCAAAGACCAGCATGAAGCAAAGAGCCGATGTTTTGAAAGTGGTTTTACACCAAAAGGAAGCTTTTAGCCAATACCCCTTAGATTTTGGGTTAGCTCATGGGGTACAACATCACATCAATACCCATGGACATCCACCTATCCGAAAGCGATTTAGGCCTATTCCACCAGCCATGTACCAGCAAGTCAAAGAAATGATTAAAGAAATGAAAGAGGTTGATGTGATAAAAGAAAGTCATAGCCCTTGGGCAGCGCCAATTGTTCTGGTAAAAAAGAAGGATGGTAAGATCCGATTCTGTGTGGATTACCACAAACTAAATGCCATCACTCATAAGGATGCATATCCTTTGCCTAGGATAGAGGATTCCCTCATGGCTCTTCAATCTGCAGCCGTATTCTCCACTCTGGATTTAACCAGTGGATACTGGCAAGTTTCTATGGCGTCGAAGGATCAGGAGAAAACAGCCTTTATTACCTCCATGGGTCTCTTTGAATTCACCAGGATGCCTGTTGGATTGTGTAATGCACCGGGAACTTTTCAAAGACTAGTGGAATATTGTCTTGGAAGCCGAAATTTTGATACTCTGTTATTATACTTAGATGATATCATTGTATATTCGAAAACTCACAAAGATCACTTGCGTCACCTGGATGAAGTGTTCCAAAAACTGATCCAATACGGTCTGAAAATAAAACCCCCTAAATGTCATCTGTTTCAGACTAACGTGAGTTATCTGGGACATATAGCCTCTGTGGATGGAGTGACGCCAGACCCAGAGAAGATCGAAGCAGTAAAGAAATGGCCTGTTCCTACTACCATTCGAGAGATCCGAAAATTATTGGGATTTGTTGGATATTATCGTAGATTTATTAAGAACTTCTCCAAAATTGCTGTGACTTTACACAAACTCTTAAGAGGATCAGCAGAAGGTAGAGTCCCAAAGAATTTCCTGGTTACATGGGGAACTGAGCAACAAGAGGCCTTCGATCAATTAAAAAAGATACTAACTGAAGCTCCTATATTGGCGTATCCAGATTATGCAAAACTTTTTCTGTTGTATACTGATGCCAGCAACAAAGGGTTGAGCGCTGTATTCGCACAAGAACAGAATGGTGTGGAAACAGTAATAGCCTACGCAAGCAGAGGAGTAAGAGGCTCCGAGCGGAACGAAGCCCGCTATAGCTCTTTCAAACTGGAATTTTTAGCGCTAGTCTGGGCTATCACAGAGAAATTCTGGCAATATTTAGCTGCCACCCCTTTCACGGTTTTCACAGACAATAATCCTTTAGCGCACCTGAATACTGCAAAGCTAGAAGCCCTCGAGCAAAGGTGGGCCTCTTGACTCACGAATTACCAATTTTCCTTAAAGTATCGCTCTGGTAAAGCTAATGCGAATGCTGATGCCTTGTCCCGGATGCCTGAACAAGGAGAATCAGAAATAGATGACACCCCACTGGAAAATATAGAAATGCCACCTTTTCTGCAGGTACCAGCTGAGATTGTACAGGCATGCTGTCAAATTGCTCCCGAGTTTAAAGTGGAAGATCAACCAGAAGTGGATGACATGATTGCAAATCAAAAGAATCTATGGGTAAAATTACAAAGCCAAGACCCTATAGTTCACCAAGTAAAAGCTCTAGTTGCTCAACAGAAGCACATGACCCAAAGAGAAAGAAGGAAGTTGAACACAAAAGTGATGAAACTTTGTAGACACAGAACTCGTTTGACCATAGAAGATTATCGTCTGGTTAAGAAAAGTAGAAATCCTACCACACACACACAGATAACTCAAATCGTAGTTCCAAAGACCAGTGCTTCCATAGTGTTGGAGGCATACCATGATAATTCAGGACATTTCGGTCACAAGTAAACTGAAGCTATCATCAGAAGGAGATTTTATTGGATAGGAATGCAAAACAATATAGTAAAATTGTGTGAGGAATGTCCAGCATGTAACTTAAAGCACAAGGAAAAGGTGAATCAGAGAGCTCCTCTCCATCCAATAGTCAGTAATGCACCATTGGAACTAGTTGCACTTGATCATTTGAAGCTAGACCCTAGCACAAATGGACACATTTATATCCTCACTATGGTGGATCACTTTTCCAAGTTCGTGGTTGCAAGCGCAGTAAAAGACCTATCTGCTCGAACTACTGCCGATACCTTTATGAAATGTTTTGTACGACCTTACGGATATCCTACAAAAGTCCTAATAGATCAAGGAACGTCTTTCAAATCTCAACTCTTTCATGAACTTTACGTTTTGTATGGAAGCCATAAGTTAAAGACCACTACTTACCACCCCCAAGGTAATGGACTTTGCGAAAGAACAAATCAGATTCTCCTAGAAATGTTGCGAGCTCTACCAGAATATAAACATCCCTTCTGACCAGCTCTACTTCCTGAACTCATGTATCTTTATAATAATACTATTCATTGCTCCAGTTATACACCTCATTATTTAATGTTTGGACGACATGGAAGACTTCCGATGGACTTAGTGCTGAAGTACCACATGAAAAACTAAAATAAAGAAACCAGTGACAAATTGGGTCCAAGAAAATAATCAACGTTTGCAGGAAGCTGGAAAAATTGTTGGTAGACACATGGAGCAAGCACGGCAAAAGCAAAAAGCAAACTACGATATCAAGGCCAAAGCTACACTTTTACTTGTCGGAGAAAGAGTAATGTTAAAGAAGACCCAAAAATGCAGCAAACTGTCTTCAAAGTGGGAACCAGAACCTTATTATATTATTGAGATACCTTATCCTGAACTACCGGTATACAAGATCCAACAGGAATTTGGACATGGTACTAAGATTGTTCATCGAAATCTCTTAAAAGCTTGTACTTTCAGAGACACTGTGATTGTTAAAGAACAGAACAGTCCTACGCCAAAAGAGAGGCAGAAGTCCACAAAAAACAAGATGTGGGAACCAGAATCGCCAACCAGTTGGTGTACAGAACCTTGGACTTGTACTTCAAATATGCATTCCCAGGACCATTCAAATTGTGTACCAGTGATAGCTCCAGAAATACCGGATTTCCTGGAAAGAGAATGTATTGTTCAAGAACCTGTTGATTTCCAACCCCGCAGATCTCAAAGGTCGAACGCAGGTATCCCTCCTTGAAGGTATATCACAGAAGCTTCTCAACTCATACCTTGGTACAACAGGTAGATCTAATCCAAGTGATTTCCCTGACACAGACACTTTAGGGTAAAACTTCAAAAAATTTACAGTACAATAGATGTTTTAAGAATATTTTAGAGATTTTAAGAGTGTTTTATTAACGTAAGACTTCATAGAGTGTTAAGTAAGAATTTAGAGATTGTTAAGATGATAAATTTTATAAAAGTGTTAAGGGAATACATGGGGACGTATTTTTAGGCGGGCCCGAATCTGAAATGCCCCAAAGTTGCAGCATCCCAAAAAGTTAAAAATAAATAAATAAATTAGGGATTCACAGGTGCTCAGAGTACCTGCTGTAGGTGTAGGCAGCAGGGTACTAGGATAAGGGGCCCCTGAAAATAAAGATTCAACCTCCTTGCAATGAGAAACAGTAAAATAATGCAGACAAGTGCCCTGTGCACTTTACAGTACAGTCAAAAAACAGATTTAAAAGCAATAGATGTCACAATGGCTTGGATGGAATGCTGTGCTGAGTGGCTTATCCACAGCATTCCACTCCAGCCACTCTAGAACCCTGGGGGGGGGTTCAAGTTTAAAAAATATTTATTTTGTTAGTCAGTTCTTGCTGGGTTGTGGAGTAGAGAGGATCACAGGAGTGCAACAGAGACTTGTGGCTTACCTGGAGTCGTGAAGCCTGTCCTGTTGACTCTGTGGTAATTCCCCTCCTCCAGTCCACTGAAGACTCCCTGCTCTGTGGTGTTCAACGGTCGGTGGTGCCATCGGGGCACCACAAAGACAAAAATCATCCATTTACCGTGGTTCTGGGCTTGTAAGCCCTTCGTTTTATTGTTTTGACCCCCCCCACCTCGAGTATATTAAGTTTAATTTTGGTCCCACGCCGGTGGCAGAGAAGTGCCGCATTGCCAAGTCCCTGTCGGCCGTCTGAGGCCCCCCCTTGCCGTCCTCCCAGCTGCCTTCCCATTTTCCCTCCCACTGCCATCATCACTCCAGCCTCCCTACAACACAGCAGCCCTCAGAAGACGGCGGAGTGGTGAGTCGGCGGCAGCACAAGAAGAGTGCTGACCGCCTGTTTAGAAAGGGAGAACTGTGGTTTGTGTGCAGCGCAGAAGGCATGAGTAGTGCTAAGCGCCATAGGGGCATTGGGTCACTAGGACCTTCATTTAATATTCAGGAGGGGAGGTGGGGTTAGCGACCCATAGGAGGGGATGAAAGCAAGGCAGCATAGTGGCCTGTTCAATATTCATTTGGGGGCGGATCTCGGGCCGGATCTTGGTTGCTGAGTGACAGCGGGCTCTGGGAGCCTGCAGATTTAAAGGAGGCACGCAGATTTCAAAGGGCAACAGGCCCAATTCGAGGTGGGGCACCAGGCCCAAAGTAAAGAGGGGCACCGGGCCCAATATAAGGGGGGGCACCAGGTCCAAAGTAAAGAGGGGCACCAGGTCCAATATAAAGTGGGGCACCAGGCCCAATGTAACGTGGGGCACCAGGCCCAATATAAAGTGGGACACCAGGCCCAAGCTATGGTAGGGTGTCAGGCCTGAGGTAACTGTAGGGAATTAGGCCCAAGGTAAAACTTGGTACTAAAGGGAGGTCCCGGCCTAGCATAATAGGGCAAGCCAGTCCAGTGTACTAAAGAGAGGCCCCAGCCTAGCGGAAAAGGGCAAGCTAGCCTAGTGGTACTAAAGGGAGGCCCTGACCTAGCAGAATAGGGCAAGCCAGCCTAATGGTACCATAGGATTCCTTAGCCATGACGTACTGAAAGAGATCCTATTCCAGAAGACCCTACGTTTAGAAACAGGGGTTCATTTAAGAGTGTTCAGTTTGCCTATACTGTGAAACTACTGTGATTACTGTACTGCTTATGCTGAACTATTGCCCTAAGTACCTGAACTATTGTTCTAAGTACCTGAACTATTGTTCTAAGTACCCGAACCATTGCTCTAAGTACCTGAACTATTGTCCTAAGTACCTGAACTATTGCTCTAAGCACGTGGACATTGGCCCTCATCAGTAATAATTACTCCTGAAGTTATAATTTGCCCTCCGGCAAATTATTGTGTCATTCCACAGTTCTTTGGGCATTTTTCAGTTATATGTTTACTACTGTATGAAGTCAGTCTCAGCCTTCTACCACACTGCAGACTCATAGTGTGGTCTGTAACACCACGTACTCAGAATCAGTCTCTACTCAGAAGAAGACGTCCTCTCAGCATTCCTCACTTCTGGGAGATCCTCCATCAGCTCATCCCATCCATTGTGTCTTCCGCCAAAGTCGGGTCCGTCGCCAGTCGTAGAAGTCGTACCCGCCGTTTCTTGTTTTCTCAGCTTGAAGGTACGTCCGCCGAAATGCATCACAACAGCCGTGACAGTGTCATTCCGTATGGTTCCTGTTCCAGATGTCCCAAAGTTGGTCACCCTCTACAGAAGAGTGAGCTCATCCTGGAGAATCTAGTCTGCACCCCACCTGGTTGTTCCGCCGAAAGTCGAGTCCGTCAAGCCCAGCAGGGATGCATCCATCATTTCTTTGTTTTGCGTTAGTTCCTGATCCTAGGATTGCAGAGTCAACCATCATCTCTTCAGATTCTTATGGTTCCTGGTCCTGTTAGAGTTCCTTCTGAGTTCAGCTGGGTCTTGGAGTGCTGCAGCATCAGTCAGGTCATGGTAGTCCTCCACTGGATTCATCGCCATGCAGATCTTGATCCATCTTCATCCGTGGCGACCCTGGAAGTGGGTTTTGGCCAAGGAACCCTTTGTTTTCAGTGTGTTATTTCAGGAACCAGTTGCTCTGGTTCTACATTCTGGCAGCCTTGGAGAGAGTGGACTTTGTCAAGAATATATGGTCTGTTTACTAAACCTCTCACCACCCCAGTGGCCTTTACTAGTTCCTTGCTGGGAATTGTGATTAGGTTCTACAGTTCTGTTTTACTTCCTTGTAGCTACCAACGAAGAACGATGGTGTACACAAAGACGCCAGATCTCTGGACTCTGTAATATCTGGACTGTTATGGAAATGTGATGATAATTACCCTGGTACAGTTCTGAGTAGCTTATGTTACCTGATCCTCGCCTAAGAGTATAGAAGTGTAGAATAATTTCAGAATAAGATTGGCAGTAGCCTAAAGTTTATTCTTGTGGTAATAACCTTAGTAGTGGTAGATAAAGTATTCCTCTGTTTATTGCCCTATTGTTCTTGGGCAACCCCTCCTCCCTCTTGTGACTGTGTCTCTCTACCCTTGGTACAAAATAAATGCCCTGCGGGCATTGAAGCACTAAGTTGATTCCTGCCTGCCCATTTTCCCCATCCCTTACCTACCCCTTTTTCTCACCTCTCCCATCCTGACTATGCTCTCTGAGCTGCCCCCTCTTCCTCCATCTACTTTTAGTAATTGAGCAACTATTATTACTTCTCTGCACCTGTTACTCTACTGCCTCTGCTCTAACCTCTCATGCAATTTCCCTAGGCATACATTTGGACAATACCAACTGCACTGACCTTCAGCATAAACAGCTCGCACTTCACCCCTAGACAATACCATGACTGCTCCCATTGTTTACCTACTGTTTTGTTTTGTATAAATTACTCGCACCACAATTCCTAGTCAATGCCATGGCTGCTCCCATTGTTCACCTTACTGTTGTTTTGTGCAAATAACTTGCACTACAATTCCCTGACGATGCCATTTGGCTGCTACTACTGTTTACCTTAATGTCTGCTTGTAATTTTCATTTTGTAATTTCATCTTTGTCATATGGTCTTGTTACATGGTTTTTTATTTGACCTTGCTTTCCATGATGTGGAACTTTGTAAAAGAGACCATGGTCAGATAGTCAAAGCAGTTGCACATGGCACAACTGAGTTGTGCCGGCACAAGTGTGGAATTGTGCTGAGGAGCCATATTCAGCAGGATTGATTAAGCAGTGCAAAATCCATTGCGCCAATGTGCAACTATTAAGTATGCAGCAGAAGTGCAGAGGGCGTACCCATGAATATCCAGCGCAGTGGCATGTTCAACCGTGAAACCATGGCGCAAGTGTGGAGCAAATCGAAGTTGCTCTGACCAGACTTGTTGCTATAAATACAGAGCACAAACACACAGACAGCAGTGGCACCAGGGATGAGAGTGAGAGGGTGAGATAGAGACAGACAGACAGACAAAAGACAACACAGAGGGACAGGGACATAGAGGTGGCCTGGGAGAGGGAGAGAGGAGCAGAGAGAGAGAGAGAGATGCACACACACAACCTGTGGACCAGGGTGGCACACAGCCAGCAGCCAACCACCCAAGGGGACAGTGGACAGCAGGGGCCATGGACAGTGCACCCTTCTTGATGGAGGCAGTAATGAGGGGTGTGAGGGGGATGGAAGAACAGTTACATGGCCAATGAAGGGCCCGTCAGCAGTATGTCCAACACAGGTGGTACCGTGCCCACTTCTCCTTTGAGAACTATAGTGACACTGAGATCATGGACCAGTACTGCCTGAACAGGGCCATTCTGAGGCAGCTCTGTGAGCTGTGCAGTGACGAGATGCAGGCACCTACCAGATGGAGCCATACCATGTCCATGGAGATGAAGGTGACTGCTGTCATGTGTCTGCTCACCACTGGCATCTTCCAAAGACCAACAGGGGACAACATGGGCATCACCCAGTCAGCCTTGTCCCACCTCCTCACATAGTTCCTCAATGTTCTTCTGCCACGTGCTTTGGAATTCATCCATCTCCCCAGCACACAGGCGGAGCGTACAGCAACTATGCAGGACTTCCACAGGGTGGCATGCATGCTTATCATGTTTGGGAACATTGACTGCACCCACATGGGCATCTGCATGCCATCTGGCCCTGAGAGACAGGTGTATATAAACAGGAAAGGGAGGCCAAGAATCAACTGCCAGGTGGTTTGCGATGCCATGGGGCACATCACCAATGTCTGCACCACACACTCTGGGAGTGCACATGATGCATTCATCTGGCGCAGCTCTATGCTGTGCCACAGATTTGAACATGGGGACATCACCACAGGCCACCTAGTGGGTAGGTATGGCATGAGCAAGGAGCAATGGGCAAAGCAGACCTGGGGATTGGGGGTAGGCAGGGGGTGCATGGTGGCGGGGGCATTAGGGACAGGCAAGGGGCACTGCACAGCACAACAGAGAGCTAACCATTTCATTCTCCACACAGATAACAGTGCATACCAGCTGAGGCCTTGGCTGCTCACCCCTCACCAGTGCCAATCAGCCCCAGCAGAGGAATGGTACAATGAGGCACATGCCAGCATGCACAACATCATCAAGCACGTATTTGGCATGCTGAAGGCATGTTTCTATTACCTAGACAGGTCAGGTGGTGCCTCAGTACAGCCCCTTGAAAGCCTGTGGCCTATTCCTGTCCTGCTGCATACTGCAAAACATGGCCATTGACCATGAGATAGCTGTTGAGGCTGATGAGGGCAACAGTAGTGGGGACAATGGGATGAAGGGTGGTGGACAGCCACCTCCTGGGCAGAGGGACCCCAGCTGATGCAGCAGACTTGATACCACTGTGACATTGTCTCATGGGAACACTATGGGGAACAAAGGTAGGTGGTGTAGTACACATGCATGGGCCACACAGACAGGTGCAGCACACATGCAGGAACATGCATGGCAAGGGGCATGCACACACAGAGGTGTGATGCAGGAGTAGTGGAGTCAGTAGCACACACACACACACACACATACCCCAGGCATTGGAATATGGTGTGGATCAGATGCATTGCACTGGGGCACAGGCACAACCGGTGATAGACTGCCCTCATCATGCCCATGCCACACAGTCCAGCAGCTGGGCATGCACACACAGGCAGTGTATGGCATGACACACAGGTGCAAGACACACACCACCCATGTGCACACAGGGCAGCAGCTGCAGACCATGGTCAGAGCAGCCCGCAGATCAGGGCCGCTGCATGGAACCATGACCACCATGGTCATGGGGCCAGCTGTGCTAGGGCAGATTAGCTGCCACAGACTGCGCATCAGTCAGGTGGATGTATACAGCCCCAAGGGCTGGACTGTGACTGTGTCCTTGCGAGGTGCAGGCATCCAAACAGGCCAGCCCTAGGCATGCCTGGGATGCCTACATCAGAGCTCATCGACTGTGTTGGACTCACCTGATGCAGGGTTCATGGGGTGGACAGCACACTGTGGGTGGTCTCCTGTGCATGGCCACACCCTGTGGCAGCCAGCAGTGCAAAGCCATCCGAAATTGCACCGGCAGTGTGATCCAAGGATGCAGTCATTGTCTCCTGCATGCATTGCATTCCTTGCAGGATTTGCACAGTGCCCCTTTCCTGTTGCTCAGCTAACTGGTGCACCTCCTCATGCAGTACGTGCACCCCAGTGGTGAGAAGCACCTGTTGCTGAAGGGGCACCCTCAGCAGTTTGGTGTGCTCAGCCAGATGGTTGGCATTCTGGGGCTCCCGAATGGAACACCATTCCTCTGGTGGTGACCTGCCATGCTGCACATCCCCTCTCTGGTGGACGCTGCATAGTGGGGTCTGCAGGGTGCATTTTATTTTTATTTAGTTTTTGTTGACCGGTAAGTGCACTAGATAAATCCTGCCTATTTTCAGGTGTGACCGGGGAGGATACAGATGAATGTCAACTGACCTTGAACCAGATTAAGCTGTTGGTGGTATTTTTTTGGGAATGAGGGGTATGGGTACAGCAGGCACATCAGCAGCAGACCCTGCGGCTGGCTGCTCAGTGGCACCTGCAGCCTGCTGCTGTCACCCATCTGGCTGCTGTACACCATCCTGTGCCTACACAGTTGCACCACAACCACCATAGGGCACTTCCATGGCACCGCACACCAGCGCACCCTCAGTGGTGGCAGGCAGCTTTTCTGCCCCAGCAGAGTGCTGGGCATAGGCCATGCCTGTGATGCCAGCAGGAGCGACACGCCCACAATGTCACCCATGCTGTCCAGGAACTGTGAGTAGTTATCATCTGTGTCAGACCCGCAACCGATCTGTCTCCATGCACAGGACACCAAGGCTGGCATCCTGCAGGATCACATCCAGGACCTCATCTGACCCTAGGTCTAGGACATCCACTGGCACCATTGCAATGAGCTGTAGCCTGTCAGGTCCCTAGATGCTAGGTGGATGATGACAGTGCTTCCTTAGGGGCTGAACTGGTGGCTATGGGTGCCATTGCTGCTGCTGGTGCACCATCCTCTTCATGGAGGCATGCTGGTGCTGCAAGAGAGGAAAAGTGTGTCAGTGATGCAATGCCCACATGTACCCCCCATACACTGCTGCTGCATGTGTCCTGCAGCATGGCATGCATGTAGGTGCATGCATATGAATACCAGCATGCCCATGTATGCACCCTCTGGGCCACCAGCTGTGCATGTCTGACATACATACCATGCAGTGATGGGCTGCCAGCCATCTGGAAGCCTCCTCCAGGCACACCTTCCACCATCCATGGTGCAGTGCATGGTGGCTGCCACCAATTCCTCTGTCTATGTCAGTGTGGGTGCATCCACTGGCCCTCCTTGGGTGGCATTATGGGATGCTCTAATGGTAGCCACCTTCTCCTTAATCTGCCACCTGTCAGTCCCAGCCTTTTTGTGGCATTCCTGCGCTGACCACTGGTGGTTGCTGTGCTGGTTCACATAGGTCACCACCTTCACCCATGCAGCTGCCCTGGCCTGTGGTGTGACAGTGGCACCATTCAACAGGGCCTCCCTGTCGAGGAAGACCTCAAACAAGGCATCTGTCTCAGCCTTAGTGAAGTTGTGCCTGCGCTTCTGTGCAGGCCCCCGCTTCTCACCCTCCTCATGTTCCAACATGTTGCCTCCTGTGGACATGGACAGCACAGTGTGTCATTGGCAGCATCTCCCTGGTCCATCCCACCCTGCAGTGCTGTCTGCTCCCAGTGTGCTGCAGCAGCATCCACTACTTACCTATCAAGATTGCAATACCGGTCCATGGCCTGTGCTGTTCCATGGTGCTTATGAGGTGCAATGCATGCAAATGAGGTTGAGCACAACAGCAATGACATGCTCCCCACTCCACCACGCATTGGCTGATGAGTTAATTTGCATGTATGTCTCAATATCAAGATATTAGGCTGTGTGCAATGGTATTGCACTGGAGCAAGTGGTGGTGCAATACCCACTCATGCGGGGTGCTCAGGCCTGCAGTGCACATCTGCACTGCAATGTGATGGTGTCAGTCACACAAGATGTGCAAACAGCGTGATGTATCAGCATTGCACAAGCTGCGCATGGCCGGCAACACGCTCTTTGAGCATGATGGCATGTTCCCTATCACGTTCATGCGAACTGTGCACTAACCACTGATCTCTGATCTTTGACCCCTGGGTCCTCTCCATGGCCCCATGGCCCCACCAGCCACACCACTGCACATGTCCGGCGCCCGACGATGGACGGGCACTGTGCAGTCTCCCGTGCATTGTGCATCCGGCACCTGTACTAAACACATGTGCCTGATGCCTCCATTTTTGCTGCCAAACCTTCTACATAGCAATGGCACAGGCTAAACTGAGAAATGCTCTGAACTGGTCCCAGCTTAAACTGGCCAATCTTGTGGCCTGTGTGGAGCCCCATGCCCCACAGCTGCTTGTGCAGGTGCCCTCGCAGCAGGTCTGGGGCACTGTGTGGCAGGGGATTGCTGCCAGCCTGGAGTGCAGGATTGGGGTGCCCAGAACAGGGGAACAATGCAGGCACCAGTATGATGACCTCATCAGTTGGGACTCTGACTGGCTGAGGAGGCTTCAGGCATGTGCCAGGTGTGGGACTGTGCCACAACCAGGTAAGTCATCCCATGTTGCATGTCTGCCCTGATGCTGTATTGTGGTGTTGGCTTGGCTGCCTGGCATGCCCTGCAGAGGTACACTGTCATCATGTGCATCATGGAGTGGCATTGCCAGCTTCTGCTTGCATTGTGATGCAGCCGTGCAGGTGTGTGGATGTGTCAGGCAGGGCACACCCTGTGCACAGCGATCTGGGGGCAGCTGCTGTGGTCAATTACTGATGTGCACCTGTCTTCTTTCTAGTCCCAGGACCAGAGTACCACAGGCGGGCCAGGGATGTGACAACACAGGACCAAGCAGTGCACCATGACAGTAGAGGACCTGCACCACCAGGACTGCAGGGGGCAGGTAAGCACTGTCATGATCCTTGCACTGTTCATGGGGGGGGGGGAGTGGGTGCAGGCATGGCCACCTGTGCCATGTACCATGGCAGCTGTGTGTGTCACACTGTGCATGGTGCATGCCACTGTGGCAAGTCCATGAGATGGCTGTTGGTGAGGTGGGCATGCACCCGGCTGCCATCATTGTTGCTGTGGTGCTGCCAGTGCACTGTGCCATGTGATTGTCATTGCGCAGTCATGTGGACATTGTGTGGTGGGGACCACCTCTGTGCAACTTTGTGGTGCACTGTATTGCTGGCTGGCATTGGCCCATCCCCTGTGAGTGGCCATTACCAGCCGTCCAGGGTGTGTGGTCCCACTGCCCATTGCACACTGTGGGTGGGCGTGGTTCCTTGGGCCATTACACTGATCACCTGTCCTGTCCCTTGCTATAGGTGTCCAGCAGCCAGCGTGAAGACCACCACACCAGATGTTGAGCTGGCTGATGCATCAGACCCTGCTCGTGGTGTCCTCGATCCTAGAGGTGGTGGCATCCATGCATCGAATGATGGAGGTAGAGAGGAGGAGAGTCAGAATGCCAGGGCAGCCAGACAGGGCTGCTGCTGAGAGTTCTAGAGTTTTCCCCTGTCTCCCCTGTTGAACCTTCCCATACAGTCCCCCCTCCCACAATACGTCCCTGTTCCCTGTCCCCTTCCCTCGTTGTACCTACCCTTTCCCAGACCCTGTCTTTCTGTACATAGTTTATGTTAATATATCTATTTTCTGACATACCTGCCTGTGTCCATGTCTGCTTTGCAGGTGGCATGAAGAGCCATGCTGCAGTGGCCCAGTGTCTGTCCATGTGGTATGCATGAGGGGGGGCACATGTTGTGCTTCCATGGTTCCCTGCTGTGTGCAGTGGTGTGTCTCACCATGGTGGTGGCCATCCCCTGGGTCAGTGGCTGTGCCTTGAGGTGCCCATGGGGCGGCTGTTAGGGGTGTGTGGTGGGTGTATGCATGCTGGTGGCACATGGCCATGGTCATTGGTTGGGTACTATCCACACACTGTGTTGGGGTCCTCTGCTTGGCATTATGCAGCCTGTCCCATGTGGTCTGCCAAGCTTCCTGCAACCCCATCCCATCAGTGCCCACTGTGTAGGCTTCCTGTGTACCTGTGTTGCATGTGTGTGCTTGGCTGCATAGTCCTGGGTATGGCCTGCCATGGTCTGGGAGGGAAGCATGGCCAGCAACCTGCAGGGTCTCCATGGTGGCCTCCATTGGTGTTGGCACCTCTTGTCACCTGCTATCTGTGCTGCTGTTGTGTTATGTGATCCTGTGTCTGGGTGCCTATGTATGCCCTGCTGGTGGCAGCCTCCTGTGGCCTGTCACTGTACTTCCATGGCTCTGTCCCTGGGTCTTTCCCATGTGCCCTGCCCCTCTGTTTCTGTGCTGCTGTGCTCCATGGTTGTGCTGGAGCATCTCTGTTTGCTCTATGGTGCACCTCTTTTGCACCATGGTGCAACTTTGCCATATTCAGCTGGGTTGTGCTGGCACAATTCAGCTGAGGTTGTGCTGGCACAATTCAGCCTGTGCAACCTCTGAATATGGCTCCAATTCTGCCATGACACATCATATTTGCACTGTGCTGGACTTGCGCCTGACTTTGGCACATTTCTGAATATCAGGCCCATAGCTCAAAGGTGTCATCTGAAAAATCAATAAATAAAAAATAAATAATTAAAACATTCAGCGATGATCAAGCAAAAGTATACGGTATCACCATACCACTACCGTGCAAACCCAAATGGGTTTCAGATGGAGCCCAGTGCAGATAAGATTAGTGTGGTGTGACTGTGCAGTGTAGAGCAGGAACACGGTGAGATGCTGAGCTAAAAGAAAAAGCATGAAAGGGAGAAGAGAGAGAGAGCAGATAGCAGGCTGAAGAGTCAGGTGGCAATTCTGCCATGGGGAAGTCTGCAGGCCAAGTAAGGCAGGCTAATAACTAAACAGCATTATCAGGGAGATAACCCATACAAAAGATAAGGAGCTGAGTAAATCTCAATAAAATGAATTAAAACAAGCATTTGTCATGCAGAATGTTGTCGCGCTGGCAGCGGCATTAGTAGTGCAGAAGTTAGAGATGCATAATAGGAATGGCAGTAAAGTATGGAACTGATGCTAATCCCACCCCACCCAGCAGAGACTGACAGGCACTGGGGTGTGCCTTTGGGACATCAGCTATAACACTCATGCCATTTTACCTCACCATACCCTGTAGACACTGAGAAGTGTTGTGGTGTGCTTTGGAGTCTTTGGGTCTTATACTTACTCCATTCCATAAGAAATACACTGAGACGGGTGCAGTATGGGAGAATGGGCCTCACCTGCCCTGTACACCCTGACAAGTGTTGTGATGTGCTTTGGGGTCTTTGAGCCTTATAATGTACTGCACTTACCCCATTCAATAAGGAAATATGCTGTGCCAGGTGCAGTATAGGAGAATGGAGTGAACTTAGGGTCAAACACTCAAGGAACGCATTGATGCCTGTCACTGGCTGCAGGGTGGGGTGGGGGTGAAATGGCATCAACATTACAGCCAGTATTTCCAAGTCACACTCCTGATTCCTGGCAGTCTCTACAGGGTGGGGTGTTGCAATTGGAAACCCTAACATTGTAGGCATTTGTTGGTATTTTCACTCCAAATTTTCAACATAGGCTTTTTGTGACCCCACCTCATGAAGAGCAGCATAGGTTCATACTAAGGTAAGGAAAAAGAGCTACTATGCCAAAGCCCATAATGCTCTTATGCTAGGCCAAAGGAAAATATGCTAGATTATACCCTGAACTGATTAACTTGTCTAGGCGTTGTTTAAAAATATTCTTAGAATCACTCAGAACTACAGAGGGTGGAAGATTATTTCATGGCCCAACAGAACGAATAGTGAAGAAATATTTTCAATTTATTCTTTTAAATGGATTCCTAATTAATTGGAATGGATGACCCCAATGACATAAGGAGATGATTGAATTGAAGGTCTAGCTCAGTCATGATATAGGGATCATGCACCACATCATATAAAAATAAAAGCTCACCTCTCAGACATCGGGTGGAAAGTGATATCAGGTTCAAATTCTGTAACCTCTTATCATATGATATGGATTTAAAACCAGTTATTTTTTTAGTGAATTTTCTTTGCACCTTTTCAAGAGATCCACAATCAGATTTTTTGAATGGGCACCATATCTGTGATGCATACTCAAGATGGGGTCTGACATAAGACCTATATAGGGGCATGAGCTCGATTTTGATCTCTAGAAGTAATGTTTTGAAGAATTGACCAAACAACTTTATTAGATGTATTAATAATGGAATGCAGATGTTTGGAATAAGTAAGGTCCATAGAGATGGTGATACCTAAATCCTTCTCATCAGAGGTGGCAATTAGCAGTAAGCCACAAATTTTGTATGGAAACATAGGGTTATTTGAACTGAGATGCTTTGCATTTAGTAGTATTGAGCTGCATGCCCCAAGTTTTAACCCAAGTTGAGATAGAATCGAGATCCTGCTGGATAAGGTCTATTTGATCTTGATTTGAACAGGGCCCCTCAAGCTTAATGTCATCAGCATATTTCGTAGTAATGGAAACACAGTTTTTAGTGGAAATCAGAAATAAAAACTTGAAACAAGCAGGGACCAAGAACGGGGCCTTGCGGAACACCGCTCAGAACCCTGCCAGTATTTGATAGATGGCCGTTTACTATTACTTTCTGTGTTCTTTTACAAAGCCAGTTCTCAATCCAGGCTATAATAAAGTAGTTAATATTAAATTTCCTTAACTTAAGGCTTAAAGCTCAATGAGACATTAAATCAAAAGCCTTGCTGAAATCAATAAAGATAACATCGCAAGGTATTTTGTTATCCAAGAAAGAGCTAAACTGTTCATAAAAACATTGCGAATTTGTTGTACAACTTCTCCCCTTTCTGAAACCATGTTGATCCAAATCACTAGCATCTACAACTATAATCTATAACAGTCAAGATAACATCCTTAAGGAGACTTTCCAGAACTTTAAACTGAGGAGAAGCTAAACTAATTGGTCTATAGTTCTCCCCAAAAAGTTTAGAATTATTTTTCTGTATAGGAACGACAATAGCTTCTTTCCATTCATTAGGTACAAAATTATTTTTTAGAAGTATTTCATATAAAATCTTCAGTGGATGTGAAAGGAGATCATCCACCAGATATAAAGATGGCCTGCAATATTGTCAGGTTCTGAACAATATTTACCTTTTAATGATTTAAATTTTTCTTTAATATTTTCTTCAGTAAAACAGATTGGAGAATCAGAATGATTTGAAATTGGCTTAGAAGAAATTATTTGATTGTGTAAAGATCTTACAAAATTCAGTATTAAATGCATTTGCCATGGTCTTTGGGTCATGAATGAGGTGGTTATCTTTGTTTTTAGGGGCCTACCTTACAGGAAGTTTTCTTTAAATAATTTATAGAAGAATAAAATTGATTGGCATTTGACTTAGTGGCTTACAATGCTAGTTTAGTTTCCCACTTAGATTTTGTTTCTTAATACAAGATTTACATTTTTGATTTGCTTTTTTAAAGAATCCAGTTAGATGCATAATCAGTTTGTTAGCTGAAAAGGTGGTTTTGTACAGTGGTTGTGCCATTTGGTAACACAGAAATAAAAACACATGGGCAGGATGTGGAAAATGACAACTGTATTGCTCATGAAGAGGCATAAAAAATGGCAATGTTGAAAATCTGGAGTGAAAATATGAAAATTGGTGAAGTCATGACCATGCATAGAAACTGCACAACACCATCCATAACCCAATTATTTGGGCTTTTTCAGCCAGATTTTCAACATAAGCATTTTGGGACTTCCCACATGAACATTAGTGCTGTGATTTTGTTAATCTGTCCCAAAAGTCAATTTCCCACAGCGACCATGCCATTGTGTGCCATAGGTGTGGAAACACATTTTGGCAAGCTATGAAAATGACAGCTGTACTGTTCACAAGGAGGTGTGAAAAATGCCAGTGTTGACATAAAGATATTTCAGATTTATGGAGCTACAAGGGTGCATGGAAACTGCACAACACACGCATAACACAGTCATTTTATGGACTTTTGTCACCAAATATTCAACATAGGCATTTTAGAGCCTTTGCTCATGAACAGTGTCACTGTCATTTTCTGAAAGTGTCCCAAAACTGATTTCACCCAGTGACTGTGCTATTCTGTGCTGGAAGTGCAAAACACATTTCGGCCAGGATATGTAAAATGACAGTTGTAGTGTTAAATGAGGAGGTGTGAAATAAAATGCCAATTTTAAAATCTGGAGTGAAAATATTACAAATTGATGAAGCGATGGCGTGTGTGGAAACAGTGCAATGCACGCTCATAAAACAGCCATTTTTTTATTTGTTCACCAATTTGGCAACATAGGCTTTTTGAGATCCCCCCCTCATGAACAGTGGCACTGTCATTTTGTTACTCAGTCCCAAAAGGTGATTCTGCACAGTGACCACAAAATCACCTTTCAGGACTTAATAACACCATGACAGTGACTGAATTCATGAGGAGGGGCCACAATAACCCCATGTTGAAAATTTGGTGCACAAATTCCTAAAAATGCCCGAGATATGCACCAAAGTTGAAAAAAACACCATTTATGCCATTATACAGCTTATCGACATTTCCTCAGTTCGTGGTCGGCTCTGAAGAGTGCAGATGTATTCTCATTCCACCAAAGATCATCGTGCCAGACTCTGGAGGTAAGTATGGGGCGAGAGGAGTGTGGGGAGGCAGGGTGCACAAAGGGTGGGTGCGGGTTGGGGCAGGGAGCCGGACAGACTGTGAGGGACCTTTTTTCTTTTACAGGTAAAAAAAATACTTTTTTTTTTTTTACAGGGGCATTTGGCGTGCTAGGATGGGCTCCCAGAATGCCAGCTGAGTGTCTGTGGGGGCTAGCCGATGGGGATTGGGCACCCCGTCAACACATAACAAATGGGGGGCATTATGCCGATGGGAAGTGAAGCTCCCCTGTTGGCACAACTATGGTCAGGGCATGCCAACAGGGGTATTCATGCACCCAAAGTCAAACTGGGCAGGCAGTGTGCCACCATGTTTACTGTAATATTTCACCAGGAAGGTACATCAGGAGGTGCCGCTGCATATGATGAGCTTTGCTCTCATTGCAGCAGACCTTTCTTCAATGTGCTCACCACATTATGTATTCCTGGTGTGGCACCTGCATGCTGGCCAATTGGGGAATGAAGGACACCTACTGATGCATGCTCTGCATTCACCCAAAAGTGACCGCGCTTCAAATCTGCTAATATCGCACACGTTGGCTGGCGACAAGCGCAAGCCAACATAAAAAGGAGAGAGAAAAAAATATTTAGTCCATTAGTGGACCCTAAAGTGAAGGGGACCAGGCCACCCAAATTAATTTATTCTGTTGGAGTGATTGCACAATGGGGCAGGTGGAGGGTGAGTGAAATCCTTAAGCAGTTTGGAAAGCTCTTGCTTCATTGCCTTAGCTGACAGAAATTCCAGAGTGATTTGAGGTTTAAAAACTAAAAAGGCAGGCAGGAAAACATTTTAAACATAATATTAGCAGAATGGAGGCTCTTTTCACCTCTTTGTAATTCCTTTCTATGGGGCTTACCTTTTGTCTGTTCTCTTATCTTGCTCCTATCTCTGGAGCACCTCCCAATGCCTGCAGGACTCCCAGTGTGTCCTGGCCACAGCCCAGGTCCACAACTGTGCCCTGTGGTCCTCATAGAGCTCCTCCCTTTCTTTGTTGCCCTCCTTGGGCTCACTGAGCAAGATCATGGGCCACCAGCATTCCAGAGCTGGCTGGCAAGCTCGCAATGTGCAGAGAGGTTTGCTTTTGATTTAAAATCACATCTGTGGTCAAGTTGTGGCTCCTCTAGTAGTCCCAGTCCCCTGGGGTGCAGACCAGGAGCCAGTGACTCGGTTCGGTCCACGGGGGCCTGCTTATTAAATAATTACAGAGAGCCACACACACTAATTGTTCCTGGCCCAGCATCATGAATATGAATGAGTCGTACATTAATATTCATGAGCTGGCCTGCTCAGCAGTACAGGGCTAAAAGTTACGGTGGTCACTGCTAATGTAAAATTATAAATAATAGGGAGTTATGGGCACCCCCGTGGGAACTTCAAGGGATAAAGCATAAGGAGAAAACTAATTAAAATAAATATGCAGGCTTCACCAAAAGTTAACATCGGGACCCAGATAAAAGTCTGTCTGCTGTCTGGGGCACTTAATTATGGCAGCAGTGACAGGCTCAGGACTGAAGCTAAATGTTTATTCTGGGCAGTGTTTAACAGGGCACAATAGCAATTACTGAACTGTGGGGCAAGCAAGTTAATAAAGTAAATTGTCTGGCTACGACTAGGACTTTTATTTGGGATTGTGTTAAATCTGCAGAGAGACTCTGAGTTTAGAAGCCATGATTGTGCAGACACAGCCAATCAGAAAGCCAGGACTACAAAGCAGGATTATTGGGACAATAGCAGAGATTCATGGGACATTGCAAGGTGCTTACAGGGAAACAGCAGGGACCTAAATTCAGGCATCAAAAAGGGGTCTATTGTGCATCGAGTGAGGTTAAAGAATATTCATTTGTGGACTGGCAAGCAAAATCAGCCAATTATGGTGGGAGCAGCAAATAGCTTCAGCCAATTGGGAGCCTCAGAAGGACTCCATAAAAGGCACTGTTTTGCCATGCTGAGCAGTGAATTCAAGCAACAGCCCCCCAGAGGGGTTGAGGGGCTCATGCCCTTTGCTCCAACATGGCAACATGGGCCTAGTGATCCAGTGCAGGTCCCATCACAAGGGAAGGGGCTTCCTCCTGCCAGAGAGACAAAGTGGCTGCAGAAAACAGAAGTCACTAGCCTGGATGTTGCCAGAGATTGTCCTCCAGGGCTGGCCAGCACCTTTTCACATTTTGGGAAAATGTGAGCAACCTGAACATTCAGCTATAAAACAGCTGCATGCACATTCTACCTCAGCAGTGAAAGTGCTGAAGAAGAAAGTATGAAATGTCAGAGAAAAGAAAAACAATTTCTGCAAGTATTCTGAGTGAATAAATTGTGTCTAACAAGTAACAAGTCTGAGGAAGTTTGCAAGGGGCAGAGAAGCCCAGCGAGTTTAGGATGTGACTGTCTGTCTGCACCCTAGTTTAATGAAAGCATAGAAAGGGTGGACATCTGCCAAGTGACCAGAGAAGGATCCTGTTCAAGTATATTGTGATAGGAAAGGCACACCCCCTTTTAGGTTTCTTTTTTTTGCATTGTGCAATAACAAGTCTAAGATGTACTAGTTTATCTTATCTATGTCTTATTGTATTGTTCAGTGTTTGTTTGTTGGCCACCCACTTTGTATATTTGTTTGTTTTGTCTGGTGTCCATATTTATCCTTCCAGTGCATCCTAGAAGCGCTTAAACAAAATACCAACACCTTAGTTTTTTATGTATTTTTATAGTACTTTTATGTATTGTATTTTATTGATTGAATGTTTTGTTTGTATTATGTTTGTTTGTTAATGTTTTGTGTGTTTTTTAGTTTTAAACTTGTTCCAATGAAAACAGGTAGTTTGTACATTTGATTTACAAGTATAAAAATAAAATGAAAAAAAAATGTGTTCTATATGTATGGAGCCAGTATCAATTGCTAGTAAAGCAAAAGTTAATCCACGGTTAGAAGTTAATTTAAAAACACAACAGGCTCCCCTTGTATTTATTTTATATGCTTTGTGTTTATCCTGTAAAAGGATTTGTAAAGAAAGCCCTCAGCATTTAATGTTTCCAGAACGCTATAGTAAAGATACCCTGAAAACGTCCATTGTGCTTTATTATTATTTTAGGACGTACTCATATCTTGCAGTTTAAAAAAGTAATTCTCAATCCTTTTTGTGTGCTTCCCCTGCTCAAAACCCCCATTCAGGAGCTGTACTGAAGAATTACATAGAAGAATTTAATTTAATGAAGTATGATAGTGCGAGCACCGGTAAAATGATTACAGCACGAATGCTTGCACTATCGCAAAGGAGTTTCAGTCAATAAAGCCACTGAAATAAATGAGAGAGTTGTAAAACCTGTCAGGACATGTTTCTCATACCCTCCAAAGGTAGAACCATTGGGTTGTTTGCTATTTTTCAGACTTTTCGAAACAAAGGTAATTCTCTAGTTATTCAAGACGGAGCCAAGCAACCTTAAACGCTCCTCCTCCAGCTGCAGTAGTTTCTCTAAGAGCTGGCTGGCCAAAATCTATCTACTTTTATGCTGCAGTTAGAGGCGGCGCTTCTAGATCCCAGTTGGGATATTAAAATCCCTAAAAGAATGTAATCATTATTTAAATAATAAGTATGTTGTTTCTATGTTTTAGAACTGCATTTACTTTGTAAATAAAATAATTGTTGCTTTGTTTAAAGACATATTCTGTAAAATACAAATCTAGGGGTGGAGTTACTGTGTCACATGTCTGTAATCTGTATATAACCTGCTTGTTAAAGATGTTATTCTGTGAGTAGGAGGATGTGAAGCTGACAACATCAGAAGTAAGCTAGCTATTTCGAGTCGTGCATTAATTTGTGTTATTTAGATTCTCTTTTATTTTGCCTCCTCAAAGTCTGCTTACTAGCTGTATATAATAAATCTATTTTTATTTGCTGGTAATTTTGTCTCAGTTGATCCATCATTTTCCTCACCATCTCACATACATAAATGTGTCTGATTTGAGTAGTGCCACAGGACTGAATGGAGAGTTCCCACCATGCAGAATTTTTCTGGATAATGCCTAGTGAGCCAGTAACCATCTGTATGTCCCATTGAAGCTGCAAACACCAGTGAGAGACACAAGGGACTGTGTTGTGTAATTGTAAGCCTGAGAGAACTACTAAGAACTGTTTTACTACCAAGTAACGTATTATGAGCCTAGAGAGCTACAGAAATCAGTTTCTTCTAAGTAATGTGTCTGATCTGAAAGGGTCTACAGTTTCAGCTTTGCCAACAGGCAAAGTCTGCAAAATCATAGTGAGCCATGCTTCAAGCTCAGCTAAGTTCAAGTTGTTCCAATGGTGGTGAGCTGCACCTCAAGCTCAGTCGAGTACTAATATGTTCCAAGTTGCCTGGCGTTGTGTAAGAGATATATCTAAGCTCCTAGTTGTTCTGCAAGGACTGTAAGCATTCGAGTCCCCCGAGATTTTAGGGAGAAAAGCACCCATCCTTGTGAAAGCATGTATCTGATAAGAAAAAGGATCAGGGAGGCAATGTTGATCGCTAGTTAAAGAATTGTGAGAAAAAAATGTAAATGTACTGAATCTGATAAAGGTGCTAAATGCTACACAACCATCAGATTAGGCCTAGGACACAGCCTGATTGTGTGCCACCTAAGGCACTGCCATACTTGTTTCCCCAAGGGGTAGTAGCCCTTGGTATAATGGCACCAAGGTTACATTGATAAGCAAGCTACTTGTCTCAAACCACCGGGGTAACATCCCCAAAAATATAAAAAAGGATGTCCTTACAGTAAAGACTGCCTCGCTCCATGCCTAAGCTTGATATATTTTTGCTGCAGATCTAGGCACCAAATAATGATGGCCCAAGGCTTACCATTCAGAGACACAGGCTTCAGCGAATGATGGACCCATTCAATGAAATACTGAGTAGTATATGGGGGCCTGCAGTGTCCATAAGCAGGTCCTGCATAAACTGCAGCATACAGTCAGTTCAAAAAGGAAGGCAAGCATATCACAGTGTTGTCCAGGGTGCTCCACGATGGGAGGGCTAGTCCCTACATCACCATAATTGTTCCACACATGTCAAGCACTCCAGGTCTAAAAAGAGACAGCAGGCAGAGTTGTGGTGAGAGATTTTATTGCTCCAAAGCTTGTACTCCCTTAGTGAGATTTAAAACCAACTGAACTAGAAATTGCTGCTGTGCAGGAGTCACTTAAATCATTAAAACAACATAAAGATTTTGCTTATTTAAGTAAAAAGTACAATCTGAGTACTAAAAAGTTGAAAATGAGCTAATTAAAAGGAAAGAGAACAAAAGTAATCATGGACACTGGTGATTCTGAAAGAAACCAGGTCTATAAATGGGACCACCCTGCTAACTATAACAGCCCTCAAAGAAAAGGAATGTCTGGGAGCAGATAAAGGTTTAGAAATTGGAGAAATAGATCAAAGCCTGGTAATTGGAGACAAAGTAACAACAAGAAAACAGTTATGATCAACCAGAAAGTTGTTACAATCCCAGACAAAACCGCAGGAACCTCAAATCAAGCACAAGGTCCTTGTTTAGTACATCAGAGGAAAAAGGGGGGATCCCCACGGCCAGCAAAACACAAACAGTGATCAAAAAGCAGGGATACAAATGCACACCTCAGAGAAGCAAACATGGGAGGGGTAAAGGATAGGCTGAGGAAGGTCAAGAAGAATCAACAATAAAAAACACCATCATAAATCTCATAAAAAATGAGCTATCTGACACTTTAATTAAAGTGAAAAGGCCTTTCTTTTTCACCCAGCCCACCTGTGAATTTCTTTGAAATCAGAACTGATATATACAAGCTAGTCAGAAACTTGAAATTGAAATATTACTTTAAAACAAAACCAACTGGCAAGGATGCCCGTGCTCACCGTTGTTATGTGAATTGGCCATGGAACCTCTGGCCACCGCAATCAGGGCTCACCCTGAGATTACAGGTCTGATTGTAGGAAAGGCCCCATACCATGCAAAGCTATACGCCAATGATTACCTAATCCTAACAATAATATAATCAAGATCCTGCCCCAGATTCTCAGCACCTTGGAAACATTTGGCACAATATCAGGCCTAAGAATAAATAAAACTAAATCCAAAATACTCCCTCTGAATAAACACTCTACCTCCATAACAAAGGACATGCTAGGCCTTCCGTGGGCACCGCAAGGGATAAAACACTTGGGGATTAAACTCTCACCTGACCTGGCCAACCTGGCAGATGACAACTTCAGTCCCTTATAGACAGGGCTACAAAGGGACATGGAGAGATGGTAACACCTCTATTTGTCCATGGCTGGGAAGATAGCTGCCATAAAGATGATAATGGCCCTGAGGGTATATATATATATATTTTTTTTTTTTACCAATTATTTTACCAGGTGAGACACACTAAGCTAAAAGCTTGTTTGCAGGTGCAACCTGGGAGCACACAGAAGTTAAGTGACTTGCTCAGAGTCACACAGTATGCACCTAGGGGGCTGTGGGATTCAAACCCAGGTCTCCAGATTTGCAGCTCAGAGCCTTAACCCACTGCACCATACTGCCTCCTATATTACCTACTCTCACATTGTACCAATTATTCTCCTGGCAAAATGGGCCCAAAAATTACATACCCTTATGAGTAATTTCTCATGGGGATCCCCCCCCCGGGTATAGTAGAGCAAAATTGAGAGCACCATGTATAAAAGGGTGGAATCTCCCTGACTTCACAAATTACTCCTATGCTTTCATTGCAGCCAAAATTCTAAAATGGTATGGCAGACAGGACTCAGATCCACCCGCATGGCTTGAGATAGAAAATGCCCTCATGCATGGATACTCACCTGCAGCATTCCTAGTCTATAAGCTCCCAAAGCAATTCCAGTACTGGACTGCAATCCAGGCTGTGCACCGAGCCTGGCAACTGATGGGACAAAGGCTAAGCTATGCTTGAATCCCCAAAATGATATTTCACTGTGGAACAACCCCAATCTGTGCATTAATCGGGAACCCTTTAGATGGTTGGGATGGGAAAGTAAAGGTATACTCACATTCAGGGACATAAAGATGCCTGGGAGAAACATATTAGACTCCTTTTAATCCCTCAGAAATAAGTACCTGCTACTGCAGGGCAACTTCTGGAGGTATTTATAAATCAGAAACCTGCATCTGCAATGCCAGAAAGCTATGTGCGCTTACTTCACATGTACCAGGGTTCAAACCCACCGCAGGGGAAAATATGAATTCACGCATGGATCTCTAAACTGAAGGGACTTCCTGGGACCATTCAAAGACTCACGAGAAACAGCGGCCCTGACCCCTCGCTACCAGCCAAGGAGAAATGGAAGAAAAAAAATGTGCATCATGATCACCGAGCAACAGTGGAAACAAGGGTGGGTACTAGCACACCAAGCACACAGTAATCCAAGAAGTCTTTTGATCCAAAACAAAATACACCACCTATGGTATCACACACCAACACAACTTAAGGTCATGGGCTACATTAGCCAGGACAATTGTTGGAGGTGCAATGCCCCAAATGCTGATCTACTGCATGTCCTATGGGACTGCACTCCCCTTTGCCCCTCTTGGATGCATATCACAGCAGTCTTCTCAGAGATACTTGGGAGCCCCACTCCCCTTGACCCACTAATCTGGATCTTGGGTGTCTTCCCGACCACATTAAAGTTTGGTGGCCATCAAAAACAACGGTTATTCCAAGCCTCAGTAGAAGCCATGCAACTCATTTTGAAAAAGTGGAAAACTACCACTATACCAACTCCCAAAGAGTGGCATACAGCCCTAGAGTCTCAAGCTTCCTCATGCAATAACCCATTTTAACAACAGATGTATGCAGAAGTTCCAAAATAACTGGACCCCCCTAGTTGGAATATATTGTTGCCAGCAGCACTTTCAATGTGGGGAAATACTTTAAGGGTTTACTTAAGCCCCCATGACTCCCATACATATGTAGCCCGGATACATACAGGTATGGATCTCATCTCCCTGTAACACCATAGAAGAAGGATAATAGAATGTTAGGCACCTTAAATGGTATCTACATGGTTAACGTTGTAGTATAGGCTTCTGTTCTTATGTTACATTTAAAGAAGTACTCATTGTTTAACTCCTTTGTTCCTAATATTACCAAGTACTACAAAGATGAAATAAGTTTGTCTGCTTAAGTAACCTCACAAGACATGTCCAAGTTTGGAATGTACATTTACTATATGACTGAAACTATACACTGTCTAGCAAAAATTTTAAGGATATATGTATAAAATGGAAAACTGCTCAATAAAATGATTAACAGAATAAAAAAAAAACTATGGGGTACACAGAAAACTTAAATGTTATGGACATTTCCCACTAAAAACACAATGTAAGTAATGAAAACAGTGGAATAACACCTGAAAAGGCAACCCAAACTGATGTGACTGAATCTCTGACCTGCTTACTAGACTGTTCTGACCTAGATGCCATACTTACTCACTATTCTGAAATGGAAGTGGATGAAACCTCAGAAGAAATAATATTGATCCGAAGGACTGATCAATTTAAAAACAAGTCCACCTTCATGCCACAAATAAACAATGCAGCAATCTCAACTTTTGAGAAACTGTTAAAGAGTGATATTGATAAATTACATGTGGTTTCTCAGCAGAATAAGTATAATAACTTAAATCATAATGAGAGGCAGGCTCTTGCTGAACTTGGAAAAAATGAAAGAAGTTCATTAAGGAGTCAGTTAAGGGAGGCAACACAGTAGTTATGAATGAAAGCTTCTAGTGTATGTATCCAAAGTTATGGAACTTCTAGATGACAGAGAAACTTGTGAAGTCTTAAGGGGGATCCAACAGCTAAATATTTACTTTTATTATACCCCATATATGATGCTCTCACAAATGATGTGTTAACAGGTAAAAGAAATAGCTTTCATCAAACCTGAGTTTCCATAGTTCCTGCCTTTATGGATTTCAAAAGTCCATAAAGACAGAAAATCTCTCCTTATGCCCATTGTATCAGGTATAGACTCCGTATCCTATAATTTAGAAAAATATATTAATCATTTTCAGTTTGTTACAAGAATCAGATCCAACATAAGGGACACTATGCATCTACTACAAAAAATGTAGGATTTTACGTGGAAAGAATCCTGTAACTGGGCTACTATAGATGTAGTCAGCCTTTACATGTCCATCAAACATGATGTAGGCCTAGAGGCATTTAGACACTACCTCTTTAAACCTACAACAGGAGACACTGTACCCAAAGAGTTTCTGCTACAGGCATTAGAATTTGTGCTGGAGCAAAATTACTTTGTGTAACCCCCCCCCTTGCTTAACTAGCGGGGCTGCTCCTCTCACCACATGATGCCAAAGAGAGGGGTAGGGGTTTACATAACCAGTTTACTAGTACATCTACTTCTGAGCCTGCCAGACACAGACAGGCAAACCAAGTGTGGCAACTACCTGGCTCACATCAGGTGGGACCATTTACCATGGCCATCAACCTGGGTCCCTGGGAGAAAACGTTTGCTCACAATTATGCTAGGTTTGTACTTCTGATCAGGGGCACCCAAGTAAATTCAGACACAGTGGAAGCAATAACAGTACTGTCCCAACCAGACTGGGATTCTAGAGTGTGGCTTTTATTCACATACACAGAGAATAATCAAAAAAGTGAAGATGGACCCCAACAGGGCTACTCCTACTGGTAATGCAGATTACTGAGGTACAGAGAACACACACAGTGAACCCTCAGGTTCTGACTTGAACAGCAAACACTCTGGTTCTGAATTACACAGTGAACTCTCTGGTTCTGAAATGGAAGATTAGCACACACGGCCAGTTACTGGTACACTTCCCTTGACTAGGCGCACATGGCCAGTACTAGGAGACTTTCCCATATTTCATAAGGAATTAATGGTGGTACCCTCGACCACCAAAGAGCAGAACCAGGCTCACAGAGAATCCAACCCACGTCTGGGTAAACTATTTTCTTCAGACACTGGCCAAATGCACTGAATGAAAACACAGGTGCCCAAACTGAACCCAGAGAGGTAAACTGGTTGCTCCAGATGGGAGATCTCATACCTTTTGTCTCCAAATTTATACTCGGACATTCATCTGGTAAATACCACCCTCACAGAAATCTTGTAGATGCTATCTTGAAATGTCTTTCACACTTAACATACTACATTACACACTTCTGAGGTGTCAGAAAGTTAAAAGTTCTGTAATTGGCACTGTCTCTTCAATAGACCCCAACTTTAGCTGACACTGTTAAACAGAAAACAGTCTAGGTGTCAGAGAAAATTCACCAAAAGGAATGCAGGTGCCCCAGGGCTTTTCCACACAAAAGTTACAGGCACTCACAGAGCAGCTGAATCTCAGGCAGCTTTACTTGGTTTGGCTTCCTCCACTTCACCACTATGCTTACTGGCTCACACTTGGGTGAGAAACAAAGAAAAACACTACTGGTAGCTCTCTGGTAGAGCTAAAGAGAGGGGCTGCACTTCCTGCAACCTCCTCCACTGGCTCCAATGGCAGACTAACTCCTCTAACTGAACATTCTAAAACTATCTCCCTGCAGTTAGTTTCCAGTGTGGCTTATGCTGCTGCAAAAGTTCCAAAATGACATCATCACTCCAGCTCAGCTGAGGCTGACATTGAGAAATCCATTTAGCTGGCATTTCACTAGCTGCCTCTCCCTGCCTGCCACTGATTCTAATGGGATTCTAGTGACACCTGGGAAGAAGGGGGTTACATTTGTATTCAACAAGAAATACTACAGACAAACTTGTGGTACAGCCATGGTGCCTCCATGGCACCTTCTGATTCTATATGATAATGGCGATTGCATAATAGTGATTGGGATTTGGGTGAGTGTACATTGCTGAAAATAAATAATGGTGATGTACACTTGCAGTGACTCAAAATGTGCTGAGGGTTTACATATTATGTGGGGGCTGTGCCCTGCACCCACCTACAGGAGAATTCACACCCTGCAGCCCCCACTTAATGGATTCTCACCCAGTGGATGTATGTTAGAAGTGGTATAAAACTTTGAAAAAAATAAAATCTGATCTTGTCGCAAAAGCGAACCCACCCAGAACTGAACCCGCACCTCCCAACCCCAGCCTGCCACGCTACCACCACACCACACATAGCCAGCTTGGCAGCCGACCATCACACTAAACATCACATACCCACACTCCCCTTCTGCCTGTCATGCAGTGTGGTCCCTCCCCCATGCATGTATACATTGCAACATCCTGTTGCAGTATTCACCTACCCCCGTATCCCATCGCTACTCTGCCAGGTAGCCCAGAACACAGGCACCATGACTGGGTCAATCTTTTTGTGACTGCTCAATCACGGTCATGGTGTTTACTGGATCCTATACCTTCCTATGCCAACTTGACATTGGACAAGTGGGAGGAGGACCATATATGGAATGCTGATTGTAATGTTTTCATCAATAAGGTGGTGAAATGGCACCACTTTATGGATGGCATACTTTGCATTTGAGATGAAACAGAGGAGGAATTCAAAGAATTTATTACATACATTAATAACACCTCTGACTGTTTCAGATTTATGAGTTACTTTGATAAGAAATATGTTTCTTTCCTAGATGTTGAATTCAGAACTGGTGAAAATGGAAAAAGGGAAGTTGCAGGATACAGAAAACCTACAGCTGTGAATTGCATCCTGCATGCCACTAGTGCTCACCCTAGAAAAACTGATAAACTCAATACTGAGAAGGTTGTAAGCCTGAGGTTCGATTGGATGGAGCAACTACGTCACTCCCCCACCAGGCATTATCAGGTAGCTCACCCTTGGCCTTCCCAGGAATCAATTCTTTTTGCAGCCAGAGGTGCTGCTCTCCAGCTCATTGCTCTGGATTGCTGCCTGTTGTTTTCCTTGCTGTCAGCACAGCCTCTTCTCCCTGGCTCCTCTCCTCATTTCTCCTCCACTGCGCTGCTGCTGCCTTATTCTGTTTCCTGCTTCTTTCCCACTGTGTTTTTTATGTCCTGGTTGGCCTGTACTCGATTGGCTTGCACTCGCTATGATGCCAGGGCTCTGTGGGTTGTGGCTGTCCTTGGGGGTCATTATCCTCGATTTGCTGTTAGGTGCAATCTTTCTGTCCCGTGCAGGAGTACACTTTGTGGGAGCATGGTGGCGAGCGGGAGAGGAAGAGCGCCTCCATTTTCAATCTCCTGCTGCACTTTCTTCTCACTCACTGTCTGGGTGCATTTTGTCTGGGCTCCAGAAACTGGACTAAGGACTTGCCTCCCTGTCAGCACCAATTCGTGCCACCGTCCATTCGCTCCTTTCAGTATTGCCTCCCATTTTGCTGCTTCCCTGGACCACTGACCCAGTCCCCTGCTGAGTTTCCATGCTTCTCTGCTCTCTGATACTCATTGTCATTTGTGCCATTTTCTAATCCACGTGCATGGCTGTGCCGTCATACAGACTCTGGTCTGTGGGATAGCCTAGCTTATTTGGAAACAGGGGATCCGATGTGTTCGTATTCTTCATTGTTTCCTTCGAGAGGATTGCTGCTCTACTGAATCATTAGCTATTTTGGCCCCAATCACTTCCTACCCTTCTGCAGTACATCCCTGTCCATAATGGAGCCCAGTGCTCCCTGGTCACCATGGTCATCTCATTTCTCTCCCCTCTGCAGGACACACTCTCTCTAATAAACTTGTGATTTGGTTTCAGGTGACACTGTGAGGAATTCCTGCCATCCATTTCCCTGCTTTGCTCATCTCTACTGCCCTGCTGCTGTGTGCTTTTTATTCATTTGATCTAATTATCTCTGCATCCTATCCTCTATTGCACATGTCTCTGTCTTCTGCTGTGTGTCTATGTCCTTCTGGACCATTGCACTATTTCTTGACCCTTCTGTGGCTTTCTAGGGCCTCTTTCCCCTTTCTGTCTCCCCATTTCCATCTGATTTTCCTTTTTCTCTTTCTGCCCTATTCCTGTCTCTGTCCTGCAGCTTATGCTGTGCTCCTGCTTTGCCCCCTGCTAGATGATACTATGTCTCCTCCACTTGCATGACCCCATGAGCACCTTGGTGCCTTTTCCACTCAGTTTGAGCCCTCAGGGTCTGCCTCCTCAAATCAATCTCCTTAGCTGTTGCCTTGACGTGAATGCATTTCTTTTGCTTTCCTATCCTACTATCACCTTCCCTACTCGTATTTGTCTCTTTAGCACATATCTTAGCAGCCCATACATGTCCAGATTCATGAGTCCCGTTTTCTCCCACTCACTCTACCCTCATAGTTTATCTATTTCTTTCTCTCCATCGGTATACCTCTCATCGAATCCTATGCCTCTTAGTCTGTTTCTGATTGCCAGCCTCCAGGGCTTCAATCTATTATTGTACCTCATCCATTTCCTAATTTACCTTCCTTCTGCATTTCCTCTGCCCGTCGTTCCTCTCCTTCTCTGACCTTTGTTTTCCTTTGGAGTGCCTTGTCCTGCTCCTCTATTTCACTCACTCTCTGTATGCCTCTGCCACCTCCATCTGGCCTTCAATCGATATTTCTTTTAGGCTTACCTATCATTGGTCATATGCTACCAAATTGATCCGGGCCCCGCTGCATGTATCAGGTTCCTCATCCTGGTCATCAATAACCTTTTCTCATCTCATCGAACCTCCAATCTTGGCTTCATTACTTCATAGGCCATCAAGGATCATTCCATTCAAGGCTTCCATATCTCACCATGCCTTATTTTGCACCTGTCATCATGATTCACTCCATTCATGGCTTCCCTCCATCATGCCTTCCTGTCCATTGCCCTTTGTTGAGGGCTGGCTGAGGTTTCCACCATCTTTCAAATTCCTTTCAAGTTCATTTATGACTCTACCTCCTTTGAGGAGCCTACTTAATTCATTCAAGTTCATTTCCTGTCTCTTCTTCCTCACACTCACATCGATCAATTGTGCCCTTGCTCCTCCAACTTCTACTTGGAGCCTTCCTTTACATGGATCTGACTTCTACATGTCCTCTGGCTTCTGCATGGATCTACTCCTTCCCATCAGCTACTACTGCATACCCTCTTGGGTCACTGCTGCCTCATGTTCTTTCTTTGATCTGTGCTTTCTTTTGAGGTTTTCCCCATCTTGTCATCCTCTTCCCTGCTCATATCCTTCTCCTTAATGAATCCTTCTCTTTAATGATGTCCATCCTTAAATCAAATGTTGTCAGCCTGGAGGGAAGGCAACCTAGGCCTTGGATCCCTGAAGGTTTCCTCCTTAAAGGGGGGGTTTCCTCTCCTCTGTGCCAATGGTCATAATGTTAGCTAGAGTTAGTGCTTCCTTGGGTTAAAGTGCTATCATAGGCTAATTAGTTGGGTTCCACTGTTGGATGGAGTCAGATGGTGGCCCCAGCTTTCCCCTATCTTAGGAAGTCTGCCTTAATTATCTTCTCAGTTTTCATTCATTCATCATCCTTGCCTCTTTGATGCTTGACACCCAATTGGTATTTTTTTGGGCTTCTTCCTAAGCCACCTTTAGCCAATGGAATCATCACCATGGCACCTATGGGGGGAACCCTTCACTAGGGTTCCTCGCATCGTACCTTAATAGGGTGGTATATCCCATGGATAGAGAGGAGGAAAGCCACAACATAAATCATATTCACAATGTAAGTCAAGTCACACAAGCATCATCTCATCCAGTTGCATAAGCACAATTGAATGGGAAGGTTGTAAGCCTAAGATTCAATTAGATGGAGCAACTACATCACTCCCCCACCAGGCTTTTTCAGGTAGCTCACCCTGGACCTTCCCAGGATTCAATTATTTTTGCCCCACCATCCACCCCTCCTCCTCCAGTGGCATGTCTCTCTTACCCATGGGCTTCTTCCTAAGCTCCCTTTAGCAGATGGAATCATCACTGCAGCACCTATGGGGGGACCTCCTCTAGGGTTCTTCACGTCATACCCTAATAGGGTGGTATATCCCACGGATAGAGAGGTGGAAAGCCACAACATACAGTAAATCATATTCACAGCGTGTGTCAAGTCACACAAGCATTATCTGATCCAGTTGCATAAGCACAATCAAACATATGGTCAACTATTAAGAATCAAGTGGAACTGTAGCAGTACAAAAGAATTTGCAAACCAGGCAGATGAAATGCTGAACAGATTCAGAGAGAGGGGCTACAGTGAGGAAATTTGATCTGAATTTCTAAGGAACATTAACACAATAGAAAGGCAGAATCTACTTAGTCCAAAACAGAAAGATACAAGAAAAATAACTGCATCACATTCTCAACAAAACATAACAAAATCTCTGGGCAGATAGGAAATATAACACATAAGTATTGGCACATTTTGAAAACTGATATAGCAAGTTGAAGGAAGAAGTAGGAGACAAGCTGAGGATAAACTATAGGAAGGCAAAAAACCTAAAAGATATGTTGAGTAGAAGTCACTTCAAACCATCCAGATCACTTAGACCTACAACAAGGCTACCCCTAAGCCAAATGGCTTTTTCAAATATGGCAATTGTAACATGTGTAGATACACCCAAGAAGGCAACACTTACACACACCACACAATGGAAAGATAAAGCATTTCATTACATGTTTAACAGATTTTGCTGTATACATAATTTGGTGTGAATGTGAAAAAACATTATGTAGGTAGAACTTTCAGACCACTAAAAACAATTATACCATGGACATAAGTGAACAGCCAATGAAATGGTCAGGCTGGCAGTTTACCACCGGTGTAAATCCTATGATAATCACTGGCTGATGAGAAAATAAAGAAGCTGAGCCATATTCAGATCATCTGCAGCCCAGGAATAAATAGAATAAAAATAAAATCACAAAGCAGCCTCTTTAAAAGTTGTATTTTATTATAGTAAAAGAATGAATCTTGGTATAATCGCAATAAGCCACTCTGAGGATGTGGGTTATCGGGGGATTACCGACGGAGAGGATTTACCCACTGGCCGCGCCTCGTGGCAAACCACTCCAGCCGTGGTAACTTCCATAACCCACACCTCCTTGTGGCTTATTGCTTAAGTATACAGTACAGGAACATGTCAGGACCATAAAAATTGTAGTGATTGGAGCCCTTTGGCAGTCACTATGCAGAATTTCATAACTCAATCCATCTGGATTAAAATTCATGGCACTGGATACTGCCCTACACTTGAGAGAAGAGCGATCGCCTCAACAGGTTAAATCAAAAACAGACAAGATGGATAGTGTCCCACAGATACAGTGCAACCAGTAGGGTTTAATGAAGAAGTAGACTTTACTCCTATATCAAAGAAATGTAATTTGTATGCTAGCTTGAATGTATAATGGTACTGATACAGCTCTAGAGTATTAGATGTGTTATTTGTATTTGTGTAATGTAGATATACAGTATGTAGAAGGAAATCAAATCAAATCAAATCTTTATTTATCCAGGTGATCATCATTGAGCAAGCTCATTTACAAGATGGACCTGCTGTTGTCCAAGACAGTTATACATACATAGATTGAGAATACAAAGTACAACATGTGCAAAGAGTTACAAACAAGTTTACAGAAAAGTGGTAGGTGCACGATATACATTCCAAGCATTCTTGTAGGAACATACAAGCATCACTCAACTTTGCTGTGGCATATACAGACTCCATGTATGCAGAAGTTGAGGTGGTATGTTTAGTCATTCTTAGTCAAGCCTCCATCAGAGGGTACAATTCTTTGCATTTCAGCCCTCAGTGACCATTTACCATACTTGGGTGAGGGTCCTGGGCTGCATAAGGGCCCCTAATGAGGTCTATATGTTCCCTTTAAATGGTGAGAGGAGAGTAATATGGGAGAAGAGGTACCTTGGGCACCGAGGGCCACTATGGCAGCTGACTAGTGGACTTGATTAAAATAGGGAGGGGAGGAACTAGGTTCGTGGCTGGATGTGGTAAAGATATGGAGTGAACCATCAGCAGGACAGCAAGGAACTATGGAAACACTTACAGATTTTGGTGAACATTTTGTCATAAATGATCCTAAACAGGGCAAAACTGACAGGAGAGCTGAGTCTCAATGATCTTTGTACCCTGTTCCAGACCATAGGCAAAGCGTGGCTTATGGCAGCCCTGCCAAAGTGGGTACTGATCCTGGGGATTTTCAGAAAAATTAATGAGTAGCTTCTTAGTGTGTAGCTACTGAATGGGCTCAGAGGAAGGCAGGCAACAATGTAATCTGGGAGTTTATTGGTAAGGGGCTCGGAATGTCCAGATTGCTGCATTTCTACACTGCCTATATTGAAGGGAAGGCCACCCTATGGCTGCATATAAAGAGCAGTGATGTGGAGGATGGAAGACCAGTTATAAATCTTAGCACTCTGTGGTACAGGACATCCAGTTTTGCAAGGTGTGAGATGGAGCATTGGCCATAGATAATGTCAGCGTAGTCAATTAATGAGAGGAAAGTTGATTGAACAAGCTGTCTTCTTGCCTCCGGTCAGAAGGTGTTTAATTCTGAAGAAGTGGCCAAGCCTCTGCCTAAGCTTTTTCACCTATTCTTCTGTGTGCTCTGCAAAGGAGAGTTTAGTGTCCAGCCAAATACCCAGATATTTGAATTTAGGCACAAACTCAAGATCTTCGCCTAGAAGGGTAGTTATGGGAGGAAGGGTACCAGCAGCAGCAGAGTAGGCCCTAGTGCTAGATGGGGTAAAGAGCATGGCCTTAGTTTTTTTTGCATTTGGCAGGAACTTTTTGCTGAGAAGCTGATGCTGCAGCATATTGAATTCAGTTTGTAGATCTGTGCATGCGGCTCCAGGGGAGTCACAGCTTAGACAGAGCACCGTATCATCAGCAAACAAGTGGATACTGGCTTCTGTAATGCCTAGGTCCAAGTTGTTAATGTAGATGGCGAACAGTAGAGGGCCCAGTATGAAACACTGTGGGACTCCTCTTTTTATTGTTTTGAGAGGGGAGAGCTCACCTTTGGCCTTAATGTGTTGCTGCCTATCAGAGAGATAATCCTGGAACCAGTCCCGTGAGGTTGAGTCCATACCTATGGTTTTTAAGGTGGAGAGAAGTAGGCAGTGGTTGACGGTATCGAAGGCCTTGCTGAGGTCTAAAAACACAACACAAACAAATTTTTTGTTGTCAAGGTCTCATTGCCAATCATTAGTGACTTTGGCCAGTGCTGTAACAGTTCTATGCTTTGCTCTAAAGCCAGACTGCATGGGGTTAAGCAATGTAGAGTTGTCTAGAAATGATCTCAGCTGTAAATTCACGACTTTTTCCAGCAGTTTTGAGAACATAGGTAGAAGAGAGATCGGCCTATAATTGTTCAGGTCACATGGGTCCCCTGCTTTAAATAGGGGATAACATAGCAGTTTTCCATTCCACGGGATAGAGTCCTGGGCTAGGGACAGGTTGAATAAGTGTGATATAGGTGGGGTAAGTATGTGGTATGGTATTTTCAGAAAGTATGGGTCGAAGGAGTGGCTCCTGCACTTTCTGATATCTAGCCATAGCATAAGATCTTCAACTTCTTTTATGGTGGTTGGGGAAAGGAGATGATCGTATCTTTGTTACTTTGGTCTGGAGGCTGGGCTGTGAGCTGTGGATGGAGACTACTTACTGGTGTATTATCGAATGCCATGCCTGCATTGGCTAAGTGGTTGTTGAAGGCTTGAAGAATTTCAGATTTATCACTGATAGTGACATTGTCGATGGTGATTTTGGAGGGTAGTGCACTACCTGGGGAGTGTCCAGATAGTTCCTTTATGGTGGACCAGAATTTGGTTGGGCTGTTGGATGTGGATAGTAATTCATTTTGATAATAATTGGCCTTGGTCTGTCTGACCATTTTCATGCAGGCATGTCTAGCTGTCCTAAAGAGACACCAGTCTGCATTGGCCTGCGATTTCCTTTTTCCATAGCTGGTCTTTTTGAATAAAGCATTCTTCAGATCCGTGAAAACCAATGGCAGGTTCTGGTTTTTATTCATGCTTTAACTAGGGGCGCATGGTTGTTTAGGGCATTGGCTATGATTTCATGGAGAACATTATAATCATCACCCACTGATTTAGCCAGGTAGCAAGTCTGCCAGAGCAAGGAGTTTTTTAGTTCTTGTATGTAGGCCAGAGGGTCAAAGTTCCATCTGGATCTTTTAGTAGAAAACTTTGATGTAGATAGTGGGTTTGAGATGGTTCTTATGCCAGCTATGAGACAGTATTCACTAACATCTGCTGGAAGGATACCGACATTGGAAAAGTAGTGTGGTTTGTTGACAAGAAGGACATCCAGAAGTGTGCTTTTCATTGGATTTTTCTTGTTGATGCGCTGGTTTTGTAATCATTTGGGTGAACCCATGGAGTCACAGAATTGTTTTAGGGTAGCTATCTGTTCAATATCCAGTCATAGTTAAGGTCACCTGATATAATTGTTTCCAGAGGTGTCATGTCCATTTGTGAAGACAGATGAGCCAGGAGCTGTGGTCCTGCTGCTGGGGGTCTATAGCAACCTATTATGTGGAGTGCCATAGATTAGGACGGTTTGACCCTGAGAGACAGGCATTCAAAGCCCCCTGCAATGGAAGTAGCATCTAATATAGATACTGTAAGATTGTTTTTAACATAAATGGCTACTCCTCCTCCCCGGTCTTTCTATCTGCTCTGAAGAGGAGGTAGTTGGGAATATTAACCTCACTGTCTGGTGTGGATGCCCGAAGCCAGGATTCAGAGATCACAAGTATGTCTGGGGCAGTGTGGATAATCCAGGCCTGGACAGAATCCAACTTCTTTAAAAGGCTGCAGACATTGGCATGCAGAAAACTGATTCCTTTTAGGGTAGTCATTTCGGTTGGAGATGAAATCAACTTTGTGGGGCCAGGATTGAGCTCGACGTCTCCTGAGCACAGTAGTAGGAGGAGCGCGATACTTCTCAGATTGGAAAGGAGATGTTTAAAAGCATGGGCCTTGTTGCGTTTTGTGTAGGTTAGATTGCAGGGATCCAGGGACCAAGTTGACCTCTTGTGTTGCCCTGCCAGTACGTAGATTAAGGTCCATGCAGAGTAACACCCGACTATGCAGCGTATGGGTGGCTGGGGGTTGGGGCCATGCATAGCCAAATAGTTTGCAGTCCCCCTTCGAGTGGATTCAACAAAATTTGACTGAATCAGGGCCAACCAGGGGCAGCATAATGAATACATAGTTTTATTATGTGGTTGTCCTAGTGGCGTAAGGCATGTCCCTTTATTAGAGTCAGATCTGTCGGGGTCCACTAATATTAGGTATCAGAGAAATGCAGGCTAGTAAGTAAAGCCAGCCGAGATCTGCCATGGTAGCTTATTCAAAAAGTGGAGTGCACTATCGCGGGAGCTGCTAACCAGAGTCTTTAGGTCCCCAAATTTGTTGTATGGGTAGTTACTGCTGTGGTATGATAGGGGGTTAGTCTGCACTAAAAGGGGATCTAAGAGTAGTCCTGACAGTGGCACATCTCTGAACAAAATTTATTTGATGAGGGTTCCTCGTTAAGAGAAGGAGAATGGACAGGAGGACGGAAACTGTCTGGATTGCAAGAGATATATTTCTTCAGTGGGGGCTGATAGAGGAGCCTGTGCAGAGTGGAGTGGGCCAATGGAAGATTATATAGGTCCCAGGGGGCGTTGTTCCATATGTGACTTGTTTGGGGAAGTCTAAAAATGGAGTTACGCAAGATAAATGTATACCGCCCTCAACTAGAGAAAGGAGAGACTAGCTCAAATTAATAGTGGGGCAACACAAAGGCTAGCAGTCTGAGCGAAAACAGCTCAATTAGCAACTGAAAAGCTTGCAATTTCCTTGGCGCCTTGAAGTCTGGAGAGAGCTACAAAGTCACGAAGGGGCTGTAACACTTGGTTGCTGGGAACCATTTTAGACAATAAACACAGTTTTTTGGCAAATCAGTCACAGTTCAGTAATTTGTTTTTTTCAGTAAAAGGGATGTTTCAAGTAAAACAGTGCCTTAGCAAGACAGAATATGCTAGTCAGCAGGACAGGATATGCTAGTCAGCAATAAGCAAACCTAAAGTACCAAAATAGTATGCCTCAGCAAGACAGAATGATATAAGGCTGCTAGAAGGCTTAGTTGCAAAAAGGGGATGGAAGGAATTGCAGTTGTTGACAGTAAGTAACCAAATAAATTGAAACATCAGATAGAAGTGGGCAGAGACTGTGCGCATTTAAAGGAGGCCTGGGGGGGTGGGACAAAAAAATCAAGGGGAAGTTTGCAGAGCTAGCACTGAATCAGTGCACATACTGTTGGAGATAAACTGCAGTAGGGGGGAATGGTAAGTTACTTTACACAGGCCGAGCAGAACAGGCTAAATTAAAATATATAAATTAGAAGCCGAGTGCAGGGATGCAGGCTACATTAAGTCATACATCTCAGGTGATCCTGACTCAGGTGAGTGAGACAGCCAATCATGGAGCTCTACACAGCAGGGCTGGATTAAAGGCATAGGCACAACAGGCCCGGCCTAGGGCCTCATTTGTCAGGGGCCCTGGCCCCGCTTATTCCTTTATTTGTTTTTTTTTTTTGCTGCTTTTTTCTCCTCACATTTTAGTCCCAAAACAAATCATTGAAAATGCTTTTTCGGGGGCCGGGGGATTTGAAGCATGTAGTAGTGTCTAACTAAAAAAAAAATGAGTGCACTGCGTTAAGCAGAGGCGATGCACCGCATTGAGTCAGGTGGTGCTCTTTGAGATTCAGATTGGAGGAGTCACGGACGCCCTTCTGTGTGGCCAATAGTTTTGCCTTCCCAAGTTCCCTGCCACTAAGTGTCGTAAGTTTTCCCTCCAGTGAGTCGTTGTTCGCTGGATGCAAGCGCAAAATCGCAACTTGAAGTAGTAAGATTCGGGATAGGCAAATTGTACTGTGGAGGATCGGGCCGGGATTCTAGTTCCATCCTCACAGCTGGCTCAGTAGCCACTAGCCTAGCAGGGCAAAAAAAACACGTCCCGTCCCGAGACTCCCGACCCGATCCATTAATTATTTCAAATTTGGTGAGGGTGACAGGTCTTCTCGACTCGAATTTGTCAGCAGTCCGACCACGGTGACAGGTGATGTCCAACTGGCTGAATCGGGAGCACAAACCATCAGCTGATAGTTCCTGAAGGCTGTAGCTGTTTTTCACCATCATCGTCGAGCCGGTAAGGTATACCGTAACCTGTCAGTACAGCAAGTATTATGTATGACTGGACAACTTGGGAAGTAGACAGTACTCACACTGTAATCACAAAATTATAAGATTTATTATTTCCATTTTAGTGTACACTTTATAACAACTGATTGCAAAATAATAAATATAAAATATCAACAAATGCAATATTTTCTTTTCTTAAAGTAAGAAAATGCATAAGCGTTGTAACCAAGCACAGTACAGACAAAGACTTCTTTAGCACTGTAGGTGTGAACGAAACTTGGGGGGGGACTAAAGTTGGGAGAGCTGCAGTCCCCATACATTTAAAGACACCCTTAGTTTTATAGGTAGGTGTGGGTGAAGCAGCAAGGATAAAATTGAGGCATGCACCTTCCTTCTTTCCAGCATGAATCATATATAGAAAAGTGCGTATTTGGCAGCTAGAGTGCAACTTTGCAGGGATAGTGCCGGTTTAACAACACCATTCGCCATCTAGTAGTTGGCTCAGTAACCCAGTTTCCCTAGAGAGGGTAACTACAAATAAAACTTCCAATTCCCAGAGCCAATTCCCACTAATTGGATAATGCAGATAAAAAAAAACAAACAACTGCAGTATACTCTTGATAGCCTACCTTCCCACAGCAACAAAACTAGCATCCCTGCTCCCATAACACCCCACAAGTCTTAAAAAAAATTTAACTAGCAACTAGTCCTGCCAGTATTAACAGTGTGAGACAGCACCTACGAGGTACATCACTTTTTCCATGTGGGATGGAGCAATTTTTTTCGTGAATGGAAAAATGCTGCATGTGCCTCCTAATGTGGGATAGTTGAGATATCTATGTGCAATGGTTAGGTTAGCACTGTTGGGTGTACTGAGTTTGAGGAAAATGGGCTGACATAGAGCCAAGTGGATGAGCTGTCGGGGCTGAGAAGCCATGAGTGGTGACTTTGCTCAGATGTCACAGTAGGGCTGTGAGATGGTGAAGCATGGCTCTGTTAAAGTGATAGAAGGGCTTTGAGAGTTTGGATGACTCTGGGTGCCACAGGTGGGCTGTGATATACTGAGGGGTGACTTGGGATGCTGGGGGTGAGACTGGCTGCAGGAGGTGTAGCTGCAAGAGTGCAGTCAGCTACCTAGCTGATGTACCAGGGAGATGCTGTGAGAGTGCAAGGAGTAACTGTTTATTGACTGCCGGGGTGGGCACTTAAGGGAGCAAGGCTGATTGATTGGCAGTCAGGCTGGGGGATATGAGACAGGAGGTGACTGAGTACTGTGGTGTGCTGTAAGAGTGCAAGGATGACTTTTGGTGCTGACTGCTATTAGAGGCAAGGTGACAATTTTGGTTCTGGGGACTATGAGAGTTCAGGGCGGATGTTTTGGTGCTGGGAGCTATGTGAGGGGGAAGATATATGACTGTTTTGGTGCTAGAGGCTATGAGAGGGTGAGGGTCACTATTTTGGTACTGAGTGCTGTGAGAGGCCAAATGGGTGGCCATTTTGGTGTTGGGGATGTGAGAGTGTAAAGGGGCTGTTTTTGTACTGGAGATGCGAGAGGGTGAGCTGTCAGGGTGACTGTTTTGGTGCTGGGGCTGTAGGAGCGTGAGTGGTAACTGTTTTGGTGCTGGGGCTGTAAGAGGTGAGACGTGACTGTTTTGTCTTTGAGGTTGCAAGGGTGATGGCTGACATTTTCTGTGCTTCTGCTATAGGAATAAAAGGACTGGTGATTTGGGTGCTAGGAGCTATGCCAGGGCGTGGGTGACTATTTTGGTGCTGGGGGAGTAAAAGGACACGGGATAGTTTTGGTACTAGGGCTCTATGAGAGGTCATGGGTTAACTGTTTTGATGCTGTGGAAGTGAGGGGAGGGTACCATGAGAGGGCAAGGGTGACATTTGGTGCTGGGGAATGTACATATTGAAGGGGTGACCATTTTAGTGTTGAGGTTCTGAGATGGCGAGGGGGCGGTTCTGTGCTTTGGCTATGAGAGAGTGGATGGGCTGTTTAGGCATTTAGAAGGGGTTGGAATGAGATTTGATGAAGGGTGTCTCAATTTGAATGCAGATGACTGTGAGTGTGTGCAGACTGATTTCTTGGGTATCAGTGTTTTTGTGTGTGTGTTGGGATAAGGACGAGGAACTGCTGTGCAGCTCTGTTGATGTGTGTAACATACAAATAGCAGGCTTTGTTGGGTCTAGTCTGCCAATACTTTTTAAAAATTGTGCTGCTGGTTTTGAAACACCACTGTTATCTTCTAAGGAATTTCTGCTCCATTTGGTTTTGTGGATGGAATACCCCATACTCCATTGGTTGCTCTGTGCCCTGCCCTGATCCCTTGACTCCTATTGTAGTACCTGATCTGCTGCCTATAGGATAGGGAGTTATTGACACTGTATCTTATTGGTGGAAGGAAGAATTTTGGTCCAGAATGAAGGTGCAAATAAAACTCTCTACTGAAATCATGATAATACATTCCAAAGCTATTGCACAAGTATATCGTGTACCTGGTTTCAGCTTATTACTCACACCTATCCTCAAATCTTTTTCTTGTTTGTGTTACCCACTGGTACCCCACAGGAGGGGTTGAGTTGCAACCCCCTATTATTCCCCCCAAGTGTAGTACCTTACACTTTTCCACATTGAATGAAAGCTACAATTTCTCTGTCCGTGCTACTGGGCACAGATCATCATTGAAGCACATTCTCTCCCTCTCTCCTTCCTCCACTGTGTCACCCATATATAGCAGCAGTAGGACCTGAGAGAAGATTACAATCTGTGCCTTTACCCACAACTTCCTGCATAGCTCATGGATGTTGTCTTCCTAGCATTACCCCTGTATTTTATACCTTGGAACTTCAGTGTGCGGCTCCATGTTCTGCTGGAGAACACTAGATCTTGCATCTCTGTCTGTTAGATCTTGTCTATACCCCTGAGTATGTAAAAGACTGAGATGATGCCCCCTGCAGCCTCCCTTTCTCCAGGTCAACATGTTAAGTGCCTCCAGTCTCTCCTCAGAGCTGGCTGTAAGCACCCTGAGTCCCAGTAGTCACAGGCCCTCAATCATAGAGGCCCACGGAACAAGTTGTGGAGGTCATCAGTCTTTTCAAATGTCTTGGTTTTTTTTATTTTTATTTATGTATTTAACTCCCTGTATAGTATTAAAAGATCACATAGAGGACATCACAGGGTTGGCAAAACTTCACACTATTTACCATAGTGCCAAAGGAATACTCACTAAGGTATGTTCAAGGGCCCTAAATGACTAACCTTGCTGGGTGCCTCAGAAACATAATGCTGACTAGGTTTATCTTCCATACCTCTGAACATTTTAGTGGCCCTGAATTGCACACTGTTGACTGCCCTGATGTTCTTTCTGTATTAAACAACCAAAAACTGCATGCAGACTCCAGGAGGGATCCAGCACGGCCTGTAACGTGGCTAAATTACTTAGCTACTGTATTGGTCGCCCTCTTTGATGATCCCTAGCATTCTTCTGGCCCTTTTTGAATTATTTATCTTCTTTCCCCAGTTTTGCCCACCCACCCTCACATCCTGACATGCATGCATTATAGTATGTGCACACCATGCACTGTGGGCGCCCATCCACCGGTCACCCACGCCTGCCTGCTCCACAACTGGACTGCCACCCAGTGATGGCAGGACTGTGGAGGGTGATTGATCCTCCCAAGGAGAGGAGAGCTGCCACAAAGCAATCAATCCTGCTCTGACCTCTCGAGCTCAGTCCCTGACAACCAAAGGTCATTCCTGAACCCGGATCGATGGCATAGCGTGAGGTGGGCAGAAATGCTCATCTTCTCTGCACCACTGGGCCAGTTCTTCTGTCCTTTTGACAGCAGCTGCACACTGCTTGTCATGCTGTCCCTTGTCTAATGTGTCCCCAGCTCCTTTCCCTCCTCCACTGCACTGCAGACAGAGAGACCCACACAGTGTTTAGGAAAAGGTCATACCTGTATTTTTCCACCCTAGCCTATCACCTTGCATTTTGCCACACTGAATCTGAGATTCCAGAATCAGGCTATCACCTAGCTTATTCAGGTCCCCTGAAGTTTGTCCCCATCCTCAAGAGTGTCCATCATCTTGGTCAGCAGAGTGTCATCAGTAGACTTGCTGCCTGGTTGAGATCCCAGCTCCAAGTCACTGATGAAAATGTAGTACAGCAGTAGCCCCTGCATCAGTCCCTGAGAGATACCACTGAATACACCTCTACTTGGAGTAGTGCCCATTCACCACAACCTTTGCTTCCACCCCCCAAGTCAGTTAGCAGTTCAGCATGTGTATGTCTCATGTACACTGCACTGGTGTACTATTTCCAGAGCTTGTTGTTGTCAATCAAATCAGAGACATTGCTGAAGTCCAGATACAAAGGGGACACACTTTGAAGATAGAGGGGCTGTTCAAGGGCAATGTGAGGATGTATTTTTCACAGACCAACAGCCTATTTCTTCCTACCTCCCACAAAATTGCCTTGTGTCTGTCCCATGCATTCTTGAATTCTCCCACAGTTTTAGACCCCACAACTCCTCAGGAAGGCTGTTCTATGCATCCACTACCCTCTCAGTGAAATAATATCCTCACATTGTCCTGAACCACCTCCTTCTATCTTTAAATTGTGTCCCCTTGTTCTTGCAAGTCTCTTTTCTGAAAGATGCTACCTCTTGACTTTGTTGATTCCCTTGAGGTACTTGAAAGTTTCTATCATGTCCCCTCTCCTTCTTTCCTCAAGGGTATACATATTAAGCTCCTTTAGTCTCTCCTCATACGGCTTCTCTTGCAGACCCTGCACCATTTTAGTTGCCCTCCTCTGACTGCCTCTATCCTGTCTATGTCCTTGCAGAGATAGGGTCTCCAGAACTGACACAGTATTCCAGATGGGGTCTCACCAACTGTCTGTACAGAGGGATAACAACTTCCTGTTTTCTGCTGCTGATGCCTCTCCCTATACATCCCAGTATACCCCGGCCTTCCCTACTGCCTTCTCACATTGCTTGCTAACCTAAGGTCATCTGATAAGATTACCCCAGGTCCCTTTCCTGTTTTGTTGTTGTTACTACCTCCCCACCCATTGTGCATTCTTCCCTGGGTTCTTGTTTCCCAGGTGCATTATTTTGCACTTTTTTGCATTAATCCTAGCTGCCATATCGCCTGACCATTCCTCCAACCTTGCCAAGTCCCTTTTCATTCTTTCCACGCCCTTGTGTATCAACCCTGTTGCAGATCTTTGTGTCATCTGCAAAAGGCATATTTTTCCTTCCAGTCCTCTGCAATGTCACTGATGAAGACATTAAAAAGGACTGGACCCAATACTGAACCCTGTGGTACTCCACTGGTAACCGCCCTTTCTTCAGAGTGGACTCCATTTACAATTACCTTCTGTGTCCTGTTGTCCAGCCAATGTTTTACCCAGGCTACCACCCTGGGACCCACTCCTGATCCTGATTTAATCAAGTATTTTATGTCTTGGCTAGCCCTCCAGCTGGCTTCTGTCTCAGTGCCCAGTGTGCGCACTTCATTAAGTAGGTTGGGCCATTAAGGGATGGTCCTGCCACTTTTGGCACATGTTGTTCTTCAAGCCCATGACGGTGTTTGTCCCTTTACCTTTAGGTCTTCCTGGGAGACCACTATAGTTATATTACCTGCATCCCTTTCTTCATCCTCTAGGCACTGCATACACAGAAGTGTAATCTTCCTGGCTAGTAACATTTTTTTTGGTCCAGTTCATTTTGTGCTTGTGAATGATGGGGGCTGCACTGTCAGACCTTTTAATATCTCAGGTTTGTGTACTAACTGCCTCAGTGCTAGTCTGAGACCAGCCATAGACTGTCAGCTACAGTACTTCTGGACATGCCCCCAGCTACCACATTAGAGTTTGTACTTTTTTCAGTTTTCCATTCTTTGGTAACTGGATAAGGCACAATGTACACAAAGCCTGTTTCCTGGGATGGTGTCTTTTGAACAGTGGGAGAACACTTTTGGGGGTGGGGAGCACTTGTGTAGGTAGGGTAAACTTGTAGAGAGTTAGTGGTAGATCATAAGCTTGGTGTATTTTCAGTGACAAGATTCTTTGTTAATGTTTGTATTATAGATAATACTGCAGAAAGATGGAGTCGAGCACAGCACGGAAATATCTAAGCGGTCACAGAAGCGAACGTATAGGGATCAAGAGAAAAGAGAAACAAATACTAGCAAAGGTTCCAAGTTAATAGATTTCTTCTTGGCATCAGGCAGCAGTGCTAGAGATAAGGAGGTTGTTGGTCAGCATTGTCAGGGTAGCAGTGAGGAAGGCGTAGAAATATAGACAACCATGTGTCAAATATTGCAATGGAAATGATGGATGCAGGGCACTCTGAGGAAAAACAAGCAGCGTTGTTTCTACATGCCAAGTCCAACAGATCACAGATGAAGAAGTCGAAACCAGTATTTACATGAGAGTCCTTTGAAAGCAGCCCAGGGTTACTACATGCCATGGGGTCACAAAGGGTCACGTTGTCAGCACTATGTGCAATCTAACTTCATTTGACAGCAATCCAGTGGTTCCTACAAATGCAGAAGTTACTGAGAAACAGGTTACTGATACTTGCCATCAGATTCAAGTTGAAAGCTCCCAAAAAACACAGCTGTACAGCAATGACCCAGCGCAGTGGACATCTGTATGTGAAGAACTTAGGAATTATTTCATAGATCGTGATGTTGACCAGAACATATGTGACTTCTCCAAGTCCATGCATTTCTACCCAGATAAGAAGTGTTATTTATCCAAGGATCTTTTCTCTAGAATCATGTTAAATGGTGAATGTAGGACACGGGATTGGCTGATTTATTCTCCTTCAACTGGGAATGTCTTCTGTTATGTCTGTAAGCTCTTTTCAGTGAGGAATACTGCATTCTCACAGCTTGGTTTCAGTGACTGGAAAATGCAAATTGTCGTAAATGAACATGAACACAGTCATGATCACAGGATGGCATTAATCACACTGCATAAAAGGAAAAGAACCGTGAGGATTTAATTGATGCTGAAATTGTAAAACAATATCAGAATGAGTATCAGTACTGGAAAATGTACTGAAACGTGTCGTTGCTGTGGTTCGCTTTGTCAGAACGGATTGGCTTTTAGAGGTGACAATGAACTACTGGGGTCTCCAGGTAATGGAAACTATTTGGGTAATTTAGAGCTTATTAGCCAATTTGACCCTTTCTAGCTGACCACATAGCAAAATTCGGCAATGCTGGAAGAGGACGACCATCATATTTGTCCTCAACCATCTGCAATGAATTCACTGACCTGATGGGTAAAAACGTGATGTACACTATTGTGGAAGAACTAAAGATGGCAAAATACTATTCCATCAGTGTTGATTCGACACCGGATATTTCTCATGTAGATCAGCTGACTTTCATTGTTAGATATGTCAAAGCTGATGGAAATCCAGTTGAACGCTTTTTAAGTTCATTCAATCCATAGTCATACGTCAGAAAATCTTTGCAAACACAGTGATGTCTGTGGTTCAGGAATTGGGCATTGAAATAAAAGGATTTCAGGGTCAAACATATGATAATGCTAGTAATATGGCAGAAAAATATAGTGGCCTTCATGTCAGAATAAAAGAACACAATCCTTTGGCGGACTTCATCCCTTGTTCTCATGACCTTAAACTTGGTTGGGTCCCTGTTGAATGCTGTTTAGAGGCTGTTCTTTTTGGATTTCTTCAGGCACTGTACACATTCTTTTCAGCCTCACACATCGTTGGCATATCATGAGGCAGCAGTTGCCTAGTGAGGTGAAAGTACCAAAGTCACTTTCAGTTACCTCGATGGTCTGCTCGAGCAGATGCATGCAGTGCCCTGTTTGGTGGCTATCAACACATGAAGACTGCATTACAGAACATGGCTGGACGATCCTTCAGAAGGACCAAGCACAAGGATGGAAGCTGAAAGTCTGGCAGAGAAGATGGAATTGTTGGAAACTGCACTAATGACAGCCATTTGAATTCAGTATTACTGTGCCTGCATGCCACAAGTAAGAGTTTACAGAAAGTAGGCCTTTGAAGATGGTAGTGGATTTATATTCATCTCTAACAGGATTTCTCCATGAGATACGCAACAATTTTGATGAGTATGAAAGGAAAGCAAAACGTTGGTTGACCCAGAAACATCATACCAAGCAGACATCAGTAGGCAAAGGCGTCAGTAAATACATGTTTGACGTAACCAAGAAATGAAACAACATTAACAGGTAGGGAAAATTTCGTTTGAGACATTTCTTTGTTGTAATTTACACATTAAGTGCTGCCCTGCAGAAAAGAAAAGATGCTTATGATATATTACAGAAAAAATTTGAGTGTTAACAGACTTTCCTCATCTGAATGTAAATGAGATAAGGAATGAGCAGAAAGTCTAGTTGCTGCATACCCTCAGGATTTGGAGGAGTTGTTCACTGATGAATTTATACAATTCACATCATTTGTTTCTTGTGAAGAAGATAAAGATGTTCTTAACCTGTGTAAACTTTTGAAGGCTCGAGGACTGAGTCAACATTCCCAAATGTGGAAGCTGCCTTCAGATTTATTTGTGCACACCAGCTACAAACTGCAGTGGAGAACGGTCATTTTCAACCTTGAGTAGAGTCAAGAATAAATTAATGAGCACCATGGACCAGACAGACTCAATGCCCTGACTATTTTATGTATTGAAAGTGAACTGTTAAGACCATAGACTTTGATGATCTCATCAGTGACTTTGCCAACTTAAATCAAGGAAGAAACAAATGTAGGCTGACTAAAGCACTGTCAAACATCGTAATTCTAGTTGACTGCATGAGCTATCTGACAAGACTACCAATACCTGAGCCAGAGAACAGTGTAAAATGCCACAACTCAAGCCTGTGGAGCCCAGTGAAGCATTACAAAATAGCACTGGTGCAAAGTTCTCCAGCACTTGAAGATGGAGATGACAGAAGCTGTCTGACAAGACTGATGCCAATATCCTGAGCCAGAGAACAGTGTAAAATGCCACAACTCAAGCCTGTGAGCCCAGTGAAGCACACAAAATAGCACTGGTGCTACAAAGTTCTCCTGCACTTGAGATGGAGACGACAGAAGCTGTCTGACAAGACTGATGCCAGTACCCTGAGCCAGAGTACCATGAAAATGCCACAACTCAAGCCTGTGACCCCAGTGAAGCACTGCAAGAATGAAGAGAATAGCATTGGTGCTCAAAGTGCTCAGCACCGTGAGATGCAGATGACAGAAGCTATCTGACAAGACTGATGCCAATACTCCTGAACCAGAGAACAGCATAAAATGCCACAACTCGCCTGTGAGCCCAGTGAAGCACACAAAATAGCACTGGTGCTACAAAGTTCTCCAGCTCCTGGAGATGGAGACAACAGAAGCTGTCTGAGAAGACTGATACCATACTCTGAGCCAGAGTACTCATGAAAATGCCACAACTCAAGCCTGTGACCCCAGTGAAGTACTGCAAGAAATGAAGAGAATAGCATTGGTGCTAAAAGTGCTCTAGCACTGTGAGATGGAGACGACAGAAGCTGTCTGATAAGACTGATGCCAATACCCTGAGCCAGAGAACAGTGTAAAATGCCACAACTCAAGCCTGTGAGCCCAGTGAAGCACACAAAATAGCACTGGTGCTACAAAGTTCTCCAGCACTTGGAGATGGAGACGACAGAAGCTGTCTGACAAGACTGATGCCAATATTCTGAGCCAGAGAACAGTGTAAAATGCCACAACTCAAGCCCGTGAGCCCAGTGAAGCACACAAAATAGCACTGGTGCTACAAAGTTCTCCAGCACTTGGAGATGGAGATGACAGAAGCTGTCTGACAACACTGATGCCAATATCCTGAGCCAGAGAACAGTGTAAAATGCCACAACTCAAGCCTGTGAACCCAGTGAAGTACACAAAATAGCACTGGTGCTACAAAGTTCTCCAGCACTTGGAGATGGAGATGACAGAAGCTGTCTGACAAGACTGATGCCAGTACCCTGAGCCAGAGTACCATGAAAAATGCCACAACTCAAGCCTGTGACCCCAGTGAAGCACTGAAAGAAATGAAGAAAATAGCATTGGTGCTACAAAGTGCTCCAGCACCATGAGATGGAGACAACAGAAGCTGTCTGACAAGACTAATGCCAGTACCCTGAGTAAGAGTACAGTGAAAAATGCCACAACTCAAGCCTGTGAGCCCAGTGAAGCACACAAAATAGCACTGGTGCTACAAAGTTCTCCAGCACTTGAAGATGGAGATGACAGAAGCTGTCTGACAAGACTGATGCCAATATCCTGAGCCAGAGAACAGTGTAAAATGCCACAACTCAAGCCTGTGAGCCCAGTGAAGCACACAAAATAGCACTGGTGCTACAAAGTTCTCCTGCACTTGGAGATGGAGACGACAGAAGCTGTCTGACAAGACTGATGCCAGTACCCTGAGCCAGAGTACCGTGAAAAATGCCACAACTCAAGCCTGTGACCCCAGTGAAGCACTGCAAGAATGAAGAGAATAGCATTGGTGCTACAAAGTGCTCCAGCACCGTGAGATGCAGATGACAGAAGCTATCTGACAAGACTGATGCCAATACTTGAACCAGAGAACAGTCAAAAATGAAACAACTCAAGCCTGTGACCCCAGTGAAGCACACAAAATAGCACTGGTGTTACAAAGTTCTCCAGCTCCTGGAGATGGAGACAACAGAAGCTGTCTGAGAAGACTGATGCCAGTATCCCTGAGCCAGAGTACAGTGAAAAATGCCACAACTCAAGCCTGTGACCCCAGTGAAGTACTGCAAGAAATGAAGAGAATAGCATTGGTGCTACAAAGTGCTCTAGCACCTGGAGATGGAGACGACAGAAGCTGTCTGATAAGACTGATGCCAGATACCCTGAGCCAGAGAACAGTGTAAAATGCCACAACTCAAGCCTGTGAGCCCAGTGAAGCACCAAAAAAGAATAGCACTGGTGCTACAAAGTTCTCCAGCACTTGAGATGGAGACGACAGAAGCTGTCTGACAAGACTGATGCCAATATTCTGAACCAGAGAACAGTGTAAAATGCCACAACTCAAGCCTGTGAGCCCAGTGAAGCACACAAAATAGCACTGGTGCGTACAAAGTTCTCCAGCACTTGGAGATGGAGAGTGACAGAAGCTGTCTGACAACACTGATGCCAATATTCTGAGCCAGAGAACAGTGTAAATGCCCAACTCAAGCCTGTGAACCCAGTGAAGCTACACAAAATAGCACTGGTGCTACAAAGTTCTCCAGCACTTGGAGATGGAGATGACAGAAGCTGTCTGACAAGACTGATGCCAGTACCCTGAGCCAGAGTACCATGAAAATGCCACAACTCAGCCTGTGACCCCAGTGAAGCACTGAAAGAAATGAAGAAAATAGCATTGGTGCTACAAAGTGCTCCAGCACTCAGGAGATGGAGACAACAGAAGCTGTCTGACAAGACTAATGCCAGTACCCTGAGCTAAGAGTACAGTGAAAATGCCACAACTCAAGCCTGTGACCCCAGTGAAGCACTGCAAGAAATGAAAAGAATAGCATTGGTTCTACAAAGTGCTCTAGCACCGTGAGATGGAGACTACAGAAGCTGTCTGACAAGACTGATGCCAATACCCTGAGCCAGAGAACAGTGTAAAATGCCACAACTCAAGCCCCCAGTGAAGTACTGCAAGAAATGAAGAAAACAGTGTTGGTGCTACAAACTGAGCCAGGCAGCCAGCACCAACATATGAAGACAGAAGATGTCTAAGAAGATTGATGTAAATAACCTTAATCTGTGCATGGTGAGTGGTGAAAAACTTTTAATTGATGAATCTAAAGGATAACTTCTGAACTTTTATGTATATTTTATTAGTGTTTATAATACTGATTATTGCTATGAAGATAGTTAAAATATTCCTGCAATCCTACTAACCAGGGTAAATACAGCTTTTAACTGTCTTCCTTGACCTCTCGGTTTTCTGGTAGATTGAACTGATTTACCATGCGGAACAGCGGGTTGAAAAGGTTGTTTCAGCGTGAGATGCAAGTCATTCTGTGTTTAGGAGACCATTAATAATTTGAATTGCTGTGGATATTTAGGTTATTTATTTGCAATGTTTTTTTAATTACATGCAAGTCTGATAAAGGATAATTACATATATTTTTTTCCTTGGACTACTATACAGGCACCTGTGCCTAGTGGGCCTTATCCAGTTACCAAATAATTTCATTTATGAACAAAAAAATGGAAAGGAGCGGGTTTGGCATAATGGGCGGGCTTGCTACAAAGGGGCGTGACCAACAGAAAGGGGCCCCGAGACCCTGATTTCCTCAGGCCAGGCCCCATCAAACTTAATCTGGCCCCTGCTACACAGGTGTGAGCCAATAGCGCTACCCTGAGAAGGTGCTGAAGTTGAAAACAGCAAATTGCAAGTGATGGTCCGTTCAGTGTTCACACAGCCCAGAGAAATCATGGCAATTTTCAAGCATCATACCTTATCTATCTCTTTGGGGGTAGGTGGATCTGGGCCCTTGCACCATGGAGGTGCTATGGCTGGATCGTGACCGCTGCCGAGGGGCAAGTGGCACCTGTAAGGAAGGAGACAGCAGATTAAATAGGAGCAGATGGGAGGAATGTGTCTAAACAGAGACACACAAAGAGAGCTGAGAGCCAACTTGAAAGACAAATCAGGGCAGCCTCAGACAGAGGCAAGGTGTCAAAACTCTATAACACTATAAGAACACTATAAATGTATGAATATTGTCAACAAATAATTATAACTGTAAAAATTGCAAATTAATGAATTAATTAATTACATTTTCTTGTGGTCTTTCTTTCCCATAGGTCATGAAGATCATAGGAAAAGGAATTGTCCTTTCCGTGACTTTTCTACTTGATATTTTGAATTTGGAAATGGGCCTTATCTATACAAAATTATAAAGTAAATAGTAAATTACAAACCTGTGAATTTTATTTCCAATAAGCTGTCTTAACAAACTTTGATTTGTCTAGTACACTGATAGCTACCTGAGAAGTAGAGGCTACCCCAACCTCACCCATCTTTTCATTGTATGTTTTATCCTTTCTTTCTTCTTCTTTCTCCCTCCTCTCCCCAAGTCAACACCCCCTAACCCCCACCTGACACTTTACCCACTCACATTCCTTCTGTGTTAGTCTCTCAACCTGAAGGTTTTGAATAATTTCAAGTTTTTATTCCTTCCTCTTTTTGTATTAATTTGCTTAGAAAATTAATTTAATATAGTTCTTTGTATAACAAGTATGTGAAGTGAGTTAAAATGTAAATATGTCCTTCTGAGTGTTCCAGTTTTAAAAATATTGGCTTAAAAAGGAAGCACCTAACCTAGGTGAACACACCCTCTTATGAAGGCCCGATTTTTGGGCCTGGGCACTAAGGGAGCACAAGCTTTAGAGCATTAAAACTTCTCTGCACCACAGCTCTGCCTGTTGTCTTTTTTTTTTACCTGGAGTACTTCAACATTTGTGGAACAATAAACTGCAGCATATCCTTGCCCTCTGCCTGCTCCAGAATGCAAAATTAAATTGTTCCTCCAGTTCCAATTTTCCTGACCCTTAGCCAGATCCTCCAATTTACTGAGCTTTTTCTTACGATCTTAAATCTCCTTCTTGTCCCACCACTGGGTATCTTCAGGGGAGCTAACACAGTGTTCTGCATCCCTGAGGTGATAATTAAACTGCCCTAGAGTTGGCTTAAGTAATTTAAGATCATCCACTACCTCCAATAGAGTGATTTTAATTAAAGCCAGTTCAGCAAGAAAACAAAATTGAGCTGTTAAGGACCCCTTCAAGCTTGAGGGAGATTTGAGTGGCCAAGGTGTTTAGATGGTTGCAGCTGCAGGGAATGGGTGATGATGGTGGGGGCTTCTGAAGCCTCCATAACTCCTTTCTCCTGGTCTGCAGACATGCGGCATGATCAAAAAGCAGTCAAACGGGAAAAGCAGATATAAAGCAAGTCAAAAGTAAGTATATAACCCGGCCATGAACCTTTAAAATCCCTGCTATTAAGATGTTTGAGCATAGCCTGTCTGGATGCATCCATTCTGTTGGATGACATCATATGACTCCTCCTACTGTAGGTGTTGCATCTTAAATGTGCACTCCATGTCACCAGGGGCTACAGACCTATATCAAACAGGGTAACTTATCACAAGACACCTAGTGACAGGCTTAAGAATGACAAATTCAGAATTTGTTAGTGTGAGCATCCTTGTACTGATAAAATATATTGCTTTTATTTTGATTGCATTTTTAGTGGGTTGAAGTGCTTTTCTCGGGTGAGATTCTATATGTAGGCTGTTACCTGGGAACCACCCTGTTAATTTTAAAAACGTCCTGGTATTATGATACTCTGACTGTGGAGGATATCCTGCTTCACAGTCCAAGTTATTTTGCTGAAAAGTTAATTGTGCTGATAGGTTGGTCTGGGGTAAGGGAAGTGCTCCTAAACATTCTAGAAGCCCATTGCATGAGGTGGCATATTTAATTGTGCACATTTTAACTTTAATTACAGCAAAACTGCAAGCATGAAAACGGAAGTTAGACCAGCATTCTTCCAGTTCATGACACTCAAATTAAGAGCCCCACACAAGTGGGGCAAGCGTGAGTGGGCGAGTGCGCATTTCCACATGTGGAGATATGTGTCGAGACATGCATCTAAGCACATGTCAAGCAAGTAAAGAGGGCAAAGTAGGAACAAACACAGAACTACTGTATTTCAGTGGTTACATTCAGACTGCTTGGGATCATTTCATATCTGGGGCATAAGACATTTATAAGATACTTTATGTGTATATGATCAATTGATCAGCAACATATTGCTGGTGTGTGTTCTGTTAAACATACTTCTAAATACAAGTAACAAAATGAGTGACTTACTCTCCTTGACCCTACCACAAAATCAAGTGTGACGACACCAAGCAGTAACTATCGAGATATTATTATAACATTGGATAGGAAAACTGATTTGAAGTGTACTAATTGCCTTATGTATACCTTTGTTTGTTACACTGCCATCTTGCCCAATTTATATATGTGATAAATGTGTCAAAATAGTGTTTTAAGGGCAGCTATAGACACATTCTATAGCAGATTGGATCAACTTGACAAACAACATGATAGCATGGCAGATAAACTACATAATTTGAATCATCAGGTGGTAACAATGAAAGTAGTGATAGCCTTGTAAACACCCCCACACACTACTACTGAATTAACTACAGCTCACAATCATACTGAAAAAAGGAAACACAAATCAGGGGATGATGCCAGACAAAGTTTAAATTCCAATGATTGGGAGGAGGTCAATTATGGACATAAATCCAAAACTAGATGAAGAGCAATTGGTAATCAAATTGAACTAGCAAGTAGATGCCTGCCCCTAGTTAACTTAACTGATGGGGATGACATCACTATTAATAGGCTGATGAGTGCACACCTAATTCCATCTCTCCCTATCTCACCAAGGGCATTGTAGAGGCACACACCCCTAGAACATCTGGTCCATCTGTTGATGCCCCAGGTGTGCTAAAGAGGGTTGTTATTGTGCAAAAGCATGTCACTAATAAAACAATGTAACCCATTGCCTTGCATCTGTATCTGAAAATACAAATGTAGTCTAAACAGAGAAAGAGTCAAGCATACCTGAGGGATGTAGAGCTGACATGGATATTGAAGAAATTATAGAACAAACAAGGCAGTACTTTGTATTGGGAGATTCTATTGTGAAATACATAGACAAAATAGTTTGCAGAAGAGATAAACAGAACATAGCTTGCTCTTCATTTAGCGGTGCTGGTATCAGGGATATTTATAACATGACAAAAAATATACAGACCCGTTCAGGCACTAACCCTGGTTATAATCCATGCAGGAACCGATAATGTAAACAAACTGTGGAACAAATAAAAATGAATTATTTAGTTTAGCAATACTTTATCAAATATAGGTTGCAAAATATATTTCTCTGAGATCCTCCCGGTTCCAAGGGGTAACCACCATAAAGAGAAGAAAATAAAATCTGTAAATGAATGGTTGAGAAAGTGGACATTGCAAAATGGATTCTCCTCAGTGACTCCTTGGGAATCATTCCATAATCATAACATACTGTTTCATTGGGATGGACTGCATCCAAGCAAACGTGGGGCATACAAATTAGGGAAAATGTTTGAAAACTTAATTTATCAGACTTTAAACTAACCAAGTTGGGAGACAAGGACATATCAGTACCTAATACTGCTAAACAGAAATCTACCAATTACACAATACTAAACATAAATGCAAGAAGCTTAAATCAAATAAAGCTTGTAGAATTCGGGTTACACTTATTAAATAAAAACATTGATATCGCTTGTGTAACTGAAACTTGGTGGGATGACACCAGTAGTTGGTCGAATAATATCTCTGGGTACCAGCTGTTTTATAAAAATAGGTCCAACAAAAGAGGAGGGTGTGTGGTTGCTATGTGTCGAACAACATACAATGTGGTGAACTCCTGTTAATGCTGAATTAAATAGTGGAAATCTTTTTCTGTGAGAAATCAGCTTGTCTGTATCATAGCTCTGTTCTTTCCAATCAAACCTCTATTTTTTTTCTAACTACAGTATATAACACATGGCTGTTTAGTGAATATAAAATAAATCTAAATGTTCATTCACAGAAAGTTTGTCTTTCATGTAGCCTTCATAAATACAGTCATGTAAGAATATTTTTTTCATGTCAGATTAACAAGCAGGTGCTTGTCACACTCCACTGCATATGTACTGTCAGAACTCACAAATTTCAGTTCATTGGTGGTTTCTGTGTGAAAATACATCATGTATGTATGTAACTAAAAACACTATGTGGCATCCCAATGCACCATGTCTCTGCTCCACAGTTGAGGCAGCTGCAGTCTACTGCCACCAGTCCCCTGCCCCACAAGCCCCCTGCCTTCTGCTCAACATTTGAGGCTGCTGCCCATTGTCTTATCGCATACAGTCAGGGATTTTACACCCTGCTGCCTCTTTCTGCTGCCTGAAGAATCAGGACTACTGCATCCTGCCACCCCCCCACCCAAACAATTGGGGTTGCTGCACTCTACTGCCCTCTCTCTCCCCTACCCTGACAGTTAGGGATGCTGCACCTGTTGCCCCTTGTTCCTGTCTCCACAGTCGGGGCTGCTGTGTTGTGCTAAGCCCTAGAGTGCCAGGATTCCTGCCTCAACAGCTGGGGCTGCTGTACCATGCTGCTGTAACACCAGAGGTGGGGCTTTTGCTGCACCCTACTACCCACTTCCATTGCTCCAAATGGTCAGGGCTTCTGCAACACATGTACCCCATCTCACAGTCAAGGCTGCTGTACCCTGATGCTCCATGTGTCCTGCCCACAGTCAGAGGCTGCTGCACCAAGCTGTCTTCTGTCCCCTGTCACTACTGATAGGGCCACTGCACCCTGCTCCTTTCTACACAGTTGGGGTTGCTGTGGCCTGCTGTGTCTTAGAGCCCCATGCCTCTGCAGTTAGGGCTACTGCACTATGCTGCCACTTGCCACAAGATTCAGGGCATTTGCTGCACTCTGTTGCATGCTTCCACAGTTGAGACAGTTATACCCTGCTGTCCCCCTGCCACCAGACTCAGATCCTTTGCTACACCCTGCTGAGACAGGAACAGGGGGCAACATGTGCAGTGCCCCTAACTGTGAGGGTGAGAGAGAGTGAAGGAAGCAGGGTGCAGCAACTTCAGCTGTTCAGGAAGGGTGCAGCACAAGATTAAGGGCATTTGCTGCACCCTGTCCCCTACCTGTGGAGGCAAGGGGCTGTGTGGTGCAGCCGGGCACAATGGTGGCAGGGGACAAAGGACAGCATGGTGCAGAAGCCTTGACTGTGGGACAGGGCACAGGTGGGCATCAGGGTAGAGCAGTCCTGACAATAGCACAGGATGCACATTGTGCAGCATCCCAGCCCATTTGGGGCAATGGAAGTGTGTAACAGGGTTCAGCTGCCCCAACTGTGGATGCAGGTAGCATGAGACTCTAGGGTGTAGCACAGCACAGCAACCTTGACTGTGGAGATGGGAACAGGGGGGCAACAGGGTGCTGTGGCAATGACTGTGGTGGTGGGACAGAGGGTAGCTGGGTGCAGCAGCCCTGAATGTTCAGGCAGGAGACAGGGGTGGCATCAGGATACAGCAGCCCAAACTGGGGGACAGGGTGCATCAGCCATGCCTGTTTGGGACAAGATATGTGGGCAGCAGGATGTAGCAAAGGATCTGACTCTGGTGGCAGGGGGACAGCAGGGTGCAACTGCCTCAACTGTGGAGGCATGCAACAGGGTGCAGCAAATGCCGAGGATCTTGTGGCAAGTAGCAGTATGGTGCAGCAGCCCAAATTGCAGGGGCATGGGCCTCTAGAGCACAGCAGGCCATAGCAACCCCAACTGTGTAGAAAGGAGCAGGGTGCAGCTTTCCTGTCTCTGGTGATAGGGGATAGAGGACTGCATGATGAAGAAGTCTCGACTATGGTGCAGAAAACATGGGGCATCAGGGTACAGCAGCCCTGACTGTGAGATGGGGTATGGGTGGTGCAGCTGCCCTGCCACTTTGGGGCAATGGAAGTGAATAACAGGATGCAGCAAAAACCCCACCTCTGGTGGCTAGGGCAGCATGGTACAGCAGCCCCAGCTGTGGAGGCAGGGAACCTGGCACTCTAGGGCTTAGCACAGCACAGCAGCCATGACTGTGGAGACAAGAACAAGGGGCAACAGGTGCAGCTTCCCTAACTGTGAGGGTAGGGGATAGAGGGCAGCAGTATGCAGCAACCCCAAATGTTTGGGCAGGGGGTGGCAGCTCTGATTCTTTAGGCAGGAGATGGAGGCAGCAGGATGCACAGTCATTGACTGTGTGGGAGAACACGGTGGGCAGCAGGATGCAGCAGCTTCAAATGTGGAGCAGAAGGCAGGGGCTTGTGGGGCAGGGACTGGGTGGCAGTAGACTGCAGCTGCCTCAACTGTGGGGCAGAGACACGGGGCATCAGAATCCCACATAGTGTTTCTAGTTATACCTAACATGATGTATTTTCACACAGAAACCATCAAATAACTGAAATGTGTGAATTCTGACAGGTGCCTGTCACACTCTGCTACAGTATTTGAAGAACATGTACTGTTTGTCAATCTGACATGAAAAAAAGTTTTCTTACTCGAATGTATTTATGAAAGCTACATCAAAGACAAACTGTTTCTGTGAATGAACAAAATTGAGATTTATTTTATATTCATTTAATAGCCCTGTGTTTTATAGTTAGAAAAAAATCTGAGTTTTGATTAGAAAGAACTGAGAGCTGTGATACAGATTTCTCACAGAGAAAGATTTCCACTACTTCAATTCAGCACTGAAATTAAAATGATCAGCTTTTTATGAGAATATAATGATATATTTTAAGCTGATCTATCTAAACACAAGTCAGAGACTGGGGTTGTAAGAAACTTGGGAGAGCTCAGCAAACCATTAACTCTACAAACTACTGCTCTGGTTGGCAATCTGAAACAGCAAGCTACTCCAAAATGATGCCATCGCACTCTACATTTGACTGAGAGGACAGAAATAACTCCACTGTTTTCAGCCATTGTAGAGCAAGTTAACATATACTGATTTAAAGAAAATCACAAAACCAAACAGCATGAAATTTTCAGAAAACACTAATCATGATACAGGAACTTGAATTTCAGCTTTTCAAGCTTTTATAAAAAATATGTAAAAACCATTGCACATGATGTTTAAGGTAGGATCCCATTTCCATATAGTGTTGGAGGACTTCACTTTTGTTGTTGAACTGCACTACTGGATCATTCTCTGATTCTGCCTCATAAGATGAAGGAGGCTTCCCGACAGGATATATTTCTTTTAGAGTTTTCAATTTAAGCTCCCCACTGACACTCTGAGTTTGAGCAGTTCCACATCTCACCATTTCTGAGCACTTCACTTGTTTTTATGGGTAATCTCCTCAACTGTGGTCTATGTGTCTATGAATGTGACTTTTCTCATTCACAGTCATCAGTGTGACACTTTCTTTGACTATTTACTTTGTCAACTTCTTGCCCTTTGCTCCTCGATCACCGGAGTAAGTACATACAGTAAAGTTATTGACAAAGTTGTGGATATTACTTGCTTCTTGTGGAGCAATATGTACTGGAGTGGCATCTCTATGTACCTCATGCATCAACATGGACAGGCTGATTGTCTGGTATTCAGGTTTTTCCTTTTCTACGATGTCTGTGTCAGCTCAGATGCCTGGATCCTGTCTTGGATGTTTGTTCTGACTTTTTTAGATTTCCTCATTAAGTTGAGAATTCCCTCTTTACTTATCATCTTGGACTTGAAAGATATGCCGGTCATTATGATAGGGACACTACCAGGAATATCACTTTATTGCTCTTTGTGGCTGCTGATATGTATTACACTTTGAAACTTTTATTGTTAATCAAATGTTTATTTGACTTCTGTGCTCCTTTTACTTGTTGCCAACCTAATCTTGTCTCTTCTCCTTTTACTTTTTTACCTTGAAGGAATTACCAGCAGTCTTCAGACATGTATACTGCTATCAATGCCCTTTTTATTTTATTTTGTATCCTTCTGTTCTCATTTTTCTCTTGCATGCCATTTAATACAGTGTGGGTTGTACACTTTGTTGTATAGTATGTCTCTATTTGTAGTTTTGCTGTTTTGTCTAGGGTAATGTGGGCTAACTTAGTTTTGTTGGTTTCCACAGGAATTACTCCCTATTATTTCTTTGAGTCTTTATATAAACATTACCTCACATCTGGTGATCATACTGAGATGAGGAGCTCTTTGGTCACTGTATTTTTCTATGGATCCCTTTAAGAAGCTGGGGTTCAGATTTTAGTTGGGCTCTTCCTTTAGGTTCATAGGGAGCTTCCCTGGTCCTTTAGGTAGTCCTGAGTAGATGAAGTATCACCCTGGCGTAAAGGGTGTTCCTTTTTTATTATGTTATATCCTTTCTATGTATTTATTGCATTCCATTGTTTCTCCCTGCATCCCCTGTTTGCTTTTATTTTACATGGGGGGTAAAATCCTTTTTATGTATTTTAAAGCCCAGAGTTATGACTCAGTCAAATCAACATTGCTGTACTTTTCTGTGCCTCTCTTTAGGGGTTATCTGCCGTGGTGAGGTTGAGTACCCAGAAGGGGGGCAGGGAAGAATTGTGTAGTAAGGTTCTGGTTGTTTGTTCTTATTGGCATCATGGCTGGAAAATGTTTGGAGGTCAGTCACTAGGACTGGGGGAAGTTTATCTGTTTGTTTTCTTTGTTTGTTGTTTTTTGGGGGGATGATGGCTTTAGGCCATGGGGTATTTTTATTTGGGGTTGGATGAGGGGGCACCACCCTAGTATCCAGGTTATTGCTTTAATTTACTTGGTAGCCTGAAGTTCTGCTAAGGTACTAGTTACCACTCAGGCAGTCTCCATCTCAGATTGGGGGATTGGGGTTGGGTTGGTTTGCTTCTATGTTGGTTGCAGTATTGTTGGGGGGTTCAGTGGAGGAATGACCTTCATGATTTCTTTTCTTTTATTCCTTTTGCAGGACCTTATGTGTTTGATTTAGATTACATATTTTCCTTATGTCTTCCTGTATCAAATATGCATCTTGGAATGTAAAAGATCCCCTCTCCAGGGTGAAAAGATTTCAAATTATAAAGCACTTGCAACAGTTGCACTGTCTGATTTCTTTTTTGCAATACACCCATTTGCTTGCCTTGGACAGCCTCCTCTTCCATAGATAATCAGCTTTGCAGGTATTTGTTGCTGGTAATAGCACCAGTAGCAAAAGGGTTGCCATACTAGTCTCCAGAGGGGTTAAATTTCAAGACCTGCAGAGTCTAGAGGATCCCCAGGGGTGCTACATCCTAGTCAGAGGAATACTGGATAACACCAAAGTTTTGCTGGGAAGTATTTATGGACCTAATGTTGATATGCCCTCCTTTTTCACTGCCCTGTTCATCCTTCTGGACCCCTTCATCTCTCTTCCCTTGAAAAAGCCAAGCACAATGAAACCGGTTGGTAGCGTTGTTTGCTGCTACCGTGCCATTTGGTACAAATAAATAAGTTTTACACTAAATTAAAAAGTGAGTCCTGTTGCCAGTTTGTTTGTTGAAAAAGGCTGTGTAATAATATGTCTTCCCCTCTCCCTGCCAATTACTGGCCCCTGGTGGCCCCTTGTTTCAACTGACCCCCAAGTGATCACAGACGCCATATCACCCCCCATATAAAAACATAATATGACATTCCCTGGTGGCTAGCAGCCTCCCACCCACCAATCGCCAGCCCATATAAAACATTTTTCAGTGTCCATCCAGTTCCCCCACCCACCGATTGCAACCCATATCAAAAATAAAATACCCTCACTCCCTGGTGTCTGGTGGCCCCCCCACCTGCCAATCGCTGGCCCCACACAGAAATAAATGTTAGTGACCATCAGTCAGTCCTCCTCCCCCCACCCACCAATCACCCCTCCATATAAAAAAATATTAATATCATGTCCTCATTCTCTGGAGTCTTGTGGATCCCCCACCCTCCTACTGTACCAGGTAATCCATCACCACCCCGCTCCACCCATCCCAACCAAAAGCTCGTCACCAGCACTGCCCTCCTCTCTCCTCCATGGCTGGCCTCCCAGTGAGCTGAAGGAATGAGTGTATGCTTGTAAGCACACATGCTCATTCATTCAGCTCAGTGGCAGCCAGCCATGGAGGAGAGAGGAGTGCTGTCCTGGCTGCTTGCTTGCTAAGGATTTGTCATGACCTTAGCTTCAATTTGAGACCAAGCACCTTTAGGTAACCTTATGTAACTTTTGTGGTTTTGGTGAAACAGTTTTTTTGTAAATAATAATGTTTGCAGAGTTACTGCAGTCATAACACTCAGTAATTTTACAGGTTAATATGTTCTCCATCAGTGGGCTTACTTTGATGTTTGCAGATTCAAAAATGTTTATCAATATCAGCTTTATTAATAAAAAAGAGCAATTCCAGTTTGTTCAAAGTGCTTGTACAAAGTTCCTAAACAGGTATTACTATTAACCCTTGCAGGGCCATGGACTTGTATATAAATCCAAAATTCCTATATATTCTAATTCTGTCAGCAGCCTAATGGTTAAAATAATTATTTAAAACCAGTCACAAAAATATCTAAAAGTATCAAACAATAATTAAAATCATCAGCAGTTCACAGCTAAAACATTTTAAATAACCATCAAGATTCAAATTGGTTGGGGAAAGCCAGGCTAAAAAGATGTGACTTAAGAGAGGTCTTAAAACTCTGTATGGTCAGGCACTCCTTAATTCAATGAGGTAGAGAATTTCACAGGGTAGGTTCCATAAAAGCAAAAGAGTGGGACCCTGAGGTCTTAAGGCAAAGCCTGAGAATGTCTAGTAATCTCTCATTGGCAGAGCTGGGTGGAGGGGTTGATAGCGAAGAAGGAGATTTTCCAAGTACCGAGGTCCCTGCCCATGTACAATTTTATAGGCCAGTAACCTGACCTTGAAGGTAATCCACCACTGTACCAGCAGCCAGTGCAGTCTGTAGAGCACAGGCATGATGTGGCAAGATCTTGAAGTGCCAGTCAATAACCTGGACACTGCAGTCTGCACCAGCTGCAAGCAGTGGAGATCAACCCTCAGAAGCCCAAGGTAATGGGCATTGCAGTAGTCAAGGTGGGAGGTCATGAAGGCATGGACCAAACTTGGAAGATCATCGGGTGGGACCAGATGTCTCACCCAGTTGATAGTCCTCAGATGAAAAAAAAGAATCCTTAACAATGGCTGACACATGAAATTTAAGCATCAGGCCATCATCAAAAATAATACCCAGGTTTTGCACCTTAGCAGAGGTCATCAGCTGGACACTGCCAAGCCAGAGCCCAGAGGGATGTCCAGTCAATGGCCCCATACCTTGATGACCTGGGTCCACTACCAACACCTCAGTCTTCTTCAGGTTCAACTGCAGCCAGCTGGCATTCATCCAATCCTGAATTTTAGTAAGACAGTTGTTAGAAACCGAGACAGCTCCACCCTGTTCAGGCACAAAGGACATGTATAGCTGAGTATCATCTGCACAGCAGTAAAAACTCAGACCATACTGCCTAATAATGTATCCTAATAGCAGCATATACATTGCAACCAACATGGGTGATGAGATGGAGTCATGTGGTACCCTGCAGGACAGGGGGAAAGTGGTCAAGGAATAAATCCCTGAAATCACTCTCTGTGTCCTACCCTCAAGGAAAGATTGAAAGCATCTGAGGACTGGACCAGATAGTCCCACAGAAAAAAACAGCAGGTGCTCCAACAACACACCATGGCCCACAGTGCCAAATGCTACAGAGAGATCAAGGAGGATCAAGATTGAAGGAGTCCTCTGATCCATTGCTATTAGGAGATTAAGTAGCCGAACAAGTGCCATCTCAGTACTATGTCTCTTCCTTAATCTGGACTGGAGAGGATCGTTGACTTTGTGGATGGTCAAATGATCATCCAGCTGCAATGCAACCACCTTATCAATAATCTTACCCACAAAGGGCTGGTAGAATTTATAAAGATCCATCAGTCTAAGTTTATCCTCAGCTAGATCTGTTTTCTGCCAATGCCTCTCTAACCTTCACCCCACTCTCCTCAGCTCCTTCAATTCATTCAGTGGATAAATGTTTATTTTCATTATAAGTCTATGAAGAGTTCCAACATAGTCTTTTTTTTTCTTTGTTTAAATAGCTCAACATCTTGGGCTAAGCAGCAGGATCATACATCCATAAAGGTGCCATATTAGAATGTGGTTACCATAGAACTCCTGTAGCTTTTTGTTTTGGTAAGGAGTTTATTGCTTAGGTCCTGTAGGCTTTTTTCAAGAAAAAATTCCAGTGTCTCTTAATATAATCCTGTTAAGGCCAGCTTAGGAGGGTCATTTTTGCCCATCTGCTTAAAACCAAGTCATTGAAATATTTTTTTGTAGAGTACATGTTAAGTAAATTCATTAACACTGACCCCAATGTCTTGTATAACTTCCCAGTTATGCAGCATAGCCTAATAATATAAAGAACATAATAATAATAGTAATAATAATACTAAAAATAATAATAAAATTACTCTAAATATTTCCAAATTCAGGATTTGTTCCTACATTTCCCCCTTTTTGAAATAAAAATACACCCTGGAATAATGCATTTTCTAATTCAAAACTGTAATCCTACCATATGGGTATACAGTGTAAGCATCACTGGGAAATGGATCACTTTGCATAATACTGTATCATTATGGTGTAACTTATGACATCATTGGCACATGACAACATCATCTGTGACATCACCGCCTGTGATATCATCGCCTGCGACATCAAAGGAAGCGTACTTATTCACATAGAAAATCCAACTGTTGTAGCATCACACATGATTACACCTACATACACTTTTCATTTAACTGCTTTGACATTTATCTTTGACACATTTAAGTTATTTTACACATTTTACCAACAGAACAAATGATTAACTTAGTCACTGGCTTCAGTATCATTATTTAACTCTTCAGCATGGCTATTTTCACCATTTGTACATTCTTTTTTATTTAAAACATCTTAGAAACATAGAAACATAGAATTTGATGGCAGATAAGGACTGCTTGGCCCACCTAGTCTGCCCATTTTCCTACCTAACAGATAAGCTGCAGATCCTAGTTAACCAACAGCTTACTTCCTCCTACCCCCCACTAGGACTGCCTTATGTCTGTCCCATGCATTCTTGAATTCCACCACTGTTCTTGACTCCATGACCTCCTCAGGGAGGCTGTTCCATGCATCCACAACCTCTCTGTGAAAAATACTTCCTCACATTACTCTGAGCCATCCCCCCTCTATCTTCAAATTGTGCCCCCTTGTTCTTGCACATCTCTTTTTCTGAAAGATGCCACCCTCTTGGACTTTGTTGATTCCCTTGAGGTACTTGAAAGTTTCTATCAGGTCCTCTCTTTCCCTCCTTTGCTCAAGGGTATACATATTAAGCTCCTTTAGTCTTTCTTCGTATGTCTTCTGGTGCAGACCCTGCACCATTTTGGTTGCCCTCAACTGGACAGCCACCACTCTGTCTATGTCTTTGTGGAGATGGGGTCTCCAGAACTGCACACAGTACTCCAGATGGGGTCTCACCAACTGTCTGTACAGAGGGATAACAACTTATTGTTTTCTACTATTGATGCTCTCCCTATGCATCCCAGTATCCACCCTTACTGCCTTCTCACATTGCTTGTCCACCTTAGGTCATCTGATATAATTACCCCCAGGTTCCTTTCCATTTTTACTGGTGTCAGTATCTCACCCCCCATTGTGTACTCTTCCCCTGGGTTTTTGTTTTCCAGGTGCATTACCTTGCACTTCTTTGCATTGAATCTGAGTTGCCATACACTTGACCATTCCTACAACCTTGCCACGTCCCTTCTCATCCTTCCCACTCCATCTTGTGTAGTATTAAGTATTGTATAGCCTCAGCTGATTAATATGAACCCATTTTAGTATTACTTTGTTAGTGGTTTTCTTTTTTATCACAATTTGGTATGCTACAGGTGAGACTTTGTCTTTAATTACAAAGGGGTCTTCTTAGCTTGGAAGGGACTTTTTAACTTTAGCCTTATCCCTGCTGTAGCTAAAGTAAAATACTTTATCTCCAATTTGATACTCATTCAGATTAGCTTTCTGGTCATAATATGACTCATAAGCATGAACACTTTCCTCTAAATTCTTTTGAGCAAATGCAAATGTCTCTTGCAAATGCTGCTTTAAATGAATTACATATTCATGTGCTTTAGTGGCACTGCCAAATTTACATCTCTTGTTGTATACAGGAGGTGCAAAGGTAACACCATTTGCCTTCCAGTCATCATTTCAAAAGGTGAGCTGCCTGTGGATGTATTAGGGGTGGCACAGATGGCCATTAACACCAGTGGTAATTTTATATGCCAATCCTTTCCTGAAGAACTGAAATATTTCTTTAGTGCATACACAATTGTCTGGTTAGTGCATTCCACCTGTGAGGGTGATTTTGGATGATGGGACACATGTAGTGTCCATTGAACCCCTAGTATTTTCCACATATTTTCTATCACTTTACCTGTGAAATGAGGACCTCTGTCAGATTCTACTCTCATTGGTAGTTCACAGTGGCTAAATACATGGTTTATTAATAATACAGCTGTGGTTTCAGCAGTGTTACTTGTAGCAGGTAGACACTCAACCATTTTGTGAACAGACATGTAACTGTTATAATATATTGATTACCCCTTGAGGACTTTGTAACAGGGCCAATCAAGTCAATTTGGGTATCAGACCAGGACATGTTGACTCATTTTGTCTGAAGTGGTGCCCAGTGCTTTGAAGAAGCAGGCTGGAACTTGCAACATGTTATACACCCCTGCACATACTTTGTCAGATTACTATATATGTAAGGCCAGCAGGCTACCTCTTTTAGCATTTCATATGTCCTTCTATCTCCCCATGTGCCCCAATGGCTCATCATGGGCATGTTCTAACATAATCCCACAATGGCCTAGCGGTACCACTCTTCTGGGCTCATGTGACTCTCCACTGGTTCTTAACAAGAGATCATTCCTTAATTGGAATTTACCTTTTTGGTCATACATGGCTTTCAGTTCTTGGTTGTCCTGTAGGTCACTCTCAAAAATCACATTTACAGTGGGATCCTGGATGAAATGATAACACTTTCCTACTGTTTTGTCTTCTTGTTGCAGTTTTACCAGATCAAAATCAGGTTTGTCATTATACAACTGTAAAACCTTATTTTCCTGTTCCTGTCATTTTTGCTGATGGGGAACCACATACACACTTACTTGGACAGGAGGAACAAAGTTCCATGTTTCCCCTTTCAGAGTACCTTCCCTATCTAGAGCATCTGCTAGGTCATCTACTGTTTTGTCTGGTCCCTGAAGTTTTGAATGTCCCTTTACCTTTTTCCAATAGACTATTAAACCATGGTTCTGAATTAACTGGTCTATAGCTAAAATGAGTTCTGCATGCATCACCTTCTGATTTCTTGAACTTATCATACCATTCACCTTCCACCCTGGTAAATGTGTAATGAAATTATGTTTAACATAATCAGAGTCAGTACAAATTACAATACCTTATAAGTACAGTATACCGCACTGCAGTTTGTATTGCTACATGGATGGCTGCAACTTTGCATATTGGTTTGTCTTAGAAACCAGCTTTTCTGATAGGAGGACATGGGGTATTTTCATGTCACACCACTCCTAGATCACAATGCCAGTTTCCATCTTGTTTGAATGAACAACCATAAACATATAGTCTAGAAACATTCTTACATACATTTTCATCATAAGGAGGGTGTCTGTTTTTTTGTCATGCTATAGTCAGGTCTAAAGGTTGCAGAGGCTCTTGTACTGGATCTACATCTATAGGAAGATCATGCATCTCCAGATCTGCTAGTCCTTGAGCTACAGCTTTCTTTTTATTCTTGGTGTATTTAACTTCTAAGGGTAGGCCCTGGTACATTAAAGTCCAAGCCACAATTCTACTGCTAGACACATTACCATCCCTGAGTTTCTGGCTTTGCAGGAAAGCAGTAGGTTGGAGAAAAGTCTCTACAACAACTTTTTTTTACCACAGATATAGTTTTTGAACCATTGCACTACCTTTACAATAGAAAAAAAAAACCTTTTCACAGTCTGAAAACTTTTTCTTAACATCACTTAATGTTTTGCTAGTATAAGCAATTACACAACAGTTTGAATCATGTTTCTGATATAACACTGCACTGATTCTGCTGTTAGTGTACCCTATTTCCAGATAAAAGTCCTTATCAATTTGTGGGTAAGCAAGGCATGGAGCTTGGCTCAGACTATCTTTCAAAGCTTGCATGGCACTGTCTTGCTCTTTCACCTATACCCAGGGTTCTTCTTTTTTCAGTAGCCTGGTGAGGGGACTGGCAATTTCAGGATAGTCCTGGACAAACTGTATTGAGTAATTACAGATTCCAAAGAAACTGTGTCACTCTCTTGAGGTTTTGAGTGGACCAGTTTTCTGAACTACTTTTACTTTATTGTGCTGCAGTAGCAGCCCATCAGGCCCAACTTCTTACCAAAGATAGTTTACCTTATTTCTGAACCACTGTCCCTTTGTCAAAGACAGTTTGGCACCAGCATTGTTCAGCTGATTTAACACATGAGTTACCTCAACCAGGTGTTCATCAGAATAATTGCTTTTGATCAGTACATCAGCTATGTAGACCAGATTTCCTTGACTTTCAGCATCAGGCATGGCCTTGTGCAGAAAGATATTGAAATCTGCAGGGGAGTTTAAGTATCCAAATGGACACCTGTTCCACGTGTACTGTCATCTTCCAAAAGTAAAAGCCAATTTGTGTTGATCTTTGGTATTTACTTTTAATGTCCACAACCCATTTGCTATATTCACTTGGTTCACTGGGTTCAGAGCAGACTAAAAAGACAGAGGTCCATAGAGCTGCTCCTAATTATGACAGAATATAATAATTCAAACTTCCCCTATTGCAATATGTTTGTCTAATCTGTTTTTTAAATTGCTTCTTGGATATGCTACAAATGACATTATGCAGAAGTCTAGTCCATAAACTAACTGAAGGATTTGTATAACAATATTTTATTTTATTTGTTTTAAATCTTCTGGTCTTTATTTGCAATGGGTGCCCTCTTAATTCAATGTTTTCTTCTTTATATTCGATTTTTAGTTCTGTCATAAGTTCAGGATCATTTAATATGTTAAAGAAAAAGATCATGACTCCCCCTCTGTCTTCTCAGTTCTAAGCTGTCTAAGTGTTTAAGTCTCATTGTATGCATAATTTTTTAATGTTCATATTGTTTTTGTAAATCATCATTGTACCCTTACGAGTTTGTTAAATTTTTTTGGTGTATAGCGACCATAACTGACTTATCTAGTCTAATATAGGTCGAACATAGGCCACATATAGGGGTATAAGGGCTTCTTCATCTCTGCTTTTAATACTTCTTTTTATTGCCATGAGTGTTCTATTGGCCTTAGCTAATACTGTTGTATATTGTTTTTTAAAGGAAAATTTGTCGTATATAATTACACCCGAATCCTTTCCAGATTTTTTTATGGTAGTGGATTTCCATTATTGTTATATTGAGTGAATTTGTTATTTTAAACTTTATGTATTGAGCAACATTTGTCAGTGTTTAATTTCATACCCCACTTTTGGGTCCAATTTACAATAATATCTATGTCACATTGTAGTGACCTAGTTTGAGTTTCTGTTTCAGCTGATCCACACAATTTAGTGTTGTCAGCATAATTTATAACATTATTTGTAATTTTGTTTTCTAAATCTACAATGAATAATTACAATATTGTTGAACCCAGCACAGATCCTTATGGGACCCCACTGGTCACTTGACCCTCGGTAGAGAGATGACCTAGAATTGAAACCATTTGTGTTCTAACAACCAATCATGTAGTGATTGAATTATGTGTGGGTCCAGATCATAATTAAACAATTTGTTATGTATAGTCCAATGTGGGACCATATCAAAAGCCTCGCTGAAGTTGAAAAGAACACCATCAACAGGAGTGCCTTTGTCTAAGAAATTGCTTATATATTCATAAAAACAAATAAGATTGGTTGTAGGTGAACATCCTTGTCTAAAGCCATGGTGTCCTGAATCAAATAAAGAATTGTTCCAACTTGTTGCTGAATCTTATTTTTGTCAGTGTTTCTAATATTTTACAGGGTATTGAAGTTAGACTAATTGTTCTGTAGTTTGAAACTTTATTTTAATGCCCTTCTTGAAAATAGGTGTAATAGGCTGCTGAGAGAGAGAGAGAGAGAGAGAGAAAGCAGCCAAAGCTTCCTTAAATCATGGAGGCAATTTAATAGACAACACTAAATTGAATTATTACTTTTTGGACCTGTGTAAGTAACTAGTTTTGATTCCCTGTTTTTTGGGTTGACTTTTCTTAGTTTAACTTTTATTTGCCAGGGAGGAACTGTAGCTGGGAGACATTTTCAATCATTTGTGACTAGACCTGTTACTTAACCTCTGTGAAATAGATGTCTGAACGGAAGGAAGGCACTCCCTGGGGTGGAGAGTCAGAGTTGTAAGTGATTGTTTCTGGAGGGCACAGGTTTACTCCCACCCACCCCAAGCACATAACTTCCTTTATAGCAGGGGTTCTGACATCATTTCTTCAAAGCTGCTAGCAACTTATGCCTGTTTATATCCTTAAAGGCGCAGTACACTGAATAGGGGTAGAGACACTCACAAGCTTGCACACACTAAAACAAGAAAAACAAAAAAAGAAAATTATCTGTAACAGGAAGGGACACAGTCATGTGGGGAGTGGTGAAATTCACTGGCTGTGGAGCAGCAGTCTTCCAGGAGACATTCTTGAGACTGCATTGTTGCCCTATTTGCAGGCACCTCTCTTGTCTGAAGAAGGAGGTTGTTCATCTCCATGCTGACCTGGCAAGGATTTGGAAAACCTGCTCCCCCATCCAGGGACCACCCAGGCCACCACCACTACCTCAGAGGTTACCAAGAAAGAGGAGTGGTTGGACCATGGTGGGCTCAGAGAAAGTGAGGGTGGTGGAACTGAGGCACATCCCTCCAGCTGTGCCTCTCCACAATTTATTTGTCACTATGGAAGAGAATGGTTCCTCTATGGAGGCACCCACAGTGGAGACCAAGGAGGATGCTGGGAACCTCTACAATGGACACCCACAGGAGGGTGGCACAGGACACCACAGAGGGAGGAAACAACTCCTGGTGGGGGACTCAATTGTTAGGGGTAGAACTGGGGAGGGAGGGGTAAGGGAGGTAAGGTGCCTGCCTGGCACCATGGCTTGGAGGTACAGGAAACAAATCCTCAGGATCATGGGAGCAGTTGCAAGAGGGAGTGAGCTGGATGTCATTTTCCACCTAGGGACAAATTACCTGGCTGAGAATGGGATCAGAGCAGTGCAACAGGAGTTTGTGGAGTTGAGGAGGGGCCTTAGACAAGTAGCACACATGGTCACTTTCTCATTAGTGCTACTTGTCTATGGCGTGGATGCGGCTAGGGTACTCCACACCATGGGATTCAATGACTGGTTGAAAAAGTGGCACAGAGCTCAGGGATTTGACTACATTGGGGAGTGGGGCTCCACCTGGAGGGATGCAGGCTTATACTGGCACAACAGTCTGCATCTATCCAGAAGGGAGCCAGAATCCTAGGTGATAGGTTTAAATGCTTCATTGGCAAGCATTTAAACTAGCCAAGGGGGAGGCACTGAAAAAGAGAAGGGAAATCCTAGGGCCCTCCCAAAATCAGGGTAGTTAGTGAGGTAAATACCAAGCTAGAGCAGTCGATATGGAGAAAGGCAGGGGTAAATGGAGAAAAAGACAATGGCAGTAAGGACAGGGATGGGGCAAAAAGAAATAAAGCCATAAAAAATGGAGGGTAATGAGTACCAATGCCCATAGTCTAGGTAAAAAGCTCCCCAAAATGGTGGCCTTGATGGAAGAAGGATGCCTGGATATCACGGCAGTCACAGAAACATGGTACACATAGAACCATGACTGGGATATCAACATACCAGGGTACACAACCTACAGGATGAACAGGCAGGGAAGAAGAGGAGGAGGAGGAGAAGTAGCTCTCTATGTAAGGGAAGGGATCAAAGCAATGGAACTAAAGGGTAAACAGGGAGGAAAGGAGGCACTGTGGGTCACCCTGGAGACTGGAAATGGCACCACAATCCATACAGGGGTTGTATACAAACCCACATCTCAGGGGGAGGAAATGGACAAGGAAATGATAGAAGGCATCCTTAGGATGGCAAAGAAAGGGGAGATATTGCTGATGGGGGACCTGAATATGCCAGATGTTAACTGGAGCATCTTTGCTGCAGCCACATCCAAGATCAGGGCCATTCTCGATGTCCTACAGGGGGCATACCTCAGACAGCTCATTTTGGAACCCACTTGGGAGGGAGCAGTCTTAGACATGGTAATCGGAAATGGGGACGGAGACAGGATCTCTGATATTAAAGATGGTAGCCATCTGGGAAAAAGCGATCATCAAACAGTGTGGTTCATGATAAACTTAGCTGTAGAGTCAAGCCATACAAAAGTGAAGGTACTGGACTTCAGGAGGGTTGATTTTGTCAAAATGGGAGAGTGCCTCAGAAAAGCACTAGCAAACAGGCAAGAAGGTGGGGTGGAGCAACAATGGGGAAACATCAAAACCACCATCACAGAGGCAATAAGCCTTTGTGTGAAGCAAATAAACAAATCAAAACAAAAGAAAACACTATGGTTCTCAAAAGAAGTGGTGGGGAAAGTTAGGGAAAAAATAGCATTCAGGAAGTATAAGGAAACACAGAAGGAGCAGGACAGAGAACTGTAAAAGTTAAAGCAGAAAGAAGTGGGGAAGACAGTCAGAATAGCAAAGGCCCAAACTGAGGAAAAGATAGCCAACTCAGTTAAGAAGGGGGATAAAACCTTTTATAGGTACATTAGGGAGCAAAGAAAGACTAAGGCAAGGATACTGAGGCTTAATAAAGAGGAAGGTGGTTGGGCAGAGATCGACAGTGAAAAAGCAGGGATAATGAATTAATTCTTCTGCTCAGTAGTCACAATGGAAGAGCAGGGGGATATACCTAATCCAGTCAATAGAAGCACTCTGGATAGGGGAGTTGATATTAGTCCTTTCACAGAAGAAAGGGTTCTGAAAGAACTCTTAAAATTGAAGCTGGATAAAGCAATGAAGTCTGATGGGATTCACCCCAGAATTCTAAAAGAACTAAGGGAAGAACTAGTAATACCACTGACTAGCATTTTTAATAAATCATGGGAGGATGGTGCGATACTTGAGGACTGGAGGAGGGTGGATGTGATTCCCTTTCACAAAAGTGGGAGCAAGACAGAGGAAGAAAACTACAGACCTGTCAGTTTGACCTCAGTGGTAGGGAAATTGATGGAACCACTTCTGAAGGAAAGAATTGTTGAGTACCTAGAGGTCAGTGGGGCACAAGACCAAAGACAGCATGGATTCACAGCAGGAAGGTCATGTCAGACAAATCTAAATGATTTCTTTGACTGGGTGACCAAAGTAGTAGACCAGGGAGATGCTGTGGACATGGCCTACCTAGACTTTAGCAAGGCATTTAACACAGTCCAGCACAAAAGATTAATAAATAAATTAGCCAGCCTGGGAGTGGGTCCCAGGGTGGTAGCCTGGGTAAAACACTGGCTGGACAACAGGACACAGTGCGTAATAGTAAATGGAGTCCACAGTGAAGAAAGGGGGGTTACTAGTGGGGTACTGCAGGGTTCAGTACTGGGGCTGGTCCTTTTTAATGTCTTTATAAGTAACATTGCAGAGAGACTGGAAGGGAGCGTATGTCTCTTTGCAGAATGACACAAAGATCTGCAACAGGGTTGATATGCAAGGTGGGGTGGAAAGGATGAAAAGGGACATGGCAAGGTTGGAGGAATGGTCAAATGTATGGCAGCTTAGATTCAATGCAAAGAAGTGCAAAGTAATGCACCTGGGAAACAAAAACCCAGGGGAAGAGTACACAATGGGGGGTGAGATACTGACAACAACAAAAATGGAAAGGGACCTGGGGGTAGTCATATCAGACAACCTAAATGTGGGCCAGCAATGTAAGAAGGCAGTAAGGAGGGCTGGGGTGATACTGGGATGCATAGGGAGAGGCATCACCAGTAGAAAACAGGAAATTATTGGCCCTCTGTACAGATAGTTGGTAAGACTACATTTGGAGTACTGTGTACAGTTCTGGAGACCCCATCTCCGCAAAGACATACACAGAGTTGAGGCTGTTCAGAGGATGGCAACTAAAATAGTGCAGGGTCTGCTCCAGAAGACATATGAAGAAAGACTAAAGCTTAAGATGTATAGCCTCAAGGAAAGGAGAGAGGGGGGGACATGATAGAAACCTTCAAATACCTCAAGGGAATCAACAAAGTCCAAGAGGGTAGCATCTTTCAGAAAAAGAGATGTGCAAGAACAAGGGGGCACAATTTGAAGATAGAGGGGGGACAGCTCAGAGGTAATGTGAGGAAGTATTTTTTCCCAGAGGTGGTTGTAGATGCATAGAATGGCCTGCCGGAGGAGGTCATAGAGCAAAAACAGTGGGGGAATTCAAGAATGCGTGGGAAAGACATAAGGCAATTCTAGTCGGGGGTAGGAGGAAGTAGGCTGTTGGTTAACTAGGATCTGCAGCTTATACGTTAGGTAGGGAAATGGGCAGACTAGGTGGGCCAAGTGGTCCTTATCTGCTATCAAATTCTATATTTCTATGTTTATCCTCTTTTGTTAAAGATTGCACTATCGGGCTTTATGCAGATGATACTGTTCTTTTTTTCGCTCACAAAGATTTAAAATTCTTAACTTCTATCCTAGCTGACTTCAGTACAGTTGCCAATTGGTTTTCTTCAAATGTATTACTTTTAAATGCTAAAAAGAAACCTCAGACTATGTTATTTGGTTCACAGTCTATCATTAACAATGCTTGTTCTTCCTTTTCTATTACTCTTAAAGATGTTGCACTTCAGCTTGTTCAAGAATTTAAATATTTGGGCTTGACATTTGATCCTACCCCATCTTTTAGGTCACATATTCATAATACTACTGTAAAAACTTGACAGTGCTTAGGTTGACTGAGAAGGGCAAGACACTGTTACTAACAGACTAGAAAACCATAGTGGCTCAATCCATCTTTCCAATTTTGGACTATGTTCACTCCATTTATCAAAATTCTGGTGTCACTGACCTTTCTTTAGTTGATAAAGTATATTTCCAGTTATTACATTTCATTTTAGGAAGCCCAAGAAGTGAACATCATTGCATTCTTTTAAATCAACTAAATTGGTTGCCCCCCTCATCAAGGCATTTACATCACTGGCTTACATTGATTTACAAAACTGTAAATCATCAAACACCAGTTTATCTCTTGGACAGATTGCAATTTTCCACTTATAGTTACAATGATAGAGAAGTCCCTAACCGAGGTTCTTTTCTACCCAGATATCAAACTAATTTTGGAAAAAATTGTTTTTCTTTTGATACACCTCTTTCATAGAATAAATTCTCCCCTGAGTAATGTAAATTCTCAGACACTGTTCTTTAAAACAAAATCTTAAGAAAATACTTCTTTTGGAACAATCTGTCTGTTACTGTTTTTCATGAATAATTCAGTTTTGCTTATTTTTCATATTTCATATATGATACTGTGGTATTGTGTTATGTAAGTTTATACATTTCATCATGTAATGCTTATACTGACTTGGGATGTTCTGTAAAGGAATTTCTATACTCATGAAACTTATCCTGAAACCCTCAACTTTTAAATAAAAATAAATCATTTAATTGTTATGATTACCCATTGACAATATGGAGCGCTACAAAATGTATATTTTGTAGTGTTCCCAGAGGAAGACATACAGGTAGAATGTTGGGCTGGTTAATAAAAGCTGAATCTTGCAAGTATCTTTAGAGAGCGGTGGCCAGCTTTTGGCCCTGAGTAGCCCACTCATCTCTTTGGTTTGAAGAAACTACTAGAAGGTGTGCTCCAGAAAGAAACACAAAATACATTTTAGGGACTGTTTTTCTATTAGTCCACAAGGACTCCCACATTTTCTGATGACTACTAAAAGGAAATGTTATTTGTCTCAGAGGATAGTCAGCCTATGGAATTAAATGTTATCAAAATAATTGGTCACTCACCACTGATAATTAAAAGCAGCCACATGAACTTGAAAGTAAGTATGCATTTATTCAATTAAAATCAAAATTAACACATACATGTCAGCCCTATAGCACCTAACGTGTTTCAGATCTGACTGGAATTCAATGCCTGATCATTTGGTGACACATAGAAATGTCAATATATTTAAAGCCTCATTAGATACATATATGGATGTGGGTAAATGCAGTAATTATTGCCACTGAGCAATGGGGGAAAGTAATAATGAGTGTGTGACTTATTCGGTCCTAAACTTCTGGAATAAACTCCAGTGTGAGGAGGCAAGGACTTCAGGACTCAAAAGATTTGCTTTATTTTAAAAAAAGTTACCTTTATTAGGCTGATGCTGAACAAATTGTTGGGCAAATACCTTGTACAAATGCAATTCATACCCAGTGGAAGGGTATCTAACTAGACACCTTGGCACTTCAACCAATACTTGGTCTTCATAATGTTTATCAATACATGGTGATGCAAGTAAAAAATTGTTTGCTGCTGTATTGGTCCTTGTACAAAATGATGAACAAAGTGGGTAATTTATTACCTCTTATTGGACCAACAAGAGATTTACAGGATTTAGACTTTAAAGCTATTTAGAGCCCTTTATCAGAAAAATTACAGACTATACAAAGGACCACATTTACAAAGGAGATGCATGACCCAAAACAGACATGTATCCTGGAAAATGCTCTGAAACATGATATCCAACAGGAGGAGATGTACTGCCCAAATCCAAATGTGTGACCAAGCAGAAAATATGAAAGTGGCACAAATGTGGGGGCATTCCTATGAATGAGCCGTGCATCTGTATATTCAGCCAAAATGAGTGGCACAAGTGCAGTGCATCCCTGTATCAAACCCACCCCTCAAGACACCCTCAAGCAAGGCACAGCTCAGGGTGGTAGTGACTAGAGCCTCCTGTTGGTGGGAACTGTTGATCCCCCTGTGGCAGTGAGGGATGCCCGGATCTGGGTCAGTTAATCCTTGGCCAGTATCCATTCATTGTTTATACATTTTAAACATTCCTGGGGGGGGGTCCAGTTGTATTAGCCATGTACATTCACTGCCTCAGTCACCACTGACCGTCTGTTCTTGCTGGGTCTCCAACTTTCTGGTCAGCAGGTCCTCCCTGAGGATGTAGACCTTGATGAAGGCCATGCACTCATCTTTTGTAAAATTGGGCCACTGTCTCTTCTTTCCCTCCTTGTTCTCCATACTAGTGCTTGTGGAAATGACAGAGGATCACAGGAACAGGTCCTGTGTCAGTGCCATGTAGTGAGTGACATGCCGAGTTAAGGTGAAACCACTACAGAAAATAGCAAAGTGTACACACCTCCATGATTGCAGTACCTCCAGTCACCTGTGTGGCAGGGTGGTGCATTCCGGCTCAATTTATAGCTCATCCCATTCAAATGAGGGACAGAGCAAACTGTAATTTATTTATGTGTTTATTTGTTTATTTATTTATTTATTTCAGTTTGGGATTAAATACCTTTGAGCAAGAGACTCATTTTCCAAGGTTCCAAGTCAGTGTTGAACAAACATCACAAATAAAACAGGGTATACAGAATAAACAGGCAAACATTTACTCAGTCAACCATTTATAATGAAATTAAATACATTTTAAAAGAGATTTAATGTGAGAAAGGTTGACAGGACACTTTATTGGAGTTCCCTAGGTGGTGGGCCAACCTAGAACAGAAAGGAGTAGGGAGGTCAGCCAGGAATGGCATCATCAGGGGGTGGGATGTGCAGTCAGCCATGAGTGGGCATCATCTGGTGAGGGGGGTACATGGGTGGGATTGAGGAAAAGTAAAGGGTGTTTGTGGAAGGCTAGGGTAACAAATGGATACTTGACAGAAGAGATGATATCTTTAGCAGTTCTTTTATTGGCTGGAACCATCAGTGCCTTCAAGACACAAAAAAATTAAAACGAACTGCACGACAAAACAAAAACAAATGCAGGTCTTCTATAGCCTTCTACAGCAAACATACAGGAGTTCCATTATACAGGCATAGTATAGGGTAGTACATTCCTTTACTATCATCTCCAAGATGCTTCTAACACAGCACCCAAATCCCATCTGAATCTGTATAAGAAAAAGCCTGGTATATTAAGGGTAAAATACAACAGGATTGGTCCCTTCAGCAGTCAATCATGCATTTATTTAAACATTTCAAAATAAACTTACTATTTTGTATATATTATAGTGTCCTATACATTCTAATCAATTACTGATTGTTATTTCCCAAAGTAATACGTATCTCACAAAACTTTTGTCTTGTTACAACAGTTTTCAAAACGCTAAGAGATCCCGTCCTAGCTTTCCAGCATAAAAGAAGAAAGACAAGGGCCGGACGGCTCTTAGAAGGCAGGAGAGCTGGGCAGGTCTCTGACTTTTAAAACCGAGGTCCAGGACACTAACTCGATCCCAACAACAAGAGAAAATGAGAATACCTAGACAGAATCCCTCCAGGTAACTAAATTCACTACTGCGCTCTAAAGAAAAACATAAATTTAAATAATTCATCCTCGTTCTGTTATAACCCTTTTTCTTCTAATGTTCCAAAAATGGAAAGTGCAGCAGCACAACTGTGCGCACTTTTGAGAAGGGTTTTAAAAGCTGTAAGGACACTTCAGGGAGTAATTTCCTTACTAAATAAAATCTTTCATTCAGATATTAACTTAGAAGGAGAGAAGGGACAAAACTGCCCGATTCTCGATGGACATTTTAAAGCGAATACAGATACAGACCCACAGAAAGAGTTCACAGCACGAAGAGTTGACAACCCTTGAGTACGGAGCTAAAATGAGCAGAAAAAATTAACAATATTCCTGATAGTCCCTATTTCTCGGGACCAGCTTAACTAAAACTACATTTTCTTTATTTAATGTACTCGAGAATGAAGGGGGGAGATATTACATAAACAGGCAACGTTCTACTAAACGGGAGGGGAGCTTGAAACATTAAGCAGAAAAAAAAATAAACATTGACAAAGGGCCACCTTATCGAGGGGGGACTTTATTTTTATAAGAAAACAACATATATAGCACCCAGGTCAGATACAGAGTTATAATTCTCATGAAATAGTGTGTAATAGATGGCCAGGCTATTACTCACTATTTACTCATATCCACATGGAAAAACAATAATTCGGACAGACAGACATACACACGCAGACTGCATTCATCCCACGAGACAAACAGATAAACAAATAAGGAAAACAAAAGAAAAGAAAAGGGGGGTCTGCTCTCCCTTTCACAATGTTAGGGTGGGGGAGGTGGATCGTAGGTGGTTATTACAGTAAGGGGGAAAAACAAGTGGTAGGAAGTGCAAGGGGGGAGAAAAGAGAAAGTGCAAGTGAGTAAGTTGGGAGGCTGAGGCCCTGTCACATTAGTGCAGGCAGGTACAGGCCTTTGTAGTGTCCAGAAGGGATCTGAGTCCAGATTTGAATGTACTAATCTTGGGTGTATCAGTGAGGTTAGCAGGTAGCTCATTGTACCATTTTGGCCCTAGGTACAGGATAGAGTTCTGGGAAAGTTTTATCCTTTTGAAGGGAATCACCTACCTATCAGTAGCCGCACTTCTAGTTGTCTTCATTGAAACTGCCGGTTTAAAGAGGCAGCCCAGAGACGGAGAGGTAAGCCCAAGAAGTACTATTTTTATAAATAGGCAGGTTTGGTATTGGGCTCTAAGATGTAGTGGGAGCCACCCAGTATTAGAGTATCATGAACAGGTGTGGGTGTCATAAGCAGCCCCTAATGACAGATGGCAGGCCTTTTTTAGGAGCATGATAACCCTCCTGAGGGCAGTTTTTGTGCCCACCCCATAGATAGGCAGCCTATAGTCTATGGAGGACAGTACTGAACTACTGGTGGCAAGTTTGAGTGCAACAGGTGTCATTGAATGCCTGTGGCAGTAGAGGACACAAAGCTTTATATCTGCTGTCTTAACTACAGAGTCAATGTAGTTTGAGAAGGTGAGTGTATCATCAAATATAATGCCGAGATATTTGAACTTAGTTACTTGATCCAGTAGCTCACCCTCATGGTTATGTATGAGCAGAGGCTGATATTTCTTTTTGCTTTTGGAGGTGGAGAAGAGCAGAATCTGTTTTTTTTATGGTTTAATAGTAGTCTGCTTTGTGTGAACCAGGATTCAAGACTGAGGAAGCTGCTTTGGCATTGAGTAGAGATGGAAGGGTGGTCATTCCCTGCAACAGATATAACTGGATCATCAGTATAGAGAATAGTACGTGATGAACATGTAGATGGTGCAGAGTTGATGAAAAGGCTGAAGAGCAAAGATCCGAGAATACAGCCCTGTGGAACCCCAAGGGACACCTCATTAGTTGCTGATAGAGTGTCTCAAATTTTGACTAGTTGTGACCTTTTGGAGAGGTAACTATCAAACCAAAGTACCGTGTGCTGGGATAGATCTGTAAACAGGAGGCAACTTACGAGGAGGTTGTGATTAACAGAGTCAAAGGCCTTCATCTGGTCAATGAAGACCAAACCAACAGCCTGTCCACTGTCTAAGGCATTGTAAAGCTGGAATGAGTAATCAGCCAGGGCGATGAGTGTGGAGTGCTTTTCATGGAAACCATGCTGCTGTGGGCAGAGAAGATTATAGTTATCAAGATGTAGTAGTAGTAGTAGTAAAAGTTTATTTCTGATATCAGAAACAGGATAAAACCCAATTTAGCATCAGCTAATTTACAATGGGGTCCTACTGTACAAAGGAATATCAGTTTATCAGTTTCAATTTAATTTTTAGATACATACAAATGCAAACACTATACACATACATAAAAAACATAATACATATACAACTAAGAAAAAGAAAAACAAAAAATAAATTACAACAATAAACATACATTTAAACATCTCCAGTACAGCAAATCTTTAAAGACATTGCTTCCTTTACAAGCCATAATTTTATTTCATTCCAAGATATTTTATTTGTACTTGACCTCAAATAACCTGGTAATAAATTCCACAGTTTTGGGCCTTCATATAAATAACAATGTTGACCCTTCACTGTTCTCATAAGGGGTACCCTAAATTTTACTTCCTTTTCAGATCTTAAACCTGCCTTAACATTCCATTCCTCCAGGAACTCCACTAGATATCCTGGAGCTTTTTTACAATAACAGCGATAGGTTAACCATTGCACATGCATGTTTTGCCGTTCTGTCAAGGACATCCAGTTTAAGTTCCTGTAAAGAGTGCAATGATGTGTTTTCCGAGGTGCATCCAAGACAAAACGCGCATATCTATTATAGATGACATCAAGCTTTTCTAAATTACTCCTAACTGCCCCTCTATATATGATATCACCATAATCGATATGCAGAATTATCATTGAATTAACTATCCTTAATCTAACATCAAGTGAGAGACAACTTCTATGCTTATACAATACCCCCAACTTTTTAATCAATTTTGATGCTCCGTAAGATGCTCCGAGACCATTCTTTCAAGAACTTTAGATGGGGGAGGAGGATGGATATTGGTCTGTAGTTGGATGATTGGGTTTTGTCCCCGGCTTTAAAGACAGACATGACTATAGTTTACTTCCACATGCTTAGAAACACTCCTGTTCTAAGAGAGGCATTAAACATCATACTGAGAGGACCGGCAAGTTCATTTAGAAGAAGACCAACCAGCTTCAAATCAACTATATCTGCCCCATCCTGGTCTTGCTGAGAATCCCTTTAAAGTACTTGATGGTTTTGTGCTTGGTGACACATCTAAAATAAAAAGGGGTTATATCATCTCTTGGGGTTTTTTTTGGGGCAGTGGGGTGTTGTTGACCATGCAGATCTTTAAGGTAATCACCAAGCAGTACATCAGAAAGGTCTGTGAAAGCATTGTTGAGCTCACTGGCAATGTCAGTGGGCTCCTGTAGGGATTCCTCTATGGTAACTAGTAGATCGGGGGGCTTTAGGGGGCTTTCCCATTAGGGATTTAATAGAGTTCCAAAATTCTCTTCCAGTGCCCCAGGTTTTGCTTAGAAGATCCATATAGTAGGAGGCTTTAGCCTGTCAGCTGAGTTTGGTACAGGTGTTTCTTGCTGCCTTGTAGGCATTGAATGCTGCAGGAGTTCCTCCTGATTTTGCAATGTGCCAAAGATTATCTTGATTCTTCATAAGTTCAATAAGCAAGTTGGAAAGCCATGGATTGGAGGTCCCCTGATTTTTTGTTTTGTTTTGTTTTATATGGTGCAAAAATATCACAGGCATGGCTGAAGATTGTTATAAAGTAGTTCAGGGCCTTATTTCCATCAATGTCCCCTGACAATGGAGACCAGTCAAGATGTGTCAGGTACTGCTTAAAGTCATCAAGTAGCCCAGGCCTCACACAGAAATTTTTGGACATCTTAGGCAGGTGAAATTGCTAGACCAGGTGCACTTCACAAGGGAGTGATCACTGAGGCTGTCAGGCAGAATGGTGACATCAGTTATATGCTCTGGATGAGTGGAAAGGAGCCAGTCTATTAGAGAACTACTCCCTGTTTTGTAGTTAAACCGGGTGTCAACAGCGACCATATGGGTTAGGAATAGGCTAGATATTGGATCCCTGGCTTTTGTTTCCTTTGGTGAGTACCAGTTAATGTTAAAGTCACCTACAATGACCTTCTGCCAGTGATTTCCTAACTGCTGCTGATTAACTATGACTTGCTATAGACCGGCTGTTTGGTGTCCAGGTGGGATGTATACTGTAGTGCACAGCAGGACTTTGTTCTGAGGTCCTGTGCTTAACTTGAGGTTCAGAATTTGTACCTCTTTTGTGTGAAGACTGCTGTCAAGGGCCAGTACCTTTATTCCAGTTCTGGTATAGACTAGACACCCTCCCCCTCATTTGGCAGTCCTGTCTTGCCAGAAGGAGTTGTAGCCTTCAAGGGATATTGATGCATCCAGGATCTTAGGGGAAAGCCAGGTTTCCATAAGTGCTGTAATGTGAGGTTTAATCACCTGTACCCATGCCTGGAAGTGAGTGAATGTGGAGAGGAGACTGTTGATATTTAAGGAGATGATAGTGAGTTGACCTTTTAGCTTAGACGTTCTACTGGGAGGAGTCCTGGGTTGGGATGTACATTTCCAGATAGTTGCAGGAGCAGTAGGACAAGTGAATGGAGAAGATGGTATATGAAAATTACTCGGGAGCAGGTGCATTTTTTCCTCAGGAGGGAGGCTCTAGTGGATGAGTCAAAATGTGGTTGAAGGTTAATCAGAGCAGCTACAGGGACATTGTGGGTGCAAGTCTTATTTAGATCAGCCAAAGTGATCTTGTGATGGGGAAAGCAGGTATTTGGGATAATGTTGCAAGTAGCAGCAAAGATGTTAAATAACCCTTTCACCTTCAGTTAATTTCAAAACTTTTAGGAGTGGTAGAGTAAGATTAGTTCTCATAAACCATGTTCATTTTATGTGTTTCTTGAGAGCTTTTAAGGTTAAATATTCTGCAGAGAGATGCTTAGTGTACTGTAAATGGGCACAGTGACATAATTTTCCCACTGTTAATCCAGCTCATGGGAACAAACTATGATTTCAAGACAGATAATGGAAGCCTCCTAGGACAGCTGCAGAGAGGACTAATACCAGAAAAAAATAAACTGAAATAAACATTTGTATCCCCAACTGCTATAAAAATGGAATTACCTAGAGACAAGTAAAATGATAACATTCACAAAATGTAAGGGTTTTGTGCTCCTTTAAATTATTGATTGTGTGTGATGATCAGGTTGATCAGTATGAAACTGTCAGGCTCCTGAATGACTTAATTTATAATTCTGGATAGTAACTAACTGTCACTAGGATTTGGGGTTGAATAGTACCCTTATATTGAATGGAAGTCTGGTAGTCTACCTTGAACCATTTTGTTGGTTACTAATCATGTATGGTATTAGAATTTAAATGCATGTTTTGTATCTCATGAATAAAAGTTATTGCATTACCACTAGAGGTATTGGGTAATTTTATTTTTTGTAATTAAGTAGTGGAGAGATGTAGTTCTGGAATTATACTTCGGGTTCATTCTCCTCAACTGTAATCTGTTGGATTTTAATTCCCCTCTCAATTCCTTGGAGTGTACTTCCTACTGGGGAGTTTCTTGATGAAATTCTGCATGTTTATCTGTGTTGCCAGGTGCACGCAATGAAATATACTGTTAAACATGGACAGAGCCTGCTCAGCTTACTACAGGGTTTACCCAGCTGATATGACAGGAAAGTGTACTGCCAATGACTGTCATAATTCAGAACCCTAAACATATTGAAGACTGTTGAAGATAGCTTTTCCTTCATTTTGTTATATGACTTAATTAGATCCAGGACTAATGCAAACAATAAAGGGAAAACATGACATTACACAGTTGCAAAACAGATGTGCCCTTTGGTCAATCAAACAAATCCCAAAAACCTACTTATTTTAGCCCAAGGAGTCAACCAAAGTTCAACTCTAATCTTTTCCAGCAGGTAAACATGAGTGTTCAGGGAATCAAACACAGGGGCACATGTAATGATTAATTTATTTAGTTCTATGAATAAAAAGTGTCCATACAGTTTAGCTTTATGAATGTTGGAAATATTATTATATAAGTATTCCTATATAAACATATATTAAATTATCATTTGGATAAGTGGATACATCAAAAATGTAGGAATCTGCTGACTAAGGGTTTACAAATATAATATCACTTTATCTGCACCCACTCTCCATAGGCAACGTGGCAGGATTTTATACTCTGAGGGTTTAAGAACGTCTTGTCAATTGATCTTTTTCAGCCCATAATACTGTAATGTAATATATGGATAGTTAAAATAATACCATCAAAAAGCATACAAAAAATTTCCGGTAATACACCAGAGCCAAAGTGATAATACCATCATTTGTAGGTGATAATAGTATCGTTCAGAGCCTGTAATACTATCATTCCGACCTTTGAACGATACTATTATCACAAAATCTTAACATCGCAAGTGCAAACTCTCCCACTCCATTCAATGGTTGCCATGCTCCCCCAACAACTGTCAATCAGACAGCAGCGTGCACACATTTTGAATCACGGTTCATGACTGGCCGAATTCTGTCTGTGGGCAGGCAAAACATTTAAAATAACATGGCGGCCATCTCTCGCTTAGCGAGAGAGTATTTTGTCTTCTTGATATGTTTTTTTTTAAACAAAGCCATTTTTTTGGTGGATCCTGCCTTCCCTGCACTTCAAAATGGCAAAAAGGTAGGGCTCCCCAAGAAAGTTAAACACACTCACAGAAGAACAGAGACAGACGATGGGGGATGAGGGGCAGTTGTTGAACACACACACTGAACGAGTCCTCAGTGCAGCAGCAAACACGCAGTGAGCGAGTCTTCAAAGCAGCAGTGGCTGCACAAGTTTAAAATCGGATCCATATATTACAAACAATAAAAAAATAGGTGAGAGTGTATTACTCGGAAGTAATGCCATCTTGAGGTTCTGGGGACAAGGGAACCTCTCGATGCTATTACTCCCTTGTAATACACTCTCACCTATCTACTATTCTAATTGTAATCTACATGCTGCAATTTGAACTGAATCCCCAGTGGTGTAAATCACTGTTGCCAGTGTACAGCGTGTATGTGTATTTATGCTTATAGGGCACTATTTTCTAATGGTGGGGAGATGCACGCGAATCGCACATATTCCCCCCCACAGCTTCGCACCTGCCAAAAATCTGCACAAGGACAGCATTCATGAATAGTGGTCCCCACCCGGCTCCATTACATGGCCCCACCCCCAGTGTAGTGCGCAGCTATGCAGGGCAGTCCGTAGTGGGGTTGCAGCCTTGGCCGCGCAGTCAAGTGGCTGCCAGGACCGGGACCCCTAGTGGATCACTTGTGCCTGTCGGTTACCATGTCGCCGATGGGTGCATAGGCAGACAGTGGACCAAAATATGAGGGACCCCATCAGCACAACCCCCACCTTCCCAAGTGTGCTCCATAGCCAGGGGTGGACACATTGAGGGGTCCATTGACCATCGCAATCCCTGCTGATCTTAGCAACAGCATTCAGGGGGGTGCATGACAATTATAGCTGCCTCCAGAAGGTGTAGCTATTGCCTCCCATGCAAGACACCCACATCACTGAGAATGGCATGGAGTGCTAACAAGCCCTCCCACCTGTCCTCTGTCCACCCCTTGCAGGGCTGCGCATTCAGTCAGTGTGCCAGACATGTGGGGGGGCATAACGGGATCATGCACAGCTCACATTGGGCATAGTGTGAGCAGCCCAGTACGGGTGGGCTATGCACTGGTTTTACAAGGCACGTAACCCATCCACACCATTTGTGAATAGGGTCCCTGATTTGTAAACCCTAATTTTGGATTTCCTTAATTTTGTTGGCTGTGTTGGAAAGCTCTAACAATTTCTTAGTTTGTTGCTAAAAATATATTTTGTTTTCTTTCAGTTTGAGATAGTAAACAGTACATTAAAATATATATTGAATTATGGAAATTTCTACCATTGTGTTTCTAAGCATTAAGGCATGACCATGGTTTGTTAGGTTACAATCAATTAACCTGTCCTTGGGGGACCCATGAGACATGAGGTGCGGCTGAGTGTTTTATTATCATCATAGTGTTAGAGTAATGAAGGTTAGAGTAATCTACCCCTGGAGTACATTAATGCTATTAAGAAACTAGATTTTGTTTTAAAACTGAATGTTTTAATTCAGTAGAACCTGCATTTTCTGTACCAGCTTCAATACATCTGATTAGTTTGGATAAACCAGCATTTGGTAGACCAGGGATACACTGAATGTCAGTTACAGTGATGTAACTTAATGTAGACTGTAACTGAGTGTGTTGTAAATGTGGGGAACTGAGGGAAAAGTTTGGCAAATTGATTGACTGTGCAGGATTGTGTAGTAATGTGCTTTATTTTTTCTTTTTTTTTTGTTTCATTTTGTTTCCTAGTGAATAATGTTAATACAGTCACTACAGTATAAAACAAGATCTTGTTGGAACCAATAGGGATGTGTTGAGTTGCCAAATGACCAACGTTACATGTGTGCATAGAAATTATTGAATGCCTGGGCATAACTTGGCCATTTTTTAGAGATGTTGCACCTAATTTTTAACATGGCCTTTTTGGGACCCCTCCTCATGAAGAGTGCCAGTGTAATTTTCTTCACTTGTCCCAAAAGGTGATTTTGCAGAGCAACCATGCCATTCTGTGCCACAGGTATGAAAGCACATTTTGGGCAGGATGTGGAAAATGACAGCTGTACTGTTAAAAAGGAGATGTGCAAAAATGACAATGTTGAAAATCTGGAGTGAAAATATTACAAATTTGGTGAGAGCGTGCATAAAAACTGTGCAATGCACGCTCATAACACTGTCATTTTTTGGAATTTTTTTCACCAGATTTGCAATATGGAGTTTTTGGGACCCCCACCTCATGAACAGTGGCACTGTTATTTTGTTAATCTGTCCTGGAAGAAGATTCCACGCAGTGACCGCAAAATCTCCTTTTGGGACTGAGTAACAAAATGACAGTGACAGTGTTAATGAGGTGAGGTCCCAAGAACCCCATATTGAATATTTGGGGCCAAAATTCCAAAAATGGCTGATTTATCAACATAAGTTGAACACCCCATTGAATGCCATTATAGCATGCTTACCTTTAATTCTTCAGTCTGCGGTTCGGCTTTGAAGAGTGCAGATGTGTCCCAGTCCAGAGAAGATGACAGCACCAACCTCTGGAGGTAAGTATGGGGTAAGGGGGGTAATGGGAGGTAGGTGCTCAGTGGCAGGGTAGGGATGGGTAAGGGGGGACTGTGACAATGATGAGGGACCATTATTTTTTACAGGTAAAAAAAACACACGTCATGGGATGGTTTTCTTTATTTACAGGGAAACAAAAACATACATTTGGGCACACTGGGGGTGGGCTCCCAGTGTGCCATATGAGTTGAGAGGCACATAATGCCAACACAGGAATTGGGCACTCTGATGTTGGCATGGGGGAAATGAATACCATTTGGGCACTCTGGGGTGTGCGCTCAGTGTACCACATGAGTTGGGGAGCTCCATAATGTTGACACAGGGACTGGGGAACCCAATGTTGGCATGGAGATGGGGAATGGAGGGATGATGGAGGACAGCAGCAGTGGGAGGGTGTGGGAGGATTCTCTTTGCTGCTGGCACTAGTGGCAGTGATGCAACTGCACATGTGCAGCACGCATGCATGCAAAGTTGTGGTGAATGTCAATTTACCATTCACAACATGCCAGCAAAACTGCGCATGCACGTGAGTCGCGCATGTGCAGTTCTTGCCTGGAATGCAGAAGTAACAGCTGAAATAGTGTGGCTGTTATTCTGTAGTGGCCAATCATGGTGGAGGGTTTCAAGCTCTGTTGGACTTTCAAAAAGATACTTCCAAAAGTCCAAAAGAAGGTTCCATGATCTGCCATTTTTGTAAGGTACGATCAATCCCAAAATGGCTGTAGGCTCTGCTCACAGCCCTAAAAACTGTTTTCTGAAGTAGTCCTTCAGCATTCTTTGCTGTAAGCTGACTGCTGTGCTCCTTGCTGCCTTTGCTTTCAGATTTTTCAGGAGCATTAGGTGGAGAGGATTGTAGTCACACTGTTTTTTAAGCCAAACCAAGCAATCTTTCAGGAAGCTCTAAGCCTCTCAATATGTGTGTATTAGCACTTTGGTCTCTTCATCCTCTCTGGACTTGGGGTTTACTGATGGTGATCTCCCATACTATGTGGATAATGGCATCACCAGCTCCTGGTCATCTTCATTAGTATCTCTAGTGATCTAGTCCTACATCTCTACCTCAGTGACCTCAGTTGTTAACCATGAGGTCAGATATGTGATGAACTGGATGTCATTCTTTCTTTTCCTCCAATAATCAATTTCCACTTCTGGTGTTTCAGCAGTATCTTCCAGTTCAATAGTTTCATCATCAGTTTGCCATGATGCAACTGTTAATTTGGACAATGCTTTGCGTATTGTTTCTTGACAGATTGCATCCCAAGCATCTGCTGCCATGTATTCCACATTATATCCTGAAGTGGACTAGCATCATGTCTCTCATTCAGCACTGTATGCAGGAGTTTCTTTCTGGAATTCTCTTTAAAAATTTCTATTATACAGTGGCTCCAAAACTCCTGTCATCTGATTGGCTGGCTGGCACGATTTAACCATTGCAAATCCTGGCATGACCAATGGGAAGAAGTGCCAGCCAGCCACATCTGGACCCCCCCACCAACTTACATATCACTCCAACCACCCAAACTTCAAAGTCAGCTAATGCCATATTGTCCTCTAAGTTAACAACTGTGAATTAAAAAAAAATGAACTACTCATTTGAAAAAATAGATCAAGAAGAGATGGAAATATCTTCTCTGTCATTCCTAACTCAGAAGAAACATCACAGAACACCACAGAAAGTATTTCTAACATACATCAGTCAGGCAACACCACAAACTCTCCGGTCCTGTCCTCAGTATGGAGACTGAAAGTGGCACCTCAACTGTCCTTGTAATGGTGGCATCTGCACCACATCCACAATGTTCCATGCCCATGGCCCCAGATGTAAACACAGGCCCAGCCAATCCTGCAGCAGAAAAAAGAGCACGTCACACCAACGTAAGTGAAGAGCAACTGTTAACCCTAGAGATGCAATGGAACGAATCCAGTATACTTAGACACGCTGGGCTATAAATGTTTTCAAAGACTAGTGCCAACAAAAAAAGTAACAATTAATATAAAAATAATTCTGTTACCACAACTAAATGTTGTCCTATGTCAATTTTCCGACTCACTGAGAAACACAAATGGGCAAGAATATGTACTGAGCAGTTTTGTGGGCCTCAGATCTGGCCTAAATAGGCATATAAATGACCCACCAATAAGCTGACCAATAAATCTAATGACATAAACTGTCTTCACTGGGGTAAAAATGTATTTAATTGGGGTGTAAAATACTGCAGGAAACAAGGGAAGGACAAAGCTAACCATCATCAGCTACTTAACACAGTCCGAGCTTATATTCCTAAGACACTTCAAAGCCCTTTCTCCAATACTGAAACAGGGCTAGTTAAAAAGGTATGGCTGGCTATCCAGCTACTCCTGGCCATGAGGGGAAATGAGGCAGTACAAGCCTTTACTGTGCAGTCACTTGATTAAAAAAAAAAACAGAAACAGGAGTTAGGTACTGTACAAACACATATAATGAGGAAACCAAAAATCACAAGACTGTTAACGACACCACAAGACACGGCACATGGGTATTTGTTTTCAAATGACCTGGAAAGCCCCTGTGCCCAATCAAGAGTTACTTTAAATATATATCAAAGCTACCTGCAAATCCCCCATCCCCATTTTGCCACCCTAAAAAACAGAGACAAGAACAACTGGACACTCAAGCCACATGGTACACCAGAGAGCCCATTGGCATTAATTATTTTGGCACTATGCTTCACAGAATATGTCAAGCAGAATTACAAAATGTGTATACCACCCACTCTCTGCAACTGCGGTCACTCTCCTGACAGACTTAAGGATGGAAGCTCATTAGCTCAACAAATAATGGTGACTACAGGTCACAAAAATGAGGCATCACTGAGCAGTTATTGGAGACTAAACATGTCCGACTACACAACTTGGAACTCAATAATATCAAGAGCAAAATCAGAAAATGCCTTAAAACAAGAAACAATCCCCAACTGGAAAATATGCACAAGACCAGTACTTCTATTCACAATATGAAGATGCATCTTCAACAAGCAAATTGTTCTTCACCATGCCTGAAAAAAATAAAACACGAAGAAACAGCACAGCAAGAAAGTAGTCAAAATTCAGCACTCTGTGTCACAAAACTGCCCCTCCCCAAAGCAATGATCTACAATAGCTACAACAGTTATTTGCAGCCAAATCATCCGATCGTTAAGCAGCACCCAAAATAAAGAAATACAACTAGAAACATCAACAGATCTGCAGATTCAACCTGAATTTATTGAAGAGGAAATATACCTGCAAAATCTGCAAAACAAAGTGGAGTCAACAGTTTAACAGAAGCCTCCTATTCAAATCCCACTGCAAATTGGATGCAACTACTCATCAGAGAACATTCTCCAACTGCAGCAACACAGAACCAGCCAATCAAGTGCTACAATCCCTGCCCCTACTCAGGGCTCAGCCACTTTATCAGCCACAGAACAATGAACATATACCTGCCTCCTAAATGAGAGTGAGCACATTAAAGCAACACTGCACAGCAATGCTAAGGTTAGTTTCCAAAACACAGTTCACAGAAAAATACTTAACAATTATTCATACATATTAATACATTATTTCCTTCTATTCTAGGGACATCAGTTGAACAGTTGCTTCCTCACCAAACCCTGAAGCAACAACTCATCTTACAGGATTCCTGCAACATCACATCCAACAAATCTGGCAACTATTGATGTGTTTTAATTCCTTCTTATCTCATATTTAACCAGAAAAAAGTACCTAGAAGTTTTCGAGTTTCCTTCTTTTCAAACATTAAAAATACTTTGCATTTTAAAAATCTTACAGACTTACAAAGTTCTTAAGCATGGTGCAGCATAGAAACTGATTTATTAGGTTGTTCTACCATAAAATGCAAAAAATTGCAATTGAAGATCAATATAGGAATGACTATTTTTTTTTGTGAATTAAAAAAATTTACATTTTCTAACTTCAGCATAAAAAAAATATTCACACCTAAAATAACTGTTGTACATTTATTTTATAGCATTATATAATCACAATATACCACTCCAGGGTATGGGTGATACTGGGATTTACCCACTTCTGGTGTGGTTTACTCACTCGGCCTATGGCCTCATGACCAAACAACACCCAGCATGGGTAAATCCCTGCTTCACCCACAGCCTGTCATGGTATGTTGTTTAAGTATGCTTCATCAAAAGGCTGGAGTTTTTAAGTTTTGCTTGGTGGTGAAAACTTGCAGCATGTGGTGCCATGCCAGATTCCAAGATTCTAACAAAAGGCACATCAGGGTGTGTTGGAGAGCTATCCAACAACAGGACTTCTTTTAGCAGCAGCTGTCTCAAATCTAGAAACATTTAACACCTGTTATATATTTGATAATGTACCATCTCAAGAATATTGACACAGTCATCCTGGCATTTGTTTGATTTTTATACGTGGTAGGACAGTTGACCATGTTAAAATGCTTGAAGCATCTTGTTTATCAAGACTTGCCCACGAGGAATAAGCTGGTGAAGATCATTGTGACATAATCATTTGCTCTTTTAAACTAGAAGTATCGTTGCCTGTGCCATACACCATGTTTTTTTTTCAGTGAAGCAGTGAAAATAAAGACAGGATTGGTCTGCATTATAAAAATGTGTTAAAGCAAAAGTGTATATTGAAGTTTGAACTGCGTAATGAAACATGGGATACTTTCATCTGCAGCACTCAACTTTTTACCACAAGCCCATCACTGCCATATCCTATGGTGATTTTTTAACTGATGGGCCCATGTATCCCATGCACAGTATTACCTCAGTTATTGAGCTTCTTGTGAAACACAAGCTCATTTTCTTTTAGCACAGACCTAGAGATCAGGGTGCCCCTCTTTTTTCTGTTTGAACCAAAGGTAGATATTAGCATTACATTTGTCACTGCACATTGCTACATGTTAAAATGATTCTGTGTTCCAAATCTGCTAGAGCTGTGCAGAATATAACATTCCACTATCAAAATGCTCATAGCATTCTGATTCCATGGAATTCCACAGAATTTATGTGAAAATTCTGCAGAATTTCATAAAATTCTAAATTTCATTAATTTCAGTATAACTGTAAAAGTATGCTTCTACATACCATCCAATTTGGTTTGTCAGTAGCACCCCTGGCTTACATGAGGGTGCCAAATTTTAGAGTTATAGATGAAAAGTGGGCAGAGTTATGGATGGCGAAACATTTAATCAAAATAAAATTTTCAGTTATTTTGAGATGACTAACATTTTTTATCCACTTTTCTCCACAATATCAGGATTTAGAGAAGTGCATAGAATGCATATATACACACCATGTTTTATGTCTCAAGCTCCAATGGGAGCTGAGTTATAGGCAGCCAATTTTTTTACCAAAATGTTGTTTTCTGTAATTTTAGTATAATTTTGATAGTATTCATTGCAATGTTACAACGATTGACCAGATATACAGGTTATTACTATATTTGCCCCAGAGTGAATCGCAGGGGTGGCAGTGTAGCTATCTGCTTTAGATCCAGCCTGACCTTCACTGTGCACCCAATGGAAACTCCAGGTTCCTTTGAGTGTGTGGCTATCCAAGGTGGTCTCAGCACGGGCTGCAAGATTTTCCTCATCTATCGCCCTTCTGGCCCGATGGGGAATTTCCTGCAGGAGTTTGCCGAGTTCATCACTGGTGAAACATTGGGATCTCCCAGATGTGTTTTTCTGGGGGATTTCAATGTTTGGGTGGATGAAAGAGATCAAAGATGCAGCAGCGATTTCTTGCAGAGTATGTCCTCTTTAGGATTGACGCAGGTTGTTGCTGCACCCACCCATCAGAATGGCGACATACTGGACCTGGTGTTCTCACTGGGACTTGAGATCACTGATCTCAGGATTGATTGAGTTTTTTGGTCCGATCATTGCACGGTGAAGTTCATGCTTGGGGCTCCCACCATAAGCCCTTCTCCTGCTGAGATGATTAGCTGTCACCCTTTGCGTGGTCTCACCCCTGAGGGTTTTCTGGCGGCAGTTAAATTGTCTAATGTGAGTGCTGCAAGCATCGGAGGTGTTGATGCTGGGGTTGACACCTATAATAGGGTGCATTCTGATACCATCAACTCCCTCGCACCTGTCCGTGTATGACCCCGAACTTCATACCTGAGGTCCCCATGGTTTGATGGGGACCTCAGGGAGATGAAGAAGACGGATCGGAGATTAGAGCACTGCTGGAGAAGGTCCCACCTGGAGGGGGACAAACTGGTTCTGCACATGCACTATTGTGCATATCAGGAGGCAATCAACCATAAGAAGGCAGTGTTCCTGTCCAGGGAGATTGCTGCCGGGAAGAACCGACCAGCTTCACTCTTCCAGACTGTAAATAGACTTCTTCATCCTGTCTGTTTGCAGCCCGGGAGGGTTTTTTCTAATGAAGATTGTGAGGAGTTTCCTCGGTTTTTCTTGGACAGGGTGTCCTTGATCCAGCGGGAGGCTTCTTCAGCTAGCAATACTATAGCTGACAGTAGTCGCCAAATGTGTTCTGAGTGCACTCCGCCGAGTTGGGGGGAGTTTAGATTAGTGGAGGTGAGTGAGGTTATCGAGGTGGCAGTCAATTTGAAGCATACCTTTTGTGAGCTGGACCCAGTGCCAACGCGATTTCTTAATGACATGCGTTGACTCTGTTGGCCCGGTGTTTGCCGTGATTGTACGGTGTTCCTTATTTGAGGGAGTCTTTCCAGATGCCTTGAAGGAAGATCTGGTGAGACCCCTTTTGAGGAAACCTTCTTTGGACCCGGAGATCATGGCAAATTACCATCCTATCTCCAACCTTCCATTTTTGGGGAAAGTGGTGGATAAGGTGGTAGCGCTTCAATTGGGAGAGCACCTCGTGACTCACGAGTTGTATGATCCCTTCCAGTCAACCTTTTTGGCCAGACATAGTACAGAAACTGCACTTGTTCAGGTGCAGAATGATCTCCTCAGGGCTAGAGATCAGGGGGACAGGACAATTCTTGTTCTCCTTGATCTCTCCTCAACATTTGACACTGTGGACCATTGTGTGTTGCTTGTCCACCTCAGGGAGCTGTGTGGACTCACCGGTACTGTCATCAACTGGTTTGAGTCCTTTCTCACCTACAGGAGGCAACGGATTATGATGGGCAATTTCTCATCTACACCCTGTCTCCTTCCCTGTGAAGTCCTTCAGGGTTCGGTACTGGCCCCAATGTTGTTCACAGTGTACATGCTGCCCCTGGGGTGGGGATCATTAGGAAGTATGGCTTGAGTTTTCATTGCTACGCCAATGATACTCCGCTATATCTGTCCTTTGCTCCAGGAACATCTAATGCAGTGGATGTGCTAAATATCTGACTGACTGAGATAAATGACCGGATGGCTTCCAGCTGGTTGTGACTGAACCCTAACAAGATGGAGGTATTGGTAGTGGAGTCGAACAGAGTTCATGATAGGATGGCCTCTGACTCAGCAACTGGACTTGTTCTTGGAGCTGTGTCATTGAATGCCTCCTCTTGGGTGCGTAATCTTGGAGTGATTCTCGACAGGAACTTGACCATGGAGGCTCAAATATCTTCTGTGGTTTGTACCTGTTTTTTCCATCTCAGAAACATTGCCAGAATTAAGCCCCTTGTTCCGCCTCTGGACCTCCCTACCTTGATACATGCCTTAGTCACATCTAGACTAGACTACTGTAATGCGCTCTATCTCGGGGTCACAGGGGGACTTCTCCGCAGACTGCAGCTGGTGCAAAATGCAGCTGCCTGGGCTATTGACTGGGCAGCAAAAATTCTGTCATATTACACCGGTACTGTGCGAATTGCACTGGCTGCCAGTCAGGTGGAGAATCCTCTTTAAGGTGGGTCTTCTCACCTTTAAGGCCCTACATGGACAGGGCCCTGGTTACCTGTCAGTCCTCCTGAGACCTACTCCCCTCTATCCGCCCTCTCCGATCCTCCAGTGGTGGCCTCCTGACCGTTCCTAGAACGAGGCTTAAATCAGCCACCAACAGAGCCTTTAGTGCTGCGGCTCCAGTTCTTTGGAACTCTTTACCAGCTTCGGTCAGAGAGGCCCCCACTATAGATGTTTTTAAGGCCCGCTTGAAGACACTACTATTCTCACAAGCATTTGATGTTTAGAGTAAGATTTATTTCATAGTTTGTGATTTACTATTTCATTTTGTATGAATTTTTTTTTGTACAATGCTTTTAAAATTTGTACAGTGTCCAGAGCCTCGGAATTGGGCGTCTCTTAAATAAATTTGCCTTGCCTTGCCATTTGTATTTGCACATAGGTTCAGATTTCTGGCTTTAAATTGGACTGAGATATAGCCTGCCCAACATGTTGCTAGAATTTTAATTTCAGTTAGTTCCCTTTCATTTTAAAGCTACATATCCAAATTTAACCAGAGTTGAAACATTTAAACTACTATACCACATGGTCATTTCTGAAAAAGTTCATATGTGCAGCTTTAAATGGGATTGAAGTAAAAGTAGTCACACTTTCACAACATTTAAAAATTTAATTTTGCAAGAATGTAAACTACAAATTTATAAACCCCTGAAACTTTAAAACTAGAGAATGCAATATCATTAAATTTGGCAGGTTCTTAGACCATAAAAGGAGACTGTGGGCAAGATATTCAAAACATTGCCCCAGGGCTAAATTTGCACTGCCTGGGGTGCAAAAATAGCCCAGACTAAATAGCCTGCTATATTCAAAAGGAACAGCCCGGTGCTAACCCTGCTGAAGATAGCATGCTAAGGAAGCCGGGCAAACTGGGCTGGGAGTGCAGGGCAAACATAGCCAGGGAGTAAGACAGCACCAAATATAGCACCCAGGCAGGCAGTGCAAACACCCAGTGGAACACAGTGCAGAGATGAGCCTCCAAGCCCTGGACCACATGCAAAGGAGCACAGGCCTGAAAGTGATCCCAAGAGCAGACAGCAGTGCAAAACCCAGATAGTGACACACCCAGCCATGGGAATGGCCAGAGGCCACCAGGACCCAGGAGTGAAATAACAAACTAGTACAGCCCTGTGGGAAAAACCAAGCACACAAGAATGACACAGGACACAGCAAAATCATGAGAAAGGCATGTAAAATGTCACAAACACAATGTAAAGGCAACAGGTAAATCAACATGTGAACAACAAGAAGGAACATAACAAACAGCAATGTAAGGAAAATAAAAATGGCAAATACTAAAAGGAACCCACCAGCAAACATAACTACAAGAACTACAACTATGTACACTATAACAAGACCTAAAACTACAATCGATAACAATGCTTTGACTACAACAAAATATGCTACAGAACTGTCTGCACTACAACTACCACTACATCTAAAACTACAACTACAACTATGCAATGCAACAGGATGAACATATATACAGGGTAGGGGAAACAACAGAAATGCTATGCAACAGGAGGGGACAGAGGGTGGACACAAAGCAAAGATGTAGGAGGGCAGCAACACAACCATCAGTCCAGGAAGGGGGGGAGGGAAACAAAGGTGTGAACATGGTTATGGCTGGGCGCTGGCTGGATCCAGCAGATGTTGCTCCAGGAGAGTGCCCACCCTCCTCTTCTCCACAATGATTGCCTCCTGCTGTTCAATGAGCATCTGTTGCTGCCTCACAATCTACTGTAGGAGGTCCTCCATGCCCTCTGACTCCTCCGGCCAGGTTGCCCACAAAGAGGTATGGCGTGGACTTACATGAGTAAGGGGGGAGCATGTGAGGATGGGATACCAGCAAGGAGGCACAATGCAGCTCCAGGTGGCAACCCAGGATGGACAGCATGTCCCAACAGCCATGCCCATGTGGTAATATGTAACACACTGGAAAGCACACCCGACAGGTGCCCACAGGACAGAGCTGGATGACAGATGACACAGGCATCAACCAACAACCCAATGAACACAGATATGTATGGAAGGCCACTGACAACACCATGTCATAGCGAACACCACCCAACCCAGCATCACACACAGTGATAAAGTATTGCCAGACAGCCAGGTCTTGAGACGGCAGTGGGCCACACCACAACAAACAAATGGGATGACATACTTTGGGACATGCTGCCCATAGGAAGAGAGCTATGTAACACAATACAGAGCACAACCACAAGTGAAATGGGCACAGCAACAACATGGTATAATGGCATGCAGCCCATACGATAGCACAGCTAGGCATGTGGTGGTGCCACCACCCACTGCAGCAGCACGCACAAGGCAGGCCTGCATAGCCACACCCATGGTGTACACATCCACAGGCCACAGTCCACCAATGAAAGGACAGCAGTGGGCCAAATACATGCCCAGTACAGTGCCGCACATGCGGCCATGGTTTAGTAGTTGCCACATACCCCACTGGTGGGCACAACAACAGCCGCATGAGCAGAACCATTGTACACCATGCCACCACAGTCCACCATCCCATGCACCCCCCAATCATGACTGGTGTACATACGTCTGGCACAGCAGGGACAGTGGAATGGCAGCTGAGTGTGGAACTGCAGTCCTCATCACAGCCGTATGCAAGAGGCACACATGATGGGTGGAGCAACACATACTGGGACAGCCCTAGGGCACCAGACCACCCCAATGCAGGCACAGTGTCTGTCAACCGGCCAGTCCATGCCAAGGCCACCCATTCCATAGTAGCGACCATGCTGCATGGCACACACACCTGCAGGGAGAGGCTGAGTAGATGCCACCATGCCAAACCCCTGTACTGTACAATGTGCACTACAGTGGCATGCACCTAGAACATGCACATGCCATGTGAATGGCAGAACAGGAATGCCAGACACTACATGGGGATGGCAACACTGGCTGGTCATGCCAGCACAGGCCCTGTACAGCACAGAGACCCCACACAGCCCCTCCTGCAGCCACAGTGTATGGCAGCCACCCACCCAGACACTGTCCATACCCTGCCACCCTGGTGGGCATCACAGTACCGTGGTGCACACACCCTGGTACCATGCACAAGGCCATGCACATGGTGGGATGGGCAATGGCAGCCCACAGAAGGACCCACACACGTCACAAACATTGCAGTATGTAGACAAATATGGTACTCGTGCAAAAAGCTCTGGTCATAGGGGCTACTTTCCTCCGCCCATTGCAGCAAGGGCAGCACCCTCGGGCTGCTCTGGCTGCTTGACTGGGACTCCACCTGGCCTGTGCTCCCCTGGGCTGGTCCTCTCAATACACTTTGCAGTGGAAATAAGGTACAGCAATGTTACTACAGCACAAGCTACAATTGCACAACACAGCAGTGACAAAGGTACACAGAGTATCCCACACCACCCCCCCCAGCTATTGGTGGCATGGCACAGCACACACATTGACCCAACCCCCACTGCAAGCACACGGTGATGCCCATGGCACACCGTACCCTGGACAGGTGATGCTACTATGGCCCAATGCATGGGCACTGTGCACACTGAGCATGTCAGCATGGTGACAGTGCAGTGGACCATGGCCACATGCATGTGGACAGTGGCATGCCACACCCACAGTGGTGGAGGAGACCCATTTGCCTTGGCACCTACCCTCCCAAAGTTCACTGGGGTCAGCCGCAGGGCACAGCTGCAGTCAGTCCTCTGCTAGCTGTCCCAACCACAGTAGACAGGCCAGGGATCATGTGTGATGGAGGCACACAGCGAATGTGCATGGCAGAGGCCAGGCACACTCCAACAGGTACCATGTAGCATCTAGCACTGCAGAACCATTGGAGGCAGTATGGCCACCATGCACCTCCACTATACACCCTGATGCACAGTGCCACCACGGGTACCCACGGCAGCAGGCAGACCACCAGAGCCCCCTGGGCAGGTATGTGCCAGGGGACACATGCCCACACTCAGGCACACCCCCATGACATAGGCACGCATGGGGGTACACACACACACACACACACACACACACTCTCTCTCACACACTCACATGCATACAGCTGCATACAGTATGTATGTGTGCGTTGTGGAGCACCACCTACCTGGTACTGGTACAGTCCCATCATGCACCATCTGGCAGTATCAGCCAAGCTGCTGCCACTGCCTGTACCACAGGTCTGCATATCTTTGGTGGCACTTCTCCCCGTCACTTGGAATGCCAGTCCTGGCCATCAGGTGAAGGACAATTGAGGCCCACACCTGCCAATGTGGCAGGTCCCCTCCCAAACCTCACCAAACAGGCACCTGTGCCTCTGCTACACAAGCTGGACACGGTTGGCTGTCTCAGCCTCACCCCACCAGCTGTCCCTGTGCACCACAGCCCTCTGTCTATGATGTGCAGACATGACTTGCCATAAATGCCAATCACTGGGCCATACTGTAACACATCCTGCACCTCTGTCAGTGCTATGGTATAGCGCCACACTGTCATGTGTCTTAGTGCTGCAGAACCTGGAAACGTGTGCTATGCACAAGCGCAACCCTGCCATGACCCCCCCATTGGCATTGCGTGCATGCACAGTGGTGCCTCGCTACTGGCTGTAGTGTCACACTACATTGTGCAGTGAGTGTGCACTAGTGCAATCTGTAGGCACACTGTGCATGTGCCGGAGCTGTGCAATGGACCCTAGTGCCACACTACTGTCACTGCATAGTGCAAGGTAACACCTCATTTGCCCAGCACTAGCCATTTGCCCGGGTGCTATCTGCTTGCCCGGCGCTAACACTAGCAATAGTCATAGTATCTATGTAAATCAGGCCACTTGTGTACACAGAGGGCAAACAGGGTGATTACCATATCATTACAGCCACATTAGAATGTCAAACAGGCCTGTTTGCCCAGCTGTGCAATTTAAGGGCAAACAGTGCTCCACCTATGTTGCCGATCGGGACTGCAGTATTGTGCAGGAGAGAGGTTGGCTACACATTGAGCAGAATGTCCCAGGAGAGACAGCAGGAACAATCAGGTCACTACAGCTTGCGGGCCAGGTCGCAGTACAGTACAGGGGTGTAGGCTGTGCTACCCCTGTCCACACGTGTACAGCCATGTAGCACACCTGAAACAATACATACACCAGACTGCAGCCACACCAACACTATTGTGCTGTGTCTGTGTTGTTATTGGGCATTTGGAGTGACTGCCATCTGGCGGTCATGCCCCAGAGGTCACACCTGTGTAGACGCCATCAGATGGTAGGGGGCCCTGCCGAGTGTGCCCAGGTCACCTTTGTGGGGGATGTTTCCCCCATTGTGGGGGTAGCTGCTGGACAATGCCTATACACCAACATATGCCTGCCTACACCCCTGTACTGATAGGCAGCACATGAGACCACGTGGTGTGTGTAGTCATGCAGGGCCGCTGCATGGCCTCTGATTGCACTGTCCATTTTGGCATGTGCACACAGCACAGGAGCCCCCCCCACTTCATGGCAGCAGCACAGGCACCACTGGCACTGTCTGCATGATACACACTGGGAAATCCATGTGGCGTGAGAGCTAACCTAGCAATATGTGGTGTGGTCTGCATGCACAGTGCCTGTGATATGTTGGGCCAGGCAGTGCATGGTAGGTGAGTAGGGTGCAATGCACAATGGGTAGAACTACTGCTGTACATACAATGTACACCACTGTGAGTAATATGTGCCTTTACCTCTGTCCCACAAAGGTGATGCGGCCAGACAGGAGCGGCTAAGGGTGTACAAGTTCTCCAGGGATGTGCTTCGGGCCCTTGTCTATGCCATCAAGAAGAGGGAGTTGGTGCTGTGAAGGCACAAGTCCACCAACCCAGTGGTGCAGCACATGTGGGATGAAGTCATGGCAGGGGTGAATGCTGTGGGTGGCCATGGCAGTAGCACAGATGCCATGCATAAACGGTGGAACAACCTGCTGCGACGGGCTATGGAGTAGGAGGCCCAACATCTGAGGGAACAGATGAAGATTGGTAGAGGCCTACAGAGCATTGAGCAGCATGACTGGGACCCGCAGATGGCCTTGGTTGCTTCAACCCTGAGGCCTGTGGCAGTTGGGGCAGTTGATGGCGGTGGGGTGTGATTCACCGCTCACACCACCCAGACCAGGTATGTCTATGCTATGTGTCCACCTGTCCCTGCATTACACCTCCAGGGCCTGTGGCATACCATCCCACTGTCATGATGCTGGCAGGATGCACACATGGTCAGGTCACATTGTGCTCGCAGTATGCATGCTGCACTGTGGTGTGCTTGTGTTGGCAATGCAGAGCATGCACCAGTGCACAGGGTTCTCGGTCAATGTGCATCATGATGGGGGTGTGTGCATGGGGGCATCATCTGCATTTGCATGGACTGCACTGTGGGGGGGTGTGCACAGGTTTGCTGTGGGGCGACCACTGTTGGAGGTGCATGTCATGGTGGTGGGCTTGGCCTTCCATGTGCTATACTAGTCACTGACACTGTCTGTTTCCCTTCACAGTGCTGGGTGCTCAGCATGCCATGGACCAGGAGGTGGCTAGCACAGTGGCCTAGGAGGAGGAGGAGGAGGAGGAGAATGCAGTCATAATTCCATCGACATCTGGTATGGGTGCCATGTGAGGAACATCAGTGGCGGTGCATGGGTGGCTCGCATGTGGCCGTGGATCCCATGTGGCAGTGAGCACTAGTGGGTTGAAAGGATGAGGAGAATGTATACCTGGATAAAGTCATTGGACTGGAGGATATACAGGAGGAGGACCTTAGTGGTGACCAGGTGGTCATCCTCACTATCACAAGTGACCATGGCTCAGAAGATGCAGAGCCCGACTACAACCTGCCTGTGGGAGGGACTGTGTGGCAGTGTTGGGGTGGGACCTGCAGGGGAATCCCACACTGATGCAATGGGGGTGGGGGTTGCATAGGCACATGGCAGAGGCATACAGCACTAGAACGTTGGTGAAGGGGGCTTCCAGTGTGCACCACTAGACATACACCGTTGGCCACAGGGTGTGGTGCAGGCCCTGCAACATGCGCCAACCCCTGCTGTGCCACTGCAGCTGCAGACTTAGCGGCAGCAGCCACCACAGGTGCTCATCCAACTACTGTGCCCAACAGCAGCCACCACCACCCATGGGCCAGGGCAATGCTGCATCCGTGGGCCTGGATGGCCAGGGTTCCTGGCCTATGTTCCAGGCTACCCTGTCATCACAGCAGGAGGCCCAGCAGGACCAGTATATATTTTGGAGGGAAGTGCGGTATGAACTGTCACAGCTGTGGGACACAGTGGGCTCAGCCCTTGGCCTTGCTGAGCAGTGGGTGGAGGAGCAGATTACGCACATCCTGGCCACCATTGACCGTGGCTTTGGGGGTCTCACCATTGCTGTGAGTGATCTTGCTGCTGTGCTGTGGGCAGCACACTGTGGGCAGCAGTGCGCAGACACCACACGGTGTGGCCGCTGCACATATGTGCATAGGTGTGCATCCAGTGCCTGCAGGATGGACACAGGCTCCACCACACACACATCCCAGTCCTTCACAGGCCACTCATGGTGTCGTGGGTGACCACCCACCTAGGCGGGGTCTGCGGCCCATTGTGGATGCAGGCGTACCACCCTCCAGACATCTCAACAGTCCTCACCACCCATGTCATCCACTCAGAGCACTCCTGGCTATGTCACTCATGCAAGGGGTGTGCCACGTGTGGGGTGGCAGTCGCCACAGATAGGCACCACTGCCATGCACTGTGTGCCCATGGCTCACACACAAACAGACACACATGCACACCCATGGTCCACTGCCCGCACACACACCTTGTCACAGTCCCCTCCTGCCACACCCCTCTTGCACCTACCATAGCTGTCCACTATGCACACATGCGTGACATGCACTATGCACTGCACATGTATCCACATCACCTCTTAGCACTTCCAACGTGTATTGCACCAGAGTGGTTCACTGTCAACACTGTTCTGGTATGTGCACATATTAAAGGCTCTGTTCATGACCTGTTTGTTGCCTGTGTTGTGTTTACTCACCATCCCATCTGGGCTAGTGTCCTGTTGATGCCAGTGCTGTGCTCCAGGGCCCTGTCTGCCAGTCAAGGATCTCTCCTCTCGAGTTGCTGTACTATCCCCCTGACCTCTGGCCCTGGGTCACTGTCTGCATGTTCCTCAGGTTCAGGTGCATGTATCCCATGGTTCATTACCATTTTGTGTAGCATGCAATAGGCTAGGATGATGCAGCATACCTTCTGAGGCCTGTACTATAGGGCACCACCTGAATGGTCTAAACAATGGAACCACATCTTTAGCATGCCAAAGACCCTCTCAATGATGTTCGTGGTTGCAGCGTGTACCTCACAGTACCTTTCTTCAACCACTGTGGCCAGCTGGTGTCAGCAGCCAGGGTTGCAGGGGATAGGTTCTGTTCTATGTCAAGAGATGTGCACATGTTAGTGTTGCTATTCTGCTGTCTGCCCCTTGCCGCTGTGCATCACCTATATTGCTCTCCCACTGCCCACTGCCCCACCCCTATCCCTGGCTACCCATGCCTGTCCCCACACCCACTGCAGTATTTGCATGTCATGGCTGCACATACTCACCGAACAGGTGCCCACTGGGTATCCTGCCCTCCTTGAAGGCCTGGCACAGCCATGCTTGGTGCCAGATGGAGGCATCGTGGGCACTGTCGGGGTACTGTGCAAAGCCATTGCTGATGCACCCTATCGCATCACACACCACCTGACAAATGATGGAGTGGTACCCCTTCCTGTTCACATATATGTCACTAGCATCATCAGGTGGTGCACGGATGGGGACATGGGTGTACTCAATGGCACCAAGTACTGCAGGTAGGTGTGCAACTCGATAAAATTGTTGCATGGTTTCTCTGCGCTCAGCTGCTGTGCTGGGGAATACAATAAATTCACCATCATGTGGCAGGAAAGCATCTAGGAACTGGGTCAGGAAGCAAGAGGTGGCAGACTGTGATACCTTATGGTGTCCCCCTCTGAGTGTTGAAATGTTCCAGTGGCTAGGAAGCACATCGCTGCTTTCACCTTCTACTCCACTGCCATGGCGTGGCTGCATCTGGTGTTGGATTGCAGCTACTCATGCAGGAGTTCACACAACTGCCTCATTATTCCCTTGTTTATCCTGTATTGGCCAGTGATGTGCTCCTCAGGTAGGATCTCAAAGAAGACTCTGGGCTGGCACCACCTGTGTGCAGCATATCTCCTCCTTGGCATGCACTGGGGGGCCTGGTTGTGCCTGCTCCCTCTCTTCCTCCTCCACTACATCCACCATTAGTTGCAGCAGCAATGCATTACTAAATAGTGCTATTTTTACTTCCTGCTCTGGTCACTCCCCCTCTGTGATTTACCCTGGTATAAGACCTGTCTTTTATTCGTGGTAGGCAGTGCTGCACTATGTGTCGCGCAATGCAGCCTTACATGGCGCTAGCACTCTGAATATCTTGTTGCGCCTGTATGCACATTCCCACTCCTCACTTTGCCCCTTGCATAAAGGGTTTGCCCAGCACTATTGCAGTTTGCACACGCTATTTGCTCTTTTGAATATGGCAGCCCCAAGCTAAACCGGCGTTATTCCTGTGCAAACGGTTTACGCACTGTGCAACGCTTTGAATATCTGGCCCTGTGTGTGTGAAAATGTTATTAATTGCTTGCTGTGAGAAACTGTAAAAATAACATCTGTAATTAAAGTCAAATCCCATGTGTCTTTGTGAAAATTATAGAATTTTATGAAAAATTACATGTAACCCCCTTGTTCCAAGGGGTTACTAGAATCCCAGTTAGCATTAGTGGTAGGCAGGGAAGGTAGCTAGTGAAAATCCAGTAAATGGATTTCACTCTGTCTCCCCCTCTCTCTGTTTTCACTCACAGCTAGGAGGTGGGGAGGTGATGTCATTTGGAACTCTTGTAGCTGTATAAGCCACACACCAGTAGCTGTGAGTGAGGGAGATAGAATATTTAAGTCAGTCTGTAGTGGAGTGTCATCTTGGAGGTGGCAGAGTATAGCTGCAGCTCCCGTAGCAGCTCTGATATAGAGCTGCAGTGCTCCTGTTTGTTATTTTTTCTCAGCCTAGTGGAGAGCAGCCATTTTCAGCTTGTTTGAAGTGGTGGAAACCATCTCCCATGGGCTTTTCCCATGCTTCATCCCAGTAGGGATGGAGCAGAATTTCAGGATTTCTGGGGCGATCCCCATGACCTTCCAGGACTTGTGAAACTGCCTTTGTATGACAACTTTCTGCAAGTACATTCATTTGCTTGAAGTGTGCCCAGGAGTACCTGCAGTTTTAAAGGTGGATTCTCTGACAAAGGGACCCTGTCACCTTAGACTTTCTTAAAAGTTGTCTGCCCACAGTGGAGTCCAGTATGTGACTGTCCATGTGACAGAACTTTTACTTCTGACACCCCTGAGGTGTTTCTTGTATGATGTTAAGTGTGATATACATTTCAAGATATCATCTACAGTGTGTGAAGTGTATTTACCGGATAAATGGCCGAGCATGAATTTGGAAACAAAAGGTGGGAGAGTCCCCCATCTGGAGTGACCAGTTTACCTCTCCAGGTTCTGAAGGGCACCTGTGTTTTCTGTCAGTTCATGTGGCCAATGCCTGAAGAAGCAGTTTTACCCCAGTGAGTGGGATTTTCAACAGTTTTACCCCAGTGACTGGGATTTTCTTCAGTTACCCCTAGAATGTGGGTCCTACAGTGTTGAGCCTCTAGTGCTCTGTGGTGGTCAGTGTACCACATCACATCACATCCTATGCAATATGGGAAGAGTCCAAGTACTGGCAGGATGTGCCTAGTCAATGGAAAGTATCCAAGTACTGGCTGGATGTGCCTAGTTGAGAGAAAGTATGTTCTTCTGGTGTCTAGTCCACATTTCTATAACTGTCCTGTGATAAATGGGAATTTTTTAAGTTCTGTACCCTAAATGTCTACAAGTAACCTGTGTGTAACCTTTGGGGGTCCATCTTTGCTTTGTGTTGTTCCTACATGTGTTTTGGAATAAAGCCACACTCTAGAATCCCAACCTGATATGGACATTCTTGTTATTGCTTCCCGTGTGGAATTACTTTGGGTACCCCATGTCCAGAAGTGCAAACCTAGCATAGCCCTGAGAAAACATTTTTTCCCTGGGACCTGAGTTGTTGGCCATGCATTGGTCCCACCATGTGTGTGCCAGGTAGTAGCACCACACTTGGTTGTGTTCTACATTGGTCCCATCTTGTCTATGGTGGGCAATCAGACACGTTTCAGTAGCAAAGAAACATATTTATGGTTGCTCTCTTTTTTGTGTCTCATATGTAAACCCCCTCACTCCTCTCTTTCTCCCCTAGACTTGTTGTGGTGAGAGGTGTCACTTCTAGTTAAACATGGGGCTAGTGGGGGGCTACAGACATAAAACTGGAGGTTTCAAATTTCACTGAGCCTTATCTGGGTAATTCTAATTAAAGAATAGGGGTATAAGAGGCAGGTAGCACAGGGGGTCACCAGGTTCGGGAGTAAGATGCACAGCTTCACTAAGAAATGGACAGCTGAGCTGGGTAGCACAACAGTGGTAGACCCGCAGGTTGGATCAAGAAAGCACAGTGTCAGCAATTCCAACCTGAAGGCAGGATATTTAAGGATCACATCCAGTAAATATATATTTGGGGAGCCTGGTATACATGCAAGTCTAGGACTTAGAGGTACTCAAAAAGATGTAGTGGGAGAAGACAATATCTTGGGTATCAGGAAGAAATAATTCTGGCTCTTCCAACAGGGTATGTTGATAGGAAAAGGAGTAGGTGACTCACGTTTTAAGGGAGTTTTTCACTGTAAAGAACAAAGAGGATATCAGTGGGATCAGTAGTTCTACTGAGTCAATCTGGCTATGCCAAAAGAGAAGGGGGGGGGTAATAATCATCCAGAGAGGAACAGTAGGACTGCAAAAAGACCAGCCCAACTTATCAAATGAAATAGTGATATCCCCATTGTTAAAGTTAAATTCCACAAACAAAATTCTGGATGCTTCATCTACATTATTTGATCTCATAAATATGTGAGAAATGTTAGCAATCTTTTTTTTCTTCGGCAAAATTAAAACTGCCTAACCAATGTATTCACTGGTGTTAGACACCAGGACACCCTGACTATGGATATGCATGCCAAAGGTTAACTCTATACGTGCAAGAGCAGAGAAGCTGCAAACATCCACATTTTTGATAGTTTTCACAAAGTTTTGCAAATATTTACAGAGTAAATTTTGAACCCCTGTAACTAAATATTTCTTATCTAATTCTCTCCATATTTAGATCATTCTGTAAGTATTACAAAAAGGTTATCTGTACTAATTTACAAATGTCTAGCTCTGAAGGTGCCTGAGTTATATGCAGATGACATTTTTTCATAAAAATTTAGTGAAACAAATATTTTGAGCACATATTTTGTGACGATGCATCATATTGTCATGAAATCTGGCACATTGTTAGAACACCCTATAATCAAAAAAGCATGCCAAATTTAAGATCCCTGATCCACTAGCTGGTTAAGGTATATGCAGATAAAAATGTTAATAAAATTTCTCACAAACAATATAATGACAACATTTGAGCACCTATAATTTTAGAGCTATCCATCCACATGTCATGATCTTTTTACACATTGGTTGCCAATGAATCAAAGAGTTCATATGCCAATATTCAGAGCTCTAGCTTGAATGGTGGCCGAGTTATAAGCAAATTACTGCATTTTTAAAATTCCACAAAATATTGATGAAATTCTATGAATTTCTTGGAATTTTTCAAAATGTCAAAATTCAGTGGATTCAGAATTCTCCTGTTCCACACAGCTCTAACATCTGCCAAACATTATCATTGTGAACTGCAGCAATTTATCCTTGGCAACATGAATGACAGAAATGGTAGACTTCCTGACTCCATACACACCTGCTAGACTGACTGCCCTTTCTCCATTTTCCAGAGAATCAAATATTTGGTACTTCTGTGTGATGGTAAGTACACTGGCTGTGGTTCATTATGTGGTGGTTCCTATGTTTGGGAACTGCATGGAGTGCCCATGCCACTCTGCACCTGTGGACAGGAATGCACTGGCAGTGTTTATAACTGTTGGCCTCCTGTCTGAGATTCCACCCCCCCCACAGCATGCAGGTGCATGGAGGGTGGATGTTTCCAGTGCACTGGACCCAGGCAGACATCCAATCAGATGCCCATCCCGGGTCCTTCAGTGGATCCCCTGTGCATGGTGTGGGTCTGGTGTGAGGAATGCAATACATGGGTATCTGCCACGTCTGTCCCAGACCCATATGCTGAGTATACACACACACACACACACACACACACACACACACACACACACACACACACAAGCCCCAGCCCAGTCTGCAGTGTAAATTACAGTCCTCAGCCCACCCAGGTGGACAGGGCTGTTGCAATGTAGGGGCTCAATGGTCATCTGCCCTACCTGGTGTCCAGTTGACTGGTGACATGTGGTGCACATCCCATATATGGCAGAGTTTAAACAGTGTTCCCCAGGCAGGCACTACCTGCTGCTCCGCACCAATGTGAATGAGGTAGAATGTGGGCACAGCCACTTGTATGTCCCTGGACTGCTGGCAGCACATGGCTGTGTGATCAGGCAGAGGGTGGTGTGCACACAGGGCTGTGCTCCTGTAATGAGTGCTGCCAGAGGGTCCACAGGTTCCTGCTTTGAGGCATTCCAGTGTAGACTGGTGCGTGTCCACCATACGTCCCATTGCAAATCGCGCCCATTGTGCATTTGTCTCACAAACATGATAATGATTATTCTAAATCTAAACCTATACCGTCATTCAGACAATACCCATGTATAGGCTAATTAAACTGTAATGGAATGCTACTATAACCATCATCTGTAATTGACAAAACACACCATTCACAATGTTACTATGTTACTTAATGTAGAATTCATTGTCAGTATGGCAGGAGATGCATCCTGACTTTGCTAAATAAGGCAGTTCACTAGTCCCTGACTTGGTAGATCTGGGCTCTACTGTAGTTAAAATTCTGTAACAAGACAGTTCCTAGGGTTACTAGGATCCCATCAGTTTTAGATCAGGCAGGGAGCCTGGGCAGTTCCAGAGGATGTAAAACTCTTTGAAATACATTACATCATCACCTGCTTAGATCTGCTTGGACAGGAGATGATGTAATGGAATTTCAAACTCTCACAGCAACATAAACCTTGCTGCTTTGCTGCTGCTGTGATTCTGTGAGCCAGTCTGAAGGTGGAATCTGGAGGGGGAGTTCTGAAAACAAGTGGTATTCTGCCATGGTCACTTGTCAGAAGGAAGGACCCTCAGTTTATTATTTTCTGCCCTAGTTCACTGACCGACGGCTGTTTTTTGTGGGATGTGGTGGCTACCAAATCCTGTGAAGCCCTGGTGTGGGGTGAAGATTTTTCACAGAAGGAGAAAAGGGATTGAAGGTTCAGTGAATAGTTTGGGGAAACTCCCAAAAGACTGAAAACTAACATAGCTGCCCAGAACGTAGAGTCTGTGTTTACAAACCAAAAGCTATGTACAGTATTTTGAGTGAGAATTGTGAAATTTCAAGTGTTTTACAAATGCCTTTGGGGGAACATCATAATGTTCCTTTGGTGCTCAACTGTGGGTTGACTGGTGCCTTGCTAGGAAAACAAAAATGTTAAGATGCAGGTATTCAGAACCCTTGCACAAAGAATGTGCTGTGAGGATGTTTCTCATGGCCCCGGTGTGGCAGAGAATCCTGCTTTTTTCCTAAAATGCAATGGCAGAGTCTAGCTTTGGCCAGAGTGAGCTGACCACTCACTCCAGGTTACAAAGGAACCTAACTGAGTACAAGGACTGGTCAGTGTGTGTTTGAATTTAGTGCGGTGGCAACAACTGCCGTATTACACTGGCAAAGCCCAGAGAACCCTAAACACAGGGATGGATGGCCATGGGAAGTGTTCCTATAAGAAGCCTTAGTACTGCCAGAAAGATTTGTGAAATGTATTTGCCTGCAATAAGTGTGCCTTCTGTACCATGGCATGGGGTCATAATGTCACAAGACATTATGTCACAGCAATATACCATGCTGCCAATACAGCAATATAGTGCCAGTGGCATAATTCTGTGTTTTAACAAACTCTGGGGAGCATACCTCTCAACCTCCCCTCATAAATCAGAGACAAGGCTTAAAAAAATCAACTAAGAAAGAACAAGTCTGTAACTTTTATGTTTGATATTATTTTGTACTTATAACCCCACTGTTTAGTCACAGAAACACAATTTTAGGAGGGCAGAGTAAAATTTTTAGACAAATCAAGTCCCTGAAAATCAGGGACAGTTGAGAGGTATGCTGGGGAGTGGGATAATGCTTACATTCACATAAAGCATGAAAAATAAAAAAAATTCCATGCGTCTGGGACCAGGAATTGAAACCCGGTCCACAGATGCACTGCCTCCCTTGCTACCTGCATCTCATCCCATTAAGCCACAGCAGCTAGTCACCAGTCCCTCATCCCATCAGGATTCTTATCCTGTACCTGGGAAGAGTGAGAGGGTACACTACCATGCATACATTCTTTTGCGGTTTTGCACCCTCGTTCTTCCCTACCATGCTATTCCTGTTACGTGGTATTGATGTGCACTGCAAAGTGTATGACATAGTGACTCGGTAGGCTGTACCATACAGCTACAAGCTCTGGGGGCACCACCACTTTCTGTTTCAATCCTGATTAGAAATAAAGCCATACAGCAAAATGCCAAATTTCTGGTTGTGGATATTTCCGAGTTTTGAGTTTCTGGGGCCCCCACAGATAGGAGACACACCATAGCCCTTGCACCTCTCCCCAGCACCTGGATGTAAATAGAAATGTTGTTCTGTTCCCTTACCCCTGACCTCTGAGAAGCCCAAGCCAATTATTGCCTTATTGCCTGGGGTGATACCTTTTCTGCCAACTGTGGTTGATGCCCTGTCTGAATATCAAGAAAGGGGGTGTTGCCTTTACAAAAAAGGGTGCACAGGGTTACAATTTTAATTGTTCTTATTGTGGATGGGAGTTTCCAGCTATTTTTAAAATGCAATCATTCAAAAAGAATGGCACATTTCTAGCTATGTTATAGTGCAGTCCATTATGAAACAGTACATGAGGGGCGCAAAGAGGCACAGTACCAAGACTATGTTAGTTCAGGTGCTCAATGATCTCTTGATGGTGAGAGATCAGAAAAGCCATTTCAATTTTGTTTCTTCTTGATCTCTCTCTTCAGCATTTGACACCATGGACCATGGGGTGCTGCTTGAGTACCTGAGGTTCATCTGTGGCCTGTCTGGCACAGTCCTCAGGTGGTTTAAGTCCTTCCTCACTGGCAGAACTCAGAGGGTGGTGTCAGGGATTTATTCCTTTGACCCTTTCTCTCTGCCATGTGGGGTCCCTCAGGCTTCACTACTGTCCCCTATATTGTTCACAGTGTACATGCTACCCCTCGGAGACATTGTAAGATGGTATGGGCTGAGGTTTCACTGCTATGCTGATGATACCCAGCTCTACCTCTCTTTGCTCCTGACCAGGATAGTGCACTTTCGGTATTTAACAACTGCCTCACTGAACTCAAGGACTGGATGAATTCCAGCTGGCTGAAGTTGAACTCAGGAAAGACTGAAGTGATAGTTGTGGATCCTGGTTGCCGGAAAGAGGGGTCAGGGGCTAGTTAACCTATAGGGCTTTTCTTTGGGTGTTCCCAGCTTCTCACCTCTGAATAGGTGTGGGGCCTGGGGTGATTCTTGATGATGGGCTGACACTGCGATCTCAGGTGTCGGCAGTTATCAAGTCTTCCTTTTACCATCTAAAGAACATCACCAGGGTCAAGCGCCTAAAACCGTCCAGTGATCTTCCCACACTGGTCCACACTGTTGTGACCTCGCACCTTGATTATTGCAACTCCCTCTACCTAGGGCTACCGGAGGTTGATATCCACTGCTTGCAGTTGGTGTAGAATGCAGCAGCCCGGTTGTTGACAGGGATCCCTCAGATGTGTCATATTACGCCAGTGCTGCACAAACTGCACTGGCTGCCAATTCAGTGGTGGATCACCTTCAAGGTCAGACTTTTGACTTATAAAGCCCTACATGGACTCGGCCCAGACTACCTGAAAGAGCTTCTGTTTCCCTACTGCCCCAGAGTGATTACTCAGCTTGGCTGATGAGGGGTTGCTAGAGATTCCAAGGGTATCTTTAAAGTCATTGGGGGCCCATGCATTTATGTATGTGGCCCCAACCCTTTGGAATTCTCTACCCCATCAGCTACAGGAGTGCACAACCTGGGGGGTTTCAAGCAGGCCTTGAAAACTTACCTGTGGAGCCAAGCCTATTCTGATTGAGTTGATTGATTTTACTAACTATTTATATTTATATTGTGTTTGTTTTTATCTAATTTTTGTTAAAATGCCTTGATAACTTTGAAAGGTGCTAAATAAAGTTATTATTATTAATATTATTATTGTAATGGTTTCATATAGTATTTCAATGTGAGTGGTTGTTGCAGCCCACAAAAATGTATGCTCTTGCTCTTATAATATGATACCAGCTCCAAAACCATGTCTCATATAAACTCCCAGCTTGATTTCTACATGAAAGATCTAATACTAGCTCTCACAGAATAAGTTAGTGCTCAACTTTAACAAAACTCACTGTATGAACAGGCTCCCAAACTAAAGATATTTACAGACATCCTGGCTGCCTCTTGTATAAATGGCACACCTCTTGTCTCTGCCAGCTCATTCACCTACCTTGGCATCACTCTTGATCCTTCCCTATATTTTGTTATGCACTTTACTACTGCATGCAAAACATTTACTATCAAACTAGGCTTTGTCTACAGAGTAAGGTTTGCTCTCACTCCTTTTGCCCTTTTGGCATTGCACATGGCATTCTGCTACCTAGTCTAACCTATGCATTTGTTAAATATTCTCACTCAAACAGATGTTACCTTTCTAAATGATATGCCACATATAGCAATAACTGACACTTTTCCTTGGCTATGATGGGTTGCTCCTGGAAATGAGCCACTGTTAAGTGTGCCTTTCCCAGTTACCAATATCCAATAATTACACACATACATAAATACATACATATATAAATAAATGAACACATAACTACAAAAATAATTAAATAAATAAAATGATTTCACTCTCTTACCACTTTGTAAAAAAACAAAGGCAAGGCGCTGCGTCAGCATGTGGTCTAAAAGCAAAACAAAATGGTTATATTAAATGCACGCTGAAAATAGAAAATAGAGTTAAAAATCTACGTTTCGACCTTAGGTCTTCTTCAGGAAATATCTAAAAGAGAAAAAAAACAAGTTTTTAACTCTATTTTCTATTTTCAGCGTGCATTTAATATAACCATTTTGTTTTGCTTTCTTACCACTGCTCACTCTATTCTGGTTTACAATTCTGATCAGGCCTAGCCTTTGCTGTCTGGTGACCTTTTTCACCTGTCTGTCCCCAACTTATTGATAAATATGAGGAAAGTCGGATTTTCCTTTTTTTGCTCCTAAATTCTGTAATCCCCTTCCTGTGGTCCTTAGTAAGTCAGTCTCAGCCACACTTTAAAGGAGTTATACAAGTACATATTGTAAGTTCCACTGATAACTGTACCTGCACCTGTACCTCTACCTGATGTCTTATTTATATTCCTTTCTAATCTGTTACAATTTATGTTTTTATTGAGTTGAATTCTATCAATTTTGCCTGATGTCTTTGTGTTTGTCTACCTAATATTCTGGTAACTATTGCATATCACTTACTTTGATGTTCAAATATTTATTATGACTTAACTAATTGGTAACCTGTCTCTTAGCCCTTAACAATTGCTTATTGTAACTATTGTGTTTATTTCTGCATTATATATAACTGTTATGGCTCCATTTTGTTCTTTCCTGGGTTATGTGTCAAAATAGGCATTGTATTTTCTAGTGCACTTTCCAAGTAAACAAAATGAAATTAATAAATAAATCAATAAATGTTTGTTGGCTCAACTCACACTTTGGCACTTGTTTCAGCAGGCAGTCAAATTATGGTATACGGTCTCCACACATCAGTTAATCACACAGAGAAAGCACATGTCAGGGTAATTGAACCATCCTGCACTATTGCTCTTTTATAATTTGTTTGTGTTTTAATTCTCCCTTTGAGATGAAATTTTAAGAACTTAAGAACATAACAACTTGCCAGCAGAGGGGGACCATATGATCCATCTAGTCTGCCCATGTGGGCTACCACCACTAGTCTTTTTTTCCTTCCAAAGTTTCTACAATGCCTATCCCATGCTACAGTAGCTTGAACTCTCTCACTGTCTTTACTACTTCTGGGAGGAAATGGTTCCAAGGCTCCACCACCCTTTCAGTGAAGAAAAAAATTCCTTATGTTGGTTTTGAATCTACCTCCCTGTAGGCACATGCTGTGCCTCCTTGTTTATGTAGAAAAGCTTTCTCTGGAAAAGTCATGAGTTTGTACTGAGTTAATTCTTTTGAGGTATTTGAACATCTCAATCATATTCCCCCAGTCCCTTCTCCTTTCCAGTGAGTACATCTTGAGATGGTTGAGTTTTGACTCATAGAGTTCTTTATCAAGTCCATGAATAATTTTCATAGCTCCCCTCTGAACAGTCTCCAGATGATCTCTGTCTTTCTTGAGGTGTGATCTCCAGAACTGGACATAATACTTTAAGTGCGGCCTCACCAAGGACCTGTACAGCGGGATTATCACCTGACTTTTTCTACTCATGATTTTGTCCATTTTCATGTTGGTGGTTAGAGAAATGTTACAAACATGGGATTCCAAATGTGGCTGACTGGCACCTTTTGCATTGGTTATGCCAGGATTTACCATGTTAGAAAAGTACCAGTCAGTCAATCAGATTACTGGATTTAAAAGTGCCATTGTATAATGAGAAACAAAAAGGGAATTGCCCAGTGCTAACTCCACAAACAGATTGGTGTCAGGATTTATTTATTTTATTTATTTACTTAACTGTTTCACTAGGAAAGGCACAATGAACAACAAGTTGCTCATCTCATGGTGTGTCCTGGGGGGAAGGGGAACATGGGATATGATACATACATATGCATACATACATTCAATTCACACAATCAAAGTATTAGTACAATTTATACAGTGATGATACCATATAAAACAATACAATACAGTTCAGGAGTTACAGGTGGTTATATGCAGAAGTGAAATAGAGGTACAAGTTGTCAACAATCTTGAGAGAGAAGAAAGTGCAACCTTATTTAGAGCCAGTTTGGCCAAAGTGGGCCAAAAGTGTAATTAACCAGCAGGAAGAGGGATGAGATGAGTGAGGGATCAGACAGCAAGGTTAGACACAGGTATAGTTCACAGAGAGGAAATGATACAAGGCAGAAGAGTTGTAGTGGGTGGAGGATGAGTGGTGGATCTGTGGAGGCAGAGCATTCCATAGTTTATGGAACTGATGTGAATTGGCCTATGGTAGTTGACTGACAAAGAACTACCAATAAATGGGAGTCATAGGATCTGAGGGAGTGGTCTGGTGGGGGGAGGTTGGAAAGGGAGGAGTTAAGATATGAGGGGAGAATCCCAAACCAAAATTTAGAGACAAATTTGGCAAAATGGAGGTGGCAACGGTTTTCTAAAGAGGGGAAAGCCAAGGAGCGATAGAAGTTACGGTGATGAGTGAGAGGGGAGGAGTGAAAAGCAAAATGGCAGAAGGAGTTAAAAAAGGTATCTAATCTGGTTAAAGAAGACTTGGGAGCTGCACTTTAGACTACATTGCAGTAGTCGAAAATAGGTAGGATCATCTTCTGGACAAGATCACGCCTAACTGGTAGCGGAAGACAGCTTCAGTTGCTGTATAATGCACATAGCTTGGGGTACAGTTTCTTCAGGATGGCATCCACAAGTCCAGAGAAGTTTCAGTGCTGGTTGAGCCAAACTCCATAGTACCGAAAAGATGATGTGTTCTCAAGGACTGTCCCATCAAGGGTATGGAAGGAGGGCTGGGAAGGGAGTCTGGTGAGTCTCTGCCTAGTGCCAATGGTAACTGAGACTGTTTTCTTAGAATTGAGGAAGTGTTGATGGGAGTGGAACCAGAGCTGGACCTTGTTGAAGTCATGCTGGAGTCTGGTTTCAGCAACAACAGGGGACAGGCCTGAAGAGAAGAGGACTATGTTGTCAGTATACATATGAACTGGATGAGCAGGCTGTGTGGAAGTCATTTAGAAATATGGAGAATAGAATGGGGCTCAAAACAGACCCCTGAGGTATGCCAGTGTTGATGGAGAGTGGGGGGATACTGTGTCCACTGTTCTGACAAGCTAGGTCTGACCCACTAGGTAGACCTTGAACCAACTAGTGGTAGAGTCAGTTAGGTCAGCCAAGGAGTGGGAGGGTAGTAGAAGAGTGTGGGAAAGGGTGTTGAATGCCTTTGCTAGGTTGAAAAAGATTACTGGGTGATTTGGTCACAGTACATCCCTGAGAGGATAGAATCAATGAGCCTAATCAAGGAGTTAGTAGTGGAATGATTCTTCCAGAATCAAGATTGGAATGGAGTGAAAACATTAGTATCTGAGTGGTAGGTAGAGAGTTGTGAGAGAACCAGCTGCTCTTGGAGTTTAGCGAGGGTAGGAAGGAGAGAAATGGTGTGACAGTTAATGGTAGGAGAAGGATCACTTTCTTTGTGTAGGGGGAGGACAATGCCATGCTTCCAGACAGAAGGGATAGTGGCCATAGTATTGAGGAGGTCAGTGAGAGGAGCAGAGATAGCTGGAGTAGATCGAAATAACAACTTAGGGTCCAGTCCATCAGGTGAGCTGCTTTTAGTGGAATTTAAAGCCTATAGTGCAGCTAAGGCATCAGAGGATAACATTTTTGAGAAGGAGAAGGAGTTGGTTGAGGGGGAAAGGTAGGAGAAGAGGGGTCAGTAGGAAGGGACAGAGATAAGGAGGATAAGAGAGCAGAGGCACAAGAGATGAAATGAGTTAAAAGTAGGGGGTACACTAAGGTGATTAGTAACTTGCATGCTGTTAATATTAAGGAGTGGGGTAGGAATGGGGAGGAAGGGGAAAAGAGTGAGTGGATTATCTTCCAGAATTTGGAGGGATTATTAATGTTGGACTGGTAGGTAGAGCAGAAGTAGTCTGCTCTAGCTAGTCAAGTAGTTTTTGTGCATCTATTTCATATCATGCGGTAGATGTTGTAGTCTTGAGGGAGTTGAGAGGCTTTATGTGTTTTTCAAGCCTGATCCCTGGCATGTAGACATGCCAGTAGTTCATGGGTGATCCAAAGTAAGTGCTTTCCCCTAATCCTGGTGTGCCGCAGTGGGGCATATTTTTTCCAGATTACCAGGAACTTGTTGCAAAAAAAACCATTAGCAGCGTCAATAGAATTAGATGAGGCTATTGGATTCCAGTTAATGTGAGGCAAGTCCTGAAGGAGGGGAGCAAGGCTCAGTGATTTGTTTGAAATGAATAGTAAGGTTTGGGTGGGGGACTTTTATCCTATGTATTTTGCAAACCATAAAAGTCATATGATAGTCACTCAGGCCATCTGGTACAATACCAGATTTAATAACCCTGTGGGGGTGGGATGTGAGGGCCCAATTGATAAGAGAGTGATTACCGGTTTTCTGGTTCGTACGGGTAGGCTCAAGTGTAAGTTGTGATAAGTTTAGAGGCTTTAAATCATTATGAGATTTATTAAAAGACAGAGATAGCCATTTATGATTGAAATCACCTATTATATAAGTTTCACCTGAGGGAGTATGAGAGACTACATTACTAATACGATCGTGGTAGCAGAGGGGGGATGCCAGGGTGACAATAGGCACCAACAATATAGATAGGAATGGAAAAAGGGAGGGATAGTTTAAGCATTTGTATTAAAGGGCAGTGTTTTCATGTTTAATAGAGAATTATTTCTGCAGATTAAAGGAACGGCGATGGGGGCCACATGTGCCCCATCCATTGCTAATTTATATATGGGGGCATGGGAGAACGAATTTGTTCTAAATAGCAAGAAAAAACCCTTTTTTGGTAAACTATGTATTTGGAAATTATATATAGAGGATTTATTCATCATTTGGGAATGGAATGAGATTGAATTTAAGGAGTTTGTTGCATATTTGGAAGATTATAATGGACATTTAAAATGTTCATACCAAGCCTCCAGGGAGAGTGTTAACTTTTTAGACTGTAGGATTTTGAAAAATGAGCATACAGAAATCAAGACAGAAACTTTTAGAAAACCAACAGATGGCAACACTTTGCTACCTGCAGACAGTTGCCATCCTAGGCATGTAGCTTAAAATGTCCCGAAAGGTCAATTTTTGAGGGCATGCCATAACTGCAGTGAAAATGACTATTTTGAAAAAGGAGCAGAAGATCTGAGATATCGACTTGAGAATAGGGGATATAATAGACATGATACTGAAGAAGGGAGCTGTGCTGCAGCTAATTCAGATACAGGGGCTCTCTTGAACAGTAAAAGGGGTGAAAGATGTGAAAATACTCAGGAGAGATTAAATTTGGTAATGACTTATTTGTCACAGGCTGGAGAAATTGACAACATTGTAAGAGAGCACTGAAAAATGACTGTCTAGTGACCCTGGTTTATGGAATATAGTATCTGTACCCCTCACATGGCCCATAAAAAAGGATCAGCTTCAGGTGACAAACGAGTCCACAGTCATTTACTAGACCAGATTAATAAACAAAGGACCTGGTTAGATAAGGCAGTAGTGGGCTGCTATCCCTGTAAGAGATGCAGTGCATGTGCCTGTATTAGACAAAGTAAGGAGTTTTTTAACCAGGAAACAGGACATAAGTATGACATACATCAACTGATAACTTGCAATACTGAGGGGATTATTTACATGGCTATGTGTAGCTGCATTGTGTTTTACATAGGAAAAACTAAACAAAGTTTTAAAACCTGTGTTAAGGAACAGATATGGGCAATTGAGAAAATGGATTTAACCTATGCTACTGCAGCACATATAGCCATGAGTAGTACTGGTGCATACTAAGTGACAAAATGATTGATCGGTGTTTAATGACACCCCCAGGATATGGCGTAGCCACCACCCCATGTCACTTCTGCGTCCAGCAGCACAGGATATGACGTAGCCCCACCCCACGCCACATCCACTTCCAGCTGCGCAGGAAATGACATAGTGCCACCCCATGTGCCAATAACGCAGTTCCGACTGTACCGGATGTTACGTAGTGTTCCCACCCCAGATATAATGCACCCCCTTTTCTGGCACGGGGTTATGATGCACTTTTGGGTTGGGCAAATTTGGGCTTCTTCAGGCTTGTCAGGGCATGTCAGAGGGTCTGAACCAGATTTGATGTTGCTAAAGTCACACACCATTGAGTGTCCATAGTATACCTGCACCATGTTTTGCTCATGTGTGTGTAGAGTTCCTGAGGAGAGCAGCAATGATGATAACAATGATTCAACCACTGGGTGTGATATAATGGATGAGCCTAGCCAGAGTTATCCTACACCTTCTGCTAGTGTCACACCAGAGGAACTTAATTTGCTGGACTCTGATATGCCCGATTTGATAGAACAATTCATGAACCTCCATTTGCAAGATACTCATGAGCTTGTTAATATAGATGAGCAGCGGGAGATCCAGATGTGCTGGATACTGAGAAATGCTCTGATGAAAAGTTTGCTGTGGCTGCGAGTTATGCATCGCCTGAAAAGTCTATCATGTTGGGCCCGGTTAATGGCATTTTAATACAACTACTGCAAGCCTCGATGGCTCAGGACTTGAAGATAAAGTGTGAGGGTTGTGCAATTGACCACTCATCGCAGCTAAGACATAGCTGTATATACAGCCCTGAGGAGCGGCTGAACAGAGAATAGCTTTTTGCTGTCGTGGTGACCCATCACCAACAGCTTAAGCACTGCAAGGTTTCTTTTTAGACATGCTAACATGTCACAGGGCTATGACTATCCGGCTATAGTGAAAAAATGAGGCAGTTCTTATTTTCTTGGTGCATTCTGTTTCATGATGTATGCAAAAGGTAAAGCAGGTGGAAACAAACTAGACCTTAAGTGGTATGATTCCGGTGTAGTGGATTTTAAATCCACCAGAAGATAACCATAGGCATCACGGGTAGCATCTTCAAAGACCTCTTCAAAAAATGTGGTCTTTCCAGGATACATCTGGTGGGCCAGTGTACTGACCTGTAGCTTATCTCTGGGATTTTTAAATAAAGCTATATAATTAGCATTTAAATTTATGGTCCTACTTTTTTACCCTGGACAAACAAATTTTGTGTGACATACAGGATACTAACATTTCTGTGGTGGCAGTACTGTGTGAAACATTTTTGAATTTCACAATTTTCAGATGCTGTTTCCATTAAATCATCTACAATAAAAGATTTACTTTTTGAGATGGTAATACTTTGTCATCTTGTAGAGTGCTTGGAATACCTTCTATAAATCTCAGCTGAGGAAATTTACTACGTAATTCTGTATACAAAGGCTGCCAACAGCTATAACACCAGATAATATTTTCTGGAAATCTTGTTAAAGCACTGAGACCAGCTTCCAACATGCTTTTAATAAAATAATTTTTCCCACAGTTTGATGGTCCAGCCAAAATACAGAAAAAAGGGTGTTGCAGATGTATATCCATACCCATACCCATATCAGAAGCCATGAGGCAATGTTTTAAACTCCTCAGTCAAAATCCTTTTATTGTAGACAACCCTGAAGTTTTTCTTTTCTGGCCTGTTTTCAATAGTGATGCTCTTTTTGTTTCTCACAATTTTTTCAGTCCACTAGTAACTGATTGTACCCCAACACCTTCATCTGCACCACCTTCCTTGGCAAAATGCTCTACTAGTGATTTGAGACAGCTGTAGTTCACCTTTTCACTATTAGCCATGTTTAGTGTTATACTTTTTGCCCACATGCAAATTTTAGCATTGGCCAGTTTGTAGTCATAGGTTTTAGGACCACCAGACACAAACTCCACAATGTGTTCACCATGTGGTAATTCACTAGTCAGATCACCCAAATAGTCACCAAGTGGCAGATCCCAGTCACACGGTCTGCTGACAAATATCACTGAGTCTGTATCATGGTATAAAGAGTGGTCCTGCAGGCTTTCGAGTAAACTGTACAATTTAAGTCAAGCGTAAGCTGTGGTAAAGGCAGCAATAACAACATTAATGTTGGTAGTGTTTGCGTAGTAATTTTCAGTGTATTTCCATTGTACTAAGGCTATATCATCACTGACGAAATACAGACTAAATACATGGTAGTGATCTGTGAAAAGGTACTGAAAGAGTTCTTCAGCATCCTTGACAAGAGCTGTGTTCATCAAGTTAGGTCACTGGCCAAATTTTCCCCACAAAGAATTCAAAAACAGCTTTGAAATCTGTCTTTGTGCTGGGTTATTTGCTATATTTTCTGTTTCTAAAACAACGCCTTCCTTAGTATAGTACTGCCTGATGTATGCTTTACGTTCTACATCAGATGTACACCACTTTGGATACACTGAAGCTTCCTGTTTCCCCTTTAGGTGTAATTTAATACAGTCTGTAAAAAGACTGACCTGTCTTGATAGTGCCAGACTTCATACACCTTGGCCACCTTATAACCTTTCTCTAAAGCCAGCTTTAGCTCTTCAGTACACCATGTACCCTCCAGAGATCATTGTTCTTCTGAATGCATACATGGTTGTGACTGCTGAACTGTCTCAGAACATGAGCAACACAGTGTAATCACTAACGTTCCACCTATCCTGCTGGGCAGAATAGGCAAAAAGAGACCATGGAGTGGATACAGTTTAGCTTTTATGATCCCAAAATGTTGTCTGAGATCCTGAAATTGTCATATATAACCACTGGGTGCCCTATGGGGTATGTCTTGGTCTTGTTCACATAGGGATACAAACTGGTAAAATCATAATAATGGATTTTCTCACCAGGCTGTGCACTGTAATATAAATGCAGAGCATTTGTGTGCCCTCCATAAAGTGTTTCATGGGGATCCATGGGCTCTGGAAAATCAGCGACTTTCAAAAAGGCCCGCACCTGAGGATCTGCACACACCAGCTGTTTCCTTTCATGCTCCCACATAACCCTTACATTCATACCCTTTTCATGCCTGAGAAGGTTTAATTTCTTTATAGTCATGTAATATAGGTGTTTGTAGGTTGTACCAAGCATTGGGTTAAACAAATCTTCAAAGAAACACTCCCTGCAGCCATGATAAAAGCAACCTACACACTTAAATGCTGTAGGGACAGCATCTATTACAACATAACCATCAAGAAAGTAATCACCCACCTGCACTTCGCCACCATTCAAAGCATGCTGTATGGAAATATTTTCTTGTTTACTTATGTACATAAGCCACGGTATGGCAGGTGTGGAGTAACCCTTGTACTGGCGGTGATAGTTGTCAGAGGGTATAATCCCTATGATGTCTGGCTCTAAAAATTGTAATCAATACATGGCCATGCATACTGATGCTATAGTGATGTACTGAAAGGGGTCAATTTGCTCCCTCTTCTCTGCAATGTCTTGAAATATTTCCTCTACACCATCTTGAAACATTTCACATGCCTGTTTTAGAATCTCTACATCTGACTTGCAGTAGCAGTGTAATTCCTTTTTAAAATGAAATGTATCTTTTTTATGCAATTCATACCACTCCAAAAACTGTTTTTTTCATCTGCCATCATGTAATCTATACCATAATCTTTGGGGTCAGGCATAGGCCCTACATAATTTTGATTTTCTGGTTTGTTAAAAAAGTGCGGAGAGAACCCCTTTACTCCATTAAAGTCCATCGCATGTTGCATAGCAGCTTGTCTCATAGGTAGGAAATTTAAGCTGTCAATAAAATTGATTTTTAACCGCATTACAGTTACAGATATCAGTTTACTTCCCTGAGTCAATAACTCCACATCCATTTTCTCTTTTACAAGCTTGTTTAAGATGAAGTGACTGTCATACCTCTTTGCATTATGAGCTATAAATGTGTATCCCTTAAAGGGCACCTAAACAAGCAGTTTTTTAAAACGGCAAACTCCAAAATCTGGCTTCTTTGTGAGGTAAAGTACAGGCTGCTGTTTATAATTACGCTAAAACTGCATGTATGTAAATAACATAAATGTAGTTTCATAACTTTTGAAAAATGTAAACATCAGTCTTTCACATTCAAAAAACAGCTTTGGTTTCTCCCTAAGATGTCTGCCAAGTGTGTTAAGTGAAGAGTCATGATGACATCATCGGAGTCAGAAACAGAGACTGACATATATTTCTATAGTGCTAACTAGTTCTTCTTTCCCTCTTTGTTTTGAATTGTTGTACCAGAATGATCAACATCATGTATAAACTCATGGATTATTTTGAGCAGTACACGTTAGGCTATGATTTTGTTCACTTTGTTACTTTAACTTGCGGAAAATGTTTTGCAATCCAGCTGACTTTTTCTTTGGCAAACTGCATTACAGTACAACACTTCAAATACCTGATGATCTAGTGGTTATGTGATGCACTTAATTTTGTTTTTTGTTAACCAGGAGAGACACACTAAGCTGAAAGCTTATTTACAGGTGTTGCCTGGGAGCACAAGGAAGTTTAGTGACTTGCTCAGGGTCATACAGCAAAGTACAGGTCTGGTTCAGTTCCAAAGCTCATGCTTGTTAATCCACAAATAAGGTTTTCTTTTTCCATGTGAATCCCCTGCACCTAGCCTGCCTTCTGTTGAACACCCCACCATCTATACCCTGTCCCTAGCACTGCCTGGGGCTGCATCTGTGCTTACGGTCTCATGAAGAGAATTATCACACCTTAGATTGTAATCTTGTACCTCAGAGAGTTGTGCACACCTATACCGATATGCATCATCAGCTGGCACTGTTAAAAAATGCCTCCCAAATCACTCTCCAGTCCACATTCTCAATGTTTGACTTCTGCTTCCACAGTAAACATTGAGTGGATCACCACCCTTCTGCACAGTGAAGGTAGAATGTACACTTCCCCTGCTGTGTTTTTTCCTGCCTCATTAACCAACAACTATGTCTTCCTGGAGGGCCAAGCAATAAGCATCATGACACACCAGAGAAACTGCTGTTCATGCCCTCATAAGGGCTGCACTTACAATGGATAACAATATTATTAGCAGGAGAAGCATACTTATACCGTAAATGAATCCACCTGACTTCCAGTGTTAGTCTGCTCCTTTACCTGTCATCTGCAGAACCCCACAGGACAGTTCCCAGAAATTTTTCTCCAGTATGTTTTAGTGCTCTGCTCCACAATGTGAGATGGCTGGCTACCACCCTTCCAAATCTTGAATGAGCTATACACAACTCCCTCAATACTGTCCTAACAAACGTCAACACCCACCCCCACACAAGGCTAATCTCCCTACACTGAATTCAAGTAACAGTTTAGGTGCAACCCTGCCGCTCTGAGTATTTGTCATCCCTGGCTACTACCATCCACATTCAGGTCATGATCACGATGCTGGCAGCCCCACATTTCAGATCTCACAGTGATCTGCTCAATGCACTCCTTCATGTCTTCAACTAACCTGAATATAGCTGTACCCTGCTGGAATGGCCTCTTCAGTTCCTCTCTGGCATTCATTCTTCTCACCTGCTTCCCATACCAAAAACTGATGAGTTCATTACCCTTCCACATCATCAATGTGGTTAATACAGTCTCCCATGTTATTTTTACATATTAATAATAAACATGATCTTCTGATAAGCCAGGCTGATAGCAGCATGGCACAAATGGAAAATAGGCTTTCCTACCCATATAAGATCTAAGCCACCTATAATTAGGCACTATTAAATGATGTGCATAATAATGTGCACACCCATCATTTAATAGTGCCTAATCAAAGGTAGCCTAGATCTTTTAAGGATAGGAAAGCCCATCATTCCCCTTGTTCCCTGCTGCTATCAGCCTGACTTACTGGAAAAATATGCTAAGATTTGATATGTCAAAATAAAGCGGGGACTGTACAACTTGCATTCATGATGCAGAAGGGTTGTGAGCTCACCAGTTTTCGGTGCGAGGAGGGATAGTGAAGAATGAATACTGGAGGGGGACTGAGAAGGCTACTCTCACAAGGTACTGCTATATTCAGTGAATGAGGGGGTGACAGAAGGAGAGAAATATGAGCAGATTACTTTGAGAAATAAGATGTGGGGCTGCCAGCCCCTTGATCACCACCTGACCCAGTTGTCCTTGTCAACATTCCCCTTCTCATAAAACCAGATCATGCAATTGTCCAAGGCTGTGTATGGATATTAATGTATGAAATGGCTGCCAGTACATGTTCAAGTCACTTCACTACCAGTCTAATATTGCTTGCAAAGCTCTTTGGGATACAATGTGTATGAAAACCACTATATAAATGCTAATTCTTATTATTATTATTATTTCCCATGGAAAAAGACAGCAAGACAAGCATATATTTGAGTTTCGAGAAAGTATGAACTGTAATATTGGACTGCACAAGAACTTTGCTACAAAAAAGTGGTGGCTCTAGGGGGTGGTGAAAGGTGTGGCTGAAACCTCCCCCCACATAGAAATGTACTTGCTTGCTGCTGCTGCTGCATTTCACTTTGCTGAAGAAGTCTGATTTATTGATTGTACAAATATTTACATTCAAACTATGGATTATATTTGTAGGTTCTGTCAAAAACATACTAGAAAAGAATAATAGCAGAAAATATAAAGGTTTAATAAAAATATTTAAAAGTGCATATTAAGTATGCATACCACCCCAGAACCCCCACTGTAGCATCCTGGATCCACCATAATCACTAGACCACCGGGTTATTGAAGATTTGTACTGCACTGTGGTTTGCCACAGAGAAAATCAGTAGGATTAAAACACAATTTCAGCATGTTAAAGTAAACAAAATGAACAGAACCATAGCCTAACATGTATATTATACAAAATAATTCACATGGTTTTGACCATTTGGGTGAAAAAATTCTATACAAAGGGAAAAAAGAACTAGTTAGCACTATAGAGAGCCATATATCTCTCTGACTTTAGCTCCAGTGATGTCATCACATAACACATTTGGCGGTCATTTTAGGAAGCAGGTAAGATTTTTTTTTTAATTGGAAGACTGATTTTACAATTTTAAAATGCTCTGGAACCACATTTACGTAAATTATATAAATGTAGTTTTAGCATTAATGAATACAGCAACCTATCCTTTAGTCACCTACAGAGTCAGATTTTTGAATAGTTTGTTGTCAAAAAGTTGTTTAGGTATCCTTTAAACCCTTTTTGAATAAACCTTTTTACAAACTGTGCAACACAGTCAGTGCCTTCAAATTCCCACTTGTGACCTTTTTCAATGGTATAGATATCATTAGGAATATGTCTAGAGTCACCAGCACCAACATCTTGCATACATTCAAAATCATAAAATATATAGCTGCTTGAACATGGCGGTGTCTTTAATGGCTGAATATAGCATAAGTGGGGTTCAAAAGGGTGTACATCTGTAAGACAGCTATGACACTTTGACTGAAACCAAATATGTACACCCTCCTTAGGTTTTCCACATGATTTGCATACTTTAGTTAAATGACAATTGGGGAATGTCAATTTATGCTGCCTGTAACAGTCTGTGGAGTTACAGTGTTTATTGAAATCAGGGTACTGTACCACCTCACTTTGCACTTCACTGCAGTCAAAGGATCTGCATGCATGGCACATGTTAGGGCAAGTGTGTGAACCTTTGTCTGCGAAAAAGGTATGACAATGCTCTCACACATTTCTGGCACCAAAAAAGCCTTTAAGATTTTTAATACCATAATAATGGTTTTCGTGTAAAAGCATAAAAACAGTATTAGCCCGTTTATTAGGAGAACTCACAAACTTCTGCCATGTGCCAGCTTTGTTCATAAAGTAAACAAAGATGGTCACATTTAGGTCTGTCTCAGATAGGTGTATGTGACTCAGATTTACAAGTGTGTGTTCTGACAAGCCTACCCTGTTGTGTAAATCTTTAGCTTTTGCCAATATCTGCTGATCAACTAATTGCTTGTTTAGCAAAGCAATTAAACTAGCAGCAAAGCATGATGTACTACTCTGATTTACAATATTGACTAGATGTCTTGCTTTTTGCTTTACAATGTGGCTAGGTAAGATGCTTCTGACATCTCTGGAAATGCCCCCATGCACATTTCGCACAACTGTCACAACCAGCATTAATGTCTCATTAGCACACGCCTCCATCTTGCTGTTTAATAAATTGGCAATACGTTTTAAAAATTAATCTGCATTTAATTCACTGGGGTTCTGACGTAATGAGTACACAGGGTCATTTAAGCTATCACAACTCAGGTGTAACTGTACAAAATCATAACTACCCAAAGTGGGCCTTATTCTTTCCAACAACTGTTGCACAGCTGTGTGGATTGCAGAATAGTATTGGTCTATGGATTTTATTTGGTCTAGGTTAGCAAAACGAAACTGCTGGCAATACTCAGTACCATTAAAATTATTTCTGGATACTTCATATTCATTTATTTATTTCTAAATACACCGGTTCTGGTACATCATCTTCCCTTTCCTGTGGGACCCTCTGACTACACATGTCTTCTTCATCTTCTTCATGGTCTGTGGTACCACCACCCCCTATCTGCATGTGTTCAGGTGTGCTGTTTTGAGAAGTCCCCATACATTCCTCAAAGCCTGACAGTTCCATACAAATATCAGAATTATCACTCTGCACACATTCACAGTTTTCAACTATACAACACGCTGTTTCACAACCACTATTTTCTTGGCCCTCAGGAGACTGCTGGCTTGATAAACACACAGAACAATCACACAAACAATCACAAAAACAACTGTCAGAATTATCAATTGTGTTGTTTTGAGAAGGCGCCATACATACTTCACTGTCTGTCAGAAACCTACAAATATCAGAATTATTACTCTGTGCTCATTCACAGTTTTCACTCATAAAACATGCTGTTTCACAGTCACTATTTTCTTGGCACTCAGGAGGCTACTGGCTTGATAAACACACAAGACAATCACTCAAACTAGCACAAACACAACATGATGTGAAAGACCCAGGTTTCCCATGGTTATGTTGTCGTGACTTGTGTCTATGCCAAGGACTCTGCCATTTTTCATTCTGCTACAGTCAACCAATTTTTTTTAGCCCTTCTAATTCTACTACTAATATACTGGCTTACTGTATTATGCCTGGTGTTTCTGATGACCTGCCCTTGTTGAATAATTCTATTAATAATTTTATTACACTCATTTTGAATAGTACACATTTTTACACCTCCTACAGCTAATTTTTGAATTAGTTTCCTAGTACCCACAATTTTTGGTATACCAGTCACAGCTAACATAATTTATTTAAAATTGACTGTATGACTATGATTCTGCAAGGCTAACCACCTTAATTGTGTTATTAGAAATTCCAAATATTAGATTGCAACCAGCGGGTGCCTGCACATGTGAAAAGACCGTCACAGGTGTACCAAAAGGTTCTAAATTGTAACTATATGTATACACAAGTGTACCACCAGTTGGGCCTTTAACATGTGTTGACACTTTTTCAGGTATCAGTGTTCCAGGTGCAATTATAGGGTCAGCCTTACTCACACACACAGCTGATAATTTACTGCATGGCAGCTCTGCAGTTATACTATCAGTGGCACAGTCTAATGTAACAGGTGTTTGTGTTCATTTATTATTATGTTTCCAGCACCTCTTACCCCCAATCCCTGTACGGCAACAGTGTTCATGTTTTTCACTTTTATTAGTAGAAGGTGTATGGCCAGCTCTTAAAGGCACACAAGAGGGGCCTGAAGAAAGTTTCAAAATGTCATTATTCTTTTGGGCTGGTACCGAGGTTGCAGGCACTGCATGTGGGGATGGTTCAGCCTTGTTAATAGGGTGCTTTTTCTGTCTGGATAGCCTTGAATATGTGTGATGCCTTCTTGCAGACTTTTGAAATACAGCTTATATATGATTAAATTCTGTATCACCTAGTAACAATAAATTAGAGAACATAAATATATCAACACTATACACCATATTGACTACATCCTGGATACAAAGATGCAGTATACCAACATATTAAATAGTTTGCTACAATGAGCCACACATAATTAAAACTATAAAATCAAAAAAACTGTGTAGTTTAAAAACATTGCCATACCCAAAACTTCTTAACAAATATTGTACAAACACATGGCATTATAATACATTTTTCTTTACAAGAAAGCATGCTAAATTTACAAAAAAAAGAACATATTTGCAAATACCACCACAGCGGCCCCTTATCCGTCTGCAGCACTGTAAAAATAAGTAATTAGTTTTCAGTTAATGCCCAACACTATTAAATACTTTAACACATACCAGTCATTTTGTCTTCATTAATTGATGTTGTTTTATTTTCAGATGTGGACTCTGGCTGACCAGTTTTTGTTAAAAATCAAAGCAGTATATATGTCACCAACTAACCAGATAGTGTTTCCCAAGCATACTGGGTGTAGTCAAATAGCTATTACTTCTTTACACATTTAAAAACAGTATTTAGCTAGTTTTAAACTTTAGCAGATTTTTTAATCTATCTACAAAGTGTAGGTGTCAATAAATCAGTTTGCTAGAGGGTTTAGAAACATGGGTAGACATTAATTGAAACAAATTAGCAAAATGTATATTAAAAAGCCTTTATATTATTGCTAACCTTGCAGCTGTCAATGAATTAAACTAAGACTCACAGTGCTATAAAGTGGCTACAACACTATCAAATAAATTAATTACTATACAACACACCATAATGTAAGCAACATAGGCAGACAATCCACTTATGTGTATGTTCTCATGCAACACAGTTATAACAGGGCAAGGCAGAGGGGTATCATGATTTTGTCTGGAATTGTCCACATAATTAAAACATTGGTACATTTAACTGGACATACCGTATGATGTAATGTGTGTGCCTGCAGAAGAGTTGCTTTGTATATACAGAGCCGGCAAACCTGAATTAGGAAACCTTAGTTATAGTCTTATAAGCATGATTTTAAGCAATCAAAATATTAAAAACAATTAAAAAGAGCACTCACCAACAGCTCCTTGTGGGCCTTCTGATTCTAGAACAAGATCATGAAAGCCAACCTGAGAAAACTGTTTTGAAAAATAATTTGCCATTTTAATGTCAAGATAACAACAGTACTTCACAAGCTACAACTTTGCAAAAGCTTACCAAAGGTTACTTCAGAGTGGCAGAGATTGGCACAGTCTAAAGAATCTCCTTTTATATTGTCCAAGGGGCTGTGACATGCCCCAAGCATTGTACATAGTGACAGCCTGTGTAACAAAGACCTGTGATGACCAAAAAACTCGCTGATTAATAATAAATACATTTAAATACACAGGGGTAGTGGGAGGGGGTGGTGGGTGTCTTACCTAATATGATCCTTTCATGCTTAAATGTTATTTTCTATAGATTAGAAACTTGATTTTACATGCCAAATAGTGATTTTATTTAATCCTTGCTATATAACAATACACGTTCTTAGCTTAGGTTGACTATGACAGCTGATTTTCTGGAGCTGCTTAACTACGTTAGATATGTCTGACACTCATTTTTTCAGAGTATTTTGATGATATTTAACATGGTGTGTGTGTGTGTGTGTGTGTGTGTGTGTAACATTACAATTCACTACAGCAAGGAATTCATTGTTTACCCCTTTTCATTTTGTTTTAAAGCCAGAAAAATGTGGCTAATTTTAAGGGTTTTTATTATAACCATAAAAAGCCTTTTTATGTTATTGCTCTTTCTGTATACTTGATAACTCCAAAGTGTTTTTAGACACCATAACCCCTAGCTGCTGTAACAGATGTGTGTTATTTAAGCAATAAGGCATGATAAGGTATGTGTTATCGTGTAATAACATCACTCGAGGGTGGGTTAAAGCACGAGGCAAACCACCACCCCAGAAGTGACATTATTATACGATAACACACACCTTGGAGTGCCTTATTGCAATTATACAATGGCTCGATGTTATAGAAAACAAAAATAAAAATAAAAATGTTTTTAGTAGCTTTTTAGTGAGGCAGTATATCTTTGTTTCTGGGGAAAAAAGGTCATGCTCCATAAAATCCACACAGTGATGTTATTGTGCAATATCATCACTGTCTCAGGCACATGCTGACCAATCAGAGTCCAGGAAATTTTCTTGCCATTGTATAATTAGACTTTTATATCACTCGTTTTTTAAGGGTATGGAGTAAACACTGTGGGTCTCACACAAATGGGCCTAAATTATTAGCTAAAACTATATATTACACATTACATCTCTGTTGAGTTGGAAGAAATTGCATTTTCTTACAACTTTCTTAGGCATATCGATCAGCTAACATTTTAAGGTTAAAAATGGCCTTTTGTTTTTTTGGGGGACCATCTGTGATTCTCCATTTTAAAAACAATGGTATCGAACAAAAGTTAAAAAAAATAGGTATCCAGCTATTGAGCTGTAAATAAATAGCATTTTGCAGACACCTTCCCAGGCATATCAATCAGCTATAGCATTTTAAGGTTAAAAAGGCCCTTTGTTTTTGGATGGTGCCTTCTGTGGCTGCCTATTTTAGAAGAATGGTAACAGACAAAAAGTTAAAAAATTAAGTATCCAGCTATTGAGCTGTAAGTAAATAACATTTTTTCCTAAACTTTCCCAAGCTTATCAAGCATTATCTTTTACGGTTAGAAAAGGTAATTTGTTTTTGGGAGTGGTACCTTCTGTGACTGCCCATTTTAGAAGAATGGTAAAAGACAAAAGTTAAAAAATCAAATATCTAGCTATTGAGCTGTAAGTAAATAGCATTTTCCCAAACTTTCCCAAGCTTGTCGGCCATCATCTTTTAAGGTCAAACTCAGGCCACTGTGACCATTGCACAGAGACTGTGCATATACCATCAAAAAAAATTTCTGCTCGGAGCCTGAAACACACACATTTGCAAGCCAGCTTACAGCCCAGCAACTTCTGTTCATTTCAGGTATCACAAACCAATATTTGATATAGGGATATGACTTTTGATAATCTGCAAGCATTTTGCAGCAGGCCAGCATATTTGTAAATCAGTTTCACTGGTATGATAACAGAAACAAAATAAGTTGTTCTTATGATGCAGGTGGCAAAAGCTTTAAAAGTATTGCGTATGTGGGGAGAGAATTCTTATTTTCAGAAAGAAACACTGCTCCATTTACAAAATCAAACTAAAAGTATAGGGTACGATTGAAACACTAAACCTCTCTTTAGACTGTCAAAAAGAAAAAGAAAATTATAAAACCAGCGAGGAAAAACCAACTGTTTAATTTCACTGTTATTATTCTCACTCCCAAAATGTGAAAAACAGCATTTTAAAAATACAAGCATTTACTACACATCCTTTTTAATCAAATGTGACAGTTTCATACAATCAGTGTTTTTGTCTTTTTATTTATTTATTCATTCACAGAAAATATACATCAAGTCTGTTTTGGACCTTCTGACATGCCCTGACAAGCCTGCACAAGCCCAAATTTGCCCAACCCAGAAGTGCTTCATAACCTCATGCCAGAAAAGGGGGTGCATTATACCCGGGGTGGGAATGTTACGTAACATCCGGCACAGTTGGAACTGCATCACTGGCACACAGGGTGGTGATACATCATTTTCTGAGCAGCCGGAAGCGGATGTGGTGTGGGGTGGGACTATGTCATATCCTGTGCCGCTGGAAGTGGAAGTGACATGGGGTGGGGGCTACATCATATCCTGGAGGGGTCATTAAACACCCATCAATCATTTTGTCACTTAGTATGCACCAATACTACTGACACAGGGTGAAGAAATACATCAGTTTAACTTTTCGGGCATAGATAAAGTACAACAGAAAACCACGAGGTGGAAATTATAATGATTTACTACTCACTAAAGACGCTTTTTTGATAGCAAATATGAATGCTACTAAAAATAAGGAACTTAATTCAGGCTTTGAAATTAAGCCATTTTTGAGAAAGAGAAAGAAATAAAGATTGTACTTTTTTGAAAGAAGTTCTGTTGCTATGCCTTTAAAATATTATTGCGCTCTTTGATAAAACTACTGTAATGTTTCTCTTTATGAAAATACTGAAATAGATTTCCCTTGGGAATTTTAGCTGCAGTTTTGGCTTGGACTTCCTTTATATCTCTTTTCCCCCTCCTTTTTCCTCCCCCTCTCCCCTTCTCCCCCCTTTTTCCTCCACTTCCCCATTATTATCTTCTTTTTCTTTATTCCCTTTCTATTTTTGTTTTTGATTATTATTTGTTGTAGATGCATATTTATTATAAAGATATCTGTGTTATATAGGAATTTTGACTTTTACATAATTGTAATCTGCCTTTATATGTATTAAGAGATCTACTGGCAGAAGCTAGTTAAATATTTGTATGTTTGCATGTTTTAACCAATGAGATGGCAGTATCTAGATGTGACACTAGTATGATGCATTTTGAATTAAGTATTTAAACTGCCATTCCAGGGATATTTTTTTCAACCTTTGATAAAGGATGCGTTACTATCCGAAATGCATCAGGTTTGGCTCTTAATATGCCTGTTTAATAAATGTTTGATATAGAGACCTGTGCCCTTGTTCTTTAAGAGGTGTGTGTGCTCTGCTCATTTTTGTTTTCTTTTAAGCATAAGTACCTTGTGTGCTTTTGGGACTGATGTGGCAAGGATACTGGTAAATTGTATGGCTGAGAAGACATATATTGTCACTCTGTCACCCCTAGTGGGTAGATCCTGGTAGGAAATAGTGTACCCAGGGATAGAGAGTGAGGGGTTTCCTAATTTGTTATTTAGCTATGTTTCAGAGAGGATAATTACAGTATGTCAGGGACAAGTGAGATAGTTAGTGGCTAAAGTAAGTCAGTATCCTGTGAAGGGCTAACCACAAGTGGGCACCTACCAAAATGGCTACCCACTTGCGGCAACTGCCCCGATGGTGAGGCCGTAGGGAGGGTGACCCGATGGGGAAGGTTTACAACACAGCAACAGGATATTGTGCGTGTATACAAGTGCAGGGGAGTGGGAGCAAGCGTGCTGAGTGATGGGTGGGAGGGTTTGTGAGGGGTGGTGTGGTGAGGTGCCACCGAGCTTGTGTCATAGTGTGGTGGGCTGGGTGCTAGCCTGGGTGGCAGGGACGCAGGGTTCAGGACTGTGCGGCAGTGTTTTTTGTTGCACCCAGCCTGAGACAGTTTATTTTTTATTTATTACTGAATGCTCCCCCAACATGCACCCCATAGAGTTGAGAATCTTAAGTTAGGGGGATGAGGGGCACAGCCTGCATGAAACAAATAATTTTGTTTTTGTGCCACTGTCACTGGCTGCAGTTATGCCACCGCCGAAATTGAATTTCGCATGTGCACTGCATAAGGATGATCGCCATTCACAATCGCCTCTATGACATGGAAACCAAGTAACTCTATATAAGGGCTAGACTATGTATATCTAGGTGAAGGATTTTTAGGCTGCGCAGAAGGGCATAAGTGGTAGAAAGGGGTGGGCCTACAGTTGCAGCTGCAGGTGCGGAGATGGCCGTAGGGCTATGCCCAGGAGTAGGGTTGATGTCACCTGCTGATAAAAGCAGAAAAGTAATGATTATGAAGTGGAGTTTTGCATTTCTGTACCAGAGCAGAGAACCAGTTGAGGTAGAGGAAGGGGGAGGGTAATGGGATGGAGGAAGTTGACATTTTAGTAAGTGAAGTAAGGAGAAATAGGCTGGTATAGGTAGTAGGGATGTGTTGGGCAGCAAGTGGTGGTACTACCAAGTAGCGAGGACCTGTGGGTGGGTTCCAGCAAAGTTCAAGTGAGGAGGATGAAGCACAGTAGGGCAGAAGAGGTCTGGTACCAAAGGTGATGTAGTTGAAGTGAGAGTGAGGAGAGGGAGGCAGAGTATCAGGAGGATAGTAGGAGTAGAGTTTAAGAAGCAGAAGACATAGTCAATAAAGTGCCTAGCAGTGAGGCAGGGGGTATGCAGAACTGGAGGTAAAGGAGAGATCAGGCAGAATGTAGGCCCAGTGGAAGGGGATGAATACTAGACTTGTCATAGATTTTTTGGAAAAGGGAAGCACAATTACAAGGAGTAGCTTACTGCTACTAATTTTTCCTTTACTTGTAAATCAATTTGCTTGGGAAAGAAGAAGAAGAAGAAATTACCAGTAGCATCTTGCCGCTACCACATTTTTCCTTGGTCAGATTACAAGTAACAGTCTATAAGGATGCATAACGGGGCATTTTCCACAGGCCCATGAGTGAATATGGTGAAAGTTGGGCTGTAATTGCTAATACAGAGCTGCAGGCGGAGCAGCCAAATGCAATAAGAGGATTTAAAGAGTGAGGGGGAGGGGGAAGGTAGGAGGGAGAAAAATCAGGTTGAGTTAAATTAAATTTAGTAGAGTAATGGGACAACCCTGGTGCTGAAACATAGAACCATAGAAGCTGATGACAGATAAGGACCACAAGGCCCATCCAGTCTACCCATTATTTCTACCTTAAGAATATGCCATTGGCCTGTACTCAGCCAATTGGCTATTTATTCATACTCATCTGTATTGCTCCCTTATGTCTATGCCTTGTCTGTTTGAAGCCCTGCCCTGTATTCATATCCACCACTTCCTGAGGTTGGCCATTCCATGCATCCACCACCCTTTCTGTGAAAAAGTATTTCCTCACAGTACCCCTTAATCAGCCTCCCTCTAATCTCATGCTGTGTCCTCTTGCCCTGCTATTTTTCTTATATGAAAACAAAGAATGCTTGAAAGAGAAGAAAGATTGGTGATGTGTGTGATGTCTGTTAAGCCACCTGTCAGTCAGTGACTCTGTGATAAGGACAATTTTGAAAGTACTTAGAGTTTCTCTTTCTGAATTTTGCAGACACAGTTGTTATAAAGAAGTAGCATTGTATTTTGGTAATATGGGATAGTGTGGGTTTTAATGTTGAATTGTGTTTTTTTGTTTGCTTGTTTCTCTGCCTCTGTCCAGGTCTCAGCAGCATCACCACACCAGTCCCATAAATGACTTGTCTCGTGGACATACAGGTTAACCACCACTTACACAGAGTCACATCGGCTAGTGGCCAGCCACATAGTTTGATGTGCCACTTGCAGGGGATGGTGAGTGGGCCGAGGCATTTTCCTCCATTTTCTCCCCTGGGGCATTTGTGAGTGTAGCATACATATACATATGTATGCCACACATGTGTGCTACATCAACACACAGCTCCCTGTGCCTGCTGGTTCCATCAGTGCTGCCACCGAACCTCTGCTAGGTGGCAGGCGACCCACAGGACTTAAGAGTTCCTCCTCCCTAAAGGAGGAGAGCCATCCTGGGCTGAATTCCTACAGGAACTTTTGGACTTCATGGTTAACCTGATTTTGCATGCCCTCAGGCATTTATTTATTGTATGTATTTATTTATTGTCAATTCAGAAAACAACCTTTGAGCACAAACTGCACATCTGTAAAGGTTCCATGTCAGAATATAGAACATATACAGAGGACAACAGGACAGTTTAAGTTAGCTTGAGTAGAACCTTACCTACAGTTGTTACATGTTTTTTAGCAGGTTTAACGGGTGAGTCATGTTACAGTATAATACAGAGTAAGCAAACACACAGTACAGGTTTAGTGGGCTATAAAGAGGGATTGCATGCTATATATAAAATAAAGGATGGTGAAGTGTGTGATGTGATAATTTAATGCACACCCGAGTTGTGGGATGCTACATAAACTCCAAGGGTGAAGCTTGAGGAGTTTCTGAAGCATTTCACACAGAGAGTGTGCATGGAATTCTCATTTGGGTACTTTCTCATCTTTTATTTTATATAATTGCTGGCCAGCAATTTTTCTCCAGCTCAGCTTTTGCCATGTGTCACAGACTGACATACACAGCAAATATCAACTTAGTCATTCCATTGAGAAAAATTGCTGACCAGTAATTATACTAACATACAGAGTAATACATAGCATATGATCATACATAGTATTTCACAAGTTGTTTAAGCAGTAAGGATGAAAGGATTGCATCAGGTTTAACATAGTACAGGGGATTACAAGATGCAAAGATACAGATTCAGTTAAATAGAGACACAGCATGGTTGCAATTGGCTAGTGGTGGGCTGTAGTAGTTACCCAGGCATATTTGACTGCAGTGGTAGGATACTACAATAGGGTGGAGTCAAAACAGGTATGGGAGCAGTGAGAAGGCTTGGGGGAGAAGACATGGGGTAATTTCTGAGCAAGTTGGTTAAAGCAGTGATAGCCAGCATTCAAGGGAGCATTAGACTTAAAGGCCTGTTTGAATTCTACAATGTTGGGTAGGTTGGCAATGCTGACTAGGAGTTCATTGAACAGCTGGACCACCTGATATGCAATGGAGCATTGCCCTTGCTAGTTCTCCTCAGTAGTATGGCTATGGCTTGTCAGATCACATTCCATGTGGTGTACCAGTTGAGGATGGACCTGAGTAGGGAGCCAATAGTGAAGGGTGTGAGGTCCAAGAGTGTCTTCTTGGCTAGTAAGAGTGTTTGGTATCTGAGTCTAGTGACTAGTCATGGGTCAGTTAGTGAGAGCATACAGCTTGCAGGTGTGAATGTATTTGTGCAATCCAGAAACAAACCAGCAGAATATGTTGAGTAGCATCCTGACTCTGTCCAGCACCATATCAGTGGCTGATCCGTTATTTGGAAGTCCATAGTTTAAGAGTGAGACCACTGAACTGGAGACCATTATTCATTTGGCATCCTGGGTTAGGTTCAGTCTTTGCCTATAGAGCACTCCAAGTTTCCTATTTGCTGTCTCTACAATGCAGTCCACATGCTCGGCAAAGAAAAGCATGTTGTCAAGTATAACACCCAGGTATCTAATGAATTTCACATTTTCTAAGGTGACACCCATTGCATTTGGAATAGTGAGGAGAGGTACCTCATTTTTATGGTGTAACCCTGAGACAAGCATAACTGTAGTTTTTTGTAGTTAAGGACAGGTTTATTAATTATGAATCATGCTTCTATGACATCAAAGCTTTGTTGCAGTTCCCAAGTAATGTTATAGTGTGAAGTACTGCAGTTGTAAACAGCAGCATTGTTGCATAAAGCAGTATACTTGACTCTGGGCAAGCATCAATGCAGGCCATTTACAAAAAGATTGAATAGGAGGGTATCCAGAATGTACCCCTGTGCAATTCCAACAGTAACATTCTTAGCATTTGAGAGGACCCATTTATCTTCACTCTCTGTAAATGGTCTGTCAAATAGCATTGAAACCACACTGCAGCTTCCATGGAGAGGCCAATTGATCATAGATTGGAGACTAGGAGCGGGTAACCCACTAGATTAAGTACTTTAGTTAGATCTACATAGATGGCACCAACTGCCTACCCTCTGTCAATGGACTCATGGAGAAAACTAGTATATTTGGTGAGTGATGTGACCGTGCTGTGCAGTTTTCTAAACCCATGCTGTTGTGCACATATCAGGCAATATTTATTCAGATACTCCATGAGTTAATCAGACACAATCCTTTCTAGGGCTTTAGACAGGGGGGAACAGAATCAAGATAGGCCTATAACTTGAAGTGCTACAGCAATCTCCACTTTTGAAACAAGTTCTAGCCAGAGCCAATAGGGCTGTAAAGAGATACCAAATGACCAAAGTCATTTTCTTGTTGATGCCATATAGTGCTATTTAGTCACAATCATCACAGTGCTCCTAGATCCAAATAACGATTTGCCTGTAACAATCCCTCATTTTTCCTGTATTTTCCCTGTAGAGACAGCATCAAATCCCTGTATAAATCCCCTGTAGATTTTTCCATAAGCCACTAATTCCTTGTTTGTAACTTTGTTGTTTATTTAAATGTAATATGGTGGCAGCCTTTTATTAAGAAAAGGGCTCTGATTTGCTGTTAGGTATTAAAATTAAATGTCAAGCTGACAGTGAAAACACAGGTGAATGACCTGGCAGTCACTGAATTGCTGTTCCTAAGTAGCAGTGATGTCACAGTCAGTGAGGTCACAATGCTGGTGATGTAGTGGGGCAGTATAGCTAACTATGTCAGCTGCCACACAGAGTGATGTTCCACACATCACACATATTAACATCAGGTAAACAATCTTCTAATTAAACAAATGAAAAAATTAAATACCTCAAACATCAAAGGTAATGGTTGACTGCTTTTAGAATCTAATATTAGTTTTTGGAAGTACACAAGCTCTTTATCCTGTATGCCTAGTGTGGGGATAGAACCAACAGCCTTCTAATCTTCCAGTCTCAGAGGCCAGTATGCATGCTGTTTTTTGCATATTTCATTTGTTAGTTTCTACACATATTCTCTCAGACTTTTTTCTGACCACTTGATGGAATCTTGAATGAGTTACATGTAACCTCTGCCCAACGGTCCCCCTTGTTTAACTAGCAAGGCTTCTCCTCTCACCAGTTATATCTAGGAGCAACAGAGAGGGGTTGGGGTTTACATACTAGAAAATACATAAATGGGTTGGCAATATAGCCTTGAGGTTAGAGGAATGAGGTGTGAACAAGTTTGGTACATCCAACAGTCCAGACCTGAGTTTGATTCTCACAACCTCCACTTGCATACTGTGTGAGTCTAAGCAAGTCACTTGACTGCTCAGTGCTCCCAGGTTTCCCCTGAAAACAGGCACTTGTGCCTAGTGGGCCTTACCCAATAACCAAAGACTAAAATAAAAATAAATAAAGGAAAGAGAGTGAGAGACGGCCACCATTAGACTCGGTGGACCAGACTGTTATACAAAAACAATCAACTAAGTGTGGCAACTGCCTGGCACACACCTGGTAGAACCAATTACCATGGCCAGCAACCCAGGTCACTGGGAGAAACATTTGCTCACAATTGTGCTAGGTTTGCACTTCAGGACAGGGGCACCCAAGTAAATCCAGACACAAGGAAGCAATAACAATACTGTCCAAACCAGGTTGGGATTCTAGAGTGTAGTTTTTATTCACGTAACAAAGTTGGAATAACCACAAAGTGAAGATGAACCCCCATAGGACTACACATACTGGTATTGCACATTCTCCAGGGTACATAAATTCTGAATTCCCATTTAGCATAGGCAGAAGAAACACAAAACAGTGAACACTCCAGTTCTGAAATGGAGATTGGCACACATGGCCAGAAGTAGTACATTTCCCATCGACAAGGCACATACGGCTAATACTAGGACACTTTCCCATATTTCATGTGGAATGATGGTGATACCCACGACCACAAGGGAGCACATCCAGGCTCAGTACTTCCAGAACCCACTAAAATGGGGTAAATGGAGAGGAAACAACCCACATACAGGGGTAAACACTTTTCTCAGGCATTGACCAATTGCATTGAAGAAAAGGTAATAGGTGCCCTTCAGAACCCATAGAGGTAAACTGGTTACTCCAGGTGGGGGGGGGGTCTCTCACCTTTTGTTTCCAAGCTTATACTTGGCCATTCATCTGGTTAATAACACCACACAACTGTAGAAAAACTGTAGATGCTGTCTTGAAATGTGTATCACACTTAACATACTAGACACACACCTCAGAGGTGTCAGAAATTATACATTCTGTACTTGGATGGTCACATACTGGACTCCAACATAGGCAGATAATTTTAAACAGAAAATCTAGGTGACAGGGTCCCTTTGTCAGAGAAATTTGTCCTTTACAGAAATTGCAGATGCACCTGGGCTTACACAAAGAAATTGTACTCACAACAAATGAAGATGTCCAAGGCAGCTTCACCAAACAAGTGGATCAAGAGGGGTTGCCACTGAATCCCAGAGTTTGCCCCATCCCTCCTGGGATGGGGCAAAGGAAACCTTACTGGCACAAGTCTCCACCACTTCAGAATAACTGTTTTCTTTATTTTTCTTCTAGGGTGAGAACAAACTACCACAAAACAAAAGGGGTAGCTCTTTATCAGAGCTAAATTGAGGAGCTGCCCAGTAGCTGCAGCCTCCTCCTACTCGAACTCCTACAGGACATTATCTCAACATTCCAACTCACTCTAAAGCCAGCTGAACAATGTAGCTTATGCTGCTGTGAGAGTTCCATGATTACATCATCACTCCAGCTCAGCTGAGATTAAAAACAAAGTATGACAGTATGAAACCCATTTACCTGGCATTTCACAAGCTGCCTTCCCTGCCTGCCACTGATCTAACTGGGATTCTAGTCACCCCTGGGAACAAGGGGGTTACATACATAAATATTATTTTCTTCAAGGCCATGACTCTGCAACTAAATATACACTCAGTACATCATATTGCAAAATGAGGAAAAAAACAGCCTTCTGTTTCCAGTGCTTGCCTCCAACTTGTAATACAGAAAGGAATGTCAGCTAATGAACAACTGAAATTCCACTGTATGTAATCTGACACTGAGTCTGACTTTCATTTTCACAAAAAACAAAAGGAAATGAGTTAGCACCTAGTTTACTGAAAGAAACAGAACAAATCTGTTAGACTGAGCTGGACAGATGATAGAAACAGCAGTTTAAAAAGTTGTTTTTGTGTTACTATCCTGAGATGTTCTGTGGTACAATACAGTAGTATTCCCCTCTCCTCTTCAGATGCCTTTAATATAGAGCAACAAATAGCAAGAATCAGAAGGGGAGTGCACTGCTTTGCAGCTATGGAGGAATACATACAAATGTCTAAAATGGAAGTTCTAGGAAAAGCCGTTTTTAAGCTACAGATGACAGAAGGGTTGTAGGCTCCTCCCACAGCCCTAAAATGTGGGACTATTGCACTCTTCTAGAGCTGAGGAAATTGGGAGAGCCTCAGTGAGAGGCTGAAGATTTTACTGAAAGGAAGAGACAGTTCTTTCAAAGCAATAGCTACCAGCTTCATGTCTACTCTGTCACTCCCTCTCCTGGTTTTGGTATGAACATGCTTAACATATTTGATGGCTTCTTTGATAGTGACTCACCTAAAGTAGAATTTAGGGATGGCTGGATTAGTGTGGCTATTGCTCCTGGTTTCTAATGGATGGTGTGTCAGATTTGCAGGGAATACCAAGCTTAGATCTGTGAGTGCAGAATTGAAGGCATTAGATTTTTCTGTTGGTGTGATGCTTCACCCTTAGGGGTGGATAGCATGGTTGGGGGCCTTTACTACTTTCCCCATTAGCTCTTTCAGGGTTATCCAGAACTTATGACTATTACCATAATTGTCCTTGAGCTTCTCTTTGTAGCAGTCTGCCTTTACCACTCATATGGCTCTGGTACATTTGTTTCAGGCTTCTTTATAGTTGCTAAGATCAGTAGGAGCCCCTGTGGCTTTGGCTCTACACCCTAGATTGTCTCTAGCCCACATAAGGACAAGAAGGGGTGATGTGACCCAACCTGCTGAAGAACTTCTAACTTTTCTTCTCTTATAAGGAGTGGATTTGTCATAGGCTTTGGTAAGGTGCTTTATGAAATAGTCAAGGGCTTGATTTACATATGTGTAATTGTCAGGAGGGTTTCATCTGGTTGGGGTGAGATACTCCTTGAAGTTACCAAACAGGTGTTTGTGCAGCACCATGTTACTTATGGTTATGGGAGGTGATTTTGGAATCTGTGCCATCCATTCACACAGTACTGGAGAATGGTCACTAATAGCATCAGGCAGTACTTGAACATTTATTAGCATGTCCAGGTGGCTGGTAAGTACCCAGTCAATTAGTGATTTTGTACCTGTTTTATAATTCGCCCTGGTGTGGTCCTTTACTATATGTGTTAACTAGAGGCTAGCAATTATATCCTTGTGTGGGGTACTTGAGCTAGCTGACCAGTTGATGCTGAAATCACCAGCAACTATGGATTCTCCAGTTGGGCAGGCTTGGGTGTAGTAGTTGATAAATGAGTTGAGGCCAGCATGCTGCTTCCTGGGGAGGTGGATGCTGACTGTCAGCTGGTTGAGGACCTTTGAGCTGCTACTCAAGTGCATTCTCACTGCCAGGCATTCACAGCCGGACAAGGAGGAATCAAGTGACACTTTTTTGGGCATGGAGTGAGGTGTGGAGATAGGTAAGACACCCCACCCCTTTTTCCCACCCTATCCTGCCTTAATACACTGTACCCAGTCAATGAAATGGCAGAGTCAGGTATTTGGTGGGTCATTCAGGATTCTGTTATGGTTATTATGTCAGATTTGATCTGTTGCTCCCAAGCTTCAAGCAGTGGGAGCTTTGGGATTAGACTTCCTATGTTAAGCAATACTAATTTAAGCTTGGCATTTTAAGATGTGTATGCCCTTGTACTATGGATTGGACCAGAGTTAGAGTGGATGTTACCTGATATAAGTAGAAGTAGGACTATAAATGCTTTATGGTAGAGCCAATGTGTGGCAGGCAGCAGGCATAGTCTGTGCCTGATCCATCTAAGTGAGACTGGTTCATTATATGAGTGGACTAACAAGAGGTGGGCAATCCATGACAACCCAGTGTGGGTGACCCCAGGTGGGAAAGCCACTGTCAAAGGGCACTCCTCAGCATAGGTTGCAATGGTGCAGTGATGGTACGGTGGGTAGCTACCAGGAGCTCCATGTGGGGTGGTAGCAGTGTTCAATAATTGGAGCAGACAATCATGCACTGGCCATAGTCTGGGCAAGCATCAGTGCAGTGGCTGTTATTGGATGGTGTGTTGAGGTCAGGATTGTACAGGATTGGCATGTAAAGCAAAAGGAGCAGAGTTTCAAAGAATTGGTGAACCTGATATACTGGCAGGGAAATTAATGTCAGCACCCCATTTCTCTTCTCAGCCAATACTCCAAGGAGGTATTCCTGGGGAATTTTTGTGCAATGGAGTTCCATTTAAAAATGGTGTCCACTAGAGGGAATTTTGTGCAGTGGAGTTTCACCTAACATCGATTACAGTTACACACTTAAACATCCACTAGAAGGGTTCATGCTGACGTGGCTCAGTAAGCAAAGTGCCATTAATATTCAGGAGGTGGGGATGGTTGCAACTAAGTCAGCAGAGGTGGAGGGGTGTACAACTAAGCTGATTGGTTCACACACAGGGTACTTCTTTATAAGAGGAACACTAACTTAGTGTGGGAGATGTGGGTGGGAAGTAGGAAGCAATGCCATGTGGCCTCAGGTGTTGAATTGCAGGCTACACTGTGTACCTGTGTGCTGGTTGGTAGAGCAGGGCTCTGAAGGCAGGACAGTCAGCTGAAGTGGCTGCTGTGAAGGGGGAGGTTGCTAAGAACTTGTCCTCTCAACCCAGGGACTGCTGGGCTTTCTGCTGCTGCCAGGAAGGATAAAGAGAGTAGGATTAAGGGGTCAGGTAAGAGAATAAAGGGACAGCAGGGGTCAAGGTGGGAAATGGAAAGGTTTTTGTTCTTTTTGTGCTGGACTGTTTCAATGCTTGCCAGTAATGAACCCTTGCCCCTTGGTCAACAGTTTATCCACTGGATTTAATCACTGTACATTCAAAGGCAGTTTTCTCTGGTGCCCATCTGCATGGTCACACCTTAGATCTGGTTTTCTTATTGGGTCTTTACATAAGTGAGGACAAGGTTGATCCAGTCATTATATTAAATCACCACACCATGTCATTCCTTTGTAGTTACCACCCTAGTATTACCACCCTATTGAGATGACCTGTTACTGCCCAAAATTTAATTTGAAGCCTATCAACCTCCTGGCAGAATTGATATCTGATAACAGCTTGTGCTTTGGGAGCTGAGAAGACCTTGGTATGCTATAATATGGGCCTTATGACTGCCTTGGACTCCCTGGTGCTAAATTGTGTCTGTCCCTTGATATCCCATCTGAGCTCACCATGATGCTATGATGAGCTGAAGTGGTTTGAGGGATGCATTTTAGAGTTTTCTTAGTGGAGATCCCATTATGCGGAGGACAGATTGGTGCTGAGGGTGTACCATGGTATCTATAAGTGGGCAATCACCTTCAAAAAGGTAGTGTTCTTGTCAAGGGTGATTACTGCAGCAAAGAACCAGCTAGCTCTGCTCTTCCATGACACAGGCAGGTTGATTAATCTACTTTGTCTGTGGTTCTAACAAGCCTTTTCAGCAGCAAAGTGTGAGGAGTTCAACCAGTTCTTCATTGGCAAGATGTCCTCCATACGAACTGGGATCTCCTCAAGTTGTCTGTCATGGGCCTGCAGAGATCTGTCAGAAAGATGTTTAAGCAATATGCCATGCTGGGCTGAGTTCAGCGAACTGTAGAATAATAGGTGCTTCAGGGGATCTCTGGTGCTGCCCCCATCTGCTGTACTTTGAAATCTAGACCTACCTGACTACTTATTGGTGGTCAGTAAACTCTGGGCCCCATCTTCACTGAGATTATCAAGTGTTCCTTTACACAAGTGGGTTTTTCTGTAGATTTGAAAAAGGCTGTGGTGAGACCACATCTGAAAAAAATGTATCAGGAACCTGACAGTCTTGTGAATTAAAGATCTGTTTTGAACCCTTTCTTTTTGAGGAAGGTCATTGAGAAGGTGGTGGTAGTGCAGATTGAGGTTCACCTTATACAAGACATTATGAGCCTCTCCAATCAGCTTCAGGCCAGCCACAGCATCAAGACTGCTCTCATCTTTGTGCTTCATGATCTCCTCACAGTGAGATAGAGGGTACCAGTCCATCTTGGTCCTTCAAGATTTCTCATTAGCATTCAACACAGTGGACCATGGTGCTCTTGGATCGCTTGTGACGCTATGTCGGATTTATCAGGTTATTTCTGAGCTAGTTTGTATCCTACCTGACAGAGAGAGTGCAGCAAGTGTTAATACATAATTTCACCTCTGTTACTGAGGCACGCAACTGCTTTTGCCTCAAACCCTTTTCCTGGTCCCCATGTTGTTGGCAGTGTATATGCTGCCACTGGGGGAGATCATCAGGAGGTATAGCATTGGGTTTCACTGTTATGCATATAATACCCAGCTATACTTGCCCTGTGCACATGAGAATGGGAAAAGCATGGTCTTTTTATTGGAGTGCTACTTTGGAGAAATCAACACATAGGGGGTGTGATATGTAGGCTGTAGCTGAGAAAATATACTCAAGGTGCAGACTAGCACAAGCTGTTCTCTGAAACACTTAGAGAAATATTCAGAGTATAGAGCTTAAAGTTCTTCCAAACATGTGGTAATAACACCAAATGTGGTAATAACAATGCTCCATATAAAAAGTGCTCAAAGACAAGGCAGAGACATCCAAAGGCAATAAATATGCAATACCACAATAATGCTAGCTGCAAATTTTAAACTGTTAACTCATTTACACCACAAGAGCTCTTTTAGACTTCCATCACTTGTGCCCTGTATATTCTTAGCACTGCATCCCGAGCCTTTCTAAGCAAAATCAAGCCATAATCAGCATGCCACAAACAATTGTGACTACCTCTTGAACCATAAATGCTGCACACAAAGTACGAGAGGCAAAGTCGTACAGCACAACATTATCTTTCCAATAGTGCAATGCAATCAATTGTAATCAATTCTGTTTTCATTTTATACTGGCTGAAATACCAAACAGCTGTGTTTTTTTCAGATTTTTTTCAAGGTGCTTAGGTGAGGCTTGAGAGACAAATGCCAGCCATGCATACCATACCTGAAACAAATGTGAATAACTCCCAAAGTATACGTGGCAGACACAGAATATCAGTGGCAAAAATGTTCAGCACAAAATTACCTTTCTAATGGCGCTATGTAATCAATTGTAATCAATTTGGTTATTATTTTATACTACCTAAAATACCAAACAACTGTGGGGTTTTTTTCAGATATATTCAAGGTGCTTAGGTGAGGTCTGAGAGATAAACATCAGCCATGCACACCATACCTGAGACAAATGTGAATAACTCCTAAAGTATACATGGCAGACACAAAGTATCTGCAGCAAAATTGTTCAGCACAAAAATACCTTTCTAACGGTGCTATGCAATCAATTTTAAGCAATTCGGTTTGTTTAATATTTAGGTAAAAACTGCTGACTTCCTCAGATGTTTCCAGGCCTGAGTGAAAGTCAGCTGAGTATGTCTACAGTTGTTATTTACTTGAGTGGCTATGCTTTCAGATGCCACTTGCAGGCATATCTAGGCCTGAATGAGTTAATGCACCCTGAGGAAGCTCAAGAAGTGAAGCGCTGGGTACTGTAAGTGGTTGCCTGTTTGGACATAGGTTAACAGTTTACAATTTGAAGCTAGCACTGTTGTGGCATTGCATATGTTTTTCCTTTGGATGTTTTCTACTTTGACTTCGAGCACTTTTTACATTGAGCATCGTTATTACCAAATGTTTGGTGTCAGGACATTTTTGTAAAGAACATAGCTTGTGCTAGTCTGCACCTTGAGTATACTCTCTCAGCTATATACTGAACCACCCATTTAGCTCACTTCTTTTGTTTTTACAATGGACATGTGCTTTTTTCGAATCCTTAGCAAAGGTTTCTGTACTGTAGCTGCGTACCCCCAAGACCTGATTTGTCATTGAGCTGTAGCCCATATTTTCCTTGTGGGTTGGTGAAACCAACACCTATATGGCCTTCAACTTGCTGAATTGTAACCCAGGTAAGATGGAGGTAATTCTTTTCTAGACAGTTTCGGTGAGTCAGTGAAGAGAGTGTGGCTGCCACATTACCATTGTTTAATGGTACTACACTTTGAGCAGTAGATGCAGTTAAGAATCTGTGAGTCACTTTGACCTCAAAACTGACACCTGAATGTCAGGTATTGGCTGTAATTTGAAGTAGCTTTCTCCATCTGCTTAATATAGCCTGGATCAAATTCACATCAGGTACCGAGGGACCTGGTGACAATGCTGTAGTACGTACTGTACTTTTATCATCTAAAGACTGGATTACTGCAGCACTCTTCACATTTGGTTAATTGGAGGTTTGATGCATCACCTAGAGTTGATGAAGAATGCTATAGTCTGGGTGGCAGCTGGGACATCTCAAAATGAATATATCCTGCCAGTCCTGCACAATTTGCACTGGATGCCCATTTTGTGTTGCATCAACTTTAACATATGCTTGATTACATACTATACAATGTCCTACATGGTCTTGGTACTGCCTTCCTAAAACTGTTTCTGCTTCCTCATTCCCTGTGCATCCTCTCCTCTCCACCAAAATGGGTCCTATGACATACTAACATACTAAAATACCAGCAGAATAGGCCTAACAGTCTTTCATGTCTGCTCGTTTGGTCAGCCCCCACCCTGGGTGCTGATCTTGCTGCCCCCCTCACCTTCTCTGGCTTCTTCCTTCCCAGTTCTGGATATTCTTGCTGCATTGGATTTTGCTTCCAGAACCCTTCCCCTGTACCTGTCCACCCCATCTTGAACCCCTCCACTGTCTTTGCCTCCACCAGCCCACTAGGCAGTGCATTCCATGGCTCCACCACCTTCTCAGTGAAGTAGCACCTCCTCCTTTCTCCCCTGAATCTTCCCCCCTCCAGCTTCCACCCATGCCCTCTAGTTGCCCCCTCCTCCTTCCTTTGAAGCACCCTGACTGTTCCTCCCCTATTTACCCTCTTCATGTACCTGAAGACCTCTATCATGTCCCCCAGTCCCTTCTCTCTTCCAATGTGTACATATTTAGCTCTTCGAGCCTCTCCTCATAGGTCCTGTCCCCCAAGCCCCAAATCATTTTGGTTGCCCTCCTGTGGACCCTCTCCAGGAGATTAATGTCCCTCTTTAAGTGTGGCCTCCAAAACTGCATGCAGTACTCAAGGTGCAACCTCACCAAGCAGTTATACAGAGGGAGTATCACTTCCCTCCTTCTGGAGGTGATCCTCCTAGCGATGCATCCCAGCATCCTGTTGGCCTTGGCTGCTGCCCTCCTACAAGTTTCAGAGTTGTTCATCTTCACATCCACCACCACCCCCAGGTCTCTTTCAGCCATCGAGACTTGCAGCATTTCTCCCCCAGCTCTTCACTCTTGACTAAAACTATTGTGCTTCTGAGGAAGGACTTGGTTGGTCCAAAATCATAAGCACTGTTTTCTTTTGTTACATCTATGTTGGTCCAACAAAAGGTATCAAACTGTTTGTTTCTGGATCTAAAATTATTACAAGATAGAACCTTTGATGTAGCTATTCTGGTTCTATGCAACTGTCTTCCACCTGCTATCATTTTATCTTAGTTGGTGGATGTCGCTAAGGATGCCTTAGGAACTTGTTTTTTATTTTAACTGGTATACTGCTCTTAGTTCTCTTATTTATGGGTTTATACTGTTTGTCTATTAAGTTATTATATTTAACTATTATGTTTTCTTACTGTGAGGTGCCCTCAGTCAGTTGGAAAGGGTGCCAAATAAATATATGTTGCCTTTCCATGCCTTGGTTAACATGAGGGAGACCTAGCAGTAATAACTGGGGCATTATATACAACCATGTCGTCAGTAAAGTGATTTTGTCTCTTTAGACAAAATTTAATAAAACACACTTATTCAGACAATTCAGCTTATATTTAATACATTGTCAGTATTTCTCTTCCCTTTATTTTTCATCACTAGGTTCCCCTCCATAGAACCTGTACATGTCCCTCCTGGAGTTTAGCTATGACTTCTGTTGAATCATTGATTACACCTGCAAACCATAACCTCCTATTGGCCATATGTGATATGGGGCCGGTAAGGAGATACATATATTTTTTTAATTTATTTATTGAAATCTAGGATAATACCTTTGAGCAAAAGCTCTTTACTTAGGTTCCATGTCAGAAGATAACTTGGTCAGGAAACAATACAAGTATCAGGTTACATTGCAAGTATCTCCAGGCAGTCAACATATAAATATTACAAAACAGGTAAGTGGTACAATAACAGTAGACACATATAACCTATGGAATAAATGAACCAATAAGACAGGAACTTTCACTGGTAACAATGGAAACATGATATATTAGGTAGGCATTGTTCAAAGTATGCCAGCATCAGTTGATACAACACTACTATATACAATTAGGTAAAGCAAGAAGCCTAGGGGAGGAGGTGATAGTCAGTCCAAGGCATAGACAACAGAGGAGAGAGGGATTCAGAAGAGGGGAGGTGGGAGAGGAAAGGATCCAGAACAAGGAAGGGAAGAGCCCATGCAGCCTTGGTAGAGAGAAGGAGTGAACGGTCAGAAGGAGGAGGAGGAGTTGAGTGCAGCAGAATGGTCCAGAGAAGAGGGGACAGGGGAAGGGAAAAGGTGAGGCATTGGTAAAGTGTGCGTGTAAGTGCTATTAATAGTCTGGTAGAGGAAAGGGGGCAGGGGCAGAATGGGCTAGAGAAGAGGGGAAGGGGAGAGGGGAAAGATGAGGCATTGGTGAAGTGTACGAGTAAGTGCTAATAGTAGTTAGGTAGAGCCAACCGGAGACAGAAGTGGCTGGCTTATTGATCCAAGAGGGAACAGAGCAGATAGACCTAATAGTAGGGGGCTAACAGGACTAAAGGATCAGTTAGGGCCCATCAATAGTGACTGCTTCTTAGGCACAATCTGCCATATTGCTATATCCCTACTAAAATGTCCCCATAGCACAAAAAAGTTGCTGTAGGGTCATTAGCATCTTTTTAAGGTGTCATTACAGAGCAGAAGCAAATAGGAACTGTATTTCCCATTGCCCATCTGCACCACTGTAACTAATCCATAGTAGACTAGCAATCATCCTATTCCAGGTCACCCATTTATCATTCATACTGAATGCCATCATACTTTAGTGGTCTTGAGCCCCCTGATTGCTTATCAATCATTTATAGTGAATACTCTGGTGATATAGCAACCCCCACCCTCTTGATTGCCTGCTGATCTTCATATAGTGTGCCATGGCAGTCTAGTGTCCCCACCACCCCAATCATCTGTCCATCATTCATCCAATATGCCACGGTTGTCTAGTGTGTCCCACCCTGAGCACTGCCATCACTACACAGGTGCCTACTCTCCCAATTGCCATATGCTGTAGTAATCACAAAGACACCCTGGAACCCCAGCCAATATAATGACTCCAAAGCCCCAGTAATCCAGTGGCCCCATTCCCAAACATATGAGGTTGCCAATTTGATGGTGACTGGCACTCCCTCTCCACCGCAACCACCAACTGCCAGTTGCCCCCCCAACTTACATCAATAATGATAATGGTTATAAAAATTCTCTTTAATTCCCCCCCATTTCTACATGTTTTTGATACCCTGAAACATTGTGACTGACAATACCATGGCATGTATTTGTTGAATATAATTATGAAACACTATATGTAATTGTATGTCCTTATTTTAGAAAATATGTTTAAAAATAAATAGAGAAGGAATACTATTTAAAATAGACATGGATCTGAATGGTTTATTATGAAATGAATAATAATATTTTTTGTATTGACTAAATATATTTATAAATGTTCTGTCAGACTCTTTGTTTTGTACATAGAATGAGTTTCCAGGTCTCAGACCATATACAGTAGGTACATTCCATAGATTTTATAGGTGTTCTTTTTAGTCATAGGTATTGGTTTGTGCATACTTTTAATATGTTTATATATTGCTCAGGTAAACACTTTTATATAAATCACTGTAAGCACTTTTTATTTTAAGATGTTTTACTAAGGAATGCAATTAGGCACTATGCCTTTAAGAGACACGTATAAAAGTGTGTACAGTATTAACACACCTGGGGCACTCCCTGATGATGTCTTAGGGTGAAACTGATTGGAGATTAATGCTGGGGGATGTCTGCTGGCATCCTCATTTGAGAGGTAAGGTGTTCTGGCTGACTTTTGTGGGCATATTTTGCACTAATAAATGGCTGAATAAGCACTTTATACACCTTAAAACATGTTGAGTTTGCTTTTTATTTAGCTTATTGGGGAATGGTGCTGATGTTTTTGTTTGAGAGACTAGCAGTCATCCTATCGCAGATCACCCACTTATCATTCATACTGAATGCCCTCATACTCTAGTGGTCTTCATCCCCCTGATCGCATATCAATCATTCATAGTGAATATCCTGGTAATTCAGCAGCCATCCCATCCACCTGATAGACTGCTTATCTTCACACAATATGCCCTGGCAGTCTAGTGTCCCCACCATTCCAATCATCTGTCCATCATTCATCCAGTATGCCCTGGTTGTCTAGTGAGTCCCACCCTGAGCACTGCAATCACTACACAGGTGCCTACTCTACCAGTTGCTATATGCTGTAACAATCACAAAGACCCCAGGGATCACCATCCCATATTATGTCTCCAAAGCCCCAGTAGTCCAGTGGCCCCATCCTCAAACATATGAGGTGACCCACTTGATGGTGACTGGCACTCCCTCTCCACCACAACCACCAACTGCCATTTGCCTCATAGTCAACACTTAGAATTCCACATACTACAGGTAGACTCCTGTGCATTTGCTCCATGAGGCAGATAGTGGCTGGTGGTGAGTGGTGATAGAGTGCCAGCTGCCATCAAGGGGGTGTTGTTTTACACACTTGGAGGTGGAGAATTACTGGACTACCAGGAGCATTGTGGGCATTATAATAGGAGGCAATCATGGGGATGGAGTATGGTCCCTTACATTGTCTATGGAGACCACTGTTCAACTACATCACTCTGCTTCCCCTGGATCATTTGTACAACAAGTTGTGCAGGTTCAGCCTCTCCTGTGGATGGTCTACCCATTGTCTGCTGTATAGCCAGATTAACTTGACGTCCCTCAAGCTGACATGGCTATCACTGACTTTCTATGCTGTATAACTGTGCACAAGAAAAACACCCTGATTATATCCCATCCCTCTTCACACAGCCAAGCACTGCCAACTCACTCTGTTCATGACTGGGGAGTTAACATACCAGGGTACACAACTGACAGGAGAGACAGGGAGGAGAGAAGAGGGGGAGGAGTAGCTCTCTATATAAGGGAAGGGATAAAATCAACAGAACAAAACAGCAAATATGAAGGAGAGGAGGCCCTGTGGGTCACCTTAGACACTGGAAATGGCACCATAATCCACACAGGTGTTGTATACAAATCCCCACCTCGGGGGGAGGGAATGGACAAAGATATGATAGAATGCATCCTTAGGATGGCAGAGAAAGGGGAGATATTGTTGATGGGGTGCTGAATATGCCAGATGTTAACTGCCAATGCACCAATGCACTTAAGTCCTGTGTCTTTTTGTCCTGCACCACCATGTGTTCTATGTCTCCTGTTGCTTATACCTGCACATTACTGTGTGCAAAATTTTCGCTTGTATTGCTGCTATATGTCAAGTAATTGCTATATGCGCCATACAATATCCAATGTACTCCATGTGTTGTTGCTTGTCATTTAATGGAATTGTATCCATATGCTGCTACTTGCCTCTGTTATTTGCTCAGTTGATAACCTGCGCGTTATCCAACCCCCTTGTACCCTCTCCCCCCAGGTCGCACCGGGAGACGAGAATCTTGTTGATCAGTGTGCCTTTCCTGGTGAAACTATTTCAATAAATAAACTGGGGCACCTTTGCTGCAGCCACATCCAAGAGCAGGGCCATTCTCTATGCCCTACAGGGGGCATGCCTCAGGCAGCTAGTGTTGTAACCCAGTTGGGAGGGAGCAATCTCAGACCTCATACTCTCAAATGAGAATAGTGAGAGGATTTCAGATCTAGAAGTGGGTAGCCATCTGAGAACAGGTGACCACCAAACAGTATGATTCATGATAAACTCAGCTGCAGAGTCAAGCCATACAAAAGTGAGGGTACTGGACTTAACGAGGGTTGACTTTGTCAAAATGGGAGAGTGCCTTAGAAGAGCACTAGCAAACAGGCAAGAAGGAGGGCTGGAGCAACAATGGGGAAACATCAAAACTGCCATCATAGAGGCAACAAGCCTTTGTGTGAAGCAAATAAACAAATCAAAATGAAAGAAACATCCACTAAGGTTCTCAAAAGAGGTGGTGGGGAACATTAGGGAGAAAAAAATAGCATTTAGGAAGTATAAGGAAACACAGAAGAAGCAGGACAGAGAACTGTACCAGTTAAGCCAGAAGGAAGCAGAGAAGACAGTCAGAATAGCAAAGGCCCAAACAGAGAAAAAGGTAGCCAACTTGGTTAAGAAGGGAATAAAATATTTTATAGGTACATTGGGGAGCGTAGAAAGACAAAGAGAGGAATAGTGAGGCTAAATAGAATGGATGGCGGGTGGGCAGAGAGGGACAGTGAAAAAGCAGGGATACTGAATGAATGCTTCTGCTCAGTATTCACAAAAGAGGAGGAGGAGGGAGAGGAGGTACCTAATCCAATTAACAGAATTACTCTGGAGAGGGGGTTTGATCCCAGTCCTTTCACAGAAGAAAAGGTTCTAAAATAACTCCTAAAACTGAAGGTGGACAAAGCAATGGGGCCTGATGGGATTCACCCCAGAATTCTAAAAGAATTAGAGGAGAACTAGTGACTCCACTGACTACCCTTTTTAACAAATCATGAGAGAATGGTGTGGTACTGTACCTGAGCACTGGAAGCGGGTGGATGTGATTCCCCTTCACAAAAGTGGGAGCAAGACAGAGGCAAGAAACTACAGACCTGTCAGTTTGACCTCTGTGGTAGGGAAAATGATGGAATCACTTCTGAAGGAAAGAATTGTTGAGTGTGTAGAGACCAGTGGGGCACAGGACCCAAGGCAGCATGGATTCACAGCGGGAAGGTCATGTCCGATGAATCTGATCGATTTCTTTGACTGGGTGACCAAGGTAGTAGACCAGGGAAGGGCTGTGGACATGGCCTACCTAGACTTTAGCAAGACATTTGACACAGTTCCACACAAAAGATTAATAAACAAATTAGCCAGCCTGGGAGTGGGTCCCAGGGTAGTAGCCTGGGTAAAACACTGTCTGGACAACAGGACACAGAAGGTAATAGTAAACAGAGTCCACTCTGAAGAAAGGGGGGTTACTAGTCAGGTATCACAGGGTTTGGTACTGGGTCCAGTCCTTTTTAATGTCTTCATAAGTGACATTGCAGAGGAACTGGAAGGAAAAGTATGCCTCTTTGCTGATGACATAAAGATCTGCGGCAGGGTTGATACACAAGGAAGGGTGGAAAGGATGAGAAGGGACTTGGCAAGGTTGGAGGAATGGTTAGAAGTATGGCAGCTTGGATTCACTGGAAAGAAGTGCAAAATAATGCACCTGGGAAACAAAAACCCAGGGGAAGAGTACACAATGGGGTGGGGAGGTAGTAACAACAACAGAAATGGAAAGGGACCTGGGGATAATCATATCAGATGACCTTTAGGTTGGCAAGTAATGTGAGAAGGCAGTAGGGAGGACTGAGGGATACTGGGATGTATAGGGAGAGGCATCACCAACAGAAAACTGGAAGTTGTTATCCCTCTGTAAAGACAGTTGGTGAGACACCATCTGGTGTACTGCATCCTGTTCTGGAGACCCCATCTCTGCAAGGACATAGACAGGATGGATGCAGTCCAGAGGAGGGCAACTAAAATAGTATAGGGTCTGCAAGAGAAGCCATATGAGGAGAGACTAAAGGAGCTTAATAAGTATACTGTTGAGGAAGTGGGGGGCATGACAGACACTTTTATGTACCTCAGTGGAATTAACAAAGTCCAAGAGGGTAGCATCTTTCAGAAAAAGAGATGTGCAAGAACAAAGGGACGCAATTTGAAGATAGAGGGGGGACGATTCATGGGTAATATGAGGAAGTATTTTTTTCATGGAGAGGTTGGTGGACACATGGAAACTGTGGGAGAATTCAAGAATGCATGGGACAGACATAAGGCAATTGTTGTGCGGGGTAGGAAGAAATAGGCTGTTGGTTAACTAGAATCTGCAGCTTATCCAGTAGGTAAGGAAATGGGCAGACTAGGTGGGCCAAGCGGTTCTTATCTGCCATCAAAGTCTATATTTCTATGTTTCTATTTTCAACAGCAACAAATAACTTCTCAGCTCCCAAAATGAAGCACAGATTTTATAGAAAGACCTTTGTATTTGCAGCACCAGACAACTGCAACAAATGACCTCTTCAGCAGAGGAATGCTTCTAGCTTTCAAATGTTTAAGTCCAGTCTTTCCATCCTCCATAGAATTCCTTGTATTTGATTTGGTCCAGAATCCCCATCTCTAATCTTGATCATGTTGCATAAGTGTTCATGCTCTTTGTTTGCTGTGGCTCCTCTTTGCTAGCTTGGTTTGATTACTGTTTGATGCACTTACAGTTAGAGAGAGACAGAGAGAGTGTGTGTGCATGTGTGTGTATTTCTGTGTATAATTTAGCTTGCAAGTAACTAATCTTGCTGGAGTACATGAAGCTGTTGACTGCTGCTATCCTTCTTGGGGGCCCCATAAAAAAGAGATGCTGCATCTCATGGTGCTATCACAGTGGGAGTAATTTCAAATACATAAATAACTTCCTGAGGCGCATGGTGATCCGAGTGTAGGGCACTAGTCCAACAGGGCATTCTTTATGAACTATAGCTGTGTGAGTGGGAGATTAGGTGAAGAGAGGATTACCAGGAAATATGTAAGCAATAATACCTGACAGGGTGGGCATTATTGGGAAATACCGGACCGCCCAGGGGCGTAATGAGGCCCGACGCCGCAGGCGGAGGGCCTTATAGCCCCTGGAAGGTCCGGTATTTCCCAATAATGCCCACCCTGGAGGGTATTATTGCTCTTAGAAAATGGCCACTGTAAAAGAAAAAAAATGTAATAAAATACTGTACATAAACTTGTTTAGAATCATTTTTGTAATAAAATAGTTCCTCCACCAGCAAGACAGTGCCTTTTTTTTTTGTGAGGTACCTACCCCCCATTTGTCTGTGTTAGGAGAGCAAAAAAGAAAAGGGCAAAGGAGATTACTCATCAGATTACACGCTTCTCTGTGGTAAAGCAGAGAATGCGATATCTCCAGTACCGCTACTGTGTATGAGAACAGCGGTACTGTGCATGAGAACGGCGGTATTTTCTTAATTTTTCATACACCAGATGGACGTCCATGTGCGGTATGAAAACCAAGGAAATACCGCTGTTGCTGTGCTCCGTGGTTGTTTCGCCGATAATACTTTGTATGCCAATAGAGCAAGCAGCTTTTACGATCGGAGTGAAATATGTATGGCAAAAGAGTTTTTTTTTTACCTGAGTCGTGGGAGGAAAGCGGCTGTCAACGCTGAAGGCATTACTGTTGGGGGCGGCTGTGCTTCTCGCTGAGCGAGACAAAAAAACATGGCGGGTTTTTCAAATTTTCTCGGGTGCTTTTAGCCAATTAGAAAGCAGGCTGGGCACCTCTGGTAAATTCTACACTGTAAAGTGTCACTTGGACTGGCTCTTATTTTTAGCTGGGCATTTGTTGAAAAATAAATGCCCAGCTTGGAGCCTGTGTGAGCCAATCAGCTTTTAGAATTCATTCTTGCTATTTTCTAATGTATGAATAAGTGATTGGCAATTGGGGGTTGAGGAAACCATTAGATTACCAGGGCATACTGTATGAACAAAACATGGGTGATAAAAATGGGAAGATCACTAGGCTACCAAAGCATGCTGTATGAATGACAAAGAGGCATTCAGGATAGAATCAGTGCAGCAGACTTAAGACTAGGTAAGGGGAGGCATTAAATAGCAGAGCACTAATTGCTATTTTAATGTCTGCAGAAACCTTTGAATGTGTTAGTCCGTCTATATGCAAGTGCAGTCAGCTATATTCCATGGGATCACTAGCTTCAGTTAGTGCCACTCGCATACAGGTCAGTGCATCCCTAACTCTGCCTTGAGTGTGGCACATTTAGCAAGTCCCCTTCTTTCGCGGTGTTAATTGCTGCTGCTAGCAAGGCACTAACCCATTTTGCACTGATTAAATGCCTTCCAATATCCTGGCCAAGGTATTACCTAAAATGCAGTAGTTTGAGATTAAAAGTGAATTATTTTCCAACTAACTTCAAATTAGAACTAGAATATATGGAGAACAAGTTTTGTCTCACTGCAAAATTAAACCGTATCCCCGTGCACTGTATGATTTGTGACTCAGAAGTTAATGTTTAAACTTGTTTTCCTCTGTTCATGGGTTAAGTTATCTGACAAACATTGGGCATTTACAGGAAAACCAGGCCTGTTTACTCAGTTAATGATTACTTCAAAACTCAAAGCTCAACAAAAAAAACTTAAAGTGAAAAAGTCATGCAGCTTTTCATCATTATTGCCTGCAGCAAAGATGGGACCTAGACACTTGATTTTGGTACTTGCATTATCATGCTCAGCTCAGGTTGGAAAATCTCAAGGTATTTTTTTTCCTTTTAGATATCTAATTTTTGTCATTAGTAAGGGCAGTGATAATGTGTAAGTACTATTTCCTAGAACACATTCTAGGGAAATTAGGATGCAGTGTTACCTTTCAGTTTATAAACCTGCTGATTTATGTTTGCCTTTGAATAGCTTCTCAGCTTGCAAATAAGCTTTGTGGCCATACGGTAGCCCCATAAAACAGAAATATTGCTAATCTTGTTTTTGATGGGACAGACATGGTGTGCAATTTTGCAGTTTCTTTCAAGGTTTCTATTTCATACATTATATTTATTACTTTAAACATTCCATATATATTTAAAGAGCTAGTGTACTGAAATATTAGGTTACTATTGTAACTGCAGTATTGTGTTTGTGTGATTTTATCTGACGTTATTATTCAAAAGTTTACTGTAAGCTGTTCCTTTTGTGTCAAAATGTGCCCCATAGCGATCTTTTTTTAAAGTGTGATTTTTGTTAAGAGACGAAGCATCACATTCAGCATTATACACCATACTGCTCTAAAGTATCAGAACAAAAGAGTAGACATAGGCAGAGTGACTGGCTCCTGAAATAGTATCAGACTATAGCTACACATTACCCACATATTATGCTTATTAACAAACGACAATAAACATTTTCACAGTGTACACCACTTAACTCTACAAAGCTCAGTAGTGTAATATCATTTACATTAGCAAAGAGATCCCTTATTTTATTTTATTTTGGTGAGGGCGGCACCCCTCCCCCACATGTTCCCCTAAGGTTCACACTCCGGATCCAACTCTGCCATGTACAAAGTCCACCTCTGCCATTTGGTTCTGCATAGATCCAGCTGGTCAGGGAGCACAGCTGTCAGACATTACAACTGATATATATATTGAGAACTGTTGTTCTCCATTCTGCCACTGTAGGTATCTCTTTAGACATCCATTTATGTGTAATGGCCTTTTTAGTTGATAGCAGATAAATTGGCAGAAGGGACCTGTGCCAAGGGGAGAATGTTCTGGATAAATGGATAATAGGGTTATTTCTGCAGCTAGCTCTATTTGCTCTCCCAGACAGGCCTGCAGCTCCTCCTGAAGAGAACACCAGAATGGCATTAGCATTAGACAGAGGCAAAAAATATGGCCCAAAACTGCCAGCCTACACCTACAATCTCTCCAGCAGGAGCCATAACTATCTGGAAGGTATTTCACCAAGACTGTAGGGGGAGCAAAAGAACCTATTCTTACATTTTCCAAGTGAATTCCCTTCAAATGTTGGAGGATGTAAGCTTAACAGCCAGGAGGGTGACTTCAGTCCAGAGGATGCTTGAGATTTCGAGGTTCAAATCCCTGTTCCACCCCTCTAAAATCGAAGGCATGGAATCCCCAAGAGTGTCTCTTAGAGTTTTATATATTGAGCCAATCAGATGTCCCTACATATTGCCAGGCAAATAATCTATAAACATTTTCAAGGGGAGGGTAATTTAGAGATGATGGAGCATTGCTTTAATATATAGTTCCCGACTCACAGGTATCTATAAAAATCATCCTGCTGCAGCCTATAGTACCATTTTAATGTATCAAAGGGGAGAATCTCCGCCTGCCCCAGAAACTGGTAGACATATGTCAGCCCCATGAACTTTGGTATGCGTGGTAGGGCATGGCAGATCTCTTGACTTGCTAAGTTTTGTTTCATTCAGACATGTGATTTTTGAGCAGTAAAACGTCAACAAATGCACTTTTTGTTAATTTTGTGGGTGCTTTTGGGGATTTTGCCTGAGGTGCTGCGCGGTCACCATGTGGTGTGCTGGTCTGAAACTTGGCAAGTAGAAAGAGCTTGGGTCAAGGAACATGCCACTTTTAGTTAAAAAATATAAATCCACTCAAAAGTTATTAAAGTTTTTATCAACCATTATAATTCTATGGGACAATTTATATGGATGTTTTCCGAAAGAAGAATGGGGTTTTGGCCATCTGGTCTATCCTGACGATCAAAGAATTTTCAGGCTCATGATCAAAGAATCTTTAATCATGAGAAATTTATCGTTCACAGTGGCTGCCATCTTGTTTTCAGTTTGCAGTCAGAAAAAACAAACTATCTCAGCTCAGGGGTGACTTGTGAAGTAAAACTAGGATGGGTTTTGCTCAGGGAGCTTCCCGTGATTGACCCATGCCTGTGATTTAATGTAGTTGTGTCAAAAAGTGGAGTTCCAAAGTTTTAAATTCTTTGATAGTGGCTCGCTAGTGATCTTTGATTGCGAGCCTGCAAATTCTTTGGTTGAGTGATCTTTTTTGATCGCAAACTTATTTCACGATTTTGGGATGAGACGGCCAGATTTTTGCTGGACCAGATGTCTCTAGGAGGGACCAGATAGCCCAAATTTCACAACCAGATGTCCCCTCATGATCGAAGACAATCTTAGGTTGCAAGGTCGTGGCTGATTCTCATGATCAAAGAATCTTTAAATGCAGTAAAACTTTCAAATTAAATATCTCAAATGGTTTGATCTTTTAACTTGAAATTTGGAGAGTGTTGAGAGGATGTCCTGCAGATGTGAATTATGCTGCGTAGGTGTCTGAAAATAAATTAGCTGCAGAGATATTGCATGACATAGCTAACATTTTGTGCATAGCATTCTGCATCGTGCTAGTGACTTGAAATGTATAGGGTAGGTAGCCTTAGTGCCACGAAGGTACTTGTCATTGGTTTGGTGTGTAAAATGTAAACTGGTGTGGAATTATGCCACTCTGATGAATGAAAATTTGGTTTGTTTCGCTTCACTAACTTTTGAACTGTATGTCCGATATGTCTGAAATTTGTGATGTACAAAGATTAATCATAGATCTTTGATTGTGTCAATGTTTTTGTTTGTGTCACATACAGTTGCTGAGTTGTGGTATGTGTTCATTATAGTTATGGGAAAGTATTTATGTGCATTGTGAAAGCCATGGTGACCACATATTTGGTTGTGTAGGAAGATGTCATCATAAGGTATAGGACAGCTCAAAATGTATGGCAGATGTACGTGGTTATGCAGTGCTGGGCTATGTGGCGGGTCCCGCACTCCCACCAATAAATATGATATTCAGTACTTATACTGTGACATAATGCAGAAATGTACAAGTTGGCACTCCCAGCAGCAGTGAAACAATGCATTTGTGTGACTTCAGATTGAGTTGTATGCATGTCTGCTGGGCTGTGGTGGTGTCCTTTAAAGATTTCATAAACAAATATTGCTCCCTTCTAAAGTTATGTTTTTTTTGGTCTGTCATTATAGTCAATGGGAAAATATATATGTATGTATGTATATATATATATATATATATATATATATAGTGAAAACAGTGATGATGTCATCTTTTGGTGTGCAACAAGAATGTCTCTTACTGACTTCAGATCATTTTGTATACATGGGTGCTGGGCTGTGGCGCTCTTGTTTGAAGATTTCATGAGAAAATGTTGCTCTGTTGACAAGCTGTGACATAGTTTGGTGTCCCATTATAGTTAATGGGAAATATAGATGTGTAGGGTGCAAACATCTGCTCATGCGGCATCACGTCTGCAAAGCATTGTCCTGGCTGTTTCTTTCTGTGGGACTCTGTTGTATCACTGCATTGTGCTGGTGGGTACATATGTTGTGAGTGACAAATCGTCATGTCACAGATGTCCGTTTTTTAGGAGTATCTTTATGCTTCAGTACGCACTTTCGTGTTAAATGTTACATTTTTTGTGTGCTTATAACTCTACAACTGTTGAAACGGATTTGCATGCTATTTGTAATACTTGATCTACTATGGTACTTCTGTGGATTTACCAATTTTTGCTTGACATGTGCATACTGTTTTTGCACAGTGAAGCGCCAAAAATGTATTCTTCACCACTTGTGTGCAGGTTTTCACTTGTGCCACTCTGCAACTGTTGAAGAGATTTAGATAAGATTTGGTATGCATGGACTGGCATGGTACATCTCTTTATTTACCAATTTCTATTTCAGTGGCATATACAATTTTTTGTGCAGCGAAGTGCCAAAAATGCAGTTTCTGCTATTTTTGAACACCATATTCTGTGATGTATACTGCAGCCACTGTGTTGTTGATTTGTCTGAAACTTGGCAAGTAGAAAGCACTTTGTTTATGGAACATGCCAGTTTTTGTTTGGTGAAAATATATTGTTCCAGTCCAGAGTTATAAGGGTTTGAAGTTGCCCCCAATGATCTTTGATCGCGAGTCTGCAAATTGTTTGGTCATGAGATTTTCGATCGCAAGCTTATTTCGCAACTTCAGGATGAGATGGCCAGATTTTTGCTAGACCAGATGTTTCTGGGAGGGACCAGTTAGCCCAAATTTCATGACCAGATGTCCCCTTATGACCGAAAATTATCTTAGGCCGCGACGTCGTGGACGATTCTTGCGACCAAAGAATTTTTAAAGGTGGTAAAACTTTAAAATTAAATATCTCTGAAACAGTTTGGTCTTTTAATGTGAAATTTGGAGAGTGTTGAGGGGGATGTCCTGCAGATGTAAATTATGCTCTTTAGGTGTCAGAAAATTAATTTGCTGTGGAGATATTGCATTACATATCTAACATTTTGCGCATAGCATTCTGCATCGTGCTAGTGGCTTGAAATTTATAGGGTAGGTAGCCCTAGTGCCACGGAGGTGCCTTTCAGTGGTTTGCTGTTTAAAATGTAAACAGGTGTGGAATTATGCTGCTCTGATAAATGAAAATGTGGTTTGTTTTGCTTCAATAACTTTTGAACCATGTGTCTGATTTGCCTAAAATTTAGGATTTAGAAAGATTAATCATAGATCTTCGATTCTGTCAGTGTTCCTTACGGTTGCTGAGTTGTGGCATGTGTTCATTATAGTTAATGGGAAAGCATTTATGTGCATTGTGGGAAGATGCCATTATAAGGTATAAGAAAGCTCAAAATGTATGACAGATGTATGTGGTTATGCAGTGCTGAGCAATGTGGTGGAGGGATCCGTGCTCCCAGCAGCAGTGAAACAGTGCATTTGAGAGACTTCAGATTGGGTTCTCTGCATGGGTGCTGAGCTGTGGTGGTGTTCTTTTAAGATTTTGTAAAAACATATTACTCTGTTCTAACGTCATGTTTTTTGGTGGGGGTCTGTCATTATAGTCAATGGGAAAATATATATATGTGTATTGTGAAAACAGTGATGATATCTTTTGGTGTGCAGCAAGAATGTATTTGACTGACTTCAGATTGTTTTGTATACATGGGTGCTGGGCTGTGGTACTCTTGTTTGAAGATTTCATGAGAAAATGTTGTTTGGTTGACAAGTTATGAAATGTTTTGGTGTCCCATTATAGCCACTGAAAAATATAGATGTGTAGTGTGAAAACATCTGTTCATGCGGTACCATGTTTGCAAAGCATTGTCCTGGCTGTTTCTTTCTGTGGGACTCTGTTGTGTCGCTGCATTGTGCTGGTGAGCACATATGCTGTGAGTGACAAGTCGTTGTGTCACAGATGTCAGTTTTGCTGTGATAGCACCGCTATCTTTAGGGTTCAGTATGCACTTTCGTGTCAAACGTCACATTTTTTGTGTGCTTATCACTTTACTACTGTTGAATGGATTTGCGTGCCATTTTTAATACTTGGTCTACTATGGTACTTCTGTGGATTTATCAATTTTTGTTTGACATGTGCATACTGTTTTTGCACAGTGAAGTGCCAGAAATGTAATTGTTGTCACTCGTGCGCAGTTTTTCCCTCATGCTACCCTGGAACCATTGAAGAGATTTGGATAAGATTTGGTATACATGGACTGGCATGGTGTATTTCTTTATTTACCAATTTCTATTTTACTGTTGCATACAGTTTTTGTGCAGCAAAGCACCCAAAATGCAGTTGTTTCTATTTTCGCACACTGTCTTCCATGACACATAGCAGAGCCATTATGTGGTTGATTTGTCTGAACCTTTGCAAGTTGAAAGCCCTGTGTTTACAGAACATGCCAGTTTTTGTTTGGTGAAAACATCTTGTTCTGTTCCAGAGTTATAAGCATTTGAAGCTGCCTACTTCACATACAAAGATTTTTTCGGCTATGAGGTCCACCATTTTGTGGCGGTCATGGCCAATCCTCACGTTCTAAGAATTCTTAAAGGTGTACAAAGTTTGAAATTGAATATCTCTGAAACGGTTTGGTGTTTTAAGTTGAAATTTGGAGGGTGTTGAGGGAATGTCCTGGAGATGTGAACTATGCTGTTTAAATGTCAGAAAAAAAATTCTAAAATGCCAACAGAATAGGTCTAATGGTCTTTCATGTCTGCTCATTTGGTCAGCCCCCACCCTGGGAAATGAATTTGCTGTCCCCTCTCCCTTCCTGACTTCTCCCTTCCCAGTCCCAGATATTCTCGCTGCACTGGTTTTTGCTTCCAGAACCTTTCCCCTGTACCTGTTCCACCTCCTCTTGAACCCCTCCACTGTCTCTGCCTCCACCAGTCCTCTGGGCAGTGCATTCTATGGCTCTGCCACCCTTTTAGTGAAGTAGTACCTCCTCCTTTCTCCCCTGAATCTTCCCCCTCCAGCTTCCACCCATGCCCTCTAGTTGTCCCCTTCCTTCAGAGAACTCTGACTGCTCTTCCCCTATTTACCCCCTTCATGTACCTGAAGACCTCTATCATGTTCCCCCGGTCCCTTCTCTCTTCCAATGTGTGCATCTTTAGCTCTTCGAGTGTCTCCCCATAGGTCCTATCCTCCAAGCCCCAAAACATTTTAGTTGCCCTCCTCTGGACCCTCTCCAGGAGCTCAATGTCCCTCTTTAAATGTGGCCTCCAAAACTGTATGCAGTATTCGAGGTGCGATCTCACCAAGCAGTTAAACAGTGTGAGTATAACTTCCCTCCTTCTGGAGATGATCTCTCTACCGATGCATCCAAGCATCCTGTTGGCCTTTGCCGCTGCCCTCCTATAAGTCTGTGAGTTGTCCATCTTGACATCCACCACCACCCCCAGGTCCCTCTCAGCCATCGAGACTTGTAGCATTCCCCCCCAGGGTGTACACTTGGCCTGGGTTTCTGGCTCCCTGGTGCAGTACCTTGCAGTTCTCTGCATTGAACCTCAGCTTCCACTTTCTAGACCACCTTTCCAGAGCCTCCAGGTCCCCCTGTAGGGCCACCCTCCCCTCATCCCCTCTACCACCGCTTCCAGTTTTGAGTCATCTGTAAAGAGACTCATCTCACTCCTGATACCCTTCCTTATGTCAGAGACATAGGCGTTGAACAGGAGGAGCCCAAGAACTGATCCCAGAGGGATTCCACTAATGACCCTCCTTGGGGATGAGACTATCCCACCAACCATGACCTTCTGGGCCTGGTCCTGGAGCCAATTGCCTATCCATCTGATTATTTGGTTTCCCATCCCCATTTCTCCCAGCTTATCCAACAGGCCTCCATGAGGAACAGAGTCAAACACCTTGACGAAGTCAAGAAAGAGGATGTCCACTGGTCTACCCAGGTCCAAGGCACTTGTCACTCAGTCATAGAACTCCACAAGGTTGGTCTGATGTGATTTCCCCAGGAAAAATCCATGCTGTCTATAGTCCAGGCACCCCAACCTTTCCAGGTCCCCCCAGTCTCTTCTTGACAATGCCCCCCATCACCTTGCCCACCACCAATGTCAGGCTGATGGGCCTGTAGTCCTGTGCCACCTCCCTTGATCCCTCCTTGTGGATAGGCACTATATGTGCCACTTTCCAGTTCTGGGGCACTCACCCTGTCCTCAGAAAGATGCTGAAGAGCTCCACCAAGGGTTTCGCCAGGACATCAGCCAGTTCCTTCGGCACTCTGGGATGTAATTTATCTGGCCCTGGTGCTTTCTCCATCTTAAGGGACCTGAGTGCTTCCCTCACTCTCTCTGCCATGATTTCCACCTCTGCTACCTTATCCCCCTGGTTTGCCTTCCCCTACCTGCCAGTGATGCCCCCCTCTCCCCAGATCCGCTGATTGATAAGGGTCCCCCTCATCCTCAGTTTCACCGTCTCCTTCCATGTATGATGCAGCCCCCCCATTTTCATTGGCAAAAACTGAGATGAAGTACTCATTTAGTACCTCAGCCTGCTCCCCCGGGCCTTGTGTCCATCCCTCCCCTGTTTTAATCCTGCTAATCAGCCCCTTCACCCTTCGTTTTTCCCCAAAGTATCTAAAGAACCCCTTGTTCCCTCTCTTAATTTCCCTGACCAGGTTCTGCTCCTTCCTAGCCTTAGTCTCCCTCACCACCCTAGTGGCCCTTCTGGCCATCAGCTCGTATTTCCCTCTGTCCCTTTCACTCCTTGAGCACTTGACTTGCCTATAGGCTGCCTTCTTTCCCCTCACCACCTCCTGAACCTCCCTGGTCCACCAGCAGGGTTTTCAGGCCCTACTGCATTTTTGTCTTACTCTTGTGCAGGTGCTGGTAGCATCCTGCACCCCCCCTCCTCATGATTTCCCACCTACTGTCAGTGTCCATATCTGGCCCAATCCCATCCAAGTGCTCCTTGAGGATCCTTCCCATTTCCTTGAAATCTGCCCCCCTGAAGTCAGTTACCTCCATCTTTGTGCAGCCTTCTACCCCTCCTAAGTCCAGGCAGAACCAGACTGTGGCATGGTCATTCCCCTCCAATGGGTCCCTTACCTCCTGGCCCCCAATCTGGTCACTGTCTGCCAGGACCATATCCAGTATCCATGACTGCCTGGTTGGTTCCCCCAACTGCTGAGTTAGGAAAGCATCCTAAAAGACATCCAACAACCTCTTTTCCCTGGCCACCGAGGATGTCATAGTCTTCCAGCCTGTTCCTGTCATGTTTAAGTTCCCCAACACCACCAGCCTTCCCCTTCCCAGTCTGCAGTGTCTCCCAACATCTGCCACCAGACTCTCCTCCATCTCCTCTGCCAGCGCAGGGGGTCTATACATCACCCCTATTTTTACTCTCTTGCCCGCTCTTTGTTATCAAGGTGACCCAAATTTCCTCCACAGTTCCCTCCACCTGCTGCACTCCTCCTATGGCAATTCAGTTTTTGACTATTATTGCTACCCCTCCCCCTCTTCCTTTCCCTCTGTCCTTCCTGAACATGGTGTAACCCTACAGGTTCAGGTCTCAGTCATGCCCTGCAGTGGCCCTGGTCTCAGTGACTGCTGCCACATCCATCTCTCCCTCAGTTAGCATCTCCTGGAGCTCAGGCATTTTGTTGCCCAAGCTTCTGGCATTTAACAGGACTGCCTTCTACCCTTTCCCTATACTTCTAACTCCCCTGCTCATGTTCCTGTGTGGATTATGTCTTCCCCTGGTCCGCATCTTACCAGTTGGCTTTTTCCTGCATTCCTCCAGCTCTCTGGGGGGGTGGAGACAGAGTCTCTCCTTTATTGGACCCCTCTCAATAGCCTTTTCTCCCATCCCTACCCCTTCACAAGTTTAAACCCCACTTTTTGCCAATGAACCCCTCTATTTTCAACTTAAGGATTTCCTTCCCCTCTGAATTGAGAGGGAGCCTATCTCTGGCATACTTCCCCTTATCCTCCCAGGTCTCCCCCCAATCCCCCATCAACCCATACCATCTCACCCCACACCACTCCCTGAGCCACTGGTTTATCACCCCAATCTTCCTCTTGTGTTCCCCACTAGCCTTTGGCACCAGCAGGATTTCTGAGAAGGAAATTGTGCATCCTATATCATGACAGCCCCTGACAAGCTCTCTGAACCTTGCCTGTATCTCTAGCTCACTATTTCCCTCAATGTCATTGGTACCCAGGTAGACCAGTATGTCTGGGGAACCTCCACAATCCTTTGCCAGCTGATATATCTCATGCTTGACCCTGTGCACCGTCCAGAGAAGCATTTTGTTCTAACAGGGCAGGCTTCTCCCTCTGTATCCCATTTGATCCCCTAATCATGGAATCACCCAACAGGAGCACTCTGGCCACTGCTTTTCCTCCATTCCCCCTTCCATGTCCCTCATCCTTTCTACTGTCCCCTCCCCCATGGCGGCTCCTTGATCCTCCCCCTATCTGGGTGCCACTTGCCATCCCCTCTTTATTTACCCTGGCCACCCCCTCCCCTCTGATTCTATGCCTCTCATCCTCATGAGTATCCTTGTGTACCTCACTACCCTCACCATTACTGCTCGTGACTGGTCCTTCCCTCCATCTGCTAAACTAGCCTGGCTCATCCTCCCTTCCTTCCCATCTCTGTTCAGCCTCTCCTTGCCTAAACCCTCAGCTCCTTTACTGTATCGTCCTTGTACTTCTGGTCCTCCTCCTTGCCCTTTCATCCCAACTGGTCCTTCTCCTTGCACTTTCCTCCCTCTTCCCCTTCTTCTCCAGCTCTGATCCCCTGCTCCCCCCCTGTTTTCCCACATTCCAAGTTCCCCCCTGTTCCTCCTGCTATCCGGCCCCTGCCTCCTGCCCCCTCATCCCTTTCCATCTCTAACCACCCCTGTCATGGCTACATCACTCCCCTCATCCTCAAGCAGAAGAAGAGAATTGAAGCAGTTACTGAGCTTAAGGTCTGATCCACCTCCCCCAATTGCTTCCTTCTGTCCAGCCCCAGCCATCTGCCTACTTCCCTGAGAATGTCCTCCCTGCTGCTATGTATAGATTGTTTTTAATGTTATGGATTTTAATATTTTATGTTCAAATTTTGTAAAGGCGCCCTGAGCTTGGGAAAGGCACCTTATATAAATAAATTTTACCTTAACTTTCCCTTGTTCCCCATCTGTAGCGTCCCCAGTTACCTGCCTGATTCCTTGGTAGTATCTTCCTTTTGAGCCCCATCTGCCAGCAGCCCTATGTGACCCCAGAGTATTCTCTTGCACTCCTTTCCCTATGCACCATCCCCTAGTGCTTGGTGCAACCCCGAGGGAGAGCCCCTGCCCTATTCCCCAACCATACCTCCCCCCTTCCCCAGCTGTCTCCTAATCCCTTCAACCTCCTTCCTAAGTTGTTCTAGCTGGTAGCACACTGGGCAACCACCAAACTTCCAAGCCCAGTCCAGTATCATGGCTGCCCCACACCCTGTGCACCCCACCACCCTCCCAAAGATGCCGGTCCTAATGACATGTGGTCCCATCCCCCCTTCAAGTAGGTTTCCTTGAGTGAGCCACCAAGTTCCTCACTAGTCTAAGATACACCCCTACCTACTTTATCAGGTTGCCCACTAATCCTAGGTACAGTCCCACAGTAAACAGGTACCCCTATTACTAGTTGCAGTACAACACAGTAAACTTATAAGGGAAGTGAACAACTCCCTAAGCTCCTCTCTCCCAGCCTTTAAACCCAATCCCCAGTGGCTAGAACTACATGAGCTGCACCTGAAACCTTTTCCTCCAATTGCAGGGCAGGTGTTCCCCTATAAATGAGTAGAGCTCTGGGGAAGGCCTACACCCGACTCTCTCTTTCTCTCTCTCTCTCTTGAGTGTATCAGCCCTGTGTCTGCCCCTCCAAGCCCTGCAACCAAAGAAACTGCCCCAATTAAATCCCACCAAATAGGTTTTAAATCAGAAGAAATAGGCCTCCACAAATGCAGCCAGCTACACAGTGAAACATCAAACAAATAAGCCCACTTATAGCCACCAAAAACAGTTTTCAAACTTCCAACAGCCCCAAAAACAATACCCTGCTAGCCCCTTAGAAGTAGTAAGAAAGAAATGAAATAACCTTCTACCAAGTAAAATCCACAAGAAACCATGTCAAAACAACAAGAAGGAGCTACTGTACTGGAACAGATCTGCCCCCTTCCCCCTTCCAGTTACGTCACTGTAGAAACACTGCATGATGCAGTTAACATTTTGTGCATAGTGTTATGCATGGTGCTAGTGGCTCAAAATTTATAGGGTAGGTATCCCTAGTGTCACTGAGATGCCTTTCAGTGGTTTGGTGCATAAAATGTAAACAGATATGGAATTATGCCTCTTTGACGAATGAAAATGTGGTTTGTTTTGGGTCAATAACTTTTGTACCATGTGTCCAATTTGCCTGAAACTTGGAAGGTAGAAAGATTAATCATGGATCTTAGATTGTGAACATTTTTGTGTCAGTGGCACTTATGGTTGCTGAGTTGTGGTATGTGTTCCTTATACATAATGGAAAAGTATTTATGTGCATTGTGAAAGCCATGGTGAGCATGTGAAGGAAGATGCCATTATAAGGTATAGGGCAGTTCAAAAGCTATGGCAGATGTATGTGGTTATGTAGTACCAGGAAATGTCATGGGGCCCTGTGCTCCAATTTATACATCTTATTCAGTAGTTATATTGTTATGTTATGTACAGATGTGAAAGTTGGTGAGAGCGCGGGGCCCTAGAATGCATTTAAGTATGCTTTTTCAAAAAGTAAGGAAATTATTTGCAAAAAACTGCTTTCATGCAATAATCAGGGTTTTTTACAGTGACAAAAGTGAGGAAATTCGGCGTTAGGGTTTTTAACCATAACTCTGACTTTCCCCCCACTGTTTCACATACACACACACACACAGAACACATAACTTGGGGGGTGGTACAAGGCAAGATGACCAATCACAGACACACACCATAACACAATAGAAATAACATGCAACTTCTTAAACATACCACAACAGGCATCCATCATCATGTTTCACCAACTGTACCACGTCTGCTGCTATCCCAGTCTCTTAAGTATGTACACTGACATCCTATACAACCATGAAAGATGAATTCCACCAACAGAATTAGTGCAGAGTGACCATTGCATGGGCAGAATTTCCACTGGAATTTCATTTGTGCACCTACAGAATTTCTCCTACTGTGATCCGCGGAATAAAATTTTGCGGAACAGTCTCTTTCTGTGGAAAATTATGCTGCAACAATTTCCTCAGAATATAGTGAGTATTCCATGGAATAGTGATTTTTCCATGGAAAATCATTCTGCATAGAGATGTGTGATACTAGAAAGGTTCGCTCCACAAAGTAGTTTGCGAAATTCACGCATTTCACAAAATATTTTGCATGTGTGAAATTGTGCAGGTGAAATCCAAAATTTTGCCATGAAATGCAAAATGTTGCCTGTGAAATGTGAAATTTCACCCACAAAATTGCAAAATTCGGGTGAAATTTGGCAAAATTTGGCAAAATTTCACATTTTGCAGTGAAATTTCACATTTTGCCAGTGAAATGTCACGATTTCACATCCGGCAAAAAAAAATTGTATAATGGCGGAATTTCACAAAATGTTTCATGCAGTGAAATTGCTGATTTTGCGGCAATTTCACCAGCAAAATTTAATTTCACAACATCTCTAATTCCGCATCTATTTTATGCTGCGAAATTCTGACAGTGCATTTCCGGCAGATGTGTTTTACTACTTATATTATGCTGTTGTACAGAAATGGCCAAGTTGGTGCTGTCATCAATACATGTGTTTTGCTACTTATATAATGGTATTATACAGAAACACGCAAGGTGATAGGAACATGGGGATATGTCGTTATGTTGAAATGGACAAGTTGAAGAGAATACATGTGTTTTGCTACTTATATTATGCTGTTATGCAGAAATGGCTACTTTTAGGCAAGTTGGTGGTAGTGTGGGGGACCAAAGGGCTCTGTGATCTCACTAATATATGTGTTTCTTTTTTTACTTATATTATGGTGTTATGCAGAAAGGGGCAACTTGGTGAGAACATGGGGCTATGCTGTTATGCACAAATGGGCAAGTTGCTGGGGGCTAGGTCCCATGCTCATGCTAATACATGTGTTTTTCTAGTTATCTTATGGTGTTATGCAGAAATGGGCAAGTGGGGGAGGCATGGGACTATGCTGTTATGCAGAAATGGTCAAGGTGGTGGTAGCATGGGGCTATGCTGTTATGCAGAAAAGGGCAAGTCATTGGTAGCAGAAGTGATACAGTTGGTGAAACGTGATGATGGATGCTTGTTGTAGTATGTTTAAGAAGTTGTATGTTATTTTTGTTGTGTTATGGTGTGTGTCTGCTAAGGATTGTCTTGCCTTGTATTACCCCCAGTTGTGTGTGCATGTGTATGGCAGTGGGGGGAAAGTTGGAGTTACGGTTGAAAACCCTAAAGTTGAATTTCCTCACTTTTGTTGCTGTTAAAAACCCTAACTGTTGCATTAACACAATTTTTGCCAATAATAAGATATATGTGTGTATATGTATATATATATATATATATATATATATATGACAAAAAACTAAATTTAATGCATCAGTTAGGGTTATCAAGCGACAAAGTGAGAAATCGATGTTAGGTTGAAAACCCCATGAACCCCAGCCCACCCCCAACCGGCATCGGGGTGTGCATTGGGGTCATCAGCCCTAACTCTCACCCCATCACATGTGTAAAGAAGAAGCAGAGTATAGGAGCATGGGGTGGGGAAGTTAGAGACCAATGACCCCAGTGCGCACCCCGATGCTGGTTTGGGGGTGGGCTGGGGGTCCAAAGGGGGTTTTCAACCCCAACACTGAATTTCCTCACTTTTGTCACTGTGAAACAACCCTAACTGATGCATTAAATGGAGTTTTTTGCCTCTAGTTTACTTTCTTTTTGAGAATGATGATGACAAATAGCAAAAGTAGTGCAGCGGCGGGAGCGCGGGGCCCTTCAGGCCCCATGCTCCCGCCATATGATGTCTTGTGACATAGTAACTGGAACAGCAACACAAACAGAAGTGCCAACAGTGGTGCACATGGTAACAGAAACATAAATGGTAAAGGAAACGTTAATAGAAATGCAAGCACAAAGTGATGCCAAAGCAAACAGTGATGCAAACGGATATTGAAGCGCATACAAAAACACAACTGGTAATGTGAACAGTATTGGCAGCGGTATTTTAAATGGAAATGTTAAGTATCACAGCAAAGGAGTCACGTGATGCAAGTGATCTGAAAGCTGTGTCTACTCCGGGCTCCCTCTAGCCATCCGCAATACTCGGTTTTTAGACCACCTTTCTGAGCTCAACCTGCAAATTGCAACAGCTAACGACTCCTCAACTTCTGCCCATTGCTCAACTTTACATTTTGTGGCATCGCAAGACTGTGTAGCGGTGATGGAGGCAGAGATGAAACAGGTCGCGATGCGGCACACCTACCTAACACCCCGAGAAGCTCTCCAAAAAGCAAGGAACCAGGCCTCCGGGAATCTAAACAAAGCGAGCAGCTCTACAGCCTCCACAGTACCTCTCTCCTGAAGAAAGATTCCTTCGGAGTTCTCACCATTCCTTGAGGCCCTTGGATAATATTACTGCTGAGCTTAAGTCTATTAAAGGAGACCTAAATGCTCTGAGTACCAGAATGGGTGATTCTGAGGCCAGGCTTACCTCCCAAGAAAAATGGCGAACCAGCCCAGTTCAATCAACCCGTTGCGACAACAAGTCCGGGCTTCTAAGCCAAGATGGAGGACTTAGAAGGACATAGCAGGAGGAACAATGTACTGATAATCGGATTGCCTGAATTAGAAGAAGGCTCGGATACGATTCTATTCCTCCAGAAATTCCTGACCAAAGTCGTGGGGCCCTCACCGTTGAATCGCCAATACCATGTTGAGAGGGCACATAGATCTTTGAGACCACGGCCTTCTCAGGGTCTCCTCCCTGCCGATCATTGTTAAATTTCTTAGCTACATAGAAAAGCCTGCGATTCTCAATAAGTCCAGAGACTTCAAGCCATTACCTGAGGGCACCTCCAAGATAAGAATTGCTCAGGACCTCCCATTCAAGACCAGACAGAAAAGAGCTGCTTTTCACCCGATTGTGCACAAGCTGATCGCGGCTGGTATCCGATTTAGGATGTAGTACCCAGCCAATTTAATAGTCAGTATCGACGGATCATCAGCAACCTACGACTCCCCGGATCAAGCCAGCAAAGATCTAGCTTCTAAACTCCCCAACCTATTTAAGGACACTTGAATCACAAACCTTTTACAAGCGTTATAATTGCTCTTAAATATTTCCAAATATGTGGTTATTACCTGTATGTCTATGTTGCGGTGAGATGCTCTCACTGGGTGAGGGGGGTTGCGCCTGGTTTGAGTGCTGAGTAGGCCATCAAGGCCTTGAACTCTCAGGAGCTGCAGTTGGAACCTTTGAGCTGACACAGGTTTCGGCTAGCAGCTTTTGGAGATGGACCAAGTCAGGTCCCATGCTACAATATGCCCCCCGATCAACTCGGTGGCGAAAAAAAGCGAGCAATTATATCAGGTGCCACCCATTTAAACATCCTTTGAGACTTAATTATATCAGTAGAGTCCCAGAGCTTGATCCGATCTTACATTTAAAGATTAAGTAATCTTTGTAATATCAATTAGCGTATCTCAGCACTGATATGTTTAGGTTGCTCCATCCATAAGGTGTGGTAACTGACTGACACCGTCCTTTACTGTTAGTCTGGTTTCTGACTTTTGCTCTCAGAAGAGGATGGTGGGGGCCGGGGGTGGAACCGGCTGGTAGGAAACTGCTTCATGAGCCGAGAAAGGGGGGTTTTGGCGGTCTACAGGAGCTATGGACGGGGTTCTGTGTTACAACTGAATGGATAATATTGCTAGCCTGTTTGTTCCCCCATTTTGAATGTACTTTCACATTAAATCTATACTGGTACATGATGCTCCTTAGACCTGCCATAGGGTTCATTGTTCCAGATATATACTACTGGGTTTGTTACAATCCATCTACCCATTTCTGGAACGACCTTGTACATAGTTTGTGGTTAATTTTGGTTAGTGGGGGGTGGGCGTTGGGGATTTTGGGTTTGCTCAAAGTTCAGGATAATTGGGAGGGTTGGGTAGGAGGTATATATTAATCTCAGGGCCAGATGTCATTAGGTTTTATCTTTCTAGATGGGGTAATTATATTCCCTAGTCACAGTTAGATTCGTTGGGGACCTGGCTAATTACCAAAGGTTATTTTATTGTGGGTTTCTGGGGGAGGGCCTTGAGAGTTTCAAACTTTGTGGAAATGTTAAAAATGGGAAGTGTAATCTGCATACTATTAGCTACACTGGAGGGGCCGAAGTCTCTAAATCCCTTCAAATATTGTACTAATCAGTATGGCTGTGAGACCGCTTAAATTAGCAAGTTGGAATGTTCGAGGCATCAATGACCCTCTTAAAAGGCAGCAGGTTTTTCTGAATTATTCCCTTTTGAATGTGGACATAGGGTTCATGTTGGAAACTCACCTGGCTGCCTCTGAGGCCAATAGATTGCGCAGGCAAGGTTTCACCCAAATTTTCACTGTGTCCAGCTCGCAAGCTAGCAGGGGGGTAGCTATAATAATTAAGCATTATGTCCGTTTCATAGCAGAAGACAGTATTACTGACCAAGACAGTAGATTTGTATTGGTCAAGGGCCAGCTTGACAACAGTAGTGTGGTACTAGGGGCAATATATGCACCTGTGGGTGGTGACCCATCCTTTTTAATGTCCCTAGTAACCAATCTGAGCAGATTTCTGCCCTCCCTCCTTATCCTTGGGGGGGACTGGAACATAGCTCCTTCTAGTGAACTAGATAAGACTTATAGACTGTTAAAACCGATGTCCCATCCCCAACTAGCCCTTGCTGATTTTGTCCACCTACTGGGACTCTGTGATCCCTGGTGCCTTCTTAACCCAGATGCCCGTCTCTATTCCTTTTATTCCCATGTACACCAAACTTGGTCAAGAATAGACTATATTCTAATTAGTTCTTCCTTAATGAGCAGTGCTCATCAAGTGGGTATAGAACCAATAGTTATTTCAGACCACTCCCTGGTGTGGGTCAGGATTTTCCTGGGTGTCCAAGGACAAAGGGACACATCATGGAAACTTAAGACGCAGATCCTTAAGGATGATCACATGGTTTCCCAAATCAAGGACATGATCCTTTCTTACTTAGAACTGAACCAAGGGTCTGTCCACAGATATGACATACTGTGGTGCTCTCTCAAATGTTTCATCGGGGGGAACTTATTAAGATTGCTGCCACCAGGAAAAAAATGCGGGAATCCAAAATAAATTTGTTATCCCAACAGCTGAGGGCAGCCGGGGACAATTTTCTCTTCTCCAACTCCTCAACAAACTTAACAGCTCTCATTAGTCTAGGGAACGAATACAACGATCTGACTAGGGAAAAAGCTGAATATGCTTTATCTAAGACCAAGACCAGATACATCGATCAGGGTGAAAAATCTGGCAATATGCTAGCCCTTAGACTGAGAGAGATGGAGAGTTCCCATCTAATCCCGGCTCTTAAAGCCCAAGATGGTACTAATGGGACGTTACCTAGGGACATAGCTCAAATCTTTGAGTCTTTCTACACAGGCATCTATAGCAGACACTCCTTTCCATTGCATTCCCAGAGAATAGAGCTCTTCCTGGATGAAATCAATCTCCCTTCCCTCCAGTGACACCACTGTGATATGCCATCAGCCCCCATCACCTTAGGCGAAGTTGAAGATGCAATCAATGAGTTGGCATTAGGGAAAGCCCCCGGGCCTGATGGCTTTCCTTCAAATTTTTACAACATTTTTTCCAAAGAACTTTCCCCTCTCCTTCTCAACCTTTACGAATATATGTTCACTGTGGATTCAATAGATCCTTCTCTCCTAGAAGCTACAATAATTCTAATTCCCAAGCCTGATAAACCCTTAACAGATCCAGCCAGTTACCGTCCAATCTCGCTTTTAAATTATGATATCAAAATCCTATCCAAAATTCTATCACTCAGAATTAAAAAGATATGGCTACACCTGCTAAGTCTGGAGCAGGCGGGGTTTGTCCAGGGTAGATCATCAGCCGACCATTTGAGAACTTTGTCCCATGTCTTCCGAGTGTCCCGCACTACACAAGATCCCATGGTCCTAGTTGCTCTCGATGCTGAAAAAGCTTTTGAAAGGGTAAACTGGGAATTCTTATGGGCCACTCTGAGGAGAATGGGCTTCCCTGACTCTTTTATTCGTATGATCATGGCAATTTATAAGTTCCCTTCGGCAAAAGTTTATTGTAATGTTTTTTTTTCCTCCCGGTTCCCTTTATGTGCAGGTACACGCCAAGGATGCCCCCTTTCCCCTATCTCTTCAATCTATACCTAGAACCTTTACTCATCAGCATCAAGAATTCTCCATGAGTGTCAGGCTGTGTCATCTCTCAACTCCCTCTGACCGTATCAGCTTTTGCTGATGACATTCTGTTGCAACTTACCAATCCTGAGTCATCCTTAACACAGGTGTTATGAATCATTGACCGGTTTGGTCAGGTTTCTAATTTCAGGTTGAACGTCTCCAAATCAATTATTTTTCCGTTAAACTCTTTTACCTTTCACTCAGGCTTCACACGGTTCAGTATGAAATGGGCCCTGACTTCATTCAAATACTTGGGTATCCATGTGGCTTGGGAGTTGGATACGGTTAAGAAGCTTAATTTGGATGATGTATTAACAAAAATCCAGCAGGACTTGGACCGATGGCAAAATCTGCCGTTATCCCTATGGGGGCGAATTAACATCATCAAAATGAATATTTTACCCCAACTGTTCTACCCCCTGAATCTCCTTAGTATTTGGCTTCCCAGGAAATACTTCATTCAAGTTAACTCTTTATTATCCAAATATATTTGAAATGGGAAACAGCCTCGCCGTGCCTTTCTTAAACTCAGTGCATCTAGAGACAAAGGGGGTCTTCGTTTACCCAATTTCTTACTATATTACTGGGCTAGCCACTTAAACAGAATTAGTAAGTGGTCCACCGCACAGTCTAACTTGCCTCAACCAATTTGGCTACAGATAGAGCTTAGTCTACTAGATCACTTTAACCTATGCCCCCCCCATATCTTTTGGCACCCCTTTTCCTCACTGCCCCCAGATATCCGAGACTCCACTATTGGTCTCTCTATTAAAGTCCTTCTTCAATGCTGGAACTTTTTCAATATATCACAAACCAAAGATCCAGGACAACCTTTCACCCTAAATCCCAATATTAAAATTGGTGGTAGTTGGCTAACCTCTGTTTGGCTTCCACAAATAAACAATCTATGGGTGGAGTCTCTGTATGAGCAAGGTTCACTTCTCTCATCGGATAGAATCTTAACTTCCTTTAATATCCCCCAGAGACATATCTTCAAAGTATTTCAATTGAGACATCTCATTCTTAAAATCTTGGACCTGTCTCCCTCCTCCCTCCCAAAGTAGGTCCATTTCTAGAGAAAGTGCAGAAGGTGGCTGGCAATCCCAAGGAATATCCATCATATATAACAACTACTAAATGACCTTTTCCTAACTCCCTGAAAGGTCCATAATCTGGTCACTCCCTAACTTGAGCTCCCCCTTATCGTGGGAAGCAATTTGGAAGGATGTGTACCGCTACTTATCCCAAGATAACCATAGATTGATTCAATATTATATTCTAAACAATCTCTACTATACCCCAGTTACACTGTTCAAATTTGGTAAACTTAAGTCGAGTATATGTTCGAGGTGCGGAGTCGCTGAAGGGAACTTGCTGCATGTTCTCTGGGAATGCAATAGAGTGGCTCCATTATGGAACACAATCTGGGATAGCTTGGATCCACTTTTGGGGCTCAAGGAATTCTTCACCCTAGAAGTCTGTGTTCTGGGAGTTTACTCTAGTATTGTGGTGAAGGAGCATGGGTACCACATGTCTTTAATCTCAATAGTTGTTAAAAGCTGGTCCTTAGACACTGGTTAGATCAGGAGATTATCACCTACCAGGAATGGCTTAAAGAGATGTCCCATTGTTTCAATACTGAGAAATTTATTGCTAGTTCCAGACATAATCTAGAGTCCTTTACTCAGAAAGGGGGCAAGTTATATGCGCTCTACCTCAATTAACCCTGAGGGGGGTAGTCTCTTAGATATACCCTGCTGCATTGTTCACCTCCAATATATCTGGGTTTCTAGCCTTTGATTTTCCCCTTCCAGTGTTCCTACCTCTACCAGTAGCTATAAACTCTCCGAGGCCTTGGGGATGGGGGGGTTTCTGTCATTGTTGTTAATTTTTCCTATTGCTGTTTCCACCTAATTCGGTGTGATTGTACGTATTCTCTAGGCTATATTCTTGTTAAGCTTATGTACGATCAGGAAACCTTCAATACTTGTAGGTTGTTTTCTTTGTTTTTTTTATATGTAAAATTCAATAAACTTAAATTTCAAAAAAAAAGTGTCACAGCAAAAAGAAAGCGAAAGGGAACAGAAACGAAAATGCGAACGCAAGGGCACAAGTAAACGCAAACTGTAATGCACACAGCCATGGTACCGCAATAGTAAATGCAAATGATAAAGTTAACATGAAGAATAATGCCAACAGAAACAGAAACAGAAATGGGAATGGAGGCGCATACGGAAACTCAACCCGTAACGTGCATTGTCACCGAACCGCTATTGTTAATGCAAATAGTAACGGTGACAGCAACAATAACACCAAAGGAAAGAGAAATGCAAATGCAAGTGAGTACAGAAATGCAAACCGTTATGCGCATGGTCATGGTACCGCAATTGTAAACACAAATGGTAACAGCAACAGCAAAAATAACGCCAAAGGACTCAGAAATGAAACAGAAATGCAAGCGAGTATGAAAATGCAAACCGTAATGCACGTGGATGGTACCACAATTGCAAATGAAACTGGTAATGGTAACAGCAACAATAATGCCAAATAGACACAAATGCAAGCATGAAGCAAAAGCGCCAAACCGTGCGCAGCGGTGGCGTGAGACGGTAATGGTGCCACAAACAGTAACGGAAACGCAACTGAAAAGCTAACTGGCAATAGCAATGTGTTACATCCTTCTTTTCCCCAAAAAATGCATTGGAAAACACAGTGAAAACAAAGAATGTATACATAACAATGGGCCTCGGAGCAGAAAAAGAGGACTTGGAATATTAAATTGCTTGTATCTCAGGAACTGTACGACGTTAAAAAAATGTAAATTTCATATGAATTATGACTTTCCTGGCTAGTTTTGTACTTAGCCCCAGTTAGGGGGCTAACTAAGTTTGTGACAAAAAGTCTGTATCTCGCACCTTTTCTGAGATACGGGGCCCAAAAGGCGCGACGGGCGCCGTAAAGTTATCCAAAGGGAAAAAGCATTAACTTCGCAGTGCTGTCACTGTGCCGCCCAGTAACATTTTTTTCACCAAACCACCAAAAGGCACATCAGTGGGATGTTGGCTTTCTTCCCTCCAAATTTCAGCCCAAAAGACCAAAGTGTTATTTTGCAGCAGGGCAGCAAAGGATTCCTTTAATGCGGTGGATGCCTTAATGTTATCCTATGGGAAAAAGTGTCATATTTGGAGTACCGTAACTTTGCCACCCTGTAATATTTTTTCACCAAAATACTGAAAGGCACACCTGTGAGAGGTTGGCTGCAATCTCTCCAAATTTCAGTCCAAAAGACCAAACTGTTCTTTTGCAACAGGGTGGCTAGAATTGCTGTCATTTTGCCATAGCCTGGAAAAGTAGAGTCGCAATTTGTGAAAGCTTTCACAAAAATCTGCAACACTGTCGTGAGTGCGACACTACTTTGTGAAAGTACTTTTCCCAGAAACTTGAAAAACATATTTCTAGGGTGTTTAACCTCAAAATAAAGACATGCCTAGCATCCTCAGGGTCCGACTAGGTAAATACAAAAAGAATTGTGTTGCTAAAGAGTACCAAATTTAAATGCCAAGCATTATTCTGATCACCAACCGAAAACAAAATGGTGGATTTGCAAAAGTAAAAGAACCATTTGTGAAAGTAAAAACTGCATTTGTGAAAGTGCTGAACTTTTTGTTAACTTTTCTCATTGACTTATAAAGGGAAATTGTTTTTTGAATAAGTTTTGAACCGTTTAATATTTTACCACGAAATCTTCAAAAGGCACATTGGAGACCCTGGCTGCACATTCCCTGAAGTTTTTGGACTGGCTGTGCAAACCGTGCGACTTTTAGGAAAGAGCAAAGAATTCAGAAAAGCATAAACGCGCGCGCAGATCATGCTTAATAACTCTGCAGCCATATATCTGAACAGTACGAAAGTTGGCAGATCCCAAGATATATGGTTCTTGATCGTGTATTCCAAATTTCAGGCCCATCTGTTGAATGGTTGTAAAGTTTTTAAGGTGCCAAATTTTAGGTTTAACATGTAAATGGGTCCTCTACCATAAGATATATATATATATATATTATTTTGTTTAATATTTTTCCTACTGGGGATGTGTCCCAAGTCGTAACCATTACTGGCCAACATCCCCTCACTCTCAAGTCCTCACCACTGCCTGTCAACTCCCCCATGCCTCACAACCTTCTTTAGTCCTCCACTCACCTCCGCGGTGGCCGCCCTTGACTGAGCACAATCTTTTGTTAGTCTTACTTCCTTGTCTTTTCCAGAGGATCCTCTCATATTGCTGCACTTCAGGATGAGTCTGGCAAATGTCAAATACCTTTGTATCAGTAGAAATTATAAAACAACTCAGTGAGCTAAGCCGAAGAAAGTGTCTCATAATTAAAATTAAAGGCTATCACATTTTACCATTCAGATTGAAGAGTCAAGCCATTACATCAGGCATGCGCGTGCTTGATGTCAAGGGCTTGACTTTCAGTCCAACTTGCTATATGTAACAGCCTTAGTTTTTAATTGTTAGATGCTGTCTTAAGCTCAGTTCACTGAGCAGTTTTATAATTTCTACTGATACAAAGATGTTTGATATTTGCCAGACTCATCCTCTAGTGCAGAAATATGGAAGAGTCTTCTGGAAAATACAACAAGTAAGACTAACAAAAGATAATGCTCAATCAACGGGTGGCCAGCCATGGAGGTGAGCAGAGGGACTGTGCCAGTTGTCATGGAGGGGTGAAGGCAGGGGGGAGGTAATCTGCAGTGATGAGGATTTGGGAGTGAAGGGATGCTGGCCAGCAATGGTTAGGACATGGAAGTGGAGTTGAGATGGGGATTTTTTTTGGGGGGGGGTAGGGGTGAGGACGGGATGTTTTCTGGGGGAGTGGTTTGCACTACAGTACCATACCACAGAGCACATGACTCATGCACATAGTATCACAGTGAATCTGCCCATCTGGGATGGTGGAGTACTTAAAAAGAAACCTGAAGAAACCTTGTTCCTGTAGGAACAGAAATATGCAAGTTAGGGAACCACTGTTTCAGTTTGATGCACAGGTCATTCAGACTGCCTGTACATCATATTGACTTTGACACCATTTACCCCTACTACATCATATCCATGATTTGCTGAAACAAATGGCACTGGACACAATTTGAAATAAGGAAGAAATGTAAAATGATAAATGACTTAAAAAACTCTTCTCAATACAACTAAAAAAGTACTAAGCCACCACACAGTTGTCAGGTCACAGCTTGGGATGACTGTACGACTAGGATTTATTCACTTTTGGTACACTACCTCTGTAAATATACTTGCTATGAAATACTGTCTTTGGAACTACTTGCTTTTTATGATTGTGAATGAGGCATAGGTGAGGGAGCACAGGCAAACTAGGAGAAGCTGTGAAATTCACAAGTAGTGTTTTATTATTATTAATAACAATAAAATAAAAATAAATGTGTACAGGATACTGCTTCACAAAGGGAATACAAAAAAGTCCTTTATCTGAGAATTTCTTTTCAGTTTAAATCTCAGTATCTCTCTCTAGCTAACTAAACAAAACATTGCTGTCTTTTTATCAGACACTTTTTCCTGGCAATTAAATTCTACATCCTGTTCTCATTAAACTACATCTTTTTTTTCACACAGATTAATAAAACATTGTCATTGCCCTTCCTGTGACCAGCCTAAAGATTACATTAGTCTTTTTGAAAGGCTCAGCCAATTAAGATATCTTCTCTTAGGGCTGAATTCCTGCTGACAACTCTGTTGACAGGTGTATGAAAGGTCAAAATGGTTCTGAAGGTCAGTCCCCTGTGTTCCAAACTGCTAACTTCTCTAACAAATCCAAGTAGCTGTCTGTAGTGATGTCAACAATATAACTGTACGCATTTGCAAACCAAGGGATCTCAGTTTAACATAGAGATTCACACATATTTTTTAACCACAGAGAATTAAAGGGAGAGAGAGAAATAATAGAAACAGCAAGCGAAGGAAGGGAGATAATGGGGAAATTATGGGGCCTTTAGAGTGGCCAGTTTTGAGATGCCAGAAGAAAAATTTGATTGTGTAATCAAACAGGCAAGAAACTGAAAAGTGGCAGAATGGAAGAGGACAGGACAGAAACATAGAAACATAGAATTTGATGGCAGATAAGGACCGCTTTGCCCACCTAGTCTGCCCATTTCCCTACCCAACGGATAAGCTGCTGATCCTAGTTAACCAACAGCCTACTTCTTCCTACCCCTCACCAGAATTGCCTTATGTCTGTTCCATGCATTCTTAAATTCTCCCACTGCTTTTGACTTCATGACCTCCTCAGGAAGGCTGTTCCATGCATCTACATCCCTGTCTGTGAAGAAATACTTCCTCAAGTTGCATCTGAGCTGTCCCCCCATCTTCAAATTGTGCCCCCTTGTTCTTGCACATCTCTTTTTCTGAAAGATGCTACCCTCTTGGACTTTGTTGATTCCCTTGAGGTACTTGAACATTTCTATCATGCTCTCTTCCTTTCCTTGAGGCTATACATATTAAGCTCCTTTAGTCTTTCTCCATATGTTTTCTGGTGCAGACCCTGCACCATTTTGGTTGCCCTCCTCTGGACAGCCTCCACCCTGTCTATGTCTGCAGAGATGTGGTCTCCAGAACCGAACGCAGTACTTCAGATGTGGTCTTACCAACTATCTGTACAGAGGGACAACAACTTTCTCTGTTCTACTGGTGATGCTTCTCCCTGTGCATCCCAGTATCCCCCCCAACCCTCCTTACTGCCTTCTCACATTGCTTGCCCACCTTTAGGTCATCTGATATAACTACCCCCAGGTCACTTTCCATTTCTGTTGTTGTCAGTATCTCACCACCCTTTGTGTACTCTTCCCCTAGGTTTTTGTTTACCAGGTGCATTACTTTGCACTTCATTGTATTGAATCCAAGCTGCCATACATTTGACCATTCTTCCAACCTTACCAAGTCCCTTCCCATCCTTTCCACCCCACCTTGTGTATCAATCCTGTTGCAGATCTTTGTGTCATCTGCAAAGAGTCATACTTTTTCTTCCAATCCCTCTGCAATGCCACTTATAAAGACATTAAAGAAGACCAGCCCCAGTACTGAACCCTGCGGTACCCCACTAGTAACACCCTTTTCTTCACTGTGGGCTCCATTTACTATTACCCTCTGTGTCCCGTTGTCCAGCCAATGTTTTACCCAGACTACCACCCTGGGACCCACTCCCAGGCTGGCAAATTTGTTTATTAATCTTTTGTGTGGGACTGTGTCAAATGCCTTGCTAAACTCTAGGTAGGCCATGTCCACAGCCCCTCCCTGGTCTAATACTTTGGTCACCCAGAAAGAAATCAATTAGATTCATCTGACATGACCTCCCTGCTATGAATCCATGCTGCCCTGGGTCCTGTGCCCCACTGGCCTCTGGGTACTCAACAATTCTTTCCTTCAGAAGTGATTCCATCATTTTCCCTACCACTGAGGTCAAACTGACAGGTCTGTAGTTTCGTGCCTCTATCTTGACAGAACCTTGTTTATACTCTCTCTGCATAACAAATGCCAACCTTGTCATAATGGTCTGTCTTACATCCCTCACTGCCTGCTTCTTGGGCTCTCCCACTCGGCTATTGTCTTGTATGTTTTTTTTGTTTGTTTGTCTTCCATCATGCGTTAATTTGCACCGGTCACTTATACTTAGTAAATAATTGTGTAATAATTGCTGTTTATCATGATGTACTGATTGCTTTTTTCAGTCTCTTATTAATGTTACTTTCCTATGTTACTTTGTTCACTAATGATGTCTGTATAGCTACTTTGCTCACCAGTGATATCTGCATATCCACATAGCTTGTACTCATTGTATAACTTGTCACTACCTCTGTAACTGCTGCCTGGGTGGACCGGGTCATGCCTGAAAATGGTCCCCTGGATCAGTGTGCTTACCCAGTTACCAAAGACTTAAATAAATAAAAATAAATGATCAAAATCAAAATATGTTATGCTGTCTTTCTGTAGCTGTAAAGTTGGAGTTTCCGCTATATCACTTCACATGTACTGTATAGAACTCTAAGCTACAAAAGTACAGAAGAAGGTTGGCTATACTCAACAGCTAAAGAAATGTACAAACAAGATTTCAAGTGCAAAATATAGAAACATAAGGTTTGTCAGCAGAAATTTACTGCTTGTCCCATCCAGTATGCCAAGATGGTCTCTGCCTAGTCTGCCTCCACTGACACTAAGTGGTCTCCAGTGACCCTTTCTTCTTCTAGCCTATTTACTTATATTCCCCCTATATTTATCCCACACACATGCTTGAAGCCCCTACTGTTTTCACCACTGCCACTTCCAGTGGCACTCTGTTTCACATTTGTACAACTCTTTCAGTGAAGTAATACTTCCTCACATCCTTCTTATACTCCCCCTCACCAGCATCATGGCATGCCCTCCGGTCCTGGTACCTTTTCTCATTTTTTGTTGTAGTATTTCTCCTGCCTTACCTCCTTGGCAGAGGTGGTCCTATGGTTCCCCTCATTCAGTCAACACCAGTGGCACTGCACTGGGTGCCATGCCTTAGCTCACCACCTCACCCTCTCATCCTTCCTGGACACATTGCTCACCCCATCATGGTAGAACCATGGGGAGTCAGGCCTCAGATGGTGCACCCTGGGAGTGTCCAGTGCAGTGCCCGGGAATGACCATCACAAGTGCTGGAAGAGCAGGCCTTTTTTCTTGTACTGGATCCCCCTTTCCCATCATAGGTGTGCAGTGACATCAGTGATACTGCAGTGCTTGCATCCACACAGTGTTGGCCTGTGCTGACCCTGAACTCCACCTGCAGCCTTGCCACCCCTAGCCACTGCCAGGAGCCAGCATTACTGCAGTTGTCTCTCCCCACCCTCCCCGAAGGAGCGTAGTCCCTGGGACAATCAATCCTCCTTCCCCCTGGCTGACCCTCTGACTCCAGAGGTCACTCCTGATCCTGGGTCATTGGCATGGCACAAGGTGTGGCATCCAGTGCCTCAACCCTCAGTGCCACCAGGTCAGCTGCTTTTCCTCATATGAAAGCAACTTCCCTCCTACCCTGTTTACTCCTGTGATGTATTTGTTGGTCTCTATCATCCCGTCCTCTATGCTTTCCTCCCTTCCATGGTGTACATGTTGATATCCCTCCCTCTTTTCCCATAGGGATTTTGGTTCAACCTCAGCACCCTTTTGGTTAACTTCAACTGGACTGCCTTTAACCTATTATAGAGGCAGTATAGCATAGTGGTTAAGAGCACTGAGCTGCAAACCTGGAGAATGAGGTTTGTATACTATCAGCCACCACTTGCATATTGTGTGACCCTGAGCAAGTCACTTAACTTCCGTGTGCTCCCAGGTCACACTTGAAAACAATCTTCGGCTTATTGTGCATTTCCTGGTTAAACAATTTTCTCCTTCACTTTCCTTATGTCTTCTCTGAGGTGTGACCTTCAGAACTGGATACAATTCTTCTTGGGTGGGGGTCTTACCAGTGAGCGATATAGTGGCAACACACCTCCTCCCTCCAGCTTATGATACCTATCCCTATGCATCTGAGCATACCACTGTCCCTATCCTCAGCTTTGTCACACTGCACTGTCACTTTAAGGATATCAGATATGATAGCCCCAATGTCCTTTTCATCATTAGTGATTGTCAGTACCAGTCTACCCCATCCTATACTCAGTTCCTTGGTTCCTATGCCCTGGGTGTATGATTTTGCACTGTTTGGTATTGAACCCATACTGGCAAGGCAATGCAAAGTGTATTTATATAGTAAGCAATCTATATGGCTCTGAGAGTTTTATAGAGTTAGACCAAGATCACAATGAATCACATTAAAAACAGTAACTAAAAAATAAAATCAATAGGAGTGAATACAATATACTGTGAGTACTTGATTGAACAAAACAGTTTTCAGTGAGGCTTTAAAGGCCTCCACTGTGCTAGCTGAGAAAATGTAGCAAGGAAGTGAGTTACAATGCATAGGTGCAGCCTTTTCAAAAGCTCTGTCATCTGAGGATTTCAGTCCGGCAGGGGGGACGACCAGCAGACCAGCATCAGTGAAGCAGAGAGGACAGATTTGGTGGTATGGAATCAGGTGCTCTTTTAAGGATGTTCCCTGGTGTTTCAGCAGCCCCCATGTCACAGTCATAATTTTTTGTCCAGTACATGACGGTCATCTAAACAGTTAAAACCCATAACAAAACACATGGGTTGCCATGCTTGTTTTTAAGTTACATTGATGAGACTTATTCTCTTTTTATGGAAAAAATCCAGAAGGGGTCAGATTGTTTCACGTGGTTATAATATCAATATTTTAGATGCCAACATGAGTGTGAAAGAAAATGAGATACAAGGACACATCACTGGTCATGAAGCTTGCTTCATTTTTTCCAAAAATGCAAAAATACAGAGTAAATTACCAATACTCTTGAACCGATATTCCCCAAAAAAGGGGACATATCTGTTTTTATACACAATACCATTTCAGACCCATGCCATTTTCATAAAACATTTTTTGATAGACGTAGAGTATGATTATGAATAAAGAAACAAAAAGAAATATAGAGGTTGCCATGTTTCTTTTGGATATATCTGCTCTCAAAGTTGCAGTTTCAAAGGTGGTCATCTCAGAACAGAAATACTGTATTTGAAACAACCCAATAGAAAATAAAACTTTCAAGAATGATTTAAAAATACATGCAGAATGGCAAGGACCTTAACATGAAATAAACAGTGTAACCAAACACAGACAGCTATTTATGTAAAGCACCTTGAAAGATACCAGCTGCTGCAATTGTGGGAGTTACTTTCTTTGCTGCCTTCCTGTATGTATTCTTAGCTGCATATGACATAATAGGATAAATCATTGTTCTAATATTGCTTCCATATGTTTAAGAATGTGCTCGTGCCAGAAAACAACCTTGAAAACTTTTTGGGGAGCATCAGAAAAATGGGAATTTGAAACACCAGGGAACTTCTTTTAGCAGTTAAGTCCCAGATCACGTATGGCATTGTATGTTAACAAGCAGATCATGAAGGTGATGCATGAACACAAAGGCAATCAGTGCAAACCATGCAGAACCAGCATGATGTGGTCACTCTGCGAGGAATCAACTAACATCCAGGCCTCAGCATTCTGCACCAGCTGCAGTCAATGCATCAAACCTCCAGATAACCCTACGTAAAGACCATTGCAGTAGTCCAATCTAGAGGTGACGAAAGCATGGATGATTGTTACTAGATTCTCCTGTGCTAAATACAGTTTGATCCTTGCTTTGTTCTGCAGGTGGTACAAGCTAGATCAGACAACAGAAGACATCTAATGTTCAAATGTCAATCTATCATCCAAAATGACCCCCAAGTCCTTAACATACCAGTTGCCATGAGGGAATGGCCACTCAATACAGGGAGAGCCATTTCATCCCCAACAGACAAGCCCCAGTCACCACGTTAAATCACCATGACCTCTATATTGCCTGAGTTGAGACATAACCAGTTCAAGGCTATTCAGCTGTTAATTTCAGCCAAACAATGGCTCAACATCAAAGAAGCAGATGTATTGTCAGGGCACAAGACATGTATAACAGTGCATCATCTGCGTTGCAGTGAAATCCCACATTGTACCATCTAATGATCTTCTCTAACAGCAGCATGTACACAGAGAACAGAATGGGAGTGAGAATCGAGCCATGTGGAACTCCACAGGCTAACATATATGCCTCCAAGGAAAATTCCCAAGAACTACCTGCTGCATTCTCCTTGCTAAGTAGGGCTCAAACCAGTTCAAAGATGCACCGGTGAGGCTTGCATAGTTCCTTAGGTGATCCAACAGCACCACGTGATCCACTGTGTCAAACGCTGATGAGAAATTCAAGAGTACCAAGACAACATAACCCTTGGTCACTCACAAGGAGGAGATTATGGGTCACCCTGATGAGAGCTGTCTCACTGCTGTGCTGAGATCAAAATTCTGACTAGAGAGGTTCATAGATATAATGAGACTGCAGTCAGTCCGTCAGTCAGGTGCTCACCCACCACCATCTCAGTTAACTTCCCTAGAAAGGGTAGGTAAAAGACAGGACTGTAATTCGGTAGAATGTTAGGGTTCAAGGAAGGCTTTTTTAGAAGGGGCCTGACCCCAGTCTTTTACAAAGCTGATGGAAAGACACCCTTCCTCAAGGACCCTTTCACAATCTCTGTGAATACTGGACCTAGGAATTCAGCGCAGCTGAGAATCAGCCACATTGGATCCGGGTCCAGCAAACAGTTTGGTGGGACACACACTGAAGACCACCCGCAGTCTCTCAGCCTTGGAAACAGGTCAAAACTCATCCCAGACAGGCAGATTTACATCATTAAAGGTACAACCACTACTGGCCCAAACCAGGCCACTAGAAGAAATTGTAGACCTAATGGCCAACATCTTGTTAGTAAAAAAAAAGTCCAAACTCCATGTACTTTTCTGCAACAATAGCTATGACAGATTGAGTACAGGGAGGATTTTGTAAATTTTCCACAGTGCAAAAGAGCTGGACTGGACAATTTTTCACTGCATCAATTGACCATAACAGGAATTTTTTTTTTTTTAGGTCAGTTGCCTGTTGATATTCAGCATAGTGAATTTTCAATGCCAGTCTGTCCTCCACAGACCTGGGACTTCTTCAAGAACATTCCAAACTTCACTCCTTTGTCTTCATGTTTCATGGTGAATTATGATAGGAGCTAAAGGGGCGAATGTGTAAAGGTGCAACTGACTCAAGGGCAGCCATAAGTGTCATATTTTAGTGCTCTATGGCCACCTCTGGCCTTGTGCGTAAACCAACAACATACCCGAGACATCCAATGCCTCTTGGAGTTTGCAAGGCTCCAATGTTTATGTGTTGGACAGCATCAGATAATCTCTACAGAGGGGATAGTTAAACAGTGGACACCACACTGGAACACAACTGCATAATGATCTGACCATTACACTTGCTTTACCTTGACCTCACTAATGTCAAGTCCTGATGAAAAGAGAAGATCCACTATGTGGCCTTGGTGATGGGTTTCAGAGGCATCAGCCTGTGTCAATCCCAGTGAAGACATTAGCTGGAGGAGCTGCTTTCAATAATGGGAATATTCATTGTTAACCTAGGCATTATAGTACCCCAGCACCAATAACCAGGGGGCATTTAACACTTGTTCATTGATGAAGTCTGCCAACTCCTACAGAAAATCACTCCCACAACCAAGGAGTCAGCAGATGAGAATAATCCTGCCACTGACACCTGAACCACATCTGGCCATCACACATTCAAAAGATGTGAAAGTTTTCATGGTGAGTGCAGTGGGTCCCAGAGAGGGTCTAAAACAGATGGCTACCCACCCCAACTGCAATAGTTTCTCAAGTAATGCATCATGGAAAAAATGTGAGGAACAGATGCCCACAGCACAAGGCCAGCAACATTGCTCAACCAGGTTTCTGTGATGTAAACAAGGCCAGCCAAGGAATCAGTGATGAAACTCTCCATCACCACCATCTTGCTCATCAGTGACCTCGCATTACAAACAATAGCCCAAAGGGAACAAGTAGTGCTGACTGGACAGGTTACTTTCGGCTTGTTAAAATTAGGCAGAGCCCTGAGGAGTGGAACTGGGCATGATGGTCCTCAATCCTGATTCCATATCCTCCCCGGGTGTCTCCTGAACCTTACCACACAGTACTTCCTACCTAACCTCCATACCTGGGATCTCCATTGTGATAAGTGCCCCTCCTTCCCAGGATCCCTAGTTCCCTGCAGTGGCTAAGGACCTCTGCAGGGAGAACCAATGGGACCCTGATGAATGAACAGAGTGACCACAGGTGGTCACCGGAGTACATGTATCTCTTTTCATTAAAGTCTCAACACATACTTACCTAGAGTTAAGATCTTACAGTGCTTATTAAAACAACCAAAGTGACATAAATCCCAACACACTTCACAAAGCCACAACTCTCAGACACACCAAATGCCTAACACATACAATAACTAAACTAATCTCTAAACCATTCAAACCACAAGCATACACACATAAAACCAAATTCAAATAGCCACACGGTTATACCCCTACACACCCATAATGACACAGAGCAATAACTAGTCTAAACCCAACCCAAGTCACCCTTAGTACAGTCCCAAAATAATAAATAAATACAAGGACTAAAACAGATTAAAAGGAGAATCCAGCAAACAGCCTGTGATGCACCAGATGAAAACAAGTGATAAATGGCATCATAGGTCCATGAGTCCACAATAGGACTTCAAGCTGAAAGTCCTTTTCTCTCACCAGAGGAATGAATCTGAGATAAAAGTAAAACCACAGTCTGACTGATAAAAGTACCATAGACCAATAAGTCAACAAGCCAAGCTTAAAATCTGAAAGTCCTCTTCTCTCACCAGAGGAAAAGTTGTGTAAGAAAATTAAATCCACAGGTGAAGGAGCTGATAGAGCTCTCACCACCACCAGCATAGCTTTGCCAAGCTCTTGACCACTCATCAGGTTTCCCAAAATTCTTGCACTTTTTCTCCACCTCCTCCTGAGTGTCCACCCTATTGAAGATGTTGGTGACATCTGATAAAAAGCATATTATACCATGGATGTAAATGAACAGCCAATGAAATGGTCAGACTGGCAGTTTGCCACGGTGTAAATCCTCTGATAACCACTGGCTGTTGAGCAAATAGAAAGGGTAATCTACATCCTAATCATCTGCAGCACAGGACTAACTGCAATAAAAATAAACAAACAAAGCAACGTCTTTAAAAGTTGTATTTTATTATAGTAAAAAATTAACCTTGGTATACTCACAATAAGCCACTCGAAGGATGTGGGTTATCAGAAGATTTACCATGACTGGTGAGGATTTACTCATTCGGCTGCATATCATGGGCAAACCACTCCAGCTGTGGTAAATCCCCCGATAACCCATACCCCCTCATGGCTTATTGCTTAAACATCCTTCCCAGTTCTTCTGCAATGTTACTAATGAAGACATTGAAGAGGACTGGTCCCACTACTAAGCCTTGCAGCACCCGACTGGTCACTCTCCCATCTTTAGAGTGAGTGCAGTTAACCATCACCTCTGTCTCCTTTCCATTTACCAGTTTCTAATCCAGTTCACCACTTTGGATTCCACCCTTATGCTGCTTAATGTCTTTATCAGTGTCCTCTGTGGTTTAGGGTTGAAGGCCTTGCTAAAGCCCAGACAGGTCACTTCCATTGTCCTCACCTCATCTACTTCCCTGGTCACCTAGCCAAAGAAATCAATCAGATTCATCTGACCTCCCCCCATGAATCCACGCTGCCTGTGGGCGTGCAGCCCACTGGATTCAAGATACTCAACCAACCTTTACTTTACAACAGAGTTTCCACTAATTTCCCCACCACTGAGGTGAACCTGACCAGATCATAGTTGCAATCCTCATCCTTGCTACTACAATCATGGATAGGTACCGTGTCAGAGTTCCTGCAGTCCTCCGTAACCATGCATGTTTCCAGAGAGCTGTTGAACAAGGTCATCAGTGGGGAAACTAGTAGCACTATGAGTTCCTTTAATACCCTTGGGTGTATCCCATGTAGTCCCATAGCCTTGTCCACTTTTTGTTGTCCAAGTCCCTTCGATACTGTTTTCCTCTGAAAACTGGCTTGTGTCCACTCCCCTTATTGGTTCCTGTTGCTCTCTGGTGGTCTGCATCCCCTCCACTGTGAAGACCAAGCAGAAGTGCCTGTGGAAGAGGCTTGCTTTTCTTGATCATCTTCTGTGCATACCTCCCTCCCTTGCACTCCTTATCTTCACTGTTCCTCTCTTTGCCTTCCTGTTCTCACTTATTTACTTGAAGAAAGTCTTAGCTCCCTGAACTACCCCCTTAGTTATCTTTCCTCTGTCTGCACCTTTGCTCCCCTCACTGCCTTTCCGTCTTCCCTCTGTTTTACTTGGTTGACCTCCTTGTGCAGAGGAAAATGAACAAATCTGTTAAACTATGCATTGAAAGTAAGCTTAGGTTTAATAGGGAAAAAACAAAAATGATTAACTGAAGTTCCAGAGTTGAAAAACTCTTTTTTTTCAATAAAGAACCAATTGAAACTGTTAAATTCTATGATTATTTAGGGATACATTTTTTAGCCAATTGCTTCTGGAAGCAGCATATACTGGAAATATTCTTTTGACCAAAATAAAATCAGCATTCAATGTGTTCAGAAGTTTCAGTTCTAAGCTAGGTAAGGGATCAATGCCTGGTGTTTTAAGAGTAGTAAACGCCAAAATTAAATCCAGCATGCTTTATGGGGTGAAAATATGGGTACAGACAGCTATAGGTACCCATAGTAAAACATTATAAAAATGCATGAATAAATTCTATCTCTGTTTACTAATGGTACCCCAGTCATAGCCCATGGAGGAATTTCAATGTGAATTGGGACAAATACCCTTCCGAACACAAATGATAGAACAACTACTAATATTCTTGTCAGCACTGCTTCTTCTGAAAGATTCTTACTTGCCCAGAATTTGTCTCAAGGAACAAATTATTTATCACGTGGTTTTTCTTTTCCATACTTACAAATAATAAAGAAACTCATTCATCCCATGAAACTAAGCCAAATACTTTATGAAATATATTTGAGGCCAAGAAAAGAAGTAAACATTAAAATTAAAGAAAGGGCAAGTTATTTAACTCCAACAGTTGATCTGAAAAGGGTTACCACACTCAGACATTACAAATGGTACAAACAGTTGAAAGATAAACATCAGCTAGAACTGCATTTACAAGTCATATCTGAACCAAATCAGAGACATGTGCTGACTCATTACTGACTGGAACTTTAAAATGCCAAGTATATTTTGAGTGATCATAAAAGGCCAGATTTTGTTACATCTTTTTGCAAATGTAATACCAACACTATAGATGATTTGAAACACATTCTTTTACTATATCTCTTATATGAAATGAGACATAAACAGTGATCAGGCCCGGTGTTGGGAGATCTTGGCTCCCCTCTGACCAAATAACCAGGTTACTCCTTACTTAAAAAAAATCTGAAAATATTGCACAAACTATGTAGATATTTGGCAACTTTACATCTTTAGTTTCTAGAAATTAAAAGTTTTCTGATTGATTCTTCCACAGATTATTGTGTAATATGGACTATATTGATATTTTTCTGAAATTTTAATGACTGTGTATGTGAGATATTGTATCAGATGGGGCTATTTTCTGGATTGTATTTTGCATTTTGTAATTTTTTTGTACTATTGTAATGACCTGTAGTCGATCATGGAATAAAATGTTTTTGTACTATTTTTTGTATATCTCTTCTTCCTTGTTCTGTGTTTCCTCATACCTCCTGAATGCCATCATTTTTTTTTCTTCACCACCTTGGCCATATTCCTAGAGAACCATAACAATCTATTTTTCCTTCTGATTTTTCTCACACCCTTGACACAGAGGCTTGTTGCCTTAATGATGCCCTCCCTTATTTTTCCAACCTGTACCTCCACCCCTTCCTGGCAATCCTCCCTATAAGTAAATTTTTGAGGCAGTATCCCATTTATTTATTTATTTTATTTATTTTGTTTTTGTTGACTAGGTAAGTGCACTAGACAAATGTTGCCTATTTTCAGGCACAACCCCGGGGAGGGGGATACAGATAAATGCCAACTGATCTTGAACCAGATTAAGCTGCTGGTGGTATTTTTGGTGAATTGGGGAATTTTGGCCAGGACATCAGGGAAACTTCCCCTACTCTTTTTGAGAAGTGGCATGGGATCTTTTTAACATCCACTTGAACTACCACAGAACAGGCAGATGGGATCTCAGTTTAATGCCTCATCCAAAAGACTAAATCCAATAAAGTCTAAATTCAATAAAGACTAAATCCAGAAAAGATTAAAATCCACCCTTGTAAAGTCCAAGACTCTTGTCCTCATGTAGTTTTCTGTCTTAATGTTAAACCACACTGTATAGTGATCATTGGTACCTAGGGGACTCTCCACTGTGATATCTACAATGCTGTCTCTGGGTCCTATGCACGCAGGTGCAGAAACTATGCCCAAAATCAACATGACCATGACACTCAGCTATGAGGCATGCAAGGCACGAGTGCAACATGATATACATGGAAGCCAATGCACACCACACGGACAGAAAGGATGATCCTCAGGTGGATGCATTGTGGTTCACACAGGACATAGAGGCATGCCAGTAATATGCGAGATCACCCCTTGACCCCACCATATAGGGACATGGTCCCCACCCCATGCACTAGCACAGAAGTGAATAGCATGCAGGGGATGCCCATGCAGGGAATGGCAGAGAATGAGAGTGGTGTGGATGGGTGAAGCCCATCACTGGAGCAGCCTGAACCAAAGTTTTTTGTAATAAATTTCCTTACTTTTTCAGATAATACAATCAAATACCACAGCACCACCTCAGCGCTGCTGGAATTCTCCTCAGCCATGCACTCTGCCCTGGACAAAGGCCACCTAGCTGGAATAGCCTTTGTGGACTTGTTGAAAGCCTTTGACACCGTGAACCACTCCTTCTTCCTGTCCGTCCTTTCCCACTCTGGTCTTCCTAAGAAGCCAACAGTTGGTTCACTCATTTTTTTATTGACAGGTCTTAACACCCTCTCCTCCTATCTTCCAGTCAGATGTGGGGTACCCCAGGGTTCCATGCATGGGCCCCTTATTTTCAGCCTCCCAGTGCCTGTGTTGGGAAAGTACTTCCTTATGTGAATGACGTGGTCCTCTTCTCCTCCCATGCTGACCCTCACATGCTCCAGCTATCCCTCCAGAATGCCTCTCTTGCAGCTGAATCATGGTTTTCTGAGCAACACCAAGTATTAAATTACAAGAAAACCAAAATCATGGTATCCACTCACCATCAGAGCCAACACAAAAGCCATCCCCTTCATATCATCAACTTCCAGCGACAGCCCCAGGTCCAGGTAGACACCTTTAAATACCTAGGTATTACCTTGGACTCCTCCCTTACCTATTACAAGCACATCCACCTTCTCAGCACAGCCATCAACACCAGAACCTGTCTCCTTTACTGGCATAAACACTGCCTCACCCCAGAGGCCCTCTGCCTTGCCATCTCCTTCTCTATCCTCTCCCTCATTGACTATGGCATTCTGCTCAATGGTGCAGCTGGCAACTCCTCCCTCCATCAAATAAGAATCACCATGAACAAAACTTGCCACTTAGTACTGGGCTGTGATCATACCATGCGCAACTGCTATATGTACAGTCTCTCTAGCTGGCTCAACTTTGATGCTAGGCTCAAGTATCAAACCCGCCTCCTCTCTAAAAAGATCACCTTAGGGCTATGCCCTCTGGGTCTCTTCACCCTTCTTCAACCTGCCACTGTCCTAAAGATCACCTGCGGTTCATCTAAGTCCCCCTTCTTGAATCCCCAGGGGATGTAACTCCCTCTTTCAAAGAACGTTCTGCTACAGAGCTCCTCTCTTTGTAGTAATGCCCTTCCCAGTACAGTAGCCACTGAAACTAATGTTGGTTGCTTTAAATCTCTGCTCAGGGAACACCTCCTACAGTCTAGCACCTGTGACTGCTACTAAGCTTGTTCACCCCTGCCCTTTCCTATCCCCCTCCCTCCCTCCCCCTCACTATCTCCAACATTTCCCAACAAAGGATTATCATCCTGCCGGTACTTGTGACCTTACTAGTCTCACGTAAGTTATCTTTTATTGCTGTAGCATTGGTATTTTGACTGCTTATTATTTAATCCCTCTCAGTATAAAATCTCTGTTATGGATTATTTTATATGTAATCTTGTGAAGCTTGTTCTCATTGATTTTTTTTTGTTGTCTTACCCACCCATGTTGCTTTATACCCCATTGTTATCCTCTCAGCTCATATATTCCTGTTATTATTGTCTGAATGTATTGCTATGACTGGATCTGATTGATTGTATCATTGTCTAAGTGTACATTCTCTGATGTGGAACCTTTGTAAATGAGTCTTTGACTCAAAGGTATATCTCTGATATGCCCAATAAATAAATAAAAAATAAACAAATATCCTTATTTGTCTGTGAGAGTGCAGGTCCCAGCACTCCCATCCCTTCATAGCTGTGTATAGGTATATAGCTGTGGAAGCACATGGCCCTCCAGGCTCTGGGATTCCTTTTATAGGACTACAGTGACCAGATTTTCACCATAGCCATCTTTTTTTTTACTAATTTCTTTTTATGCCCCCTCACTGCAGCATTGTCACCCAACTACCCACCAGACACCTGTGACTCCCCCAAGGACCCCCCATGGAGCCTTAGCTTACCCCCCAGGTGAGGATGAGACATGGCCAGGCCTTGAGCTCTTCATACTTTAGGATCTCATTGGGGTCCTCCTTGTGGGTCACAGCACCGGTGGGTGAGGGCCATATTGGATCCTCTCATTGGTGATGCACTGAGGCTGAGTATTTTCTTGTACTCCCCCTTAGGGCATGACATGTGTTGATGTTATGGCTTATACCAATGTCTGTCATGTCTTCCCCCTAGAACAGACTTAGGTGAGCTGTACCTCCAGCTATTGCCAGAGGCTAGGCATGCACTGAGTTGGTGTACCCCACACCCCCAGAGCAAATGAGCAGTCTGTTGGATGCTCAAGCCTCCTCTCCCAGCCAGCCCTCCTACAACCCAGGCTCATTCCTGAACCCAGGTCACTGGTGTCACGAGCAGTAGTGCTGGCGGGCCAGCCATCATAGCCATCTTATTACCCCACCTCCTTGTACCTAGTATAGAAAATTTTCAAATCCCTGCCAAAACATAATTCTGTGCAACTGCAAAGCCATTCCACACCACAGGTGCAAAAAAAGATCTGGGGAAAAATTTGAAAAATAACAACTATGACATACATGAGATCAGTTAATAGGAAGGCTATGTTGAAAATCTGGAGTCAAAATATTTAGCATTTCCAAAGTTACAAACAGCATGGCAACAAATGATCATAACTTTAACATTCTTTTCCTATTGTGACCCTAGCTTTTCAACATAGCTTTCTTATGACCCCACTTCATGAACAAGGGAAGAAAAAATGTCCATATCCAGCCTGAAAGGTGAATTTGCCAACTGACCATGAAATCACCTTTTAGGCAGGAGTTATGTGATGTCAGTCCTATTGTGCATGAGGTGGAGTCCCCAAAAGGCCATGTTGAAAATGTGGGATTAAGATCTTAAAAAAATGGATGAGTTATGAACCAAAGTTGAAAACTCAATTGAAATACACTGAACCACAGTATGAAATAGGATCCTGTTTCACAAAAGGATCCTTTATCATGTTTTCCCATTGACTACAACTGGATTAGCATGATGTAGAATCCTGTTTTGCAAAACAGGATCCTTTAGCTTGCTTTCCCATTGTAGTAGATAAAGGATCCTTTTGCGAAACAACATTCTAAATTGGACTAATCCAATTGTAGTGAATGGGAAAGCACCATAAAGGATCCTGTTTTAGTGAAACAGGATTCTATTTCGTGCCAATCCCATTTAACATAATTGTACTGAAGCCATCCCCCCAATGTCCAATCAATCTTCTAAAAAAACCAAAAACACTGGTAATCTAGTGGTCCCTCCCTTCTCTCTCCCATGTTTGACTGCTGTCCTGTAAGTTAAAAATAAATCCTGGTAGTCTAGCAGTCATGCCCTCCTCCACCCACTGCCTGATTGCTATCCCTGTAAGTCAAAATAAAATGCTGGTAGTGTAGTGGTCCTTCCCTCTGATGTCCGTTCACCATCCCCATAATAAAAAAAAATACAAATGCAGTGGTGGCATCTGGAATACTGGCTAAGACCAAACCCTTAAAAATGAGGGTTGAGCATTTGGAGAATGGAGCCAGACTTCAGGACATTCATTTAAGTGGGTTGCTAGAGGAAGCGAAAGCAGCAGATTCAGTGTGTTTTTTCAGGATTTAATAACCTAATCTTTGAACAATGATGTGTCAGGGTAGATCTATAAGTTGTACCGAGTAGTGCTGTGTGGAATGCAGAATTCCACTGAAGGAATTAGTACAGAATGGCCATTCTGCTGGAATTTAGCTGCTTCTTCAGTGGAATTCCACCTACTGTGATTCGCAGGATTATATTCTGTGGAAAAGCTATTTTTCCAACAATAATTATTTTGCAACAATTTCCACAGAAAATACTGAGAACAGTATTTTTTCTGTGGAAAATCATTCTGCAAATATTTGCTACTGCAGAATTCCACTATTCTGTTTGTGGAGAAATTTTGTAGAATTTTGGCAGAATTTTGAAAATTCCATGGAATTTCATTCCACCAGAATTTCAAAATTCCACACAGCACTGTAAGTGACGTGCAACAGGATGAGCACAACATAGGACTGTGTTAATTATCGTAAACTGCACCCACATTGAGGATCAGAAGAGCCATGATTACTTGGAGGACAAAACACAAATTCATTATTTCCCTAACCTAAGTTTTGCAACACAGCACTGCTATAAGAGCATTCCTTTGTGCTCTGAGAATAGGGCTTGCTACTAAAAGGCAAGCCAGGTTGTCTAATGTCCCCCTGCCAGAAAAGGCAAAGGAGAGGGGGAAGGGGGATGGAAAGGAACCGGTGACATCAGAGAGGGTCAAATGACCAGCGGCTAGGAGAGTGTTGCAATTGGCTGATTGGCTGGGGGGAGGGGCTAATTGGGTGCTTGAGGGACCCAGAGAGGATAATTAAGGGCTTGCAACCCTCAGGTCTCCCTCTTTTGCTGGGAAAGAATTCTCAGCACTTTGCTGGCAAAATGAGAAGCTAAGGCACTAGCCTGGGACCCTAGTCCCTAGGCCATGCAGCCCCCCCCTTTTTTTTGTGTTTGGGAGAATGGATAGCCGTGTTTCCCAATACATCTCTGGCATGTCTCAGGCCTGCAGTGGCCATTGTTTTGGAGGGGAAGGGAAAGATTTTGTTGCACAATTTGGGGAGGGCAGTGGCACTCTGGGGGCACCTTGATGGAAGATCCCATTGTTTGGGGTTTGTCCAGCAGTGTTTGTGTGGAGCCAGGCCAGGCGATTGGGGGGAGTGCGGGCTATGTGGGCTATGGGCCATTTTTTCAGCCAGATGGCTGAATCAAAGGCCCAGTGGGCTAGTAACTGGCCTGGGGTTGATAGTACAAGTTTGAGGCCTGCAGAAGGGGAACTTCTTGCACCAGTAGATCCGTGAGCCATGGGACCACTTGGGAAGGGTCATCAGAGGACCAGGACCTGGCAGGATGGTAGGCCAGGCACCAGACCTGGGTGGGATGGCAAAGTAGAAAAACAGGAGTTTCTTTGGTGGTCAGTTAATGCTGCAGGTGCTGAGTTTGAATTCTGGGAGGGGAAGGATTCAAACAGATTGTTGTAAACCAACCCCCCCAAAAAAAGTGTGGGGGGTTTCAGGGTATAGGGTAAGCTGGGGTCATGTGGTGCACAGAGCGACAAGTTGGTGCTGGAGGGTTGGAAGGGTACCTGCTAATGCTGAGGGGAGAACCAAAGGACTGCACAGCCACTGGCTGGAGTTGGGCCCTGGTTTGGGCCTTTGGCCATGTGGCGGTGGGGCCATGGAGTGAGCCAGCAGAGTGGCACAGGCCTGAGGTGGGGAGTTTATCTTAGTTACGTAAAGGACCACCCAAATAGAGAATGCTGGCCTGAGCAGGGATGTGTGTCAGTGGAGCTGCATGCTCATGGGGGTTGACGGGGGGCAGCGAGGCATTCTATGGAAGACCTGTGATGCAAGGGCTGGCTGAGGGTCTGGGGTGTGTGTTGAAGAGACGATGTAAGGGCTACACAACCATGCCACCTGAACGGTGAGGTGGGGAGCAGCCAGCCAGGCCTGAGTCAGGTTTTAGGATGAGTAATTGGGTTCTGACAGGGCCTGGAGTGTTTTTGGGGCAAAGGCAAAGGTTCAGTGCAGTTGTCTTGCTGCAGGCCTCATAATCATTGCTTGACTAATGCCCCCCCCATCAATGTAAGAGACGGGGAAGTGCTTTGGGAGGCAGCAGGTGGAGAGAATTTGGAGTCTGGGTTGTTGTATGCTGCCTGGCATAAAGATAGTTTAAATGTATGGATCATTCGCGAGGGGTAAAATGCATGAGCACTGTGGATATCAGCAGCCTGTTCATCAGTTACATCAACCTAAGCAGAGGTGCTGTCATCAATGGCACATTGTGTCCCACTGATGCAGCAGCCAGTGAATCTCACTTCCTAAACTCAGCAGAAACAGTTCTGTGGCCTAACAAGCACTGTTGAGTAACTATATAGAGGACTAAGCACCATGCAGGCATTTACTAAAACTGTAAAATTCTTGTCATAGAACAGTTCAAGACCTAGTAAATGATGCAAGGCTCTTTTAATAATGTGTACATTATTTCGGTGGGCAAATGGCATACTGTGTGCCCCTAGACTCCAGGTAATTTAAATCTGAGGCCACTGCGAAGGAGGGGACAGTGAGTGAGCACAGTGGTAGGTGAAGTGTGACTGATGGCCACAATGCTCCTATGCTGGTGCTACAAGTACAGTAACCCCTGTTTTGCCACTGTGGGGTACTACTGCTTTTTAGTGGCTGGCATACAGGTTAAGTGTGGGGACTCCACCAGGGGACAAACCATGTGGGAAATTAGGGAGGGGCACGACAAAACTGGTCGGAGCTGGGGAGTAGCCTAGGAATGAGAGGGTCTGGCAGGTAGCTCAACCAACAGACCTCTTGAGGGTAATAGGGGGTGGTAAGAAGAAGGCCGAACAAAAGGGTAAAAATCAGAAAGTAAGTAACTAGTGATAAACTGAGGCAAGGGGGAGCCCATAGCTTATTAATGTTGTGATGATTCCAAGCATGATCTCTATGGAGATGCGGCCAAGGGGTGGTGGGGATCCAGACCCCCCCTTTGTTTTGTTGCTAGGTATAAGGTGAACATCACCAGGTACGTGTGTCAGTTTGCCTATACAGTCATACTGCCATTTGGGGGTCTGGAATCCCCATTTGCATTACAAAGAGCAGGGCTACTGGTATGAACTTTGCACTGGTGATGGATGGCATATATAATTTTTGGCTTATGGTGTGGAATGTAGCTTTAGTCATAGAGGGAGCAGGATTCTTTATGCACAGCATTTGAATGTGGACAGTACCGCATGGGTTGGGGTGCAGTCCTGGGGAGGCTAAGGCAGAATGAGTACGAGGTGACAGGACCATGCTGGCATGGTCTCTGGTGCAATGCCGTGCATGGGTTGGAGCAGGTCAGATGGTTGTGGCCAACCCAGATAGTATGGTTCTTCTGTAGCACCACAGGAGGGGGCATGGCAATGATAAGGATAAATTACACAAAGCATCATACCAAGGTGGGTAAGGCAAGGCTATACACAGAGGGAGATAAGAAGGAAATGTACAAGTGTTACCCACTATGCTGTGGCTAGAAGGGTTACAATATAATTGGTTAACCATAAGGAGCACGGTAGTGTTTTGCATATGAACATCCCCACCTACCATGAGAGCAAGAGCTGGGGGTTGTAACTCAGGTCAGCCTTGGTCACTGGGGGGGATCATGATATAGGGCATGGTTTAGATTTGCCACAGGGTACTTGGATGCCTCTGTCACACCAGCAAAACTGTTGGGGTGATCCAGTGGAGGTGGGTTGGTGAAGTGAACACAGGTAGATGAGAGAGAGCCTAATCCAGTCCAAGGAATGACTTTCAGGCAGCAATGTGGTGCAGAGGTTTGGGGTTCTGAGCTGCAAAACCTGGAGACCTGGGTTTTGAATCCTGCAGTCCCCGCTTGCATTGGGGCGGCCCTGGGCAAGTCGCTTAGTTCTTAGGGATACTCATCCTGACCCATCCACCACAGGTTCCATCGGGGAAAGATGAGGGGTAGTAGGCAGAGGAGAGGGTGTTAGGAATCCCAGGCGGGCAGACATGGGGTAAAAGGGAGGGCCACAGACAAGGGGTTAAAGAAGTAGGCTTGGGGAGAACTTCCACTGTTTTTTGCAATTAACCGGGGGAAGGAGGAGAGATGGTGCAAGTGGCTGCTGGGGGGGAGGGGTCACAGCAGGTAAGGAAGGAAGAAACATTGTTATGGCCCGAGGCCACTGAATCTGCACTACAGAGAGAAGGCAGCCTGGGAAGAGAAGGTAGCAAAGGCAAAGCAAAATGAGGAGCATGGCATTAGGAGTACAGGGTGGTGGCCAGCAGGCTACTGGAGGGGAAATAGATGACTGGGGTGTCAGCTGATGAGACAGGGTAAAGGAACGAAGTTGGTAGGGTACATGGTGGAAAAGGGGGGTATTAGGTGAAGCATATCATATGCATGGGCACTATTGGCTGGATCAGAGGCTGTGGGGCTCACAAAGTTAAGAATTTACCTGGTGATAAGAGGGAGGGAAGGGTGTGTTGCAGAAATGAGGTGAATTTGGAGGGGACCTAAGGTAGGCAAATGGGCTGTGGGTGACATGTGGCCTCAAGAGCTGATGGTGATGGTACTAGCATGTTAGGGAACCCTAGGGCCACGGCAGGTCCTGGATAGTCCAGAGGTGGGGCATGGCCATCAGGCTGGGGAGCGGTAGGGTTAAACCAAAGGGGGCCCAGGGGCAACAGACAAGGGAGGACGTGCCTGGGTGGGCACTCTTTGCGTCCCCTGGGAGTAAAGGCCTTGCCTGAGGCCAACTGGTTAAGGGAGGAGCTCGAACTGGTGGACTAGCTTGTGATGGGGGAGGAATTTTTGAACCCCAGAGCCAGGTGACACTACTGAGGTTCGGAGTGGGGGGAACCTCTGTGAAAGCAAGGCTGATTTACAAGGGGGAGAAAAGACTCAGAATGGGGTGGCAGGCCAGATAGGCATGACTAGAGGATGGAGACCCTGGATGAGCGAAGAACAGAGGTCGGTGGGAGAGGGACAGCAGAGTAAGTAGCTGCCAGAACCTGGGACAATGGAAAGTGAGTTGATAAGGGCACTGATTAGCTGGGTGCTGAAGGGTGTTATTCTGAGGGAATAAGCCAGCCACATTAGTATGGGGAGGTTTGGCTCCTCTCATACACCAGGTTTTCTTGTCTCAAAGCAGGAAGAGGGGTCACAGTCAGCCTGGCCAAGCAGGGGAGTGCTGCTTCCAAGCCCCACACTGATTGAGCTGCAGCTGACCAAACAGTGATGCACACCTTTGAAAGTAGGCCCAGTAACAAGAGGTTTGCTGAGCATGGAATCTGGGGCATTGCAAACTATTTTAAATTATCCTACAGAGGGCCATTTGGGAGGCCTCAAGGGAAGGTTGAGGCCTGTGTGGGCACATTGGGATCCCAATTAGTGGAATGAAATGGAGGGACTGGCCCGCAGTGCTAGGGCCAATAGAAATTGACATGATATGAGTCAGGAAGACTTCTGACCCCAAGGAAACAAGGGAGATCAGATCAATGGATCTGAGTCTTCAGTTAGAGAAGTGGAAAGAAGCTTTTAGCTAGAGGATGGGAGAGTAAGTAGACTTGAAAGATTTTCTTAGCTGGTATTCTGTGTCTGTAATCGTATTTGAGGGCTGGTCTTAACTGCCATTTATTGTGCTTTTACATTTAGTTTGGGCAGCCTTGTATTGTGCTTTCACATTGAGTTTGGGCAGGAGGAAGGGATTCTAACAGACAATTTTGTGTTTGTGTGTGTTTAAAAATTGCTATCTGACCTGTAAGTGCAGGCATAATATTACAGGGGATCAGTGCTGTATGAATGTAAGGTGTGACTGCCAGCTTGGTCAGTCTTCAGCTAGAGAAGGGGAAGAAGCTTCTAGCTGGAGGCTGGGAGAGTAAGTAGTTTTGAAAGATTTTCTTAGCTGGTAGTGCTTGGAGGTGCAGTGAGGGGCAGACACAGGGCGGGTGTAGGCCCTAATCCCACCCCCACCCTCCCTCCCCAGAGCTTGGCTCATTTATAGGGTAACACCTGCCCTGCAATTGGAGGAAAAGGCTTCAGATGCAGCTTATGTAGTTCTATCCACTGGGGGTTGGGTTTAAAGGCTGGGAGAGAGGAACTAAGGGAGTTGTACACTTCCCCTATAAGTTTACTGTGTAGTACTGCACCTAGTAAGGGGGGGTACCTGTTTACTGTGGAACTGTATCTAGGATTAGTGGGTGACCTGATTAGTGGGTAGGGGTGTATCTTGGACTAGTGGGGAACCTGGTGGTTCACCCAAGGAAACCTACTTGGAGGGGGATGAACCACACATCATTAGGGCCGGCATCTTTGGGAGGGTGCTGGGGTGCACAGGGTGTGGGGTGGCCATGATACTGGACTGGGCTTGGATGTTCATTGGCTGTCCAGTGTGCTACCAGCTGGCACAGTTTAGGGAGGAGGTTGAGGGGATTAGGAGACAGCTGGAGGGAGGGGGGAGGTATGATTGGTAAATAAGGTAGGGGCTCTCCCACGGGGTTGCACCAAGCACTGGGGGCGGGGGCATAGGGAAAGGATTGTAGGAGAGTACGATGGGATCACATAGGGACCCTGCCAGAGGGGGCCCAAAAGGAGGACACTACCAAGGAAGCAGTCAGATATCTAGGGACCCTCACAGAGGGGAACCAAAGGGAGGACATTCTCAGGGAAGTAGGCAGATGGCTGGGGCTGGACAGAAGGAAGCAGTGGAGGGAGGTGGATCGGACCTTAAGCTCAATAACAGCTTCAGTTCTCTCCTTCTGCTTGAGGATGGGTGGGTGATGTAGCCATGACAGGGGTGGTTAGAGATGGAAAGGTAGAGGGGGGCAGGAGGAAGGGGCTGGATAGCAGGAAAAGTGGGGGGAACTTGGGCAGTGGGAAAATGGGGAGAGTGGGGTCAGAGTAGGAGGAGGAGGAGGGGGTTGAGGGAGGAAAGTGAAGGAGAAGGACCAGTTGGGAGGAAAGGGCAAGGAGAGGGACCAGAAGTACAAGAAGCATGCAATAAAGGGAGCTGAGGGTTTAAGCCAGGGGAGCATGACAGGCAAGGAGGGGCTGAACGAAGATGGGAAGGAAGGGAGGATGAACCAGGCAAGTATAGCAGATGAGGGGGAAGGACCAGTTGTGAGCAGTGACTGGGGTAGAGGGGTACAGAAGGATACTCAGGAGGAGGAGGAGAGGCATAGGATCAGAGGGGTGGGGTTGGCCAGGGTAAATAAGGAGGGGGCAGTAGGTGGCACCCAGATAGGGGGAGGAGCAAGGAGCCGGCTGAGGAGAGGGGCCAATAGAAAGGATGAGGGACATGGAAGGGGGGAATGGAGGAAATGGGGCAGTCAGAGTGCTCCTGTTGGGTGATTCCATGATCAGGGATATCAAATCTGATAGGGAGGGGGAAGCCTGCCTGGTTAGAACAAAATGCTTCTCTGGACTAATGGTGCACAGGGCCAAGCAAGAGGTATATCAGCTGGCAAAGGATTGTGGAGGTGTCCCAGACATACTGGTCCACCTTTGTACCAATGACATTGAAGGAAATAGTAAGCTAGAGATACAGGCAAGGTTCAGGGAGCTTGCCAGAGTCTGCCATGACATAGGATGCATGATTTCCTTTTTGGAAATCCTCCCGGTGCCAAAGGCTAGTGAGGAACACAAGAGGAAGATTAGGGAGATAAGTCTCCATCTCAGTTTGGAAGGGAGGGAAATGCTTAAGTTGAAAATAGAGGGATTCGTTGGTGAAAGGTGGGGTTTCAACTTGTGAAGGGGGGAAGGATGGGAGAAAAGGCTGTCAAGAGGGGGTCTGATAAAGGAGGGAATCTGTCTCCACCTCCCTGGGGAGCTGGAGGAATGCGGGAAAAGGACGACTGGTAAGTTGCTGACCGGGGAAAGACAGAATCCCCATGGGAACGCGAGCAGGGGAAATGGAAGTATACGGAAAGGGTGGTAGGTAGTCCTGCTAAATGCCAGGAGCTTGGGCAATAAAATGCCTGAGCTCCAGATGATGCTAACTGAGGAGAGGTGGATGTTGCAGTGGTCACAAAGACCTGGGCCACCGCAGGGCATGACTGAGAACTGAACCTGGAGGGTTACACCATGTTCAGGAAGGACAGGGGGGAGGGAAGGGGGAGGAGGAGGAGGAGGAGGAGGAGTAGCAATAATAGTCAAAAACTGCATTGGCATAGGAGGAGTGGAGGAGGTGGAGGGAACTGTGGAGGTGATTTGGGTCACCTTGATAACATGGGGGGGTAAGAGAGTAAAAATAGAAGTGATTTATAGGCTGCCCACGCTGACAGAGGAGCTGGAGAAGAGTCTGGTGGTAGATATGGGAAGACACTGCAGTTTGGGCAGGGGAAGGGTGGTGGTGTTGGGGGACTTAAACATGCCAGGAATGGACTGGGAGGCTATGACATCCTCAGTGGCCAGGGAACAGAGTTTGTTGGATGTCTTTCAGGATGCGTTCCTAACTCAGCAGGTGGGGGAACCGACCAGGGAGGCGTGGATACTGGATGTGGTCCTGGCAGACAGTGACCAGATTGGGGGCCTGGAGGTAAGGGACCCATTGGCAGGGAGTGACCACGTTATGGTCTAGTTCTGCCTGGACCTAGGAGGGGTAGAAGGCTGCCCAAAGACGGAGATAGATGACTTCAGGGGGGGCAGATTTCAAGGAAATGGGAAGGATCCTTTAGAAACATTTGGATGGGATTAGGCCAGTCATGGACACTGACAGTAGGTGGGAAATCATCAGAAGGGGGTGCAGGATACTACCAGCACCTGTATAAGAGTAAAACGAAAATGCAGCAGGGCTCACAAACCCTGCTGGTGGACCAGGGAGATTCAGGAGGTAGTGAGGGGAAAGAAGGCAGCTTATAGGCATTTCAAGTGCTCAAGGAGTGAACGGGATCAAGGGGAGTATGAGCTGATGGCCAGAAGGGCCACTAGGGTGGTGAGGGCAGCTAGGGTAAGGAAGGAAGGAGCATAACCTGGCCAGGGAAATGAGGAGAGGGAACAAGGGGTTCTTTAGATTCATTGGGGAAAAACGAAGGGTGAAGGGGCAGATTAGCATGATTAAAACAGGGGAAGGATGGGCACAAGACCAGGGGGAGCAAGCTGAGGTACTAAATGAGTACTTCGCCTCAGTTTTCACCAAGGAAAATGGGGTGCTGCATCATACTTGGGAGGAGACAGTGAAACTGAGGAGGAGGGACCCTTACCGATCGGCGCGGTCTGGGGACGGGGGCATCACTGGCAGGAGGGGGGGAACGCAAAGCAGGGGGATGAGGTAGCAGAGGTGGAAATCATGGCAGAGAGAGTGAGGGAAGCCCCTAGGTCCCTTAAGACAGAGAAAGTACCAGGGCTGGATAAACTACATCCCAGAGTGCTGAAGGAACTGGCAGATGTCCTGGCAAAACCCCTGGCGGAAATTTTCAGCATCTCTCTGTGGATAGGGTGGGTGTCCCAGGACTGGAAGGTGGCGCATATAGTGCCTATCTACAAGGGGGGATCAAGGGAGGTGGCAGAGAACTACAGGCCCTTCAGCCTGACATCGGTGGTGGGCAAGCTGATGGACGGCATTGTCAAGGAGAGGCTAGGGGGGGACCTGGAAAAGTCGGGGTGCCTGGACAATATGCAGCATGGATTCATCCCAAGGAAATCATGTCAGACAAACCTTGTGGAGTTCTATGACTGGGTAAAAGTGCCTTGGACCTGGGTAGACTGGTGGACATCCTCTTTCTTGACTTCAGCAAGGCGTTTGACTCTGCTCCTCATGGGGCCTGTTGGGTAAGTTGGGAGAAATGGGGATGGGGAACCAGATGATCAGATGGATAGGAAATTGGCTCCAGGATCACCTCCAGAAGGAGGGAAGTGATACTCCCTCTGTATAACTGCTTGGTGAGGCCGCACCTCGAGTACTGCGTGCAGTTTTGGAGGCCACATTTAAAGAGGGACATCGAACTCCTGGAGAGGGTCCACAGGATGGCAACCAAAATGATCTGGGGCTTGGGGATAGGACTATGGGTAGAGTCTCAAAGAGCCAAATATATACACATTGGAAGAAGAAGGGACCGGGGGGGACATAATAGAGGTCTTCAGGTACATGAAGGCGGTAAATAGGGGAGGAGCAGTCAGGGTGCTCTGAAGGAAGGAGGGCAACTAGAGGACATGGGTGGAAGTTGGAGGGGGGGAGTTTCAGGGGAGAAAGGAGGAGGTGCTACTTCACTGAGAGGGTGGTGGAGCCATGGAATGTGCTGCCCAGGGGCTGGTGGAGGCAGAGATGGTGGAGGGGTTCAAGAGGGGGTAGGACAGGTACAGGGGAAGGGTTCTGGAAGCAAAGTCCTGTGCAGTGAGAATATCCGGGACTGGGAAGAGAGAAGCCAGAGAGGGTGGGGGGCAGCAAGGTCAGCTCCCAGGGTGGGGGCTGATGAAATGAGCAGACACAAAAGACCGTTAAGCCTATTCTGCTGGCATTTTAATATGTTAGTAATGGGCGAATAACGTGGGGATCAGGAGGAGGAAGGTGCCACTGGTCTGGGCAGTGAATGATGGGGTGCGAACAGAGGGCCCATGCCACCATGAGGGTTCAGTAACAGGCATAAAGGAAGTCTGGTTAAGTCGGGGGATGGCTGCAAGTCATCACCAGTTGAGCAGTCTGGCAGATGTTCACTAGGTACAGAGAGGTCAGGGGGAGTAGTGATTGTAGGCGACACATCATGGGGAGATTGCTGGCACAAGGATGGTTGGCCAGAGGAATTTTCAAAGGGAGCAGGGGTGGGCACCTCAAAGTACATGCCAGACCCCCTATGCCTATGTGATGGAGAATATCAAGTGGCAAGGGATCATAGGGATTATTAAATGGTCCAGATCAGAGGCTGCTCAGAAGGGAGAAAGGGCATCTGGTGCAGTAGTGTAGCCACACCAGGATGGGACCTGCACAGGGGCATAAAAGGGGGAGCCTGAGGTGGGGGTGTAAAGCAGGTGGGGTGCTGATGTGCCAGGGCTCTGGAAGGTTCTGGAGAAGGAGGCCCGATAGCTAATAAAGTTGGTTTCTCCCAGGATAGGCAAAAATGCAGGGGATCCAGGGGGCATGCATTCCTCTCTGTGGCAGACAGGTAGCAATAGCCTTGGACAGGACACATTTGGCCCAGAATTAACCACAACAGGTGGCAGGAGTAAAGCATCACAAGTATATAAGGGCCCAACCTCACCACTGCAGAAGAATGGCGGGTGCAGGGGGCAGGCTAGCCTGCAGCAACAGTCATTTAGGGGCACTGAGAGGGGCATTACACCCTGGAGGGGTGCCGGTCCAGACCACAATAGCGGATGTGAAGAAGGTCAATGGCCAGTGGCTGGGGGGCCCAGGGTTGGTCAGCAACCAGATCCTGCTGGGTGGATGACTGCATAAGACCAAAGGGCAAGGGAAAAGGGGGAACAAAGAAAAAGAAGCTGAGCACTTTAGTCACGAGAACTGAATAAAGAGGCAAGTGGTCCAGATTCATCCCAGGGATAGTTCATCCATGGGAGAGGGAGCCTACAGTGTGGATGGGGTGTTATATGTCAGGTAGGCATGTACCTCACACTGAGGCCTGTTGGGGATATGAGGGGGAGTTGGTACCATGGAGGGTCCCAGGTTGTTTCTAGCCCACAATGGGGGAGCTCCATCATCCTTCACAAGCTGGAGATGGGTCAGTGGAAATGGGATAGGAGAAGGGGGAGGTGGGAGGCAGCACGGGCTGGGGGCAAAGGAACCCAGGTGTGGAAGTAAGTGGGGGAAGGGGATGGGATAGAATCTAGGGGTTAGATCACAGGTCCAGACCTAATGGGGTGTGGCCCGAGAACTGACCCTGTGCAGGTGTTGCCTGGGTAAGTGGTGGTACCTAGTGGTGGTACCCGGTTCTGTTGATGCGGGGGCCGTATTCAGGGCATCTGAACTCTGAAGCGCAACATGCAAGGAGAAGAGGATCAAGTCAGAAGAAAATTTCCAGAGGGAAGAAGTGGACTGAGTTTTGGTTGTTATTGTACTGTACTGTTGAAATATAAAATTGGAAATGTAAATATAATTTGTGTGCCTTTAATAAATATTGCCAGCATGCATCCAACATAACAGATGTGGAGAGTTTTATTTCTGGTGGGGGATCATGGGGCAATTACATCTGCACTCCAGTTCTAAGTATGTTTGAAGATCCAGTATGCTAGTAAGATTTTTATGTTCAGTGACCCATTCAATGCAGGAAAGAGAGTGGACATTATTATGAAAGACTACTCAGTGGAATCAGGCTCCCAAGGATGAAGGAGGGGACTAAAAAAGTTATGTTTTTATTTGGTCTTACTAATTGTTGACAGCAATTGATGTTACCTAATGCTGAATAAGTCTCCCTGTTATCTCTAGTGTGCATTGCACATGGGTAGCATTTGTGGGATGGGAAAAACTGGGGTTTTGTTTATTCATTTTATGAAGTTGGCAGCAGTGCTCCTAGTTGGTAAGGGGGTCTTTGACGAAGGGAAGCTGCAGTCTAAGATGGCCACCACAATGTGGAGCCTCTGAAGTACGCTAAATGCACATATAGTCTCCCCAACCACCCACGTAGCACATACACAGGCCCAAGTAAATCATGCTCAGCGTTACTAATATAATTCAATGCCAGTTATATAATGGGTTTAACACTTACTCTGGGACTGTTTAAATGCCCAGAAGTAGATCTATGTTTCTGAGACCAGTTAACATTTTTATCTATTAAGTGCTGTGCTATTACAATTCTGGACTGGGGTCTGAGAATGCAAACTTATTTATTACAATGGTAACACTAGACTTACCTAAAATGTTCTGGGTGAGATTTTCAAACACATGCAATTATTTTCCGAAAAGTCAACTACTATATTGAATTCCATCAGAAAGGTTAAACCACACAAAAAGTTGGTCTCACTTTTGGGAGGGAAGTCCGTAGTTGGGTCCAAAAATTGGACGCGGGTCCCACAGTTGCAACAAAAGTGCCTGGTTGCCTAATGGTTCCTGCCCCCTTCCTGATGCCTGATTGCCCTCCATTTATAAAAAAAATATCCTGGTATTCTAGTGGTCCCTCCCCCTTCACCCAATGTCTGATCCCCATCCACAAATAAAAATACAAATAGAAATTGACTGGTAGTCTAGTGGTCCCTCCCTAACTCTTGATCACCCTTTATTTATAAAAACAATATCCTGGCAGTCTAGTGGTCTCTCCTCCCTTCCCCAATGTCCAATTCCCATCCGCAAATAAAAATAGAAATTACAGTACCTGGTAGTCTAGTGGTCCCTCCCATCTCCCCGATCCCTCTACCCTGAAAAAAAAACATTAATTTTCCTGGTGGTCTACTGGGCCCCCACCCCCTTAGGCAATGACCCACCACCCCAATCCCCCATCCCCATTCCTGCTCTTTGACCAGCACACCCCTTCTCTCACCTCCACGGCTGGCTCAAGACTGAGCTATGAATGAGCTCTTACTATCTAGAATAGGTGCTCATTCATAGCTCAGTCTGTGGGCAGTAGTGGAGGTGATTGGTGGGCTGTGCTGGCCGCAGATGCAGAAAGGGAATCGGGATGCAGGTAGCGTGGTGGTGGGTCATCACCTAATATGGTGGGGGGACCACTAGACCACCAGGAAAATTAATGTTTTCAGGGGAAGGGGATCAGGGAGAGGGGAGGGACCACTAGACTACCAGGTAGTTTCTATTTTTATTTGTGGATGAGGAACGGACATCAGGGGAGGGTGGAGGGACCACTAGACTACCAGGATATTTTTTTATAAGCAAACGGCAATCGAGCATCAGGAAGGGGGGACATCAGGGATGGTGGAGGGACAAATAGACTAACAGGATATTTTTTATAAGCAAACAGTGATTGGGCATCAGGAAGGGGGGAGGGACCACTAGACTACCAGGAATTTATTTTTCATTATGGGAAAGCAATTGGGCATCAGGGGAGGGGAGGGACCACTAGACTACCAGCACTTTTTTAACTTATGGACATGGCAATCAGAGATGGGATGGAGGGACCACTAGACTACCAGAAATGGCAATCGATGGGGGGCACTAGACACCAAGGAAAGAGGAAAGGGCAATTGGTGGGTGGGGGGTGCCACTAGACACCAGAAAAAAGGATGACTCACAGCTCACACTGCTGCCAGCAGCAGAACTTCAGCTATGGCTTCAGAAGTGAAGAGATTCCTGCTGTTCTCATACAGAGAACATGGGGAAGCACTTATCTCGCTAAGTTGGGCACCTGGGACTTTGGGTGCCAACTAAATGTATTTCTTGGCATAATTCTAAAAAACAAACATCGGAATATAGCTAAATGGGTCCACTATCATATCTATATCTATATCTATATCTATACCTATACCTATATCTATATCTATACCTATACCTATACCTATACGATACCGATACTATATCTATATCTATACATATATATATATATATATATATATATATATATATATATATATATATATATATATATATATATATATATATATATATATATATTATAGTAACTTATGATAGTGCTACCATAGTTAAGGTTGAGGCAGTATGGCGCAGTGGGTTAAGGCTCTGAGCTGCAAATCTGGAGACCTGGGTTTGAATCCCACAGTCCCCTAGGTGCATACTGTGTGACCCTGAGCAAGTCACTTAACTTCCTTGTGCTCCCAGGTTGCACCTGCAAACAAGCTTTCAGCTTAGTGTGTCTCACCTGGTAAAATAATTGGTAAAAAAAAAAAAAAAAAGGTTGAGGAGCCATTTCCATGTTAAACCCAAAATTTTGCACCTTAATAACTTTGCAACTGTTTGATGGATTTGCCTGAAATTTGGAATGTATGATCAAGACCCATAGGCCTTGGGATCTGCCAAGTTTCTTACTGATGGATATCTGACGTTCGGAGTTATTAAGCGTGATCTGTCGCGCAGCGTTCATTTTCTGGAATTCTATAGTCGCAACGTACAGGTCGTCAGGTTTGCATAACCGCCCGAAATCTTCAGGGAACATGCAGGCGGGGTCCCCGATGTGTCTTTCGAAGATTTGGTGAAAAAATATTGAAAGGTTCAAAAGTTATTCAAAAAACAGTTTCCCATTATAAGTCAATGGGAAAAAGTTAAAAAGTTCGACAGTGTCGCAAATGCATTTTTACTTTCGCAAATGGGCCTGTTACTTTCGCAAATCCACCATTTTGTTTTCAGTTGGTGATCAGAAAAATCGTTGGCATTTAAATTTGAGACCCTCTAGCAACGTAATTCTTTTTGTATTTAGCTATTCGGGCCCTGAGGATGCTTGCCATGTCTTTATTTTGTGGTAAAACACCCCAGAAATATGTTTTTCAAATTTCTGGAAAAAGTACTTTCGCAAATTACTTTCATGCTCACGAAAGTGTTGAACTTCTTTGCGAAAGCTTTCGCAAATTGCGACAGTAATTTCCTAGTCTGTGGGAAAATGACAGCAATTCTTTGGCACTGCACTGCAAAATAACCGTTGGGAGTTTTGGGCTGAAATTTGGAGGGGACGCAGCCGACATCTCACAGATGTGCCTTTAAGTGTTGTATTGAAAAAATATTACATGGCGGCAAAGTTATGGCACTCCAAAGTTGACAGTTTTCCCATAGGATAACATTCACGGCACCGAAGCATTACAGGAATCCTTTGGCACCCTGCTGCAAAATAACGGTTTGGTCTTTTTTCCTGAAATTTGGAGGGAAGACAGCCAACAGTACACAGATGTGCCTTTCAGTAGTTTGGTGAAAAAATATCACATGGTGGCAAAGTTACGGCACTCCAAAATTGACGGTTTTTCCCATAGGATAACATTACGGCGCCCGACACTTAACAGAAATCATTTGGAGCCCTGCTGCAAAATAACGGTTTGGTCTTTTTTCCTGAAATTTGGAGGGAAGACAGCCAACAGCCCACAGATGTGCCTTTCAGTAGTTTGGTGAAAAAACATAACAGGGAGGCAAATTTATGGCGCTCGAACTTTTCTTTTTCCCATAGGATAACATTACGGTTCGCTCGCCTTTCAGGGCCAGTATCTCGGAAGCGGTCTTGAGATCACGGACTTTTAAATCAGAAAACTTCTTAGCCCATAATGGGGCTAAGATTCAAATTAGCCAGGACAGTTGTAAATAATATGACTTTTAATTTTTTTCTCCGTCGTACGGTTCCTGAGATATAATGTATTTAGTATTCCAAGATCTCATTTTCCTCAGATACTCATTATTTTGCATACATTATTTGTACTCACTGTCTTTCTCAATGCAGGTTTTGGGAAAACCAGCCTGTGCGCTTACATTACTGTTACTGTTGCCCTTTCTGCTTGCGGATCCGTACCCGTTTCACTTACCATTGATGTCTGCGCCACCATGTGCGTTATCCTTTGCGTTTTCATTTGCGCTTGCATTTCTGTTATTTTTTGCCATTTCTGTCTACAGTACTGTTTATCTTACTGTTTCACTTTACATCACCATGCCCATTGACATTTCTGTTTGCAGGCACCATGTTACTATGTGACAACACATCACGTGGCAGACCATTCCCGGCTACGCCACCACGTGCGTTACCCTTTCTGTTCTCATTCGTGCTTGTGTTACCATGTGTGCCACTGTTAGCATTTCTGTTTGCGTTGCTGTCCCTGTTCGGGCCCCGCGCTCCCGCCGCTGCATTACATTCACTATTTCTCGTTATCATTCTCAAAAAGAAGGGAAATTAGAGGCAAAAAACTCCATTTAATGCATTAGTTAGGGTTGTTCCACAGCGACAAAAGTGAGGAAATTCGCTGTTAGGGTTGAAAACCCCTTGGACCCCACCCACCCCAACCGGCATTGGAGTGAGCATTGGGATGCGTGGGTCCTAACTCTCACCCATTCTCCTATACTTCTGCTGCTTTACACATGTCATGGGGTGAGAGTTGGGGCTAACGATCCCAATGCTGTGACTGAGAAAAATGGCGGAAGTCAGGGATTTTCACAACTGTGAACTCTCACTGTCAGTAACTAATACGTGCTGAAGTTTTGCCTCTAATCTGTGTGTGTGTGTGTGTGTGTGTGTGTGTGTGTGCTGTGATTGCAAGTTGTTGTAAAGTATTGTCTGTGCTTAGTACAAGTTGTAATAATGTGTATACTGATTTTACCTGCCAATTATTTTTCATATATGATAACTGAGTACCATCATATATGGAAAATAACTGATGGTGCTTTTAATGGAAAAGAGGCTCTATATATAGTGGTGGATGGGGAGGAGGGGAGGGTGGCCCTACAGGGGGACCTGGAGGCTCTGGAAAGGTGGTCTAGAAAGCAGAAGCTGAGGTTCAATGCAGGGAAATGCAAGGTACTTCACCTGGGAGCCAGAAACCCGGGCCAAATGTACACCCAGGGGGGAAATGCTACAAGTCTCGATGGCTGAGAGGGACCTGGGGGTGGTGGTGGATGTCAAGGTGAACAACTCATAGACTTGTAGGAGGGCAGCAGCAAAGGCCAACAGGATGCTTGGATGCATCGCTAAGGGGCTCACCTCCAGCAGGAGGGAAGCGATACTCCCACTGTATAACTGCTTGGTGAGTCCGCACCTTGAGTACTGCATGCAGTTTTGGAGGCCACATTTAAAGAGGGACATTGAACTCCTGGAGAAGCTCCAGAGGAGGGCAACCAAAATGATTGGGGGCTTGGGGGATAGGACCTATGGGGAGAGGCTCGAAAAGCTAAATATGTACACATTGGAAGAAAGAAGGGGGTACATGATAGAGGTCTTCAGGTACATGAAGGGGGTAAATAGGGGAGGAGCAGTCAGAGTGCTCCAAAGGAAGGAGGGGGCAACTAGAGGGCATAGGTGCAAACTGGAGGGGGTAGATTCAGGGGAGAAAGGAGGAGGTGCTACTTCATTGAGATGGTGGTGGAGCCATGGAATGCACTGTCCAGGGGGCTGGTGGAGGCAGAAATGGTGGAGGGGTTCAAGAGGGGGTGGGACAGGTACAGGGGAAGGGTTCTGGAAGCAAACACCAGTGCAGTGAGAATATCCGGGACTGGGAAGGGAGAAGCTGGGGGGGGCAGCAAGGTCAGCTCCCAGGGTGGGGGCTGACCAAATGAGCAGACACGAAAGACCATTAGGCCTATCCTGCTGGCATTTTAGTACGTTAGTATATATATATATATATATATATATAATGAAATATACTGACACAGTAGCAACAGCATAGTTAGGGTTGAGTGGCGTGCTCAATGTTAAAATCAATTTTTGCACCTTTATAACTTTGGCAGAATTCAAAGGAATAGCCCAAAATTTTGCATGCATGGTCTGGCTGGCAAATTCTCAAGACATAAAACATTTTCTTGAGGTATCTTATGTGGCTTCTGAAATATAGAAAACAAATTTTTGTAAAAGTGAAGATTTTTTTCTATACTTAACGTGGATTTCTTTTCTTTCACACCTAGATAGTATGGAATTTTTTTCACAAAACTTTCAAAGTAGAGGTATCCTGTGCTAAAGCAGCACCTTTCAAAGGTTTCATGAAAAAATATTAAATGGTTCCAGAGTTATAAGGATTTTCAGCTGTTTTGTTTGCTGTTCTGAGCCTGTAGCAGAGTTTTTGAGTTAACCCTCTGATACAAATAATAAAAAAAACATTGTTCTTGAAGGCTTATCATATGTGATTTATCAATTGGGAGAGGAATTATTGATCATGCCAGTCACCATCTTGCTTTTTTAAACTAAAAGCTGTTGAAAAACATAAACAATTATGTATTTGTAAAAAATAAAGTCTCAAACCTAGGTAAATGGGATCTGTTTACCTAGATTCTGATGTTAGTTTTGTGAAAATGTCTGCAAAGAAGGTTTTCAGGGACCCAAAAATCCTGGGAGCCCCACTTAATGAGAGGAGTCGTTCACCTGGGTTCTCTGTATAAGAACAGTGGGGCCATCTTGATTTTTGTAGACATAGCTAGAGTGCTGCTGCCAGCTTGAGTTAGAGCAGTGAGATGGCAATAGTTGAATCTGTCTCTATCTGTCTATCTATCTATCTATCTATCTATCTATCTATCTATCTATCTATCTATCTATCTAACATAGAAACATAGAAGCTGACGGCAGATAAGGACCGCAAGGCCCATCCAGTCTGCCCATTTCTTTTTCTACCTTATGAATGTATCATCGGCCTTTGCTCTGTCAATGGCCTATCTATTCATACTCATCTGTATTGCTCCCTTATGTCTGTCCCATGCCTGTTTGAGGCTCTGTACTGTATTCATATCCATCATTTACGCATCCACCACCTTTTCTGTGAAAAATAACTTCCTCACATTACCCCTTAATCGGCCTCTCTCTAATCTCATGCTGTGTCCTCTTGTCCTGCTGTTTTTCTTATATTGAAACCTGTTAGGCTCTTTCACCTTGTTAATGCCCCTTAAGGTGTTTGAATGCTTCGATCATATCACCTCTCTCCCTCCTTTGCTCTAGGGTATACATATTGAGCTCCATTAATCTGTCCTCATATGTTTTCTGATGCAGTCCCTGCACCGTTTTGGTTGCCCTTCTCTGGACTGCCTCAATGTGGTTAATGTCCTTGAGAAGGTGTGGCCTCCAGTACTGCACACAGTACTCCAGCTTGGGCCTAACCAGTGTCTTGTAAAGAGGGATTATTATTTATCTTTTCTGACTTGTGATACCCCTACTAATATACCCCAACATCCCTCTAGCCTTACCCACTGCTTTAGTGGTCAGCTTGGATGATATCAGGTCATCGGTGATGATGATGCCCAAGTCTCTTTCTTCCCTTGTGACTGCCAGCAATTCCCCTACCAGCCTATAGGTGGCTTCAGGGTTTCTCTTTCCTGCATGCATGATCTTGCACTTCTTTGCATTAAACCCCAGTTGCCACTCTTCTGACCATTTTGCTAGTTTATCCAGATCTCTTCTCATTCTGCCCACCCCATCTGGATCATCTACTCTGTTGCACATTTTGGTGTCATCTGCAAACAGGTAAACCTTACCCTCTAGTCCATCTGCAATGTCACTGATGAAGATATTGAAGAGGACTGGCCCAGGGACTGATCCCTGAGGTACCCCACTTGTGACCTGCATCTCTTCTGACTGTATACTGTTTACAACTGCTCTATGTTTTCTGCCCGTCAACTAGTTTGTCACCCAGCTGATCAACTGCTGACCCACCCTGAGCCTACCCAGCTTATTAATCAATATTCTATGTGGAACAGTATCGAAAGCTTTGCTGAAGTCAAGGTAGGCGACATCAACTGCTCCCCCTTGGTCCACCACACTCTGGTTACCCAGTCAAAGAAATCTATTAGCTTAGTTTGACAGGACCTTCCTTTTGTAAACCCATACTGTCTTTGGTCCTGTTTTCCTATAGATTCCAGGTGTTGCACTATCCTTTCCTTAAGGAGTGCCTCCATAATCTTGCCCACTACTAAGGTATGACTGACTGGTCTGTAGTTCCCTGCCTCCTCCCTGCTACCACTGTTGTGGAGCGGGATCATATAAGCCCTTCTCCTGTCTTCTGGGACCTCTCCTGTGCTCAGAGACTCACTAAACAGTTCTGCTAATGGCTCTGCTAGTTCCACCCTTAGCTCCTTTAGTACCCTGGGATGTATGCCATCAGGTCCCATTGCCTTGTCCACCCTGAGCTTATCAAGTTCTTGTAGGACCCTTTCTTTTGTGAAGGGACTAGTGCACACCTTCCTTCCCCCTATGTCCATGGTGCTGAGCTGTGGGCCCTGCCCTACCTTCTCTTCAGTAAATACTGAGCAGAAGTATCTATTTAGGATAGATGCTTTTACATGGTCCTCCTCCTCACATGCCCTCTTATCCCCTTTGATCTTAGCAATACCCCCTCTGGACTTTCTCCTTTCACTAATGTATCTATAGAAAGTCTTGTCCCCTTCTTTTACAGTTTGTGCTAGTGTTTTCTTGGTTTGGGCCTTTGCCTGCCTTACTGCCTTCCCTGCTTCCCTTAGGGAAGTTTGGTATTCCTCCCTATCTTCATCCTGTTGCGTTCCCTTTTATTTCCTGAAGGCCAGCCTTGTGGCTCAGACCTTTTCTGCTACTGTTTTTGAGAACCAAAGTGGTTTTCTTCTTTTGCACTTCCTTTTCTCTCTAACCCAATGGGATGTTGCTTCAAGTATTGCATCCTTAATGCTTGCCACTTTGCCTGTACTCCCTCACCTGTATTTCATTTTGCCAGGGCTAGCTTAACTCTGCTGGTCATCTTATCAAAGTCAGCTCCTCTGAAGTCCCATATTTTAGCCTTGGAATGGGATGATTTAGTTGTAGTGGCCAAATTGAACCATACCATGTGATGGTCACTGGCCCCCAGGTGACCTTCTACCTGGAGATCTGTGATCCTTTCCCTGTTAGTCAGTACTAGATCTAGGATAGCCGTGTCTCTTGTGGGTTGTTGTACCAGTTGTTTGAGGCCCTCCCCCTGCAGGGAATCCACCATGTGTCTAGTTCTGGCAGATGTTCCTGCTGGTATTGATCAATCTGTATCTGGCATGTTGAAGTCTCCCATTATCACAATCTCCCCTTTAGCTGTCATGTTTTGTATATCTTCTAACAGTAATGTGCCTGGGTTCTCCCCCTGGTCTGGAGGCCTGTACACAACCACAGTTCATATGGCTGTCCCATTTCCTGTTTCTAGGGTGACCCATGGTTCTTCTGGCTCCTTATGTGAATGCTGAATTTCTGTAGCTTTGATATTTTTATTGACATAAAGGGCCACTGCACCCCCCTTTTTGTACCTCGGTCTCTTCTGAACAGTACATAGCCAGGTACTGAAGTCTCCCAAGTGTGGTTACTGGTAAACCATGTCTCACTAATGGCTACTATGTCCAGTTTAGCTTCTGTCATTATTGCCTGCAGGTCTGAGATCTTGTTTCCCAGACTGCAAGCATTTGTGTACATGATTTTCCATTGGCCAGATTTTGGTGTGTTAATTGTTGAGTGAGGTCTGGCATTTCCCCTGCGTGTCATATGGGGAGCTGGACCTTTTTCCTTACCTGGTGATGCAAATGAACTACAAACATGCTGAACTCCTGTTTGACCACTAGCTGAGGGGGGAAGGGTGTTCTTCTCATTCGACGTATGGGGTGCTGTATTCCTCTCCCCATATGCTAGTTTAAATATTCTGCAAAGACATCAAACTTCTGCCCCAATGCACTGACTCCCTCCTTAGTCAGATGCAGTCCATCAAATTTAAAGAACTTTTGCTCCCAAAACTGTTGCCAGTTCGCTACAAATTTGTGTCCTTTTTCCTGGCATCAGCCCTTGAGCCACATGTTTAGCTCCCCTGTCTCCCCTTCACTGACCTTCCGTCCATCTGCCCACCCTCTCCCAGACTGGCAGGATCTCAGAGAAGGAGATGCCAGATGAAATGGATGATAGTTTGTCACCCAGCCTGGTCAGGTGTTCCTTGGTCCTCACAACTGACCGACTGATGAGATCATTAGTCCCTATGTGTACCAGGATGTCAATGTTTTCTCCTGCTTCCTGAACTATTTTAGCAATGTGGTCAGTGTTTCTCCATGCTGATGTACCTGGGAGACATCTGACTGTTACCCCTGACTGGAGATAGGTATTAACTCCCCGAATCATGGATTCTCCTATGATCAGAAGTTTTTTGGATTTCCTTTTTGCTTTTTTTGTTTTGGTTCCTGTTTTGGGTAAGTTTTGCTGTGCTAGCTCCTGTGCTGCAGTGTCCTGCTCTGCAGTGTCCTCTGCCCCTTTGTTTGATTTCAGAGATAGAGGCAGATACCTGTTTGTAGTTTTTATATGGTTTGTGAAGGTGATATGTTGGAGAGCATTGAATTATGGGGCACCCGATTTGCCCCTCCTAGCCACCTGCCATCCTTCTGGACCAACTACCCTCTGAGGTCGAGGTGTTTCTGTTGGATGTTGGGGAAATGGTGGGTGATTCTTATAATACATTTCCTCTTGAATATGCAATTTGAGGTGTGGAATCTCTGCCCATGCTGCCTGGAGCTGAGCCCATAGATATCCAATGGCCCAGCATGTAGGAAAGTGTCCTAAATCCTGTACAACTGCCCTTCTGAAAAGTGTTCTGCAGTACCTGCAGTTAATGATATCCATTCCAAATAAATTGCTGGGTTTATAACCTCATCAGGGTAATTAGAAAAGAAGAAAATGAAAGCAAAAGTTTGATTTTGTGTTTTATTTCTTTGTTTTTTATAACCTGTCATAACAAGTTAAATTACTAGTGCCCCTGTAAATGAGGTCACTGTGTGGATATCCCTCTGATCCACCCCTTCCTGCTTTGCTACAGGAAATTTCAATACTGTGCTACCCTATCAAAGAAGTGTAGTGTGGGGTGGTTGGGGATGGGGGTGGGTGGTGGCTGGTCCCTTCCCATGCCGAAAAGAAGAACCCCCCCATATCACAGATGAAAGAAACAAGGAGGTAAGAGCAGAAACCAAGGACAGACTATAATAAAGAAAGGTCAAAGGACAGGGAAAATGATATCTCAATTACATTACAAAACTGGTTTAATGAACTAAGCCAACAAGAAGATATACAAGAAGACATAGGAGAGGTTGTAAATTCTGTGCCTAGTATGCTAGAATCTGAAAAGGAAAACAGACAAGAAATTGTCATGGGAGAATCTATGATTAAATATAGAGACCAAAATATTTGTAAAGAGGACAAAGAGAATATAATGGTAAGCAGTTTCCCAGGAGCAAGGCTGTAGGGTTTAATTGACATGACAGACAATATTTTTAAGGATGCTAGTCATAACCCTGTAGCAGTTATACATAGTGGAATCAATTATTTGAACAAAAAAAATTACCATACATACAAGAGGACTTTAAAAGCTAGCAGAGAAATTAAAGGACAAGAATAGTGAGCTAATAATATTTGAAATATTTCCAGAATCCAGAGTATCAGTATACAAAAAGAAAACCACTTGCCCAACCAATTGATGGCTGAGAAAATGGGCACAGGAAAAGGGATAACATTTTCTAAAGCATTGGGAGGCATTTAAAGGAAAAACTGAAATGTATGGTAAGGATGGCCTACATCTGAGTTTCAGAGGAAGCAGAGTATTGGGGCATAGGATAAGAAATGAGATTCACAAACATTTAAACTAGATGGAAAGGGATGAAAAACCTCATAGGTAAACCCATGAGATATAACACCAAGGTTAATAACAAAAAAGCTTCTAGAAATACTAGGGATGTGAAGGTAATATTCTGTAATGCTAGAAGTCTAAATAAAGAAAAAAAATGGCCAAGTCAAAAATAATGATAGACCAAACAAATTTGAATATAATAGGGATAACTGAAACATGGTGGCACAATGATAGCAGATGGAATAAAAATATTCCTGGCTACCATTTAGTGAGTAAAGAAAGAGAATTTAAGAAGGGTGGAGGAATAACACTTTTTCTCAAAGATGGAATTGAACAAATACAAAAAGATACAATAAGGCAGTATGAAAATATCCAACTACTGTGGGTTGATATTATTGGAACTATGGAAAAAAGTTTAAAATGGGAGTTCTTTACAGGCCACCAGATACCCTAAGAGAGGAAACAGAAGCTTGTATTTTAGACATTATAGCTGAAGCAGAAAATAATGATATAAACTTAGTAGGGGGACATAAATTTACCAGACATAAAATGGAACAAACTATGTAGCCCCAGTATATCAACGATAAATATGATTCAATCACAGCTGTATTCTGCAGGAACTGAACAATGAATAACATCTCCTACCAGGGAAATAACATATTGGATGTTGTCTTAACAAATATTAATGAAGAGGTGATTAAAGTGAAGCATTGCCCGCCCTTGGGAAATGGTGATCACAACGTGATTAAGTTTCAGATCGCTAAAAGTAAGAAAATGCCAAAGGGGCATAACAATACATAAATTGTATAATAAAGTGAATTACAAGGCTATTAAACAAGAATTAACAGCTCTTGATTGGAACAAATTGACTAAGGACTTGTCAATAGAGGAATGCTGGTCCCTATTTACCAACACTCTAGAGAGGATTAGCCAGAAGCATATACCAACAAAGAAACTGTACAGCAGTAGAGGTAAAAAAAACAATATGGCTAATGAAGAAATTATAAAATCAAATAACATAAAAAACAAGTTATATAAACTACAAAAAAAAATCAACAAATAAGAATATGGAGAAATTTAAAAGCTCTCTCCGTAAATTGAAAAATGACTTAAAACTAATAACAAAGAATACAGAATTCAGACTTGCTAATGAAAAAGGGAATAAGAAAGGTTTCTTTTCCTATATAAATGAAAAAACAAATCAGTCAAAAGTAATAGGACCTTTACATATTGTTGGTAAAATGCATACACAACCAATGGGCATGGCTAAGGAGTTTAATGAGTACTTTAGTTCAGTCTTGATTAAATCAGAAGATAGGATCCTAGAGAGCATATTTGTAAATGCAAAATATGATCCTATAAATGTTATTACTAGTTCCAAAGTCCTTGAAAAACTTGAATAACTTAAAACTAATAAATCTCCTGGCTCAGATAATCTGCACCCAAGGTTCCTTATGGAATTAAGGACTGAATTAGCACCAATTATAGCAAATATAGGTACAAGATCATTAAATGAAAGATATGTTCCAGGAGATTAGAGAAGGGCAGAGGTTGTCCCCATATACAGGAGAGGAAATAGGGAGAATCCAGCAAACTACAGACCCGTCAGTCTGACATCAATAGTTGGGAAAATTATAGAGAGTATAATAGTGGAGGAAATTAAAGAATGGTTGAAAAATAACAACAAGCTTGACGAGACTCAACACTAGAGAACTTCGAAGTGGCCCCAATTTGCTTTGCAAAGTGAATCATGAAGTAAAGCAGATTCGCTGAGTTCCCAATGCAAAGTGGAATACTTTGCATTATAATGGGTAACACGAAGTCCATTGAGAACAATGACTTCACTGCCTTCCCAAACTACTACTGCACCAATTCTTAAGGTGAAGTACATTGAAAACAATGTACTTTGCCTCACTTCACCTTGTTTTTAAGCTCCAAAGGTGAATTTTGCAGTGATTCATGGGATTTCAGGTCACATGGGCTCTAGATTGTTCTGCACAGCCTCAGTTTGGGGTAGTGTGTGTAGGAAGTTGTTGGAGACAATTTGCTCTGAGAGCTCTCTGAGATTCAAACCTTGTAAAAGCCTTTAAAAAAGCATTTTTGAGTCATTTTTTTGCTGAAACTTTAGTTCATTGATTGTAGGAAGCCCTCCTGTGCTCATATCATTGAGTGTTTATTGTTTGTGTGTGAATTTTAAATGTTAATTTAGAACAGTCAGTCTGTGTCCTGAGAGACAGTAGAAGTGTGCTTTGGGGGAGGGGCGTATCTGTGGTGTAGGTAGAATAACTTGGAGAAAAACACAGTTCTTTCTGTTTTGGTGATATTTTTCTTGAATAACTGTGTTAATGTACACACAGTAATATTTTCATTAATTCTTGACTTTTTTGCTGATTGTTGTGGTGCAGCAGTGCATAATATTAGTTTGTTTAAAATATGTGGTTATATTATTGAAGTTTTCAAGTTGCTGTGCATTACTTAGTATGTGTGTGAGTATGTGTGACATGTGTAATCAAATCAGACACCTTTTATTGTGCCACATAATAATTTCAGAAATGTGAAGCTGCTATCCACTGCAGCTGTGTGATTTTTGTACTTCTTTGTGGTATCCTTACTGGTACTAGTACTAGTGACTGTTACTGCAGCAGTGCAGTACACCCCCCGCCCTCCACAACTGGCAAAGGTATTCTTTTCCAGATCTGAATTTCTGATGGTGAGCACTGGTTAAGTGTTTTGCCTTTGCATCTGCATCTCTTCAGTGCACAGTGCAATCTTAATCTATCTGTGCATTTGCATCTCTTTGGGGCCCAATCTCCATCTGTAACTTAAGTCACAGTTGTTTCTTTGGCTTCCCTTCAGAATACTGGTACTGAACTGGTATGGTGCATAATTCTACATGAAAATTGTACTCATTAATATACTTTTTTAAGTCAGGACCATCATCACGAGTCACTTGTGGTACAAATCACGATCTTCATCATCACGGTCACAAATGCAGCCACAAATCACGATTCATGATCACGTCACAAATCACATCAATGTTTTTACTAGTTACTTGGATGCATTGTAAGTCCATTTTGTAGTATCTCTCCAGGCTTCACCACCACACCACTGTACTCATTTAAAAATAGTTTTTTAATTTAGGGAGTTCTATGATACAGGCTCAGCTCATCAGGGATGTACAGCCATAGGCATTCGCATTCCTTCCTGTACAGCATGAGTTATATTACTGTAAGCAGTGGTGGGCGAAGTGGCCCCAATCCTCTCTGTGAAGTGATTCACGGAGTACTCCACAATGTGAAGTGGAGTACTTCGCTTCATAATGAGGAACGCAAAGTCCATTGACACCAATGACTTTGCATTATTCCACCATCCCCAAACCACTTCTCCACCAATTTTAGGGCAAAGTACATTGAAATCAATTTAATTTGCATCACTTTGCCTTGTAATTGAGCTCCAAATGAAATTCTGCAGTGATTCATGGGATTGCAGGTCACATGGACTCTAGATTGTTCTGCACAGCTTCAGTTCTGGCCTGGGTTGTGTGTGTGTGTGTAGTGGTAGCTGGAGACAATATGCTCTCAGGGCTCTGTCATTCAAAACCTCTAAAAGCTCTTTTTGAGTCTTTTTTTTTCTCAAAATTTTGTACATCGATTGTAGAAATCCCTTCTGTGCTCATACCATGGAGTGTTTATTGCTGTGTGTGGATTTTGAATGTCAATTTAGAACAGTCAGTCTGTATACTGTGAAGTGTGCTTTGGGGGAGGGGCATATTTGTGGTGTAGGCACATTAACTGGGAGAAAAAGGCAGTCTTTCTGTTTTGGTTATATTTTTCTCATGTAACTGTGTTAATGTACAAACAGTAATATTTTCAGTAATTCTTGTCATTTTTTTGCTGATTGTTGCGGTGCGGCAGTATATAACTTGTCTGTTTAAAACATTTGGTTATATTACTAAAGGTTTTCAATTTGCTACGCATTACTTGTAGTGTGTGTGTGAGTGTGTGTGCAATACGTGCCATTAAATTAGACACCTTTTACTGTGCCACAGAGTAATCGCAGCAGTGTGAACCTGATATCTGTCACAAACTCGCTCAGTCGGTCAAGCCTCTACTCCTGAAGTGCCAACCTCTAAGCGTATGATTTGTATACAGTGAATAGACAAGGTAACCCTCTTGTCTGTTTTGTGGGTTCAAGTCACCTTAGTCTCAAGCTCTGGAAGGATTCAAACTGATAACCTCTTGTTAGCATACCCAATTATCAGGCTCAGATAATTCTGTCTTCAGGGGGCCAGATATCTTTGCCTACGGGCACACAACCAGGTCTTTCAAATGAACCCTTAGAACTCAATGCAAAACTTTTAGAGAACTCTATCCAGTTTCCAGTTTGGTATACAATAAGCCCATACACAGTGTACTTATAACCTTTAAAAGCTCCACTTAAAATAAAAAGAATTGTCAAGGCACTCCAGCAGTTTCATTTGTAAAAAAATATCTTTACTTTAAAAATATCAAAACAGAACTATAATTACAGAACAAAATATATATATCCCAACACATACAGCCTTAAAACACACAGGAAAAAGTACAGTTCCTACAATACATACATTTAGACTGTTCTAATCTTACTTTTTCAGTGCTGTGATGATTCTCCCTCAGTCAGATAATATTCTCTTGTGTCAGTCAGAAATATTTTCTTGTGTCTCTCTGTCAGGTTCTTTCAGCACTTAAACACACTTCTGAGCTGGCCTTCTCATGAGGTCACTAACTCCGCCTTGGTATATCAAACTTTATATTTTACAATACATGGTCTCCAAATAAAATATAAAAAAAAAAAACATATGAGATGGCCTCACTGACTTTCCTCTCCACAGGTTAACTTGTCAGAACTGGTTTGTGCTCTTCTACACACACACACACACACACACACATATAAACAGTCTTTTGATGTAAGTCACTGTATTCAAATCAGAAGTGTATTTGACTCCTAAATCTCATCTGGGCCCTCGGTATCTACACATCAAAGGGTATTCATAACACTGGTCAGTGTCCTGTTTCTCAGGACATCTAATGCAGATCAAAGGATCTCCCTGATAAAATTCAAGGGTTCAGATTTCAAACCTCTTCAATGTCTATTCCGGCCTCTCTCGACACTCCTCCCCACAAGTCCTTCCTGGCAAATATTCAAGTCAAAGGATCTCCCTGAGGGCCTTATGAATGGCTAATCTTATTTCCTGGTATGAAAGCAAATTGACAAGGTAATTGCACCCAAGATCTCTGTAGTTTAAAATGCCTCCTGTCCTTTGAACTTATCCCTGGGGGTCTTGATGTGCCAGTTCCAGTAAGACAGTCTTTTCCTTGAACTGACCCTTCCCTTCACATATTTTATATATAATAACAAAAAAATTAATACAGCACTCGAGCACTCAGAGCTGGCTGTCTACGTCACACTCCTCCCCACCTAGACTGAATTTGGGGGATCTATCCCCTACATGGGATGAGCTTCCCAAATCAGTTCACTCCTTATAGACCCTAGACAGTTCATCTGAGTTCTTATTTTTGGCTCAGGCCCTATGTACGATTTTCAAATCATACCCTTGTAAAGCAAAACTCCATCTGAGCTGTCTGCCATTGTTTTTCCCCATCTGTGACAACCAAACCAGGTGGTTGTGGTCTGTCTGCACCACAAAAGGCTGCCCATACAAGTATGGCTCCAATTTCTTTGGGGCCCACACTAGGGCAAAACATTCCTTTTCCACCGTGGAGTATGCTCATTCCCTGGGGAGCAGCTTTCGGCTCATGTAGGCTACTGGGTGATTCCTCCCTTCACTGGATGTCTGGCTTAGTACTGCCCCAATACCCACGTCTGAGGCGTCTGTCTGAATTACAAAAGTTTTGCTATAGTCCGGACTTGTCAAAACAGGAGCACTGCACAGTGCCTCCTTCAGTTTGGTAAAGGCTTCCTCACAAGCTGGACCTCATGTGATTTTCCTTGGCATTTTTTTTTCTTTGTCAGGTCAGATAGGGGAGCAGCCAGAGCACTATAATTTGGTACAAATTTTCTGTAGTACCCTGCTGTCCTGAGAACACTCCTGACCTGCTTCTGAGTTCCTGGTCTGGGCCATGCCTGTATTACATCTATTTTTATCTGCTTAGGACAGAGCTGCCCCCAGCCTATCACATGCCCAAGGTATGCCACTTCTCCCATGGCCACCTGGCACTTCTTGGCTTTGACAGTGAGCCCGGCCCTCTGTATTCTGCCCAGCAGTTCCCTAAAGTAGTGTGATAGGTATTCATCCCAGCTGGTACTGAAGATGGCAAAGTCATCCAGGTATGCCACGGTGTGCTTCTCAGCACCATTTAACACCTGGTTCACCAACCTTTGGAAAATGGCCGGGGCATTCTTCATTCCGAAAGGCATTACTTTGAACTCAGATAAGCCTATCGGAGTGATGAAGGCCGACCTCTCCATAGCTTTGTGTCAACTCTACTTGCCAATACCCCTTTGTCAGGTCAATGGTCATAAGGTAGGTCGCCCCCTCAACTTGTCCAGGAGTTGTCCGTCCATGGCATTGGGTGGGTGTCTGACTTTGTGACTGCATTCAGTCCATGATAGTCTACACAGAAATTAGTCGAGTCATCTGGCTTGGGTACAAGGACTACGGGTGAGGCCCAGGGACTGTGGGATCTCTGGATTACCTCTAAATCCAGCATCACCTCCACTTCCCTCCTAATGTCCTTTTGTACAGCCTCTGACACCCGATATGCTGTCCTCTGTATGGGTGTCTGTGTCCCTGTCTCCACATTGTGTGTTGCTAAGGGGTTAGTCCAGGCTTGGCTCTAAACAACGGGTCAAAGTCTGCTAAAACCTCCTTCACTTTCTGGGTCTGGCCTGGGGTCAGCTAGGGAGACAATTTTACTGCCTCCACAAAGGACTCCCGCTTACTCTCTTCCAGCAAGTCCAGAAGGGGGTCTCCTTCATCCATTCCCTTCCCATGACTACACACTGCAAACACCATGTCAGCCCTATTTGCATATGGCTTCATCATGTTGACATGGTACATCCTTTCTGTCTGTCTACGGTCAGGTAACTCCACAATGTAGTTTACATCATTTGCCTTCCTAACCACTTTGTACGGTCCTGCCCACTCAGCTTGCAGCTTGTCTTTCCAGACTGGAATAAGGACCATGAATTCCTGACCCACCATGTACGAACGAGCTAACTCTGCAGTCGTACCATACTTTTTGTTTCTGTTGGGCAGCTGCCAGGTTGCTCTGGGCTGTCCCATAAGCTCCTTCAGCCTTTCCCTAAACCTTAGGATGTAATCCACAATGGGAGTTCCCTGGGTGGTATGCTTGCCTTCCCAATCCTCCCGGATCAAGTCTAAGCGCCCACGTACTCAGCATCCATACAAGAGTTTGAAGCGGGAAAATCCTGTCAACTCTTGGGGCACTTCCCTGTATGTGAACAACAGGTGGGGAAGATATTTCTCCCAGTCCCTCCCATGCTGTTCAGCAAATGCCTGGAACATTGACTTTAGGGTACCATTGAAGCATTCCACAAGCCCATTGGCTTGTGGATGATACGGTGTTATGCATCTCTCCACCACCCCACACTTCTTCCATAGACATTTTTTTAGGTCCAACATGAAAGAACCCCCTTGATCAGTGGTTACCTCCTGCAGGAACCCAACACAGGAGAAAATCCCAAGCAAGGCATCTGCCACTTTGTCTGTCCTCAGTGAGGAAAGGGCAACTGCCTCTGGGTACCGGGTGGCATAATCCACCACAGTCAGGATGAACCTTTTCCCTGAGGAGCTGGGGGTATTTAAAGGCCCCACAATATCCATTCCCACCCTCTGGAATGGCTCCTCCACTACAGGCAATGGAATCAGGGCAGCTTGGGTTTTCTGGCCTGCCTTCCCTATTTCTTGGCACCGGTGACAAGACCTGCAATACTCCTTCACCTGCTGGGTGAAGTTAGGCCAGTAGAAATTCTGGGCCAACCACTGAGTAGTTTGTGTGATTCCCAGATGACCAGATAAGGGAATACCATGGGCAACCTTGAGCAACTGATCACGATATCCCTGGGGAACAACAAGCTGCCTGCCTAGCATCCCTCGCTCCGTCTGTACTGCCTGTGTATACATAAGTCCATTTTCCCAATAAACCCTATGTCTTCCATCACCTCCCTGTGCACCATCCGAGTCTGCCCAAGCCCTCAGCTTCTCTAAACTAGGGTCACTTCTCTGATCAACTGTGAACCCCTCACATCTTTCAAAGGCATGGGACAGGTCCCCTTCAGTCACTAAACTAGAGTCCCTAGCACTAGCGTCAGGGCCCTCAGGATCACTGTCAATCCCTACCCTCTGACAAGGGGTCACCCCTCCCTCTTCGGAGTAACCCTCTGTAGCTATGTGTTTATTTGCTACTGGGGAAATTTCAACCCTCTTTTTATCAGTCTCCCCCTTTGGAGACACAGACTGGGGAACCAGCCTCTCAATATCTTCCCCAATGGCTTCTGGGGCCTCAGGGAACTACCATTTTCCCTGGCCACTTGGCTACGGGTAACTGCACATACCACACCCTGCTGGAGATTGTTACCCAGGATCACATCCACTGCTAATGTGTTAGCTACAGCCATCTGTTGCACAGTTCCCCCTGTTTCACCCCAGTCCAGGAGAACTCTGGACAATGGCAATGTTTTCTCTACACCCGCGAAGTCCTGTACAGTCATGTATTTATTGGGTATAAGCTGACCAGGCTGTACTAGATCCCCTTTTACCAATGTCAGGGATGCCCCTGTGTCCCTTAACCCCTACGTCTGTACGCCATTTACCATAACTGGGTGCATGTGTTTCCCTCATGTTTATTAGCATGCTTCCAGGGACACACAAACAACCCACTTCCTTTCTGGTACTGCTTTCCATATTATTGCTTGCCCTTCTTGGACACTGTCTGGCAATGTGCCCAGTTTCTTTACATAACCAACAAACATTTCTTACTTCAGAGAAATCTTTTCTTTGAAACCTGGGGCTAACTGGTTTCGGTGGAGGCAGTGAAGATTTTAGCTGCCCTGAAGGTGTGCTTTTCCCTTTCTGCACTGCCACACTCGCCCCATTCACTCTCAGAGCAGGTCTGCTCTTAGCATAGCGGTCCGAGAGTTCAGCAGCCTCTTGCACTGTTTTTGGATCTCGGTCCTCTAGCCAGGTTTTTAACTCCGTTGGGCATGCCCAATAAAACTATTCTAATAAAATCACATTTTCAATTAAATCAACAGTGTTTGCTTCAATTCCTTCCCACTAACATTTTAAAAACTGACATTGTTTCATGGCTAGCTCCTCATAGCTCATATCAGGGCTTCTCCTGAGCTTATGGAATTTAGCTCTGTAAGATTCAGCAGTTAATTCAAACTTTTTTAGTAGTGCTGCTTTTAACTTGCTGTAATCATCACTGTATTTATTGTCCATGTGACCCAATGCATCCCGAGCTTTTCCGGTAAGTAGCGGGGATAGCTGGAAGCTCCAGGACTCTAGAAATTTTAGCCTGAATGCAAACTTTTTCAAAAGAATTTAAAAAGGCATCTATGTCCTCCCCATCTTTAAACTCAGCTATTAATTTAGAGTTCAATTTGTAACAGAGTCCTGCAGTCCCAGTTAAACCCAAGCTACTTACCTGCCCTGGTACCGCTGGTTGGAGTCGTAGCTTCTCCAGTTCATGTTGCCACTGGTGCTCCTCTCTCCTCTCCTCTGCAGCTCAATGTTCTTGCTCTCTGTTTTCCTCTGCCTCTCACTGGTGCTCATGTTCCTCACAGTCTGCCTCCCTCTGTTGTCGCTCTGCCTCACGGTCCACCTCCCTCTATTGTCGCTCTGCCTCACAGTCTGCCTCCCTCTGTTGTCACTCTGCCTCCAGTTCTATCCTCCACAACTCAATTTGCAGCTTGAGTACCTCTGGATTCAGGATACTGGTGACCTTCCCCTGCTGCTGTGGCTCTTCACTGACAGTGGCCCTACTGTCCGCCTCATCGGCTTGGGACCCCTCACTGGCCACTAGTTCTGCCACACTCAAGGTCTTGTCCCTTTCAGTCATGGTTGGTGACTCGCTGCCCTGGGTATCTGCTACCATCAGGGCCTCTATGAGGTTCTGCTTACTGGCTTTCACCCCAAACGGGACTCCCCTGTCCCCACACAACTGCTTTAAGAAATCTGCAGTGTGCTTGCTGTAGTCAGAAGACATTTTCTTCTTCTCTCACTACTAATACTATAGTGACTGGCACTTCAGAAAAAAAAAAATAAAATGGGTGGGAACTTAACTGTAAGTCTGTTTCCTTTTAAAATAAAACACTGCCTTTCTTTTTTTCCAAGTGAGCTAAATGGTTTCAAGCTAACACACTGAACAATGAAGCTTATACCACCAAACTTTTATGCCCCCGCTGCCAACCAATCTGTCACAAACTCGCTCAGCTGGTCAACTCTCTACTCCCAAAGTGCCAACCTCTGAGCGTATGATTTGTGTACAGTGAACAGACAAGGTAACCCTCTTGTCTGTTTTGTGGGTTCAAGTCACCTTAGTCTCAAGCTCTGGAATGATTCAAACTGATAACCTCTTGTTAGCATACCCAATTATCAGGCTCAGATAATTCTGTCTTCAGGGGGCCAGATATCTTTGCCTACGGGCACCCAACCAGGTCTTTCAAATGAACCGTTAGAACACAATGCAAAACTTTTAAGAGAACTCTATCCAGATCCCAGTTTGGTATACAATAAGCCCATACACAGTGTACTCATAACCTTTAAAAGCTCCACTTAAAATAAAAAGAATTGTCAAGGCACTCCAGCAGTTTCATTTGTAAAAAAATATCTTTACTTTAAAAATATCAAAACAGAACAATAATTACAGAACAAAATATATATATATATCCCAACACATACAGCCTTAAAACAAACAGGAAAAAGTACAGTTCCTACAATACATACATTTAGACTGGTCTAATTACTTTTTCAGTGCTGTCATGATTCTCCCTCAGTCAGATAATATTCTTGTGTCAGTCAGAAATATTTTCTTGTCTCTCTGTCAGGTTCTTTTTCAGCACTTAAACACACTTCTGAGCTGGCCTTCTCATGAGGTCACTAACTCCACCTTGGTATAGCAAACTCTATATTTTACAATAAATGGTCTCCAAATAAAATATTTAAAAAGCATATGAGTTGACCTTACTGACTTTCCTTCCACAGGTTAACTGGTCAGAACTGGTTTGTGCCCTGCTACACACACACAACACACACACACACACACACACACATAAACCGTCTTTTGATGTAAGTCACTGTACTCAAATCAGAAGTATATTTGACTCCTAAATCTCATCTGGGCTCTGGGTATCTACACATCAAAGGGTATTCATAACACTGGTCAGTGTCATTTTTCTCAGGACATCTAGTGCAGATCAAAGGATCTCCCTGATAAAATTCAAGGGTTCAGACATCAAACCTCTTCAATGTCCATTCTGGCCTCTCTTGACACTCCTCCCCACAAGTACTTCCTGGCAAATATGCAAGTCAAAGGTTGTCCCTGAGGGCCTCATGAATGGCTAATCATATTTCCTGGGATGAAAGCAAATTGACAAGGTAATTGCACCCCAGATCTCTGTAGTTCAAAATACCTCCTGTCCTTTGAACTTATCCCTGGGCGGTCTTGCTGTGTCAGTTCCAGTAAGACAGTCTTTTCCTTGAACTGACCGTTCCCTTCACTTATTTTAAATGTAATAACAAAAAAATTAATGCAGCACTCGATCACTCAGAGCTGGCTGTCTACGTCACACTATCCTCCACACCTGCATGCATTTTTATACTGCTTTGTGGTATCTTTACCGGTAGTGGATTGTTACTGCCGTGCACTAATCCACCAAATGGCAAAATGTATTCCTTTCCAGATTTGTATTTGTGACTTGTGAGCACTGGTTAGGTATTGTTGTGCCTTTTTGTATGCATCCCTTAAGTGTGCAGTGCAATCTTAATCTGTCTGTGCATTTGCAGTGCACCATTAATTCTGGGAGACTGCATTTCTTGTTACACTCTCATTTCACTTCGTAAGTACTGGGGACTTTTCTGGAAACAAGACAGTAGCATTTTGTCAGCACTGGGGAATTTTCTGGACACAAGACAGTAGCATTTTGGGGATGCACATTAATTCTGGTAACTCTGTGTGTGACCACTACACTCATGTCTGAGTGTGCCATTAATTCTAGGAGACTTTGCATTTCTTGTTACGCTCTCATTTCACTTTGTCAGCACTGGGGAGTTTTCTGGACACAAGACAGTAGCACTTTGGGGATGCACATTAATTCTGGTGACTATGTGGGTGGGGTGCTGATAATATTGTTGTCACTCCGCCTTACTTTGCATTTAAGGCGGAATGACACCGCAAAGTAATAATAACAAGGCGAAGTGTGCCTTTCCTATGGGGACTCCACATAGTGAAGTGCCAACATGAAGTGGCCACTTCATGTTCACTTCACCAGTGGATTTTAAATTCACTGCATCTCTACTCAACATGGATTTGTAGAAAATAGATCATGCAGTACTAATTTAATAAGCTTTTATAGTTATGTAGGGGAAAATCTGAATAAGGGAATCCCGATGGATGTGGTGATGATGGATTTCAGTAAAGCCTTTGATTCTGTCCCCCATAAGGCCCTCATTCTAAAATTGGTAGAGATAGGTCTTGATATTACCATCATCAGATGGAGTTCACACTGGTTGTTGAGCAGAAAACAATCAGTTAGAATTCAGGGGTTTATCTCAAAAGAACTGGAGGTTGAAAGTGGGGTACCGCAGGGATCTGTACTGGGCCCATTACTCTTCTGTATATAGATAGATATATTATGGTAGCACGATAGTGCTACCATAGTTAGGGTTGAGGAGCCATTTACATGTTAAACCTAACATTTTTCACCTTAATAACTTTGCAACTGTTCAACAGATTTGCCTGAAATTTGGAATACACGATCAAGAACCATACATCTTGGGATCTGCCAAGTTTCCTACTACTCGGATATACGACTGCAGAGTTATTAAGCGTGATCTGCACGCGCTTTTACGCTTTTTTGGAATTATTTGCTCGTCCCTACAGGTTGCACGGTTTGAACGACCGGTCCTAAAACTTCAGGGAACATGTGGCCGGGGTCCCTGATGTGCCTTTTGAAGATTTCATGGAAAAATATTAAACAGTTCAAAAGTTATTCAAAAAACAATTTCCCATTATAAGTCAATGGGAAAAGTTAACAAAAAGTTTGACAGTGTCGCAAATGCACTTTTTAGTATCACAAATGGCCCTAGTAGTGTCATAAATCCACCATTTTGTTTTCACTTAGTGATCAGAAAAATGCTTGGCATTTAAATTTGGGACCCTCTAGCAACACAATTCTTTTTGTGTTTACCTAGTCGGACCCTGAGGATACTAGGCATGTCTTTATTTTGAGGTTAAACACCCTAGAAATATGTTTTTTCAATTTCTGGAAAAAGTAGTGTCACAAAGTAGTGTCATACTCATGAAAGTGTCGAAAATGCTTACGTAAGCTGTCGCAAATCACAACACTACTTTTTCAGACTATGGCCAAAATGACAGCAGTTCTTTGCCACCCTGCTGCAAATGAACAGTTAGGTCTTTTGGGCTGAAATTTGGAGGGAAGGCAGCTCACATCTCACAGATGTGCCTTTTGGTGGTTTGGTGACAAACTATTGCATGGATGCAAAGTTACAGTACTCCAAATTTGACACTTTTTCCCATAGACTAACATTGCGGCATCCGCTGCATGACAGGAATTCTTTGCCACCCTGCTGCAAAATAATGGTTTGGTCTTTTACACTGAAATTTGGAGGGAAGAAAGCCAACATCCCACAGATGTGCCTTTGGTAGTTTGGTGAAACAATATTACAGGATTCTCTTTTTTTCCCCATAGGATAACATTACGGTGTTCGCCGCGCCTTTCAGGGCCTGTATCTCGGAAACGGTGCGAGATACGGACTTTTCATGGGAAAAATGATTATCCCCTAATATGGGCTAAGTACAAAACTAGCTAGGAAGTGACCACCCAATGCGCATCCTGATGCCGGTTGGTGGGGTGGGTTGGGGTCCAAGGGGGCTTAACCCTAACACCGAATTTCCTCGCTTTTGTCACTGTGGAATAACCCTAACTGATGCATTAAATGGAGTTTTTGCCTCTAATGTGTGTATATATATATATATATATATATATATATATATATATATATATAGAGCTGATCTCAAATTGAAGAGTGGAAATAAATTAGTAAAATTTGCAGATGATGTTAAAATAGGGGAAATGGTAGATACATTTGAAAATAGGTTAAGGTTTGGTGAAGATATCCTTGCTGTGGCAGATTGGACTAAAAATAATGGGATGAAGCTGAACCTGAAGAAATGCAATATATTACACATGGGAAAGAATAATATATATCAAGACTACAGTATAAATGGGATTAACCTAAGTACATCAGAATGTGAAAGGGATCTGGGGATCTATGTTTCAAATTATTTAAAGTGAGAAACCCATAATTAAGCAATAAGGCATGACCAAGGGTTATGTTAATGGTCTGTTAATCGCCTTCGGGTGTACTGTGGCACAAGGTGTAGCTATTATAATAAAACATGTTTTTAAGCAGTGTTAAACCTTGTTCAGCATATGGCTAAGCTCTACATGTATGTTAATAAAAGATTAACATAAGGCTGTTAGAATGTTTGCAGCCAATCAGAAAGCTCCATTTCTCAGACCCTTCTTATAATAAACAGTGTTAACAGTGTTGATGCCAGTATATAACAGCTATGTAAGACCAATTCTGGATTATGAAACTCCCTGCTGGAGTCCACATTTGGAGAAAGATACAAAGTTAATTGAGAGACAACAAAGGACATTTAGAAGATTAATATCAGGTTGTAGAGGTAAACCTTATAGGGAGAGACTGGGTTATCTGAATCTATGGCTACTGGATCTAAGGTGAAAATGAGGGGATTTACTATTATTATATAACATTTTGAACAACAACAAATTAAACAGCGATTTGGAGCTGGTAAATAAGGACTACAAATGTATTTATTTATTTATTTCAGCTTGGGATTAAATACCTTTCAGCCATAGGCTTGTTTACAAAGGTTCCAGGTCAGGCATCATACAATACAGATAAGACAGACAGCAGGAATAATACATTGGTAATACAGAATCAAGTAAAAAAAGCAACAATGAATTCGTAACTGGTAGAGTAGCACTGGTTACTTCATAGATAAAATTCACTATGAGGAAGATAATAATTTTAGGTTCCCAGACAGCTTAGAAATTTGCAAGGAGATTTCAGTGTCGTTCCATCTAGAATGGAAGTAGTATATGCATGCAGGCTGGAATAGGCAGCAACAGAGTTGAGCAAATGGCGGGGGGGGGTTTAAGAGCTTGAGCAACAGTGGGGGAGTGGCAGCCAGAGTAGGGCTAGGGAGTGAAGTGAGAATAGCAGTCAGGGCATGCATTGTCAAGGGAGGCAAGGGGATCAAGAAGAGGGAGGGGATAAATAGGGAAGGAAAAGAAAGAAACTAAGGGGGGTAGAAAGCGAGGAGATGGAAGGTGGGGGAGAGGAAATGGGTGGATTGTGGGTGTGGGGTAGAGGGAGTGATAAGGGAGGGGCTAGAGTAGCATGTGGGGAATTTGTGGGGAATGTGGGGGAGAAAGAGAAGAGGGAGGGAGGGAAGAAAGGCAATGAAAATACAGGGGGATGAGTACAGGGCAAGGAAGGGCCAGAGTTAGTCAATTATGATATGAGAGGACATAATTATCAAATTAAAGAAAGGAGGTGTCAAACTGAGGCATGGAAACAAAGTTTTGTGAACAGATCAGTTAAATTATGGAATGTACTACCAAATAAAGTAGTGAATGCACCTAGTTTCCAAGTTTTTAAAACCAGGCTGGATAGAAACATTAAGGTTAGTAACTATGTTACTTCCATTGAGTAGTGGGGACAGCTGAAATGGGCAATAAGCATTCTGCTGTTTTAATTACCTAAGTATGAACCTAAGTATGATTAGGATCAGGTACAATATATGATGCTATCATCATTGAAGCAGAATAGGGTGGAGGGAGGGCTGGCATGGCTTAATAGAAGAGACTCTCTCGAAGATCTAATGTTACGATAAATTCATAACTGTTCTATCTTCTTTCAAGATATCACTTCCATTAGGCCACATCTTTGGAACAAGTCCCAAGATGCCCTTAAAAGGCAATGGGAAGACGGTACAGACTGATACATTCAAGACAGGAGGTCTTGCAGTACAACAAGCACAAAGCCAGCACATCTACAAGAGACGATGTCAAGACTGCAATGTTTAGTGAAGGTGCAGACAATGCTCCATGTGGCTGCAGCAAAAATGTCAGCAGCAGAAACATTTCCAAAACAAGTAGTGCAGAAGTGGCCATCCCTCTTGTGGAATGACCATGAACTGCACCAGGAAGTTTTGTACCATATACTTCCTATAACAAACTACAGAGGCTGTAACAGATGGCAGCAGCCAAAATTTATCTGTGGCCTTCCTCTCCTGGATCTGAGAAGGAGAAGGGAAGGGGGAAGGGGGAAGATAGTGGTGGTCCCATGGGACTGGGGGGTTAGGTCCAGGGATTGGACATGGGACACCAGGGGTCTCACACTTGGGGGGGTTACATCCTGTGGGGGAGAGGATTGAGAGGAATTTATGGGGACATAGCCAGCTGTCCTTCCTTTTTCTCCTCTCGCCCTTCCAGGATCAAGACGTTTAGCCAGCAGGGCAGCAAGGTAAGGGCCTAATAGGCCAGGGGCTATTCTGCAGGCCAACTGGTTTTTCTCAGCCTGGGGGCTGGAGAGGGTCGAGGGGTGAGAAAGTTGGGAGCATTCACCTGGCTGTGGCTGGGCTCCGGACCAGACAGGGTTTAATAAAAAACAAAACAAAACAAAAAAAAAACAGATCAACTTATGGCTATCTGTAAAAGATTAGCTGTGTTAGCACAGGATAGATAAGTTTGCCCCACATCTGTTTAGTCCTTCTAGCCCTAGCTCATGGGAGGCAATTTAGGCATGGCTAAGGCTCTGGGCCATGCACCCAGAGTCCTGTGTTCAAATTCCATGGCTCCCACTACAGTGTCTAGCAGTTAGCAGACATCCCCTCAACCCTTCTGGTGCACTGGCACTCTAAACTTGATGTTTTCTTTGGGGGATCTATCCTGGGGATCTTGCTTTGCACCCTTACCTGTGTGGTTGGATGCAGTCTTGATGCTCTCCTGGTCTGGTTGCACATCTAGCAGTTGTCTCTTCTCTGATCCTCTGCTCTAAGGGGCAGGGGCAGGGACAGGGTGAGGTGCAGAGCATCCTGAGCACCAGTCACCCTGCAGACGAGTCTTGGAGATTGCAGTCGGTGGCAACGTGGCACTTTGCTCATGTGGCAGGAAGCTCACAGCATGGATGCAGTTGACCAGGTGCTCCGAGGTTCTGGAGTGGGGGGGGTTGGCGGCTGTGTCTCGCAGGCAGTCTCAGCCTCTCTTCTTCCCTGGCATGCTCGTGAAGGCAAGGTGATGCTCCGAATGAATGGGGCAACACTAGGCAGGCAGGGAGATGGTGCACAGTTCCCTACTGGGACAGGATGTGGGTGCAGTGTTCTTCGGGCCCGTGGGTATGGTGTGGGCCTCAGGAGGAGTCCCACAAGAATGAGGCTGGGTGCTGGTTGGCAGCTTCATTCTCGCGATGCCCTCAGCAGCCATCTTGGGTATGGCAAGACCTACAATGATGGCCGGGATATCAAGGGAGTTTTGTCGGTCCTCTTGGAGGGTGGAATGTGGATCCCCTTCACCATTTGCAGCCATCAGGTGGCTGGTGCAGCAGTTCCCATTCCTTGAGAGGGCCTGCATACCATGGCAAGGCACCATGTTTTAAGGATGAGTTCCTCCTTTCACTCACACAGCCCTGGATCCCATTGCAAGGGCGTGTCCCTCAGTCCTTGGTCAGGTTAATCACGTCCCAAAAAAAAAAAAAAGAAAAGAAATGTTTTTTAAATTAGAAACCTTTAACCCTAGCAGGGCCACAGACTGATATATCAGTCCAAAATTTTGTTACGTTCTAATTCTGTTGGCAGCATAAGGGTTAAGAAGCTCCTCCTTTGCCATCAGTCTAGCTAGACAGTATGCAGATCCCAGAGACACTGGTTCCTGGTCAAGGATTTTATATATTCAGCTTCACTAGCTGTCCATAGAAGCCTCATTTGGTGAGGCTGTGCTCATAACTGGGGGGGGGCAGAAGGGGAGACGTACGATTGCCAGCCCTTCCTTTTGGGCCACCCCTGGGGAGCCAGATGAGATGGAGTCAGCTGTCATGGCAGGCCATGGGATGGATCAAAACAAACCAAAAACAAGAAATAGGTATCGAGGTTTGAGGTGCTGGAGGCCACACGTTGCACCATGCCGGCAACCCAGGTTTGGGAGCAGACTTAGGTCGCTGGTGGGTCAGCTGGGGGAGATAGGCTTGAGCGTCCCATGACAGCTTGCCTTCTCCGGGGAGGGACAGGCCAATGCCTGACACTTGCATGACTCCGAGCGGTGGCTCAGAGTACTGCAAGCCCCACTAGATGGGGATGGTGGTCGTTGTACAGCATGGACATTGGTGCCTTGTGCCATGACATCAGGGGAGTTGCATGCTGTACAGGGAGGGTAGAAAAAAAATGTAAAATAGCCTACCACCACCAGGGAGATGGGGAACTGAGACGTGCCCATAATTTACCTGCTCCCACCCGATGGACCCTAGACCACCGAAATGTAAGTAACGGGCATCTGGAACCCCACCTCATCCCCTCCCGGGGGGTAAAACTGCAGCTTCATGGGGCTTGGGGGGCTGTTTGGGTTGGGTTGCAGGCAGTGGGATGTCTGATGTCTCCCCTGATGGGTTGGAGGTGGCAGGTTGGGAATAGGTGGAAAAAAAGATAAAAAAAAAAGAAGTAGGAAAAGATGTATACTAGGGGGAGCAGGGTATCTGCCCTACATCATGCAATGGGGTGTGTGTGTGCAAAGGACTGGATGGGCAGCAGCTTCCTGCACTCACTGGTCTTGGTGGAGCTGTGTGGTTTTTGCTCACTGGTCTCTGGGGTTGGGGGGGCCTTTAGTGTTTTTCAGAAACATGGCAGCCTCCACCAAAGGAAGCCATCGTGAAGGCCACCAAAGGCCTAGAAGCACAGCTTAGAAAGATGTACAGGAAGAAAGGTGCAGCATGGCTTGATGCCTGCCTGGAAGGGCTGGAAGGCCTATCAACATTGAAGAAGTGGCTGGCTAGGGGTCCTGCGGCACCTCTGGCCAAGATACCCAGAGCACCTGGGAGAGGTAAACATGGGGAACAGGTAAGACAGGTCACTGATGGTGAAGCTCTTCAGGTACTTGAGGTGACCCTAGGTTGTGGGGAACAGGAATTAGAGGAGCCTCAGGACGGTGACAGGGAGTTGGTGGATGCTCCGGCAGAGGTGGTGCCGATCAGGTGGCAGGCTTCCACTGGGTGTGAAGCAGCTCTGGGGGACACCCTGGAGGCTGGACTAGAGCATTCAGGTTTAGGAGTGAAACAGGACAGGCTACTGGATCTGATGGTGGCAGTGGTGGAGAAGGCAGTGGGGCAAGAGCCAGGTGCAGGGCCAATGGTCACTGCTGCCCCCTTCCACTGATGCTCCGCTTCCCCAGCCTAGCTCCTATACAGGGATAGATAAACAGCTGGGATCTTACCTTATGGATAAAGTTAGGCAGCAAATTCGGAAAAGGGAGTACATGGACAAGTTCTCCTTGTTAAACAGGCCAGTGGAGCAGGATCAGAAAAGAAGGAAAAAGGTGAGGAAGCTGATAAGAAACCCTTGAATGGTGCCTTGTACCTTCGAGAACTGGATTGCAGCCTTTCCCATTTTCGAGGGTACCATCTTGCAGATGGAAAAGGACCAAAGGCTGGGCCTGTTCACTTATCAGAATAGGATCACTCTCATGCACCGGAGGAAGGGGGAGCATGGCGTGGCTACAGTATGATGAGAAGCTTAGGAGGTGGAGACAGGAGGACAGCATGCTGGGTTGGGGTGCAGTTAACATGACCCTCCTGATGGACGTCATGCACAGAGGCTCCACACTGACAGTGGCTTGCCCCTGCAGCCAGCCTCACAACAGAAGGTGGGGGGATGACCCCATCACAGGCTTGCTACGCCTGCAGTCAATCAAAGTGTACTTGGCTGTCATGCCATTTTCGCCACATCTGCTTGGCCTGCCTGTCTCAGCTTCCCTTCATCCAATGTGCATCCCTGTGCTCCTCAAGAGGAGTATTCCTGGGGGATAACAGAAAATCTGGGAGGCCACAAGGTAGCAAACCTGCCCGCCCCAGTAAGGGTGGACAGGATTAGCCCATGGCTGAGCCAGCACCCATACATGGAGGCAGCCAAGCTGCTGGAGGAGGGGTTCATGGTGGGTTTTAGGATCCAATACGATGGCCCAAGGTGGGAGCCAGGAAGCCAGGAACCTGAAGTCCACCAGGGATCACCCTCAGATAGTCCAGAAGAAGCTGAAAAAAGAAAAGTGGTTGGGGAGAGTTAGCAGGCCATTCAGTACACCTCCCAGTCCATCCCTTATGGTATCACCCATTGGTCTGGTCCCAAAAAAGACAATGAGGGAATTCATAATGAGAAATCATTCATCATACTCAAAGGTAATTCTGTGAATGATCATATTGACCCACAGTTCAATTAAGAGTCATTCGACAGGACGGTTGAGGTAGTATGGGGGGGTCTGCCCCTGAGCACACATGGCCAAGGCAGACATAGAGTCAGCATTCAGGTTGTTACCCATGCACCCAGATGACAAGGAGCTGCTGGCCATGCAATTTTAAGGGTGGTATTATGTAGACAAATGCATGTCCATGGGGTGTGTGGTGACCTGCGCTGTGTTTGAAAAATTCTGTAGTTTTCTGCACTGGATAATGGTCGGGGAATCAGGAGGTAGTCCACCTTCTTGATGACTTCCTCTTCATTGGCCTGAGGGGATGACAGAGTGCAAGTACACACTAGAAACATTCATGGTCATTTGTTGGGATTTTGGCATGCCCCTGGCATCAGGACAGGTAGAAGCCCCGACCGGGGTTTTGACTTTTCTGGGAATAGAAATCGACAGCCGCAAGACAAAGTCTCAGTTCTGAAGCACTTGGTGAACACCATGGTGGTGCCCCAGAAGGTGACTCTGCAGCAGCTACAACAGCTGGTCGGGCACCTCAACTTTGCATGTTGGGTCATCCCTATGGGTCGCACCTTCTTAACACAGCATCGCCAAATTGGGCAGATGGTGCACAAAACCTCACCATAGGCTATGGATCACGGGGCAATTTCAGGAAGACCTACAGGTGTGGAGGATCTTCCTGAGTCATTTCAATGGGGTGGCTCTGTGGCAGACCATCCATGGGGGGCAGCCTGTCCAGCTGTTCATGGATGCCATGAGGTACCTAGGGTTCATGGCATATTTCCAGGGACAATGGTGCGCTGTGAGCTGGCCCAATGAATGGTCAAAGGCAGGGCTGCACACTAACATTACGCCACTGGAATTCTTCCCCATAGTGGTGGTACTGTGTCTTTGGGGCCCTCAGCTGAGAGATCAGAAGGCCTTATTCAGGTCAGACAACATGGGGTGGTGCACATCATCAGTAGGCAGCTAGGGCTGAGGGTCAGTCTGTCTATCTATCTATCTATCTATCTATCTATCTCTATCTATCTATCTATCTATCTTTTTTATTTTAATTCCCTCACACTCTCAGCTGAACCAGCCCTCCCTTGCTGTACCCTGACTTATTTAATAAAAGCAGACTGGGTGCCCACTCCTGGTACTGCTTGCTCATCCTCTCCCTTCCACATCCCATGTTCCACCCCCCTCCCCATTTACAGTTAGTGACACTGAAGTGCCCACCCCCAGTGCGACCATGAGGTATAAGCCAACACTGGGGTGCTCAATCCTTGAACCAGTAAAAAAGAAAGTAGCCCCTCATCAATCTGAAGCTACAGACTCCCATCCACCCCACCCTGACCCACCACTTTTCACCTACCACCCCAACACCCCACACACACACCCTCACTCATCTGAACATGTCCCATGACTTAGATCCACTTTCTGATCCAAGGGTCACATCTTGCTGCTGGAATCGGTGACTGCCATATGAGAAAATAAGGTAAGTCCTGTTTAACAAATGTCAAGGAGTTTTGAACTTTTAGTCTTAACTTTTGCATTTTTCAATATTTTTTCATCAGACATTCAACATGGCCTTTTTGGGACCCAACCTTTTGAAGAAGGGAGGTGAAATTCTTCAAATCTGTCTCAACTGGTGATTTTGTGGTTGCTGCACAAAATCTCCTTTCAGGCAGGATTTGAAAATGTACACCAACCAGGTTCATGAGGTTGGGTCATGAAAAGGCTATGTTGAAAATCTGATATAAAAATAATGTAAAATGACCAAGTTATGAGTGAACATTGATTGAAATATTACAATTTTCACTTATAGCTTCACTAATTTTAAGTATTTCCCACCAAACTTTCAACATAGCCTTTTTGGGACCCTGCCTCATAAACAGTGCAGTAGAAATTTTCCAAATACATGCCAAACGGTGATTTCACAGTCACTGTGCAAAATCATGTTTCATGTTGGATTAAACATTTTCACCTATGGGGTTCATGCTGTAGGGTAATAAGAAGAGTATGTTGAAAATTTGATGTAGAAATATGATAACATGACCAAATTATGAGTGAACATTGAAACAATTCAGCCTTCATTTATAACTTTGCTCATTTTCAATATTTTGACTCCAAAGCTTCTACATACCTATTGTTTCATGCCACCTCTTAAATGTGAGAAGTAATGCTTTTTATATCATGGATGAGATGTGTTTTTACATTTATGATGCAAAATTACATTTCAGCTATGTGATAGGGTGGGTGACCCTACCCCAGTTGGAAAACTGTAGTGATAGTTAAAGCAGCTCAGCTTTAACAAAGTTTACCCCATGATGCTAAATTAGGTATACGTATAGCATGCAGCAGTTCCTGGAAGTAAAATAAAGTTGTAGTTACCTTTTCCTTCCTCTGTATAAGTCTGTTGTATTTTATATTTTGTTTTATCTTTGAGCCTTGCAAGCTGGCCACTATCCGGGTAGTCTTCAAACTAGTTCATGTTCAGCAGTCCCCCCCCCCACCCAAAGAATGTGGCATGCTGGTATATAGAGATCACCATAAGAAGTATTACATGAGGGCTTTGCTTTTAAATAAGAGTAAAATAAACTGCCCAAGGGGTGTAATCTGCCAGCTAACAAATGAATAAAGCTCTCCTTGCTGTAGAAACTCTGAGCATGGCAGTTTGGCTATTTAATGGGAGGATGCAACCCCCCCTCCCAGTATAAGTGTAACAAAGTGCTGAGCAGTAAATCCAGGCAAATATACATGTGCTAAATAATTTGCTGTTTGTAGGCTGCTGCTGATTTTAGGAAGCAGTTGAGACTATATTTCTGTGAAACAAAACATGATATAAGGAAGCATTTGATAGCTTTAGAAAAAGAGATGTGTATAAACTATAAAAGTACATGCAGGGTAACAGTTAGAGGTTGAGTTCATCTCTAGAAGAATCTATGCATTTTAAAGGTTGTTTGTGCCTGGAAGCTGGGAGTTCAGAAGCTCCTGGGTCTGTTTCTGTTACTGCTGCTATCTCAGCAGCTGCAGCCATTTTAGAAAGCTGTTCCCTTTGGGAAGGGCTGGCCCTTAATTGCATTATTATATAGTGAAGGCTTGGGTCTTGTCCTGCCAGGAAGTGACTAGTTTAGAGGGATGAACTTTCTGAAAAGGATATTTGTTCGTATTTTCTTGTGTTTATGCTTTTGTAAGGGGTTTAGCATTGTGTAACAATTGCCCCTATATATGTATCCTGTACATTTCCTTGAAAATAATGCAGTTGTGTGAATTATAAATCTGGTATTCCTCTAATTGTTTAATAGAACATGACTGATAAATCATGTGACACCTGAGCTGTATATAAGGGATGCTTAGGTAACCTACAGTTAGTTTTTACTTTGGGCTGAGAAACAGAGAGGAATCTCAGTGAGAAACAGTGTGGAGCCAGAGAAGCAGTCAAATGTTTTATTTATTTTTTTATTTTATTTATTTTAGTTGTTTAACCAGGTATAGCACACTAACTAAGCTGAAAGCTTTTTTACAGGAGTGACCTGGGAGCACAAGGAGGTTAAGTGACTTGCTCAGGGTCACACAGTATGCAAGTGGAAGCTGTGGGATTCAAACCCAGGTCAGGTCTGCTGGATGTCACCAAATTCGCAGCTCAGAGCCTTAGACCACTGCGCTATACTGCCTCCTATGTGGGAGGCAGTATATGTGAGAGAGACATGCAGTGTTGAATTACTGAGATCCTGGTTACCCAAAGGTGAAGGTTAGGCAAGCTTAAGGTGGAGCTCAGGTTGAAAGTCCTGTAAAGCTTAAAAGCAGGGAGGAATCACTGTGGCCTGGGATTGGCCCTGGACCTCCAAAGGTCAGGTTTGGGCTACCTGGATGCTAGAAGCTGCTCACCTGGAATTTACCAAAGGGAGAGGACTCAGACTAGTGAAGCTGCAGAGGCCTGAGTGGGCAGATACTCAGACTGCAGAGGAACTTGCAGAAACCCAAGGGGTATTGGCAGGGTGACCATACCATGCAATGGGTTCATTTCCTGGTCTCTAGAGGGCATTGTAAGGTCCAACTGCAGTGTTCTAGTGAGAAGTCTCCTAGCTAAGCTCCCAGCCCATTTTCTTATAGTAACCTGACAAAAGTTTACATCTGAAAATGCCATCTGTACAAACCTGCAATAAAACAGCACCTCAGCGTGTTTTACATGATATTTTATGATTCCTGCTGTCTTCCTGAATTGAACTCCATGACAAGCTAGTGTTCTATAAATGCCAAATGTCATTTTTATAAGTGAGAGTCATAAAACAACTACTTTGAAATTTTGGGATCAAAATAAAAAAAAAATTATAATTATTAAGAAATTATGTGTAGTGCCAACTTTTACCCCAGCTGGTAGGGCTTTGCGATCCCATGCAGGTGGGCTGAGCTCAGAGACCAGCTCATTGAGTAAGCTGGATGAACTGAGGCTGTAGGGACAGCATTGTCATGTGACACCAGCTCCCATGAAGGGAAGATGCAGGATTATCAACATGGGATCACATACAAAATAATAAAGGAAACTCTTCTTTTGGCATAGGGTCCTGTACCTCTGCACCCATGGGTGCCAGTGGGCTGTGTGCTTTGGCTGAGAGATGGACTCTTTCCCCTGTGCATTTTTATCTGTGGCCACATGGAAGCACAGACCCCAGAGGGCCAGCACTTCCGCAGCATGCCACACAGACCCGTAAATACTTGACATCCATTGCTGCATGGAAATGTAGGTTCTGGAGGGCCCTGCACTTCCATGGGCAGATGGAATCTTCCTTTGGTGCAGGGTCCATAGGGCCCTATGCTTCTTCAATCACAAGAGTCCATGGGGTGCCCTTGATTTGTAGCACCCTATTGCAGCGGTATCTGTAGACCTCACCAAGGCCTTCAATCTAGGTAATCATACACTGTTGTTGGAAGCCTTGAAAGAAGTTTATTTTTCTGGGGATGGGATTACTTGTATGGAGGGGTACCTGACTAATAGGGAACATAGGACTGTGATTGCTCGAAAGTGTTACGAGTTCCATCAAGTCACCGGTGGGGTGCTGCAAGGCTCAATTTGGGGCACACTTTTGTTCTCCTTATTTATGAATACAGCCCCAAATTCCTGTCTTGGGTCCGAAATGATCTTATACATGGATGACACAGTAATTTTTAAATCTGGGCCTAATCATGATCAAGCTCTAAATCTTGTCCAACAGGACTTTGCATCATTCCAAAGATGGCTGATTTCTCTGGAGTTGGTCTTTAACACTGGTAAAACAAAAGTTATGGTCTTCTCTGGTAATAAGATGGCTCGGGACATTAATGTACAAATACATGACCTTAAGGGTAATAAGATAGAGTTGTGGATAGTTTTAATTATTTAGGGGTTGCCCTTGATTCATATCTTTCATTTGTCCTCCACGTTAGTAAAACTATTAAAAAGTCTATCAAAAGTTAGGAATGTTGTTCAGTGCTAGATCCTTCCCTATTCCTGAGTCCCGTAGACTTTTGGCTCTTAGTTTTCTGATAGTGCATTTGACTATTGTTTAATGGTTTGCTCTGGAACTAATGAAAAAATGTTTCAGAAATCCCAAGTAACTTATCATAGTATCTTATGTTTTATGACAGGTCTCCCTCTCAAAACCCATCATTGTGTTCCATATAAGAAAGCAAACGGTCCATCCCTGATAAATAGGGTTAACATAAAGATGGGAACTTTTGTCTTTAAGGGAATCAGAGGTCTTCTTATCCTTAGTTTTTAGTCATTTTTTTACTAAAACTAAACATTCTCATGGTACAAGGTCTCAGACACAAGGACAGCTAAGGTTCCCATATTATAGAAAGACAATTGGTCAAAGATTTGTGGTATATAGGGCTATAGCCTTCTTTAATGGCATTCCATCTGCTCTAATTAAAAGTAGAACTGTATGGTCCTTTAAAAATAAGTTTAGAAAATGGCCTTATACTGAAATTGACTGCTGTTGTTCTTAATCAAAGTTGTTTAATCATGTTTATTATACTTATTTTGTATTTGTTGTTGTAGTATGTTCTGTCAGAGTGTATGTTTTTATGTGAAACTTGTCGCTTGAGAAAACAGGCAATTTGCTCATCTTGCTAACAAGTATAAAAAATTAAAAAATAAATGAAATGGTGTGCATATTTATAGAACTTGCTCAAACAGAAGAGAAAAATAAGTGAATGCCTTAGCTGGGACTTGAGCCCAGGCTGCCCGGAATACCATTCTGGTTGCACTACCAGCTGTGCCACCAAAGCAACTGGAATCTGGGACATCTGCATTCACACAGCAGGATGCTGTAAAAATAATAAACTGAAAGCAATAAATGAATGGTTGAGGAAGTGAACCTTAGAACAGGGTATTAAGCATACAGTGTCAGTGGCTCAGTAGGTAGCACACTTGCCTCTAAGGCCGGAATATCAGAGGGCTGTAGGTTCAGTTCCCACATCTGGCACTTGGGTTCATATCCCAGTACTGACACTGTAGTGCAGCATGAGAGGAGTGCTGCACTTCTGAGATGCCGTCTTTCAGATGAGATATTAAACCGAGGTCCCATCTGCTTGGATTGGTGGTAGTTCAGGTGGATGTTAAAGATCCCATGGCACTTATCGAAAAGAGTAGGGGAAAATTTTATTGAAAGTAAACTGAACAATCATTACAAACAAATATAAACAACATCACAACATACAGCAAAATATAATCATAAATCAGCAGTGCAATAAGAATAACCCAAAATATCAGAAATTATTAACAAATCATCCAATTTTATCTTTCATGAAAGGAACATCCAAACATCTAAGTTTCCAAATGTCTGCTGGCATATGTTGTTGTTCAAAATAATATTGTTTACAAAGTTCAGTTTTTATAATATGAACAACTGTTCCTGGGTCTTGTACGACTTGCTGCATTAAAAATTGACATCTCACTTGCCTAAGAACAAACTTGATAAATGGTAATACAAGGCGAACTATATTAATAGACAAACCTAAATCTAGTATACTAAACCTCCCACCACTTCAGGATAAGTTAGTCTCTCCCAGTTAGATTGATTCCATTTTATTGCTAACAACTGCCATACTTTCTGTACAAAAGGGCAAGTAAGTAAGACATGTTGCATAGATTCTTCTTTTTCTATGCAACATTGTCTTGGGCAGAATCTATCTTCATATTATTTATGCTTTGCATTTCCCGTCATGTTCAAACGACTGTGTGCACTTAACCAAGTGATATCCCATAATCTTGGTGGAATACATGGATTTATTTAACTTTAAAAATTGATTAGCGTTTTGCTCATAAAAGTGCTAAATCTTTGTGAAAATGCATAGCTCTTGCCTCACTGTGTTTAACAAACACAGCACTTCTAGAAAATCTATATAAATACTTTCTGTACAGTTAGTATCATCCCAAGAAAAAAAACTGCTAATCAATTATTTAAAACCCTGGAATACTAGGATCTTTTAAAGTGTCCAACAAATTTGATTCATATTTAGAGTCTACACCCTGAAATATTACCTGTGAAACAAGGATTTATACATCATCTTATTTGAAGATGATGTAAGTACAGTTAAAGACACTTTCCACAATTTCATTTTCCCCAAAGCTGGAATAAAAAACACACAGTTAGTCTTAACTTCGGCATTCAATATTCCCTGCTCTTTCCATTTATGATATATAGGTCTCAACAAATGGTCTGCAAAAGGGACCCACACTGCAAGTTGTGGTTTGGACAGATTCAATAAATTATGGTGAAAAAGTATAGTAAAGAAAAACAGTATGGAATTGGTCAAGTTCAAACCTCCTTTATCTATGGGAAGGTACAAAATATCCCTCTTTATTGGATTCAACCTACAACCCCACATTATCTGAAATACCAAGCTCAAAAGACATGTTTCCAAATTCCTATGCAGTGGATAGACTGAACTTAAAAACAAAAAAATTGGTAAAAGATAGGTTTTGGCTATCATGACTTTATTTTTTTCATTTGATTCCATGACTTCCAAATAGCCACTTTAACAGACGCTTCTTTCAGCTTTTTAGTCCAATTAAGCATACTGTTATCATCTTTCCCAAACCAAATACCCAAATATTTGAAAGACTTATGCAACACCACAATATCATGCCAGACCTTTTTGTCAGAAGAGGTCCTTCCTAAAGGATAAATTACACTTTTATTTCTATTCAGGCTTGCACCTGTAGATTGAGAAAGTTCATCTAATAAGGGCAATACATTCTCTCCTGACCTTTCATCTGCCACCAATACACAGATGTCATCTGCATAAGCAGTAACACATACCTCCTCTCCCCCCTTGTGGTTGTATACCTTTCACTTGTGGGTCTTGCTGAATGAAACATAATACAGGATGCAGACAAAAACAAAAAGTAGTGGACTAAATGGACATCCCTGTCTTACACCCCTGGATATAGAAATATATGCTCCAAGATGGCCATTTACCATTGGAATTGCGAAAGCATGAGAATACAGTGTGGTTATCCATTGCACAAAGTGTTCAGAAATACCATAGGCCCTAAGGACATGAGATATACTGTATAAGAATGGGGGACTTTATCAAAGGCCTTTTCTTGGTCTAAGGCATAATATAACCTTGAAGGTGTTCCTCTTTACCCTGTTCTACAAGTTCAATTATTAACAGTAAATTATGCTGTATGGACTGCCCTGGTACTGTACATGTTTGAGCTGATGAAAGTAATTATGAAGTCAGAGGCAATAGGTGAAAATGCAATACTTTCGTTAATATTTTATAATCCGAATTTAAGAGACTTAATGATCTCCAATTGTCAATGTTAATTATGTCACCTTTCTTGTAAACCATTATTTGCACTGCTGTACAAAAGTGAAAATCTAACTCTAAAGTTAATAAAACCCAGTTGAACACTACTTTCAGAATTTGTACTATTAATCCTTAAATGTTTGGTAGAATTCAGCTGGTAAACCATCTATACCTGGGGGCGTATTCTTTTTTAGACATGTAATGGCCTATTTAAGTTCTTGATCATTAATGAGTTCAGAAAGAATCATTAATAAATCAGAAGGTACATTAGGTAACACAAGGGAGAATAGCATTTTATGTGTCCGACCCTCTTCTAGTGGAGAAGATGTGTACATGGTCTGCAAGTATGTTGACACTGCATCCAGGATACTTGGGCAATCTTTAACTATCACACCAGTATATATGGCAGTAGAGGACATAAACATGCATTTGCCCTCTGAGAACTGATTATAAAGGGATCTCCAAATCCTGTTTTCCCCTGGAGTACAAATGTTATGTTTGTGCAACAGAGCAGTAGCTCTATTATACTGCAAAACTAACATCTCCTTTTTTACATTTAGAGTCTGCAATGTTAAAGGGATATGATATAGGTTAATACTAGAATACATCTTACTCAGCTGCATACCTGACTTCAGGTACTTTCTATACCTTTCCTGACATTTGATTAAGGAGTATTTCTGAAAAATACTCCTCAAGCTAGTTTTAATGATTTCCCACCATGTACTCATGTTTTCCATCAACCCCGCTACTTACATACTGGCCCTAAGAAATTCCGTCTGCAAATACTTCTTAGGTAGAATTGCTGTATTTAATTTCCAGTACCCCTCCCTGTATGTTGGACCATTAACTGTGCCTAAGGTAACCATCAAGATAACATGATCTGATATTTCAAAATGGATCAATTGTGCTTTTTCTACCCCTATATTAAATTTAGTAAACACAAAATCGATTCTAGTGGAAAGGGAACCTCAGAAATATATATATGACCTCCTTCCTTATGAACCACTCTGTAAGTATCTATCAACTGGTTTTGGGACAACAATTTGAGGAAAAAGTTTGTATCACAATACAGTTTGGTCATTTTAGCACCTCTATCACCTATATCCATGACATAATTAAAGTCTCCACCCAAATTACTGGTTTGGAGGTGAATAAATAGGGGTTTAATCAAACCAAACAACTCCGTTCTTCCTTTTTTTCTCTAGGAGGGGCATACGAATTTATCAATCTCCATCCTACATTCTCATATATAAAGTCCATTATTAAAGCTCTCCCCAAAGCAACCTCAATCAATTTCAAAATCCTGACAGTATCCCCTTTGAATAGAATACCTACCCACTCACAAACATCGGTGCCAAAAGAAAAAAAAGATGGTCCCCAACATGACAGTTGTTGTGCTGATTTGACTAAGGAGGTAGTATTTAACCATGTATCCTGTAAAAGCTAAACATCACAATTTAACTCTTTAAACACTGAAAGAGCAAGGAAATGTCTTTTTGGATTTTTTATACTGTTGACATTTACGGTAGTAATTTACAACCGTGGGTTTAAGGAAGACATCAGGGAAGTGTGTTATAAGATTCAGGGTGGTTTCTTTACTCTGGTACTTCTACGTACTTGGGATTTAACCCGGGGTTCACCACTCACTAAGGGGTACTTATCCTGGGATTCACCATCTGTGTCAGAAGAGGGAGGGGCAAGGGAAGAGGCTTCAGAATCTCCACCAGGTTTAGAATCCTGTGATTGAGGCTTCAAGATTTCATATTTATTTGAAAGCAAGTCCCTCGTCTTTCTCTATTGAAGCTTTGGCCACCTTAGATTTGGGTTTAGTTTGTTTCAAACTCCTTTGGTTTCCCACACTTTTGGCTTGGGAGGCATTTCAAAAGGGGGTATCCTCCTGTACCAAAGGGAGGGTCACCAAACCATTCCTGGGCATCTGAACCTCTTCTAAAAAAAAAACCATCCTGGGCTCCTGATGGGGGTCGCTTTGAAATGTCTACAGTTGAAGGAGAAGGAGGGGGGAGGTGGGGCAGGATCTGCAATGGTCTCTGGGGAAGATTTTTCCTGAGGCTGGGTCCTTCTTTTGGACATTTCCTTTTTCTGGGCATCTTGTATGATGCTATCTTGACTTTTACTATTTGTCCAGTTATGGGTAGCCCATGGACAGGATCTATAGTTATGCCCAAAGTCATTACATAAATTACACTTTGACTCTGCCTGACACTCAGAGCTATGATGTCCAAAATCAAGGCAAAGGTTGCATCATAACCTGCCACACGTGAAGCCAAAATGTGTAAGGGCTCCACATTTGAAACATGCCTTAGGTTGTCCCAGATAAAAACAATGCCCTCTTTCAGTAACCAGGAATATACTGTTAGGTAAATGTACTGGTCCAAGGTTATTATTCCTTAAATGTACCTGAAACACCCACCCCCCCATTCCGTATGTATTCTTCATTGAAAATAGGTGAGGGGGAAACCCAATACTTCACAGCGTTTTTGAAACCAAAAAACAATATCATGTACTGAAACTGATTCGTTATGAAACAACACAGTCACTGACTTAATAGTTGGTTTTGTTAAGGGGATAACTTTAAAAGGCATCCAAAATTCTGTATATTTTAGAACATCCAATTTAGATCAAAAATAATCTAAGCTTTGAGGAGTGACACAACTTATATCATAAACCATAGATCCAGAAACATGTATAAGAGCATGAATTTCATTACAGAAAAAAACATATTGCTCTTTAGCAAAGTTTTCCCCATGTATAAATGGTCAAGTGCTAAATCCAGCCCACCCTAGTACTCTAAGCGCACTGCATTTCCCTGCTGCAAAGGAGATGGGGAACCTGAAAAAGGATCTTTATGGTGAAAAGTCTCCCATGTAGTATTCGCTTGGTGAGAAAAGTCAGATAAAGGTCCTGTATGCTGTGGCGAATCAACAACTGAATCACCCCACTCCATATGCTTAGGGACTGTGCCTTCAGACTCAGAGGAATAAAAATCAAGTTGGGCCATGTCACAAAGCTTTTCGCTAACATCAGGGTTTGGGAGTTCATTTCCCCCTTGTCTAACCCCTGTAGTTTCTGATTCTGTGAGTGTTACTGGGCGTTGGCCATGTATGGCACTGTGGGCCAGGTCAGGAACCCAGATGCCAGCTTCACCTTGCTTCCAACCTGCATTAAGCAGGGAATGTTCCGGTGAGGTTACCAAGCATTTACTCAAGGGTAGGGGAGCATTATCATCAGTTCTACCTTTCCGTAAGGAAATACCACTTTGCTGTTTTTCAACCGGCTGGTTCGCATGAGAGGAAAATATACTCACAGACTCTCGCTGAAGTTCTGATGAGGCATCCAGAATGCCAGAAATATCAGACCATGACTCAGATGTCAAAATTGGAGCTTCAATGGGATTGTCTGCCAAAACGCTACCCTTTGATGGCAGCGCATCATTCAGCTGACTCACACAACTAGCCGATTGATTTCCATCCATATCGCCCTTTGGAAGTTCAGCCTGAATCAACTTTGCAGCATCCCTGATAAAGTCAGTATCAATACAGTCTCTCTGTTCTTCAACAGAAATAGCAGAGAGCTTACTTGGTGATTTTTCATCCATTTAAAAACCATCTGTTTTTAAACAAAGGTGCTGATTTTGTTGAAAAATGCTGTCTAGCTACACTGCATCTGGTCCAAGCAAACCTTTTGTTGCACATTGTGTCGTCAGAATTGATTCAGCCATAAATTCTCCCATTTCTATACATTGTGGTAGCAGTACAGTGGTCTCCAAAGCTGGACCTGAAGGCAGGGAGACCTGCTGTCCCTCAGGTACACCAGCAGAATGAACATCCATGACATCAGCCTCCATGGTAGCAGCACCCCCACTGACAGAGTAAGGGAACTTTTTTATTAAACAAAAAGAAAAGTGTACAATCAAATCAATAATTAATTTCTCACTACACAATACATAAACAGCTGTCCAACGTGCAAGATCAATAATACAAGCTGATTTTCTATTTACAATCATATTTACAATACCATGTAGCAGAATATATATATTTTTTTTGAACAAGAAAAAAAACAGTTTAAAACAAACATAAAAGGTGTACATAAATTCATCACCTTCACCCAAAACCAAACCTTTTAACCCTTCAATCCTTGAATTATTAATCCAAAATCCACTCACAATGTTTTCAGTATTTTTTGTGCATAACCCTTGGGAGCTTGGATTCATCAGTGTGATAAATAGCTTGCAATTGTGTTTGAATTTGACACAAAACTTGTTCTACAGTATAAGATTTCTGCTGCAGCAAAAGTGCACATCATACTTGCCATAAGTAAAACCTACAAAAAGCAAATATGAGTCGTAATGTGCTAGGATCATATGAGGATAGGTTATAATTAAAGGCACCATACACTAATGTTTCATAGGATATGGGGAACAAATACTTGTCTTTCCATTTGTGCAATAATAGAATTCATACGGATGCACTGAATGGGCATTCTATGAAAAAATTATGCATTGCTTCCAGAGTTTCAAGGCAGGTATTTGGGACACATTCTCTCCTTCATGGATTTGTGTTTATGGTTGCCCCAAACACTAAAGTGCCCATGGCATGATAGCCATGTGACATCCCATAGTTTCAAGTGAACTCTATGGTCAGTGAGCTGCTGAAACACTAAGTTAGGGTCTATACTATTTCCTTGTGGATCTTTAATCGGGGGCTCAGAAAATTATTTAATATATAATGATACATCTGTTTTCTTGTTGATGTGAGTAACTTACCTGAGGAAATATGCCACTGGCAAATTTTGAGAAATGCTGGGATCATATACAGTAAAGGGACATATTTCCTGAAGTTTCTAGGGAGCTCAAAAGGCTCCTGATGCCATACCAAAATTAGAGGAATGGTTAGATGTTTAAATATGGAATACCAGAATGGCAAAGAGGCCAATAAAATATGCAATTTGCCATGTGAAAAAAAATAAGGCATGAAAAAAAAAAATATGGGGTTTATCATCCTCATTCCCCCAAAACAATAGTCAGGGTAGGTATATTGTCTTTTGACAAGGTTTAACCTGCTGCCCCAAAATCCATGGAAGAACACACTGTAGACTTTGGCCGCTAGTGCCAATGGCAATGGGTATATTGAGGCCATGTATAAGAAGTGGGGCAGAATGAGCATTTTTATTAAAAGTACTCTTTTCCTTTTGGTTATGGATCTACCTTTCCAGGGCATTATTGTCCTATTTGCTCTTTCAATGGCCAGCATCCAATTATGGGAAAAGTCATAATTACTACCAAAAAAGAGCCCCAATATTTTAGTAGGGCCAGTAGCCACAGGTATCCCAGATAAGAGACTGCCTTGTGCAGGTGCTGACTCTGACGGTATGTATAACACAGAACTTTTGTTATAATTTAGCATCGACCCAGACTGATTTTCAAAAGTAGTGATGATTGCTGTCAGATCAGAATCTCTGAGAGAGGGAGTCGTACAAATGCATAGATCATCTGCATAGGCTATAATGTCTGGCAGTGGTGCCCCTGTTGGTAAGAGTATGTGTGGGATTCTGGGGTGCTGCAAAATCTTTCGCAGTAGCGGATCTATTTGAAATGCATACAGTATGGGGCTTAAAGGACAGCCTTGGCGTACCCCTCTTTGCCCTAAAAATGGTGACCCAGGGGAGTTATTTATACAAGGTAGGGTTGCCACTGGTCATGTTTTTTACCTGGTCATCAGGTTTTCAGGGTTCCTGTCAGGTAATACAGTTTTGCTCTGTGCTGGTCAGGTTTTTGAGCCATTTTGAGTGCTCACATACTTTTGAAACAGATTTTGTTGTATCATGCATTGTTTCAGCTGCATGGCCAGATTACAAACAAGTTCTGTTGTCAGTATAGCCCTTTGTTTGTGAAAGCAGTCAAACTGAGAGGTGTAAAGTATGGCCATTATCACCATTAGCACTTATTTAACCTAATCATTTCCACTACATCTTAAAGTGGCATAGCACCGAAGCTGCCCCCACCTTTTGTAACAGTAACAGAGACAGTTCTCTTCCACTTTCATTTGCTGGTAAACATTTTCATATCTGTAAATTTGTTTTCTTTTATCTCTGTATGTTTATCTGGTAAACCAATGTCAATAAATAAATGCATAAGTAAATAAATAACTAGGAAGAATCTCATAAAGTAACTTTACCACATACAGTACAGCATCTTAACATTTGTTTTGAACTGTTGCTTTAAGAATTGTCTTTTATTGGTATAACAAATGGCTTTCTAGGAGGAACAATGCATGATGAGTCATGAAAAGGGGTGGGGCTAGAGGTGGAGTTTAGGATCCGTTTTTTGCTTCATTCAAAGGTGGCAACCCTAATATGAGGGGTAATCCAGGCAGCGTGGTATAATAGTTTAATCCACTGAATAAATGTTTGTGGAATATGGTAAGGCTGAAAAACATGAAATAAGTAGTTATGATTGACCCGGTCAAATGCTTCCTCTTGATCTAGGGAGATTAGCATTGCAGGATTAGCTGTAGAGGAAGAATATACAATGTCTCTTAATAAGGAAAGGTTTTGTTTAATAGATCTTAGTGGGACTGCATATATTTGGGACTCAGCTAGAAGGAGAGGAGCCACTGACAACATTCCATTCAGCAAAATGGAAGCTAGGATTTTGTAGTCAGCATTGAGTAAACTAAGTGGTCTCCAGTTTTTTATGTCTGCCCTATCTCCTTTTTTAAATAATAAAATCATAATAGCATCAGAAATATACATGGGAAGTGAGTGTGATAGCAATAAATTATTGAACACTATTGTCAGAATAGGAGCTGCTATCTCTATGTAATGCTGGTAGAAGTCAGTCGTGAGGCCATCTTGTCCTAGGGAGGTAAGTTTCTTCAGACAGGAAATGGCCTGTCTGGTCTCTAACACTGAAATAGAAGCAATAAGGGAAGATACTTGTTCCTGAGAGATTTTTGGTATGGTGATGTTTCTAAGAAGGTCAAAAGGTCACTTAGTGGGTGACACTTCCCTGAACATATGCTCCAAGTATTTCTGTGCTACTTTTTTTATATAAGGTAGTGTAGTATAATGAGTATTCATGTCTGGATCTACTAAACTCTCTATGTGGGTAGCTGCCACTCTGTCTGAGCATCCCTTGAATAAATCCAATGAGGATATAGAGTTCTGAGTGTCACACGGTGCCTCCATTTTTAAAGACATGGCTCTATTATATTGGTGGGACTCCATTTGAGTTTTGACATCTTTAACGGCCTGAGCATTTTCAACCTGATTTTCATATGTGTAAGAAATAAGATCTTGTAACTTTTGTTTTAGCTTTGAGTAAGTAAGGTATGCAGATAGAGTTTTGGACCTAGCTTTACTCAGAAATATTTTTTTTAAGTCCAATTTCATATCCTCCCACGAATTTAGGGGAGAGGGATAGGCATCCAAAATGGCACCGGAATCTTAAAAGTTCTAAACATGCTGCATCTATACCAAGATCTGTAAACAGGGTATTATTTAATTTCCATCTGGAGGTAGGGACATAAGGCAGAGATCCCCCTGCAGGAGAGCAGGTTAAGAAGACTGCCATATGGTCCAAGGTCTCACAAGGGATAATTGTCCCATGAGATACAGTGATGCTATTAGATAAAAAAAGAAAGTAAATTCTTGTGGCATGTGTGCTCCAATAATATGTTTTTTTTTTTCCTTTTGGATGTATTGCACTCATTCCATCATTCATTTTAGCAGTAGCTAAAATTTTATTCAGGGCAGCAGAGTCTCCAAATATTTTTTTTGTAGTACCCCCTCTATCACTCAGGGACAACCCACAGTTAAAGTCTCCTCCCAAGATTACTTACCTGGAGGTGTGCAGGTACGGTTGGATTAGATGAAAAAGCTCTGATCTGGCAACAATACTCTGGGGGGCATATACATTAATGATTTTTAATTTTAGTTTCCTAAAGAGGCAATCAAGAAGCATAGCCCACCCAGGGAGAATATCCAGCACTTTAGTTATGTGAAAGTGATATCCAGAAAATAGAATCCCTAACCCATCACATAAATCCTCCCATGAGCCCAAAATGAGGAACCCCTTGATCATTTCAATTTAGTTTGTGTGATTTCATACCTTGTTTTCATTCTGGTATCCTGTAGCGGGTAGATGTCACGAGGCAAATCTGCTAAAAATTGTATGGTAGTAAGTTGTTTGTGGAAGGACTGCATACATTTAAGGTGAGACACCTTATTTTAGTGGCAGTATGCAAAAGGGCGTTAGGCAGAGAGGAAAAAATAAAAGGAAAATTCACCTTTTGGGAGGGAGTCCTTTCTCAGCTTTGGAAGTTTTATCCTGCTCCTCCAGGGAGACCTCCATTTTGGAACAGGATGCCCTGGAGGAATCAAAGTCCTCCTTCCTCTTCTTCTTCAGTATCCCCCCATTGTTTATGCTTTTTTGCTAGAGCCTGGAATCTGTTTCTGGTTAAGATTGTCTTCCTAGAGGTGCAGGCATCAGACTTCCTTTTCCCCTTCCCTCTCCTTGAGATCTTCACTGGAGTAAATCCCTGGGCTGTTGGGGGGGGGGGTGAGGAGGCTGCATATGGCCCTGATCTGAAACAGCATCTTCTATTATGGGGGTTGATTCATTGCCAGTGGAGGGTTATCTTGTTCTGTTTCCTTGACTGCTATGGGGAGGAGGGAAGGGGGGTAGGGCCACATGTTCAGAAGCCGAGGTACCAGGTGTCTCTGTGTCTTGCTGGGCTGGAGGAGCAACAGTTAGAGATGCCACCTCTTTTCTGCGTCTGAGAGCCTGTGTCTGAGAATCTGATCTGGGAGCCATTTGGTCTTGCTGATACATGTTGCCTTGCTCATCACACAGATTGCAAAGTAGGGGGGGTTGGGCAACCTAAACTAACATGTCCATAGGCCAAGCATAAAGTGCAATGGGGTTTGTCACAGAAGTAACTAAGATGAGTCTGAGACCCACACTTATGGCAAGTTCAGGGCTGCCCTGGGTAATAACAAATGCCCTTATCCCTCCCGATGTAAAAACTGCTAGGGAGATGTACAATGCCTCTCTCATTCTGATGCAGTTGGACCTTAATTTTCCACCCCCCAGTCCGCACAAAATCATCATCCAAAATAGGTCAGGGGGTATCTAGAATCTCACACCTCTGGCGCAGCCAGTATTGCACATCAGCAATGCTGACCCCCTCACTCCTAAACAACAGTGTGATAAATTTCACAGTAGACTTCATAAGGGGAATAAGGGGAAAAGCAGTCCATTAAGGAAAGTTTTCACTAGCTCATACTTTGCCCAAAATGATTCCAAAGTTATCACAGTTTTGAAACTAATATCATAAGTTAGTTCCCCATGTACATGAATAAAAACAAACAATTCAGATAGACTAATACCCGACATGTCCTTCAGCATATTGTGGAGAACTGTTTTCCTGGTTGGAGCAGTGTACACATCTCCTAAATGCTTCAGTCTTGCTGCATTATGCCACTGAGAAGGCTGTCCTACAACTGTAAACAAGTCACTTAATTTAAATGGTTTGTCTGTGTTCCTGGTACCTGCTTGAGGGGAATGAGTCTCTCTGTGTAAGTTCAGGAGGCATTTCATCTTCAGAAGAAGAAGAAGAGTCCAGTTGTGCACTGTTGGGGCCCATGGAAGGTAAATCCTGTGACTGTAAATATCCTTCTGCTGTTTTAGAATAGTTCTGAGCACTCCCAGGAGCCTTGGAGGGTTGTTGCAAGAAGGCTGCTGTTGAGTGAGAAATTTGGCTGGCTGGTTGAGCTGCACAGATTATCTGTACCACACTGACAAGTACCAGTGAGGACCAGGGATCTGTTTCACTAGGTCTCTGCCATCCAGCTGCTTTTAATGCAGCTGTAGGGGACCAAGTGGTAGAAAAGTCGTGCTGATTCCTGCTTGTCTGCCTAAGGTTTAAAGAGGCAGGTCAATTAGAAGTCTCAACAGAAAAGTTTGTCTCAGCATTACAGGGTGAGGGAATAGTTTCAGCAGAGCAACCTGCAGCAGCAGGATAAGTTGCTTCTGGTATATCAACATTTGAGGAATTTTCCTCTTGCACCAGTTGCATCATAAACTCCTTATGCATATTGAAGACTTGTCTTAACCTCTCTTAAGAAAGATCAGGTGAAGATACAGGAATTGAATTAAAGACAGTACCTTGTACATTTCTTCTATCCTGAATGACAGGAGCCATGGGAGGGTTAGAGTTGTCTTCTGCATTAAAAGTAGTATTTCCAGCTTCAGATTACATTCCATTAGGTCTTGCTGAGTTTTGCAAGTTTGCAGCAGCCCTGCTAGATTCTCCTTCCACCTCAGATCCTCCATCTTGGATGTCAGCCATCTTCTGCTGTCCGGCTCCAAACAGAGCCCCTCCACTCTGCAGGAAGTCAAGCCCCCTGCTGGCAGAGTAAGGAAATGTCCCTGGTGTCCGAAAAGAGTAGGGGAATTTTTATTACAAACTTAAAAAAAAAAAACATACAATCAGAATATACATAAAATAAACATATAAATCAAAAGAAAATCAACAAGTATGAAAGGCATACATCATCTGCAAACAAAGGAGAAAATGGTTACATAACTAGAAAACAAAACAAAAATACCCTAGTGGTACATCAAGCAAAGTACAGAAAAGTATAATCAAAAATATAAGCATTACATCATATGTACAGAAGTAAAAAGAGAAACGATCTGTCTAAAGTAACAAAAAGTACCACAGAAGTGTACAATTCACAAAGTATGCCAAAAAGAAAACAAATAATATAATCGTGCTAAAATAACATCCAAAAGGAACCCAAAAGTCAATGATTGTCACCTACAGCCCTTTGCAAAAGCAACAGATTTATAGATCTAGCCCCCCCATCCCCGCTATTAGTGGAAAAGGCCCCCCCGGATCCAAACCTACAGGTAAAAACCATGCCTTAAAGGAAGTAATCCAAAACTTCAGCCTGTGTCTAGCCAAGACATCTTTCTCCACCACAACCTATATAGATCAGGATGGACTCTCTCCCTTTCCAACATCTGCTACTTAATTACATCTCTTCTAATGCTTTGCACAATCTGACTCTCTGATTTCAGCTGTTTCCTAAGCGTTAAACTACAATGGGCCTGCTAGAGCTGATAACCTATAAAACCCATCAGAAGTATTATGGTAATAGTATCATAGATCACCCATGAGCTGGGCAGCACTACCTCAATCCAAATAACTGATGACTGACCCCGAAAAGGGTTCAGTTGCCAGGCAACGTGAAAAGCCGACCAAAAACACACAGCAAAAGTACAATCGGTAAACAAATGTGGCATTGATTCAATTATGCCTAAACATGTCTCCTCCCTGGGACAGAATCCCTCTGACTGTTCCTTATGCTTTAAATTCCCTTTCACACCCAGTTTTTTAGGCAGGCAAAGCCAAAAAAAGTCCCATAAGTAATTATGGACCCTCTTACTGGACAATAACCTAAACTTTGAAAGTTGATCCACCTTAGGCAAGTCTAAAAACCATGGGTCAGCATAAAAAAATCCTGCACAACATCAGAGTACAGTTGTTTCCGAGAATATATACAAAGGGATTGTTTGGTTATCCGCCAAGCCTTCAGTTTCCCAATCAAACCCTGAAAATGACTACGAAATGGAGACACTCTAGTTGGGCAGGGTAAAAATTTGGAAAGTTCCCACTTGTCAATCAAATGACCAATAACATTACCCACCCACCCATGGGGACCATATCTTAGACTCCCCCTTTAGCAGGGGCATCAAGTTATATGAAAGAAATGTAACATAAAAAAACACCACAGGGTTCAGCATCCCCAAACCACCCTCACCAATAGGCAAATAAGTAATACCTCTTTTCACTGGGTTCAATCTGCTACCCCACAAGCAAAAGAAAAACACACTATAGAGTGAAGTTTCCAAGAAAAGTGAGGGGGGATATGCTGCTGCCAAAAACCAAAAATAGGGTAATAAAAAGGTTTTTATAAGATAAATACGTTTTGCTTTTGACATTTGACCTTTATTCCAAAGGACCACCCTATCTCCGGCCGCTAATAACTGTTTTTCCCAGTTATATTTAGGGGCATCTGGCCCACCAAAATAGACACCAAGAATTCTTCTATAACCAAAATCAATAGGAATATGCCATATCATCAGCATCGTAGCCCAACGGTAATATCCCACTCTTTAAAGAATTAATAGAAGAGCCCGAAATGCCAGAAAAGGTCTCTAATAACAAAAGGGCTTCTTTGGCAGAAGAATCATCAGCCAGAACCAACACCAAATCATCCGTGTATGCCACAGACACAACCGAGGCATCCTTACAACCAACCGAGAGACCTGTAATCCGTGGTGCTATATTCAGAGCATAAAGTAAGGGGTCTAATGACTATACATATAACAGAGGGCTCAGTGGACAGCCTTGACGTACCCCCTATGCACCATTATCCTACGCCCTGTCCATCCATTAATACTAGACAGTAAACTAATACCTCTATAACACATTTTTAACCATCCTATAAACTCAAAAGGGAACCCATAACTATGCAGTGTCTCCCAAAGGTATGCATACTCTATATGATCAAAGGCTTTATTTTGATCCAGGCAAACAAGGTGACCAAAAATCTCCTGTGAAGTTCCCTTCTTCAAAATATCCCTGAGAAGGATAAGGGCATCCTGAACCTGTCTCTTAGGGACACCACTAAATTGCGAGGAATGTATCAAGCTGTCCAAAACCCCGTGTAACCTCTTCCCCAAAACCTTCATCAAAATCTTATAATCTGTATTAAGTAGTGACAAAGGTCTCCAATTGGCCAAATCACCCCTTTCCCCTTTTTTATAAATCAGCACCAATAAATCCTGCAGCATGCTCTCAGGGAGATTCCCAGACTGCAAACCAACATTGAATACTTCACTCATTTCTACCCCCAGTACTTCTTATATTTCTTTATACTCTTCATGAGGTAGTCCATCAGAACCCGGGGCAGTCCCTGCTTTAAGAACCCAGATAACCGATCTGAGTTCTTCCAAGGATATAGGTTCAATAAGTGAAATGCCCAAGTCTGGAGTCAGCTGGGGTAACTGGCAACCTGCCAACCAAGATCGCATAGATACAAGCAGGAGGGGAATACTCAGAAAGGACTTGGAAGCATAAGTATGAATTTCAGGCAAAATGCAAGCATTCGAAGTTACCCTTTCCCCCTGAGCAGTATTTAAATACGTCATACTTCTTGACTCTCTTAGAAGCCTAACAGATTCAAATGGTAAAGTAACTCTCTTAGACCCAGAAATCCCATACGTATGCTTCTTCTCCATATCACTTAAAACTTTCAGCTGCAGACAGGCCAGTTCAGCCTTTAACCCCTTAATTTTATCCTGACACCCAGATCCCCACTGCTGTCGGAAAGCGGACCAGAAAGTGATACCTCTCTTAAATACTGCATTTCATAATGCCTCTGCTTCCCGTTTATATGACCCACCTTTTGAAAATACACCCTTATATCGACTTTCGTGTCCTCCCACCACTCATTCAAATTTTAAAATAGAAAAAAAACTGACTGACGGGCAACCAAAAGAGAACGTAACCCCTTCCTTATTATAGGAATATCTAACAAAGTAACATTCAATTTCCAGATACCAGGCCCTCTCTGGGTCTCAGGCACATCCCCTAAAACAAGCTTCAGAAGTAGATGGTCAGATGTAGCTACATCCTGCAACTTGAGAGATTGTATAAGTAACCCAGGGGAAAGAAAAAAATAATTGATCCTAGAAGCCCTATGACCATAAAAATAGGTATTATTATTAGCATTTTCTGAAGACCCAAAAGCATCAATCAACCCAGCATCCTGCATAACCTGCGCCAAGCATGACGCATCACAATAGATCTTTTTCCCCACAATAGCTGGGGACTGGGAGGGTAAGGTGCAATTAAAATCACCCGCTAGAATAAGAGGGGAAGAAGTGGATAAAAAGGGAAAGATGGATTTAAAATAAAGCAACCCTATCAAACTTATTTTGGGAAGCATAATGATGAATCAATCAAATGGGGTGTCCCCCCATTTAATATCCAGGAACAAAGCTCTACCTTCCAGAATCTCTGTGATGTACCACCTGAACATGGGACAGAAAAAAAAATTCCAACCCCACTGCATAAATCCTGCCCTTGTGACCAAAAACAGTCCCCCCATATCCATCCAGCAGTAGCAGCAGACAATTCTTCTGAAGAGTGCAGCCAAACATCTTGAAAAAAGACACAATCCAAGTTCTCGTGCACAAACTGGGAGACGGTTTTACGACACTTCACATGGGATTTAATGCTATTAGCATTTAAGGACGCCACCCGAAATAGAAAAGGAGCCATCAGTCAACCCAGATACCTCACTTCACTTTACTCGAGGCTCTCGTCACCTGGCCACTTGTACAATCCTGGGGTCTTGGTTCTTTCTGGCCCTCTGGAAGCACCTGTGAGACAGGTTGTGAGAGAGACACAGCCTCATCCCCACCCACTGATTCATCCACCAAAATATCATATTGTATTAGGGTCTGCCAGAGGAAGAGAAGAGGCTGTGGGAATAGATTTCTTTGACATCTTAGGCTTTTCTTTTGCTTGCTTCCCTTTTATCCCAATGACCACAGTAAAGTCCTCTCCAGAGGACATTGGGACAGGGGGAGGTGAGGGGACCTCACTAGGAATTGCCAAGCCACCTACAACATCAACTATAGATACTGGATTCATGGGAAAGGGAGCTGCCTTGGGGGCCAGAGCCACCACAGCACTGAAGGCCCTGTTGCCCACCAGCTTACATCCAGTAGGGGTTGTATTAGATACCTCCCCCATGGGAGAGTGGCCCTGCTTAACTGCCACTCTGATGAAATGATCTTGCACCCCGGCCGGCCCGCGGCGCAGATGGATTTCTGCTTGCGGCGCTGGCGACGGGTTCGGGCGGTTTCCGGGTAGCTGGAGGGCGGCGGGGAGGAATCGAGCGTCCTATAGACTGCTCTCCTTCTCCGGGGAGGGATGGGGTAGTGCTCGGGGTCTCGCGCGACTCCTGGTGGAGACCAGGTGCAGCGCGACTACCGACCTCAACAGTGTCTGCGTCGGGCCGGGGCAGGGCGCTCAGCGTCATTACACGTCCCGGCCTCCCGGAAAAAGGAAAAAGGGAGAATACGCGGGGCCCTAGATGAAGCCGGTCACAGCTTCAATTAGCCCCCTCAGGCCAGCCCTCCGACCTAGTCTGACGCCTGCAGCATGTGTCCCCAGTGCCGCAGCCCCACCGTGGGGGGTAAGCCACGGGGTATCGGAAGGGTGCGAGGCCGATGTGGGGGGGTGGAAGCGTGACCGGCAGATGGTTCCGGGCTACCGGCGGCAGGGGCAGAAAGAATAAATAAAAAAAAAAAAAAAAAAGAAATGATTTTGCACCCCAAAATCAGCTTCCTCCATGCTCTGAGCAGCCACAGGACATGATCCAAAAGCATGACCTATCTCATCACAGAGATTATATTTGGCCTGCTGGAAGCAGTGAGCACTAGGGTGGCCTGTTTCCCCACAGTGAATGCATTTAAGGAAATCACAGGAGGTGCTGATATGCCTCTTAGATCCACATTTGAAACAAACCCTGGGTTGACCTGGGTAGAAAAGAAAACCCTTGTCCCTCCCCAGAAAAAAACAGGGAGATGAATAAGATCAGTGTCAGTAGAATGCAGTTTGACCCGAAATGTCCAGCCCCCCATTCCAAAAACCTTCATCATCTAAAATAGGGACAGGATTGCCTTGAATGTCACACTTCTTTTCCAGCCAGTGCATAATATCAACAACATTAACCCCTTCATTACGAAAAAGGATGGTTATCACTCAAAGTTCTTAGTGAGAGGAAACAAAAACAATAAAGTCAGAACATAGGGGATTCATCTTTAAATTCTAATAACAACACCATAAAGTCTCCAACAAAGCAAGGGTAAGGAAGCGAATATTGAAGGTAAATTCCCTTTGAACATGAATAAGAGTGTAAACCTACTCTGGAGAAAAACCCATACTTTGCTTAAACAGTACCTTCCCCACAAAGAACCGATTGGCGGTGTTGTCCAGAGACCCCACATATCTTAATAGAATGGCATTGCGCCTTTTAGCTTGTTCCACAGTCTGTTGAAAGTGGCTAGCATTCATAGGCTGAGCCTGAGCCTCTGAAGCCTGCGGCTGGCCCGTATCAATATCCCCCAGTGCTCACCCCACCCACTGGGACATCAAGGGATCAAGAGGGGCAGACTCTGGAGGAAAGAGACCAACATCATCTCCCACAGTTGGCAAAGACAAATCAGAAGTATTGTCACTTATGTAATGCCCCAAAGTGTGCCATTACAGAGAAAATATTGTAAATAATAGAGAAGTGCCCTGTGCACTTGCAACCTTGTAAAAAGATAGAATTTACAAGCAATGCAGGTCATAATAGCCTGCATGGAATGCTGTGCTAGGTGACTCATGCACAGCATTCCAATCCAGCAGATCTAGAACCCTGGGTAGGTTCAAGTTTAAAACAACCATTCCATAGTAGTCAGTTGGAGACAGTGATTGCTGGGCAGAGGTTGAGGAGCCAGGACCCAGAAGTCAGGGGGACAGTCAGGGCTTACCTTGATTTGGAGCCACCCCTCTGGACTTGCTGTGGTCCTGCCTCCACCTGAAGACTTCCTCTGCTGCAGTAGTCCGTGGTCAGTGGTGCCATCGGGGCACCACGAAGATGAAAAGCTTCACCCGCTCCACACGTTTAATGGGCTTAAAGCCCTTCGTTTCTTTATTTTGCCCCCGAGAGTGATTTTTAAAAGTAATCTCGGTCCCACGCCGGCAGAGAAGCGCCGCATCGCCGAAGTCATGTTTGGGCGTCAGAGGCCCCCAGTCCTCCTCCTGGCTGCCTGTGCATTTTCCTCCACTGCCAGCATCCTTCCACCTCCCAACAGTACTTCTACCCCAGTCAGGATGGCAGAAGCGGTGGTGGTGGCAGCCTGTGGTGTCTTGACCGCCAGTTTGTTACCGAGGGAACCGAACTGTTAATAGCGCATTAAGCGCTTGGAAAAGGCAGCCGAGTGCCACGAGGGCCATCGGGTCGATAGGACCCGCGATTTTAATATTTAAGAGGGAGGCGGGGCTAGCGACGCCCCTGGGGAGGGGCAGAAAGCAAGGCCTTTAGTGCGGCCTATGAATATTTATTAAGGGGCGGGATTAAAGGCGGGATTTGCACCAGTTGAATGACAGCAGGCACTGGGAGCCTGCAAATTTAAAGGGGCAATGCCATTTAAAGGGGCAATTGTTAAAAGTTTAAAGTAGGCACCAGGCCCATTGGAAAGTGGGGCATTCAGTCCAAAGTGTTGAGGGCATCAGGCCCAGTATAAAGTGGGCACCTGGCCCAGTATAAAGTGGGGCTCCAGGCCCAATCTGAGTGAGGCACCAGGCCAAAGTTAACGTAGGGCTTCAGGCCCGAGGTAAAGGTAGGGCATTAGGCCCGAGGTAAAGCCTGGTACTAAAGGAAGGCCCCGGCCTAGCGGAATAGGGCAAGCCAGCCTAGTGGTTGAAAGGGAGGCCCCGGCCTAGCGGAATAGGGCAAGCCAGCCTAGTGGTTGAAAGGGAGGCCCCGGCCTAGCGGAATAGGGCAAGCCAGCCTAGTGGTACTAAAGGGAGGCCCCAGCCTAGCGGAATAGGGCAAGCCAGCCTAGTGGTACTATAAGGAGGCCCCAGCCTAGCGTATTAGGGCAAGCCAGCCTAGTGGTACTAAAGGGAGGCCCTGGCCTAGCGTAATAGGGCAAGCCAGCCTAGTGGTACTAAAGGAGGCCCGGCCTAGCGGAATAGGGCAAGCCAGCCTAGTGGTACTAAGGAGGCCCCAGCCTAGTGGAATAAGGCAGGCTCAAGCTAACGTGAGGGCTTCAGGCCGAGGTAATGGTAGGGCATTAGGCCCGAGGTAAAGTCTGGTCTAAAGGGAGGCCCCAGCCACAGCGGACAGTAAGGGATCCTATCCCAGAAGTACCCTACCTATAGAAACAGGGGTTAATTTGAGAGTGTTCCAATTGCCTAAACTGTGAATTTACTGTGATTACTGTACTGCTTATGCTGAACTATTGTCCTAAGTACCTGAACTATTGCCCTAAGTACCTGAACTATTGTCCGAAGTACCTGAACTATTGGTCCAAGTACCTGAATGATTAATCTAAGCACCTGGACATTGGCCCTTATCAGTAACGATTACCCCGGAAGTTATAATTTGCCCTCCCAGGCAAATTATTGTACTATTCCACAGTTCTTTGGGCATTCTTCAGTTATATGTTTGCTACTGTACAGAGACAGTCTCAGTCTTCTACCACATTGCAGTCTCCTAGTGTGGTCTGTTACACCACATGCTCAGAATCAGTCTCTACTCAGAAGAAGAAGACATCCTTCCAGCATTCTTCACTTCAGGAAGATCATCTATCAACTCATCCCATCCGTTCTTGTCGTCCGACAAAGTCAAAGTCCGTCATCAGTTGTACCAGTCGTACCCGGCGTTTTCTTGTTTTCACAGCTTGAAAGGAAGTCCGCCGAAACGCATCACGACAGCCGTGCAGTGTCGCTCCGCTGATTCCTGTTCCAGATGTCCCGAAGTTGGTCGCCTCTGCAGGAGAGAGAGAGCTCATCTTGGAGAACCTGTCCTGCGCCCCCACCTGGTCGTTCCCCGAAAGTCGAGTCCGTCGAAGCCCAGTCCGGGAAGCGTCCGCCGTTTCTTTGTTTTGTGTTGGTTCCTGACCCGAGGATTGCAGATTCAACCATCATCTCTTCAGATTCCTATGGTTCCTGGTCCTGTCAGAGTTCCTTCCGAGTCCAGCTGGCCCTTGGAGTGCTGCAGCATCAGTCGGATCGTGGTAGTCCTCCACTGGATTCATTGCCACGCAGATCTTGGTCTTTCTTCATCCTTGGCAACCCTAGAAGTGGGTTTGGCGAGGAACCTCTTGCTTCAGTGTGTGTTATTTCAGGAACCAGTTGCTTTGGTTCTACATTCCGCAGCCTCGGAGAGTGGGCTTTTGTCAAGATATATGGTCTGTTCACAAACCTCTCACCACCCCAGTGGCCTTATCTAGGTCCTTGCTGGGAATTGAGATTAGGGTTCCACAGTTTTGTTTTATTTCCCTTGTAGCTACCAATGAAGAACAACGGTGCGCACGAAGACGACAGACATTTGGACTTTGTGAGAACTGGATGGTCATTGTAAAACCAAATATTGTATTGTGGGTAGTGAAGCACATCAGATTTCCGTCTATGTACTAGTTACTTTTACAGGATACTGCTAAGGAATTTTAGATGTATAGTGGCAATAGGCCGTAGTGCACCAATAGAGAATAATAGTCTAGAGTGTAGACATTTTGGAGTTTAGCTGTTACTGTTTAAGATATCCATTATGCTGTCCATACTCCTAACTGTTTTTTGTGGTTGGTTATAATCTGCCCTATTGTTAACCGGCATTTCCTAAGCTTCTTGTGACTGTGTCCGTCTACCCCCTCTTTTGGTTGCAAATAAAACATCCGCCCTTTGGGCATTTTTAAAAACTACTAAGTCGACTCCTGCCTCTCCTTGTCCGGATAGCAGTTATCCTATCCGAAAAATAATTCGGACCTCTGGTGCCCCGCTCATCTCTTTCCACCACCTTAGAGTAGAGCGCACTCACATAATTAACATCACCTTCTTGAGAGCACCACACTTATCTCATCAGAAAGTCCATCAGCTGCACTCTCAATCACATCTGATGGTTTCCAATGGCCGTCCGACATAGGGATCCAACCTGCATCATGCAGGGCCCTATTTGGCAGCCAGGTAGTGTCCACAATGTCTCCCCAGGACTGACCTGAAGAAATCAGCACCGCTGTAGGCTTCTACACAGTCACATGAAATTTTGACATACCCTCGGACGTAGCAGCCCTCGGGGAAGAGTCATCTCACTTCCATTTTTGATCCTTCTCCATGCTTTGCTTTTTCCCCTCCTTAACCAGCAATTCACTTACACGCAACAACTCCTCCTCTAAGCAATGATGTTTCTCATCCAAACTCAGAGGTTGCACTGAACTCAATGCAGAGGGACCACCATCTCGGGAGATGTGCTGGCCACCCAATGGATGCAACCCAGCTGCCTCCACAGCGGAACCCTCCTCCTGAAGAACTTCCACTTCCACAGACTCCTGGTCCATCATAGCATTCTCTTCCAGACCTTCCACCACCAGATTCTGCTGCTGAATGACCACCAGTCGCAGCATCAGGGTCTCCCTACCATCAGAGTAGGGGAATTTTATTTGGCAAAGAAAACATAACATCAGGTAGTAATAATCAAGATAAAACATAAGAAAAGAAACCAATAAACCATACAATAGTCAAATATGTGGTATACATCAGTCATAAAAGAAATAAAATAGGAAAAGAAAATACTTTCAGTACATTAGAACAGCAAACATTGGCTATTAGTGCAAAACATCCACACATTTCCACGATGATTGAAAGCGTTGTAAAGGAAGCTGTTTATGCTCTAACTGCATAATATTCAACAAACAGTTTCCATTTGCTGTATAATAGTATGCGGAATGGTTGGAAGTTGCAGAAAAACATGTTGACAGCAGGTCTGCCACATATAATATTTACACATGGCAAAAATCACATGCAAAGTACTAGGATGGAATCAAGTCCAGGGACCAGTGAAGACACCCAGTATAAGTATTTGGTATGTGATTCTACTGAGAAATGGCCAATTCCACTTATTAGCTAACATCTTTCAAAATAAAAGAGCATCCAAAGCAATCAAAAAAGAAATGTCACATAGTTTCTTCAATTTGAACACAAGAAGTCTTAGGGCAGTATTGTTCCTGAGAGGATTTATGTTTTAAATTTCATCAGACATGCAATCTCCCATAGCAACAAAGCCAGGTAACATCCCACATATGCTGTAGGATTTGTTTATCATGAAGAACTAACAAAGCACAGTCCATTTGAGAAGGATGACATAGTGGAAACTGTAACACAGGTTTTGTAATAGTCACAAAAGTGGTATAAAGATGTTTTCTAGTGAGTGTTAAAACAGATGATTTACTGAGTTTCCCAGAAATGCAGTTTACGGAAACTATCTACGGCATAGGATGGGAAGCAGTAAGTACGGGAATGTGTAGGTGGGAGTGTATCCCATTTGTCTATTACCGAGCGCAGAGCACTGCTGATCCAGGTATCACAAATGTGGGACGTGTATTGTATGCTGTGAAAAAGGTGAAAAAGAAAAAAGGAAAGAAAAAAGGCCATAGGGTGAATCATACCAAGCCCTCCCTGGTGTACTGATAAGCAGGTGATGTCCCTTTTAACTGGGTTGAGACGACTGCCCCATATCATCTGTAAAAAGAAACTAAGAAGTCTTGGGGGGGCATAGACATAGCTGACAAAAAAATAGGAAGTAAAAATTTCTTGACTACCAACATTCTCTTCCTTTTCCCCAATTTCCATGTTTTCCAGAACTGTACCTTATACTCCCCAATAAGAAGGCGCTTTTCCCAGTTATATGTTGCCACATCCATGGCATTAAACCATACCTCCAAAATTCATTGAGGAGAGGTACAGGTTTGAATACTACCTACCTCAGAAACAACTGTAAACTCAGGATCTAAAGGGATGGAGACACTCTTCTGAAGATTAAGGGTTCCTCCTGAAACTGAAGAAAATGTCGGAAAGACCCGGACTGCCCGATCTCCAGAGTCTTTGTCATGGGTAAATAAAACATCATCTGAATATGCAGTGATCTTCACTGGGAGTAAAGTAGGGCTGGGCACTAAACCTACAATTTGGGAATCTCACTTAATTTGTTGTACAATAGGGTCTAAGGCAAAAGTATATAATAAAGGGCTGAATGGACAGCCTTGACGTATCCCAACCGTCTGGAGTAGATTATCTCTCAAAAAGCCATTGATCACAGGAGTAAAGCGGGCTAGGGAAAATATTTGAGCAAGCCAGTGGAGAAAGATATCTGGGATACCGTTCATCTCCATGACCTTAAACAAATAGGAGTGTTGTACTGAATCAAAGGCTTTCACCTGATCCAACGAGAGAACAAAACCTGAAATGGTATTAGTTTGTTTAGCCTCAAAAATCTCTCTAAGGAGGAACAGATTAGTATGTATCGATTGTCCTGGAATAGCACATGATTGGGAGAGGTTGATAAGATCAGACGCTAGACGCTGCAATCATGTGCTAGGTACTCTAGTCAGGATTTTGAAGCCAGTGTTAATAAGATGGAGGGGTCTCCAATTCTGTAAAGAGCATTTATCCCCTTTTTTATATATGAATTTTAAGAAGGACACGCCAAAGTCAGGAATCTCATCCCTGCTTTGTAGGACATAATTGTAGACTTGGGTCAGTAATTCTATTAAATCATCTCAAAATGTTTTATAAAATTCATGTGTAAGGCCACCAGGGCCCGGGGCTACCCCCAACTTAAGGTGGGAAATGGCACAAGCCACTTCCTCCTGTGTAATGAGGGCTACTAGGTCTGTTGTATGATGTACAGAAAGCTGTGGGACCGGAGCCAAAAAAACTGCGGACAGGTCAGGTGGACTGCAAGGTGGGTGCAGAATTGCCTTTTTAAATGGGAGGTAGTAATGGAGAGCATGCCAGAAATAGTGTAATCAATATTACCTGTTGGGTCAGAAAGTCCATGCATAACTGTAGCCTGAATCCTGTCCTTATAGGCAAAAAACAGAATCGCAGAGGGGGAAACCAAAGTACCTACCCTCATAAAAAAGTATAAGGTATGTGCACTATCATACTGGTGTGCAAATATGCAACGTTTGACATTATTAATTTGGGAGGAATAATCAATAGGGGAGGAAATGGAAATAGACATTCATTTATACAATTGATTCCTATAATTTAAGTATGCAACATAATTATCTCTAACCATACGTTTCCCCATAGTCTGAAAAACCAGCTGTAAGTCCAGTTTTGTATCTTTCCACCACGTCCAGATAGAGTCATAACAACAAATAACTGAAATCCGTGCCCGAAAGAGGGTGTGAACTGGTGCTTGAACTGAAAGATTGGAGAACAGAGAATTGTTAAGCTTCCATCGAGTCGATACTGAGGAAAGAATCGGAGGGGCTGTTCCTAATGAAAATGTACCAGTTAACATATGGTGGTCCGAAAGCTCTGTGGGGAGAAGTGAAACCTGATGCGGGACACAATAGCGGGAGGAAAAAAATAATTAATACGGGTATGATAAATAGATCTGTAATAAGTATATCCAGCATCAGGTTTCAGAGAACGATATGCATCAGTTAAAGTTTCATCCGTTACCAAAGTAGATAAGGCAAGGGAATCACAATATATCTTTTTTCCCCGCTGTTGTCCTGCAGGAGACATCGATAGAGCAGTTAAAGTCCCCACCTCAAATAATATGTTTCCATGTACATAAATATGGTTTAATGAGATCCAGTAAATGAATTCTAGCAGCTTTGGTTTGGGGGTCATAGAGACTGATAAGGCAAAATAAATGTCCTTGAAAGGTACAGTCAACAATCAAAGCCCTGCCAGGAAAAATATCTACAATGCGTGAAATGGAAAAGGCTGTTGAGGAAAACAGGATAGCCACACCATCAGCCAAATCCTCCCCAAAAGTCCAATATGAGGGGCCCCTGACCCAACCTCATTTAAGCTGCTGAACATCAAAAAGAGATGTCAGGCAAGTTTCTTGTAGCATGATAACATCAATGGGGAGAGAGGCAGCAAGGTGAAAAAAAACTATCCATCTTTTGTAGTTTTTCAACTACAAACATTAAATGAGGCAAGTCGGATAGTAGTCAGAATAACATATCAATCAGTCACACCCATCTGTGACAGCCATGTTTTTACATTTCTTACTCCCTTTTTAGTTCTAGTAAGTTTCTTACGGGCAACATCTGAAGGTCTAGAAACAGTGAGTTCCATGTCTGATGGTAAGACAGAGGCGTCCGAATCACCATCAGAGTCTTCCCCCCTTCCTTTAAACAAGCAGAAGGATTGGAAAGGAAACTTCACTAATTTTTAAGGATGTGCGAGCAGTTGCCCTGGTAACCCGTCTACTTTGTGTGAAGCCCTCCATATCCACAAGGGGCGTGTCAGTAGTCTGAGGGGGAATAGGGTGCGGAGTGGAATCTACTACATCTAAAGTAAAGTGAGTGGCATCCATGTCAATAGGTGGTTCCAACACCAACTGGGGTGTTATGGTCACCACGGGAGGAGTTTGGGGGGGACGGGGAGACTTCCGTGGTGTTTAGCACAGTGACAGGGGCAGTAGACCGTTCTTGGGCTTTATCCTGTGCCTTCTGAACTAATACGTCAGGATTCCAACCCTCGCTACGGTTCTTGCTGGCCCAGGGACATTGATGGTATGCATGTCCCTTCTCGTCACTTAAATTGCACTGAAAAACATTGTCACAGGATACACTAGGGTGCCCATATCCCCCTCATAAACCACACTTTAGCATGTCACAGGTGCTACTGAGATGTGTGTGAGCACCACACTTGTAGCAGGCTCTAGGCTGGCCCCCGTAAAAACAAACACCTCTATCTTTGCCCAAGAAAAAACTATTAGGGAGATGTATTACCTCCGAATTAACTTAAAAAAGCTTTACACGAAACTTCCATCCACCAGTCCACAGCCCCTCCTCATCAACAATGGCTTCAGGGGGGGACAAGACGGTACACCTGTTTTGCAACCAGTGGTAGATATCACTGATACTGATACCCTCATTTCGAAACATAACAGTGACAGTGCGGACTGCTGGCTTAGTCAGAGGGATAATATAGAAGGGAGTCCATAGAGGACTGTGTTTCAAAGTGGCATATTTATGCCAAAAAAAAAAAAATCTAAACCAATAGTACACTTGAAACTGATTCCTCACCTGAGATATGAATCAAGGCATAAATGTCTGAGGCCTGGAAATGCATGGAACCTTTCAAGAGGGTCCTAGCAACATAATAATGGTCTGGGAATTCAGAAAGTCCTCCCTTATTTATTTATTTATTTGCTTTTGGTAACCGGGTAAGCACACTAGACAGCAAGTTCCTAGTTTCGGGTGTGACCCGGGAGAATCACAGGTAATTACATAGGAGAAAATACATTGACAACATTACAATCAGGAGCAGACATACTCCTATAGTGAGACAGAGTATCAGTTACAAAGATAACATTTTTCAGGTGTATCAGTTACAAAATTAACCTAACAATAGGGAACAGAATGTACTCCAAATAATGGGATGAACAAAAGGGATTATGAAGGCAGGAGAAGAAGCAACAGAATTGCATATAAACATACTAACATACTAAAATGCCAGCAGAATAGGCCTAACGGTCTTTCGTGTCTGCTCGTTTGGTCAGCCCCCACCCTGGGTGCTGACCTTGCTGTCCCCCTCACCTTCTCTGGCTTCTCCTTCCCAGTTCCGGATATTCTTGCTGCATTGGATTTTGCTTCAGAACCCTTCCTCTGTACCTGTCCCACCCTCTTGAACCCTCCACTGTCTCTGCCTCCACCAGCCCCCTAGGTAGTGCATTCCATGGCTCCACCACCCTCTCAGTGAAGTAGCACCTCCTCCTTTCTCCCCTGAATCTTCCCTCCAGCTTCCACCCATGCCCTCTAGTGGCCCCTTCCTCCTTCCTTCAAGCACCCTGACTGTTCCTCCCCATTTACCCTCTTCATGTACCTGAAGCCTCTATCATGTCCCCCGTCCCTTCTCTCTTCCAGTGTGTACATATTTAGCTCTTCGAGCCTCTCTCATAGGTCCTGTCCCCAAGCCCCAAATCATTTTGGTTGCCCTCCTCTGGATCCTCTCCAGGAGGTTAATGTCCCTCTTTAAGTGTGGCCTCCAAAACTGCACGCAGTACTCCAGGTGCGGCCTCACCAAGCAGTTATACAGAGGGAGTATTACTTCCCTCCTTCTGGAGGTGATCCCCCTAGCGATGCATCCCAGCATGCTGTTGGCCTTGGCTGCTGCCCTTCTACAAGTCTAAACAACCACAGATTACTAAACATACAGGCCCAAGGGCTACAGGGTGGTGTGAGACCTCCCCCAGGTTGAAAGACACAAAAAACGTCTACTTAACTAGTAGAGTGCTGCACCGAGGTGGCAAGGGGGACAGAGCCAGGCTGGGGTACCAAAGCAGAATAGGTCATGGGGCTGGGCATTAGGCGGCACACAGGCAGGTTGCAGCAGGTTTCAGAAAGCTCCAAAGGGAGGTTTTAAAGGTGGAGTGGGAGGGGGAGGTTCGAACTTGTGGGGGAAGGGAATTCCACAGCTTGGATGCGTGAGAGGTAAATGCCCTATTACCAGTGAGGGTGCAGGTCTTGGGGACCAGGTAGGTCTGGGACGCACAGGACCTAAGGTGGTAGATGGGGGAGGCATGTTTCAGGGGGAGGGCGAGCGAGGCAGGGGCAGCCACTCAAATTATGTTGTCAATGAAGTTGACCATGGTGTAGATCTGGAGTTTTTCAGGGGGGAGCCATTCCAGTTGGGAGTAGAGCTCACATCAGTGAGTGAGAGGGGGGGCCGTGAGTGCAAGGCAGCACATGTTGTTGTATTTGGTATCCCACTTGACTAGGCATGAAGAGGGGTCAGAGGCAAAGGCGATGAGACCATAGGAGAGGGTGGGCAGTAGTATCCCCCTAGCCAAGGCCAGCCAGGTGGCGGGGTGAGGTAGTCCTTAGCCCTATAAGCAAGGCCAAGTTTGCCATTAGTAGCACTGCAAATGTTTCTGATGTTCCTGGAGAGGTCCAGTTGAGGGTCAAGGGTGACTCCAAGGTACTCTGCAGAGTCTATTGCTGGTAGGAGGAGCCGGTGGCACGCGAATTTTAAGGGGCGCCATGCAGAGGAGATTTTACTGCTGTGCCAAATAGCATTGCCTGGGTTTTCTTAAGGTTGACTACAAGTTTATGCCCATCCAGCCATACTCTGATGCAAGAGAAGTCAGAGTTGAGTTGGGCATTGATGGTAACATTGTGGGAGCTGGCTAATAAGACGAGGTCATCTGCATACATGGTAAGGTGCCCTTCAGTAGCAACGGAGGGTAAACCGTTGACAAACAGAGAGAACAGGATCAGTCCAAGAACAGATCCTTGCGGTACCCCACTATAGACGGGCAGGAGGGGCAAGAGGGTATGGTTGAAGCAGGTGAGTTGTTTCCTGTCCCCAAGGTAGCTGGAGAACCAGTCGAGGGAACGGCGGGAAAAGCCGAGGGTGTGGAGTGTGCTGAGGAGGATGAGATGATCTACACGGTTGAAGGCTTTGGACAGGTCCACAAATATGGCCCCCGTCAGCTTTCCCTGATTGGTTGCGGTCCTGATTCTGGTTGTGACTTCGGCAAGTGCCATCAATGTGCTGTGGTTTTTACAGAAGCCATGCTGACATGGGGAGAGGATGTAGTGGAGAAGCTGCAACACTACTGCTTTTTCCAGCAGTTTGTAGGCAGCTGAGAGTATGGCAATAGACCGATAATTGTTAATGTCTTTAGGGCTACTATTGTTCAGTACAGGGACAACCCTGGCAATTTTCCATAAGTCGGGAATGACCCCTGTTATAAGCGAGGTGTTGAAGATGTGGGCGAATGGTCTGGCAATGTGAGGAGCCCCCAGGATGAGAAGTCTGGGTTCAAGGCCATCCTGACCCACCCCCGTGTGATGGGAAAGACTGACAAGGAGAGCCTGGGTCTCCCTCACAGTGATCTTCTTGAGGTAGAAGGGTGGGCGGGGAGGCTGGGAATCGCAGCTGAGGGCTGGGGCAGCTGGCAGTGGAGGGGCAGATGAACAGCGTTACATCTAGGGGCCTGCTCTAATTTGTTTTTAAATAAATCCGACAGGACAGGCCCTCTGCCAGGGGCTGGAGGATGAGCTAAGGGGGGGACAGGGTTGGGGGCAAAGTTGAGGGGCTTTTCCCAGGGTCATCCAATGCAGGTGAGATTGGCTGAACCGATCCCAATAAAGGTGGAGGTATAATGGCAGTAGAAGCAGAAACCTGCCCATGGGCCAGTGGGTGCATAGGAGTCTGCATGGGGGAAGGCCTGGAGGAAAGGGATGAGACTGGGCAGGAGACATGCAACTCCGAAGGAGGCATAGATGGTAGAGGGAGTTAAAGAAGTGTGGAAACCACAGGTTCCTGAGGCAGTGTACCGACAGTCACCCCCCCCAGCAAACTTCCTCATAGAGGAAACCTGTTGAACAGCAGCTAAGTCAGTAGTATCACTAGCATCAACAATATCCCCCCAAGTAGCCCCAGAAACAACAGGTTTGGTGGCAACATCAGAGTCTACAGAAAATAAAGGGTCCCTTGGAACAGCTACCTTAGTGGAGTTCTTGCTGGTTGATGCAGGCCTGGTAGGGGAAAATACCACACCATGCTTGTCCACATCTATAAAGGATCAGGAGTCCAGGATCCCGAAGTAGTCCTTGTCCATCCTGCACACGATAGTGCCTCCGTGGCAGCCCAGGTGGAGTTGGAAATGTCCAGATCATCTTGTAGGCCAAAATGCAAGTGAATCAACGAAGCAGTGGTTGTGGCAGCCATTGTAGTAGTTGAAGAACTCCGTGGGTGAAGTACTGCAGAAAAAGGCATGTCAGCATCTCCTAAATGCGACTCTGCAGCTACGCTGACTATCCTTAGCCCTGCATCGGATGTAGCAGGGGGAACACCAACTGATGCACTCTGTGATTCCGGAAAACTCAGTTTTGCATTGGTGTCGGGTAGCACCAGAGAAGACACACGCGAAGGCTCTGTAGACAGCACTGTAGAAGGCACGGTAAGTACACAAGGCATATCCTGTGGAAAAGAATGCTCCAAAATTCTGTGTATAGGGCAAGACTTCTCCGGGTTCAGTAGTATAGTAGGAGCTGCCTCAGTCTGCAGTGCAGTAGTTGAGGTGAGAACCTCCGTGGTGCAAGGCTGAACACCATCTGGGCTGTCCATAGTCCCGACCAGAGTTCCCCCTACTGATGAGAGCAGGGGAATTTCCCTGGTGTCCTGGCCAAATGTCCCTCATTCACTAAAAATACCACCAGCAGCTTAATCTGGTTCAAGGTCATTGGCATTTATCTGTATCCCCCTCCCCCAGGTCATGTCTGAAAATAGGCAGGATTTGTCTAGTGCACTTACCCGGTCAACAAAAACTAAATAAAAAAATAAATAAATAAATAAAAAAGTGCCTCACATACTGAGAAACATTTGAAGTAGACTATGGGTTATTTTGTTGGGATGGCCTACATCTAAATAGACAAGACAGTGTTTTGTTGTTAAAAAAATAAGAAATACATCTTGCAGACTTTAAACTGATGGTTGAGGGGCAAGGAGATTCAGTTTCAGGTGATCAGAGCACCAGCATTTTGCCACCAGCGATACGGCACCAGCAAAGTGGTGAAACCAACAGTGCTAACGTGAAACTGAAGCACTGTAAAAGCAGGGCCCCGGCAGGAGGCACACACAAGTCCACCAGCAAGTGAAGTGCCCAGTCGGATGGGTGTTCACAATGAGATCATGAGCCTGGCAATGCATGCCACCATGGCGATGGACACCAACCCACACAGAACCTCATCTTGGAGGGGACACAGCTCTGTACCAGTGGTCTAGTGGGGGTCTGATGCATATGGGCCATGGTGGTGTTGCTACATCTGGCATACTGCCTATTGTTCCCATGGCTCCCAGAAAGCCCATTCCTGCCACAGCATTTCACCCTCCATTGTGTCCTACAGGGTGCATGTCCCTATACCACATGCTGCACTGCCCCTAGCATGCTCATTGCAGTATACATGTATACCACTGTTCCACTGGTGATAGCTGCAGCAGCATCTGAGATGCACCAGCAATCCCATTTGTGGCATTCTTTCTGTACATACACTTGGGGGGGTGCAGTGGTCCATGGCTATGCATGGTGTTGGTGCCTCCCTTGCATAGGTGGGCATACTTCAGCCCAACACATTGGACCATGACCGCTCCAGGGGGTGCCCTCATCACGCTGTTGGCACAGTGGTTTTCCAGGCCAGTTCCGGTGGTTGGGGGGCATTGTCAATGGCTGTGTGCTGTTGGGCTGGCAGTTTGTCTGCGACCCTGGATGGTTGTCAGGTGTGGGTGCTGTGACCACATTCCATTGTACCCTTCCTCCTGTGGTATTGGGTCCACTGGGGCACCATGGCAAGTGCATAATTGCCCACAATGTCAGACACTGTTTCCATCCCTCCAGTTGCCCTGCTGGTGCTCAGCAGGGGCTGTATGGGGTTCAATGGTGTTCACACCTCACTTGCGCTGCCATCGGCAGTCACCCTTCCTATTCTGCTCACTGTTGTTGTGGCACACAGATTGCAGTCGACAGGCTGCCAATGCTATAATTGCCAGTTTTGTTTTCACAGGTGCATTCTGAGGGTGGAACCAGTGGATTCTAGCTCACTAGTCAATGCACATAGTCTAAACATGATAAAAAACTGGAGCTTGAATTAATACTGCAAAGGGGCAACATAGACATATTGCCATCACCAAAACCTAGTGCAACAAAATTAGTTTATGGTCCAGGGAGATGGATGGTTACAATCTTTTTCACAAAAACAGAACAAGTAAAAAAGGCAGTGGAGTTTGCCTCTACATTAAACAAATTCATGAGGGAGTGGCGGTCACTAAGGACAGTGATTCTAATATTAATACTGAGTCCATCTGGATTTAACCACATATTCATAATAGAAACATTTTAACAATAGGTAAATGCTATAGGTCACCAGCTAGTCCTCTAGAATACAATGAACAAATTATAAAATACATTTTAATAGTTTCTGATAAAACGGAAGTAATCACATTAGAAAATTTTAATTTTCCAGGGATTGACTGGAACAGTCTTACCAGTGATTCTTCCCAAGAACAAATTTTCCTTGTCAATAACAGTGAGGATGGCACTGCCATGCAAAATGCCAATACTGACATAGGGAACTGGGCAAATACACATAAATTGGAATTAAACATGAACAAATGCACCAGCATGCATTTGGGAAGGCAGAACCACAACATATCTTATAAGATGTTGGATAAAATACTACCCATTACTATTGAAGAGTGAGATTTAGGGATAATAATAACCTCTGACCTCCAATTCAGTTCACACTGTAACATTGTCATTAAAAAAGCTAATCAAAATCTAAACTGCATTTTAAGACACATCAAAAGCAGGGATAAGAAGGTTATCATCCCCTTGTACCAGGCACTGGTGTGGCCCCACCTGGAATACGTAGCTCAAGTATGGGCCCCGTATAAGAGGGGTGACATTTTAAAGCTGGAGAAAATACAGAGAAAAGCTACACAATCAGTAATGGGACAGGGACATGACATACTCTGAGAGACTTAGGGGTCTGGATATGTTTACCTTACAGTATAGGAGATCAAGGGGGGATATGTGCATGATTTTTAGCAATGTCAGTGGCTCAGTAGGTAGCACACTTACCTCTGAGGCTGGGAGATCAGAGGGCTGTGGGTTCAGTTCCCACATCTGGCACTTGGGTTAATATCCCAGTACTGACACTGTAGTGCAGCATGAGAGAGGTGCTGCGCTTCTGAGGTGCCATCTTTTGGATGAGACGTTAAACCGATGTCCCATCTGCTTGGATTGGTGGTAGTTCAGGTAGATGTTAAAGATCCCTGGCACTTATCGAAAAGAGTAGGGGAAAGTTTTATTGAGACAAAAATCATACAATAGTACGCAAAGCATAATACAAAACAAAGGAAACACAGGATAAGTATTATACAATCATTCAAGTAACTGCAAAATCAGAGTCAGTGATCCAAGGCAGAGCTTTCCAAAGTTCCAAAAGTGTCGTATCTGAGTATAGAGTACGTTCATGCTCATAAATTTCTTTTAAATCTTGTACAATCTTTTTTTGAGCTCCAAATAGGAGCAGTCCTTTTGCTGTAAAGAAAACATGCAACGCACCATCCAAATATTCAATTTAATGCAGACAAAAACAAGGTTTAAAGTGTCCTGGTGTCATTTTGACCACTGGGGAGAAAAAACCCCGTATACAAGATTCAAATAAGTAACCGACTGAAGCAAGGGGATATCCCATGCCTGTGCCAAAAAGGACCACCAATTTTTGATAAAGGAACAGTCAAAAAATAAATGAGGGTTCGTTTCAAATTCTGTAATACATATTAAGCGAGAACACATTCTATCTTGGGAATGCTTATGTTTATGATTTGATTTTACATTAACCTTTTCATGGCATGAAAGCCAATGAAAATCCCACATTTTGGCTGGAACCCTCTTACATTTCCACAATAACAAAAGGGAAGGGAGATGTTGACCAGGACACTTATCGAAGGGTACTGATACAGCACAAACCGTCAGGAGTAATTTCTTATATAAAACTTTATGTGAATGATTTAATAACATCTGAACAGACACCTTCCATTGTTTGAGACGTAAAAACATATGTTTTACGTAAGTTGGTATACCAACAGTTTGTCTTAACACAGTTAAAGAATTAGTTTCCCATTGATGAAACCAAATCCTGCAAGAGTCATAAAACCAAGGTTCCCACCCCCTTTGGGAATGAATCAATAAAGGCCTAAGGTTTGCAGTAAAAAAAATACAAGAAAAAAATAACAAAGGGTTAACCATACAAACGCCACCCTCAGGGATAGGTAAATAAGTGATATTCCACTTTATCAGGTTTAACCCACTACCCCAAAGACCCTGAAAAAACAGAATAAAGACAGCAGTTTCTAGCTGTTGTGGAATAGGGAATACATAACTCAGAAAAAGGAAAGTAGAGATCAAATAGTTTTTAATTAAGAAAACACGTTTTTTTTTTCCTATCTGCCCCCGGTTCCAGGAGGCCACCTGAAGTTTACCTTGTTGCAGTTTAACATTCCAGTTAAACAAATCTGAGTCCTGTGTCCCAAAAAAATTTCCAAAATGCAAATAGGGCCCTCAACTAAATGTAACGGGCCAATATGGTCCAAGGGGGAGGTTGCTGAACTGACCCGAATAACCAAACTTTTAGTGTAATTTAAAACAGCACCAGAGAAGTTTCCAAAAATAGAGCACTCACGGAGAGAATGAACCACTGAGGCTGCATCAGCTACAAGAAAACAAACATCATCTGCATATGCGATCGCCTTATAAGGCAAGCATAAGGCACAACTAGAAATAGACTGAATCTGAGAATTAGTATTCAGCCAACGGAGCAAAACGTCAAGAAAAAATACATATAACAACGGGCTTAAAGGACAGCCCTGATGAACCCCATTTTATGGGGATCATGGTCCTATCCAACCATTCACTACAGGCACAACAGTCGCTGTTCTATAGAAAGCACTCTAATCCAGCGCACTATAACATCAGGTACATGCAGAAAACAAGTGCTTCCCATAAAAAATCATGCCTAACCAAATCAAAACAGCCTTCTGATCTATGGAAACAACAAGTCCCGAAGCCAGACCTGCATAGCCATGAGAAAATAATTTTCGTAAGAGGATCAAATGATCAGAAATTCTCCTTTGAGGCACAGAACAGGATTGGGCAGGATACAAAACCACCTCCGCTATCCTCACCAAACGCTTCACAATAATTTTCGTTAAGAGCTTAAAGTCGGTGTTCAACATACATAAAGGTCGCCAGTTCTCTAGAGAATGGATTTCAACTTTCTGTTTATAAATGTAAATCAAAGTACCCTTAGTAAATTCCAAAGGGAGAGATTCACATTAACAGAGAATTAAACACAGATGTAAGTTCTGAGGCTAAATGGTCACCCAGCACCTTATATAAGCCAGCAGGGAGACCATCTGGACCAGGAGTTCTCTGTACAGGTAATGAGGAAATAGCCAGTGTCAAATCCTGCTCCGTGATAGGAGAACAAGCCTGGTCCTGACATAGCTGTGAGGGAGCTGGGATATCAAGGCCACTATACAAAGTTGCACTGTTACCAGCCACAGCAGGGAGGGGAGAAAAAAGGACTGTGGTATACTTTGTTACAATATGACAAATCTCAGTTTGTGAGGACATAAGGTCCTTTCTGAATTTAGAAGACACGTCATATTTTTTCGGGCGGACTGACGGGAATTATATTCAAAAGGACAAATAACATCACGTGTTCCAACAGTACAGAATTTATGTTGGTTATAAAGTTGTTGTGATTGCTGTAATTGGAAAGTCAACATATCATTCTGTATGACTTTTATTTGTTGAGTAAGGTCTTGCCCTGTTGTGTATGCTATGGTTAATAATGACTGAAAATGTACCCTCTTCTGCAAATAGTCTAGGTATTCCCTCCTACATTTTAAACGACTGTAAGTTTTTTAAAAAGTGACCAGATCATGTTTCGTGTCTAACCACCACTGAACAGGATCTTCATAACAGATAAAAACAGATTTACGGGCTTGTATGAAGGACAGGAGGGACTGCATAAACAACGGAATCTGCAACAAAGATGTGTTGAATTTCCAAATACCTGGACCTTTACGGGAAGAGACAACAGAACCAAAACCAACAGAATGCAGCTTATGATCAGAAAACTCAACCGCTTGAACTTTGGCAGAAATAATTGGTACTGTAGGAGAGGAAAACACATAATACGTGTGGCTAGTTTACCCTTTGGGAAGGTAGGGGTGTGTTGTGTAGTAAAGGAGAGATAAGAGTCCATTAATTGGGTGACTCGAACCAATTTACCCCCAATTTGTGGAAATCACAAAACAGTTTCTTTGTAGCAGCAAAGGAGCTCTTATCCTGAAGACTCAGGCCACAATTAAAGTCACCAGCAAACAATACCTGAAAGGAAGTATGCAAATAAGGACGAAGCAAAGCAAATAAAGCTATGCGTTCAGTTTTGATTTGAGAGGCATAAATGTTTATCACCCGGTAAGGACAGGACCCAATAACAAAATCTATAATGAGCCCCCTACCAGGGGCACAGCAAACAATTTTAGCAAACGGAAGTCTGGGATATTAATTAATATTCTCAGTCCCGAACAAGAATCCTGACCAATCGACCAAAAAGAAGGACCCAGTAACCAGTCCTGTTGTGCTTGTCGGATCTCATGTCTAGTATGAAGTCTTGTATCCTGTAATAAAATTAAACCCAGAGGCAAAAGCCGTAGAAAGGAAAAAATCAATCTCCTTTTAGCCATACGCTTCATACTATTCAAATTAATAGTATGGCAAACAAAGTGAAACATAGCAACACAAAAAAGGAAAACAGACAAAAAATGCATTTTACAATTTCCTTTTTCCAACCACCTTCTTCCCTTTAAGTTTTACTCTGGCCTTTCGCTTCTGAGAAAGGCCAGTGCCAAGTTGCAGCTCAGGGTCAGTGGTACTGTCAGGGAGAAAAGAAGCTATGGAAGAAGAGTCCGACTCACCTCCAGCGTCATCAGAAAGGGGTTGGAGAAGTTGAAAAGAATTAGGTAAGGGCACTGGGGGAGGTTCTGGACCACTCACAGGAGATGGTGCAACCCAAGGGTTATTTCTCTGTGACCTTCTACGTATAACATTTGTAAGCACTTGGGGGGGCATAGTACTTGGACCTGGGACCAGGTCCAGAACAGGAAAATTAGACTGGGCAGGATCAGGGACAGGAGAAATCTCAGGCAAGGGGTCATCCATGAGGGAAACCATCTGAGGTACGACCTCAGAGGATACAACAGGCACTGAAGCCTGCAGTAAGGGCTGGGCTGCCCTAGGGGGAGGTACAGCCAAGGTGGACCAGAGACAGGCCTTCTGCACCTGTGTAATAATAAAGCGCTGGTCCACTCCACCATCGTGAAATTCCTGGTTATGTGCAGCCCATTTACAATTCTGAAAGGTGTACCCCTGTTCATCACATAGGTTACATCTACATTCATTCAAACAGTGTGCCCCTATGTGGCCCAATTCCCCACAGACATTGCATTTCATTTTATCACATACATTACTAAGATGTACAGGGTCACCACATCGATAGCAAGCCTTCGGCTGACCCGGGTAGAACAAGATCCCCCTATCTCGGCCTATGAAAAAAGAGTTAGGCAGATGTACAACCCCAGAATCATTAGATCGTAACAAGATTTTAAACTTTCAGCCCCCAGTCCAAATGTTCTCGGTATACAAAATGGCTTCAGGCTGTCCCTGGACGTCACACAGCTGTTTCAGCCAATACACTACATCCTCCAACTCAACTCCCTCATTATGAAACAGAATGGTGATTGCCTTAAAAGTGGGTTTAGAAAGAGGAATAGCCTGAAATGGGGTCCATAATGCAGTAGTCTGCAGAGAATTATACTTTGACCAAAAACGCTCCAGTCTCCTAGATGTTTGGAAACTAATGTCAAACATGGTTTCACCAGAGATATGAATTAACGCATATACCTCATGGGAAAAATGTTTTAAAGAATCCTTTAGCAGCGTGCGTGCCACATAGACCTGATCAGGTAGCTCAGGTAACCCCCCCCCCCGATATGCCAAGCGAACAGCATTGTGTCTCTTAGCAGCCTGGATTGGAAATTTAAAGAAAGAAGAATATGAGCGGCTCGGTCCCAAAATTTTTTTGGGGGGGGGCTGTGGTGGTGGGGGAGCCAGAGCCTCTACAGAAATAGTAGAAAGAGGAATCTGAGGTGGAGAACCCTTCAGATAGTCCAACACAGGGTTCTGTGTAAGCTCCAGTTCATGAGGAGACACAAGGGGTCAGTAGTGACTTTTGAAGCACCTATCTTGCTCTGTAGCTCTGGAAAATCTTCAGGTAGGGGACCGGATTGAGATGGACCAGACTTCCAACTTCCTGGGACAGTACCCTGGACCCAGCCAGCACCTCTCAGTGCCGATTCAACAGTCCTGGTAGGTTCTTTATTAATATTTACTATAGATGATTCTTGTACATGTAGGGAGCTCTGTGATGAAATAAAAGCAGGTAGTGAAAAGGAAAATGAATCTGTTTGTACTGCAGGTAGCAGGGGAGCATTTACTGTAGATAAGTCTTATACATGTGAGGAACTCTGTGATGTAATGGAAGCAGGTTGTGAAAAGGAAACCAAATCCATTTGTACTGCAGGCGGCACGGGAGCAGGCAGTAGGGCTTCAGTTCCCGACGCTCTCGTCGGGTCAGAGCCTGTCACAGCAACAGGCAGTAAAGGAGACAAGTCAGGAGAATCTTCAAGAACTTCCACCTGAGTGGAATATGCATCTGTGCTGTTGGCTCTCAGGCATTGCATATCTCTGTGCATTTTCAGTTTTGCACTAGCAAAATGGTGCTCCGCCGTTGCAAAATGCTCCTGGATCTCTTGTGTTGTCAAACAGTGGTTTTCAGAATCAGATGAAGTAAAATCCTCCAGTAAGTCAACGGTAGGCACGCAGGTCAGCAAGTCAGTTCCATAAGAAGTAAGCAGAGGACTAGGTGTAGCAGACTTAGTATGAGCAGCAGAACTTAAAGTTGAAGTAGGAACAGCAACAGGCAAAACATCAGTTGTTAGCATCGTGGTCTCCATTTGTTCAGAGGTAGGAGCAGAGACCAAATCTCCCACCTCCAAAGATCCCCCCTCAGAAGGCAAGGGTGCATCTGCCATCTTGGACAGAGGTTCCCTCTTTGAAGAGTAGGGGAATTTCCCTGGTGTCCTGGCCAAATTTCCCTCATTCACTAAAAATACCACCAACAGCTTAATCTGGTTCAAGGTCAGTTGGCATTCATCTGTACCCCCCCCCCCCCAGGTCATGCCTGAAAATAGGCAGGATTTGTCAAGTGCACTTACCCGGTCAACAAAAACTAACTAAGTAAATAAATGATTTACAGAGCATTACATAATAATACAGTGTGGTCTGATTATGGCCTTACATTAAAATAATGTTTATACAACACCAGGGGACACTTTCTTCAATTAGCAGCAGAGAAACGGAATCTATTAAAGAGAAAACATTGGTTTAGCCAAAGAGTGGTGAACCTGTGGAACAGTTTGGCAAGTGACGTGATCACAAGTAGTTCAATGGAATTATTCAAAATAGATTGGATAGTTTCTATTTAAATAACTATGGGATAGTATAATTCTTGGCAAGCAATTAAAGGACGCACGTCTATCCTGCTTGAAAATCCTATGAAACCTATGAAACTTTCCACAGCAGGTTGAGAACCACTGGTCAACTCTCCAACTAGGGGTCTGAACATTCTTGATTTAGTAATAACCAACATAAATAACAGGATCTCTGCAGTAATAATTAAAGAACCTTTAGGAAAAGGTGAGCACTGCATGCTGACCTTTGGTTACTTGGGCAAACATGAAATAGATAGTCACACATTACTGACAATGAACTACAGTAGGGTTGACTATAAGAAGATTAAGGACCTTTTAGATTCAATAGACTGGGGCAGAATACTGGCTAATCAAACAGTGTACAAATGCTGGAACACTATTCATAACATAATAAGGTCTACAGAAGATTTGTATGTTCCTTCTCTAAAGCTCATAGGCCCTTTGTTTAACTTTAGCCACGTAGCTTTTATCTGTGATAGTAATGCACAACAATGTCTCCCTTGAGGCTGCACCATGCTATCTGACTGTAATCCTATGAATCGACCTTGTATTGCCTGACAATGCCTCGCTGGAGGCTGCACCCAATAATCAGACTGTTACCACACTTGATCAACCTCTGCTTAACTACCGCTTGTATAGGCAAATACCCTCCCTGTATGTATCCTGCGCTCCTGTATGACACATAACTGTACTCAGCTGTCATTATCTGTATCCAGCTGTCATACTCTGTTATTGTCATTACTCTGTACTTGACGTGGAGCCCTTGGAAATGAGTCTACGACTCAAAGGGTTGTAATTCCTATGTCTTCTTAAATAAATAAATAATAATTAGCAAAAACCAAGGCAAAATACCACAATGGATGACCAACAAACTAAAGAAACAAATTAAAAGGAAAGAAAATGCATATTCCAACTACAAGAAGAAAAACCTCAGCCTACATATACGAAGTATATGGTGGAACTGAGAAAAACTAGGCAACTATTAAGAAAGGAAAGACAAAGGGCCAGATATTCAAACCTTTGCCCTGGGGCTAAATTAGCACTGCCCAGTGTGCTAAATTAGCCTGGAACTAATAGCCCGCTATATTCAAAAGGGATAACCCCGGTGCTAAACCTGTTGAATATAGCATGCTAAGGAAGTTGGGCAAACTGAGCTGAGAGTGCAGCACAACAAAATCCCAGGAATAAGACAGCTCTGAATATAGCAACCAGGAAATGCAAACTGCAACAGCAACCCAGTTCACAGTGACCAGAAGGACCTTAGGGGTGAACTATGTGGCCAATGGGTGTGCTAGCAAAGGAGTGAAGTCAGTAGAGCTGCAAGCATCAGTGCATGTGAATGTTCAGTGTGCAGAAATAAAAAGTGTTTCTGTAATGTTTGTGTGGCGCACATACATTTGCTCAGGTCTTGCATAGTGCTAAGTCATTTGCCCAGCGCTATCACGTTTGCCCAGGGCAAAGATCTGCTGTATTCAAAAGTGACATGCAAATGAGCCTACTTAGGCAGTCAGTGGGCAAACATCCAGATTAGCATCTCATTATGCCCTGATTTGCATGCAGTTTGCCCAGCGCTATTGCAAGGTCCCATGGCTCCACCTGTAGGTCAGTCGGGAAGTACAGGGGCTGGCTGAGTCTGCCCATGGCTGCACCTGTAGGTCAGTCAGGAGGAGCATGGTGGTAGCTGCAGGCTACATATGTACAGAACTGAGTAGAATAATTTGCTCCAAGGGACTGCACAGCACAGGCACTGGTGGTGGTGGTGTTGGATGCAATAGTCCAACTGTAGTTCCTGCTATACAGTGCACAGCAGACAATACAGTGACATGGGAGGCAGTGGTGTGTGAGACACACCACTGCCTGTGATGTGTTGGGCAGCAATAACTGCAGCACTGTACACAGTGAAAGCCCCATCTTGCAGGTGTGTACCGACAGTGAACAGTATGGCACTGCTGTTGTATGACTCACAGATGCTACACTACTGGCACGGGATGCTCACAGTGACATATACATTGGGATCTGGGTGCATGTGCTGTGGTGTCTGTCCAGATGTGCAGTATGTGGCATGGGGGGGCACACACGATCAGACAGGTACACTGGTGTTGGAGTGTTCCCAACACTGGCCCATGTGCACTGTGTGGCTTGACCCAGCCTTGTGGCTGCACCCAGTCTGTAGTGCAGCCCGGCCACTTGTACACCCTCCCCTCAACACCTTCCATGCCCACAGTGCTGCATGTGTGAGTGTGTGCTGGCATCTGTTGGTGTCCACGAAAGTGTGGTCTGCAGGTGTGTACTGTATGGCTGCACTGTCATGGTGTCTACTGGGAGCCAGGTCACCACTTATTGCCTGGCATGGCTGGAACTAGTGGCAGTTGATAGCATCATAGTAATACCATCAGTGAGCAGCAGGTTTCCTCTATGTCTGGCTTATTTCTATGTGTCATACTTATTGTTTTGGGTCACACAAAGCCATGCAGAAGTCACGCAAAGCCACACAAAGCCACAACGTTGTACAAAGCTGGTTTGCCCAGAGATAAGACTACCTTTTCCTGGGCTTTAATTTGCACCATGGAAAGTGTTGTACTAAGTCATGCAAAACCACTTTGTGAGGTGATGTTCGCTGAATATAGCATTGCGCTGACTCACACCCTCAGTTTGTCCCTTGCATACATTATAATTTTGACCTGTGCTAATGCAGTTTGTGCGAGCTATTTGACCTTTTGTATATAGCGGACCCGAGCTACCCCAGTGCTAAACCTATACAAATGGTTTATGCCCAATGCAAAGTTTTGAATATACAGCCCAAAATCTTGAATATAGAAAGGCTATAACTAAAGGAAGCCAGAAAAATTTCTTTTGAGATATATATATATATATATATATATACACACATACATACATACTGTACACATATATATATATATATATACATATATTACATATATATATATATATATATAAATATATATATATTATATATACTGTACATACACACACACATATATAAAGAATACGTAACAGGGACCTGTGCAATACATGATTTACTTTCACAAGAGCTGTTCGACCTTGGGTAATGTCAAGAGTGGCATAAGCCATGAGTGCTGTGCCCAGGGGTCAAACAGCTTGAGTGAAAATAAATCAAGTATTCCATAAGGTCCCTGTTATGTATTTCATTTATGCAAAAGGGATTCTTTAGAATTGTATAAGGAGTTTTGTTTTAAATTGTTTGTATAATTTTTCATGTTAACATACATGGACTTTTTGTAGTTTTAACAGGGTAGCTTGGCTTAGCATAGTAGTTGCTAAGCATTTGCTATGGATGCTCCAACTTTACATTATGGACAGTACATAATGAAAAAGTTTGATGCACAATTTTTTTGTTTTTACATTTTGGGGGGGGGGTAATTTGTTCATCAGAAAAAGTGAATAAAAACTGAAATTTCTGCCATTTTTTGCTGATTATAAAAAAATCTAAAAAGACATCTATATATGAAACAGCTCTCATTTTGTAGATTATTTTGTGCTGAACAACTTTTGTGCTCACCGTATAATGCTATCAGTTTTCATTTTAAAGTTATTAGTGTTTACTTGTTGAAAAAGTGCACAAAAAAACTTAACTTTATGCTGTTTTTTGCTAATTCTACAAAACTAAAAGGTATTTATAAATCAAACACCACTCAATTTGTAGATATGTTTGTGCTGGACAACATGTGTGCTCACAGTGCCATTCTATCATTTTTTGTTTTAAAGTTATTTGCATTTGAGCATGATTAGTACTGCTTCTGAGGCTGAACATTCTAAATTGGCTGACATAGCAACTGTGTATATAAATGAGTGCTGACATAGTAACTATGTACGTAAATGAGTGATGACATATTTACTATGCACATAAATGGTTTTATTTACACAGTAGCTACAATACACGTTATTTATGGTATGCATGCATTGTTCACACCTGTTGCATAAATATATATATATATGTATGTGTATGTGTGTGTGTGTGTGTGTGTGTATATATATATGTGTGTGTGTGTATATGTATATATGTGTGTGTGTGTGAGTAAAAGTGGCAACACCATAGGGCCGCTAAAAGGGGACAGATAAAATATAAAGGACCCAATGGAAACAGCTAAAGTTTTCAATAACTATTTCATCTCTGTATTCAATAGCAAAGACGGTTCTACGATGCCTAATTACTCAGACTGCTCCCCCATAATGGGTTTTGCATTGAATGAGGTACTTGAAGGGGTACAGTTACTTAACCCAAAATCATTAGAAGTATTGAAGGGCTACCCCCATGATATCTAAAATAAACCTTGCTAATAGTCTCTGAAAACCCCAATGGCTATTATTTGAAAAATCTCTATTCTCAGGAATAGTACCAACAGAATGGAAACAAGCAGTTATAATATCCATTCACAAAAAAAGGAAGTAGGTCATGTCCTGAAAATTACAGACCTATAAGTCTGACATTAGTTCCTGGAAAGCTTATGGAAAAACTAGTAAAGGCCAGGTTCAAGTGTGAAACTGCCACCTTGGGTATACAAGACAACACACAGCATGGGTTTAACAGAGGAAGATCTTACACAACTAATTGTACCACTTTTTAATGAATCTGTCAGTTTTAGTTTGGATGCTGGGAGACCATGTGATGTCATATTCTTGAACTCCAAGAAGACATTTGACACTGTTCCACACTGTGAACTACTACATAAACTAAAAAAGATAGGATGCCATTCTTATCTGGTCAAATGAGTACATTCATGGTTAGAAAACAGGACACAATGGGTAAGAATTCTAGATAAAATCTCATCTGAGAGAGCTGTGACCAAGTGGAGTCCCCAGGGGTTTGTTCTGGGTCCCTTTCTCTTCAGCTGAATCATCCACAATCTCCACACCAGACTAAAAAAACAAGACCATGAAATTCACTGACAATACAAAAACAACTGGCAAAGTAGAAAGAGAAGTTAAATACTTATCCCTTGTTAAAGATTTATGAGTTAATCATGGACTGGACGAAAAGGAGTAAAATGGAGCTGAACTTAGATAAGTGTACAGTGTTACAGCTAGGTCATAACAACCCTGTAAGACACTTCTATCCGATGAATCGCCCTCTGTCTATAGTAAGCAATGAGAAAGATTTGAGTATTATTATTATTATTGTTAATTCATTCTCCTGGTTCTGCTGGGTAATCTTTCAACATTGGTTCATGCCTTCATCATCACCCATCTTGACTACTGTAATGCCCTCTACCTAGGGCTGTCTGGGGTTGATATCCACTGCTTGCAGTTGGTACAGAATGCTGCTACCAGGCAACTGACAGGTACCTCTAGGTCCAGTCATATAATGCCTGTGCTGCATGGACTGCACTGGCTGCCGGTTCAGTGGCAGATCACCTATAAGGTAGACTTGCTTACCTTTAAAGCCCTACAAGAAATGAGACCCAACTACCTGAAAGATCTCCTGATTCCCTACACCACTAATCGTCCTCTCTGATCCTCCGACGAGGGATTGCTAGAGATTCCCAGTGTTTGCCTTAAAACATGTGGAGTTCATGCATTTTCATTTGCAGCACCAACCCTGTTGAATTCCCTACCTAGTCAGTTAAGAGAATGCCTGACTATCAGTAGTTTTAAATCTGTTAAAATCGCATTTATTTGCACAGGCCTTCCTAGATTGAATAATTTTTAATTAAGTATTTTACTCTGTTTTATATAGATTGTTAAAATCTGTTCAGTGCCTTGATACTGAAAGGCAGTATATAAATAAAGAATGATTTTCTTTTATTTGATTTGACAATGCACACAGCTATAAGAAAAATAACACAAACTGCCAACAAATTCGTCAACATCTTTAAAAAAGGCTTTTATAACAAGAGATGGGTACTGTATCATGAGCTTGTACAAAAACTATGTCAGACAAGATGTCAACTGTGGTTCACCATTCTGGGCTCCGTATGAAAAACAGGATATCACATTACTGGAAAGTATACAGAGAAGGGCTACAAAATTAATCCCTAGACTAAAACACAAACCACATGAAAAAAAGGTTGGAGGATTTAAAACTAATGTCACTACAAGAAAGTAGAGTAAGAGGGGACTACCTGTGATTTTTTAACATAGTAAACAATGGAAAAATAAATTCTGCATGTGGTATTACCTCCCTTATATGACTTAGACATAAAGTTTCACAATAGACTGTTAGAGGCTCACAGAACCTGTACAAAGAAAATATACAATTACTTTTCCATCAGGGCTCCAAGACTATGGAACAAACTACCCCAATACCTGGTAAACATTACCAATTCTGACGCATTTAAAAGAGAACTGAACAAATGTATGGGGTTCCAGGTCTCACTGGCCATGCAGTGTGGTAGACAGTCATGATGGGCTACCGCATACTTCTGTCTTCATGATATCAAGTAACCAAGTAACAATCAATCTGGTACCTATAAATAATAAATCAGCAGTGCTAGTGATCGGTAATTTGATAGGAGGCACAATATTACAATTTGTGGCAGGGACAAAGAAAGCAGAACTGTGACATGCCTAAAATAGAGGATATTATAAAAGTCCTCCATGGAATGTTGCTGGACCAAGCCGACCATGGCTGTACATATAGGCATACCTAATGTTGGCAAGGAACATGAAAAGGACATTTGCAACAATATACTTTCAGTCGGGAAAACTGTTGTAAGTAAATGTGGGGCAGCAGTCATATCCCAAATCCTGCCAGTTAATAAAGGAATTCCTCATAAAAAATAAAACCATGAATGTACTAATACAGAATTACAAAACTGATGTTTAAGAGATGGTATGGCATTCTTAAATACTTGGGAAGCATTTAAAGAGAAGACACATTTCCACCTTAACCAATTAGGAACCAGTACCTTGGATAAACATCAATAAAAAGCTACCCAGTGCAAATTCAAACTAATTAGGAAGGGGGTGATAAACCATAGATTGATTAATAATAATAATACAAGAAATAACTTCCAAAAGCAGTATAACAAATCAAATACAATGATTACTTGATATATATATAATGCTAGAAGTTTGACCAATAAATGGGAGGACCTTGAATCCATGGTTCTCATAGAAGATAACATAGACATAGTTTTTATTACTGAAACATAATGGTCTGCAGCAGATACTTGGGGTAAACTTCTAAAGGGATATCCACTCTTCCTATTAGGTAGATGATAAAAGAGGGGGCGACATTGCTGTTTGTGTGTCAGGTGAAAGAGCTGTCAACATTTCAGACAAAATTAAAAAAGCAGCAATGTGCCACTGAAATTATATAGCTAAAATTAATTAATAATTCTAGTAAAAGTAAATTGATTGTATTTGTGGGTCAGTAACATAAGCTAGCCAAACACCTCTGTTAATGAAGAAATAAACTATGAGCTAGAACAGGCTTGTGACTTAGGTAATGTTTTATTTTGGGGAGAGTTAAATTATAGCAACAATGATTGAAGCAGTAACAGTGCAATCTATAACCAGCAAGAAATGTAATAGATTATGCACACAGCTAAACCTAACTCAACATGTAAATTCTCCCACTGGGGAGATTATAGTCTTGATATTGTTCTCAGTTCCCACATAATAAATCATAATTAATCTCATCAATTGCTCTGTTGGTATGCCACTAGGGATGAGTGACCATAGAAGGATCACTTTTCAGATTGCCGAAAGCTGTAGTAAATGATGGGGTGATCTGAAATCCATTTACATAAAACTTCAGACACTGACAAAATTCTAAATGAATTTAATAAGACAGGCTGGGAAACTGAATTAAAGAATAAATCTGCTGATGAAATAGTTTCATTTTCTGTTTCAGTTTATTTATTATACTGGAAAGGCATGTGAGCAAAGTTCCACGTTTTCACAAGTGTCCAGTTGTGGACAAATACAACATGGGGTTACATAGATTAGAAGCAATACAGTCAGAGATACAGAGTTATCAGGGATACAATCAAGACAAGGAGAACTACAGTATATGTACAGAAAAAAACTAAAACAAACAAGATAAACAAAAAAAAATATCAAGTGCAATGTCAAAGCAATACATTTTATGTAACTAAAATAAACAATAACAAGTGCAATGGTGAAGAAAGTGCTTGAAAAATTCTTGGATCTGTAGAAATATGGACTAAAATCAAACCATCTGATCTTTCATTTTGTGATAAACACATAAAAATAAGGAAATACAATTCCCATGGTAGCAAACCTAAATGGTTTAATAAAGGTATTAAAACAGTTAAAAAAAGAAAAGGAAAATGTATACATTTTATATGCAACATAAAACAGATGTCTCCTGGAACAATTACAAAACAATATTAAAAACGTGAAAAGGTAAAATCCAGAAATCTAAGCATAAAATAGAACTGAAAATGGCTAATAATTCCAATAAGAATAACATGAAAGACTTTTATAATTATATAAGTTCACTAAAAATACAAACAACAAACTCAGCTTGACTTGTATGGATAACAAATGGGTAACTGATCCAATCACAGTGGCTAATGCATTTAACAATTATTTTTGTTCAGTCTTCTGTAAATACAACAATCACTCAGAAAAAAATTATCCCATATTGAATGTGAATTTATTGAAATCTATGAAGACAAAATTATCAGGAAGACAGACAACATAAAAAAATCACAGTGCCTCCAGCTCTGACCAGATATCCAGTAAGATATGTAAAATATTATCACCTGGCATTGCTACTCCACTCAAATATTTGTATAGAGCATCTGTCATCAATGGAGATTTCCTACTGACTGGATGACTGGTACTGTTGTATCAATTAAAGGATACTAGAAATGCATGTAACAATTGTCACCCTGTAAGTCTAACATCTGTCCAGGGTAACTTATTAGAATCTAAGGCCATGATAATACATCACTTACGAGATACTAAACAAATAGATCTGAAACAACATGATTTTTCCACTGAACGTTGGTGTGTAACCAATCTACTTTGTTTTAATGAAAACATTTCCCATCCTTTAGATGACAGTTATCCTGTGGATTGCTTTTACCTAGATTTTGCAAAGGCACCTGATTACATCCCTCACTGGGCCATCATCAAGAAAATGGCTACACTTAATATAAATAAATAGACAATTAACTGGATAAGTACATGGTTAGGTAATAGGAGTCACTTAGCATTCATTAATGGTTACTTCTCAAACATTGGGCCCTATGCATTAAGCCTACATGCCATGGAAACTGGGAGTGTAGGCATCACTACATGTGAATGCCGTGGACTGGTGGACCAGTGGCATGCATGAAGGGGGTGCAAGACAGGTATGCACCTGATCCCTTGGCCACGCAGAGAGCAATGTGCTGAGGGAAGGTGGAGGGTGGACAGGTGGTGTGCCTGCACTGTGCACCATTCACAAAGGCACATAGAGCAGTGCAAGAGGGTGCATAGGAGGGTGCAGGTTATGGCAGAGGGTACCCTGCCATAGCACACTATGTGCCCCCATTGACATGCCCCACTGGTCGTGCCAGAACCTGAAATCCATCCACCAGGCCACCCCAGCCCACTAGGCTGATGGCAAGGGCTGGGGTAGCTGAATGGGCAAATGCCCATACACAGTTGTACTGCCGTGTCCTGGTCTGGTAGTGCCAGACAACTCCCCCACAGCACAACTGACCCGACCCCATAGTGCCAGGCATAACGCCCCCAACACCCAGTGGTGCCTGTATCAGCTGCATGTCCCTGCCCCATCCCAGTTCCCCAGCACCCGCAGCTGTGGCCATTGGTCTGCCACCACCATGGCACTGATAACACCACCACACCCTGGTCTCTGAACCTAATGGTCAGTGCCATAGCCCCAGATGACAAGTGGCACAGACCACCGCAGACCTCCTCAGTCACTGGCCATACAAGTGAAGCTGGAAGCACACCGCTATGTATAGGCAGCATGCTCCCAATGTCAGTTGGATGGCCAGTGGCTAAGGAGGTGTGAGGTGGGCTGTGCCATTGGTCATCCGGGGATGTAGCACTGACCATCGGGTACAGGGACCGGGGGGTGGTAATGTCAGTGCCGCAGGGGTGGGTGGGTCCACCGAATATCAAGAAGAGGGCAGGGTGGAAGCAGCAATGGACAGGGTGTGGTCATGTCATGCCACACTGGGCCGGGGGTGTGCAGACACCTCTGTGGGGATGCGGCAGTGGTCTGTGGTGGTCAGTGGGGGCTTCCCAGCAGATGCTGGGGCTATTTTAAATTGGAATAAATACAGTTAGTAAAGCCTTTTTTTTAATAAAAAGGATTCAGAAGCCATATTAAACAATAATAATTGCATGATTAGTACAGTTATACAAAATCCTTAAGGTATATTCATAAATTCACACTATAAACCTGTTACTGTATAAGGTTTTATGTATGAGGTTGAATGGTATGCTTTATAAAAGTGCTTAGTCAATGTGGATCCGAGCTAAAGAGAATTAATATCAGTGGAGATATACACTGTACCTTTAACTGAACCAGGAAATCCTCTGAAACAACCCCACCATTTGGTTTTGAAACAGCATGCCCAGACACGTAAATACAGAAAGGGCTCAGTCAGGTGACCCCACCAAAAGATATAAAAAACTTCACTGAGTTCACTTCAGCTCAGTCTAGTAGTGTTCAGTCTTCAGAGTGAAGGAGAGAGAGATGCTACTGTAGACAAGCTGTTGAATGCAGATGAGGAGGATCTTAGGAGCTTCAAGACTGTATTATGTAAAAAACTACCGATGTTAAGTAGTGATTTTCTTTGCAGTTTTTTTTGTTTTCATTTTTTATTTTTCAAACTTTTGAAAAATAAATATCATACCATGGTGTGTTTTAAACCTGCAGATTTTCCTCATCTGATGTTTATTCCCACACACTGTGACACAGATGTTCATGCACCTGGACCCACTCCTCCACGCAAGGGATCCAGTCCCGAACTTGGGACAGGCATCGAATTGGTTGCCCACCCGGGTCTGCTACTCTGCTCCTGGCCACCCTGCACAACCCTGCATGTGGGGGGGCACAGACAGGTGGTCGGGGGTCATGATTACCGTCAGGTATGTACCCGTCTGCAGGTGCAGAGCTACATGGGTGGGATATGTGTCATTGGTGCATACCTAATATCCCTTTGTGAATAGGGGCCCTTGGTAGTTTTTCTAGTGGAGTGCCCCAGGAGTCTGTTTTGGATCCTATCCTTTTCTAGATTTTTATGTTTGACATGACAGCACATGTAAATATTGGTCAAGTAAATATGCAGATGACACCCAATTAGCAGGCAAGATCAGCTCTATAGAGCAGATAGAATCCATAAAAGCAAATCTAGAAAATATTTTTAAGTAGATGATCACTTGGAGTATGAAGTTTAACATTGACAAATGTAGCATATTACACTTAGGTAATCGGCCAAAAGGCAACTTATAAACTTGGTAATGACATCATTAAAGAGAACAATAATGAACGTGACCTAGGGATCATCTTTAAGAGAAATTTTGACTATACTGACTAGTGCACCATGATAATTACAATGGCCAATAGAGTGCTTTGGGCTATAAAATGCAATTTTACAAGTACAGTAGAAGAGGTGAGGTTATAATGCCCTTGTACAGAGCATATGTAAGGCCTTTTCTAGATTATGCTAGCCAAGTATGGAATGTCTAACCAAGAGAGAGCGAGAGATAGATAATAGTGAGAAGATCCAGTGCCAAGGAAATAAAATGATCCATAATATAAGGCATGATTGCTGTCTTGACTAGCTTTGACATCTCAATCAACTGTCCCTTGAGACAAGAAAGAAAAATGGTGACCTGTTGATGTGTTACAACATCATGCAGGACCCCTACCTAATTTACTAAGCTAAACTTACCATTCAAGAATTATAGTCTAGGCATTAGGGGTCACCCACTGCAGTTGAAACCTCAACAATTTAATACCATCAAAAGGAAAGGCTTATGTACAGAATGTATAGTCAACTACCGGAAAAAATTACCAGAGGAAATTGTTATCAGTAAAACCAAAGCTGTATTTAAATCTTACTTAGATCGGTGGGTCTATGCATGAAAAAGGGCTACCAAAGTGTGACATTAGTGTCAATTTTTAAACTCTATAATATAGCGATTTTTATAAGCATTTTTTAAAGCTGTGACTCACCTTTTAAAAATGTAGTATGGTGTAGGATAACTCCAGTTTCGGGGCTTGAGAAGAAACCTCCACAAAGCTGCACATGCATCAGGAGACATAAAAGCAGGGCTGCACGTGTAACTTGGGACATTAAAGTACCACAGGCATACCACCACCCATCTGTACACAACATGGAGGCATGCCACCACCCATCTGTAGACAACATTGAGGCATGCCACCACCCATCTGTAGACAACATTGAGGCATGTCTCCACCCATCTGCAGACAATATGGAGGCACACAACAAAATACCTGATGGAGTCTTTCAAAGAAGTTCATTATTAAAGCATGCATTCTAATCGTGGCATCATCAGTCCATATCACCTGAATAATGGACTGTCCATGTAAACTGAACACAGACAACACCCGCAGAAAACAGTTTAGTTGGTTTTCACAGTATTTTTTTGTTTGTTTGCTAGGCAAAGTTCTGTAATCCCACCACACACATGTATTATGTGGCTGACCGATATGACCCAGAGAATAATGTATCCTAACTAGAGCACCACAACAAGCAGCATGGGGAGAGTGTTTTTTTTCATATATAGGTATTTATCACCTTTCCTCCTCGTGGCTGCCCCCATCTAACAGACTCCCCCCAGCCCCGTCACCCCAGTCTCACCAAGACTTACCCAGAGCTCACCCGGTCACTGGGTGTGGGGCTTGTGAAGGGTTGGTCTTTATCCTGCTGCCATGAGGTATTTTCCTCCAATTTTATCCCTTCCCCATTGCTGGAGCACACACACACATGATGCACATACGTGGAGGTGCGCGCACTCCTGCAGAAGTCCCGCAGCACCCCTTCTTCCCTGGTGCCCTCTGATCCACACCTCCACCAGGCCTTCACCTGGGGGTGGTCGTTCAGCGGTAGCGCCAGTCCACCCTTCCCTGAGAGAGGAGAGCTCTCCTTCTGATGCTCAACCCTCTCCCTTCCCTGCCAACCCCCAGCGCCCTATGCTCATTCCTGAAAATGGGTAGCTGGCATGGCACAAGGTGTGGTGTCCAGCACCTCAACCCTCAGTGCCACTGGGCTGGCCCTGGGCAGAGTGTTTTTTTAACATTAAACTCCACCCCTCCAAAAACAGTGACCATGTGGTTTTGTGCTATGTTTAACAATATGCTGTGGTTGCCCTGTGATGCAACCAGAAAATTGACAAAGGCACAATAATAAGCACCTTAAATGTGCACAAAAATAGAATACTGTGGGCAATGCCAAACAAGTTAGCTAAAGCAGCAGCATCACCAAAACACCATCTGAATCACAGCACACAAGCCAGCCACCCCACCAGCATTAGTTGTTGCTTAATAAGGTGTGCAACTCAATTGTGCATAAATTGGTAGTTTGTGTACCGGTGTAGCAAACACATATGTGCAATATGTATAACTGTTTTTCTGAGGGGTGGGTTGTGGACATAGAAATGCACAACATTGGTTTTGCCAAGATCACCAGCCCAGTACAACCTATCTGTTTAAATACAATGGAGGTGATTCACGAAAAGATGTGTGTGAGGCGCATATCGGAGAGCGCAGTTCTGTACCCCTGGGATTTCCACACAGGGGGCCCCATTCATGAGCACCGGCCCTCACCTGGCTCCCATATGCATCCCCCTGACATGCAGGTCCACAGGGGGAAGGTGGGTGCAGAGCAGCAGAGCTGGGTGGTCAGCCAATTGGCTGCCCAGGCAGGGACCTGCAGTGGATCCTTTGTGCACAACAGGTGCCATGTTGTCAGCTGGTGCACAGAGCACCATCCGTGCCGATGTGAGGGGTACCCCATCTGCCCAACTCCCATTCTTCCAAAGTGCCTCGACAGCAAGGACAACACTGATAGGGGGGCCGTTGCCCCCCGTGTCTGACACATCTGAAGAAAGCTCCTGGTGGGCGCGTAACAGGCCCGTGTGGTTATGAGACTGCATTACAGGTGCAGAGTAGGCAGCCCCTGTGCACAGCACTTTGCAGTGCTGTGAATGTGCAGAGTGCTGTCTTGCCCCACGTCATTGCCCCAGGCCCACCACCATGGCGCCGGGATCGGGTGTGTAGGGGGGGCTTCAACGGCATCCTGCATAGGGTGGAGGGGCACAGTGAGCGCAGGCAGCTTTGTGATGGCTACGCACCTGACTTATGTGGTGCATAGCCTTTGTGAATAAAGCCCAACAAGTGCACGTCTGGAGTTGTTTGGTGATTTTGACATTTAAACAAAAAAAATGGGTAAGGTTGTCATTGCAGTGTCCAAGCTAAAAAACAAAATAAATTCATTTTGTTTATGTTTTTGTTTTCAAATACCAAAATCCTAACCTAACATCAAAACAATTAAAAACTCATTAACAAAGCTGTTCAAATTATTAAATCACTTTGTAAGTGAAGACAAAAAAAAAAAAAGAAAAATCTAATAATTGCAATACGAGCCACGCATTATCCCATCTGCCCAATAGAAAAAAAATTAAAAAACTGAAGTCAGGCATCCACAGGTCTGCCAACAAAGTGGCAGAAAGCATGCACCCATCTGGTAAGAAATGGAAGCCATGCATCCACAAAGCTGTAAACAAAATGAAGGGATGCAGCCAACAGTCTAAAAACAAAATGGAGGCATGCATCCACCAATCTAACATACTAAAATGCCAGTAGAATAGGCCTAACGATCTTTCGTGTCTGCTTGTTTGGTCAACCCCCACTCTGGCAGCTGACCTTGCTGCTCCCTTCTCCCTCTCTGGCTTCTACCTTCCCAGTCCTGGATATTCTCGCTGCACTGGTTTTTGCTTCCATAACCCTTCCCCTGTACCTGTCCCACCCCCTCTTGAACTCCTCCACCGTTTCTGCCTCCACCAGCCCCCGGGCAGTGCATTCCATGGCTCCATCATCCTCTCAGTGAAGTAGCACCTCCTCCTTTCTCCCCTGAATCTCCCCCCCCTCCAGCTTCCTCCCATGCCCTCTTGTAGCCCCCCTCCTTCCTTCGGAGCACCCTATGTACCCCCTTCATGTACCTGAAGATCTCTATCATGTCCCCCCCGGTCCCTTCTCTCTTCCAATGTGTACATATTTAGCTCTTCATGCCTCTCCCCATAGCTCCTATCCCCCAAGCCCCAAATCATTTTGGTTGCCCTCATCTGGACTCTTTCCAGGAGTTCAATGTCTCTCTTTAAATGTGGCCTCCAAAACTGCATGCAGTACTCGCAGTTATACAGTGGGAGTATCACTTCTCTCCTTCTGGAGGTGAGCCCCCTAGTAATGCATCCAAGCATCCTGTTGACCTTTGCCACTGCCCTCCAACAAGTCTGCGAGTTGTTCATATTGACATCCACCACCACCCTCAGGTCCCTCTCAGCCATCGAGACTTGTAGCATTTCCCCCCCAGGGTGTACACTTGGCCCAGGTTTCTGGCTCCCAGTTGCAGTACCTTGCATTTTCCTGCATTGAACCTCAGCTTCTGCTTTCTAGACCACCATTCCAGAGCCTCCAGGTCCCCCTGTAGGGCCACCCTCCCCATCTCCCCATCCACCACTGCCTTCAGTTTTGAGTCATCCACAAAGAGACTCATCTCACTCCTGATACCCTTCCTTATGTCAGAGACATAGGCGTTGAACAGGAAGGGGCCAAGGACCGATCCCTGAGGGACTCCACTAATGACTCTCCTTCGGGATGAGACTATCCCTCCAACCATGACCCTCTGGGTCCAGATCTGGAGCCAATTTCCTATCCATCTGATCATCTGGTTCCCCACTCCCATTTCTCCCAGATTACCCAACAGGCTCCCATGAGGAACAGAGTCAAACGCCTTGCTGAAGTCAAGAAAGAGGATGTCCACTGGTCTACCCAGGTCCAAGGCACTCATCACCCTGTCATAGAACTTCACAAGGTTTGTCTGACATGATTTCCCCCAGACGATTCCATGCTGTCTATCGTCCAGGCACCCCAACTTTTCCAGGTCACCCCCTAGTCTCTCCTTGACAATGCCCTCCATCACCTTGCCCACCACCAATGTCAGGCTGACGGACCTGTAGTTCTCTGCCACCTCCCTTGATCCCCCCTTGTGGATAGGCACTATATGCGCCACCTTCCAGTCCTGAGGCACCCACACTCTCCTCAGAGAGATGCTGAAGAGCTCTGCCAGAGGTTTTGCCAGGACATCCGCCAGTTCCTTCAGCACTCTGGGATGTAATTTATCTTGCCCTGGTGCTTTCTCCATCTTAAGGGACCTGAGGGCTTCCGTCACTCTCTCTGCTGTGATTTCCATATTCGCTACCTCGTCCCCCTGATTTGCCTTCCCCCCACCTGCCAGTAATGCCCCCCCTTCCCAGACCTGCTAATTGGTAAGGGTCCCCCCTCAGTTTCACCATCTCCTCCCATGTATGACGCATCCATTTTCTTGGTGAAAACTGAGGCAACGTAATCATTTAGTACCTCAGTCTGCTCCCCCGGGTCTTGTGCCCATCCCTCCCCTGTTTTAATCCTGCTAATCTGTCCCTTCACCCTTTGTTTTTCCCCAATGTATCTAAAGAATCCCTTGTTCCCTCTCCTAATTTCCCTGGCCAGGTTCTGCTCCTTCCTTGCCTTAGCCACCTTCACCATCCTAGTGGACCTTCTGGACATCAGCTTGTACTCCCCTTGGTCTCTATCACTCCTTGAGCACTTGAATTGCCTATAGACCACCTTCTTTCCCCTCACCACCTCCTGAACTTCTGTGGTCCACCAGCAGGTTTTTCGGTCCCTACCACATTTTTGTCTTACTCTTGTGTAGGTGCTGGTAGCATTCTGCACCCCACTCCTGATGATTTCCCACCTACTGTCAGCATCCATGTCTGGCCAAATCCCATCCAACTGCTCCTTAGCTCATTCACACCACAAGAGCTCTATGAGACTTCCACCACTTGTGCCCTGTATACTCTTAGCACTGCATCCTGGGCCTTTCTAAGCAAAATCAAGCCATAATCAGCATGCCACAAACAAATGTGACTACCTCTTGAACCGTAAGTGCTACACACAAAGTATGAGTAGCAAAGTTGTTCAGCACAACGTTACCTTTCCAATGGTGTTATGCAATCAGTTGTAATCAATTTAGTTTTTATTTTATACTAGCTGAAATAGCAAACAACTGATTTTTTTCTGATTTTTTTTCCAGGTGCTTAGGTGACGCATGAGAGACAAATGTCAGCCATGCACACCATACCTTAAACAAACGCAAATAACTCCAAAAGTATATGTGGTAGACACAAAGTATCAGTGGCAAAATTGTTCTGCACAAAATAACCTTTCTAATGGTGCTATGCAATCAATTGTAATCCATTTAGTTTTTATTTTATAGTAGCTGAAATACCAAACAACTGTTTTTTTTTCAGATTTATTCAAGGTGCTTAGATGAGGCTTGAGAGGCAAATGTTTGCCATGCACACCATACCTTAAACAAATATGAATAACTCCTAAAGTATACATGATAGACACAAAGTATCTGCAGCAAAATTGTTCAGAGCAAAATTACCTTTCTAACAATGCTATGCATTCAATTCTAAGCAATTCGGTTTGTTTAATAGTTAGGTAAAAACTGCTGACTTCCTCAGACGTTTCTAGGCCTGAGTGAAAGTCAGTTGAATACATCTACAGGCATTATTGTCCTGAGTGGCTATGCTTTCAGACGTCACCTACAGACGTCTCTAGGCCTGAATGAGTTAAGGATCCTTCCCATTTCCTTGAAATCCACCCCCCCCTGAAGTCAGTTACCTCCATCTTTGTGCAGCCTTCTACCCCTCCTAGGTTCAGGCAGAACCAGACTGTGGAATGGCGGCTCCCCGCCAATGAGTCCCTTACCTAGAGGCCCCAATCTGGTCACTGTCTGCCAGGACCACATCCAGTATCCGCTCCTCCCTGGTCGGTTCCCCCACCTGCTGAGTTAGGAACGCGTCCTGAAAGACATACAACAACCTCTGTTCCCTGGCCACCGAGGATGTCATAGTTGTGACATAGACAGCCAGCTCTGAATGCTCGAGTGCTGTATTAATTTTGTTATTACATATAAAATATGTGAAGGGAGGTTCAGTTCAAGGAAAAGGCTGTCTTACTGGAAGTGACACATCAAGACCCCCCCCAGGGATAAGTTCAAAGGACAGGAGATATTTTAAACTGCAGAGATCTGGGGTGCAATTACCTTGTCAATTTGCTTTCATCCCAGGAAATAAGATTAGCCATTCATAATACCCTTAGGGAGCTCCTTTGACTTGCATATTTGCCAGGAAGGACTTGTGGGGAGGAATGTCAAGAGAGGCCAGAATGGACATTGAAGAGGTTTGATGTCTGAGCCAGGGAGGACCCAGATGGATTTGGAAGGTCCAAAATACATTCCCGGGGAACCATTGAATTACATCAGAAGGACCTGAGGTGTAGATTCCAAGGTCCAGACAGGATTAAAGAGGCAAATACACTGTTGTTTTGAATACAGTGACTTAGATCAAAGAAACTTTTGAGATGTATCTGTAGCAGAGCCAAAACCAGTTCTGACCAGTTAACCTGTGGAGAGGAAAGTCAGTGAGGTCATCTTATGTGTTTTTTTTTAAGAATTTTATTTGGAGACCCTGTATTGTAAAATATAGAGTTTGATACACCAAGGAGGAGTTAGTGACCTCATGAGAAGGCCGGCTCTGAAGTGCATTTAACTGCTGAGAAAACATGACAGAGAGACACAAGAAAATATTTCTGACTGAGAGAAGAGAGACCCAAAAAGCACGGAAGAAAGTAAGCATTTAGATGAGATTAGTCTGAAGTTATGAACTGTAGGAACTGTACTTTTTGTTTACCTGTTTGTTTTAAGGCTGTATGTGTTGGGATATATATTCTGTAATTATTGTTCTGTTTCGATATTTTTAAAGTAAAGATTTTTTTTACAAATGAAACTGCTGGAGTGCCTTGACAATTCTTTTTATTTTAAGTGGAGCTTTTAAAAGGTTATAAGTACACTGTGTATGGGCTTATTGTATACCAAACTGGGAAATGGGTAGAGTTTTCTTAAAGTCTTGCATAGAGTTCTAAGGGTTCATTTGAAAGACCTGGTTGGGTGCCCATAGGCAAAGATATCTGGCCCCCTGAAGACAGAATTATCAGAGCCTGATAATTGGGTACACTAACAAGAGGTTATCAGTTTGAATCCCTCCAGAGCTTGAGACTAAGGTAACTTGAACCCACAAAACAGACAAGAGGGTTATCTTGTCTGTTCACTGTACACAAATCATAAGCTCAGAGGTTGGCACTTTGGGAGTAGAGGGCTGACCGGCTGAGCGAGGTTGTGACAATAGTCTCCCAGTCTGTTCTTGGCATGTTTAAGTCCCCCAACACCACCACCCTTCCCCTTCCCAATCTGCAGTGTCTTCCGACCTCTGCCACCAGACTCTTCTCCAACTTCTCTGCCAGCACAGGGGGTCTATAAACCACTCCTATTTTTACTCTCTTGCCCCCCCCTTGTTATGAAGGTGACCCAAATCACCTCCACAGTTCCCTCTGCCTCCTCCACCCCTCCTATGGCAATGCAGTTTTAGACTATTATTGCTATCCCTCCTCCCCGTCCCTCCCCCTATCCTTCCTGAACATAGTGTAACCCTCCAGGTTCAGGTCCAATTTGTGCCCTGCGGTGGACCAGGTCTCGGTGACCACTGCCACATCTACCTCTCCCTCAGTTAGCATCACCTGGAGCTCAGGCATTTTATTGCCCAAGCTCCTGGCATTTAGCAGGACTCCCTTCCACCCTTTCCCTATACTTCCATTTCCCCTGCTCGTGTTCCTGTGGGGATTCTGTCTTCCCCTGGTCTGCACCTTACCAGTCAGCCTTTTCCTGCATTCCTCCAGCTCCCCAGGGGGTGGAGACAGAGTCTCTCCTTTATCGGACCCCCCTCAACAGCCTTTTCTCCCATCCCTCCCCCTTCACAAGTTTAAACCCCACCTTTCACCAATGAACCCCTCTATTTTCAACTTAAGGATTTCCTTCCCCTCTGAATTGAGATAGAGCCTATCTCTAGCATACAGCCCCTTATCCTCCCAGGTCTCCCCCCAATTCCCCATCAACCCATACCCACTGGCCCCACACCACTACCTGAGCCACTGGTTTATCACCCTAATCTTCCTCTTGTGTTCCCCACTAGTCCTTGGCACCGGGAGGATTCCCTAGAAGGAAACCGAGCATCCTATATCATGACAGACCCTGGAAAGCTCCCGGAACCTTGCCTGTATCTCTAGCTCACTATTTCCCTCAATGTCATTGGTACCCAGGTAGACCAGTATCTCCAGAGAACCTCCGCAATCCTTTGCCAGCTGATATACCTCATGCTTGGCCCTGTGCACTGTTAGTTCAGGGAAGCATTTTGTTCTAACCGGGCAGGCTTCTCCCTCCCTATCCCATTTGATCCCCCTGATCATGGAATCACCCAACAGAAGCACTCAGGCCACCCCTTTTCCTCCATTCCCCCCCTTCGATGTCCCTCATCCTTTCTACCGGCCCCCCCAGCTGGCTTCTTGCTCCTTCCCCTATCTGGGTGCCACCTGCCATGCCCTCCTTATTTAACCTGGCCACCCCCTGCCCTCCGATCCTATGCACCTTGTCCTCCTGAGTATCCTTCTGTACCTTGCTACCCCCACCATTACTGCTCATGACTGGTCCTTCCCCCCCAATCTGCTAAACTAGCCTGGCTTGCCCTCCCTTCCTTCCCATCTCTGTTCAGCCCCTCCTTGCTTGCCATGCTCCCCTGGCCTAAACCCTCAGCTCCCTTTACTGTATCCTCCTTGTACTTCTGGTCCTTCTCCTTGCCCTTTCCTCCCAACTGGTCCTTTTCCTTGTGCTTTCCTCCCTCTATCCCCTCATCCTCCTGCTCTGATCCCCTGCTCCCCCCGCTTTCCCACATTCCAAGTTCCCCTGTTCCTCCCACTATCCAGCCCCCACCTCCTGCCCCCTACTCCCTTTCCATCTCTAACCGCCCCTGTCCTGGCTACATCATTCCCCTCATCCTCAAGCAGAAGAAGAGAATTGAAGTGGTTACTGAGCTTAAGGTCTGAACCACCTCCCCCCATTTCTTCCTTCTGTCCAGCCCCAGCATCTGCCTACTTCCCTGAGAATGTCCTCCCTTTGGCCCCTGTCTGTAAGGGTCTCCAGTTACCTACCAGCTTCCTTTGTAGTGTCCTCCTTTTGGGCCCCATCTGCCAGGGTCTCGAGTGACCCCAGAGTATTCTCCTGCACTCCTTTCCCTATGCCCCACCCCTTATTGTTTGGTGCAACCCCGTGGGAGAGCCCCTGCCCTATTCCCCAACCATACCCTCCCCTTTCCCCCCAGCTGTCTGTCTGCAAATCAAAATGGAGGCAACCCTACACAAATCTGCAAACAAAATGGAGACATGCATCCACACCTCTGCAAATAAAAATGGGGGCAATCATACACAAATTTGCAAACAGAATAGAGGCATGCATCCACCCATCTGCAAATCAAAATGGAGAAAATCATACACAAATATGCAAACAAAATGGGGGCATGCATCCACCCATCTGCAAATCAAAATGGAGGCATTTATACACAAATTTACAAAAACAATGAAGACACAAATCCACCCATCTACAAACATAATGGAGGGATGCATCTACCCATCTGCAGGCAAAATGGAGGCACACATCTAGCCATCTGTAAACAAAATGGAGGCATGCTTCCAGCCATCTGCTGACCAAAAACTGAAGCACACCACAAAACATACCACAAGGACTCAGTCAAAAACAGTCACCAGACCTGATACACACAGACCAAATAGTGCACCAACCCCCCCACCCCCAAAATAATCAGTGACCACATGGCTTGGTACCCAGACTAAGAACAAATGCTGTAGGTGCCCTGTCATGTACCAAGACAAAACAGAAGTGGTGCACCCTACTAATAAAGAAGCCAGTAACTAATGCATTATACAATGCAATAGCCCATCACAACCAATGACACAATTGTGCCAGGCAAACCTACCACTCTACCTAAATTTGTGGTTGCCTAATTTGGATGCACCAAACTAACATACACATCTGATCATGCCATACCTCTCAACTGTACATCAACACGAGGAACAGTTCCACATTTTATTCAGAAAAGCCCCTTGTTACACATTGAGAGGGTGTATCCCACATTCAACAACATTATAAAGCAAAAATGCACAGCAGTCCATATGAAAACTGTATTATTTAATGGTGAACTTTGAGAACACAAAGGCACACATTTCAACAGTGGCCTGAGCTTCTGAGTAATAGATTTGATGAAGTGTTCCACATTCTGAGGGGCAGTGTTTCATATTTGGGGGATGTACTGAGGTACAGTGCTCATACAACTCTTTGGTAGAGAGAAGTACGCATTTAGGAGTGCTGGTGGGTTGTACTGCTGTGCCCAGGTAAATACAGGAAGTGTTTTTTTTTAATATCAAAAATACAGTCCCCATATAAAAAGCACATTTAAAATTAAGCATAGTAACCTGGAAAGTGGATCTATGCAACCCCCTCTATCAACTCCTTCAAGAAGACCTCATGGTGAACAGGGACATAAAGAAGTTCAAGGTCCCAAATTCACATTTTAATTCATATGGTGCCCTTTACACCACATCCAGAAGGCAAAATGGGAAATCCAGGGTATGAGTCCATCTGCACTGTTAATGAAACCCCCAATGGCTCTCTTACATTACCAAAACTAGTAAAAAAAAAAAACAGTACTTTTGGCTGCAGGCATAATCAGTATTTACCTGATGCAGTGAAGATAGTGATGTAATGAGGGTCACACAGGAGGACAAGAGCTCTTCAGGACAAGGCAGTCGATCACAGGAAAGTGCTAGAAATTGCATGGAACTGTCTTTTAAATCCCCCATGGGCTGCCCCAATCTCGTACTGATGTAAGCACCCAAATGATTTCACAAGTGGCTCCCCTGGACCCCTACCATCATGCATGAACATCCAGTGGTATGGGACATGAAAGGATCAAGGGCACAAAGGGGACAGCTTGCATTCATGCTGTGTACTTAAAGAAACAGGACAATGCACTGTAGTCCCTAAACAAATACAGCAAGTAAGCTGGGGACAAAAAAAACAACACAAATAGCACCAAAGTGCAGATTATTACAAAATGTCAGCGGTAACACAAGGGGACATAAAAGGTTACATGTGAGACCACATCTTTAGGGACTCCTGGGGGTGGGTGGGAATCAAGGTAGCACAATAATGAAGTGTGATAAATGAAAGCAGGACACAGAATTAGTTACATTAATATTTTTATTATCAGAAAAGTTTAGCTCAATGACACTGAGAGACTATTTCACACACATGGGTAGCCATGACATAAATTAGTACACACATTTTCATGCATTTTGAATGATGAAAGTAAATTTAGTTTAATATGGAATCATCTGATCCCATAAATGTAATCTTATGTATCTCCCCACATAGGCTACTTAAAAAGTCCATATCAATGACTGTATTATACTTAAAATCCTCCATATGTACTGCATTACAAACTTTAGGATCCATTGGTAACACCTTTTCATGCACAGAGCCAGGTGCACTCTCAGAGGTTACAATGTATTGTATTATGGGTCAACAAAATGAGCCAACATCGGCAACTTGCCTACTTTCGCTCCTTTAGAACCTAGTATGAAACCTGGTATGAATTCCAATGTTCATTCATAACTTCATTGTTTTTTTAATATTTTGACCCAAATTTTGAGCATAGTGTTCTTATGATTCCATGTCATGAACCTGGTAGATAAAACTGTTCAAATCAAACCAAAAATGTGATTTCACAGGGTGGCTGCAAAATCACCTTTCAGCCTGGTTGTGAAACATTTCACCTGCCTTGTTCCAAAAAGACCATGTTGAAAGACTAGTAGAAAAAATATTGAAAATAGGAGGAGTTATGAGTAAATATTGAAATATTTAAATGTTCACAAATAACGTGATCATTTTACTATATTTTTTCAGAAAGTGTTCAACATACTCCTCTTATAAGCCCACCTCATGATCCCAGTATGCAAGAATGTTCACGTCCTGCCTGAAAGATGATTTTGCATAGTAATTGCAAAAAATCACCTTTTGGGACAGATTTTAACAGTTTCACCTACCCTATTCATGACAAAGTGTCTCAAAAAAACCTTGTTGAAAATTTGTTGTAAAAATATTGAAGAATGACAACGTTATGAGAAAAAAGTTCAAAATGCATTGAAATACATTAGCCAGACTTACCTTATTTTCATATACTGCAGTTGCATTTCCAGTAGGAGGACATCTTTTTGATCACAGAGTGGATCAAACTCATGGGACCATTTTAGGCTAGTGAGGGTGTCTATGGCGGGGAGGTGGTGGGTGATGACTTGGGGGGGCTGGGGTAAGGGGGGATATGGTAGGCTCAGATCAGTATGGGACCATTTTTCTTCATTTAAGGTTAAGCACTAAAAAAAGATCAACAAGGGACAGTTTTCTTTTTTACGGGGGGGCTGGAGATGACACTGAGGATGGGGCAAAGAAATCAGAGCAAATTAGTAAAAGCTGGAAACAACAAGGGAAGGCTGGCTGAGCTAGGTGGGGAGAAAGTACAGTTTTTAAAAACTACTGTATCAGTAATGATGATGGAAGGCTGGCTGAGCTAGAAAGGGATGGAAACATTTGAATTACTTGGTTTTGGGTGCAAGCTGAAAAATTCATTGTCGCACCACTTTATGTGTAATGGGGAATTCTCAGCTCACAACATGAAAATGATAGCTTCTTTCACTAACATGAACACCCAGGATTTTGGTGTGCCCAAGAAAGGTATTTCTGGCCCTACAATTAAAAACAAAACTCCATGATCTAGCTAAATGGGTCCTGTTTAACTAGCTTCCAGTGTTTGTTTTCTAAAGATACATAATTTCTAGGTATTTCAATGTTTTTTAATTTAAAAAAAATGGCAGCTGCCACAACTTGAAAAAGTGTTCTTTGGTGTCATGACATCTAAGTGATATGAAAGCAAAATGCTCTTGTGATGTGAAGGTTGTCATGCAATATCAGAGAGTTATCCAAATACCCTGCTGAGCATGCTCTGAAAAAGCAAAACTTTAAATCCTTGTCACTCTGGATTTGACTACTATTTTCTCATAAAGCATTTGAAAGGCATTATCTTGGCACAGGTTCTTTCTTCCCTAAACATTTTGGGAAAAAAAACCTTTACTGTCTAGGCTCTAGGTGAAAGCAAAACAATGTCTAATAAATATATGGAAAAAATGTTCCTTTTCATTAAAAATCAACATTCCGTATACTGTATCAGAAACCATACAGAGGCCCAGTGGCACTGAGGGTTGAGGCACTTTATGCCACACCTCACACCACGCTGGTGACCTGGGTTTGGGAGTGGACTCAGGTCGCCTGGTGTTGGCAAGGGGGAAAAAGGCTGAGCGTCTGACAACAGCTCGCCTTCTCCGGGGGGAGGGTGGGGATCCATCCCGGCGAGCAGTGACCTCTGACACAGTCTTGGGGCATGACAGCTCATCAGCTCCTCAGGGGTTTGATTGCTCAAGGGCGGAGGGCTGTGGACCAATCACCTCTAGGGGCCGCATCATCAGGGGGAGGATGTTGCGGATGTCGGCGCTCGCGCCTTGATGTCACAGGCTAGCAATGTCCTCACAGAACAGGGAAAAACCACCCTCCAGAGCCAGGTAGATGGAATGCTGAACCCAGTCCTGATGTGCCACAGACTGCCGCTGTCTCGGGGACCAGAGAAGGCATTTAGGTACAGGGGTTTCGCCCCACCCCAAACCCTGCCCAGGGGGGTAATCCACAGCAAGATGAGAGACCCTAAGCAGCAGGTAAGTCAGTGGCAGGGATGTGTTTCATTGGTGACTCCTGAAGGGGAGGCTCTGGTAGGGAAGTAGGAGGGGAGAAAATGAAATTTCAAACAAAAAAAAATAAACCATACAAGCTGTGGTCATGAAACTTCTTACATCATGAGACTCTGCCTCTGAGACAATGCATACTAAATTTGGGGAAATTTCATCAAATGCCACCAGAGTAATTAAGGTGCAAAAACAGGGGTTTAACATTAAACACCTAACTCATATCTAATGTTTATTTATTGCAAAACCTTTTGTAATGTAGACATTACGGTGGAAGAACGCAAAGTGCATAAAGTAGGGAAATGAACAAAATGTTAGGGTTTCGGGTTTCCAGAGCCTTGGTGAATTATTGGTAGTTTCCTCCTTGGGGCTGTCAACCCTAAAATCCACCCCAGCCCATAGCCTCCTGTCCAAAGCACAAGGTACAGCTCAAAGCCAGTGCCTCATACTGATACACTCTTCAAAGGTTGAGAAGGATGGCTCACCAGACACTGGCAACAAGAATCAGTCATCATACCTTTCTCCATGCAGGGCCCTGTGGGCCTTCTGTGAACAAAACAGATCACATCTGATCTAGTTTGCTCAGGTGAAGGTGTGAGCATTCGAGTTGACAACCCCAGGGAAGATACCACCACTGATTCTCCAAGACTGTGAAGACCTAAAACTCTTAATATTTTTTCATTTTCCTACTTTTTACACTTAGTAAACTTCAACCCTAATGTCTGTAGTAATATAGATCTTTGCAGTGAATTTTCTTCATTTCTGTGATGGTGGAATTGTATCCTCATTTGCATTGATCCCAAAGGGACTTGCACAAAATACGAGAAACAGAATGGTGATAATATATTTTGCTCTGCTTCACCAACCAACTAATGAGTGAGAGACAACAGTTTCCTAATACTTGTAGCTGCACCATTATACTGTACTACTTTACATACAGTACTAATAGTAAATATTTCTTACCTGGGGATTGTGGGATGGGATTTTGGTGACCTGACAGAACATCCAGTCTTACCTGTAAAATAAGAATAGCAGTGGACCACAAAAGAGCTGCAACTCTTTGGTAACTAACTGTGACACATAAGGTACTGTAAACATGAACCAATACTTATCTGATACATGTGGTCAGTGTCCTTCAATGCCAGAGCTTAGCCTTGCCGTCATCATTCTAATGAACCAGTAGACATACAATAAAGTGGAAAAATGGGTTAGTATGATTAATAAAAATACTTCTTAGCTGTGTAGGATAGAATGGGGTAGTATTTCATGAGGAGTTTAAAGTGGGTTGGTCAGGAGGGTAGATACTGGTGCCAAGGCAGTCACCTGAGTTTTGGAACAGACTTGGGCCTCTTGGGGAGGCCAGCTTGGAGGACGTGGACAGAATTCAGTGTCCTTGGGTCCACTATCCTGTCAGAGGGGCAAGTTACTCCTCTCCAACTGCCACCAGGGCAGGATGAGGCCATCACCTTTCACATGCCATGCAACACCAACAGAGTGATGGATTGCCAAACTGACTGACAGTCAAGGGGGGGAGAGCTGATGTCCATCACCCTCCTATCCTTATCATTGGAGAATATGCAACTGGGGTACCAAAGGTACAAGGTCACTTTCTGAAATGAGCGGTGACAAGGAGAGAGTGAAAGAAGCAGGAAGAAGGTGGCAGAAGCGGTGAAGAGATGAGTTTCAGTGCTATGCGTGCTAATAAAAGAAACATTTCTCTTGCACTATCAGCAGACTTTTGCAAGAGAAGTGTATGGGAGATCTCCTAGTACATGTGCACTGCTGTGAACTACTGAAACTTTGCAATAAAGAACCTTATTTTAGCACTAGAGCAACCTGAAACTAAATGCAGATACAGTATATTATCTGCCTGTACTTCCAGTTCCACATGGGAATTTTTCAGTTTTAATGGAGAACACCAAGAGAATCAATCAATCAATTAATCAAAATCTTTATTTATTTAACCAGGTGGACACCATTGAGCAAGCTCAATTTCTAGGTGGACCTGGGGTAGACAATATAAGTGTACAGACCAAAAATCATCACATAAATGCCAGCAAGAGTTATGTTTTAGTACCATGACTTTGTCTTACCCATTTCTTAGGGGTGTGTGTGAAATTTAAAAGGTAAAAACTTGGTTATTATTTATTACAGACTGCTTCTTGATTCCACTGTTTAGATTGTCTCGTAAGAGTTATTTGGTGATATGGAAGTTTGATAGTCTGGTTTCTTACATGATCTGGTGTCAGTAAGACTAAGGGAACTAAAACCTCATGCAGCTAAAAGGCAGTCTCCTTATTTTTTACCAACAAAAGCTGGTTCTGCTAAAGAATCAACAAACTCTGTTAAAATACCTCAGCAGCTGGTTGCAGACACACCAGTGCTCCCAAAACAATTTGGACAACAACACTACACACAAGATGAGACTGAGAGTGCTTTACTCCTGCCAAACCCAAATGTTACCTTTTCCTTTGCTTAAACCAGTTCTGAGCCTAGTCATTTCCCCTAATGTGACACCAGTGGCAGATAAACTAACGTTAGACTTTTCAAAACCTGTAAGCAGCACTTGCAAATGTGGAGAGGGAAAGCTAAAAAAGCCTATCTATAAGGAACCGCAATCACAGATAAAGAGTTTTTCTACTCCTTGGATGCAAACACAGTTTATACAGATGGAAAAATTTCCTAGCAAGGCGTATACTGATAAAGAACTAAAATGTCCTGAAGAAAACAGTATTATAGCTGAGGATGTGGTGATAGCAAACCCTCCAAAGCAGGTAACTGAGAAGGGAGCTCACACAATTTCAGATCAGACAGCAGTCCCATTAAATGAAACTGCACACCCTGAAAGTGTAGTTGCAGTGGAGGAGATGCCTGTAATAGTAGAAATCTTGCCACACCAACTTCAGTGGGAGAATATGACGGCAAACTCTGATAGTGAAGCGGATCAAGCACCATTCCTGGTGGAAATACCAAAATCTAATACGGAAACAAAGCAGTCAAAACATAATGTGGCAAAACATATTAACATACCACATTTGAACTTGAACCTAAATAAGCAATAAGACACACAGCAAAACTCTGATATAAGAGGTTTTTCATTATTCTGAAAGTCAAATTGCAGGTTCTGCCCAAATATATGACATATGTCATAAATAGGCAGCATAGTGCAGTGGCTTAAGGCTCTGAACTGCAAATCTGGTGGCATCCAGCAGACCAGACCGGGGTTTGAATCCCACAGCTTCCACTTGCATACTGTGTGACCCTGAGGAAGTCACTTAACTTCCCTGTGCTCCCAGGTCACTCCTGTAAAAAAGCTTACAGCTTAGTGTGCTACTCCTGGTTAAACAACTAAATAAAAACATGTTTGACAAATAAGCAGGCTGAACAAAAAATGCAGTGTGCACAAAAGATTGGGGGAAAATCTCATCAATTGTCATTAAGATCAAAAATGGAAGTTTTCAGAGTCCAGAAGTAACACAGTCTCATCTGCCTGAAAAGCCAGATAAACAGAAATTGACTGGCACATAAAACCCAAAGATGGATTATGCCAAGACAGCAAGCAATTCCAATAATCCAATGGAAAAACAAACAAAGTTCTACTCCCCCAAAGTAAAGTGTATTTAGAAAAAAAAAATGGTCTCTTTGGTAGTGCACATCTCTAACCAAGAAACAGAATCAGAAGCAGAGACCGGAGTTTCAGATTCAGAGGAGGCAGAAAACATTCTGGAAATGTTAAGTACCATCTGATATATTAAAGATTAATGGCAACCATTTTACACATTATTAAAAAAAATGCCTAAAAAACATTTGCATTCAAGTCCCTGTGTTATGAGTAGAGTTTCCTGAAAATGTCATGCTATTTGGTTTTGTGGTTTTCTTTAAATCAGCATTTAATAATTTGTTTTGCACTAAGTGAAAACAGTCAGGCTGTTTCTCTGCCTCTGACTGAGCCTTGGAGAGTGATGACATTATACTGGACTAGGCTATAGCTTCAAGAGTGTAAGTACCTGCTTCGCTGATGTGCTGTTAACTTCCCAATTAGAACAATCTGTGAGGTAATTGTTTACTGTCCAGGGTTTTTACAAACTCAGTCTCTGATGTTTTTTCAAATGAATTAGCTGAAAATCCACATTTTGTTCTTCTAAAGAGCTGATCATTTGAGTTTCAATACTGTACTGAAGTTGTATACATTTTGAGAAATCAGCTTATCTGTACCACAGCTGCTGCCAGTTCTTTCTCATCAACACTCTCTTTTTTCTATCTACATAACACTGGGTTGTTTATTTAATAGATATAAAATAAATCTAAAGTTTGGTAATTCATACAAGTGGTTTGATGTAGCCTCAATAACTAGGTACGTGAACAATTTGTCTTCCTCTCAGATTGACAAACAGGTGCCTTCCACACTCTACTATTTCAGGCACATGTACAATATTAGCTCACAAATTTCAGTTCTTTGATGGTTTCTGTGTAAAAATATATAATTTATTACTAGAAACAGTGTATAGCGTCCTGGTGCCCATTTGTCTCCTGTACCATGGTTGAAGCAGATGCACTCTGATGCCCTGTCCTCTGCCTTCAGAAGCCCTCTGTCTCTTGCTCCACATTTGAGGTCACTGCACCCTGCTGCCCACTGTCTTCTCCCACACAGTTGGAGTTGCTGCACCCTGTTGCCCACCATCAGCCTGAACAGTCAGGGCTGCTGCAACATGCTTCCCCATGCCAGAAGAGTTGGGGTTGTTGCAACCTGCTATCCACTGTCCCCAAACCCACGGCTGGGGACATTAAACCCTGTTGACCCTTGTTCCTGTTTCCACAGTCAGGGCTGTGAGCTCTGCTACACCCTAGGGTCCATTGTATTTTGCCTGTACAGTTGGGCTTTCTGCACTTTGCTGCCACGTGCCACTAGAGATGGGGCTTTTGCTTCACCCTTCTATCCACATCCAATGTCCCAAATGAGCAGGGCTGCTGCACCTTGAGCACCCCATCCCACAGTCAGGGCTACTGTAACCTGATCCCTCTCTGTCTCCTGCCCCACAGTAAAAGCTTCTGTACTATGCTGTCCACAGTCCCCTACTACCATAGCCAGGGCTGCTGCACCCTGCTTCTGACTACTCAGACAGGGCTGCTGTGGCCTGCTGTGCCCTAGAGCCCCTTGCCTCTACAGAAAGGGCTGGTGTACCATGTTGCCACTTGCCACCGGAGTTGGGGCATTTGCTGCCCCTGTCCTCTGTCCCCATAGTTGTGTCAGTTCCACCCAGGTGTGGCTGCTGCATCATGTCCCACAGTTTGGGCTGCTGTACCTGAAAGCCTCACTTGTCTCCTAACCAAACAGCTGAGACTTCTGCACCCTAATGACCTCTGTCCTTTACCCCATAACACAAGATGAAAGCATTTTTCTTTTTTTTTCTTTTGGGCAGTGCAGAAATCAAATCTGACTTTGCTGGCAGGGGGCAGCATGGTGCAGCAACCCTAACTGTGGAGTCATGGGGCTGTGGAGGAATTTGGTTGTAGGGTGCAAGAGGGTACATCAGCTATGACTGTGTAGACAGGAACTGGGTGCAGCAATTCTGGCTATGGTGGCAGGAGACAGACTACAGCATCATGAAGAAGTCTTGATTGTGGGGCAGAACATGGGGGGGCAGCAGGGCATAGCAGCCCTGACTGTGGGATGGGATGTGCATGGTGCACCAGCCCTTCCCATTTGGGAAAATGGATGTAGGTAGCAGGGTGCAATAGAAGTCCCACCTCTGGTGGCATGGGATCATGGTACCGCAGCCCCAAATGTGGAAGCAGGGGACATGGGATTCTAGAGTATAGAAGTGCACACCAGCCCCAACTGTGGTGACAGGAACAGGGGGAACAGGGTGCAGTGGATCTGACTGAGGGGGTAGGGGACAAAGGGCCACAGCAGGGTACAGTAACCTCAACTGTTCAGGCAGGGGGCAGCAGGATGCTGAGGCCCTGATTGTTCAGGACATGGGGCAACAGGGTGCAACAGCCCTGAATCTATGGGATAAGAGAGTGGGCAGCAGGGTGCAGCTGCCTCGGATTTGGGGCAGTAGACAGGGTGTATGAGGAGTAGGTGACATGGAGTGGCAGAGTGCTGCTGCCTCAACTGTAGGTAGGAGAAGGGGCATCAGGATGTCATGTAGTGTCTCTAGTTATACATATGCATGATGTGTTTTAACTCATAAACCATCAAAGGACTGAAATGTTTGAGCTCATACAGTACATGTGCCTGAAATAGCAGAGTGTGGCAGGCACCTGTCTGTCACTCTGAGAGGAAAATAATATTCTTACATGAACCTACTTATTGAGACTACATTAAAAAGACAAACTACTTGTATGAACTAACAAACTTTACACTTATTTTATATCCATTAAACAACCCAATGTTATAGCTAGAAAAAAACATAGAGTTTTGATGAGAAAGAATTGGCAGCAGCTGTGATACAGATAAGCTGTTTTCTCAAATGCATACCACTCAGTTCAACACTGAAACTCAAATGATCAGCTCTTTAGAAGAACAAAATGTGGATTTTCAGCTAATTCATCTGAGCAAGTACCAGAGACTGAGTTACTACAAACCCTGGACAGCAAACAATTACCTCACAGATTGTTCTAATTGGGAAGTTAACAGCTCTTTAGTCGAGCAGGTACTTACACTGCTGAAGCTGTAGCCTAGTCCAATATGATGTCATCACTCTCCAGTGCTCAGTCAGAGGGACAGAAACAGCCTGACTGTTTCCAGTTAGGGCAGAACAAATTAACAAATGCTGTTGTAAAGCAAACCACCAAACCAAATACCAAGTAATTTTTAGGAAACAGAACTACTTATGACACTGGGACCTGAATTCAGGCCTTTTTAGACTTTTTTTACAATGCATAAAATGGTTGCCATTGATCTTTAAGACCAAATATTGGACATACTGGTAGTTTACTGACCCAGTAAAGGTGATTATGGGGCAACCTTTTTACAGCACTCCAAACATAACGACTGGGTAATAGTAGTGTCTTCTCTTAGGCTGGTGCACAAATATTCAGAGTTTGGTATCCAATCTGGCTCCTCCTCTTCCTTCTGAATCATTTCTCAGCATGAAACTTCCCAAGTTCTCTGACCTCTGGAATCAACAATTGTTATACAGCACAGCACTGACTCAAGGTAGAAATGGGTAATGGAACACAGGAGAAGGAGACAGAAAATGGTATGGATTCCAAGGTTTTAATCCCAGAAGATTAAACATTGACATGTAACTAGTAAAAGTCAGAATTCCATAATGCACAAAAACTACATGAGAAAGATAAATCTTATAAAACACATTAATACTGATTAAGGTAAGCTACCAACTTCCTCCTCATTGTATGGGATGCAGAGTGCTGTAGAAAGATTGTTCCATAATCACATTTACCAGGTGAGTAAACTACCATTATCTTTCTTACCTTTTTACAGCACTCCATACGTAACAACTGTGCGATTAAGAAGCAGTGTCTGAGGTCAATTTCACAGGATAAGGGAGAAAAAGGCTGAAGACAGACTGTAGTACTAAGCAGCAAAGGCTGATTTCTTCTGATCCCAGGTATTCAACCTGTAATGTTTAGAGAAGGTGTGAACTGATGACCAGGTGGCTGTCAAACAGATCTTGGCAATGGATGCCTAATTGTGTTCTACTCAAGAGGTCGCTACTACCCTTGTTGAGTGGATCTTTACCTGTATGGGAATGGGGAGTGTTGAAGCACTGTAGGCCTTGGAAATAGCATTCTTCAGTCACTGCACTGTAGAGGCCTTGAACGCTGAGGATCCTTGCTTGGGCCCCTGTGTTAGTATGAATAATCTCTCAGAGTTTCTGAACTTGGCACTTTTGCTCCAATAGACCCTAAGTGAGTGGGCTGTGTCCAGAAGGTGAAGTGTGTCTGTCTCATGATCTCCCAGGCCTGGTTCAAAGGTGAGTAAGGATATTTATTAGGCGAGGTGGAAGGGTAATGCCACCTTGGGGAGAAAGGTCTCTACTGTCTCGAGTACCACTCTGTCCAAAGGGAAAGAGAGAAACAGGCCCATGCAAGATAACTCTTGCTGTCTGCTGGTTCTGTGAGTGGAGCATATGGCAAACATTTCCTTCAGGGTGATGAACCATAAAGATACAGATTCCAGATGTTCAAAGGGTGGTTTAGTCACAGCATCTAGAATCAGGTTCAAATACCAGGAGGTAGTTGTGGTCCTGTGTTTGGGTTTAATGTTTGAGGTGACTTTTAGTAATGCCTGAATGGGGAGGGGGGTTCCATGGGAGGTAACCACGTAGTTCCCTTCTGATAGCCCTAATGGAAGTTACTCATGCTCTGAGTGAGGCAGTGGAAAGATCCTTATCAAAAAATTCCTGTAGAAATTCCAATAGTTGAATAATAGAGCAGGTGGAGGGGTATAGCTCTTTTAACCTGCACCAACTGCTGACAATGAACCAGTGTCCATTATATTTGTAGTTAGTGGATGCTCTATGGGCTTACTTTAGGGTGTCTGCCACCATGTGTGACAGCACCAACTCTAACAGTCTAGCCCTCTGAGTGGCCATGCTGTCAGCTTTAGTAAATGTGGGTTCTGTTGGTAGATCATCCCCTGTAGCTGGATGTCTGGTTGTTGGGATAGAGTCATTGGTTGGTCTGTCAGCATCTGCATGATCGATGTATACCATGTTCATCTTGGCCAGTAAGGTGCTAATAGTACGGCTGTGCTACTGGTGTCTTGGCTGTTTCGTACTACTCTTCCTATCTTCATTATGGGTGGGAAAACATTGGCCTTCATGAATCACCATGGTGTCAAGATTGCATCTACTCTTGCAGATCCAGGAAAGACACATCTCCTCATCCTCTCTGCTTTCTCCCTGTATCTGGAGAAAAAAGTCTGCACTTGCTTGTTCTGCGATGCCATTAAGTATTTCTGAAAGGGCCCCCATCATACTTGAATCATTTGGAAGACTCAGGGGTTTAGTTGCCACTCTCCCAGCTATAGAAACTGTTGGCTGAGACAATCTGCCTTTGTGTTCAGGTCTCCTACCAGGTGAACTACTGAGAAGCTGAGGAGATATATCTCCGCCTAGGCCAGCAGGATGAATGCCTCCTTTGCCAGTGCTTTTCTTCTTGTTCACCCTTGTTTGTCAATGAAGGTAATGGCTACTCTGTTGGCAATCCACACTCATATGTGGTTTTGCACCAGGCCCTTGAAGAGTCTGAGGGCTATTTAGAGTGTTCTCATCTCCAGGATGTTGATGGGAAGGTAAGATGCTTTTGGAGACCCTTTCTCTTGAACTGCCCCAGATCCCAAAATTGCTTCCAACTGGACAGACTTGCATCCATGTCTAGTGTCCTGATGATTTTTCTTTTGTCTATGGTAATCCCCTGTGTCAGATTTGTGGGGTTGTCAGCTGGTGTAAGAATGTCTTTATAGCTGGTGGAATGGATAGTCTCTTGCTGCAGTTTTGTGTGCTGTGATCCCAGTTGTCCAGTGGCAGTCTCTGCAGGGGCCTCATGTGGAATTTCACCCATTCATGGAAGTCTACACATGCTGCCATTAGTCACAGAAGTTGCAGTAGAGCCCAAATTGTTGCCCGCCTGTGAGTCAGTATTCGATTGCAGTGGGCCCTCAGGTTGTTGATGCATGTATTAACCATTCATCCAGGTATGGGATTACATGCACCCCTTTTGCCCTCAATTTTGCTGCCACAGTAGACATGACCTTTGTGAAGACTGTGGGTGCTAATGCTTGACTGAATGGGAGGTATTTGTACTGAAAATGACTGTCAAGGACACAGAACCACAGGAACCTGTGGTGGCTTGGTGGATGGGTATGGGGATGTATGCATCCTTCAAGTCTATGAATGTAAATAGGTCACCCCTCTGAATCATTGCTGTGGTGGAGCACAGGGTTTCCATTTTGAATCTCAAATATCTCACAAATCGGTTTACAAACTTTAGATCTACAATTGGTTATGGATCTCCCTTCTTTTTGGGGAACAAAAAGAAGACAGAATAAATGTCTGATCCCTTCTTTTCTGCTGGTACTGGAGCTATGGCACCTTCCTGCATGATCTGGTTCAGTATTGCTTTGTTTATTGAAATTGTGCTTTTTTGGGATGTGTGACTGCATTAATGTTGGTTTTCTTGGTATTGCAATTAATTCTATTGTTTAGCATCTCCAGCACCCATTTGTCTGTGATTGTTTTGGCCTAGGTGTTAGTGTGGCATTGAAGTCTTCCCCAACCCACTGCAAGCTCTGAATCATGTTCCTGCACCTCTTCATAACTGATACTTTCTGTGTCTGGTTTTGTTCTTGCAGCCACTACAGCCTCTGGATCAGCCCCTCTACCTCTGTTGATTTGGTAGTTAGTTTTATAGTTAAATTAGATCTGTTTAAAGCCAAAGGTACAATTTTTGTTCCCTTGGGGAGTTTGTAACTGGCAACATTTTGGGTGGTAGTGTTGGAAGTGGCTACAATGAAAGGAAGGTAAGGTGGACTCTCTCCTGTGGGTCCTTGTTGCCTCCCTTGGGTACTATGAACCTTTTTAAGTCTGGGGCCAAACAGCTTGTCTCCTTTGAAATGTAGCTTCATGTACATATTTTTGGATTCCTGGTCTGCCTGTCATAGCTTGAGCCATATGTGTCTTCTGGCTCTGTTCATAGTTGTCACCGCTCGGGATGCCATTTTGAAGGTATCAATTGAGGAGTCAGCCATGTATTTTATGGTGTGTAATCTGTTATCCATAGTGGCCTTGTTAGAAGTTTCGTTTTGGTAGATCCTGTTGGCTGGCTCCAAGCCATCTCAGTGTAACACTTGTTGTATAAATCACTGCAGTGGAGGCCCTTAGGGACATCAAAAGTATTTCATGGGCTTACTTGGTGGTGTCCTCCACCTTCTTGTCCATTGAATCATTTAGTGCCAATAAGCATTTCAAGGGTGAAACCATCGTGTGGCTGATTGATGTGATCGTCGAGTCTATTCTTGGTGGGGCAGATCAGGTTACTTGTTTTTCCTCTGGTAAAGGATGTCTCCTCTCAAATATGGACTTTTCTCTAGTTTTCACATGGTCTGTGGCCCCCATTTCTTAGCTAGGATATCCTTGAGGGCCTGTCATACTGGGAATATACTATACTATACTGACTTTGTTTGTTCTCTGACTAGTGGGTCCAGCTTTTGCTCTTGTTGCAGAGTTGAGTTCTCAGACTTGAGGTTTTCACTAATCACCCTAATGATCTCTAGTATAAGACCAAACAGGCATAATCTGGTGAAGAACTCCTCCCTAGATTCCTTGTACTCCTCAGAGAGATCATCTTTCTCAGAATCCAAGTTTCCATTCCTGTTTTTTGGGCTTAGGGTTGGACCTGTATTGTTCTTTTGGGCATTTGGGGTCTTCCAGCTTCTTTAGTCTGTCTAATAGCTTTTGGAACATGTTGACTATGATTCCATGAGATGCTGTAGAAGCACTGTCCTCTATGACCTTGTCAGCAGTGGACCATGAGGCCAAGTTATCTATTTATGGATCTGCATCCACCTTGCAGAGGGTGCAGAGGTCTCCTAAAGATTTCAGGAGGAGGATGTTTGGACACTTATGGCATACCCATCAAGTCTTGCCATAATAACAGGGAGGAACTTGATAAACACAAGTGGACATAGAGAAAAGAGGATTTAGAGGAAGGGTGAAATTGCCTGTGCTGCCACATGCACAATGCTGAGACATCGTACCAACAAAGGCATAATAAGATCAGTGGTCTTGAACCACAAACATCCCATCCCCTCACACCTGCTGCATAATAAAAGATCAGCAGGTGGTGGTTCAAGACCCCTAGATGTGGAAAATGTAATGCCTATTGCTATCCAAAAAGACTAAGATCAACCAGGGCTCAGATGCTCAAATACAATGTCACCATGATATATCCAAAGACTACCAGCACTATTTGGCAAAGCTGTACTATTAAACAGTACAAAGTATCAACCCCCATACCAATTGTGTTAGATTGGGCTCCCTGTACACATGAGGACAAAGGAGCCAGTGTTGGGTTATTTCTTTCTTTCTTTCTTTCTTTCTTTCTTTCTTTCTTTCTTTCTTTCTTTCTTTCTTTCTTTCTTTCTTTCTTCCTTCCTTCCTTCCTTTCCTTCTTTTCTTCTTTCCTTCCTTCCTTCTTCCCTTCTTTCTTTCTTTATTTCTTTCTCTCGATCTTTCTTTCTTTTTCAAAGCATTTCAGTCAGTGGAATGAAAAAGGTGCTCTGGTTTGGGTATCAGCAGGCAGAGATCACCTGCCTTAAAATATTATGTTTGCCATTTTGAGTGTGGCGAGTCAGCCCCTGAAACCCATATCCAAGATGTCTTCCAAGATCTCACACCTCATGAGATCTAGCACACCATGAGAAAACAAAGGAACAAATGAGCGGTGTTTCAAATGGCATCCTGATAGGGAGATTAGGTATTACCTAATGGCGATTTTGCCGTCTGTCTGAGTCTGGGGTTCCAACTTATGGTGCAATGCTGGCTGTTGGTGAAAATGGACATTCTGTGGATCAAACTGCAATGGGTCTCAGACTGAAGATATTGAACCCACCTGATCTGCATCTCACTGCCCTTGAGTTGTGGCTGAAAGAAAGTCCTTACAAGTGAGTGGTGCCTGTTCAGGATGGATTGTCTCAACCCCCTGGTTGAGCAAGGTAGACTGGGGGAGAACAAAATCAGTGTGTGCAACAACAAGCCTTGGGGAGGAGGGAACTTTAGCCGAGGGGTCAGGAGTGAGATGGCCAACTCTCTCAGCTACTGCTGGGAAGGGTGAACCTGTGCTACAAGGTCCCATACTCTCCCCATGTAAGAAAAGGCAAAGCCAGGTCCTGAGCACTAGACTATGTTACTGCACCATCCAGAGATGCTCAAAAGTAAGGTCATACACCAAAAATGGCAAAATGGACCAATGGGGACAAGAAGTACTACATTTTGTGCCGAGTCCCTAGTAAGAGGGTAGAAAGTGTGCCAGAGAACAAACAGAGATAATAAAGAATTTCAGGGGCGATAATTCACATATAGCCAGTCCACTGAGTAAGCACATAGGGAGATGATTTTAAAGGTAACAGTCATGTAGACTCACATATATAAGGTCTTCTTACCATTGTAAGGTGGAGGATGGCACAGAACCACGATTTATATGACCAGACTGGAAAGATGCACAAATAGAACTGAGGAGTGAGTCAGCAGGAAGGGGAGGAGCCTGATCAGATTCCAAACTTTAAATAGTTGTGCATCAGCCTATGAAAAGGTATCACTATGACCTAGTTGTTATATTTGGAGGGCTATAAAAAGGTGTGATGGAGAATAAAGAGCAAGGGAATGAGCAGACTGAAAATTAATTCTGAAATAGATAATTAATATTGAAAAAGATAATTAATATTAAAGATTATTTGTTCTGTGCCATCCTTCTGGAAAACATCCTGAGTTGTCCCCCTACACAAAAAAGGGAAGACTTCCTCCCTCAAAAACTGCCACCCAATTTCAACTCTCTCTACCCTAGCCAAACCACAAGAGAAAATCATTCACTACCAGCTCACCAAGTGCTTGCAGCTACATGACCTCATCTACCCAGAACAGCATGGCTTCTGAAAAGGGGTCACAGTACAGACACTGCCCTTATTACTTTCACAGATGCCATTTACTAGGCTATGGACACAGGTCATGTCAAAGGTAGTGTGTTAATTTACCTGACAAAAGCTTTTGATCTTGTCGACCATAATTGGCTCATCTCAAAACTCCTGATGCTCTGCCTCAGGACCCCAGCCATAGAATGGTTTAAAGATTATCTCCACCACCATCAGCAAGCTTTAAAATTGGAAATAGTATTTATAATGTGAATCTCATCTCCAGCAGACCCTTAAGGCTTCATTCTAGGGTCCCTCTTGTTCTGAATTTTCATTAATGATCTCCCTGCTATCTGCGGACCAGTACAAACACTTCTTCACACCAACGATGCAGGCCTCTATCCTCATAGTGATAACATTACCTCCATCAACAACTTTATTGGCAATTATTTGTCCAGGCTGCAAACCTGGCTCTCCCAAGAAAAAAATTATCCTAAATTTATCTAAAACACATTCCATGCTGTTTGGTTTCAAGCAGAAACTTTCCAAATGATTCTCTTTGTTTAATGTCAACATTGAAAATGGACCCCCTGAAAAAGAATCTTTTCTTTAAGTATCTTGGAGTACACCTCAACCCCTCCCTCTCCTTCAAAACCCATCTACAGTACACTGTTTCCTCAGTCCACAAAAAAATGGGATCTCTCTATAAAGTCATTCACTTCTTGACACCTGATACCTAGGTTAACATCACTCAGGCTAACCTCCTCCCCATGCTTGAATATGATTTGGCCATTATCAAAGCTGACAGTAAATCTGATTTACAAAAAAAAAAAAAACATACTCTCTATTGTAAGATAGCCAAATTTGCCTCTTTTTGTAGGCACAATACCTATCATTGTACAGTGTTCAACAACCTCAAATTGCTACCACCCAAACTCAGACCTAAACTCGCACTCACCTCCCTTACCAACAAAACTTTGCACATGAGCAACCCACTTAACCAAGCTAGGCAGATCCCTCTCATTAATCTTCCCACCTTCTGATCTTCCTCCCACAATAATATTATCATCCCACTGTTTTGCACTAGAATGGGCCAGCACTTCTTTTTCTATCGCATTGCCTCCATATGGAACACAGAACCCCCTCCATAAGAAAAACTACCTCTATCCCCACTTCACAAATTTCCTGAAATCACATTACTCTTCCTCTGTCGCATGTCAATGTTTCCACTAACCCCCTCCAATTTTCCACCCAACTACACTCCTTTTTTACCTAGTACTACCTGCTCCACCTCTTCAATCCCCTCCTAATTTTGTTAATGTTTTCAAACTTACTGTCCCACTCTCTTTGCACTTTCTGCAATTGTATTCATGTTAATACTACCCTGCATATTTTATCTCTTCCAGTGTTGTAGACACTAACTTGTAATTAGGTAATTATTTTTCTGTATATATATACATACATATATATATATATATATATATACTGCTCTGTCATTATTGTGTTTGCCTGCTGCTTATGTAGCATGCTGTCTATATATTTCATCTGTGCTTTTGCACCTGGGTCATGCCTGAAAAAGTCTTCTACTGCTAGTGCACTTATTCAGTCAACAAATAGAAAGAAAGAAAGAGAGAAAGAGACAGAAAGAGAGAGAGAAAGAGAGAGAGAGAAAGAAAGAAAGAAGGGAGGGAGGGAGAAAGAAAGAAAGGAGGGAGGGAGAAAGAAAGAAAGGAGGGAGAAAGAAGATTTAAGTAACAAAGTGATGTTGGTTCATACCAACAGACAAGTAATCAACAAAAGATTACAGCATATGGAAGAGAAGCTATCTAAGATAGAAAAAGAAGCTACTATATCAGAAAACTCAATAGCACAGTAAAAGGGTGAAATAAAGAGTATAGAAGAAAAGTTAACTATAAGGTAAGAGCCGCCAAAAAACATGCAGGTCAAAGGGACCCAAAAAACTGGGACAAAACCATGCCTTTAGAGATAACCATGTCCAACATTTTTGCAACCTTTTTGGACTACAAAATATGCAGCCAGGCCAATATGAACTTGATTGTGTGCATAGATCATTAAGGGCAAAGTTTCCAGATGATAAGCCTCCAAGGACGGTTGTTACCAAAATGTTTAAGTCTAAAGACAAAGACCTTTGAATGCAGGCTGTATACAAGATAAAAACATGATTTCCATTTTTCACGATCATCCAGATAGACTATCCAAGCTCGAAAGAAATTCCAGAATCTGAGAACTATGTTGTGGAACAATAACTTCAAACCTCAATGCTGTACCCAGCAAGGCTTCCAGTTATAATAAAAGGTTGAAACTGTCATATAGTATATGGTTAGGGTTTATTGTGGATGGAAAACAGTGATTTTCCAAATCCTGTTGTAGGACAGTTCAAAGGTCAAAAAAGTTGTTGTACTATCGTTCTGATGTCACACCGATAGTACAACAACTTCTTAACCATCAGCTGTTTCCCAATTGGCTGAAACATTGGGCTTCACAAAAAAAAACGACAACTGTACAACATGGCGGCGCTGCCAAGTGAACGCTTGGACACGAGCTTCTCAGATAGTTTTGACAAGGACTGCCATAGCCAGCACAGTGTTTGCAAACTATCAGTTTGTCAACAGACTTTTATTTTTTTTTAATAAATCAGTGGTCCTAGGGAATAAAGCTAAGTCAGACGACAGCTAAAACCTTCAGGGTCGGTAGTGGAGCGGGACCCCAGCATGCACCGAGAGGAAATGGCAGTGTCAGAACAAGCTACAGAAAGGTACAGAAACCAAAAAATACCTGCTGGCACACTTTGGGGGAACCATATGTTATATAAAATAACAGATAGTGAACTGTGCACAACAAGGCCATGTTTCCATCTCGGGGGGTTGAAGACGTCATAGGGACTTGTCAAGCTTTGTTCTCGAGGTCTATGATGTCATCAATCCCCTCGATGGAAACATAGCCTTGTTGTGCACAGTTCCCTATCCATTATTCTATATATATTCTACAGTAGAAGAAGTGGAAAAATAATTACACATGACAGTACCACAGATTTTTCCCATAATAAATAAGTTTACACTATGTCTTTTTTTATTTGTTTATTGAAAGGGTGTATCAATGCACATAGAAATTATTTGATAACTTTCAGGGAGTAGTGAACAGTTAACCTTCTTCAAATTCAAAGAGGGGGAAAGTTTATAAAAGAAATGCATTAATACTGCTCTTCATGTAATAAAAAGGGCACTTTTTTAATAGTTTAAGTTGCATGTTTCTGCTAGATTTTTGCTGATTGGGAGTGATAACAGGGATGCAGAGTCTGACAAACTTAAGTCAACTCCAGTGGCCTAAAACATCAAAGTAATACGTATGTAAAAAGCAAACCTAGTACAATATTATTTTTTTAACAGTGCAGTCAACTAACTTTCTTTCTTTCTTTCTTTCTTTCATCAGTGGCCCATGTTCAATAAAATAATTGCAATTTACAGTAACTATTTAAAAAACCATTACGATGGTGGATTGTTTACAACATTTGCCATGTATACTGCAAATGGTGTACATTCATCTATTAAAAGAAAAAGGTTATTAGCACACAGTAACAAGAAATAAAAAGAAATGCTATTTTTGCAGGGTGTTCATTTGCAAGATAATGAAATAAGAAAATTACACACTTCCTGGGGAGAGCAAGACTATTACTCTCTAGGCCCAAAAAAAGTAGAGGATGTGCCATACTCATAAAGAAACATCTAAACATTGAATGCCTAGTTACTTTTAACAAGTATTTCGTCAATGCCGAATGTTGATTTTGTTAGTCCATTGAGCTCGCTCGATCTGTGTCTCCTGGTGCTGCAGGCTACTCTTTTGTACCAGGCTCCTGCCTGCGTTGGCGCCTTGTTCTGCCCACAAAGAAATCCGCAGCTGTCCTGACAGGGCTGCGTTGAGGTGGCTCACTTCCCCTCTCTCACTCGTTCATTCTGTTTCTCCTGGTGCTGCAGGCTACCCTTTTCTACTGGGCTCCTGGCTCTGTTGGTGGCTTTTTCTGCTCACAAAGAAATCTGCAGCAGTCGCAATACAGGTCCGTTGAGCTTGCTCACTCCCCCTCTCTCACTCGCTCGTTCTGTTTCTGCCAGCACTGCAGACTGGCCCTTTGTACTGAGCTCCTGCCTGCATTGCCATTTTTTTCTGCCCACAAAGAAATCTGTAGCAGTCACAATAGAGCTCCATTGAGCTCGCTCACACCCCCCCCTCTCTCACTAGCTCATTCTGTTTCTCCCACCACTGCAGGCTGCCCTTTTGTACTGGGCCCCTGCATGCATGGCTGCCTTTTATTCCCACAAAGAAATCCGCAGCAGTCCCAACAGAGCTCCGTTGAGCTCACTCACTCCCTCCCCCTCCCTCACTCGCTCATTCTGTGTCCCCCAGTGCTGCAGGCTGCCCTTTTGTACTGGGCTCCTGCCTGCATTGGTGCCTTTTCCTGCCCACAAAGAAATCTGCAGCAGTCCCGACACAGCTCAGTTGAGCTTGGCCACTGTCCCTCCATCACTCGCTCGATCCTAATCATTCCCAAACACTGATTTCCAACAGCGAATGTGGTATTCTGCGCCAGAAGTGAAAAAACACATTTTGACCAGGATGTGAAAAATGACAGCTATACTGTTCATAAGGAGGTGTGAAAAAATGCTAGTGTTGAAAATCCGGCATGAAAATATTACTAATTTCCAAACTTATTAAGGTGCATGGAAACTGCAAAATACACGCTCGGAACGCAGTCCTTTTATGGAGTTTCATTACAAAATTTTCAACATAGGCATTTTAGGACCTCTGCTCATGAACAGTGTCAGTGTGATTTTCTTAATGTGTCCCAAACACTGATTTCCCACAGCGACTGCGCTATTGTGCGCTGGAAGAGCGAAAACACATATTGGCCAGGATGTGAAAAATGACAGCTGCACTGTTCATAAGGAGGTGTGTAAAAATGGCACTGTTGGAAATCTGGAGTGAAAATATTACAAAGTTGCGAAGGTACGAGCATGCATAGGAACTGCGCAACGCACGCTTGTAACACACTCATTTAATGGACTTTCATCACCAAATGTTCAACATAGGCAGTTTAGGACCTCTGCTAATGAACAATGTCACTGTCATTTTCATAATGTGTCCTGAACATGGATTTCCCACAGTGACCATGCTATTCTGCGCCGGAAGTGCGAAAACACATTTTGGCCAGGATGTAAAAAATAACAGCTGTACTGTTCAAAGGAGGTATGAAAAATGCCAATGTTGAAAATCTGTGGTGAAAATATTGCCAAATTCGCTAAGTTACAAGCATGTGTAGCAACTGCATAGCGCTGCGCTAAATAAAACAGTCATTTTGGATTTTCCACCAAATTTCAAAAATAGGCTTTTGAGAACCACCTAAATAACACTGGCACTGTCATTTTGTTACTCAGTCCCAAAAGGTGATTCTGTGCAGAGAATACGAAATCAGCTTTCAGGGCCAAATAACGCCATGACAGTGGCAGAATTCATGAGGAGGGGTTCCAAAAACCACATGTTTAAAATTTGGTGCCAAAATTCCAAAAAATGCCTGAGATATGCATCAAAGTTGAAAAAACCCTATTTATTCCATTATACAGCTTACCGGCATTTCCTCAGTTCGCAGACGGCTTTGAAGAGTGCAGATGTGTTCCTGGTCTACTGAAGATCATTGCATCAGACTCTGGAGGTAAGTATGGGGTGAGGGGGGTGTGGGGAGGCAGGGTGCACAGTGGGTGTGCAGGTTGTGAGAGGGGGCAGGGAGACCATGAGGACCATTTCTTTTTTCAGGTAAAAACAAAACATTGCTGGATTTTTTTCATTTTACAGGGGCATGTGGCATGCTGGGGTGGTCTCCTAGCATGCCAATGGAGTGTTTCTTGGGGGGCAGCTGTACCCGACAGGGGATTGGGCACACCCGTTGGCACAAGGGGGGGTGCAACAGCCGAGGGGGATTGGGCACACCCTCGGCACTAATATACTGGGTGCTTGTGGGGGATTGGGCATTATGCTGACGGGGAGTGGGTTCCCCCATTGGTAAATCAAAGTGGGAGTGGGGACATAATGCTGATGGGTAGTGGGCCCCCCCATTGGCAACTGTAACAAAGGAGGGAACTGAAGCCAACAGGGATTGGGGCTCCCATCAGCAAACAAAAACTGTTCTGGGGGGCGCATGCTGCTGAGGGGGACTGGGCACCCCCTTGGCAGTGGGGGTGCTTTAATATTGTTTGTGAACACCATGGCAACCCACCGCCATGTTCACAAACAATATCAGGATAAGGAGGTTCCGCCCAGCTTACGCTGCATTGACAAGGTGGCTCCTGATTGCAGTGTTTGAAACCTTGCAAGGTTGTGGCACACTGGCTGAACTAGTGTCAGCAGCAGCGTGCCACACCATTGGGACAAGCAGGACAAGCCTCCAAAGGCTGTGGGGGCATTGGCCACAACAGTGACGCGCCTCTGCAACCTGCTTCTGGAGCAAGCTGCCAGCAATATGTTTCTTGTGCATGCGCACAATCAACATAAAAATGAATAAGGTTGGGTTAAAGTTCACATGTATGCTATGGTATATATTCTTGCATCAATTTATGGTCCCCTTCATAGATTATGGAAATTTCCTAAATAAGATTAATCAAGCAATTATTCAAAACATATGAACAAATGAAATTGCAAGTAGAAACAGGCCATAATGGTCTATCAAGTGTGCTTGAGTGTGCAGCTCGGTTTAGTTCCCTGGAGTTGCCCCCCCCCCCACACTCCTCATGGAGTCATCCACCTCAACCCCATTACTCTCTCCCTTCCACTTCCCAGTACTGATTCCTCCAGTTCTAATTTTCTTTCTCCCGTCCCACCCCTCCCCAAAATTGGCCACTGAATTTGTCACAACTACCTCCTTCGCAACTCATTCCACCCTGTCACCATACTTTCAGTGAAAAAGTGCCTCCTAATTTCCTTCTTACATATACCTCCCACTAGTTTCAGATTATGCCCCCTTGTTGTACACTCCTTTCTTAAATTGAAGATGCCCTCGGGTCCAACCCTGTTTATGCCCTTAAGGTACTTAAAGAATTCTATCATGTCCCTCCTTTCTCTTCTGCACTCCAGGGAGTATATGTTGAGCTCCCTCTGCCTCTCCTCATATGCTTTGTCTCCATGCCCTGGATCATTCTGGTTGCCCTCCACTGGACCCCCTCCAGTTGTTTGATATTCTTCTTCAGATAAGGGCACCAGAACTGAACACAGTATTCCTAGTGTGGTCTCACCAGTGACCTATACAGTGGCGGAACAACTTCCTCCCTCCAAGAGATGATTCTTCCGGTGATGCTGCCCAGCATTTTATTTGCTTTGGCTGCTGCCCTACAGCACTGCATAGAGTGTTTCATGTCACCCCTGACAAACACTGCAAGGTCCTTTTCCTGCTCTGAGATGATCACCTGTACTGCCACCAGCAAGTAGCTGGCCCCTGGGTTCCTGTCTACCAGTTGCATGACTCTGCATTTTTTAGCATTAAATCCCAACTGCCAGATGCCCAATCATTTCTACCACCTAGTCAGCCCTCTCACACAGCTTAGTATCATCTGCAGAATTGCAGACCTGACTTTTAACCCCCTCTGTTATTTCACCAATAAAGATGCTGAACAGCGCAGGTCCGAGTACTGAGCCCTGTGGGACCCTGTTGGTCAAGGCCTCAGAGCACAGCAGAAAACCAGTAGGGAGGCAGATGTCCAAAACAGTGGACATAAGTGAATTTACTTTATTTTCTAGTACTATGTGGCCAGATTTTGGTGTGGGGAAATAGATGTTTTGAACAGAAAACCAAGTGCTGTGTGGGGACTGCACTAACAATAATAGCTGGAGACTTCAATAAATACACAAATCCCAAACTGGATCAAACATCCAAAACATTATCAGAAGATAAATGTAAAGCAAACTTATTTACATTGTTTTTGTCTAAATCACATTTTTTAAGTTTAAATAATCGGTGGACATACTGTATGGCATGTTAGAAACCCAGGAAATAAACAATATACATAGGTGATGCTTTCCTTGAATACTATAATTCCATATCTAGGCGACCATTTGATGTGCTGGAATAACAACTTGCTGAATATACAGATTCTGTGAAAATTCCAAAACTTCAAAATATTGATACTATGGGCCAGATATTCAGAACTTTGCCCCGGTGCTAAATTAGCACTGCCCATGGGCAAACTTAGCCCAGAGCACAAAGCAAGCTATATTCAAAAGGAAATAGCCCGGTGCAAATCCTCCTGAATATAGCAGTCTAAGGAAGCCAGGCAAACTGGTCTGGGAGTGCAGGGCAAAAATAGCCCAGGAATAAGACAGCACTGAATATAGCAACAGGGAAGTGCAAACTGCAACTGCAGCTCATTAGACTCTGTAGCAAGCCAGTGTTGCAGGTGGAGAACATTGTGTGTGATTGCACAGAGATGTCTCACAGCTACTGCAAACACACCTCTCAACCTCCTGCCTCATAAATCAGGGATAAGGCTTAAAACAATCAGGGGCAAAGGATTAAAATCAGGGACACACCTTAAATATTGGTGATATCCACTCAGGAAGCTGGTAGAATAATTGGTGTAGTGTTAAATGCATTGTTTAAGGAAGAACACATCTGTAACATTAATGTCTGACATTATGTTATGCCTACAACCCCACTGTTTGGTCATGGAAACACAATTTGTAGGAGGGACAGAGTAAAGGTTTGAGGTAAATTCAGGGACAGTTGAGAGGTATGACTGCAAACAACAATGTAAGCCATACACTGCAGAACTATGCTTAGTGTGCTATGCTGAAGTGAGGTTTGCTTGGGGCTAACCTGATTGCACAGTGTTAACACATTAACCCGGGGCAAACGGGAGCTATATTCAAAGCTCCCATGCAAATGAGCCTACTTAGGTAATCCTTGGGCAAACAAGTATATTTGCATCTCATTAAGTGCTGTTTACCATACATTACCATGCAGTTTGCCCTATGCTACTGCATGGAGCAAAAAGCTCCCCCTTTTGGTCAGAATGAAAGTACAGGCTGGATGCTGCAGGCCAAGGGTGCCCACAGCATCCCCTGTTAGTCGGAATGGAAGTACAAGCTGGAAGGAGCAGGAACTGTGCTGCAGGCACAGTAAGTGCATACAACACACCCATTCAGTTGTGCAAGCAGGACCTGTAGATAGATATATATATATATATAGAGAGAGAGAGAGAGAGATAGAGAGAGAGAGAGAGAGATAGATAGAGATATGAAATGATGATGTGATATGATATGATATGATATGACATGATATGATATGGCCTGACTGAAGATGATATATTTATCTTCACGAGAGGCCAATGATATCATATCTCACGAGTGGCGAAGCCATGAGTGAGATATCTTGATGTCATTGGCCTCGAGTGAAGATAAATATGATATCTTCAGTCAGGCCATGTCATGTTCAGTTTATACAACACATGTTTTGGCCCCAAGACAGAATCCCCACATCCCCCACTTAGCATAATACCTATATATTTGATTTACCAAGTAGACACAATGCCTACATATTAGATATGCTAGGGAGATGCATGACCTGAAGTCAACCCCCAGGCAGCTCTGACATTTAGTTGATACTTTGATAAATGGTAAAAAATCTTTATTAAAAAAAAAATATATATTATTCTCTCAGGACAACAGGCAGCTCCACAACTGCATTTCACTCCCCCAGTAGTTGTGACACATGATTGATAACTGCCATTATTGCTAACAAAGAAACACTTGTTTAAAAAATGTTTATCTGGTTGATCCTGCCCTAATTTGTAGATAAATATTTGTTTAAAAGAAACTTATCTAGTTGGTCCTGCCATTTCTTCAATGTTAATCAAGAAGCACTTCGAGTTTTGCTGCTGTACATTTGTAGCGTGACCGAGCGTTTGTATGCTTTAAAATGAGGAAGTCGCCGAGTTTAAAAATAAGACAGTCTGCCTGTGAAAAGTTTAAAAACTGTGTTTTTTTACTTAGTTTGCTGTTTGTTTCAAATAGCTGGTGACAGTAGAAAGAGGACAGAGAGAGAATCTGCAGCTTCAGAAAAGTGAACGCAAGTGCGAGTGAGCGTTGACCCTTATGTTCACTTTTCTAAAGCTACATATTCTCTCTCTCTCATTGTCCTCCTTCTGCTGTCACTAGGTTATTTGAAACAAATATTGGAAAAGAAGGGGGAAAGGGTGCAGTTTTTAAACTTTTCACAGGCAGGCTGTCTTATTTTTAACCTCGGTGACTTCCTTATTTAACAGCATACAAAGCACTCAGTCACACTACTAATGTACAGCAGCAAAACTGAAACTGCTTCTTGACTAACACCAGGAGAAAATAGCAGGATGAAGAACTTAAATTTTTTTTAAAATAACTCTTTCTGACAGGATTATGGGAGGTCACAGTGGTGTGGTGATAACAGGTTACCAGTGTGGAGTGACAGTCACGAGAGAGGAGCGTTCATTTGTGGCATGCAGGGGTAAAATCGATAAACTTTCACTTTCGTTGTGATGACGTATAGGAACGTGGAGATATCAGTGATATCTTCACATGTGAAGATATCACTGATATCTCCACGACCTGGCTGAGATATTACTTTTATCCTCTCATTTATCCCAAAACATGTCTTGTATAAATATATATATAATATTGATAGCTAAACAGACACACTGCCCATGGCCAGACATGCCCTGGAGGATGCCTCCCCTAACAACACAGGTACCCCACTGCAGTAGTGGGTGAAACACAGTGGGGGAATGCAATGCATCGGGCAGGCATAAGGCAAACCTGCTGGGGGTTGGCGAATGTCAGCTGTAGGGTCACTGGGATGTGCAGTGCAGCCATCCAGTATATAGAGACCTGGGCAGACAGGCTGGGCTAGGCAGCCTTCTCAGCTGTCATGGTCCCTGTTCCCACGTGTGTGGGTTCCACTCCCTGGTAGTCCAGTGGTCCCTCAACCCCCCCAGCACGTATCCTGACCCCCGTTTCAAATAAACTTGAATCCATTTCCCTGGTAGTCTAGTGGTCCCCCCCACCCCCAAGCATGTATCCTGGGACCCCATTTGAAATATAAAATGATCTCGTTTCCTGAGTAGTCTAGTGGTCCCCCACCCCAAGCATGTATCCCGACCCGTGGAATTTAATTTAAAGTCCTTTCTCTGGTAGTCTAGCTGTCCTCCCACCCTCAAGCACGTATCCTGACCCCCATAGCAAAAATATATAAGTTCTTTTCCCTGGTAGTCTAGCGGTCCCCCCACCCGGCAGTGACACCCCGCTCATCCCATTACATTCAGAGAACAGAGCCAATGACCGGCTCAGCCCTCCTCTCACCACCAGGGCCAGCCGCCAACTGAGGTAGGAAGCTTCCTACCTCAGCTGGTGGCTGGCCGTGGTGATGAGAGGACGGCTGAGATGGTCATCGGCTCTGTTCTCTGAATGTAATGGGATGAGCGGGGTGTCACTGCCAGGTGGGGGGACCGCTAGACTACCAGGGAAAAGAACTTATATATTTTTGCTATGGGGGTCAGGATACGTGCTTGAGGGTGGGGGGACGGCTAGACTAACAGAGACAGGACTTTAAATTAAATTCCATGGGATCGTAATATGTGCTTGGGGTGGAGGGACCGCTAGACTACCAGGGAAAAGTAATTATATTATCTACAGGGGTCGGACTCGGGATACATGCTTGGGGTGGGGGGACCGCTAGACTACCAGGGACAGGACTTAAAATTTATATTCTACGGGGTCGGGATACGTGCTTGGGAGTGGAGGGACCTCTAGACTACCAGAGACATAACATCATAGGGCAGCTACCAGGGATTGGGAATCGTGCTTTTGGGGTGGGGGGCACTGCCACCACATTACCGCTGGCCAGTTCACAGCGGTATTCAGTGCCGTGCTACAGGCTGTGCTAATGCTTGCAGCGCAGCACTATACCTTTGAATATGCCAGTGCGCCGGCATTCAGGGCCCCTCCCCTCTGTCCCTCCCTTGCATTCATTATAATTTAGCATCAGCGCTAACACCTAGCGCTGGCACTAAATGTCCTTTTAAATATAGCAGTCAGGTGCAAATTCGGCGCTAGACCAGCGCAATGGACCCCTTGAATATCTGGCCCCATATGTATAAAACAAGATACAGTTGAAGTAATTATTTTTTCACTGGGGATAAAGCATCAGGTTTATGTGGCTTAACAACAGAATTTTATTCAGTATTTTCTCAATTTCTGGTTCCCTGGCTAGAGCTGATGACCCAAGAGATGAGCTTGTCTAAAGTCATACTGAAATCTGTGTTGTATGTACTTGTTGTCCCCAGAGCCCTGCCCAATAAAACACAGACTACCATTTTGTGGGTGCTCAGTCGGCAATTAATTTATTATAATTTCTTCCAAATGTCCACTTCCACAATATTTTAATCCTCATATCTTACTAACTTATGTTCGTCATATCTTCATTATACACAATTTCCTCAAACCAGATTTTTCCTCATTGTTTTCCCTTGTCCCCCGGGCATAAACCCGGGGGGCTGCCACACTATTCAGAAACAACCTTTTCATTCTTGTTTCTCTTCTCGCCCTCCCCAGATGTACATCTGGGGGCCACTCTCTTCCTTTTCTTCTCTCTTGTTGAGTATGCATGTACACACATACCACTCTTCTGTCTGGTGTTGTTCTGTGGAGCTCTGAGTCAGATTATCCCACCCCCTTCTCATCCCCCTCCCCTTTTTCTTTGCCCCTTCTTCTTCTTCTCTGCCATCCACCTTCGGCAGTCAGGGCAAACCTGCTGTCCGCCTTCAGCAGTCTGCCCCTCTCCTGCACACCTACCCCATTCTTTTTCCATCCTGTTTCTTTCTCTTCTTCTTAGGGTGGGTGGGTGGGAATTTTACTGAAGCAAATCGTGAACTCTCTATGCCTTGCCTGCCCCTTTTAACTCCCCTTTGCTCACCTCTCTCTCTCTCTCCCCCTTACCCAATCCCTTCCCCTCTCCTGGCATGATGTCATGAGGTGCCGCCCCTCTCTGAATTCCCCCTGCCTATCTCCCTCCCCGACTGGCCTGCTTTCACTTCAGTGCCCCAGGACAACCACCCCCCCTCCTTCCTGCCACTTGTCCCACGCTGAGCATCCCCCCTATTGTTCAGGACCTGGGACAACTGAGTCTGCCTTTTTAGGATGCAAACCTATTTGTCCCTAGAGCCCTGCCCAATAAAACACAGACTACCATTTTGTGGGTGCTCAGTTGGCAATTAATTTATTGTAATTTCTTCCAAATGTCCACTTACACAATATTTTCATCCTCATACCTTACAAACTTATGTTCATCATATCTTCATTATACACCATTTCCTCAAACCACATTTCCCTCATTGTTTTCCCTTCTTGCCCCCTGGGCATAAACCCGGGGGGGCTGCCACACTATTCAGAAACAACCTTTTCATTCTTGTTTCTCTTCTTGTCCCCCCAGACATACATCTGGGGGCCGCTCTCTTCCTTTTCTTCTCTCTTGTTGGGTATGCATGTACACACATACCACTCCTCTGTCTGGTGTTGTTCTGCGGAGCTCTGAGTCAGATTATCGCACCCCCTTCTCATCTCCCTCCCCTTTTTCTTTGCCCCTTTTTCTTCTCTGCTGTCCACCTTTGGCAGTCCTGGCAAACCTGCTGTCCACCTTCAGCAGTCTGCCCCTCTCCTGTGCACCTACCCCATTCTTTTTCCACTAGCCCACCTCCAGCTTGCAATGGACGGTGGGCTCCTCCATTTTTTTTTTCCCAGAACCGGGCCCTTCAATTTCCCTCACCCTTGTGTTGGGCCAATGTCCCACATTCCTGTTTCCAACTTCACTTGCTCTAGGGGCACGACTGCCCTGCTCACCTGTATCCACTACCCCCTACCAGGTAGCCTTGATCTGTGTTTGACAGTTCCGCCCATCCTGGTTCTACGGGCTCCTGTCTGTCAGTTTTGCATAAGGAGAGAAAGAGAGCATCCCCCTCAGGTCAAACATCTGCTCTCCTCTTCTGCACTGTGGTCCAATTACCTATTTCCCATTCGTCATGCCATTTAAAGTAACTACTAGCCCCTTCCAGGCTATTTTGCTCCCTCCTTTCCTCAGCAACCTCTGTCATTGCCTTATCAATGGTGAGAGAGGAGTTACCGTAGGGACTTTCCCTGTAATATGAAAACCTATATTCCTAAAGGAACTAGGATCCCCAGAGTCAAGCTGGTCCCACCTCTGCAGTTGTTCTGTGGGGCCCTGTTCCTCATCTTGGCCCTTATCCCCCAAACATCATCAGGAAGGTATGGGAATAGGAGCCCCTTGGTTCTACCCCTCCTCTTCCAAGTAGGAAACTGCTGTCTACTGTATAACCCTTTGCCCTTTCCCCCTACCCACTGGGACTGTGTTCCTGTTCACCGGTTGCCCCGGCACCAGCCCCTGGCCGCTACCTGCCAAACCCGTGCTGTCCATTTGCTATTTGGCCTACAGTGCTGCCCCTTGCTCCCCTGTGCTCTTCTGCCATTTTATGCATCAGGTTGCTACTTTTAACTCCGCCCTCGGCGACCGTCTTATCTCACCTCCCCAAGGAGTCTGTCAGTCCTTGTGGTACTCTGTCACCAACAAAACCCTTTCCCCTTGGACATTTGTCAGCTGATTACTGCTTGCGGTCTGCTAAATGGTTGAAATGGCTTCTCTTTTCCGTTTCCATGGAAATCCCCATAAATGATTGCCTGCACTCCCCCCTCAGCAGTTATGCTTTCCCCATATGTTATACCATTTCCACGGTGCACATAGCCTCTTATACCAGGAACAGCGAGACTGTACTCGGCCTCCATTAAACTGGAAGTGCATGTGACTCAAAACCCACCTAGCTGCCAAACTGTGGCCACATGGGTAACACCACAGGGGCAAATTTGATGCATCTCCGGCCCTACCACGGGACTTCCCACTGCAACCACACCTTCCGCCACCCCACCGCCAATTATGTGGACCTACGTGGGCCCTAGCAGATTTGAAATGGCCTATCACGGGTTGTAGAAGAAGTAACTAAATTCATTCTGCCAATCTGCCCCATGCACTGGGTAGCTTCCGTCATGTTCTTGTGTCTTGCAGGTAACCCAGATGGCTGCTCTCTGTTAGGTTGTCCTGTCAACCCCTAGCCACTCTGGCTAGTAGGTAAACAAAGAATCCCCCTTTCATTTTTTTTTTTAATGTTAATTTTCAAATGTTCCCCTTTTAACTGGTTTCTATGCAGTCTTATACTTCTAATAGTGACTTGATTTAGGCCAAGCAACTCCTGAGGTCAGGTTTGTTTATTGCATTGTATACAAGGCATAGACCACTCTGATTCTTCTGTATTGGCAGACAAAACGTTTAAGTATAATTAGTCTATCAGTGTATTTCATGCTTTTAACCTGTGTTATACACCTTGTGGCCCTTATCTGTACCTTCTCTAACCTCCTTATTTCTTCAGTTAGTACAGAACCCAATATTGGATACTGTATTCCACATGTGGTCACCCAAGTGAGGTATATACCCTAAGAATGAGATTTTTTGTCCCCACTTACTGTGTTCCTCAGTATGAAGTTTCACCTTCTATTTGCTTTACTGACTGCCGATTACCTTGATCATGTAGTGTTATGGTAGAATTAGCTGACACTCCAAAGTCTTTCTGACTTTTTGCCACAGGTATGTGTTTATCTATGTATGTGTATATGTATATATATATATATATATATATATATATACACACACACAATACCTGGAAAAGGGCAGGTTTCGGCATTAATATATATATATATATATATATATATATACATAATATATATTACAACTATAGTTAGGGTTGAGGAACCATTTCTATGTTAAACCCCAAAACTTTGCACCTTAATAACTTTGCAACCATTTGATGGATTTGCTTGACATTTGGAATATATGATCAAGAACCATGGGCCTTGGGATCTGCCAAGTTTTGTATCAGTCGGATATACGGCTGTGGAGTTATTAAGTGTGATCTGCGCGTGCGTTTACACTTTTCTGGAATTCTACGGTCACGCCTACAGGTCGTACGGTTTGTGTGACTGGCCCAAAATCTTCAGGGAACATGCAGCCGGGGTCCCCGATGTGCCTTTTGAAGATTTCATGAAAAAATATTAAACGGTTCAAAAGTTATTCAAAAAACAATTTCCCATTATAAGTCAATGGGAAAAGTTAACAAAAAGTTCGACAGTGTTGCAAATGCACTTTTTACTGTCGCAAATGGCCCTGTTACTGTCGCAAATCCACCATCTTGTTTTCAGTTAGTGATCAGAAAAATGCTTGGCATTTAAAATTGAGACCCTCTAGCAACCTAATTATTTTGTATTCACCTAGTCGGGCCCTGAGGATGCTAGCCATGTCTTTATTTTGAGGTAAAACACCCCAAATATGTTTTCAAATTTCTGGAAAAAGTACTTACCATGAGTAGTGTCACACTCATGAAAGTGTCGCCATTTATTGAGACACTTTCTAAATTGTAACACTACTTTGCGACACTATGTCAAAATAACAGTAATTTTTGACACGCCACTGCAAAGAACGGTTGGGAGTTTTGGGCTGAAATTTGGAGGGAACGCAGATGACATCTCACAGATGTGCCTTTCAGTGTTGTTTTGGAAAACATATTACACAGCGGCAAAGTTACGGCACTCCAAAGTTGACGGTTTTCCCCATAGGATAACATTACGGCGCCCGGCGCATTACAGGAATCCTTTGGCACCCTGCTGCAAAATAACGGTTTAGTCTTTTTTCCTGAAATTTGGAGGGAAGACAGCCAACAGCCCACAGATGTGCCTTTCAGTGGTTTGGTGAAAAAATATAACAGGCAGGCAAAGTTATGGCACTCCGAACTTCTCTTTTTTTCCCATAGGATAAGATTCTGCGTTTGCCGCACTTTTCAGGCCGTGATCTCGAAATGGTGCGAGATACGGACTTTTGTTTGAAAACTGCTTAGCCCCCTAATGGGGGCTAAGTATAAATTAGCCAGGACAGTTGTAAATCATATGACTTTTAAATTTTTTTTCCACGTCGTACGGTTCCTGAGATATAACGTATTTTGTATTCCAAGTTCTCATTTTCTGCTCCGATACTCATTATTATGCATACATTATTTGTACTCACTGTCTTTCTCTATGCAGGTTTTGGGGAAAACCAGCCTGTGCGCTTACATTACTGTTACTGTTGCCCTTTCTGCTTGCGGTTCCGTACCCGTTTCACTTACCGTTGACGTCTGCGCCACCATGTGCGTTAACCTTTGCGTTTTCATTTGTGCTTGCGTTTCTGTTATTTTTTGCCATTTGTGCCTACAGTAGTGTTTCTCTTTCTGTTTCACTTTGCGTCACCATGCCCATTGACATTTCCGTTTGCAGGCACCATGTTACTATGTGACAACACATCACGTGGCAGACCGTTCCCGTCTACGCCACCATGTGAGTTAACCTTTCTGTTCTCATTTGCACGTGTGTTACCATGTGTGCCACTGTTAGCGCTTCTGTTTGCGTTGCTGTTCCTGTTACTATGCCACAAGACATCATGTGGTGGGAGCGAAGGGCCCAAAGGGCCCCGCTCTCCCGCCGCCACATTACATTCACTATTTCTTGTTATCATTCTCAAAAAGAAGGGAAATTAGAGGCAAAAAATTCCATTTAATGCATTAGTTAGGGTTGTTCCACAGTGACAAAAGTGAGGAAATTCGGTGTTAAGGTTGAAACTCTCCTTGGACCCCGCCCATACCCCCAACGGCATTGGGGTGCACATTGGGATCGTGGGTCCTAACTGTCACCATTCTCCTATACTTCTGCTGCTTTACACATGTCATGGGGGTGAGAGTTAGGGCCGATGATCTCAATGCGCACTCCAATGCCGTTGGGGGTGGGGCGAGGGGGGTCCAAGGGGTTTCAACCCAACACTAATTTCTCACTTTGTCGCTGTGGAACAACCCTAACTAATGCATTAAATGGAGTTTTTGCTTATATATATATATATATATATATATATATATATATATATTTTAATGCTGAAACCTGCCCTTTTCCAGATTTAGAGTCAGATAATTTCTTCTATTCCAACCACATAATATTTATTTCAGTTTGCATATTAACTGCATCAGTATAGCTACTTATAATGCTCCCTATTTTTCCAACATGCCAGTTTTGAACTGCAGCAGGTCTTCTATGTTTGCATCACAGAAATACCTAGACTAAACAAAAATAGGGCCAAGTACTGATCCATGTGGTACTCCTCTAAGGACTGGTGCCCTGGAGGAGGCTCCTCTGCTTTGTCTACTACCCATTATCCTTACTTCCGACTCTCCCCAAAGACCAGCTCCTTCCTGGCCCTATGCTTTCCCTGGCTTAACTTTCTTTCCCATGCCCTGTGTCTAACCCCCCCAATCCCCTCCAGGCCCTTACCAACTGTCCCCCCCACCATGCAGTAATACCCTCTGGTGTGAAGTCCCTTCTTCCTGTGGGGAAGGGGTGGCCCCATCCTTGTTCCAAGTTTGATAGGTTCATTGAGGCCACTGTCCTGAGGCCTGGGGGTATCAGCAGGGTGGTAAAGGTGTTGGCTCCAGACCAGGCACTGGTTCCACAACTGATGTCAGTGGTGGCACTGGACCAGCTGGCCCCTGGCTGCAGCTGCCTTAAAGGTCCCCTGCTAACCTACAGGGCCCTTTTCAGCCCCCCAACATTCCTCCCCACTCAACCAGTGCCTTGGTCACCCCCTCCCCACCATGGACCATAAAGACTCTGCCATCCTCCTCATTACTGGTGGTCTTTCTTGGGCACCCTGCTGTGTGCTGCTGCACTGGAAGCTGAAAAGAATCGCAGAAACTGTTAGTATTGATCAACATATTTTCTTCCCCAAGTAGCCCCCCCATACTCCCTCCCCTGTGTTAATTTTCAGGGCGCTCACTCTGTCCCCAATGAAAATTCTTAAGTAAACTGTCTTCTTTGTTTTTTATTTATATATATTTATTTATATTTGTTTATATTGTTTATATTATTTATATATATATATATATATATATATATATATATATATATATATATATATATATACACATAATATATATATTATTTATTTATTTATTTATTTATTTATTTATTTTTTGAATTATGGCCAGTTAAATCCCCTGCTGTTCAACTGGTTCTTTGGTTGAGACTTCCCTTCCCCCTATCTTATGTTCTCATTAATTTACTCATCTACTTCTATGTAGTATACCCTTTGTTATTTCTTTGTGCTGGGCCCCATCGCTGTATGTTGCCCCCTCCAGGTCCTGTGGAGTGCTATCCACCCCCTCCCTACCAACCATACCAGTCTGCTGAAAGAAATACTGTCTTACTCAGGGCACTCTTCCGTTACCTTAAATCCCAATCAAATCCTACCAGCCTGTCTCCCACCTCATACAAGTTACCCCTTTTGTTTGTTTATCCCCCAAAACACATACCACTGTGCCATGTTGGCCCACCTTTCCCAATTCATAAGGTTTCATACAGGATCAATCTGTTTGCTCTTATTATTCCTGTCTGTTATAGTTCATAGGAGGCTTGTTTATAGGTATTTCAAAGGCATTTGATACCCTTAACCATCCGGTACTCCTGTCCAGACTCAGTGAGATTGGCTTGTCCCCTCGAACAGTTAAGTGGTTCTCTTCCTGTTTGATGGGTCATAGCCAATTTGTAGAGTAGGCTCTTATAAATCTAATGTATTGGAGATGAAAAATGGTGTACCACAGGGTTCGATTTTGGGGCCTTTATTATTCAATGTTTATATGAATGACCTCAAAATTGCATCTACAGTTGCCCATTGTCATATGTATGCAGATGACACTATATTGTATGTTGAGGGAGACACGTTAGAGTTGATTAATATGAGGCTGCAATTGGCTTTTGATGAAATACAGGATTTCTTTAAGATGAACTATCTTATCTTAAATACTAACAAAACACAGTCACTTTTGTTTAAAAATAATAATAATAAAAAAGATCTACACTTGGAAATCAATACTGTGGATGGCATTGCCATTAAGCAGGTGGATTCATATAAATATTTCGGGGTTTGGTTAGACCTAAGTCTAGGCTGAGATATTTATATAGACTCCCTTATAAAAAATACTAATAGGAAGTTGAGCGCCTTATAGAAATATAAAAGGTTCATGACTAGAGAAGTCTGATTGAGTGTGGTTAACTCTCTTCTACTCCCAGTGATTGATTATGGTGACTTGCTTTATGGAGGGGCTATTGAAAAGCATATAGGTAGAGTGGACTCAGTTTTCTGTAGGTTAGCTCATTTTGTTTTGGATGCCCCCTATAGAACCCATAGGTGTATTCTTTTTAGGGAATTAAATTGGCTTAGACCCGAAGTGAGAAGAGACTTGCATTTGTTACAATTTGTGATTAAGGTCTGGTATAGGGAAGTACCCAATTATATTATTGACCTATTTGAGGTTAGGAAAATAAAGGAAAGCTTGAAGGCGTTTGCTGGAATCCAATTTGTTCCAATTAAATGTAATTTGAATATTGGAAGATCATTTGTACCTGCTAGAGGAATTAGCTTATGGAATAAATCCCCCTCAGTCTTGAGAAGTAATAGAACCAGGTACAACAAAAGTGAATTAAGGAAATAGTGTACATCTGTACTAAATAATACCACAACATGCAATAATTGTTAGCACTTTAAAAGTATGTTTTGTCATGTGATTGTCTTATTTTAAATTTTATTTATTATTGTATTGTTTATTGTTTCAGTCATATGTGTTGTATTAGTGTGTGGTGTTATGTTAATTGATATGGAACCTTTTAATGTAACTTGGAACTTCATTGAAAATTAGCTTTGCTCAACTGAATGGATCCAATTATTCGTATTTGAATAAAAAATGATTTACTACTACTACTACATTTACTACATATGCCCTGGGCCTGACCCCTTCCCATCAACCCCCCCCAGCCACATGCTTATCTTCAAATAGCATCCAACACCTTCACTATAATGGCAGCTGGGCCAGAGGATCATGGCCTACCCACCCTGGGTGCTCACCCCCTGCTGTACTAACTGGGGCACCTCATGTTCATATCCTATCCTCAGCTCATCACTTGTGTCCTTTTACTCAGTTTGTGCCTAAGTGAGAAATGCGCCAGCCCCCGTACCTATGATCTCTTCCCTGCTGCATGCAACACATGCACCCTCTGTTTGAACACACCATCGCTGAACCGCATACAATCTATTAATCCACCATATGGGCAATCCAAATGTAGTCTCCATTACATACTTCTAACTGCATTTTTTCCGGCCAGGAATGCCACTGTGCCCTTGACACCCAATGTCTAATTCCCTCATGCCATGCGAGATCGGCTTCTTATCCTCTATCATGCTACTCCCCTCATGCCTTCCACTTATTATCTCCTGGCACGCGGTCTCCCGGTTCTAAGATGGTGGCCTCCTCGTAGTTAACCTACCGTCATTAAAATGGCTTCCCCTTCCCCTCTAACAAAGTTCCCTGAAATGGCTGCTGCATGTCCATTCCCCAATAGTGATCATGCAATTGAGTCCATCCTGCCCTTTCTCAGTGGCCATAGGGTTGTAAACCTCCCCGAATTGCTGTACCTGTTGGCTTGCAGCTGGATGATCTCCCCCTCCCCCCCAAAAACCCTGCTTCGCATATTTTTTTTTTAATGGTAACACTTCTTATGGATACTCCCATTGCCTGTTGGTAACCCAAACATGGCAACCATTGGCCCTACCCCGTGATCATTAAACCTGTCCCCAACACATTGTATTTCCTCCTAGGATTTGCAACAATGCTCCCGGTGTAACTGCAGCTGTTTGCTCCTGTAATTCCGGCTTCTGTTCTGACCTGGGGATCTCCTCTCCCTGCTATTCCCCTGACCAGTAATCTTCTCCCAAAAACTTTCTCCCAATGACCCTGTAAGGAACCTGACTCAAAGCTTTGTCCTCTTCTCACCACACACTCCAAGGAAATTGCACCCGCTATCACCACAGCACACCCGCCACACTCCGCGCTTGAATCTCCCTCTTCCGGCCATGCCCTGGCCTCCAAACTTACCACAATTGGGAAACAAATAACCCTTTAGCAACAGGCAGACATCCAGCCCACTTCCCTATAAACCTTGCCTGTGCCTTTGTAGTACCCTGTGCTAGTTTCCACACCCCGAACTCTCCCAGCTGTTGCACATGTGGTGCTCTTTCTACCGACACCCTCACCCACCCACTGCCCCACCCACCATGCATTATCAGGGGCCTCATAGCCTTTGTGGGACTCAAAAACCTCCCCAACTCTCCGGGCTGTTGCCACTGCACCGCCCGCCATCCTGAGCTTAATCTGAGCCGCAAAACCAGCTCACAGACACACTGACCTAACTGGTGTTATTCCTAACTACTGCTCTGCAGCGTGGCCTAGGCCACAGACCGTCCTGCTGTGTACTCCTCGGACAAAACTTAACAACCACATGGCCAAATGCGAAACCCGCTAGTCCTCCCTGGTCTACCTTTCACAATCCTGCATCACCAACTCATACAACTTTTAAACTACACCCTCTGCTGCATGGCCCGGGCTGAACAATACCTTTGCAACCAGGTGGCCAACCATTCTATATCCAACATACCTGCTCAGTACTGCATCGGTCCAACCATAGCTCATCCCCCATGCATGCACATTATCATCTCTCTGTGGCCAGAACAACTGACTCACTAATGCCCACACTGTTTGAGTCTCCTGGGTCAAAAAGTTACTGCGAATATCTCCACTTGCTCAAGCTCTAATGAAATTGAAAGTCACATAAATTTAAAAACCGTTGCCACCTGATGTGTAATCACCTCATTAATTGCCAGACTGATGTGCTTCATAGTAAATCATCTTACAGAAGCAAATTGTGAGCTCTTTCTCTGCCTTGCCTGCCCCTTTTAACTCCCCTTTGCTCACTCTCTCTCTCTCTCTCTCCTTCTTACCCAATCCCTTCCCCTCTCCTAGCATGATGCCATGAGGTGCCGCCCCTCTCTGAATTCTCTGAATTCCCCCTGCCTATCTCCTTCCCTGATTGGCCTGCTCTCACTTCAGCTCCCCCAGGACAACCACCCCTTCCCCCATTTCTAACACTTGTTCCATGCTGAGCATCCATCAGGGTCTGGGACAACTGAGTCTGCCTTTTTAGGAGGCAAACCTATTTATTTTGATACACAAAGAAGGGAAAAATAGACATAATCCAGACAATTAAAGACTGGTTGAATTATTACATACAGATTATAAAATAATAGCAAAATTAATAATTAAGAAAATAGAGAGCTCACTGCCCAGGATCATTATCCCCAGCCAATTAGGTTATGTAAAGGGTCACAATATATATAAAGGTTTATAGAAAGTACAACTTATCTTACAACTTAACAGAAATAATGTTGATGAGACAGTTGCACTTGCTTTAGATGCCTCTGCAGTCTTTGATCTTCTACAATGATCTTTATGTTCAGATGTTTGGAGAGGGTTGCTTTACTGAAGGATTGTCTTAACATTATTACTTTGTTTTACAGTGCACCAAGAACTATTTTCAGAATCAACCAGTATAAAATAGTATCAATGGAAATGTTAAAAATGGTGAGACTAGGTTGTTCCCTCTCCCCAATGCTGTTTATAATTTCATTGGAAATGCTGTTACAAAATATACAGCATAATCAGCAAATTCAGGGATTAAAATGTGACAATAAAATAATGAAATACAATGCATATGTGGATGACCTCATGATTTTTCTTATAAAATCCTATAATAACCTATCTAGCATTACTTAAAGACACAGAAAGCTTTTCAGAATTTTCTGAATATAAACTTAAATAGGCAAGATCAGTAGTATTACTAATTATGCAAATAAAACCTGAAACTAAAACTAGTCTGCATGAAATGAAACAAAAGAGACAGAAACAATACATTTTGGTATATTATTGACACCTGATATGCAAGAAACAGGGGATTTAAATTTCAGAAGTACAACAAACAAAATACAGTAATTTTTAGATGGTTGGGAATCACTGTCATTATCACTAAGGGGCAGAACTGATACCGTCAAAATGATGATTATCCCACACTTATAGTATTGTTTTCAAGCAACTTTGGAAAAGGTTGAACAACATTTCTTAGGTAAATTATAGAACATTTTCAAAAATTTTCTGTAGAGAGGGGCAGCCTAGGAATACATTGTGTAACATTAACCATAGCTAGATATCAATGTGACCTGAGATGTCCTGATCTGCAAATATATGTTTAGTTGTTGTAAAGACTTCAGTAGTTTGATGATGGGCTCTAACATTAGAAACACCCAGCTACAAAGACTAGAAAGGGACATACATTATCCAATGTCCTAGTTCATACACACACACACACACACGTAAATGAATAAGTTGTTAATCTTCAAGATGATAATTAATGCAGTTTTGGTATTTCACACATATAAAGACCAAAATGGCCTTCTCTATATGGAAATGCATATGGTAGTTAAAGCTGCACTGGAACAGTCTATTAAGCTTTAACTTCTAAAATTGCAATCTGCTGGAATTAGCAGATGTTTTCAAATGATTAAATCTACAGGATTACATTCACACCAGGAGATTAAAGATTTAAACACATGAAATTACTTGGTGGGAATATAAAATACTGAATATACTGTTTAGAAAGTTTATAAATTTTGTAGATGTCAAAAATCATTATATAGGGAAATACTAATTCAAAAACAGAAAGAAAAAAGAAACAGATGTGTTAATTTATAAAGAAGATGTATAAAAGAATTTACAACCATAATAATAATAACATTAATTAAGATCTAGTTTGTGCAGCAGACGGTCCAGTGGGAAAGAAAAAAAAACTATGCTAATCATAACTGGACACAGATATGGAAAATGGCCAATACATTCAATCAATTGCCAAAAATAAAATTATTCAATATAAAATACTCTATAGCATGTACAGTATGACTCCCTCTGAAATGTGTAAGATGAATTGGAAAGAAAAACACAAATGCTGGCATAGTTACAGTATAAGATATGTTATGGGACTGCTAAATGATTAAGAACTGGTGGCAAGTTACACATAAAGAGGAGGGGAAGAACATTACAAAGGGAGATATCTTTCAAGCTTATATGCTTTCTTCTTAATGATTTTTCATGAAATGCTGTGAAAAAATGGCTGTGTCTAACATTTGCTGTTAAAATACTGTAAATTACAAAGTTAAGCGCAAGCACTGAAAAAATGACAACATACCTTCATAACTGTTGTTTTAGTTTAAATATTTTGACTCTAAATCATTAACATAGTCTTTATGAACCAACTTCATGAACCCGGTAGGTGAAAATGTTAAAATCCCAGCCAAAACATAATTTCGGGCCATGAATTGGAAAATACATTTTTGTCAGGATCTGAAACAAGACACTTGTCACATTCATGAGGTGGTGTGAAAAAATGGCTATGTTGAAAATTTGACTCAGAATATTGAAAATTATCAAAGGCATAAGCGGACATTGAAAAATGTCAATGTACTTTCATAACTCTGTGTTTATGAATAGTTTGACCCCACATTTTGAACACATTTTTGACCCTATGTCATGAACCTAGTAGGCAACAATTTTCATATCCAGCCTGAAAGGTGATTTTGCTGAGTGATTGTGAAATCATCCTTTGGTCTGTATTTGGAAAATTTTACCTACCATGTTAATTTGTTGGGGTCCGACAAAAAGGGCAGTGGGGAGTGGTGGATGTTTAGTGGAGGAGGTCAAGTGGGAAGAAGGCAAAACTGCAGTGGCAGCGGTAGAGTATCAAAGACATTGATTGTTTACTTTGCTGCAGGAAAGAAAATTAAAAAGAAAAAGATGTTGAGGGACTTTTTTTTTAATTACAAGTACCAACACTGGGAATAGGCATTCCAGTGCTGTCTTGATGTTTGGTGACATTGTACATGGGCACCCTGGTGTCAGATGCTGTTGGGCTGGGAGAATGGGTGGTCTGAGCTGATATGAACATAAGAGCATATCAATTTGCCAGCAGAAATAGGCCATCTGGTCTATCAAGTCGGCTCGAATGTGCAGCTAGCATCCTCAACTTGAACCTGCCCCACCCCCCTCCCTTTTCCATTTATCCCCCTCTCACCTTGTACCATCCCCTTTTGAAACTACCCACTGTTTTACAGGCTACCAGCTCCTCTGGTACAGCATTAATTTCTGCCACTACACTCTCCATGAAATAGTGTCTCCACATTTCCATCCTAAATCTTCTCCCTTGAATCTAAGGCTGTGCCCTCTCGTGTCCCTCCCCCTCCTTAGCCTGATTATCCCTTCAATGCCTGCCTTGTTTATCCCCTTTATGTACTTTAAGGTCTTAATCATATCCCCCCGGTCCCCTTCTCTCCTTTATTTATTTATTTATTTAAGAGATTTACCAGGAAAGGCATACTGAGCAGAGTACCGCTCGATTCCAGATGCGCCCTGGGGGGAGGGGAATTACAAGGGGAAACTTAGTGCAAATAGAAACATACATTGATACATTTAGTACAAACAAAACAAGTAAGAGACTGTCATAGTGCAATATTGCAGATACATTTACATTACAGATAAAATCAGTTCAACAATAGGAGCTGGCAGTAACACAACTAACAAAAATGGAGAACCAGACTGGTGTTTGCAGCAGGTAATTAGGAGTTGTGAGGGGTACAATGGGGGGTACAGGAACAGTTGGTAGAGAAGTATGTTTTGAGAAGAGCATTCTGGTGTGGGGTAGTTGTGGCGTGTCTAATATTGGGTGATAGGGAGTTCCATAACTTGGGCAACCTGTAACTGAAAGCAGCCTGGCCTAACCAGGTGGATCTGTGTGGAATGTGCAGGAGCCTGGAGTCAATGTTCCTGAGTGCATAGGCTGGTGGTGGTGGTGGGGGGAGGGCAGTTAGAGAGGATGACAGGTAGGAGGGGAGTGTCTGTGACCAGAACTTGGCTGTGGTTTTGACGCAGTGTAGCAATTGCCAGTTTTGTAGAGAAGGGAGGCCCAAGGCTTGGTAGAAGTCACAGTGATGAGTATTTGGAGGGTGGTCCAAAGTGAACCGACAAAAAGAGTGGCGGAGGGGATCAAGCCTAGCTAAGGAAGTTTGAGGGACAGCACAGCAGACAACGTCGCCGTAATCCATGATCGGGAGGATCATTTTTTGGACTATTTCTAGCCTGGTAGGTAGAGGTATGCAGTTTTTGTTCCGGAAGAGAACTCCCAGCATGGGATTCAGTTTTTTGTGTAGAGCATCTATATGCACTGAGAAGTCGAGGTACTGATCTAACCAGACACCGAGATACTTATATGAAGTACAGGCCTCTAGTGGGGAGCTATCCAGAGTGTAGAACTTGGGGGGGGGCAGTAAGGCGGGTTAGTTTGGCCCGAGAGCCGAAAGTGAGGGAGATGATTTTCTTTGGATTCAAGAATAGTTGATTTGAGAGGAACCAACATTGGATGGAGTCAAAGTCCTTCTGAAAACAGGCTGTCACACCATTAGTGGATGGGCCCGAGGCAAACAGCACCGTATCGTCTGCGTACATATGGATAGCCAAAAGTGGGCAGGCGGCAGGCAGGTCGTTGAGAAAGATAGAGAAAAGTAGAGGGCCGAGTACAGACCCTTGGGGGACTCCACTGGTGACAGGGAGTGAGGAGGAAATAGTCAAGCCAATACGGACCGATTGGGACCTACCTATAAGATAAGAATGGAACCAGTTAATTGCGTTCATAGAGAGACCAGCTTGGGCGAGTTTAGCCAGCAACAGGGGATGAGAGACTGTGTCGAAGGCTTTAGCCAGGTCGATAAATATGGCTGCTGTTATATCCCCATTGTCCATACCCGTAAAGATAGAGTTGTTGAGGTGAAGAAGTGAGGTGGTGGTGGAGTGGGTTTTTTGGAAGCCGGCCTGGTAGGGGGTGAAAAAGGATATGGTTTCTAGATAGTCTTGGAGCTAGGAAAGAATGAGGCATTCTTGAACTTTGGCTAAGATGGGGAGCAGTGATATGGGGCAGTAGTTTGATGGGGAGGAAGGGTCCCCTCCTTTAGCAAGGGGAATGACTGTGGCTTGTTTCCATATTGTAGGGACTGTCCTGAGTCTAAAAGACAGGTTAAAGAGCAGGGATAGAGGGTGGGCAATGGCAGGTGCTGAGAGCAGGAGCATTTTTGAGTCAAGACCCGATGGGCATTTACCTTTGGAGAGGTTTAGCAACTGCAGTATTTCTAGCACCTGGTCAGGTGAGACCAGGCTGAGCGAGAAAGAGGCCTGGGAGGATCCTGTTGGGGAGCAATGGGCGGGGATGGGGTGGGAGGCGAAGTGAAGCTGTTGAGGTGGAAAATATGAATTGAACTCAGCTGCAACTCGGCTAGGATCCATGATGATTTTTCCTTCTAGGTTTAGAGTGAGAGTAGGGGTAATGTGGGGAAAAGAAGGGATTTATTGACTTCAGAATAGGGTAGGGTGTAGTTGTTGTTGAATGCAGTTTTAAAGTAATTAGATTTGGCCTGGCATATGAGTCTTGTGCAGGCATTTCTTAGGTTCTGTAATGTTGTTGAGCCGTATGAGTACCTGTGGCCTTGAAAGATTTCCAGGCATGGTCTCGGCTTGTAGGTGAGACATGAGGTAAGTAGTGACCCATGGTAAGTGGGCTCCTCTTACCCTGGATTTCCTGAGAGGAGCATGGACATCCCAGATGTATAGGAAGTTGGTAGAGAGAAATTTCAGGGCCTCATCCAAGGAGGTGGCCCTAGGGATGAAAGACCAGTTGATGCTGTAGAGGTCATTTAGGAGAGCAGTCAGATCAAGGGATTTGTAAACCCTGTTGTAAAGCATGCGAGGTGGCGGGGCCTTGGGACGGAAGATTTTACGCACCATGTAGATCACATGGTGGTCACTTAGGGAGTCAGGTAAAAGGCCAGCTTTAACTATTCGATGGGGGTGGGTGGTAAGGGCCCAATCCAGTAGTGTGTGTTTACTGGATTTGTGATTTAGGCGAGTGGGTTCACCTATTTGCTGGTGCAGGTTTAGGGCTGTTATTTGGCATCGCATTTTGGAGGCTGCATTGCCTAGCCAGTTCTGGTTAAAATCTCCAAGGATATGGAGTTCACCGCCTGCGGTTAGGGACCTCAGGTTGCCAATGTGTTTAAGGGTGCTGCCCAGAGGTGTGTCAGGCGGGCAGTATGACCCTGCAATGTATACTGGGATAGAGTGTGGCAGGGGAATTTTAATTAGAAGGGAATCTATAGATTGTATGGGTACTGTAGGTGTGATTTTTGGAAAACTGGAGTTTAGAGGAGATATACATGGCAATGCCGCCACCCTTCTTTCTGCCCTGCCTGTCTTGACGGATTAAGGAGAACCTGGGGATTTGGAATTCCGCGTCCAGGTTATGGGGCTTCAACCAAGATTCAGTAATGACTACAATATCAGGGCGAAGAGCTAAAACAGTGGTTTGCAGTGAGGCTATTTTGTTTAGGATTCTGCATATGTTTAGGTGGACAATTTTAAAGCCTCTAGGGAGGTGCGTAGCTGGGGCGGGGGATTGGCCAACTATAGTGGTTGGTGGACCTGGGTTACGTTCTACGTCTCCGGCTATAAGAAGAAGGAGAGCCAGAGTGTGTCTTACTAGACGCATGGTCTTAGGTGTTGTCCAGCGTCGAGGGGGGTGGTTGGGAGATTCCGAGTTAGGCTTAGGGTCTGAGTAGAAAGGGATATATAGGGATGGTAACTTTGCATGGAAAGAGGGAGGGAGGATAGAGGCCCCCAGGGACCAATTATGCCAGTGGTGTTGATTTTGGTTCACTGGTGCAGAGGAGGAGTGGAGGGGTGGCATAACAGCTGAAGAGAGAAGTGGCAGTAAGTCAGTAAGGGCAGGGTAGGATGAGGGAGGAAGGGAGGCTTGCTTGCCCTTGCGACCGCTTCTGCTGGTGCTCCGGTGCTCCATTTCCGTGGGGGTTCGGTGGCTGTGGGAAGGTTGTGCTTGCTTGCCCTCGTGGATCGCTTCTGCTGGGCACTCCGGTGCTCCGTTTCCACGGGGTCGGAGGCTGTGGGGAGGGCTGTGCTTGCTTGCCCTCGCGACCACTTCTGCTGCCTCCAAGGAGTACATGTTCAGCTCTCTCAATCTCTTCTCATCTGGTTTGTCCTCCAGTTCTTGCATCATCCTTGTTGCCCTGCATTGTACCCCTTCCAGTAATTTCATGTCCTTCTTCAAATATGGCTGCCAGAATTGCAGACAGTATTCCAGGTGCAGCCTGACCAGTGCCCTGTAGAGAGGCAGGATCACCTCCCTGCTCCTGGAGGAAATCCCTCTCATGATACAATCCAGCATCCTGTTGGCTTTCACTGCCACCCTCCTACACTGCTCTGTATTGTTCATCTTCCCTGTTACAACCACCCCTAGATCCTTCTCCTCCTCGGTGGAACCTAGCTGCACCCCTCTCAGCTGGTAACCCTTCCCTGGTTTTTTTGCCCGTAGTGCAGGGCTTTGTACTTTTTCTCATTGAACCCCAACTGCCATGCTTCTGACCACTCCACTAGTTTGGTCAGGTCATCCTGCAGCCCCTGTCAACCTGCTATATCATCTACCACCACCCCCAATTTGGTATCATCAGTGAGTAGATTGATCATAATACTGATGCCATACGAGATGTCCACTATGAATATTCCAAAAAGCACTGGCCCCAGTACTGATCCCTGTGGCACCCTGCTCATCACAGCCCTTGAAGATGAGAGTTCCCCACCACCACCACTACCCTCTGCTGCCTCCCTTGCAACCAATTCTCAATCCATTTAACTAACTATCTTAGTCCCCACCGCCATGTATCTCAGCTTCCCTCCCAACCTCCCATGCGGCACCAAATTGAAAGCCTTACTGAAGTCCAAGTATATTACATCCACCGCATGACCCTTGTTCAATTCCCTCATGACCCAGTCATAACACTCAGTTAAGTTCATCTGGCAGGATTTTCCAGAGACAAACTCATGCTGGTGATTGTCCTTGAGCCCACTGTCTTCGATAAAGGTCACCAGCCTTTCCTTAAGCATTGTCTCCATCAGCGTCCCCACTTTAGAAGTTAAGCTTGCCAGCCTGCAATTACCCGGTTCATCCTTTGTTCCACTTTTATGGATGGGTACCATGTGGATCATCCACCAGTCATGTGGTATATACCCTATGTCCAAGGAGGTATTAAATAGTTCTGCCAGCTATCCAGCCAGGATCTCAGCTATTTCCTTCAACACCCTGGTGTGCATGCCATTTGGTTCTGGTGCCTTAGTCACCCTTAGAACCCTTAACCCCCTCCAATACACTACCCTCAGTGACCACCCCATCGGTTACTTCCTCTCCCCTGCCCACCCCTGCAGTTGCTGCCATCCTTTCTCCCTCATGAATACAGAACAATAGTATTCATTCAGTGCTTCTGCCTGATCCACCCCTTTGTCTGCCCACTCCCCTTCCTTCCTGAACCTCACTATCTAGTCCTTGCAGCTTTTCCTCTCCCATATATATCTGAAAAAGTTCCTTTCCCTATCCTTGATGCCCTGTGCCAGACTCAATTCCCTGGAGACCTTAGCTGCTCTGACTCCCCTGGTAACTTCCTTGGACCTCTTCACATACTCCTCCCTATCCCCCCTTCCTAGAGGTCCTGTATTTCTTGAACACTGCTTTTTTAGCCCTCACCAGGTATAAGACCCCTCTACTTAACCAGCCATTTTTTTTTAGCCCTTCTCTTTTTGCTCTACAGTTTGGTATGTGTCTCAGTAGCCTCCAATATCCCCAATTTGATTTTTTCCCCATTTGAAATTCGTATCACAGTGTGGCTGTATTCTTTCCAGATACCCCCTTAAGAGTTTATCCGTCCTACCAAAGTTAGCCTGTTTGAAGTCCATCACCTTGGCGCCTGTTCCCCCTGCTCATATTAAGTGTGAACCATACCAAGTGGTGGTCACTCCCAGCCAGCTGGTCCTTCACCCCTACCTCTCTTACAGCTTCTCCATTGGCCAGAACTAGATCCAGGGTATTCCACAACTTAGCTGGTTCAGTGACCATCTGCACCAGGAAGCAGTCCTGGAAGACATCCAGGAGTATTTGCTCACTAGCACTCGAGGTGGCTGGGGTACCCAAATCCACTCCAGGTAGACTGAAGTCCCCCACGATCACTGTATTACCTTTCCCACACATCTTCCTAATTTGCTCTGCCAGCTCACTATCCATAACTTCCCTTTGAGTCAGTGGTCTGTATACCACCCCCATCCTGATGCTGGAGATTGGGCACCCCAGTGTTAGGATGTGTGTGTGCTAGAAACAGGATAGAGGAATTGTAATGGAGGGGGGAACTGAAACAGCACCAGGGCTGCACATCCCTGTGTTGGAATAATTTACTTTTTAGCTGGCACTGGGGATTGGGTATCGCAACATCCAGTTTAAAGCAATGACATCACTGATGAAGCTGATGGCCATCGAAGGGCCATTACAAGAAAAAACATGCACATCTCTTTTCAGCAGAAGCAGCTCTATGCACAGATGTATAGCACCACACTGCTGAATAAGCACTATACAAAGAGAAATGGATTCTGTTTGCAGTGTCTGGATAGCCCTGTGCCCTTAAACATCAGATCATTCTCATAAAATGACCTCATTAAGAAATGGAGTTGTAAAAATTCAGTTATCCTTGGAAAGCTAATTTTTTCTAACCACACATGATCAGAAAAGGAAATGTTTTTCAGAAATATTTCAAAAACTACGATGGTTTGACATAAAAGACACAGAAGCACACTGCTTGGGACATACTCTATCACATCTGCAAGTTTCAGGTTTGAAATCATCCTATTTTTTTAGTTATATGTGAGAAAAAAAGTCTTGTCTTACTTCTAGTCTGTTGTTTTGTTCCATTTTACCTTTTTGCATGTCTATAACTTTGCTCCCAGTAAACTGATTGTCAGGACAGTTTCAGGATCCTGAGATCCTGACACCAACTACAGGCCTTAAAATTTAAAGTTAATCAGTGGAATGGGGGCAGAGTTATTAAGGTGAAAATATTTGGTTTAACATTAATGTGATTACTCAGCTGCAATATACAGGCACTACTCCTCTTGTACAACATATATCTAAATCCTTATCTATAGCTATTTCTCTAGATGGACATATTATATTATATTTTTATACATGTTAATTATCAGGCATGCAATAAATATTCTTATAAATAGGTGTATCAGAGGAAAGATCAGTATTTACAGTACAGATCAGGCAGTCATAACGATAATTTTTTGCAGTTAATCTGTTCTGGCGGTTCGGCACAGACCTAGCCCTTTACAACCCCCACAGCCCCATCACAAGCATCCAGACACTCACCTCGCCCCAGTCTTCCCCCATGGATTAACATCTGTGACGGGGAGTCAACAGGGGCTTCTCACCACTGATAGTGAAATGGATCCAGAACATGTACCCCCAGCTTGCCCCCCCATGGCAGGGACTGATTACAGCAGGAAGCCACCTGCCAACATTTACTGGTGCAGTGCAGAGGAGGTGTCCTGCAGTCTGGCACAAGGCCTGGGGAGGGTCAGCATCATCCAGCATGCAAACAACTAGTTTTACACACGTACTAATGGAGGGGTGGATGTGCAGTGTCATCCAGATGCACCATGCATGCTACCGTATGTGGGATATCGATGACCCCCGACCCTCCACATCCTAGTAAACAAACATTGGCTGCTGATCCCCAAGCCTCTGCTAGGGGCCAGACAGGTGCCATGACTCGCAACTCTCACATCCCAGAGGAGGAGAGCCATGCAACAGATGCTTTATCCTCCTCTCCCTGGCCAGCCCCTAGTGACCCATGTCCATCACCAAACCTGGGTCACTGGCATGGCAGAAGGTGAGCAAAAAGGTGTCTCTGCCCTCCGCACCACTGAACTGGCAGGTTATCATAAAAAGTTCAGTGTATCAGTTTCCCATCATTGATGGCTTCTGCAGAGGCAACTATATTTCCCAATGTTTGCTTATGTACTTGTTTGTGTAGTAGTAATTTTTTTTTCAATACACATTCATTCAAGGAGAGAATTTTTCCATAACTTCCATGTTGATGCTACTGGATCCCTCTACAGTTTAGCTACACATTGTCTGGTATTGATTAATGACATATAGTTTATGTTAATGCTTTCCCTTCCTGGTGGGTTCCTACATTATGTTGCCCCTCCCTGCCCCATCACCCTGGCTTACCTTGTATCTTATCTGTCCTTTGTTTCTGCAGCTTATTCCCTATAGCAGGGTGGTGGGGAGCACCCTTGACCTGCCATCTGAAGGATCCAGTAGCCATGCTCAAGTAATTTTTTGGGGTGCCTGTGAGGAGTGGAGGTCATCTGTGCCAGCCAGGGATATTTCTCAAGTTTTTCTTTGCTTCCCTCCTCACCTCTGTGGCCCGGAGAGGTGGTGGGCAGTGACAACACTGGCAGCACCATGCAGGTGTCTGCATCTCCTCTGTTATTTACTGTACCTGTTCCCTATGCTCCACCAGGGAGCAGTATAACACCATGTGCCACACCACTACCTTTCTGAAGGAGAAGAGCAGCCCCTTGGATGCTTGATTATCCTACCAGCATCTGTATACTCATGACTTGAGCTCGTCCCCAATTTCAGGTCATTGGTATTGCAAGCAGTGGAACTACCGCTGCATTGCTGGGTTGGCAATTAATACCATATTTAAAAGTCTGAATCTTGGGCCTTCCACCAGGTCTTGTTTGAAAGTTATTTCTAAAAGACAAAGTTCAGGCTCTAGTTCTAATTTTGTATTGAAGCTACCGATTCTGGAGCAAAACATTATTTTCCAAACTAATGTTAAATTATGACATATACTATTACATGGGAGAGCGTGGCTATGTAAGCAGTAGAATCTGACTGGTATGGGGTATTGTTTTATACCTGCACTTCCAGGGATGTAACGAGGATCAACGCTGCAGGCAGCTTCAGAAATTGCAGCATAAGGCTTTGATTCTAGGTAGTTTTAACCCCACTTTGTTACTTGCATCACATAGTTTTGGCTTTTTAGCCTTGGTTTTCTCCTTTCCATATAAACTTTGAAATAGCTTTATCAAGATCCGTAAAGATTTTTTTTTTTTGAATGGCAAGTGGAATAGCCTAAAACATGTATACCAGCCTGAGAAGGATACTATACTCATTTTAATGTCGCTTAAGCATCCCAGTGAAGTTATTTGGGGTCCAGTCCATTTGATAAGGTCCTGAATAATGGTTTTCATAAATGGATTCAGATTTTGTGTTAATTTGTGTAAATAATTTGTTAATTATTCTTGTATTTTTTTCTTTTAATTTTCACAGTAATTTTCTCTTAAGTTACACTGTATATTGTATGAATTAGGAGAGCTTCTGATTTCCTCCAATTGACATGGTATTCTGAATGATTCTGAATGTTATCATATTCTTTGACCAGATATAGAATAGTTGCCCATTCTGTCTCTGGAGGTTTTAAATACAACAAAACATCATGAGCAAATAATGACATTTTGAGATTTCCATTACTGGTACACGGACACCTACTTATTTTAAATTTCTGACTGTACTGGCAACTAGTTCTATTATGGAAGCAAATGCAATAGCAACAACCAGGATGCAATGCATTATTATACAACGGCAAAAAAAAATTCTGAGTTCTGATTGGTCAGTTGCCACCTTGAACAGTGATGTCATCCCAGTATAACATCACTCTATCAAGGTCAGGCACTACTGACCACAGCAACATAAAAAAAGAAATCACTCTGTCCTGTCTCCCGCTCCTTGTCATAGCCAGCTTCAGTGATCCCTGCTCTGCACCCCGCTCGCAAGCTTACTTCTCTGTGTCCCCAGCTCATAAACCTCAAAACTGCCAGAAATGTAGAGGAAGTACTGAACAGAAAGTGAACTGGACAACAGAAAAGCAAAATAAATTACTGTATCAGTAAAAATAAAAATCAGTAAGTCATTCACACTCTTTACCCCTCCCCCCCAAAAAAACGGTCATCAGCTTCACACACCTCTGCATAATAAAACTGAACTGGCCAACAATTAAGTTATAAATGTTAATAGGCTTTTTTCTAGAGGAAATCAACATGTACTAATGCTTTCTCCCACTCCAGATGCTGAACAGAAAACTGCACTATTGCTTGTAGCTTCACAGTTTGCCTTGCAACCCACATCAGCTGTCATCAGGCGCAAGCTCAGGAGCTCATTTCTGCACAAAAAATGCACGCAGTGGTAGTTCATCTCTCAACTTTGAAATTACTTGTCTAATAAAAAAAACAGTGGGGCCAAGTAACTTACTAATCACTTGTGCAGTAGGAAAAGTCTCTCATCATGGCTAATCAATCGATTGACGAACTCCATTTTGTAATAGCGGCTCCATGCTCTTAAAAGAGCTCTCAAAATGGGAAACATTCACCAGGTCCCAATGCAGACAATAGGACCAGCTGAATTAAATTTAGGCACAAAACAAGAGATGAACAAAGAGCAGCAAAACAAAAAATTATCAAGAGAGAGACTCACACAGAGAGAATGGAGACATGGTGGGATGGGGAGGCCAAAACAGGAATGGCTAAAAGAAGAACATCAGAACTTATTTTTTAAGCTATACACTTCCACAAACAAAACCCCCCAAAATGCATTTTAAAACTGTATTTTTAATCTATTTGTCATTTTCTTTTTTTAAAAGAGCCATCGTATAATAGCAATAATGCACTGCAGGGTGTGTGTCGTGCTGAGCTAATAACACTTCGTGGGTGTTGGATGCCCTTGGCCTATGGCATCGTATCCAACCACCTGAGGTGTGATGTTATCTCAACATGACACACACACACTGTCATGCATTATTGCTTAAATGTTGCAATATATCACATAATGCTGCAGTATACTGCAAGGAATAGTGTAATTCAATGACAATTAAGCCCTTTTGTCATGCAACATACTGAGGCATGTCATTTACTGCAAGTTACTGTGTGCATTGCGACTGGCTCTGCTGTAACAATGGAGAGAGACACGACACCCTAGTCAGGTACCTCTTAATCAATTAAATAATAGTAATACTGTGTGCATTGGTCAGGACCCTCACACACCGAGCCCAAAATAGAGACTACAAAAGACCATGTTACCCTGCCAAATGGCTTTTCTGTATCCAGGAACAGCCACAATATAATTTTGATCTTTTTGACCCTATGGATAATACTTAAGGCATGTCTAATGTTACTATGCCCCTTCCTTCCTTTCACGAAGCTTGTTTGATCAGGGTGAATACTAGAGGATTTGACCATTTCTAATCTGGCTGATATTATTCTAGAAAAAATCATATAATCTACACTGAGCAGAGATATCAGATAACATGAAGAGCAACGTTTTGGGGCCTTTTCCCTCGAGGGATGACAATTTCAGAGCTTTGTCAAAGGTAGGAGGTAGCAAATGGTCTAAGGAATTAAAAAGTCTCAGCAGATGTGATGTTAATATTTTATGGAATATGAGTAAACTATGAAAAAATCCCTCACTCTTCAACCCACAGATATAAAAGCTCACCAAAGTATATAATCAGTGCTTCATTTTATTAAAGTGCTGTGTGCATGGCCTTGACGCATTTCAGAACCGATGTTCCTTCCTCAAAGGGTCTGATACAACAAGAAAACAATGCCTCTTATACCTCTGAGGTGATGACCTCATCAAACAGCATCAGAAAAGTGCAATGATGAAAAAGTATCAGTGCTAACAATGCAATCTAGCGATTAAAAACAGTATAACACTTAATGTACAGATTTGCAATAATTCATTCATGGCAACATTAAAAACTTGTGAACACATATAAAATATATATAAAGAGTTGCCCATATAGCAGAAAAACCAAATGAAGTGCCAGGATCATTGTCCCAGTATACTCCACCGATTCCAATGCCAGCAGGTAAAATCTAAAACAGGAAAAATATATAAAAACATATTAGTAATGTGGATTATTTCATTAGATATATGCAGTACAATATAATATACCCATAGTGGGAATTGTAACAGAATAGACATTTATCTGACAAATGTACTGTTCTGAAATCTCAAGAACTGTGAACACCTTTGTTGGCTCACGGAATATTCTTAGGTATGTGCGTATCTATTTCTTTTTCTTTAAATAAGAAGTCAGATTAACTCTCTCCTTAAGTCCTGGGGCCTTATTTGCTCATAGGTTATAAAACCCAAAACTCTCCCTTTCTAAGATGAAGTTGTCATGATCTCTACCTCTCAGATTTTTAAACACTTTTTTTCAATACCCTGGAAAGAAAAAGTGTGTGGGTTCCCATCTCTAGCTTGCGTAACATGTAATGCTGTAGCATAGGTCTGGTCTTTCTGTTTGATGGCCCTTACATGTTCAGCCACCCTCTGTTTCAACTGTCTCGTTGTTTTTTCCTTCATAACATGCTTGATAAGTACAAGTTGCAAGGTAGATCAACTCCACTTGTGTCACATGTGATCAGTTCCTGAATCTCATATTTTTTATTTACACACTGGAACTTGTAAATTCTTTTCCAGTTTGTATGCTAATACAATATGTACATATAAGACACTTGCAACAACCCACACCAGGTTCCAACCATGTTTGAGTAACAGGTAGGGTTTGCCTATTGTGTACCAGATGGTCCTGTAGGGTAGTAGCCCTTCTATAGAACATCCGTGGGGGTCTGTCATGAAAAGAGCTGAGATTCACATCCCCTTTTAAAATATTCCAGTTAGATGAAATAATGTCAGCTATCTTGGATGCATGAACAGAGTAAGTGGTAACAAACTTCAGGTTGTTGTGTATCATACTATTGTGAATTTTTTTAATCAGTGTTATTTCCCTAGGGGTAATACTGACTTCCTCATTTACCAGTTTGACAAGGTCACTCTGCTACCCCCTTTTCATAAATTTATTTTCCAAGTCCATGGCTGTTTTTTTCAAAACTAATGTCATCACTACAGTTCCTCATCCTGAAGAACTGTCCCTTGGGTAGTTTTTACAGTATGTCGTGGATGACAGCTAGAAGAGTGGAGCAGAGTATTCCTTTCATGAGCTTTCCTAAAGATATCAGTATGTCATGAACCATCTTGGCCCTTTCTGATCTTTAGATCTAAGAAATTAACACTTTTCCTACTAGCTTCATAAGTGAAATAAAGATTTGGGTTAGTTTCATGCAGGGTGGACACAAAAGCATCACAATCATCAAGTGCACCATCCCAAATGATGAATATATCATCAATGAAGCGATCGTATAAGTCAAATTTCCAAAAGAATGGATTGTTGTCAGGGTCCCTTATGTAAGTGTTTTCCAATTTGCCCATGTACAGATTCGCTAAACCAGTGCAAAGGTGGCCCCCATCGCTGTACCCTTTTATCTGTAAATAATACTTGGCACTGCATCTGTGGGTCTGGAATTCAAATAGTGAGTCAAACTGTCCAGAGCATCTTCCTGAGGGATAGTAGAGTAGCCAGCTCTCAGAACATCGCCTCAGTCAACTCTCAGCTCAACTCCGATTTTGCCCTTATCAGGAACTGGCTTGAAGGACACAAACTCACAATGAACCTTAAGAAAATGCAGACCATGCTCTTTGGCTCCATAGCCAAAACCTCCTCCTGCATGCTCCCCCTAAAAATCCATGGATCTGAAAACTCCCTCCTTCCGAACGCTGACTCTGTAAAATACCTGGGGGTCACTCTAGATCCCCAACTGGATCTCACCACGCACATATGGACCATCTGTAAGGCTACAAGCTGGGTCTAGCCTACAGGGCTAAAGACTGCTTCACCCCAGCAGCTCGGCTTGCCATTGCTAAGGGGATTCTCCTCCCCACACTCTCCTATGGGCTCGTTGCCTTTGCCCCTGTCCCATCCTCCAGCCTCACCAAATGGGACACCACATTCAATAATGCCTGTCACTTCGCACTCTCGGCCCCCCATCTCACACACCATTGTGAGCTTTACTCTTGTCTGAAATGGCTAACCCCTGAGAAGTTCCGGACCTACACCCTTGGCAACTTCATTGACAATATAGTCAGAACGGATATTCCTGCCTCGCATGCCCTTCCGCTAAATCACACCTCCCCTGTCCACAACCTTAGGTCTTGCGCAGCAAAGGCCTGTTGTGTCCCCAAGACCTGCACCCTCACAGGCGATCGGGCCTTCACCGTCCATGCACCAACACTGTGGAACTCCCTCCCAGCTCACGTTCGGGCCTCTCCCTGCCACCTCTGCTTCAACTCCTCCTTGTGGAACTTTCTAAAAACCTCATCCACCTGCCTGTGTTAAGCACCCTCCTGCCCCCTCAGCACACAGCCTATCCCAGTGATTTATCTCTGCTGCTGACTACCCTCCTCAGGCACTTACTGCTCCAGTTGGAGCGGCGTCATCTCTCACTCTCCCATGCCAGAGCCTACCTTTCCTCTCTCGTCAGGCAGCAGGCTGGGCCTCTACTTACCCATGTTCTCCTTACTACTCTACTACTTCTCTCCCATTTGATGCTGTTCTCGCTGTAATTACTCCCAACCTCTGGATGTACCTCCCATGTCCTTGATATTCCTAAGCTGATTATTTGTTGTTACCTCTGTATAACCCTACAGTGGAGCATATTGCCCCTGTATGTTAACCCTACTGTATTTACCAATCTGTTGGAGCATGTGGCTCTTGTGTGTAACCCAACTGTTGGAGCACGTAGCTCCTGTATTTTGAAACTGCCTGTCTCTATGGATTCCCTGTAACTTCTGTATTCGAAATTGTTTGTCTCTGTGGATACCCTGTAACTCTCCCAGGTCGCTCCTGAAAATAGGCACTTTGCTATCTAGTGTGCTTACCCGGTTAACAAAAGCAAATAAATAAATAAATAAGGACTCTACATCCATTGTTATTAGATAAATACTTGCATCTATCGCTGTATCTGCCAACGTTCTTAGAATATCTCCTGTATCCTTTATATATGAGCCTAAATCTGCTACAGATGTTCTCAGGAAATAACATATTGTGAAAGTGGTTCCATGAGCGACCCCACACTGCTCACAATAGGCCTCCGGGGGGGGGGTTGTAATTTTTCGTGTACCTTGGGTAAGGTGTAGATTTTGGCTCTAACTGGTAATCAACAGTAAGAAATCTCTGCACATTTATATCAATCAAACCTCTATTAAAAGCCTCTACAATAAATTCATCAATACGATGCTTGAAAAATATAGTAGGGTCAGACTCATGTTTTTTGTAGAATGTAGTATTTGCTAATTGTCTGACCTCTAAAAATATAATCTGTTGTATCCTGTATCACAACAGCCCCACCTTTATTGACTTGTTTAATAACAAGATCCAAACTGTTAAGAGCCTGTCTCACTAGCCTGGATAAGTTATCATAATTAATCCTAGGCAAATTCAAAAATAAGTGTTCAAATACATTTTCACAAACGTTTTGAAAAGACAAGATAACTGAACTGGATGGGGATGGAAGACAGACTGACCTCTAAAATTTCTTGTTACACAGCCAGTATCTCTAGTATCTGAAGTGGTACCTGGAGTCATGTTTGATGCCAAGTTCATTGTGTCAGAGACCTCAGTATCAGTAGAAGCATGCCATCCCTGTTGCTTTTCAAAGAATGATTCAAGACTTAAATTGCAACAACATTTTTGTAAGTAAAAATGTCCTGAATTTAGTACCTGTTGTGGGTTCAAAGGAAAGACATTTACTCAGTACTGTCTCCTCTATATCTGTAAGTGATTTACGAGAAAGATTAATTGCTTTCTGAAGTTCCTCCATGGTCTGTTGCAGGGATGAAAATTCTGTCTGGTGTTGTAATAGTTGTGTTGTTGCCCCTGGTATGGTTGTTGTGTGTGGGTGTGTTGGTGATACATCGGGTTGTAATATCTGGTACTGTGACTGCTGTAGTCCAAATGTTGTCCCTCTTGTTGTTCCTGTTGTATACTGGCTACCCATCTTGCATCTCCCTTTCCCCCGCACGTCCCCTTCTTGTCTTCTTTCACCTCTTCCGCTGTTTCCTCTGTGGTTGCCCCTGCCTGGCCCACTCTGTCTAGGAATTGAAAACCCTGGTAGTTGTTAGATCCGGTACTCCTTGGTGGGGGCTCAGGGGGTGTGTGTGAAGTCACATATCAAAGGAATCTCCCACTGATGTATTTTCATTACCACTAATGTAGTTATTATCTGTACTCATATTGAATGATATCTTCTGTCCTTTTCTCAAAATCCCTCTAGGGTGATCTTTCTTTTTCCAGATTTACACTTTATCATTCTGGTAATATTCAAGGTCGCTCTTAAATTTCATCTGTTTTTTTCTTTTTTCTTTCAAAATCCAGCTTCTTAAGTGTTTCTCTCAATTGTCTATTACAGTGGTCAGAATTGTGTGTTCTTTAAACCTACAAATGTTTTTCTCATGTGCTTTAATTTCATTGTTAAGCTCCTCACTCACCTCCTTCCAGTACTGGATTATGAGTAACATCAGTTTATTTGAGGCCTCATCCAGTATTTTTTTCCATTGTAACATGAAGCTCTCGACATCTAGGCTGAACACTGGCTCCTTTAATATCCATAGACCTGGAGTTATCCTCTGTACTTTGATATACGCTTCCAAATTTGTGATGTTCCATTGCATGCGTCTTACTTTCAACATCGTCTGCTCCAACTGTTTGAAAGCGTCCCATAGAGAGCCAGCTGTACTACCGATAACTCCCTGCGAATTAAGGTCTTGACAATGGCTGACACCTGTGATTTCAAGGTCAAGCCATCATCAAAAATAACACCCAGGTTCTGCACTCAGTCTGAGGTGGTTAGCTGGACACTCCCAAGTCAAAGACCAGAGGGTTGCCCTGCCAGAACACCTGCCCTCTGATCAGGGTCCACCACCAACACCTCAGTCTTATCAGGGTTCAACCTCAGCTAGCTAGAACTCAACCTGCCTTGGATCTCCGATAGGCAGTTGTTTAACACTGTAAGAACATCTCCCTGCTTGGGCACAAAGGACATGTACAGCTGAGTATCATCTGCATAGCAGTGAAAACTCAGCCTGTACCACCTAATAATGTCTCCCAATGGCAGCATATATACATTGCAAACATGGGTGCCAAAATGGAGCCCTGTGGCACCCCACAGAATAGGGGAGAGAATCAGAGGAATAAATTCCAGAGACCACTCTTTGTGTCCTACCCTTGAGGTAAGATCAAAACCACCTGATGACAGTGCCAGACAATACACAGATGAGCTGCAGGTACTCCAGTAACTCACCATGATCCACAGTGTCAGATGTTGCTGAGAGATCAAGGAGGACCAAGATGGAATGGGTCTTCAGATCTCGCACTATTTGGAGATCATTTAACACCCATGCAAGGGCTGTCTCAGTGCTGTGCCTCTTCCTAAATCCTGACTGGAATGAATCATAGATGTTATGGATAGACAGATGATCATCCAGCTGCTGCACAACCACCTTCTCCATAACCTTACCCACAAAGGGCAGGTTAGAGACTGGTCTGTAGTTAGCAACATTATCTGGATCAAGGCAGGGCTTCTTCAGGAGCGGTCGAATGACTGCTCTCTTAAGGGGATCTGGGAAGTTCCCGCTCTCCAGTGATTGTCAGATCATCTCAGCCAGGACTGGCCAAATTTCCTCCATGCATCCCACAAGGAGGCATGTTGGGCCCAGATCCAAACTACAGCTGGTTGGCTGCAGAGTCTGAATCATCCTCACAACATCCATGATATCCAGTCAGTCAAAGTCAGACCAGACAGGTTGGGTGCTTGCAGCCTCCCGCTGATCTCAGCCACACCCTTTAGAGGGAGCTGGACCTGATGGTGACAATCTTATCTGTGAAGAATAGAGCAAACTCATCACATCTCTCTTTTGACAATGCTCCACCAGACCAGAGACAAGTTGGATTGCACAGTCTGTCCACAGTCTGAAAGAGATGAGCTGGATGATTCTGCATAGTAGCAATCTCCCTGAACAGGAATTCTGCCTTCTTACAGGTGATTGCTGATTGATAAACAGCATAATGATCCATCACTCTAAGCTTGTCAACCTCCAGGCCCGACTTCCACCAAGCCCTCTCTAGCCTTTGACCCATTCTCCTTAGCTCCTTTAAGGTCCTGTCAATCCATGAGGACCTTGGGTGAAGGGTGAGTGGTCGAACACAGTCAGGAGCAGTGGAATCCAGAGCACCTATTACTGCCCTGCTACAGGCAAGCACAAGGTCCCCCCCAATCCAAGCATTCACTAGATAAGCCTGATAGGTCCAGCACTGCCATTAGGCCATCTGTGGTCAACCCCCTCAAAGGGTGGTACTGGACCATCTCCATAGGGTCAGGCCCTTTGGGGGAGCCCCAAAACTGAACCTTATGGGGTGATGATCAAACCAACTGACTGGTTCCACCACCAAGTCAGAGAACTCCATCCCCAGGAAGAACACTAAATCAGATGAATGACCACCAATGTGTGTTATGGAGGAAACAACCTGTCTGATGCCCAGCGTTGAGTTAAGCTGGGAGAGATCTTGCCCAAAGTGCAAGAGTTCATCGACCCAGCTGTTGAAATCCCCCAGAATTAACCATCTGGAGGATCCCAACATCGAATCGACAATAAAATCCACAATCTCCTGTAGAAATTTTTTCCCATCACCTAGTGGATGGAAGGTGTGCAGAATCCTACACCTCACACTAGCACCCATGATATATTCAAAGGATTTAGTGCACTCTGCTGGGACATCCACATAGCCCAGTTTGGTGTTAAAACAAATGGCTACACCCCCAACCCTATGATCCACCCTTGGGCGGTGAATCAATGAGTACTCTGCTGGAATAGCTGAAGTCAATATAGGGCCAGCATTGTTATCCAACCAGGTCTCAGTGATGCATGCCAAGTCTGATGTCCCAACAAGATCTGCTATCATAGCAGTCTTGTTATTGATAGAACTGTCATTGCACAACACTGCCTGAGTAGGATAAGCCACTGAGGAAGACTGCTCAACCTGTCTGCACACAGTAGAGTACTTGGGTATGGAAACCAGACAGGGAGGACCCCTATTCTGGTCCTATTTTGCCCCAGAGTGTCTCTGTGTCCCTACTACCTCAATCCAACCACCCTTTTCCATTCCACCATCGGGCCCAGTTCTCCCCCACCTCTTTCTTCTCCTGACTATCCCTGAGGCCTGAAAAGTCCTATAGGCCTCTGAAGATAATGAAGGACAGTCAAAAGGATGGAGATCCCTAAGCCTGGTGAGGGAATACCACCCAACCATTATTTTACCTTTGCAACACTTCACAGACAGCAGTAGCTATCACCCACTAACCGACCAACCAAGACAATACATACACAACAATTCACACTCTAACACTCACTCACTCACTCACTCACTCACTCACTCACTCACTCACAGGTAAAAAACTTACAAATTCCCAATCACAGTTCAATAACAACTCCCTCCCAAATAACTTAATAAGCAACCAGCATATTTATGGCAGCAGGCAAATAATGAGCAAGTAATTCAGTAGTGTAAAATCTCAAAAGTTTAGCAAAGTGAGCCTGAGGAGCTCCCAGCTCCTCAGATATTATGTTAGAACAATATTCTAGATATATCTCACATATCTCTGAAATTAACAGGGTTACAGTTTTGATCAGTTACTAGGCACCCTCACTACCAAATAATCTTCTAGTTGATACCTCTCACGTATCCCTGTGAAGAAATTGCTGAGTTATTTTAAAAGTTTAAACAGTCACAGGGCACTCTCACTTCCTATAGAACATACCACAGCCCAAAGTAATGAAATAAAGAACCAAAGGGGATCAAACCATGCAGTACACCAGTCCAGATTCTCTTTACAGGCTTCCATCTTTCAGATCTCTATCCCAAGCACTGGAAACAGATGTCTAGTAGGCTACAGGGTCCCACCAGTGCTACGAAGATGACCCCCCCTCAGATTTACCAGTGACCTACTACCTCAACTCCTGTTCAAATCAGCCCACTGGCTGACTCTCCAGGGAGCCTGGAAGCAACAGAAATGATTGGCTAATCCTCCAGCAAGCCCCGTTCCCAATCCCCGTGTGGGTCACAAACCAAGCAATCACCCCAAAACCCAGCAGGTCCATGCAATTCCAACCAGTCCAGTAATGATAAATCTCCCAGCTCCAAAAAAAAATGGCATAACTCCATTCACGACAGCACTCTAACTGGGGGACAAAGCAGTCCTGCGTCCAAACCAGTTCAACAATGCATGCCTGTGCCGGCCCGGTGGAGCTGAGGGTTGAGGCGCTGGACGCCACACCTCACTCCACGCTAGCAACTCGGGTTCAGGAATGGACTTGGGTCGCCGGGGGTTGGCAGGGGCGGAGAGGGATTGAGCATCCATGGGACTGCTCTCTCTCTCTGGGGAGGGGGATACCAGCTGTTGACTCGCTTGCAACCTCTGGCAGAAGCTAGGGGCAGTGAACTGGCACTGCACTGTAGGGGGTGACGTTGGGGCATGACGCTGGAGGGAGTGCATGCGGACGCATGTGTGCTCTCCTCCTTGGTGTTCTTGCATGCCCTGGTCATGCTGGCCAAGGGAGAAACAGGGGAAACATGGCGCTTTGGTCGCGGCGGCTTGATGGCCATCTTGGGGACGCCTGGCCTCGGGGGCATCACTGCCAGTACTGGATTCTGGTTCAGTGGGGAGTAAGAAGGGCTCTCTGCCACCCCACCATGGGGAGCAAGCTGTGGGGATAATTGGGAAGTGGGGCTTCCTTGGGGGGTTGATGCAGAACCAGATGGCGGCCGGAGAAAGGACGGATGCCAGGATGTGGATGCAGACCAGAGGCGCCAGACAAGGTAAAAAGGATTAACTAAAAAAATAAACAAATAATAAAAAAAAAAAAAATGCATGATTGAACCTGCTCCCTGATCAAAAGTTCTGCTACAAAGTTCAGTTAGACTAGGATCCACTCCTTCAACACTCTCCCCAAGGCATGCAGCTCCCTCAGTCCTCCAAACAATACAGCCGCACCAGCTCTGACCAGGCCATAAAGGTAAGAGCCTCAATTATTCCAGCTCAGTACTTTGGGCCATATTCAACAAAAATTGCTCTATCTAAGACCACAGGATGATCTGGAAAAGCTGGGGAGGTGGTCCAGGATCTGGCAGCTTGGCTTCAATACTAAGAAATGCAGTGTTATGCACATTGCAACCAAGAATTCTAGGACAGAGTACTACCTGAGTGGAGTCCAGGTATCTGCATCAGAGGAGAAGGACCTAAGAGTGATGATCACTAGTGACCTGAAGCACTCCACACAGTGCGAGAAAACAGCAGCAAGGAAAAACAAGAAGCTGGATGCATATTGAGGGGGATCAGTAGTAGGAGAGAGAAGGTTATACTACTCTTGTACAGGTTACTAGTGAAGTCATTTCTAAAGTATGGAGTTCAGTACTTGTGTCCACACCTCGAAAAGGACATTAACCTTCTGGGGAAGGTCCCGTGGAGGGCTACAGAAATGATAGCAGGTCAGCAGGGTAAGGCATAAGAGGAGAGGTTATGGACACTGAACATGTACTCCCTGGATGAAAGGGGAGAGAAAGAGACATGATTGGGACCTTCAAGTACAGTATATGCAACTTATATCAGCTCCTGATGTAACAGACTTCTGTTTCTAATGGACATTTAGCCCATGTCAAAAGTCATTTGCTATTATGCCAGTGTTATAATTGTCTGCTAAAGTGGACCTTTAATTCCTGTAGTACCATCCAATTACCGTCCAATTAGACCAACCAGTTCACCTACTTAAATGCAACTAATGCTGTTCAGCTGTATTACTACCTTCTAATATTCGGTGTGAAATGTCCATGCTGTTCCTTTCCTCTAACTGCTAATGCTGTTCTCAGAGTCGTGCTGTGATTCAACTGTACAAATTATGAGTGTCACCAAGAATTCTGCTGGTAAGAGAACAGGTCTTACTCTTTCAAAAAAAGTCAAGATAATCAAAGAGACAGAAAGAATGCCAAAATTAAGTATGCATGACCTCAGCACACATTTTTCTATCCCCAAGTCCACCTCATCTGACTTGCTTAAGAATAAGGAGGTGCTCCTGTCAGACTGGCATTGTAATCAGAACCACGATAGAAAGAGAAAGTGGGAAGGAAAAGATAACGGCATGGAAGAAGTGCTTTTGCATTGGTTTACTAACACAGGCCATAATTAATGGCCCCTTACTTTTGCAAAAGAACTGTATATCACTACCAACCATTACACTCAGTGCTCACTTTTTTTTTTTACACTCAGATCTCGCTTTTTTGGGGGTATGTGGAGATATTGTTGTACCGGACACCGCATGTGATGGACAGAATGCTGGTTGTCAAATCAGTCCATTACAAGCAGCATATACTGTACTTGAAAGGGATAATTAAGGTGTATAAGGAGGGTCCCTTCAAGCTGAGTGGCAACCATAACATGAGAGGGCACAGTCTTAAGTTGGAGGGGAGATGTACTGTATAGGAGGGAGGTCGTCGGGAAGCACTTCTTCACAGAAAGGGTGGTGGACACTTTGAATCCACTGCCAGAAGAGGTTATCTCATTGAAGGCAGTGGGCAGCTTCAAGAGAGGCTGGGATAGGCTTAGGGGAAGGTAAGGGTTATGGGTAGGGAGGATGGGAGGAGTAGGGGTGGGGCAGGGACAGTAGCTTAGGCTAGACTAGATAGACCAAATGGCCTTCTTCTGCTGCCTTCTTCGTATGTTCATATGTCTCTATCACATCCCCCCCTCTTTCTCGTGGTCTCCACTGATTGCATGTTCAGTGCCTTGAGGTGATCTTTGTAAGATCTGCCCTGTTGGCCCTGAGACATCTTGGTCACACTGTGTTGCACCATCTCCAACCTGTATTTGTCTTTCTTAGATGGGGACTCAAGAAATGAGCACAGTATTCCAGGTGTAGCCACACCAGTGACCTATATAGTGGTAATAGTAGAACCACTTTTTTCTAGCTGTCAGTACCCCTCCTGATATATCCCAGCATCCTAGTAGCCTTACTAGAGACCTTGTTACAGTGGATTGATTACTTGAGGAAGTCACTAATGACTCCTGGATTCCTTTCCACTGCTGTAGTGTTTAGTTTAACCCTTCCCATCCAGTACTATGTCCTGTTTTGTTTTTTCCCCCTAGGTGGATAACCTTGCATTTCTTGCACTGAATTTCAACTGTGCAACCTTAGACCACCTCTCTAGCCTTTGTACTGTAGATCCCTTTGCATCTCCCTGATCTCTTCATCAATATCTATCCTACCACACAGATTTTTGTCATCTATGAAGAGACACAGCTTGACTCAGATGCCCTCTCCAGTGTTGCTGATGAAAATATTGAAGAGGGCTGGACCCAGGACAGATACCTGCGGCACCACAGTCATGACCTCCCTCTCTTACAATTTGACCTGATTTGTCACCATCCTCTTCTGTCTCTCCTTCACCCAGTTTCCTAGCACTCTAACTATGTACCTAGCTGCACCCAGGTCCTCCAGCTTCTTCAGCAATCTTCTGTGTGGCGGTAAATTGAAAGCCATGTTGAAAGAAAAGTAGAGTAAATCCACAGCATGGCCATTATCTACTACCTTTGTTATGCAGTCAAAGAAAACTATCAGGTTGATCTGACAAGATTTCACTAGCACAGACTCATGCTGTTGGCTATCCTGTAGACCATTGCTCTCTTGGTAGTCCAGAAGATCCTCACTGATCAGTGACTCCATCAGTTTACTCACTACAGAGGTAAGGCTGAGAGGCCTGTAATTCCCCAGTTTCTCTTTGTCCCTCCCCTTGTGTAGTGTGAATATTTACACTGCCCTTCTGCTTATTGGAGCCACCCCTATATGAATTGAGCTACTGAATAGCACTACTAAAAGTTCAACTTGTTCTGCAGGCAATTTCTTGAACACCCTTGGGTGCATCCTATCCAGCCCTGGGGTTTTATCTACCTTTAGGGTTTCAGTCCCTTTCTGGATCCTTTCTCTGGTAAATACTGGCTGCTTTCTTTCAGAAATGCCCTGACAGCTGCCTTAATGCCACTTTCAGGCAGGTGAACTCTGTCTGTCTTTGTGAAGACAAAGCAAAGTAATCATTAATGATGGCTGATTTTTGTTCATGTTCCTCTAGTACCCTCCATTTGTAGTCTAAAAATACCACCTCTCTCAATTTTTTCCTTAATATATCTAAAGAATTGTTTTTCCTCACCCTTGACCCCTCTGCAATCTGCAGCTCCATGTCTGCCTTTGCCTCCCTGATTGCCCTCTTTTCTTCCTTAGTTTTATTAAGTACTCTCCCCCATTCCTTCTCCCCCTGCCTTTCCTTGTACTTAGTCAACACATTGTTCGATGTGCTTACACAACCGGATGAGATATGAGATGCTTGTGTAACTAGAGTTACTTTGTGGCTTTCCACCTCTCTATCTGTGGGGTATACCACCCTGTAGGGGTACGACACAAGGAACCCTAGAGGAGGATTCCCCCCTACAGGTGCTGTGGGAATGATTGTATCAGCTAAAGGTAGGTTAGGAAGAAGCCCAGGGGTAAGAGGGATGTGCTGCTGGAGGAGGTGGTGGTGGATGGTGGGCAATGAGAAAACGAATCCTGGATAGCTCCAGGATGCGTGACCTTTTAAGCTCCATGGGAGAGTGACATTGTTGCTCCACCCATTGAACTTAGGGCTTAAAGCCCTCCCATTCAATGTGCATATGCAACCAGATGAGATATGAGATGCTTGTGTAACTTGATTTACTTTGTGGCTTTCCACCTCTTTATCCATGGGATATACCACCCTGTAGGGGTACGACACAAGAAACCCTAGGGGAGGGTTCCCCCTCTACTGGTGCTGTGGGAATGATTGCGTCAGCTAAAGGTAGGTTAGGTAGAAGCCCAAAAAGAATACCCAAAGATACTGAGCATCGAAGGTGCGAGGATGATGAATGAATTCTGAAAAGATAAGGGCTGACTTCCTAAGGAGAGAGGGGAAAGCCGAGGCCACCATCCACCTCCAACCAACAGCAGAATCTAACAAATTAACTTGAAGAAAGCACTAACTAACTAATATTATGACCATTGGCACAGAGGAGAGGAAAAAAACCCTTTATGGAGGAAACCGCGGGGGATCCAAGGCCTAGGTTGCCTTACCTCCAGGCTGATGATGTTTGATTTGAGGATGTATGTCGGTCAAGAGAATGATTCATTAATGAGAGATATAAGTAGGGAGGATGATGACAGAGGAACATGAGGCAGCATGGACTGAAGAAGGGTATGCTTGAGTATTCAATAGAAAGGAGTAGATCCATGTAGAAGTCAGAGGAGCAAGGGTATACAAATATTTTGATTTAAGGATACATGCTGTTAAATAAAGATATGAGTAGAGAAGATGATGGCAGGCTAGGTAAAACCTCAAAATAAAGCACAGAGCAAAGAAAGAACATGAGGTAGCATGTAAAGAGAATGATTTGGGAAAGAGAAGAATACGAGGAGGAAACATGACTGGATAGGGAAAAATGAAACAAAAGAAAGCACAGATCAAAGGAGGAACATGATGCAGCAGGGACCCTAGAAGGGTATGCCCGAGGAGGTGATGGGAAGCAGTCGATCCGTGCTTAGGTCAGATGATGGAGGGATATCCAGATGTGCCTGGGAAAAGACGGAGGCTGAAGAAGACTGATGATGAGGAGTTCTGTGACTAAGCGATGAGATGAAGTATACTAGGAGGCCAAGAAGGCACACCTGGACCCAGAGGGTATGCTCAGATCAAGTGATCAATAGGAGCAAAATGGATAATGGATGATGATGGAGCAAAGCCATGATTGGAGTGAATCCTGGATGAAGTGGAGAATTATTACCAGAAGCGTGAACCAGATACAGGTGGCCGGAGAGCCGCGGACCGATGAGGAGACATAAGAGTAATGATAGGTATGCCCAAAAGAAACATCAAATGCATGCCAGAAGGAGGCAGATGAGGTATATGGTATAGATGAGGTATCATGGGAAATGGACAGAGCATGACAAGTCCAGGGCCGGAATAGGGCATAGACGGCTGTGGTAGGGAAGTGTACCCCAAGGTCGGACTGAGCAAAGAAAGCAAAGCAAGGCTGGAGGGTGAAGAACAGGAGAAGACCCAGAGAAGTGATTCTGAAGGCTCAGCCGAGGCAGACCAAAGGAGCGATGGAAGAAAGAACAGGACAGAGCAAGGCATTGTGGAGCCCACCAAGAGATGACGGAAGTAAGGATTATTGTTGAGTTTTTTATTTTTTTTTGTGGAAGCCCTATCCTGGGCAATGTGGTAGACCACAGGAGTAACAGTAAAGGCAGACATGGGGCCATGGGCCCATGCCGGGAGGAAATTGAACCAACCGCACAGGGCAATCGAGGTGCACAAATAGCAAGGACCATACAAACATGCCTACAAAGCTACAAAGAAGGAGACAGTTCAAATGTTGCTCTTACTAGTGTTGGCTACAGTTCCATCAAATCATACTTTGATGTGGCTAGAGCAAGGAGGGGGAGCCACTGAAAATGGCTCCAGCAGGACCAGAAGCAGGGGAGATGAAAAGGGGAGGAAGCTGACAAGCAGCAGTAGGAGAGAGTAAAGACAGCGGGAAGCGGGTGAGCAGGGGGGAGGAGCACTCAAAAGCACTGATGGAGGGGCAAAGACATAGGCAGAGAACACAGTCCACACCACCATGAAGGTAGGGAACTGAAGAGCAACCGCTAGGCAGGAGGGCAGACGGAGCCCAGACAGGGGGAATGAGGCAGAGGTCAGGACAAGCTGCAGGCAGAGTGCCAAATCTGGCATGGGAGGGCAAGTGACAGGACGGTCCCCAGGTGATGAAGGGTGGTGAGGCAAGTGAGCAGTGGAGGCAGTAGGAACCTAAGAAAGGCAGTGGCTACGGGGCCAGGAGATGCGGTAGTGGAAGGCAACAGGAAAGCAGCCAGGAGAATGAAAGAGATGGCAACACGGGCACTGGGGTGAGCCACAGAAGACCGCAACAGGGCCCTGGAACAGAGCAGGCCAAAGCCAGAGAGGCTTGTAGACCAAAACCAAAGGGGGAAAGCTGAGGAAAGGGAGCAGGCAAACTCGGCATACCAGAGAAGCCGGAAGAGAGCTGAGGGGAGCAGCAGTATGTGCTAAAAGCACCAAAACAAATGCAAGAGCCCACAGATATGTCGGGACGGGAAGCTCCAACCAGAGAGACAAACTGCCAAAGCAGGCAAAATGCAGGGCAGGTCACAGGACAATAGTGAGCATAAACGAAGAGTCGAGAGGACAGTGCAGAGGATCGAGCCTCTGGCCGCAATGAGAAAATGAATCCTGGATGGCTCCAGGATGTATGACCTTTCAAGCCTGATGGAGGAGTGACGTTGTTGCCCCACCCATCGAACCGCGGGCTTAAAGCCCTCCCATTATTGGCCATCACTGCTTCTCTGACCCTTTCTGGGAACCATATTGGTATCTTGTACTTATTTCATTCTGTAAAAATTCTCATTTATGACTTTGTTGCCTTGAGAATGGTCATCTTGACTGCCCCCATCTTTTCTGTATACCCCGATGCCATCCACCCTGGCCAATTTGTCTTGGACCAGCTCGTCAACCAATTGAAGTCTGTACTTCTGTAATCTAAGACTTTAGTTTTGATTTGGGCATTATTATTTATTTTTTATTTATTTAGTTGTTTAACCAGGTATAGCACACTAAGCTGAAAGCTTTTTTACAGGAGCGACCTGGGAGCACAAGGAGGTTAAGTGACTTGCTCAGGGTCACACAGTATTCAAGTGGAAGCTGTGGGATTCAAACCCAGGTCTGGTTTGCTGGATGTCATCAAATTTGCAGCTCAGAGCCTTAGACCACTGCGCTATACTGTCTCCTAAATATCTTTTATATTATCATTGATGTTGTTATCATTGAATGTTAATTATCTCGAGGGCTACCCTGAACCAAATAGAGTTACAGTCACTGGACCACAGTGGCTTTCCTACCCTCATTCCACTACTATTCCCAAGTTGGTGAGCACCAAATCAAGAATGGCCACCTGTCTAGTGAGTGCCATAACTGGCTGCACCAGCAAGCACTCCTGTAACAGAAATATGGCATAACCATAATAATATCTGGGACCTAAATGTCCTAGAGTGTTCCTTGTCTAGGAAGGAGGGGGATTCAAAGTGAGGAAGAATGCTTATGATAGCTTTATTGTCACACTGGATGCCATAAGCAAGTACTTTGTGGATAGGTAGTTGCACAAATAACCACTTCCACACTATTACAGAAGGAGGGTAATCATTTGTATACATGGCATGCAAATATTGGAATTACTATAAACTTGCATTACAACAGCAGAAACTGTACTATTTTGCCACCATTTTCAGTCTGACCCTATTTTTTCTTAAATTGTAGCACTCCTTAAGTTGCTCCTGTAACAGGAATCACCATCTGACAGCTATGTGTTTATAATTTTAAAATAAATATGTTTTTGAATTCTGCTTGTAAAACATGGCAGTCAACACAACACATCATGGGACATTGGATTAAAAAAATGTCCTGACTTTGCTTGCTGTCACAGCTAGCTTGTAAAAGCTGACTTCCTGGGACTATAATAAAACCAAGGTCATCAACCAGCCACTGCTTTGAACCTAGGCAGCTTGTTGTAAAATATTGCCTTTTAGGGCGTAGCAAGATGAAAGCAGTTTCAGATAGATGCCTATGAAAATTCACCCAGCTATGAGAAGTGTTTCCAGAATGCTACTCTGAAAGATTAAAGGGGTATTGTAACCTGCATTATAAAAAGGGTCTCGAGTTTTCTGCATCCTGATTAGCTGAGAGGTCCTGCTGGCCATGTCCTTATCAGGGGATATTGTGCCAACTGGCTCGTCTTCAGCCAGTCAGGATGCTTTACTTGAGAAATCAGTGTGCCACAGTGTGCCAACATTCACATTTGAAAAGTACCACAACCTTCGGCATGTGTGACTTTGTATTTTCTTGAAACTTGGCTTCCCAGCCAAATGCCCTTTGGGGTAACCCTTGCCTCAGTGTTTACACACAGAGGTTCTTTGTCTTTTAAATGGTTTTTTATTTTAATGGGTTCACCACAATATATCCCAGGCACACTGCCTTAGGGGTAGCTGGTCCAGTCCACTGGGGTGTTAAACAGACGAGGCATACTGATGAGTCCTGGTAGGACGAAACACGTGTCTATGTCTTCTGTTAGCACCCTTTGCAAACTGTGTGAGAGGCCTTCGGCACCATGCAATTCTGCTTAAAGTTGGACCAGCATAACATTCTGTGGTGATTTGCATATGCAGCCCATGATGCTTTGCATTGTGGGGCATGTGTGACTTTGTATTTTCTTGAAATTTGGCTTCCCAGCCAAATGCCCTTTAGGGTAACCCTTGCCTCAGTGTTTACGACAGAGGTTCTTTGTCTTTAAATGTTTTTATTTTAATGGGTTCACTACAATATATCCCAGGCACACTGCCTTAGGGGTAGCTGGTCCAGTCCACTGGGTGTTAAACAGATGAGGCATACTGATGAGTCCTGGTAGGACGAAACACGTGTCTATGTCTTCTGTTAGCACCCTTTGCAAACTGTGTGAGAGGCCTTACGGCACCATGCAATTCTGCTTAAAGTTGGACCAGCATAACATTCTGTGGTGATTTGCATATGCAGCCCATGATGCTTTGCATTGTGGGGGCATGTGTGACTTTGTATTTTCTTGAAACTTGGCTTCCCAGCCAAATGCCCTTTGGGGTAACCCTTGCCTCAGTGTTTACGCACAGAGGTTCTTTGTCTTTTAAATGTTTTTTTATTTTAATGGGTTCACCACAATATATCCCAGGCACACTGCCTTAGGGTAGCTGGTCCAGTCCACTGGGGTGTTAAACAGACGAGGCATACTGATGAGTCCTGGTAGGATGAAACACGGTGTCTATGTCTTCTGTTAGCACCCTTTGCAAACTGTGTGAGAGGCCTTCGGCACCATGCAATTCTGCTTAAAGTTGGACCAGCATAACATTCTGTGGTGATTTGCATATGCAGCCCATGATGCTTTGCATTGTGGGGGCATGTGTGACTTTGTATTTTCTTGAAACTTGGCTTCCCAGCCAAATGCCCTTTGGGATACCCTTGCCTCAGTGTTTACGCACAGAGGTTCTTTGTATTCCGGACTTAGTTGTATACAGTCAGCACCCCACTCCTCTCCCAGTCCTCAGGCAGTTGCAGTGCACTAGCTGATGTAAAATCAGCTCAAGGCAAATATTTCCCCCAAAACTTCTAACCTGTGCTGCCCAGATGAAAAAATGTCAATTGCATTCAAGGTGAGGCAATCACATTCAAGGCGAGTCATGGGCATACAGCCAGAACGCCTCAGAAAATCAGTTCACAGACAAGCTCCTCCACTGGCTGCTTTCTTTTTCAAAGGTACATAAAAAAAATCTTAGTTTCCCGATCTCACTGAGCAGAGCGAGTGGCCCCATTGTTCAAAACCACAATTGTGACAGTGGAAGTACGGCAGTTGGCACAGAACATGCTTGTTGTAAATCGGACACCCGCTCTCAAGTCAACGGCCATTCAGCATTCCTCACAGAGACACAGTATGTGAAAAAAATATGTGTGCCAGTGAGACATACTGTGTTTGGGGTGAGGGAAGACAATCTGTGTGTGAGTGGGGCTGTCTGCTGAACATCAGAAATGAATATTCAAGATATTAAATCTGTTTTTTCAGTGTTGTATTTTTTATTTCTTAAAAAAATGAAACAAAAATATTCTACGTGTGAGTGTGTGTGGTCTGGGGGGGATACTAACCTCAGCACTATGTGTTTTAGAGGGAGGAGAGCCCTCTACTGGCCAGCTAGCCAGTCTGAAATACAGCACAACACAGTAATAGGGGACTACTTTTCCTATAACTAGTATTAAAAAAAAACTAATTTTAAAAACATTTTGGACATTTTCTTTCTTCCTTTTGTTTCTTTTAATAATTAGTTGGAGGACCCATTTTATAAGCGCAATAACACACTCCAAGGTGTGGTTTATCTCCTGATAAGAGCACGCCCAGGTGCATAAGGCACTCAGCGCAAGCACCTCATGCCTCATAACACACCTGGGATGCTCTTATCAAGAGATAAACCACACCTCATCTTGTGTTATTGCTTGCATAAACCATACTCTGATGAAGACAGTCTGTCTTATTATAATTAAAATATTGCTGTCTTTGCAGATTTCAAACAGGCAGTAAGCTGAAACATTTGGTTATATACTGGTCATGTTACAAATTAATTACAGAATTAAGAGTGACCTCATGTACCATGACATCACAGGGAGGGTGGGACTTTATGTCTGATATTGATGGAGCATAGGTAGCAGAGAGAAAAGACACTTTTTGTTCTGGACTTCTAAGAGACACTCTGTTCCTGGACTCAAGAGAGACCACTTCTGCCAAGATTGGTAATTCAAGTGTGAACCTTTCCCAATGGAAACTGAGTTAGAACTAGTTAATTCTGTTATAAGGTGCTTTGTTTTGTAATTGTCCATTTCTTTCTGACTGTAGTCATTATGTATATATATTATATGTACTGTATTTATTTACTGTGTTTAGCTTTAGTAAATTCTGTTTTTCCTTAAAACACTGTCTGAGACATGCTCATTTGGGTGTGAATAATGGAACAGTCTTAATATAATAGCAAGCAGGAGGGGGGATATTAGGGACAGAGGACCCTTAGATAGGGATGTTGACGCTAAGGGGAAAGCGTACGGGGTGAACATTCCAAATACAAAGAGAGTGGAGGGGGGAAGAGTCAGGAGGGGCTGTTGTGGGGAAGCCTAAAACAGCAGACTGTGGGAAGGGAGTTCCTAAGGAGAACAGAGCAAGAGGGGAGGAAGGGGGAAGTTTAGAGGTGCAGTCAGGGGAAACTCGGGTTACTTGATGGAGGCTGACATAGAGTGTCACAATAAATTTGAGCTACTAAGCAACCTAGAGGGGGAGGAAGGAGTTGGTGGAAATGAGGAAACTGATACAGAGGCGGGGGGAGGGAGTCGGATACCCATAGGGCATCACAGACCAGCAATGGAAAGGATAGAAATAGTCCCAGAGGGAGAAGAAGAAACATAAATTTTAAGCAGATGGGGGAGGTGCAACATATTGCAGACATGAGGGAGGAGAGCATGACTGGAGAGAAACTGGGAGACAAGGAGGTGGGAGAGGAACCCCCCTTCAGCAGGGGGGGTCAGTACCAAGGATGGGGCCCTAGCTAAAGGGAACCCACAGAGAGCCCCTGGAGGTAGGGGTACTGTTACAAGGGGGGAGGATGGCAGTGTGGGGGAAGGGGAAACCATCAGGGCCAGGATAAATGGTTTGGTAAGAGATGGTTAAAGGGGACACCTATTCAGAGGGGGTCTGAGTTAAGTGGGCAAAATAACAAGGGAGGCAGAAAGGGGAGGGTGACAAAGGGGTCTCTAATAAGGCAGGAAGACTCCCATGGAATTGAGATCACAAATAAAGAGGGGGATGGTGGGCTGAGAGTACATAGTGGAGGTAACCATAAGGATAATGGCGGTGTTAAGGTTCTGTTATTGGGAGACTCGATGACTAGGGGTATCCAGTGGGAGGGGACGGGGGTGGATGCCAGCCAGGTGAAGGGTAGTGAGATTCTGGGCTGACAGTGCACAGAGCAAAGTTCATGGTGTACTAACTGGTTAGGGATTGTGGAGGGAACCGGATTTCTGTGCATTTGGGAACTAATGATCTAGAGGAAATAGCATTTGAAATCAGCAAGGTTCCAAGAACTTGCCAGAGTCTGTCGGATAATGGATGCAACATTTCCTTTTCAGAGATATTGCCAGTACCAAAGGCCTCAGTGGAGAAAAAAATGAAGATCACAGAGGTTAATGACTGGCTCAGGAAGTGGGGTGAAGAGAGTGGGTTGGGAGTGTTAGGGAACTGGAAAGGAGTTTGGGAGGATAAGGGACTGTATGCCAAGGACAGGCTTCATCTTGCCCCATTAGGGAAGGAAGTCCTTAAACAGAGGATGGCTGACTACATTCAAGAAAGGTGGGGTTTAAACTTGTGAGGGGGGGAAGGGATAAGGGAGGGGCTGACCAGAAGCCCTCTCCTCCAGATGAGGGGAGTAGCCTTCAAACCCAAGGGGGGGAGGGGGGAAACAGACTAGGGGTGGAGGTTTCAGGAGGAGCAGAGGGAGGATGGAAGTATAAGGAACCTGGGTGGGGTTCCACAAAGAGGATCAGGGATAAGGGGTGGGGTTTGGTGTTAGTAAATGACAGGAGCTTGGGAAACAAGTTGCCAGAGTTCCAGGTCATGCTGTTCGGGGGGGGGTGGATGTGGCGGTGGTCACGGAGACATGGGCCAACAAAAACCATGACTGGGACTTAAACGTCCGGGGGTACACTATGCTTTGGAAGGATAGAAGGGAGAGCAGAGGGGGTGGAGTAGCTGTGTTCATTAGAGATGACATAGAAATTGCTAGGGTACAAGAGGCAGAGGAAAATGTGGAGGCCTTATGGGTCACCTTAAGATTCCCCAGTAGCAGATAAGGTCAAGCTGGGTGTAGTATATAGGCCCCCTGGGATGGGTGATGTTCTGGAGGATGGTTTGCTGGACAACATCATTGCCCAGTGTGGACCAAAAGGAGAAGGAGTGGTGTAGATGGGGGACCTTAATATGCCAGGTACAAACTGGGTAACCATGTCCTCTAAGGTGGCCAAGGAGCAGAGGCTGCTGGACAGCTTCCAGGATGTGTTCTTAACACAGCATGTGTTGGAGCCCACAAGGGAGGGGCATATCCTGGACGTGGTTCTGGCAGATGGGGATCTGGTAAGGGACCTGGTTGTAGAGGATCCCCTGACTGGGAGCCCACAATACTGTCTGGTTTCAAATAAGCATGGGGGGATCTAGGACACTGGCAGTGGACTTCAGGGGGGCAGACTTTGTGGGCATGGGAAATATTCTCAAGGATCACTTGAAGGGGATTACATCAATGACAAATGTGGAAAGGAGATGGGAGGTCATAAAACAGGGACTTTATGAGGCAGTCAGGACCTGCGCTAAGGTGAAACGTAAGGGAGCAAGGTCACATAAACCATGCTGGTGGTCCAGTGATGTTCAGGTAACAGTCAGAGAAAAGAAGGCGTCCTACAAAAAATATATAAAACAACAAGAGGGGATAGGGATAAGGAAATGTACCATCTTGCATCTAGAAAAGTCACCCAGATGGTGAGGGGGGCAAAGTCCAGTAAAGAGCAGCGGCTGGCACAGGGGATACATGGAAGGGAAAAGGGGTTCTTCCAGTACATTGGGGAGTGGAGAAAAACTAAGGGCCATCTCAGCAGATTGAGATCAGAAGGAGAGTGGGTGGAAGTGGCGAGGGACCAGACAGAGGTATTTAACGAGTACTTTACCTCTGTGTTCACTAGGGAGGGGGATGGGATATCTAGAAAGCAAGGCACGATGGGGATTGAAGCAGCAGTGAGTGGGATCAGGGAGCAACAGAAATAAAACAAGAGGGAGGGAGAGTTACCCCAGGGGTGTCACATCAGGATAAGGATAAAAAGGCCAGTAAGGTGGAGGGGACGGATGATGCTATCTCCACCAAAAGGGTGTGGTTAGCCCTCAATGCCCTAAAGAAAGACAAATCTCCTGGGCTGGATGGCATTCATCCGAGAGTACTATGGGAATTGGCAGACATACTGGCTGCACCCTTGGCGGAGCTCTTCAACAGGTCACTTGAGACAGGGAGGGTACCTAGGGATTGGCGAGAGGCACATGTGGTGCCAATTCATAAAGGGGGGTCAAGGGAAGTACCAGGTAACTATAGACCCATCAGTTTGACCTCAGTGGTGGGAAAAATAATGGAGAGTATACTAAAGGAACGGTTGGGGGTCTACTTGGAGGAGGTGGGAGGTCTGGATAGTCGGCAACATGGGTTTGTGCCAGGTAGATCATGTCAAACCAATCTTTTGGAGTTCTACGAATGGGTAACATCAGAATTGGACAGGGGAAAGCCTGTGGATGTATTATTCTTGGACTTCAGCAAGGCGTTTGACTCTGTCTCCCACAGTGGTCTGGTGGAGAAACTGATGGGGTTGGGAGTAGGCCCTTTGATGGTCAGATGGATTGAAAACTGGCTAGCTGGATGCACTCAGAGAGTAGTGGTCTGTGGAGAGCTCTCGAACCCAAGAGAGGTTGGTAGTGAAGGTACCGCAGGCTCGGTCCTGGGTCCGATCCTGTTTAATGCATACAGTAGGACATCAGGGAGGGTATAGTGTGAAATGAGTCTCTTCGCTGATGACACCAAGATGGGAGCAGAAGTTGAGGAGAAGAGGGGAGGTGGCCCTGCAAGGGGACCTGAACACCCTGGAAAGCTGGGCTCACACATGGAAATTACATTTCAATATCACCAAGTGCAAGGTGTTACATCTTGGGCAGGGAAACCCTAAACACAGGTACACCCTGGGAGGGGAGGCGCTGGAGGCCTCAATAGGGGGGAAAAAGACCTACGAGTCATGGTGGATGCATGTATGAATAACTCTGAGCAGTGCAGGAGAGCGGCTAGCAAGACAAACAGGATGTTGGGATGCATCGTAAGGGGGATCACCTCTAGGAGCAAGGAAGTGATTCTGCTGCTGTACAATGGACTGGTTAGACCACACCTTGAGTACTGTGTAAAGTACTGGAGACCACACGTGAAGAGGGACATACAGCTCTTGGGGAGGGTACAGAGGAGGGCAACTAAGATGATATGAGGGCTAGGGGATTTGACGTATGAGGACAGACTTGAGGAGCTCTGCCTGTTTTCATTGGAGGAGAGAAGAGACGGGGGAACATGATTGAGGTCTTCAAGTACCTCAAGGGAATAAATAGGGTAAACATGGATGGGATCTTTAGACTAAAACAGGGAGGTATCACCAGAGGGCATGGTTTGAAGTTGGAAGGGTGAGGGGGGAAAGGAGGAGGAGGTTTTTCACTGAGAGGGTGGTGGACCCTTGGAATGCACTGCCTGGTGAGCTGGTTCAGAGATCCACAGTGGAGGGCTTCAAGAGAGGGTGGGACAGACACAGAAAGTGGATGTATCAGATGATGGCCTGTCCCAGGGGGGGGTCTGGATGGATGATAGGGGTTACTGGAACACAAGAGGGGGGAGGGCCTCGGCACCCAACTAGGGATCTGAGGTTCGAGCAGACTCGATAGACCATAAGGCCTAATCTGCTGGCAAATAGTATGTCAGTAATATTCTAACACAGCTGTTAAATGCTTATTGTGTCACCTTATGCAGCCATGCTAAAGGGGATCTCTGTAAAGATCCAGAAAGGCAAGAAAATACCAGCATTTCAACTGAGTTGGCAGGGGTTGTGAACTAGGTTGGCTGTATGCCCACTGGGTCAAGTATTGTGCTGCTTTCCTGGAAGAGTGTGTGATATTTGGACCGGATACCTGGGTGTGATAGCTAAAAAGGGTTCATAATTAACCACAGGACTTGAGACTGGTAGTTTGCTTGGACCCAAAACAAACAGGAGAGTATCCCTGTTTGACTCCTCCCTGTTCATGAATCGCACTTCAAGGTTGGGCACTGTGGGAGCAGAGGGCCTGACCCCAGGAGTGAGTTTGTGACAGCTCCTAACTATGTTTATGGTGTCAATGAAAAACTCTCAGTAATATGATGGCATTTCATAGAGCTTATTGTTGCTCTGCAACATCCTTTCCTACAAGAAATTGCATATACAGTATAAAATTGCATAATCATTTAATAAACAACAGTTAGAAATATATAATAAAATATTTATGAAATGAACAACTGCTCTTCACTAAATAATGAGAAAACACAAATGATTTGTGATAATTGGTAAGAAATGTGGTGGCCATGTTACTTCAGCTGATGATGTAGGATAAAGAAATCATCAAATATGTTGCAGTGATACCTTTTATGGAACTAAAAAAATATTTTTGAAAGTAAGTTTCAAGATTTATACTCTCTTCCTCAGGTTAGTGAAAGCACAGCTGAATAACATGTTAGATTTGGAGGTAGCATGTGGAATCAGTTGAGATGCGGGATAGCTTGTTTAAACATCAGAGCACAGCAAAATCAATTCACGTACAACAAAAAACAGACAGGAAGAACTGCAGAATATTCCTTTGTCATTTTAGAGAACCTGCTGCAGAGACAACTTGAAGATCAAAGTGATAGTTTCATTTTGTTCCGGGGAGGGGTGTTAAGGTGGCATGATGATGAAAGGAGAAACATTTGAATCATTGTTTTCTTTGGGGGAGGTTGGGTATGAATGTATTTCCAGTAATGTGCCCCCCACTCAAAAAAATGTTTAAGTCTTTTTCCTTTTGGTCAAAAAGCTGGATCATTTTCAGTTCAAATGTTTGCCATGTCTGAGTGTTCTTGAAATTACCTTTTACTACTATGGGCAGGATTTTCAAATTGCTTAGATCACCTCAAGTCCTGGGTGCACTGACAATACGTAAATAGTACACGCTCAGTGCGTGACACCTGCTGTCAGTCACTGAGCATGTACTATTTACAGTACATGCTCTTGCAGGGATCAGTCAGCAGCTGGCCATGGTGGTGAGAGGTGGACTGTTCCAGTTGCTGGCTGGGTATGGGTCACGGGATGGGGTGGTAGGACAATGCCAGATGGGAGGGGTGGGAAGCCATTAGACCACCAGAGCTAAGTTGCCAAACACAGAGTGGCAACAATAACAATGTTTTGGAAGACCATGGTATGAAATCGGGGATCATGGATCATGGCTTGGGAAGGGCATAGGCCTGCTGGGCTTTTACATATCTATAGTTTGGATTGGGGTTTGTGGGGGTCGGATAACCCTGTGGGACTTTTACACATGTCTACTTGGTGATTGAGGTTGAGGGGGGTCATCTAGCTCTGCAGGGCTTTTATACAGTTCTACTTGGGGACTGGGGTTTGGCAGGGGATGGATTGGATAGCCCTGCAGGACTTTCATACATGTCTATTTGGGGATCTGGGATTTGGGGTGTCAGATAGCCCTGTGGGGTATATTATTATAATATTCTGGGACTGGGTTGGGGGGCACCCTTGTGCCCAGCTGTCTACAGTGCCGCAGGCTTGTGGCAACTCATTCAGGTGCGCCCTCTATTTGGCATATCGTTAGGACTGGGGCAAGTCACAGGATGTTGCTACGGGGACCCTGTCTGACAGACAATCAGGTGCAGGGTTCCTGGTGCGATGGCATTTGGTATAAGTTGCCTTTGGTGCAACTTGCACCAGTCCTTTGAGAATCAGCCCCCATGTGTTTCTCTAGTTTTGAATATAAAAATTTACTTTTATGTACATAGGAAATTGCTATCTAACATTGTGTGCTTTTATGGTATTTTCATATAATTCAAATAAATGTTGATGAACTTGACGTTTGTACTATACAATGGTTGCACAATTCATTTGTTTACTATCTATATCCCATTAAAAACTATAACAACCGTGACAATGGGCCGCAGAATTGTTCAAGTCAAGTGGGCCCTGATTTTACATATTTCTGGGGTTCTTATCAATAAAGCACTTTGAAGTGCTGAGATTGAACTGCTGTGGTTTCTCTTGTTTACAAATTGAATAAGCAAGTGACTGTATCCTATAGATGCATTAAACTGTGTTCTTGGGTGCTGCATGTTGATTTCAAAGAATGTCACTCTTTACTGTTTATAAATCTTACAACCCAGTATGAATTGTCAAAACTGTTAAGAGCAATTTTGAAAAGCAGTGTTAATATACATCTAGCTTGAAAATATATTTTTTTTAAATAATGGATGATATTGGGAGCTGATCTTGCATTAACATTATTGTCTGAACAATACACTGGAAGATGGTTTAGAAGGGATTCAGCCTTTGTTAAGCATTTGGAGAAATCATTACTTTTTTGGTATCATATTATTTATACAGAAAATGGACAATAGGGGACATTGCACACACTTTCAGTTACTCGTGTAATGATGCACTGACACTAATTTTTTTCACAATTAAAGAAAAACAGATTGAACCCTTCACTGGTATGTAACTATGCTTTATGAATACCAACATGAGAAGATTCCCTGTGTATTAAAAATGAAGTTTCCAGCATTTAGCTGAGAAAAAGGGTTTCTTTTTTTTTTGCTTAAATGTTTTATTAAAATGTTATTGATTTACAAAGAAGATGAACAGAAGGTATTACATATGCAGTAATCAGTATCCAACAACCAAGTACATTCATGAGTATAGTAGATGATTTCTGAAATGTTGGGGGGAAATGTTTAAAATATGGTCCTTAGACTGCAAGCTGATAACAACTGGGGAAATGACACAGAGGAGGGAGAGTATTTTTTTTTTTTTGCAGAAATCAGTTATTAAGACATAATTAGAATATGGGACATCAACAAACTGAATCAGTGAATGAAATGGTCAGCTGGCTATACTTAAGGAGCAGAGCAGAAAAAAAAAACGTCTTTATAAGTTTGACCCCCTCTAACTAATTCTTCTCAGGTACTTAATTTGCCTTTCTTGCAGGCTTCTAACATTAGTTGTCCCTGGATCCCCACCCAGAAATACCTCAGACCACTTCTTTGTTAACTTTTGGATGCTTGCTGGCATTAAGTATCTATTTATAAAAGGCACAATTATATTCGTACTTTACATCCCATTTCATGTTTTTAACAAATCATATTTACATTTGGACATAACAGTCCAATTCTCCTTCGAACATAACAGTCCCATCCTCTTCCTCATGTGGTTCTTCTTCTTGGTCTTTCTTTCTCATCACTGCTTCTCAGGGTGTGGACACTGTGATCTGGCCACCCCCCTTTTCCACTACCATAACCGGGTACCACACTTACCTGGATCAGACCCCTTTCCCTGCTAGGTGTGGACATGGCTGATCCACCCCCAAGCTCTATATCTCTCCCCCTCCACCTATTACTCCCATGCCTGGGTTCTTTGTCCCCAGCCCATGGATGCCACCCCTCCCCTTCTCTCGCCTCCCTTTCCCTTCTTGCTCCCACCCTTTCCCCAAAACTACTCCCCCTGTCTCATCGAGACCATCGGCAGGGCTCCACCTAGACCCCGGCCCCCAGCCACCCATCTGTGGCCCTTCTTTTGCCCATGCCAGGCCCTCCTGAAAGCACTTCCTTTGTGCCCCTGCCTTAGTGTGCCATCCTATGTCCTCTCCTCTCTTTCCTGCGGGGTGGATGGGTGGGAAAATTACAGCAAGGAAAGAGGGCCACATGAGTCCTGCATGCCCTTAAGTAGCTCCTGATGTTCCCTATCCCCAGGCTTCCCATTTCTCCCTCTCAGCCCCTCCCTTTGGCCAATAGCCAGCGAGCTCCCTATGCCTGTTGTATGATCTGCCCCTGAGGTCATCACCCCTTCCCTTCTTTGCTGCTGACTTTGTCCGCCCTCCCCCCCTTCTCCTATTGTCCTTTTCTGTGTGGTTCCCAGGACAACCTGGCCTGCCTTTAAAGGGTAAGCCTCACTGTCCCTGAATCCCTACCCAGAAATACCTCAGACCACTCCTTTGTTAACTTTTGGATGCTCGCTGGCACTAAGTATTTATTTATAAAAGGCACAATTATATTCATACTTTACATCCCATTTCACGTTTTTAACAAATCATATTTACTGTTGGACATAGCATTCCCAATTCTCCTTCAGACATAAAAGTCCCCTTCTTCTTCTCCTCGTGTGGTTCTTCTTCTTAGTCTTTCTTTCTCACCACTGCTTCTCGGGGTGCGGACACTGTGATCTAGCCACCCGCCCTTTCTACTACCATAACTGGGAAACACACTTACCTGGACCAGACCCCTTTCCCTGCTAGGTGTGGACATGGCTGATCCAACCCAAAGCTGTATATCCCGCCCCTCCACCTATTACTCCCATGCCTGGGTTCTTTGTCCCCAGCCCGTGGAACCTAACCCCTACCTCCTTCTCCTTGCCCCCCCTTTTCCCTTCTTGCTCCCACCCTTTCCACTGACCTATCTCCAGCTTGTGAAGGAAGATGGGGCCCCCGCCCTTGCAGGCTACCCCTCAGGCTTTTTTGTTAATCTCCCCCAATAACTCCCCAAATGGGTGAAGGAACAAGCCCATGCTGAACTTGGTCAGATGGACCCATTCCCCTCTGCACACCGTGTCCTGATCATATAAGATATCCTATGGAGAGGTGGACCCTCCTCCATCTCGAATCACTGCCTTGACTTCCTTCCTTCCTTTCTGTTCAGCCACTTGCATGCCACCTCTATTGCCTGTGGCCCCTGCACTCCCCTCCATACCCTCTTGGAGGTGATCTCAAACCAACAAATTATCACCATGGGCCACCAGATCATCATATTTTCTAAGTCTTTGATTATGTCGGTCATCAGGGACCCCCAGGGCCATGTCCCCAAGTCAGTGGCTCCTGCATGTATTATTACACAGTCCAGCCAGCCCCACCAGAACAGCAACTCTCCCAGCAGGGGAATCAACTGCGGCCACCTCATTTCTCTCAGGCCCTTCCATCGCACTCTGGTGTGCTCCACTCCCCGATGCAGCTGCGTCCCTATCCTTGTGGCGGCTGGGAATCTCTCTGCCAGGTACATGAATGAGTGCCCCACGATCCATACTTACCACTTGGAACCTGCTGCAGAGAGAGAAAGGGGTACCCATTAGCCATTGTCAACATCTCACATATCTCTTGTAGCAGTTCGATTTCCACCTCCTGAACCGCTTGACCTCGGTTTCCCTTGCCCCAGCAGCCACTGGTTCCATTGCTGCTCCAACCAAAAAGAATGGGGGGGCAACTCTGCCGGGTTCTCACCTACGAATGCTATGGCCTCCTTAAGCACTGCCCCCCCGGTACCCCATCACCGGGGATCTATCCCCATGTATGAACCAGGACCTGCTGACCCCCCGTATCTGACTTATTCAATCATGGCCTGGACCGCACATGCCCCCATCTTCCTGCTCACTCAATACTACTAGCACCCCCATTGGTCTGTTTTGGACCTGGGGAGGTGAATGACAACTGTGTTCCCTTCTACCCACATGTTCTGCTTCTGAAGTCCTGCTGGGGATGCTCCTCTTCGTGACTCTACCATCTCCCCCACCTGAACTGCTCTTCTCGCCATCACAGCAAATATGGACCGGAACAAGCATGCTTCCCTTGCGGAATGGCAAACCTGGTCGAGTGCCCTTAAAACCCTCACTAGCAGTGGGCCCCTGAGGGGTCTCCTCCCATCCTGTACCTTGCCCTGATCCCTCTGCCAGCCCATTATCATCTGCCTAACTGTGACTACCTGCCAAGTCCACCCATCCCCGGTCCTGGCAGTTCCAACTGATCCCTGCCAGCTGCACTGCCATGGTGGAGTGAGCCAGTCCTTCCTCCCATCTTCTTACCACATACCTCATGACTTGCTCCTCCCACAATGGCTCCCCTGTTGCCCCAACCTGAGCTGGCTCTAAAAACCTGAAAGCTCTCCCACCCTTTCTCATAGGCCTTCAGAGTGTTGGCTACCCAAGACCCCTTATACAGAGCTCTGGCTTTTGCCTTCCAACCTCCCACATCCAGGCTGTGACCTTGGCCCAGGTAAGTGCTACCTGTGTGGCTAAATCCCAGAATCGATCTATCTGTAAACAAGAAAGACAATCACTCACCTCGTTCCTTTCACCCTCGAGTGCTGCGCCCTGAAGGATACGTTCAGGCACAAACCCAGTAACACCAAACTCCTCAGTATTTGGCCCACTGATTCTGTGTGACCACTCTGCCTGTTGATAACCTCCACTACTTCTTTGTTATCACACCAGAAGAAAATCTGTTGCCCTGCCATTCGCTCTCCCCAAATTTCTAGAGCCACCCAAATGGGAAAAATCTGTAGAAATGTGATATCCTTGGTCCATCCCCAATCCTTCCATTGGTCTGACCATGCCTCTGACACCAATTCTCCTTGAAAATATGCCCTCAAACACAAGCCCCCAGCTGCATCTGTGTACAGCTCCAGGTCCACGTTATTGGCCCACTCCTCTTGCCAAAACGTCACCCCATTGTATGACTCCAGGAACATCTCCCACACTTGGAGGTCCTCCCTCACCCCCTTGCTGACATCCACCCAGTGGGGGGGCTGTTTGGCCTTGCCCATGACCCTCCCCAACTTCAACCGTGTGAAAGTCCTGCCTGGGCTCATGGCCTTGCAGGCAAAATTAAGGTGCTCCAGCAGCTGTTGTACCTGTGCCAGTGGCACCCTCCTCCTCCCCCCAACCAGCACAAGTAATTCCTTCAGGCGTGCTACCTTGTCTCCCAATAACCGAAAACACTCTTCCTCAGCATCCACCTCAATCCCCAGGAACTTGAGTTTGCTTGCTGGGCCTTCCATCTTGACCACCAGCAAGGGGATCCCTATATCTCTGCACATGTCCTGAAAGTCTCAGTATTTCCTGCGCTTCTCTCTGGCTATCCCGTATCAGCAGGAAGTCATCCAGATAGTGGACCACCCTCCTGGGCCCGTACCGATCCCTGAAAACCCACTGCACTCATGAACTGAATGTTTCAAATGTCGAGCATGCCACCGAACACCCCATGAACATAGTCTTGTCAAAATACAACCCCCCTTCGAATTGGAATCCTAACAAATCCCAGTCCTCTGGGCATACCAGTAACAGCCGCAATGCGGACTCAATGTCCATCTTGGCTAGCCATGCCCCCTCAGCTGCCCATATCAGCTCCACTGCCTGGTCCAGGGATGCGTAAGATACCATGCTCAGCCCCTCTGGAATGCCAGCATTCACTGACTCCCCATCCAGGTATGATAGGTGATGTATGAGCTGGAACTCCCCAGCTTGCTTCTTCAGGAGCACGCGCTGCAGTGACACCCTGAACTGTCTGCAGGGGGAGGTCCCCCAATGGCCCTTTGACCCTCCCTGCCCTAACCTCTTTCCCAATTTTGCCCTGGACAGTGTCTTCCCTCCCCTTCATGGAACCCAAATTCTTCACAAGGATACTTATTCGTGCCCCCTCGAACCCCAAAGGGAAACTCTCTTTGAACCCTGCCTTTTGCAGGTCCATGCTCTTCTTGTCCAGGTACCCTTCTGTCCATGCCTCGACCACCCCCAACTTAATTGGAGTGTTGGTGAGGGCATAGCCCCACCTCCTGCTGCCCCTCCCTGTCTTAGTTCCATCCATAGCTGGGGGCATGTCCCCACTGCTGGGGCCTCCCTGTCCCCTACCAAACCCCCTGGCCACCCTAAAAGTGCTACTCTAATTGCTGACCCCAGACTGCCCCACTTTTTCTCCCCCTTGCCTACAGGACATCGCTGGGTGCCTGCCCCCACACCATGAACAGGTATGCCGGAACTTGCAACTGGGCCACAAGCATGAGGCCCTGTTAAACGCCCAGCACACCTTAATTCCTGGGGGCTGGGGCTACCCGTTTGACCTATTCTGTGACCTGCCCCCCCCGTTGAACCTGAGAGTGTCCTGACCCATTACTCGGCATGGGTATAGTCCCAACTCAGGCCCCTTTTACTGCCATTCTCCTCCGGAATGCTTTGTCATATTTTAACCACCCAAAACCAATCTTAGTCCGGTACGCATCCGTGATAATTGCTATGAATGTCAGTAGCGGGATTGCCTTGTCCGGCTATTTCTTCAGCATCAGCACACTGTAAATTATGAACCCCACCTGCCAGTTGTCTATACTCTTCCCCTTAAATCTGGCCTCCTCTGCTTTGTGCCCTACCACTGCCAATGCTACTGCCATCTTGGACTTGCCGACTGACTCCTTCTGTTCATATTTCTTGACAGTTTCTTCCTCCACCAGACCAAAAATATTCACATATTCCCCCTTCCATATCTTTTCCTTTATCAAGCTGGGAACATGGTCCCCCCAGTGTAAAGCCGGGTGGCCCTTCAAGCAGCTTTAGCACACTACCAGTGGTGCCCATATCCCCCTTCCTCAGCTGCCCACGTTCCTTGATGGCTTTTAATGCCCACTCCAGCTTCGCCATCCCTTCCTCCCCAATGTCCCCCAACAATCCTTCAACATACTCTTTTAGATTAGCCTCATTATTCATATCCACATTGTCCTTTCCCCCATCCTGCATCAGCCCTGTGGACTTGGGGTGGGCTCGACCCCTTTCCTGGGCTCCGTGGGTGGGCTGGGCCCTGCTCACTTCTGCCTCTTGCTTCCCTTCCCAGTGTTTGACCTCTCATCCCACTCCTTCCTTTCCTTCTGGGCTTCCTCTTCCACTTCTCTCCTCTTTACTGCCTCCACCAGCTCTGTCATCTGTGCCATTAGCTTTGCCGATTCCGCCATCATGGTCACACTGGATGCGGGGGCTTTCTTAGGTGCTATTTCATACTTTGTGCCTATGTTGCATGACTAAATCAGTTGGCTAGCATACATGCTGTCCTTCTTCCTCTCTGCAGCCCCCTTGGCCACTGCTGCTGTTCCGCCTCACAGTCCCCCTGCATTGGCTGGGCTGGCCCTCCAATGTGGTTGCCCATTCTACCCAGCATGGCCCTCACCCCTCAGAAATTCCACCCAATAAACTTGCTTGGCCTCCACATCTTTGTCCTGATGACCCAGCTCTGGGACCATGCCTGTGGGCTCCCTCCCCACCTGCCAGCTCCTCGCCCAGGCCTCTGTAGGGCCCATGGCCCTGAATTCCTTCATTGCTGCATTCCCCCCCATCCGTCCCTCTGTTGTGCTCGTCCCCTTCCCCACCGTTGTTCTGCCTTCCAGCCTACCTCAGCACATGGTCCAAACTGCAGACAGACAAGCTTGAATATAAGAGGGGTTCACAACCAAGGGAGACCCCCTTCAAATAACTACCAAATCCATTATGCTACCTTTGGTTCAGGCCTACTGCAGGCCTGCTGCACCAACGGCCATCAACCGACCATGCTGATCGGCCCCACCATCCAACTGTGCCTGCCCCCCTTTGTCTGTTCCCCAGGCCACGTGGCCTAGCCCTCTACCACCCCATTTGTAGCAGTGCCTTGCCAAAAAGACCCACTTCCTCAGCCCAATGTGCTTGCTATCCTTGCATGTCTGTGGGCCGCGTGGCCCACATTTTCACTTTGCCCTGCTCCCTTGCTGCAGTGACCTACCCAGTCTGCTCCCCCTGCCATAAGGCTACCTGCTTCTTCAACCTGCCCACTGGCTCATGGCCCTGCATCATACAACACAGCCTCTCTGCCTCTTGTCCCCTGCCAAGATCCCTTCCTCTGAAGCCATGAATCTGCTCACTACCATCGCCAGGCTCAGCGGTCGTGTGGCCCATTGCTCACTCCCCGGCCTCCACTCAGGTGCCAAACACCACCCGCCCTTCGGGCTTGCTCGCAACCTCACTCCTTGTGCTCAGCAGGTGCTCTCCACTGCCTCAGGCCCCCACCTAGCCCTCTGTTGCACTACTTTTTCACAAAAACAGCTAAGAATGGGGAATGGAAATCCCTCTTAATCCTCTCTGGGATATAAATGCTCCACCTATAAAACCAGCTCACAATTGCACTAACTACCGTACAGACCAGACCAGACAAAACCAACCATGAGCTAACAGCACCTCGCCTGTTGCCTTGGACAGGCCCCAGCCTTCAGTGCCTTACCATGAGAAATGCCAGCGACGTGCTGCAATCAAAATTACAGCAAGGAAAGAGGGCTGCATGAGTTCTGCATGCCCTTAATTAGCCCCTGAGGTCACCTATCCCTTGGCTCCCCGTATCTCCCCCTCAGTCCCTCCCTTTGGCCAATAGCCAGCGAGCTCCCTATGCCTGTCATATGACCTGCCTTTGAGGTCATCGCCCCTTCCCTTCTTTGCTGCTGACCCTTCCCCCCTCCCCCCTTCTCCTATTGTCCTTTTCTGGGTGGTTCACAGGACAACCTGGCCTGCCTTTAAAGGGCAAGTCTCATTTTTGTATAGAAGTTTTTAGACACTTTGCAACTGATTTTACTTTTAGTGTTGAATTACTGTAAAAATCAGCAGCTCCAACTGTGTGTTTATGCCCCACAATAAAAATATGCCCTGTAGTGAGCTGTGAAGCCTTAATTGGTAGTGCAGGCAACTGCGGTTCAGTATTAAAAGGAAACAGAACATTTGTTGGTACATTTTGTATATTGTGGTATATTCTGAACAATTCAGAGCAGTGCAAGAGGGTGACAGTAAAGACCAACAGGATGCTGGGTTGTACAGCATAACGAGGCGAATTTCTTCCAGAAGCAGGGATGTCATTCTGCCACTTTACAATTCACTAGTCAGACTGCACCTGAAATACTGTGTGCAGTTCTGGTGCCCTTATCTGAAGAGAAATGTGAGATTGTTCGAGGGGGTACAATGAAGGGGAAACAAAGTTGATTCAGGGATTACAGGATATGCCCTATGAGGAGAGATTAAGGGAACTGAACATGTATTCCCTGATGGAGGGAAGGGATTGAGGGGATATGATTGAGACATTTAAGTACTTAAAGGGAATAAATAAGTCTGGTACTGAAGAGATATTCAAGCTCTGGAATGAGAGGGACACAAGAGTGCATAGACTTAGATTGGAAGGAGGTAGGTATAAGGGGGAAATGAGGAGGCATTTTTTTCACAGAGAGTAGTGGCAGTTTGAAACACTTTGCCAGAGAAGGTGGTATCCCGTAGGATGGTGGGTAGTTTCAAGAGGGGATGGGACAGAGTAAGGGTGATATTTGAGAAGGTAGAGGAGGGACAGCTGCAAAGTAGAGTGTTAGTTGCACATATAGGCAGACTAGGGGCTTGGTTTCTGTTGGCAATTTCCGTATGTTCGTATATTCATACATGTAAATGTGTTTTTTACTTGTCTCTTTCAGTTTTACCTTTGTTTCATCTGTTAGATAAAAACTGTTCTGTCTGTAATTTTCAGTGTAACCCTCCTGTTACCCAGTGTTACTAGAATCCCAGTAAGACCTAGTGGTAGGCAGGGAAGGCAGCTTGTGAAACTCAAATGGATTTCACACTGTCTCACTCTGTTCTCAGTCTCAGCTGAACCTGAGGGATGACATCATTTTAGAACTGTTGCAGCTGCATAAGCCACACTGGAATGTTGCAGTTGGAGGTTAGAGTAGAACTTTGGGGAATTTGAAGTCAGTCTGTGTATAGTCAGAGAGAAAGACTAGTGCAGCTGAGTGTATGCAGGTGCTCAGAGCTTTAAGCTCGGTTGCAGAGCTACTTTTGTTTTTGGTGTATGTTTCGACCTGAAGAGGAACACAGGAACTGATAATTGAAGTGGTGGAGACTGCTCTCAATTGTTCAGAGCCCCATCCCTAAGGGGATGGGGGGAAGGTGTCTGCCTGTTTTCCAGGGGCAACCCCTTTGGGTCCAGCTAAGGGAAAGAAGCTGCCTGTCTGAGTTGTGCTGAGGCACCAGATGCTCTATAAGAGGTTCCTTGTGGAGGAAATGCCTGTGGGGCACCTGCAACAAAAGGGTGAGTTTGCTCTGAAAAAGGGCCAAGTGTTTTCACCTAAAGCAGAAGGAAACTAAAAGGACTGTTACTGAGGGGTCAGGAAAAGACAGCCAAGTACAGTTGGAAGATGAGGGGATTGGACTGCTTAATTCAGTAGGCGAGCTAGAGTAATGGACAAAGCCACTTATAAGTATGTTCAAGGCCAGAACAAAATGGAAAGAAAGAAAGTGGGGATTGGACTGCTTAACTTGTGGGGGGTCTAGAGTAATTGACAATGCCACTTATTTTTAAGTATGTTCAAATCCAGCACAAATGGGAAGCAAGACAAGTAGAGCGAATGTAAAATACATTTAGCAAGAATCTACACAGCAAAGTGCTAAAGGATGAGGTGTTTACAGTCCAGAGAAATGGCCGGGTATGAATTGTGGGAGCAAAAGGTGGGAGACCTAATAACCAAATTCACCTCTACGGATTTGCTCTGAGACACCTGTTGCTTTCTCTCAGGTACTTGGCCAGTGCCTGAGGGAAGTACCCAGATGTGGGATTAAATAGGAAGATTCCCTGATGGAGCCAAGGTGCTTTTAGGTGGTTTAGGGAGCCACCAGAAAATGTTTCCATGAAGTATGGAAGGTGTCCAAGTGGCTGGCAAGGGAGCCGAGCCAGGGAAAACCCAGAGCAGTGTACAAGTTCATGATGTGTAACCCAAAGCAGCGTACAAGTCTGGGCTGTGTGCCCAGTGTGTTATACAGCCTGAGGGCTAAAATGGTGAGGATGTGTTCTGATCTCCTTTAATCTGCATTACCAGGAATGTAGCCCCATGGGGGGACCATCTGTGCTTTGTTTATTCTGTTTGGATGTGAATAAAAGGCACACTTTTGAATCCCACTTCTGCTATTGGACATTACAGTTATTGCTTCCTGTGTTCGAAGTTACTTGGGTGCTCCTGTGCAGAGTAGCCAAACCTAGCCTTTGTGCCGAGTGGCCTATCCCTTCCCGAACCCAACCCACCTGGTAGAGATGTTAGATACAAACAGCATACCAACCTGGGGTTACATCAGTGTGCACTGTTTTGTCTTCTTCTGCAGTGAACTTCTCTTAAGAGCAGGTTTGTTGAGATTTCTGGCTTCCTTTCCCTGTCAGAGCAATACTAGCAGGCCCTTTCACCCTTTTCTCTGTTTCAGGAGAAGAGTTGATTTCAGTGCTTTTCAACAACTGAATATTGTAGTACTGTAACATTTCTCTTGGCAGTTCTTGTGTCTGGTCAGCGAATGCTGAGTTAGTTGTGTTTTCTTTGATCTTTCTCATCTACTTAATTTTGGTACACTACAGCCTTGACAGTCTCAGTCAGATGTACAGTATGTGTGAGAAGTTGGTCAGTGCAAGATAGTGCTTGGCTTAAATAAGGTTTTGGTTTTCCACTCTCTCAGACCAAATTTCCCAGCATTGGGTGGCAGTTCTTTACACAGAGTGCCTCCTTAATTTCTTTGCCTCACAGTTGCCATTGAGGACTTGAGAAAACATTATTTTCTTTCTTTCTTCATTATTTGTCTTCTGTTTGGAACTCATTTCACCCAAGAGTTTAACCTGCCCCAGGTAGAGCACCACGACCATACTGCTTTTAAGAATATTGTACATTTTTAATCTACCTGTGAATTTAAGGTGAATTTGCCAAATTTGCCTTTGTAGATTAATTCAAAGATGTTTGCCATTTACTGTGGAATTCCTCTTTGGCAACTTCTTCCTGACCTGATCTCTTCTGAGATATACAATTGTGTAAGTACAGAGTGGGCTGAGGTACTTACTGATTTCATTAATAATCGTATTCAGAAAAACGATATTCCAGATTCTTGGCACAGGTCAATAATTGTGCCAATTTACAATAAAGGGGATAAAACTAATCCAGTTAATTATCATTCGATTAGTCTTTTTGATATAATGAGGAAAAATGTCAGATATTCTGTTAAAGAATTTACTGGCAAATATCCAAGCTCTTGATGATTTCTCTTAAGCCCAAGCAGGCTTTCATGAGCAGTTTTCTACATTTAATATTTTTATTTTACAACATCTCTATGAAAAATACTTCAAACTACAAAGACAAAAATGTTCTTGCCATTTATTGATTTTTCTTCTGTATTTGACACCATTAATAGAGATATTCTATGGTTTACTATGAGAGACTGGGGAATAGATTATGCGTTAGTTAGAGTGGAAAAGTTACTTTACACAAATACATGGGCACAATTTAGAAACAGTAATGGTAGTCTATCTGAGCATTTTGAGACTGATTGTGGGCTGAGACAGGGCTGCATCCTTGCCCCCACTCTCTTTTCAATCTACATTTATAATTTTTTAGGAAGAATAAATTACTTGCCTTCAGATTCTCCAAAGACAGGTACTGAACCATGTAGAATTGTTGTGTACACAGATAGAAACATAAAAACATATACTTTGACAGCAGATAAGGACCGCTTGGCCCACCTAGTCTGCTCATTTCCTTACCTAGAGGATAAGCTGCAGAACCTATTTAACCAACAGCCTATTTCTTCCTACCCCCCCACAAAAATTGCCTTATGTCTGTCCCATGCATTCTTGAATTCTCCCACAACCCCACCAGAAGGCTGTTCCATGTGTCCACCACCCTCTCTGTGGAAAAATATTTCCTCACATTGCCCCGAGCCGTCCCCCCTCTATTTTCAAATTGTGCCATCCTTGTTCTTGCACATCTCTTTTTCTGATGATGACTTGCTCATGTTATCGCTGTCCTCCATGGGGCTTAAAATAAAACTTAATGAAGTATTGAAATTCACAGAGAAGAACTGTTTAGAGTAACATGAGTAAATCTCAGGGTATGGTCTCAGAAGGTTCAGATCATAAATATGCTTGGTATGTCAAAAATGATAGAATAGAGAATGTTACAGAATATCAATATCTCAGTCTGATTACTTCCTTTAAGTTTTAGTGGAGGTGATCACTATGAGATGATACTGAAAAAAAATATTGAGGACCATAGTGCCGCTGAGAAGCTTTAACCATAAATATTGTGAAGGAACTTTAGAACCATTAATAAGCACTACTGAAGCAAAATATAATGCCCAGACCCTATATGGAATTGAAATGTGGGATCATAAACATCTTCTGAACCTAGAAAAAACAGCAATGCAGGTCTCGGGGCTGTTGGTTTTCCTAAAGCTACCCTTGTATCATTTGTTAGATCTAAATTAGGTCTCTCAAATTTATTATCCCTACCTGAATCACGGACTATTAATTTCTAGATTAGGATAAATCGCCTTTCAGAACAACTTTGTACTAAAACATGTTTAAAAGAGAAAATCTATTGGGATATAACTGATTGTAAAAAATCTGAGCAGCTCATGTCTGTAAAAAGTCAATTGAAATCACTATAAAAAAATTACTAATTAGGAAATATAAACATAGTGATTTAGAATATATCATGGCCTCAAAGCTTGCAGTATGGTATTCCCATAGTGACTGTTTCCACCACTTTCGTTAGTATCTTGAATTTTTGGAATGTTCAAAAATGCATAAAACATATGCAAAATACAGAATTGGCTTTTTTTAGTCTAACGTACTAAACTTCAGATATGATAAAACTAAAGATCCTATACTTGCTTGGTGTTTCTGTGGTGGAAATTAAAAAGAGGATTTAGAACATGTAATATTGAGATGTCAGTGGTATTATGCAGCTAGATACAAATAGTTGTGTTCCATCATGGCCTCATTGACCCCTTGTTCTAATGAAATTATTTCAAGGATTTTGCTTGCCTCTGAAGATGAACAGATTATAAAAAAGACAGCTATTTATGTAATCTACAAAAATAAGGAAACAAATGGTTAATCCCATTGGTTTTATTCAGATTCCCTAGCCTGTTACTGTACATACAGTGGTTTTATTACATACTGTCACATTTTTTTAACTATGAACATATTGAGGTGCAGGATCTCATTTGCATGGGGGTCCTTGACAAATTAAATTACATTTTGCTAATATTGTAGTGATTTGTGAAAATGAAGGTGTATTAGGACTCTTGTATGAAATACATGAGGTCTGATTAGCAGTAAGATTTTGCAACTCACCAGTGTATGCAAGTTGCAACATACGCTGCTACGCCAGGGACCCTGCACCCTATTCCAGGACAAGCAGGGTCTCCGGCACTTATGTCCTGTGACTTGTGGCAGCCACAGGGTTGCATCACAGGAATTGTGCAATGGACCTGGGTGCCACAAGTCACAAACTACAAGGAACAGCCCCCCCTGAGGGCCCCCACCTGAAACAGGCCCACAATACCCTGGGGGCCATGGGGGGTAGGCACTATGGCATAGGTGCAAGGGGCACACCATAAAGTGGACCTTAGTGGCACCCAGATGTGCAGGGGGGCAGCACTATGATGGGGGTCCATGGGGAATGGCTGTGTGCATTTTTTGGCACTGCAGGGGGGGCAATCATCATTTTACCAGGATGGATGCCCCTTAGACCAGCTAATTGCTGGTCTAACCCTGCAGTGTTGCAGTGTGTCCTGAAATGGTGTAAGTGGGTTACAGCAGTAGCCCAGAATAGGGCACAGGTGCTGCTGTAAATCCCCCTTCTGCCGTGCCATAGGGGCTGCAGCCAGTGGAAGGCCCCTAGGACATAGGCCACCTACACCATGGTGTAGGCCATCTCTTGGACTAGCTAACAGTGTAACACATGTCACAAAGTGCAAGTTGCGCCATTGGGTTTGGCGTAAGTCACCTTGCGACATGCGCAATCCAGTTTGGACTCGGACCCATAGTGTACATTCACTTCTAACTAGCTATCTTACCCTGGGGAGGGTGGAAGTTTTATTTCATTGTGGTTCTATTCAGAATACTTGGACTGTTACTGCATATATAGTAGTATGATTATATAGTGTTACATTTTTGAACTTGGTACATATTAGGATGCATGATCTCTTTTACTTGGAGGTTCACGACACGTTTAATTCCTTTGGGAAACAACTGAAGTGATTGATGTGAGTGATAGTGTATTAGGACGTGTGTGTGTGTGTGTGTGTGTGTGTGTGTGTGTGTGTGTGTGTGTCTCTTAATTAGTTATCCCCCCCAGGAGAGGAATTTAATTCCTATGATTTCTTATTCAGATTCCTTAGACATTTTCAGTACATCACATAATTTTATTATACACTGATCATTTATTGAAATGTGTACATATCAGGTTGCATGGTCTTAGTTTCTTGGTGGTCCTTGACAAGCAGCTTTTTGTTAGAGTCTTATGATTGCAAGAAATGTTATCAAAGGTTTTGTTAAAGGAATGATCAGGAAGGGAGACCATAAATGAGAAAACTTAACCTGATTGTACCTCTGCCAAAATGTCTCTAAAGCATAGGAGGAGGAGGAGTGAAAACTAGATTTATTTGCCTGTGGGAGCTCTGGGCTCTCTGTACCCTGCGCTCTCATCCATCTGTAGATGCATATATGTATATAGCTGTGGAAGCACAGGACTCTGCCGGCCCTGCACTTCCATTTATAGAATAACAATGATCAAATTATCAGCATAGCCATCTTATTACCCCACCTCATGTACCAGTTACAGAAAATGTTGAAATCTCCGCCAAAGCATAATTCTGCTTAACTGCAATGTCATTCCATGCCACAGCTGCAAAAACACATTTTGGCCAGGATTTGAAAAATGGCAGCTGTGACATACAGTACATGAGGAGAGGGTAATAAGAAGTCTATGTTGAAAATCTGGGGGTCAAAACATTTAACATTTCTAAAGTTACGAGCACACGTAGCAAAGTTGCAACAAATGGTCATAACTTTGCCATTTTTACTAATTTTTAGCCCACATTTTCAAAATAGCCTTATTGTAACCCCACCTCATGAACAAGGTCAGGAAAAATGTTAAATCCTGCTGAAAAAGTGATTTCGCCAAACAACCACAAAATCACCTTTCAGGCAGGAGTTGTATAATGACAGTCATATTGTTCATGAGTTGGGGTCCCCCAAAGGCCATGTTGAAAATTTGGGGTCAAAATCTGAAAAAAAATGGCTGTTATGCATAAAAGTTGACCTCTCCCTCCCCATTAAAATACATTGAACTGCATTTACCTTAGTTTCTCATATTGCAGTTGCCTGTTCCAGTGGTAAGATGTGTCTTTGATTGGAGAGTGGGTCTTGTACCTAGGACCTGTTTAGGTGCGTGAAGGTATGTGGGGGTCTATTGGGGTGTGTGTGGTGTTGGGTGGTGAGTGGGAGGTGGGGATGGGGAATGATTGGCTAGGGACTGTTTTTTTTTTAAGGTTAAAAAAACATTGAGGGACTGTTTTCTTTATTTCAGGTTTTGGCTGCATTGGGAAGGTGAGGGGTGCCACTAGACACCAGGAAATTTGAAAATGGCAACAGGGACTGCAATCAGTGGGTGGGGGTGCTACTAGACACCCAGGAAATGGACAACACTGATCGGTGGGTGGGGTGTGCCACTAGATATAAGGGAACTGGAGAATGGCAGTTGAAGGGTGATGAGAGTGACTGTTACACAACAGAAAACTATTTCATATGGGATTAGTGACCAGAGAGGGGGGAGGGTCAACCACACTATGGAAAACTAAAATTTCATAAGGGATCAGTGACCAGGTTGAAGGAGGGAGGGAGGGAGGGACTGCTGCACCATGGAAAACAAAATATATATGGGATTGGTGACCAGGGAGGTAGGAGGGACTAGTTCTCTATAGAAATAGAAAATTACAGGGAAAGGCTGTGAAAAAGCTTTTTTATGTTTGTTCAAAATCTTTTTTGTCACTAGTGATTTTTTTTTATTTGAACGAAAAATAATTCACAAAAAAGGATCTTAACAAGTGACAAATAAGGATATAAATAGCTAAAGAAAAACATTCAGAGGAAGCCATGGGAGCTATAAAAAAAAATACTGAGTGAAGCTCATAAGCTCCCGATGAGCAATATACATATTTGGATGTCTGTAAAAGACATCCCTGGACAGTGTTATGATGTTTGCTATGTGAAAAAAAGAAAACAAGATAGTGGCTCACGAAAAAGGAATTTTGTTTCTGGCAAAAAAGGATTGGTCCCTCATAAAAAAGGATCAGTTTTGGTGAGACCAAAATCCATTTTTGTTCCATTCCTCTATCCTGGAGAGTGATCTTCCCTTGAAAAATAATGGGAACTTCAACATTGCATAACTTTGTAACAGATTAATATTTTTTCATCAAACAAATGTAAAGCAGTTCTGTTACCCAAACTGCTTCTACCATGAAAAATGTTCACCAAAATACCACACTATCTGGGGTGCAAGGCAATGACAAAACTACAAAAACTGGTGAATTGAAGTTTTTGCACCATCCTTATCTCAGAACACTCATCAAACCAGAATTAAACTTGCAACATCAAGAGATCTACCCCACAGGACGATGGATGCCAAATTGTGTGCAAATCCATTAATTAGTTGCAAAGTTATTAAAGCACAAAATGTGAAGTTTAACATTAAACACACTACTCAACCCTAACTATAGGGACATGGCCACACCCCTGTAATGAAATAAAAATGTTAAGAGAATGATGCTCTATGCACAAACAAAAATATTATGCACAATCATGCAGAAGTGAAAAACTATTAAAATACTTATTATAGAAATAAATATCAGAAAGCTTCATAGAGGAAATTAAATTAGAATCTCAACAATGTGAAATATCAAATAACCAAGAAAACATTAATCACACTTTTGAGCGATATTATTGAAAATTATATCAAACACAAGAAGTATTCATTACTAGTATCACTTTTAAGGAGATTCTAAAGTTTTAAAAAAATGTTTGGCAAACCTTTTACATCAGCTGAAATGGAATCAGGAATTGAACCATTAAAAGCAAGAACAGCTCTGGGCATTGACAGTTACTCCATTGATTTCTATAAGAAACCCAGTATAACACCCTCATGTACTTGTTCCATTACTGCTGAGTGCATTCACAGAGCCCTATACAGCAACAGTGCAAAATGAATCCAATCATTTTAGCATCCCTGGAGAGAACACCAGACTTGGTGTACTAGGAAGTTAATCACCCAGTTGGTCCAGGACATTCTGACTTGAATGGAGAGACTGACCCATTTATGCTTGTGAACGACTTGCTTACTGAAGTCAGACAAGTTAATCCCCAAGGAATATTGCCTGGGTGAAATGCTTGGTTTCTTCTGATGATCTTCTAATGCTGGTCCATACCTTTATAACCACTTGCCTTGACTACTGCAATGCACTGTACCTAGGGCTCCTGGGGGTTGATATCTGACACCTGCAGCTGGTACAGAATGTGGCTGCCAGGCCATTGACTGGTACATCTAGGACCTGTCATATAATGCCTGTGCTCTGCAGATTGCATTGGCTGCCAGTGCAATGGCATATCACCTTCATGGTCAGTTTGTGGACCTATAAAGCTCTACATGACCAGGGACTCCACTATCTGCAAGATCTCCTTTCTCCTTATTGCCCCTCCTGACTGCTTCAATCCACTGATGAGGGATTGCTAGAGATTCCCAGGGTGTGATTACAAATATCTGGGGCCCATTCTTTTTTTTTTTAATTCAACATGTTTTATTAGGCATATCACAGTGCAAACAAAGTTTGAGGATTGAAAGTTGTACCATCCATGTACACTGTCCAGAAAACCCTAAAATATCTCCCCCTTCCCCAAAAGTCACCCCTCATCCCCCCCCCGCAGTGCACTCTCCTATCTTTATTATCATAAAATTAGCCAAGGGACAATGAGAGAAGTCATTGAGATATAATTAGAGAGGAGGAGAGATTCATGAAGACAGCCGGAGAGGTCATATCAAGATAAATACAGAGAATATAACTTCCCCCAATTTTTGTTGAAAGATGAGAGGCGATGGCGCACACTCGCAATTAAATGTTCTAGGTGGAGTGCAAATGATATTTCATGCAATCATTCAGCATAGGAAATGGTAACTTGATTCGTCCAGTGTCTAAGCACCAATTTTTAAACTGCCATAGAGATTAAAGCCATATGAAACTGTCTTTCTTTCACCTGAATTCTGGAATAATCCCCTGGAATGCATATGACAGGGGAGAAAATGCCCTGAAGGCCCAACAAAGGATCCAGATCAGATTCAATTTGGTTCCACAATGGGGATATCCTTTCACAAGCCCATAGTATATGAAGGAGTGAGCCTTCCTCTTTATTGCACCTAGTACACATATTGGAGGTAAGCCTCTTCATTCGAGCCAATTTTACAGGAGTATAATACAGATTATTTAGAATACAGTATTGTGTAAGTCTGTATCGGTCCTGGGTGAGATATGTCTATAGGCCCATTCATATTGCATGCCAGTTAATAACTTCATCAGGGAATGAAGCCTGCCAGACTGGAGAACCAGCACTCGAGTGAGATTGAGAGAAAGTGAGAATCAGCTTATATACTGTGGAAATGCCAGGGGATTTACAAACCAAAGTCTTTATTTGTTTGAGAAAAACTTCAATACGAGAAGGGTTATACTCTTTCCCTATTACCTTAACTAGTAGGTGTTTAAGCTGTAAAATTTGAAAGACCGCCCGTTATTTAAGACCCAGGTTAAGGAGGATCTCCTCGGTAGACAGTATAACACAATTTGAGTAGAAATCTGCCACTGTGAGCTCAGGGGGAAGAGGTAGCCAACATCTGGTTATGGAGGTTCCCCCTATTTTAAGATTCAAATTGGCATAGAGTGGCTGAGAAGGATCTGAACTCGAATGCACCTTATAGAATCTGAACATTTGAGAGAGAACTCTTAGTGAGGTACGTAGTGGGAAGGGCTGCAGGGATTTTTGCAATTGTTTACGGGGCATATAAAAAAGTGACGAGGGGGCTACATTATTGGTAGTGAGAAAATCAGCCTCTATAAGTAACCAAATAGGAACATAGTCATGATGAGCACAGAGATCAGTTAATGAGAGCCACTTCCCACACTTGTTAAGGTGACAAGCCCAGTAGTAAAACAAGAAATTAGGAAGACGTAAGCCCCCCATCACCCTGGGTAAGGAGAGCTTACTGTAGGATCTTCTAATTGCCTTGTCCTGCCAGATAAAGGAACTAATTTCAGAGTGAATACGTTGAAAGAAGGACAGGGGTAACCAGACATCCAACAGATTTAATGGATAGAACAGTCTAAGGAGAACATTCATCTTGATGGTATTGATTCTACCCCAAAGCAAGAGAGGGAGTCTATTCCATCTTGATAAGTCCTGTCGAATGTTGGACCATAAATCTTCTAAATTAAGTTTGCGGAGTAATGATAAATCTGAGGTAATATAAATGCCCAGGTATCTAATGGACTTGGGAGTCCATTTCATACCCAAATCACTGAATGCTGAGCTATATGTTAATGAATTAAGGGGAAAAATTTCAGTCTTAGTAATGTTAAGTTTGTAATTTGAAAATTTACCAAAAGTATCAATAATACGCAATGCTTCTGTTAATGAGGAGACTGGGTCCGAAAGGTGAAGCAAGATGTCATGCGCATAAACCAAAATAGCAAGAGTCCTGTCACCTATTGGAATACCAGTGATTAAGAGGGAGGAGTTCAGCTCCTAATCAGGGGTTCAAGATGTATGTTAAAGAGAAAGAGAGATAGCGGGCAGCCCTGTCTTGTGCCCGAAAAAAGAGGACAAGCCTCAGACAGGACTCCATTACAGTTTATTTTTGCATGAGGAGAAGAGTATAGAGTCTGGATCCATTTGATAAATGTCTCAGGGAAGCCCATTGTCTGCAACGTAGCCCACAGGAAATTCCAATCCACTCTATCAAATGCTTTTTCAGCATTGAGGGATATAAGATTGGAGAGGGGGAGATCTTAGCCACCTGGACCAGATACGCTAATTTACGAAGATGGTCAGCAGGTGTTCTACCTGACACAAACCCAATTTGCTCTGGGCTAAGAAGTGGAGTCCAAACCCTTTCAATTCTGCTGGCAAGTATCTTAGCCAAGATTTTAATGTCACAGTTTAACAAAGAGATGGGATGATAACTCGCAGGAGATTGGGATGGTTTATCTGGCTTGAGAAGAAGTATAATAGAGGCTTCTAATAGGGATGGATCTATAACTTAACCTGAAAGCATATATTGATATAAACATAGTAAATGGGGAGCAAGATCATTAGCAAAAACTTTATAAAAATTCGAAGGGAAACCATCCGGACCAGGGGCCCTGTCCGAGGCAAGTTTATGGATAGCAAACAAAATTTTCTGAAGAGATATCGGAGCTGATAAACAAGCTTGTTGTGAGGGAGAGAGAGTAGGTAATGGTAAGGCAGATAAATGCTCAAATAATTCCACCTGAGATGGAGATACAAGACGCTGACTATAAATAGAAAGATTAAACTGCCTGAAAATGGCAGTTATGTCTTTCAGGTGTGTTTTAATGGTGCCATCCAGATTGTTGATCGACTGAATAAATCTGGATGCCTCTAGTTTCCTCAGCCACAACGCCAGAAGATGACTTGCCTTTCCCCCCCCTGCTGTATGTATTTTGCCTTAGTTCTTAAGATAAGAAACTCTGCTTTTTCCTGTACCAGATGAGAATACTGATTCCTTAAATTCAACAGAGATTTTAGCACATCAGGAGAAGAAGATGAAGTAAGAGAATGCTCAAGTGTATGAATCTGACCCAGAAGGGATATAGCAGCCACCTCTCTTTTGTTTACGAGTGGAGGAGAGCCTAATAAACTCGCCTTGCAAAAAACATTTTAAGGCACACCATTCATGGTCCATCCTGGTGACCAAACCCTGGTTATTTGCAAAAGAAAGTTGAATCATGTCTGAGATCCTGGTAATGACATAATCTTCCTTTAAAAGCTGTGTATTTAACTGCCATGTTGAATCCCTTTAAAGGTTTTGATTTAACATAACTGTGACCCAGGTTACAGCGTGGTCCAATACAACAATCGGCTCTAGGGCAGAATCATTAAGACCGTGAATGAGAGAATGACTAAGTAAGATATAATCTAACCGAGACCAACTGGAGTGCACCATAGAGTGAAATGAGAAAGCGTGGGTCTCAGGGTTTAAGAGATGCCAGGGATCACATAATCTGTTGGTATCCAGAAATTTGGCAAGAGCCCTTTGGGTTTGAGTAAGGGGCTTAGACAATGAATTTGATTTATCCAAATCTTGAGTGGGTGGCAGGTTCCAATCACCTCCCAGGATTAAAGGGAACATAGAGAACTTATGTAATTCTGTCGATAATTCCTGAAAAAATATAGGATTTACCCCACCGGCCTGTACACACTTTCCAGGACCAATTCAGTGCAGTCCAATAATCCTTGGACTAAAACATATCTCCCCTGTGGATCAGCGATAGTTATTTTGGGTTAAAAGGCTATCACCTTATGAATTAGGATAGCAGTGCCACCACTGATGGATGAGTTACCAGCAGCAAAAACTTGCCCAATCCCAAGTCTGTGCAAACCTCCCGTTTCCCCAGGGAGGAGGTGAGTTTCCTGAATGAAAGAGATATGGACCTTCAGCAATGATATGTGTTTTAAGATCTGAATTCTCTTGTTGAGATCACAAACTCCTCTTACATTCCAAGATATACATTTTTTCAAACCTGTAGCCATTGGATATTATACCGAACAATACATAACCAAAACGATATACTATGAGAGTGCACCGCTGAACCCTCCCCCATCAAACTTACATACATTTTATTAAGTAGGTATTCCCACAAAACCCAAGAGAGAACCCCAAGCATACTATTGACCATGATGACATCTACAGAATGTGGGGAAACCCTATCAACATCAATAGGGAACCATGGAATACCATAGCTACCAAACCCCCAATCCCTCCCCCATAATCTGTTACAAATATCTCCACCTGGCTTGGACATCATTAAGGAAGCTAACTTTTTGTTCAATGGTAGAGAGCCCCCAAGTACCCCATTATAACTACCCCGGATATTACTAACCTGATGCAAACCAGGCTGATATGCCAAAAGGAGTCCCCAGAATATCAAACCAAATAAAGCAGCAAGTGAGAGTAATTAGGGTACTACCCCCATACTTCAGAACATGTGGTGGGTTACTCTCCAGCCAAGATCCTCTCCCTTCCACTCCCCCGCCCTCTGAAGGAAAAAAAAAGGATGTATTGGATTTAATCTACTAAACAACCTGCAATATTCCAACAACATGTAAGCTACTTATAAGCTCCATAACGTACTGCTAATTTCCATGAAAACCAGAATGAAGTAAATTCAGCTCTACATTCTTCGACCAAATGAATAAGGAGGCAATATGAGCATATGGTAAATAAGATTATCGAGAATGCAGAGAAAAGTTCCAGAGATAGATGTATCAAGAACAGTACTGAGACAAAGAGAAAGACTGGGACAGTAAAGGGGGTATGAGAATTGAAGTCCTATAGAGAGAGAAAGTTCAAGAAAAGACAAACCCCAATATATTAATTGTAACATAATTGTCTCCCTAAATACCAGAAGTTGAGATATATAGAGAGAAACTGAGACAGCCTGTGAGAATAGTTTGGGTAGTGAATAGGAAAATAGATGATATGAGTCTATCCAGAATTATATACGTGTCATAATAATAAAATCATTGCCAGAAAATAAAGCATAACAGGCAGCTTCTCGAATGTGTGGGTGTTCCCCTGGGGAACCACATTGGAACGGGCCAAACTGTCCGGTCAGAAAGTGTCCCCACTGGAAACAAATGGCCCCAGGAAAAGGGGATCCAAGGGAAAATGGTGCCTCATTGCCATGCAGAGTCCGCCGGGTCCACAGGCCATCCTCTGCCTCTCTCCTCGATCGCCGCCATCCTCACCACACTGGAGAAGAACTCCCCTTCCAAGGACGTCCCTCAGAAAAAGTTCCTCATTGGTAAGCCAGCCAAACAAAAGAAGGTACAATCAGAGCAAATAAATCTTTGATAGCGAGAAAGCAAGAAAGCCATCCTAAGATTGAAATAATGCCGGCAACTTCTTGCAGAGATTGACTTGGGCCTGCTCGGTCGAGTCATACGAGAGCCATGCTCCATCCACCAAAACTTGCAGATGTGCTGGGTATGCCATACGAAACTTAATACTGGCAGCTATCAACTTGCTGACTATGGGATGAAAGGAGGCTCTTTTCCTTTGGGTTTCTAATGGCAAATCTTGAGTAATTCTTAGGCACTTGCCCTCCCATTGTATAGATTGTAGATCTCTGACTTTGGCCAAAATGTGTTATTTTTCAAGATAGTTGAGAAAATGAATGATCATCGGGCGAGGGAAAGCATTATCTTCCACTTTTGGACGTAGAGACCTGTGCGCCCTTTCTATGAAGTAGGTAGGATTGTGTGGGGAGGGGCCCACAATCTTGGTAAAAAGTTTCTGGGTAAATACAATTGCGGAGGGACCTTCTGCTCCCTCTAGTAAGCCAAAGATCAAAATATTGTTCCTCCTGCTGCACCCCTCTAAATCCTCGGTTTTGAGTTGTAGTTTAGAGATTTGTTGCCTTAACTTAGTGATTTCTGGATCAGTCCTGTCCCTCCGGGCCTCTAGAGAGTAGGTGCGAGCCTGCCGTGTGAGTTCAGAGCTTGGCCATTTCAGTACAAAAATGTTTTAAATCAGCAGCGATATCCAGGAGCGTCTCCTTACATGGTTGCAGCTCTTGCAAAAAATGCTCTTCTGAAAGCGGAGTTGATGCCGCTAAAGTAGTCAGTTGTCTAGCTGATAGTTGCTGGAGAGGTTTTACCTTCTTTGCCTGTTTGTCAGGCGAGACCGGGGGCGTGTGTCTGGGTAACGCTGTTTTCATCTCAGCCTCCATCTGAACATGTTAAAACAGCAGAAACTACTGGAGAAACAGCCAACAAGCTCCGTTAAGTGACCAGGAATATAAAGATGTAGAGGATACCCCGATTTTCCAGTTATAAAGCACTAGATGAAGTTAGATTATCAGCCGGGGAAGTGGGAGCCAAGGGAAGCAGCAGCTAGCAAGCCCAGACCACCACGTGATCTCTGGGCCCATTCTTTTGTGTACATGGCCCCGACTCTGGAATTCTCTACCTCATTGGTTAAGGGACTGCCTGAATGTAGAAATCTTTAAAAAATAACTTACGATGTATCTTTTTTGCCTGGCGTTTATAGAGGAAGAATAATATAGTGTCGCCAAAGTTATGTTTTGGGTTAATTTGATTATTGTTTTAAATTTATGGTTTTAAATGTTTTTATTAGAGAATGATAATTTATGTACAGGTGCCTTGGTTGTAAGAAAGGTGCCTTTTCAAGAAATAAAGATTGAATTGAACTGAATTGAATTGAAATCCTGTAGGTCCTGTATTCCTTCAGCTGTGTCCACTCTCCACAGAGCTTGATGTCCACTGTGAATAGGCACATTTTGCCCTTAATGCCATCCCAATGTCATTGATGAAGACATTGAACAAAACTGACCCTGGCACCAACCTCTGCAGGACCCTACTAGTAACATCTCTGGTGCCAGATAACTCTGCCCTTCCCCCACAACCACCATCTGAGTTATGTTCCTCAGCCCAACCCTGAGATCCACAAACTTCCTGATCAACCTTTTGTGGGCACAAAATCAAAGGCCTTGCTGACATCCAGATAGAGGATGTTTACTGTCTTAGCGACCCAGCCAAAGAAGTCAATCAGATTCGTTTGACACAACTCCCCAACCCCATAAACCCATGCTTCCTTGCATTCTAGAAACCATGTTCCTCAAGATATTCAACCAATCTTTCCTTAAGTATGGTTTCCATAAGTTTGCATACGATTGAGATCAGACTGACTGGTCTGTAATTCTCTGGGTCCTCCTGGGGACAGTTTTTGTGGAGTGGCACCACATGCACTGTTCTCCAGTCCTGCGGTACCATGCTTGACTCTAGTGAACTATTAAATAAGCCTGCCAGTTGCCCTGCCATTTCCTCAGACAGTTCCCTTAGTACCCTTGGATGTACTCTGTCTGGGCCTGGTGATTTGTCCACCTTCTTATATAAACTCCCTCAGGAAAAGTCCAAGTGTGGTGGGGCTTCTTACAACAGAAAACATACTTATCCATGAGCCGAAAGCCATGGCTGATGTATTTAATAATGAATTTTGTAAAGTCTTCTCTGCATCAGAAGTTCAGTCACCTGTACCTATGATTTCACCATCAGATACATTTATCACATTCTCAGTTGAGTCTCTTCTTAAAAAACTACTCTTACTAAAAGGTAAATTTTGTTCAGGCCCAGACAATATAGCAGGGCATTTACTTTACCTATTATCTAAACATATTGCCTTTCCACTTAAACTTTTATTCGACCTTTTTTTACAATATAATTTTATCTCTTGTGAATGGAAAGAGGCGTTTGTGGTACCAATACATAAGAAAGGATCAAAACATCTATGGGAAAATTATATGCCGATTAGTTTGACTTCATCCATATGTAAGGTGTTAGAAGGTCTACTAAAGGATATTATTGCCCCTATTATTAATGCATCTGATTTGGAACAACATGGCTTTAAGAAGGGTAGAAGCTGTCTGACAAATTTGTTCTGCTTTTATGAACATTTTAGTTCTTGTTTGGATAACCTGTTAGCCTGTGACATTGTCTTTATTGATTTCAGTAAAGCTTTTGACACCATGCCACACTGGGCTGTAATTCAAAAACTCACTGGTCTTGGTATTAATAGTCATATAATTACATGGATTCATAATTGGCTTTCAAACAGAACTCAAAAGGCGATGATTAATGGGGCATTTTCTAACTCTGGTAAAGTTTTAAGTGGTGTTCCACAAGGCTCGATTCTCGGCCCGTCTTTTTCAGGCTTTTATATCTGATTTAACTAATTCCTGCCTTTCATTTACAATTAAATATGCAGATGATGTGAAGATCGGAGGACCATGTTCTAATTTAGACCAAATATCTTGTATTCAGCATGATCTTGATATTATTAGTACCTGGGTTAATAAATTGGGCCATGAAGTTAAACTCTACAAAATGCAAAGTAATGCATTTGGGTTCTAATAATTTAAATTTCCAGTATATTCTGGACGATTAACCATTGTGTGCCACTAATGATGAGAAGGATTTTGGTATAAACATTTCAGGTGACTTAACATATTCCAAGCATATGCATTCGGTTATTAGTACATCTAATAAAATTATTTGGTCTATTTTGCGTAATATTAGATCTCAAGATCAGGAGGTGTTGTTACCCCTATTCAGGTCCTATGTCCGTCCCCATCTTGAATATGCTTCACAGTTGTGGTGTCCTTTTAAAAAATCAGATAGTTACTCTCTTGAAAGGGTTCAGCAAAATACACTAAAAAATATCTGGTCTCGAATCCTCATCTTATGAGTTTAGGTTGGATACATTGAAACTAATGCCTCTTACTATCAGACGATTAGAGGTGACCTTCTCCTCCTATATGACATTATTCATGACCCCTATATTATGACTGAGTTAGGATTTTCTTTTAAGTCATCAATACATAATACTAGAGGTCATGTCCTCCAGTTAACTGGTAAATCTTTTAAACATAATAATCGCAAGTTTTCTTTTCTGTAAGAACTATTGGGCCTTGGAATAGACTTCCATCTGATGTAGTAAATACTAAAGAGATTTTTAAACATCGTCTCAACACGCTAATTATGTCTGGGTATGACTTAACATTCTACTCTATGGCCTAGCATAGGAGCATTATGGGCTGTGGCCTACTAGCTCTTTCTTCTAACCTTAGTATGAACCTTATTATAGTTTCACTTAGCCCAGTTAGAAAACCTGTTGCACTGCAAGTATTACTTAGCTCAAATAAAATAAATAGAACAAATAAACATGTATTTTTACAGCAATCATAACAGTATAGCTCGGTCCTTAGGTCAGTTAGAGAAAGAAACAGAACAACTAAATCTGCATTATTACAGCAATCCTAAAGTATCCAATCATTGCTTTGTTTCCACTCCAGAGATCCTGCTGTAATACAGGACCACAGAGGACCATGGGTGGGAGGGTGGGCAACTGCAAAATCCAGCAGAGCTCTATTAGGCTCACTCACTCCCCCTCTCTCACGCACTCATCCTATTTCTCCCAATGCTGCAGGCTGCCCTTTTGTACTGGGGTCCTGTTTGCATTGGTGCCTTTTTCGGCCCACAAAGAAATCTGCAGCAGTCCCAACACAGCTCTGTTAAGCTTGCACACACTCCCTCTCTCACTTGCTCATTCTGTTTCTCACGGTGCTGCAGACTGCTCTTTTGTACTGGGCTCCTGACTGCGTTGGTGTCTTTTTTTGCCCACAAAGAAATCCATAGCTGTCCCGACAGAGCTCCATTGAGGTTGCTCACTCCCCTCTCTCTCACTCACTCACTCATTTTGTTTCTCCTGGCACTGCAGACTGCCCTTTTGTACTGGGTTCCTGCCTCTATTGGTGCCTTTTGCTGCCCACAAGGAAATCTGCAGCAGTCCCAACAGAGCTCCGTTGAGGTCGCTCACCCCCTCTTTCACTCGCTCATTCCATTTCTCCCAGCGCTGCAGGCTGCCCTTTTGTACTGGGCTTCTGCCTGCATTGGTGCCTCTTTGTGCCCACAAAGAAATCCGCAGCAGTCATGATACAGCTCCGTAGAGCTCACTCACTCCACCTCCCTCTCTCGCTTGTTTTGTTTCTCCTGGCGCTGCAGACTGCCCTTTTGTACTGGGTTTCTGCCTGCATTGGCACCTTTTTCTGCCCACAAAGAAATCTGCAGTAGTCCCGACCGAGCTCAATTGAGCTCAGTCACTGCCCCTCTCTCACTCACTCGATCCTAATCTGTCCCAAACACTGATTTCCAAAAGTGAAATTTCAGCTGGGATGTGAAAAATGACAGCTGTACTGTTCATAAGGAGGTGTGAAAAAATGCTAGTGTTGAAAATCTGGCGTAAAAATATTACTAATTTGCGAAGTTACAAGGGTGCGTGAAAACTGCACAACACACGCTCGTAACACACTCATTTTATGGAATTTCATCACAAAATGTTCAACATAGACATTTTAGGACCTCTGCTCATGAACATTGTTACTGTGATTTTCTTAATGTGTCCTGAACACTGATTTCCCACAGCGACCGCGCTATTCTGTACCGGAAGTGGAAAAACACATTTCAGCCAGGATGCAAAAAATGACAGCTGTACTGTTCATAGGGAGGTGTGGAAAAATGGCAACATTAAAAATCTGGAGTGAAAACATTGCAAATTTGCGAAGTTACGAGCATGCCTGGAACCTGTACAACACACGCTCATAACACACTCATTTTATGGACTTTCATCAAAAAATTTTCAACATAGGCATTTTAGCATCTCTGCTCATGAACAGTGTCACTGTAATTTTTGTAATCTGTCCTGAACACTGATTTCCCATAGCAATTGCGCTATTCTGCCTCAGAAGTGCAAAAATACATTTCAGGCAGGATGTGTAAAATGACATCTGCACTGTTCATAAGGAGGTGCAGAAAAATGGCAATGTTGAAAATCTGGAGTGAAAATATTGCAAATTCGCTAAGTTATGAGTGAGTGTGTAAACTGCACAACGCATGCTCTTAACACACTCATTTTATGGACTTTCATCACAAAATTTTCAACATAGACATTTTAGGACCTCTACTCATGAACTGGGTCACTGTGATTTTCTTCGTGTATACTGAACACTGTTTTCCCACAGTGGCCATGGTATTCTGAGCAGGAAATGTGAAAATACATTTTGGCCAGGATGTGAAAAATGACAGCTGTACTGTTCATAAGGAGGTATGTAAAAATTGAAATGTTGAAAATCTGGAGTGAAAATATTGCAAATTCGTGAAGTTATGAGCATGTGTAGCAACTGCGCAATAAACACTTGTAAAACAGTCCCATCAAATTTGCAACATAGACTTTTTGAGAGCCCACCTCATGAACACTGGCACTGTCGTTTCGTTAATTGGTCCCAAAAGGTGATTCCACACAGTGACCACAAAATCACCTTTCCGGACTGAATAACACCATGACAGTGGCTGAATTCATAAGGAAGGGTCCCAAAAACCCCATGTTGAAAATTTGGTGTCAAAATTCCAAAAAATGCCTGAGATATGCATCAAAGCTGAAAAAAAACTATTTATGCCATTTTACAGCTTACCAGAATTTTCTCAGTCCACAACAGCTTTGAAGAGTGCAGACGTGTTCCTGGTCCACCAAATGATTGTCGCACCGGACTCCGGAGGTAAGTATGGGACTGGGGTGTGGGGAGGCAGGGTAGGCAAAGGGTGGGCGCAGGTTGTGGGAGGGGGCAGGAAGACCGGGAGGGACTGTTTTCTTTTTTTACAGGTTAAAAAAAAAACATTGAGGGACTTTTTTTTTTTTTACAGGGGATTTGGTACGCAGGGGTGGGCTCCCAGCATGCCAACTGAGTGTTTTCTGGGGGGGCAGCTGTATATGATGGGTGATTGGGCACCCCCGACAGCACAAAAGGGAGGCCTAACAGCCGAGGGGGATTGAGCACCCCTTGGCACAAATTTACTGTTTTATTTTTGTAGGGGGCATTATGCTGACAGGGAGTGGGCTCCCCTGTCAGCAAATAAAACTGAGAGGGGGGATATAATGCTGACAGGGAGTGGACTCCCCTGTCAGCAATGTGAACTTGGATGGGGACTCAAGCCGGCAGCGATTGGGACCCCCGTCGGCAAACAAACACTGTTGTCGGGGGCACATGCTGCCAAGGGGGATTGGGCACCCCCTCAGCAGTGGGGGCTGAGTAATATTGCGTATGAACATGGCAGCAAGCCTCCACCATGTTCACAAACAATATTACAATACCAACATTCCACCCAGCAATTACGGGCCGCTCCCTCATTGCGGCGGAATGGCTGACACTGCAATGATGAGGCGGCCCCTGATTGCAGTGGCTAAAATGTTTCAAAGTTGTGGCACGCTGGCTGAACTAGAGTCAGAAGCAGCATGCCACCCTATTGGGGAAAGTGGGCCAAGCCTCAAAAGGCAGTGGGGGCATTGGTCACACAGTGCTGTGCCTCCACAACCTACTTCTGCAGCAAGCTGCCACAATATGTTTCTTGCGTATACGTGCAACCAACATAAAAAATGATGGCAGGGCAGGCTGAGGAGGTGGAACACCGTTCTGGACTGTTCCACCTCAGTTTTAGTGCCCTCCCATCCACTACCACACATGAGCAGTTATTTGTGCCTTTTTTATAATATATTCATTGTTTCCTACCCCCCACCTGACCCTCCCACTCAGCACCCACCAGCCCACTCCCCTACCCAAGAAGCTTAGCAGTGGCAATCCCCTAGTACAGGATTCCTCATTTGTTTGTGTTTTTTTGTTTTTTTTTAACCTGTAAAAAAGAAATGTTGATCGATATTTTTTGTGGCCATTGCACTCCCCTCCCCCCGACCTTACCAGTCTGCACCCACCACTCCACAACCCTGCCCAAGTCCTTACTAACCCATAGGGGGTCCAGCACTGCAACTAAATGGCTCCATGGAGGCCTGTATACTCTCATGAGGCAAAGGGATAAATGCTGGGCGAGGTATAAAAGCTCACTGTCCAGCACAGATCTCCAGAATTACAGGCAGCTGAGGAACTCATGCAAGAGAGCCATTCGCTCAGCAAAATGTGAATACTGTCAGTCCATCCTGCTCTCCACAGCCAAAAATTCAAGGACTTTCTGGCAGAGCATTAAGGAAGTGGTGGGTGGGGTCACAAGAGCGCAGGTCACTGACATGCTCATTGATGGGGTTAACTGCAACAACCCCCCTTACTATTGCCAATGCCTTCAACGTTCAGTTCACAGACTTGCCTGCTTTACTCAAACTGCTGCACTACCCTGCTGGCTGGGCCTCCTCACCCAGAGGGACAACCCCCCTACAACTGCCCTTTTACCTCAAGGCAGTAACAGACATGGAGGCCCAGAAGCTCCTTGATGGTCTATCCCCATACACTGGAGCTGGGCATGACTGCCTGGATCCCAAGCTGCTGAGGCTAGGGGCATCAGTACTAGCCTGACCCATAGCCCATGTCTTCAATGCATTGCTCACCTCAGGCATAGTCCCAGACATCTGGAAGATGGCCAAGGTGATACCTGTACCCAAGCAAGGGGACACAAAAGACCTCAAGAACTACTGTCCCACTGCAATCCTATCAGTGATCAGCAAGCTCCTGGAAAAGGTAGTCACCTCTCAGGTCACCCTCTACCTGAAGACCCACAACCTTGTCTCCCCTGCACAACATGGGTTTAGAATGGGGCGTAGCACCTCCACGGCCCTAGCAGTTGTTACCTCGGAGAGCAGGTCTGCTGCTGACGGAGGTGAACTGACCGGGGCCATCTTTGTTGATCTCTCAAATGCCTTTGATCGGGTTGACCACACATTACTGTGCTCCTCTCTCCTGTCACTTGGCTTCTCCTCCCCAGCTCTTGCATGGATCAGTAATTACCTCATGGGCAGGCATCAGTACACCAAATTCAACAAGGTCCTGTCTGAGCCTGCCCAGGTTAACTGCAGAGCCCCCCAGGGCTCTGTCCTGGGGCCTCTCCTGTTCTCTCTCTTCATAAATGAGCTACCCTTGGCTCCAGCTCTAGGGTCCTCAGTGCTGTACACAGACGATCTAGTCATCATGGCCAAATCCCAGGACATTGCCACCATTAACACCAAACTAAACTTGGACTTCGACCACATCCAAACTTGGTTGCAGGACCATGAACTTGTTATTAACCTACAGAAGATGCAGGCCCTGCTATTTGGCTCAGCAGCCAAGTTAAAAGCTGCCCTGGATTCACTACAGATCTCCGAGGCTGATGGGTCACCACTGACTGTCGCAGGCTCGGTCAAGTACCTGGGGGTAACCCTTGACCCGCAGCTGGATATGAACCTGCACATACGAAATACATGCAGGCCTCAAAATGCAAGCTGGGTCAGGCTTTCAGAGCAAAAAGCTGTCTAACTCCAGCTGCCCATCTTGCTCTAGCCAAGGGAGTCCTCCTAACCACGCTTTGCTACAGACTAATCACCTTTGCCCACATTGCAAAAACTAGTCTAGTAAAGTGGGACTCAACGTACAACAACATATGCCATTTTGCGCTCTCAGCCCCCCACCTCACTCACCGCTGTGAGCTTTACACCCAGCTTGAGTGGCTCCCACTGGAAACTCACCGCTCTTACATCGTGGGCAACTTCATTGACAATATTGTCAGAACTGCCTCCCCTCAAGACCCTGCTGAGACCCTTGTTCTTGCTACACTCTCCTGCAACCTGTGATCCAGCGGCTCCCATACCCTCCTGGTACCTAAAACCCGCACACAAATGAGTGACCGAGCTCCGCTGCGTATGTGCACAGGGTTTGGAACTCTCTTCCAACTAGCACTCGCTCCTCTCCCTCGCACTTTAAAGAGCTTTAAAGCCTCCCTCTGGGGTTTTCTCAAAACAGCTGCCACCTGTCTCTGCACTAGACAAACCCTGTCAGCCTGAGATGCCCCAACTAACTGAGATGCTAGCTAAACATTACGACTTGGGCAAAGCACAACTGTGCTAATACTCCTCCTGTTCTCACAGCATATATAAAAATGGACCATTTAGGCCCACTGGCAAAACAGGGTGAGCACTATAACTGTGCACTCCTTTCTCTCGTACTGGACCCACTCTATCCCAACTGTGTCTCCTCCTTATTCTAACTGCTAGCCTTACAACTTTGCTGCCTGGAGCGATGAATTCACATTGCACTTCTTCCTACTGACTGCAATGTTTAATACTGTATTGTAATACCTGTTTTTGGTATTGTTGTCTTACAATGTCCCTGTGTTCTGGTCACTTTATATTAACTCTTCACTACTATTTGCCTGATGAAATCTGATGCTTATAAAGTCCCTGTTGTGCTAATTCTATGTAATGTAAATCTCCACTTGTATTTGCCTGATGTTCATGTATGTACCTTGTAATGTACCTTGTAATCTCCCGGGTCTCACCTGAAAATAGGCACTTGGCTGTCTAGCGTGCTTACCCAGTCAACAAAGCAAATAAATAAATAATAAACACCGTAATTCTCTCTGGGCAAAAGACACATATTTACTCTTCAAAGGTAGACCATGAACTGAAAAAACAGGTATGCCATTCAAGGTATTTCAATAGTGTTTTGAACTTAGTAGCATAACTTGGCTATTTTTTTAATTTTTTGACCAAATTTTCAACATACCTTTTTATGGACCCCATCTCATGAACAATTGTACTCTCATTAGGCAACTCTTCCCCAAAAGGTTATTTTGTAGTCCCTACATGAAATCACCTTCCAGGCAGGAGCTGAAAGTTTTCTCTGCCCTTGTTCATAAGATGAGGTCATAAGAAGGCTATGTTAAAAATTTGATGTAGAAATACTAAATAACAACAAGGTCATGAGCTTACATGGAATATTGCAAATGCAGGCTCATAACTTTCATAATTTTCAATATTTTGACCCCAAATTTCCAGCATAGCCATTTCTTTATGGCAGCTCATGAATGTAACAGCGTTCATTTTTCAGCTCTGGCCCAAAATGTGTTTTTGCATCCCAAAAGTTGATTTCGCAGTCCCTGTGTAAAATCACCTTTCAGGCAGGAGTTGAACATTTGTTCTGCCATCCTTCATGAGGCAGGGTCATAGCAAGACTATGTGGAAAATTTGGTGTACAAATGTTACAAAACAACAAATTTATGAGTCTACATTACATTTTGCTAATGCAGGCTCATAACTTTGGCCATTTTCAATTTTGTTACGCCAAATTCCTCCCATGCCACCCTATCAGCTCTGGTCAGATTTTCTCCTGTCCCTCATGCTCAGAAGAGAGCTATCATGGCACCCTTTGTGTATTTGTGTCCTCTTCTGTACTCTAACACTGCTCACAAACAGGCAACAGGCAAAGTGGGCAAGCCTTAATGATGCAGTACTTGAAGCAACATCCCATTGTGTTAGACAGAAGAGAAAGTGCAAAAGAAGAAGGAAACCACTTTGGTTCTCAAATACAGTAGCAGAAAAGGTCAGAGCCAAAAGGATGGCCTTCAGGAAATATAAAGGAACACAGTGGGATGAAGATAGGGAGGCATACCAAACTGCCCTAAGGGAAGCAGGGAAGGCAGTAAGGCAGGCAAAGTCCCAAACTGAGGAAACACTAGCATGAACAGTAAAGAAGGTGACAAGACTTTCTATAGATACATTAGTGAAAGGAGAAAGTCCAGAGGGGAGTTGCTAAGCTCAAAGGAGAAGGAGCATGTGAGGAGAAGGACCCTGTAAAACATCTATCCTAAATAGATACTTTTGCTCTGTATTTACTGAAGAGAGGTAGGACAGGGCCCACAGCTCAGCACCATGAACACAGGGGGGAGGGAGGGAGGTGAGCAATACTCCCTATACAAAAGAAAGGGTCCTACCAGAGCTCGCTAAGCTCAGGGTGGACAAGGCAATGGGACCTGATGGCATACATCCCAGGGTACTTAAGGAGCTAAGGGTGGAACTAGCAGATCCATTAGCAAAACTGTTTAGTGAGTCTCTGAGCACAGGAGAGGTCCCAGAAGACTGGAGAAGGGCTCATGTGATTATGCTCCACAAGAGTGGTAGCAGGGAGGAGGCAGGGAACTACAGACCAGTCAGTCTTACCTCAGCAGTGGGCAAGATTATGGAGGCACTCCTTAAGGAAAGGATAGCGCAACACCTGGAATCCATAGGGGCACAGGATCCAAGACAGCATGGGTTTATAAAAGGAAGGTCCTGTCAAACTAATCTCATAGATTTCTTTGATTGGGTAACCAGAATGGTAGACCAAGGGGGAGCAGTTGGTGTCGCCTATCTTGACTAGAGCAAAGCTTTTGACACTGTTCCACATAGAAGATTGATAAATAAGCTGGGTAGGCTTGGGGTGGGTCAGAAGTTGATCAACTGGGTGGCAAACTGGTTGAAGGACAGAAAACAGAGAGAGGTGGTAAATGCTACGCAATCAGAAGAGATGCAAGTCACAAGTGGGGTACCTCAGGGATCAGTCCTGGGGCCAGTCCTCTTCAATATCTTCATTAGTGACATTGCAGATGGACTAAAGGGTAAGGCTTGTCTGTTTTCAGATGACACCAAGATCTGCAACAGAGTAGATGATCCAGATGGGGTGGGCAGAATGAGAAGAGATCTGGATTAACTAGCAAAATGGTCAGAAGAGTGGCAACTGGGATTTAATGCAAGGAAGTGCAAAATCATGCACATAAGGAAGAGAAACCCTGAAGCCACCTATAGGCTGGGAGGGGAGCTGCTGGCAGTCACAAAGTAAGAAAGAGACTTAGGCATCATCATCACTGATGATCTGAAATCATCCAAGCAGACCTCTAAAGCAGTAGGTAAGGCTAGGGGGATGTTAAGGTGTATTAGTAGGGGTATCACAAGTGGTAAGAGGGAGTTAATAATCCCTCTTTACAAGACACTGGTTAGGTCCCATCTGGAGTGCTGTGTGCAGTACTGGAGGTCACACCTTCACAAGGACATTAACCAATTGAGGCAGTCCAGAGAAGGGCAACCAAAATGGTGCAGGGACTGCATCAGAAGACATATGAGGTCAGATTAACAGAGCTCAATATGTATAACCTTGAGCAAAGGAGGGAGAGAGGTGATATGATTGAAACATTCAAACACCTTTAGGGCATTAACAATGTGAAAGAGTCTAACATGTTTAAATATAAGAAAAATAGCAGGACAAGAGGACACAGCATGAGAATAGAGGGAGGCCGATTAAGGGGGAATGTGAGGAAATTCTTTTTCACAGGAGTGGTGGATGCATGGAACAGCCTACATCAGGAAGTGGTGGCTATGAATACAGTGCAGGGCTTCAAACAGGCATGGGATTGGCATATGGGAGCACTACAGACGAATATGGATAGATAGGTCATTGACAGTGTAAAGGTGTGTGGCACATTCATAAGGTAGGAAAAATGGGCAGACTGGATGGGCCTTGCGGTCCTTATTTGCCGTCAACCTCTATGTTTCTATGTTTCGAAACCTACCCCTCTTCTTCCATGTCCCTCTTTGCCTTTATTCCAAGCAACAGGCTTGTTCATTCAGTTACCTTGGAGTCACTATTGACAGTAATCTATCTTATAGCACCCACGTTGAAAATGTCTCTAAAGCTGCAGATTCTCGCATTGGCCTTCTATGCAGACATAGGCAATGACTTACCAGTGATGCCTTAAGGATCACAGTGCAGAGCTCGATGGTTTCCCTAATTGACTATGGCCTCATTATCTATGGCTCTGCCTTAGCCTCTGCCCTCAGGTGTATATCCTCGACCCTTAACAAAACATGCAGGCTCATCACTGGCTCCCACCACCTCACCCACGCCTGTAATCTGTACTCTCAAACTGGTTGGCTCTAATTGTCCAATCGCATCAAGTACCAGACCTACATAATGGCAAAAAAAAATATAACAATGGGCTTAGCCCCCCCCCCGGGTGTCCAAGCCCTTCTCCACAAGGCACAGAATCCTCGCCCCACCAGGGGCTCAGACTCACAGTTTCTACACATTCCACAATGCTGTTCCATACAGGGGCCAAGATCCTTCACTTACCGAGCTCCCAGCTGGCTCAGTTGCCTCGGCAATGACATCTCCTCCCTGCCTAAGCTTGACGCCTTCAAATATAACCTCCACCTACTACTCTTTGCCGCCAGCTCCTGTGATTGTACGGCCCCACCTGCTCCACTGAAGTAGTGCTCTTACTTACCTTCCGTTTCATCTCCGCTACTGCACCTCTCCCTCCTAACCTTCTCCCCCCCCTTTTTTTGCACTTTCTTGTTCCTGACAATTGCCACTGGCTGCACCTGTACCATAATAATGTATTGTTTGTAACTGTTTGGAATTAACTGTAATCTGTATTGCAATCCACCATCTCAAATTGCATTGCTCTTTCCTGTTGTCCTGTTTCTGTTTTGTCTACTATTGTCCCTCATCTGATGTGGAACCTTTGTAAAAGAGCCTCTAACTCAAAGGTACTTGTAATACTAGATCCAAATAAACAAAAAAAATTACCTAAGTAATTAATAATATGGAAAAGAAAAAACGAGCTAACATAAAGTATAAGCTGAATTATGGTCAAATATGCTTGTCATGTTCTCCTGGAGGCTTGGCTTGCTCTTTAAACAGTCTTCTGACATGCCCAAATTTCTACTTACCATAAAATAAAAAAATGAAAAAAAAACAAAACGATTTATATTCCCTTAACAATTAATTTTTACAGTACTGTAGAGTAAAATAATACTCCACTGCCTACAGAAAAATTTACGTAACTATTTAGTAAATAGTATATATTTTCTTACTGGTTACAGGAACTAAATGTGGAAAACCACCCGTTATAAACAACGGTGATTTTTTTTCCAATAAAAGACTAATATGAGCTCAATGAGGATGTCCTATACTACTGTAATGTGCCCTATGCATTGTATGGACAACGCTTTTCAAAATGTACTCAAGATGGATGGAGACAACCACCTTCTTGTGCAGGTAACTGAAATCCAGAACCTTTCTGCCTTGTTTGGCTATTAAAGTATGTTTCCATTTTACTTATGAATATATACTGTAGATTCAGATATTTGGTTAAACAGCGGTGGACTTGGGCAGCAGTACTGTACAGCAAAAATTGTTTTGGAGTTGAGTTGAAAAGATCCAAACCCCCCGACACACGCACACACACTTTCATTTCTTTGGTAGATTGCTCCACAGGGTTATAAATGTCTGCAAAGAGAACTGTGTCCTCACATCACTACTACTTCCATACCCTCTTTCATTTCATATTTATATTCATGCAAATTATATGAACTTACAAATTATATGAATTAGGATTATCTAGATTGAGCTATTGCTAATTTACAATGAGGTCCTAGGAATTGTAAAGATAGTCAAACACAATACAAAAAAAAAGACATAGTGCAATAAATAAATACGTACACACATTCAGTATATTATAAATACAAATTGAATAAAATCTCTCAATCAGGGTTTTTAGGCATATAATAGTATAATAGGGGCATAAAAATATCCAACAGTTTCAAGTAGAAGGGTGGTGGGGTTGCTATGTATATATACTCCTCTCTCCAATACTCTGCAATATATGCTACCTCCAGCCCTGTGACCCATGATGCCCTAGCTATTCAAGTAACCTTGCCAAGTTCTATCCCTATTTTTGTAACCAGAGTCTACTACTGCTGCCCTAACATCCAGCCAGCTATCGCTCACGAACTACTCACTTCCATCTCTGCCCTTTCTCAACCAGGTGAACTATATATCCTAGGGGATTTCAACCTAAACTGGCTGTCACCTAAGTCAGACAAAACAAAAAATGACATGGGAGCCTTAAACCTTACCCAGTTGATTACAGAGCCAAACCACAAGACATTAAACCATCCCTTGATTGACTGGGCACTTACCTCCCACCCACAGAGTAATAAAATCTGGCATCCCCCCTGATGTTCTAAGTGACCATAATCCAATCTTCCTAGTCTGCAAAATTCATAGGCCAAAATCCGCCCCCCCCAAAATCCTTGAAACTACATGCCTTCTCCTCACTGAACCTCGAACCAATACTACACCACTTATCTATCACAAACTGGTCTCCCCTAACCTCTTTCTCCTCAGTAGAAAAAGATCTCTCCTATTCCAAAGACATATTCCTAAATACATGGGATACTTTTTCCACTCTAGAAACAACCAGGGTCAGGGAACACCACCTGCTTTGGATAACTCCTGAACTCCTGGCCTGCCACAGAGTCAAAGACTGTAAATGGAAGCACCATAAGATTACCCAACCCCCTAGGGACTTTGCCACATACTGTAAGCTCAGAAATGCCTGCATAAAAGCCACACAATTAGCAAAATATGAATACTTCAGATATGCCTGCTTCACAAATGTAAATACCCCATCAAAATTCTGGAAGGTGGTCAATGCCCTTTTCACACCACAATCCCACCCTCCACCACCGGTCCTCAAAATAAACAACTCTCAGGTGACTGGCCCATGCATTGTTGCCACAGAATTCAACTCCTACTACACCACTTATGCTACTAAACTACTAAAGTCATAACCTTCCACCTCCCCACACTCCACCCCCTACACCTCTACATCCCCTTCCCTACCTTCTCCTTCTCAACCATCTCACTTGTTGATACTTTAAAAGCCCTCCTCACTATCAACCCTGCCAAGAGCTCCTTCTCTTATGACATCGACCCCAAACTCCTCTCACTGTCAGCCCATGCCATTGCTCATCCTCTCTTTCTCTCATTCTCAACCTCTCCTTCGTTACTAGCTCAGTCCCTGCATCAGGAAAACACACAGTGGTTCTATCCATACCCAAAGGTGGAGACTCCACTTCCCCTCACAACTATCGCCCCATCGCCCTACTTTCAACTCTTGCTAAACTCCACGAACATCTGGTACTCTCCCAACTTACCTCCTACCTCTCTGAGTCCTCCTTTTTCACTCTTTTCCAATCTGGCTTCAGGAAACACCACTCCACCACCACCTCCCTGCTCTGGCTAACTGACTCCATCCTAACTGGTATAGACAATGGCCTAATCACCTCAGCCATTATTGTCAACCTTGCAAAAGCATTTGACACAGTCTCCCTCTCCCTGCTCCTGGATTCTCTCTCAGCAGCAGGCCTCTCATCATCTGCCACAAAATGTTTCAGGGCTTTCCTCACTGGTAGAACTCAGTCAGTTCAGATCTCGGGCATCATCTCGGCCCCGATCAACACAGGTGTCCCAGAGGGCTCTGTGCTTGGTCCCCTTCTATTCTCAATCTTCCTAAATGACCTGCCCTCTGTTGGTTTCCCAGCCTCCTCAATCCACATGTACTCAGATGATACTACGTTATTTGCATCTGGCTGAAGCCCTGCTGAGGTTACAACCAGTTTACAGCATGATTTCAACAGAGTTCAGCTCTAGTTTGCTAACCACCACCTCTTCCTCAACACCAGGAAGACTGTCTCCATGACCCTTGGCACTAGGCAGCGACTCTCTAGGCTTCACAACCATCCCACCTTCCACACCCTGGATGGGACAATTCTTGAGGACACATCCTCCTTCAGATACCTTGGGGTGTGGCTGGACCAACACCTCATCTTCTCTGGGCATAGTGATGATGCCATCCTGAAAAAAACTGCTCCTCAAGCTTGGTGCCCTATTCAAAAACTGTAGCTGCATCCCTCTTACAGCTAGGTGTGAAATTGTCCGAAAGATGATTCTTCCCATCATTGACTACTGCAATGTAGTTTACAGTGCTGCTCCCAAAACATCCCTGACCAGATTGGACACAGTCTTTCACTCATTCTGTTGCTTTGCACTTGATGCCCACTCTCGCATACACCACTACAGTCTCTACCATGCACTATCCCTTCCCTATCTCCCAAACAGACGCTTATCCCATTGCACTAAACTCACTTCTAAACACTGGTTAGGGTCTCTCCCAAACTGCCTCTCTCCTTCTTTTATCACACCGCTCTCTCCTACTCACTCCCTTAGATCAAATGACACTCAAACCCTGGGAACCCCTAGATGCTGTACACAAATTGGCCAATCTAGCTTCTCCAACCATTTTCCCAAAATCTGGAACTCCCTCCCTCCTCAAATCTGCCATTCCTCCTCCTTCCACTCCCTGTTCTCTGCCTTACACAATTATCTCTTTTCAAACTGCACCTGCCATGATCATTCCCCTAATGCATGGCCATCTATCCTTCCAGAATCCCTCCCCCTACCTATAAATCATTCCTCCACTCTCTTTTAACCTCCGATCTTCCCCTCCCTTGCACCCCCCTCCAGAACCAGGATCTCACCTCCACACTAGTCACTCACCCCTTGCCTGAACTTGCCTGCCAAATTGACTCACCCTACTCACTCTTATAGCTACCTCTCCCCACCCTTTGCAGTTACCCTCAGGCCCCCTGCAGGGTTCATATACATCCTGACGGGGTCCCTACAGGCTCTGATCCCCCTCTTCTTCTTCCCCTGTGTACCTCCTTTCCAGCCTTCCTACTCCCCCTTCTCTCCTCCACCTGCACAACTCCCAAACATCCTAGAGGTCCTAGTGGCTGCCCACCCCCCTCCTGTCCACATCCCTCTCTCCCTCTCCTCACCATCTCTGGCACTTTATGAATCTCCTAAGTGATGCACTTACAAATATACTTCCTTTACTCCCTAGTACCCCATCCAGTATTTATTTTCCCAATTTCTCCCTTAGTTACCCATACTCCAGCCTTTATTTTGTATTAGGTCCCTTCCCGTGTCTCTCCCATGTTCTAATCCCTGTTTCTTATTCACAAGTGTTGCTGCCAAAAGTTTAGTTTCAATGTATGTATCTTTTTGAATGTTGACTTAAATGTATTATCATTTGTTACTCCATTGTACCCCTTCCCCTCAGGTCGCACTGGGACATGAGCAACTTGTTGTTCAGTGTTCTTTCCTGGTGAAACATTTCAATAAATAAACAGATCAGCATAATCTAGAACTGATAACAGACTTCCTAAACCAGGACTTAATCCCTGTCTGCAAATTTCTACCTTTATTACTCTTAATATTTAACAGTAATTTATTCCACTCAAGAAAGCCCCTTTAAAAACTGATTGCCAACCAGTTTCTAGTTTACATTTTGGAATTTACAAATCTGGGGCATTTGCTGATCTTAATGAATTCAATTTATCTTATTTTGTCACCCCTGCAACTATATATGGGGGTATTTCACCCAACCAGCACTTCTACATAAATGTGAGAAGGTATTCCTGTCTATATTCTGAGAGTCTCAACCATTCCAATTGATTAAACGAAAAACACTTATGGGTAGTACAGGGGACATTCAAAATAAATCTAGCCAGTCTACCATGACACACCTCCAGTCTCTCCCAATCACTTTTTTTGACCACTAGCATAGGATAAAATCTCCATAAAACAACATGAGCATTATTATTGAATTAACAACCCTCCCTCCTACCTCAGGGCCCATACACCCTGTACAGGGCTCCAAGTTTTATCCTCGTATTTTTAATTAAATTATTTATGCAAACTCCCCACTTTAGGGACTCATTAAGCCATAAACCTAAATATTTATGGGACTGAACCTGTTGGATCGGGGATCCCTCCAGGGTACCCACCCTCAGGATCAAATTATCCTGAACAGTCTGTGATCAGTGAAACAATAACAACTGTTTTTTAGAATTTAAGAGTAAACAACTGTCTTTAAGAAAGACCTGCAACTCATTAAAAACCTTTTGTAACTTACCTTGAATTTTATTTACTGTAAGATCTGAAGTGTAAATAATAGTATCATTAGCATATAAATGAAGAAGAACAGATGGATCTGTAAACTTTAACCCATTAACATAAATGTTGAACAATAAGGGACCCAAGACGGAACCCTGGGGAACCCCTGATCCAACAGGGACAAAACACGATGTCCAACCCCCAAAGACACCATTTGAGTTCTATCAGTTAAATATGAGGTGAGCGAATGAAGACTAGGTCCCACCATCCCCAGACAGGCTGCCCTGGATAGGAGATTCTTAAAGTGAACATGACCCTATTTCTTGTTAAATTTTTAACATATTTGGAAATTTGGGACTGTGCAGTATGTAGTCTGTTTAAACCTCCCAGTTTACTGTCTTGTGTGACATTTTAAAAGAACCCCTTTTTTACTTATTTTAATGCTGCTTTTTCCATGCCCAATATAATTTTTTAAAATTACTTATGAGTTTTGGAACACATACAGAAGAGCTGAGTGGGAGCCAGGTAGAGATAAACTTTGCTGCATGTGTCTGTTCAACTGATATCACTAGGCTGAGGAACTGATAAGTAATTAAAAAATCAATATCGGGCAGGCAAAAACGCAGTATTAATAAGGGACCCTAAAAAAGGAAAAATCAAAACTGTTTAAATGAAAACACATACAACAGTATAATGGGGATATTAAACAAACTTTACACTGCCTGAAGGTCGAATTGCTGTATATAGAACAGTGTAAAACCTGTGCTAATATTCCCATTCAACATACAGTTTGCCCTCCATTTCTATGACCCTAGATAAGCTGATAACGTTTCCTGAGTCCCCCCATCCAGTCTGTGTAATATTTTAAATCCTATCTCCTCTTATTAGTGCCAGCCCTGAATACTAATTCCCAAGATATCATAACACTTAAAAACACAGAAAATGATGGCAGACATGAGTCTAGTGTCCCATCCAGGACAAATAATGGGGTACAGAGTATTTTTTTTTCTTACTATGCAGTCATATTTATGCAGAAAAATATTATCAGAAAAATATCAGTAAGCTTAAGAATACAAAACAACACACAAAAAAGACTATCCTTCCTCAAATGGGCAGAGCTGGTCCTGTGGTCAGCCCCTTCCTACTCAGTAATTTCTCTTCTCCCCCACTTGTGTCCTCTCATAAACAGATTATCAAGCAAAAAAGAACTGTTAGCTCTTGGATTGGCACTGAGCCTGGAGCCACTATTATATTTAAAAGCAATCCCCACTGCCTAGTCCAACCACAGCAATCCTGAAAAAGGAATTTATATACTGTAGGGGCCTCCATGACCTCCACTCCCTGACTTGGGGGACAATGGTAGTCTATCAAGACTAGCACAGTCCCCACCAGTAAACTGTAGGTTGCCATTCGTTTGCTAATACATTCAGTCATCTGGCAGTATTATCATGTGATGATCACTAGGAGGGTGCAGAGCAGCCTGCAACATTGATGGCGCCCACCAGGGAGACTGTTTGGTCCACATGCTTAGCACCATCAATGACGCAACTCACCCTACCTTACCATCCCAGTTCTGCATACCACACTCTAATAAAGTCAGGTGAGTGACTCTTTTAGTGAAAGTATAGTGAGCTGCAGGTTGGGGTGGACGTATGATGATGTTAGCCTGATAAACTACCATCCCCCCCAATCATAGATCAGGAAGTGCAGATGAGAAGACAAAATTATATATGGATCTCCTGAGGACAAGATTATATATACATACATGAATGTCCTTTTCAGGATTGAGGGTGGGCCAAAGAAGGGAATTGCTTTAAAAGAGTATCATTTCCTGGCACAGTGCCAGGAGATGACAGGGTTTTGGGGGAAGGGGAGTCACTGTATGGGAGGTTCATGCAGTAGAGGTGGAGGGTGTAAAATGACTTGGGAAAGGGTGTGCCCCTTGAATTCACACTAGCCACCTGCAGAGGACAGAGTTTCAAACCAAATGTACTGTAGCTTTTTAAAATTTGGTTGAACACAGAGCACCGAATCACAAAAAACTAAATATCTGGGATGTGCAACATGAATGCTCACCAATTATTAAAAACAAATGATCCTCACTCACCCCAATATCTTACAGTTCTCTTTTTCATAGGGAAACATAGCCTAACTAAACATCCCAATATAGTAACCCATCTACTCCATCTATGATTTTAGTTGCTCAATCTTACAACCCCTTAATTGTCGCAATACCCTGTTATATACAGTGACCACTGCACAAAGTACTCCAAGTTGGTTATTTCAGTGTCCTATAAAATGGTAGACTCCTATCACTTGTACAGCATATTATACCCATTTAAATGCAGAACAGTGCCCAGTTAAGAGTATCTACTGTACTGACTTCAAATGTGCCTACCACATTTGTACACAGTATGGAGTTGTGTTGTCTCCTATGCTATGAACTATTGTTGTTTTTTTACAAGGTCCCATGTGGAAAATGGTACTCTAGTATACATGTAGTTTTTGTCTACATACTTATGATACTCAAGGCCCTTGTGGGTAAATGTATTACTTCTGTAACCTTCCCACACCCTCCACCACCACCCAGGTCACAGTTGGAAACGAGTCTCCTGGGCTCTGTTTAACTGATAAAATATTTTGAAAGATATAAATAAACTAAAACTGCTCAGCTTTGCTTTACAAACCTCTTGCCCAAACTTCACACAGGGAAACTCTTATACCGTAAGAGGTATGTCATGGAGGCCAAATTAATTTATATTATGACATCATGTGTCGACTTGTGTAACCCCCATACAAACTGGGGTTCCTTAAATGTCTTCCTAGGCTTGCCTAATGCCAACTGACAGGCTGATGTTCTGTGTCTAAACAGTTACAGCCACCTCACCAGACCCCCATGTTCCTGTGCCTTATTCTACCTATAACTGCTTATGTAAACTATATGCATGCCATATGTTACATGCACTGATGATTAGCTACCAAGTTGTATAGGAACGTATCTTAAGCTTTATTTGTACATACTTGCATAGAAAATTTTATATCTCCTTTATGTCATCACTGAGATTAATTTGTACCTGTGATTGTTTACCTGTCTTTGTACCATGACGAGGAGCCTTTGTACTCAAAGGTTTGCAATTCCGATACCATTAAATAAATAAAAGTTGGAGTATGCCGGCATGAGAGAGCCCCATTAGCCTCTATGCCTGTCTCTTTAAGAGCTATCTATTTCATAGGATATAATTAATCTGGGTGGGGGCCGAGTGATTTCAGGCTTGAGTCCCACCTGGGCTGTTATATTACTGCTTCATTCTGCCATCACTAAGTGCCCAGAGGAAGCCCTTATAGGATCTGTGATTGTTTGTGGACAATCTGCATTAGTAGTAATAATATAGAAGTTTGTATAACCATCCTTCCTTTGCAGCATGGACTGTTTTGCTTAAAGCCACCAGTTTTGGTTCTAGACAGCCAGTTTGGACCAGTCGGTACCTTGGGGGAACGTAAAATGGAAACTGTCCCCAGGGGCCTCGTGGGAGTGAATTTCTGTAGAAAGTGTTGTTTTTACTGTTGGCGCCTAAATGGAGCTAGAGGAGGAGCCCTTTCTGTGACAGACAGATGGATCAACCAACTGAACCTTTTGGATCACTGGGAAATCCCAGAGCTGCCTGCAGCAGTGTCATTCGAGAGTTGGAGTGGAGAGAGAGCAAGAATAGCTCAAGCAATTCGATCAGCTGCTTCTGCATGGTTGCTCAGGGAATCGGCAGGAAGGCTATGTCTGACCTGCCTGATACCATCTTCCAGTGTGAAGAAGCCTCTAGTTTGAATCTGACTATATCCAAAGCTGTGAACTGAGACCTGAATCCTGAATTGAGAGAAAGTGAATTTCATCTGGTGTGGACTGAAGACATGCTCCTGGAGTGATCAGCCTGTCAGGAATCTGGAGAGAACCGCAGAGTGTACGGTTTGCACAGAAATCCTGTTTGATTGCAACTGGACTGTCATCCAAAGTGTGGTATCTGGCTGTTTTGACTATAAGTGTGCTGAATGTGTAGTGTGGGTCATGATTTGGTTCCCTGCACCTTTGAATGTGTCACGCTAGCTGGAAGCTGCTCTAGCTCTTAAACAGACTGCAATCTGAGCTCTCCTCCTGGTCTGGACCTCACCACCTCAGCCTAAGTTGCCGCTTATGCTGCAGAGACTTTTCCGACAAAAGATCCACTCAGATTCGGCTCCCTGCTGAACACCACCAAACAGGATCAACCACCATGGTGGGTTGTGTGGGCCCTGCTTCTCCTGGCAAACCAGCATACTATTCTGAGGTCTTCATCTCATCAATCCTGCCTCCTGGTCTGGGTAGCATGAGTAACCAACAGGGTAGCTCCCTGCAACAAAGCTGAAATCATTGTGTCATTTGATTTTATTGTTTGGGTTGCTCACAATAGACTGAGCCATCGGGCTCCAGATTGCAAATTTGGGTTGAAGTGCATGTTGCTTGTTTTCTTTCCTAAGGCCCCAACAACAGCTGCAATGCTGGCCTACCCTGGGCAATGCTTCAGGCTAGCCTGAATGACAACTGGGTACCCAGCGCATGTGTGACTGTGCCAGAGGGTCTCTTAGTGCATGCATGCTTAACCTGACTAAATCAGATCTGAAATCAAATGCTAGATTGCTACGCCACCCTTGTTCATGTCTCCTGAATAAATCAGATTCTATTCTTTCTGCATTCAACTTGGCTAGTGTGTACCTTTGTGGGGGGGTACTGTATTGCCATTGAACTGTGATATTGCAGGCCTTGTTTTACAGGGGGTCTCCAGAAGCATTGCAGCTGATCCAACCCTAGTGATAAGTGTACCAAGAATGGGTTAAATATTATACTCCTATGTCATTTGTGATTGTTTATCTTCAGACCTGTGTAAGCCACTAGAGGGGTTGGAGGGTGGAATTTGTGTCCTGGAGGGCTATACCCATAGCAGCTACACTACCCTTAAACCAATTCCCCAGGTAGAGGAACCTGCTCACCGAGCTCAGGCCTTTCAACATGCTCCTAGTCATGCAGGCAGGGGTAGTATCCCTTGGGATAGCGCCACCCAAGGATTACACATGCATTAGAAGTAGATGAACTCTGAGGGACAGGGATTCTTTTTTCCAGCATCTGTACTTAATAGTAATGAGTCATGTCTGAAAAAGGATACATACCTGGATATTAAAAAAAGAAACACACGATAACAAAGAGAAGATAAATACAGATAATGTGTGAGATATAAGCACAACTGTTTACCTTTATCAAAGTATTTCTGGAGATGTCATAGTCTCTTTAAGCCCTGTATGTTGGCCCTTCATTTACCAAAGTTCTTCTGATTCCTCTGTAACTAATAAAGCTCCAGGATCCTAAGAGAAGGATGTGACCAGTTATGCCATTATTCCCGCAAACCTTCTCTGCCAAATCTCACATTACATCAGGCGGTTTCCTTCAGAAAATGGCCAACTGATAAATTTAAAGGGGATGCCCCCTTCTCAGCAAAGATCAGGGCCTTATGCTTGACAGAGTTTCTCCTGTTCTACACTCAACAGAAAATACAGTAGATTCACAATAGGATCTCTGGTATGCAATGAGATGAAGCTCTTCTTTTGCTGCTTCCCCAACCCAAATATGGACCCAGATTGCCTGGCAACACCCAGAACCATATCAAATACTGAGTATACACTATGTGGGTTGGCAGCAAATGCCCTCTCTTCTTAAGATGAACATTTATACCAAAGATAATAGAGAAATAGAGAAATGTTTGGCAGAAAAAAATGATAGGCCTATCTAATCTGCCCTTTTTCACTGCCTGTTACTACAGCATGGACCCAACTTGACTGCAGGCATCCCATGCCCTCCCTTTCCTCTATTTATTATATCAATGTGCCTGTCTCATGCATGCTTGATGCTCCCCCATTGTCTTTGCCTAAACCAGCTCTTATGGCAGGCTGTTCCTTGCATCAACCACCATTTCTGTAAAGACATATTTCCTCACATCCCTCTTAATCACCCCAAAGCTTCATGCATGCTTCCATATTCTGATGCTCCTCTTCCTCCTCTGAAAGCAGCTCCACTCCTGCACCTTGTTAATCCCTGTGAGGTATGGTGTCAATTATGTCCCCTCTTGCTCTCCTCTCCTCCAGGGAGTACATGTTGTGTTCCTGCAGCGTCTCCTCATATGGTTTCTTATGCCAGCCCTGCACCATTTTGGTAACTCTCCTCTGGACCATTTCCACGCTGTCAACATCCTTGTGGAGGTGCATTCACCAGAGCTGAACACAGTACTTTAGACAGGGTCTCACTTCCCTTCTCCTTCTAGAAATCCACCTCAATATGCACCCCAGTTTCCCACTGCCCTGCCACCTTGAGCTCATCAGATATGATTATGCCAAGATTCCTCTTTTGCTTCATTGTTGTAAGCATCCGCGACAGATAACTCTTATACACAGCCCCAGGGTTTCTCCACCTTAGCTGCATGACTTTGCATTATTTGGCAATTGGCATTGAAACCCAACTGCCACATCTGAAACTACTCCTCTAGTTTACCAGATCCCTTTTACATTCTTTTTACCACTTCCTGGGTGTCCACCCTGTTCCAGTTTTTTGTGTTGTCCACAAACACACCTTCTCCAGCAGTTCCTCAGGCATGTTACTTATTAAGACATTGAAAAGGACAGGACCCAGTACCAATATCTTTGGCACTCCACTGGTCACTCCCCCATCCCCGAGAGACTTCCATTTACTTCCACTCTGTCTCTTCTCCTTCAACTAGTTTGATATCCAGTTTACCACCTTCTCCTCAACCACCAGGTTGCCAGGTTTCTTTATTTGCCTCCTGTATCGTACAGTGTCAAAGGCCTTGCTGAAGTCCAGATAGGCTACATCCATGCCTTCCTCCCTCTGATCCTCCTCTCCAGTCCCCTATCAAAGAAATTTATGAGATATGTTTGATATGACTTCTCAGAAGGAACTAGAAGGGGAACAGGATCAGATCGACAGTACAGTAGCTTCTTATTGTTTTTACATTGTTTCTCGTGGATTCTACTTGGTAGAAGGTTATTTCTTTTCTTTCTTACTGCTAAGGGGCTAGCAGGGTATTGTTTGGGACTGTTGGAATTTTGAAACCTGTTTTGGTAGCTATAAGTGGGCTCATTTGTTTGATTCACTGTGTGGCAGGCTGCATTTGTAGAGGCCTATTTCTTCTGTTTTAAAACATAATTGGTGTGATTTAACTGGGTCTGTTTCTTTGAATTGGAGACCTATATCTTCAAATTCTAAGCATATTTTGATGTGTTGTTGGTGAAGCTGTTTGAATTGGAGTCCTGTTTCTTTGGGTAGCAAACCTATTTTGGGGCTTTGAATAGAATTGTGATTCATTGTTGCTGGCTTCACTAGCTGCAAAGTTTTAGTGCAGAGTGGGGGAAGGGTGCTAATGGTCTGTCCAGGTCTCACTCAGTTAGGGAGGCAGAGCTGAATCAGGTGTGGAGTCAGTGCTTTGGCTTCTCAGAAGGAACTAGCAGGGGGACAGGATCAGATCGACAGTACAGTAGCTTCTTGTTGTTTTTACATTGTTTCTTGTGGATTCTACTTAGTAGAAGGTTATTTCTTTTCTTTCTTACTACTAAGGGGCTAGCTGAGTATTGTTTGGGTCTGTTGGAATTTTGAAACCTGTTTTGGTAGCTATAAGTGGGCTCATTTGTTTGATTCACTGTGTGGCAAGCTGCATTTGTAGAGGCCTATTTATTCTGTTTTAAAACATAATTGGTGTGATTTAACTGGGTCTGTTTCTTTGAATTGGAGACCTATATCTTCTAATTCCAAGCCTATTTTGATGTGTTGTTGGTGAAGCTGTTTGAATTGAAGTCCTGTTTCTTTGGGTAGCAAACCTATTTGGGGGGCTTTGAGTAGAATTGTGATTCATTGTTGCTGGCTTCACTAGCTGCAAAGTTTTAGTTCAGAGTGGGGAAGGGTGCTAATGGTCTGACCAGAGGCCTCAGCTACCTGATTATTTCTGGGAGACTTGGCTGGTCTCACCCCCAAACCCTCACCCCACCCACCCTTGGTCCATGATTTCCTTATACCAGGGTTCTGATATCATTTCTCAAACGGGCAAAGGATATGCACCTGTCATAGCAGAAGCAGACATCCAGGAAAGGAACAGCAGCAAGTGAAGAGGTGACTGCTATCTCAGTGGAAGGGAAGTAAATGCAAATCTAGGAGCTTCATTATTACTTCTTGCATTGATATTGCATTGGGGAAAGGAGGAGTAGAAGTTTGAAGAAGGTTGTGCAATGGCTACTTAAAGTCTCTTTTGAGTGTGAATAGGAAGGATAGGAATATAAAAAGCAGTTGCTCAATATATCTAAACGTAGTCAACAAAGGAGGTAAGGGAATAAAGAAAATGTTTTGCACTGATAGAGGAGGGAGAGGGAGACTTGGGGAGTGTTCGGCATCCTGCATCTGGAAGGGTGGGGGTCACTGGTGGCAACGACAGCAATAGGTAGGGTGGTAGGCTGCAACAACTGCGGTGAACCAGTCTTTCTAAAAATTGCCTGGAGTGTGGGAGAATGTTTAGTGTGCAACCACTTAGAAAAACTTAGAAAGGAGATTGAGGGTCTGCAGGAGGAACTAAAACAGGCAAGGCAGATTGGGGGTGGGTTTAGCCCAATACTGGAGGGAAGAAGAAGGGGAGATTAGGGAGGGTGATTTAAGCCAACAGTGGTGAGGAGAGGGTCAGAAGAAGGAAGCAGAGACAAAGGGCCTAGGCCAGGAAGAACGATTGCCGGGAAACCAGGTCAGAGAACAAAAGACAAATGGAAGGAGGAGATAGGGACTTGTGAGGGGAGGTGAAGAAGTGGCAAAAGTCATGGAGTGGAAAGGAGAGAATAGGTTACTATGAAGAGAGAGGGAGTGGGCATTTGTAAAGGGTCTTCAGAAAATAGTTTTGCACTGCTAGAGAAGAAGAAGGCGGAGGAGGGAAATGATGAAATTAGAGGAGTAATTGATAAATGCCTGGACCAAACTGGAGCGGGGGGAAGTTCTGCTGGGAGAATTGCAACAGGAGTAAAAGGGGGAAATAATGTGCAGGAGGAAGAAGAGGAGCTGGAAATGAGAGAGGGAGATGAATGGAAGCAAGCAGGGAGTAAGGGGGTAGAATCTTAGTGCTGAGGGAACTCAATACTAAGAAGAGTCAGGTGGGGTAGCAAGGGGGGAGAGGCATAGTCGCATTTGGGTGGAGGCCATGCCAGGAATGACAGCAGAAAGGGTGGGACAGTCTGTTCTGAAATATGCTAGAAGGGGTAGGGACAAGCCTCATTTAATTATACATCTTGGGACAAACGACCTGGCTGACAAGACAGTAGATATAGTCCGGAGGAGGTTTGAGGAACTAGCACAATTATGTGAGGGTGCAGAAAGATCAGTACCTTTTTCAGAGATACTTCCTGTGCCAAAGGCAAGTACAACAAGAAAGCTGAGAATAGAGGAATTTAACGGATGGCTAAGAACCTGGTGTTGTGCTAAAGGGTATGGGCTGTTGGGGGGTTGGGAGGGACCTGGGAAGACAGTAGTCTCTATGCCAAGGACAGATCACACTTCAGTGAGGAGGGAAAGAAAGTGTTGAAACAGAGGATGGAGGAGTACATAGAGGAAGTTGGGAATTTAAACTAGGAGTAGGGGGTGGCAGTTGGGGAAGAGATATGCAGAGACCACAGGTTGGGAAAGCATATGAACTTACCCCCCATAACAGTGACAAAGGACAAATGGCAAGTACTATTGGTGATGCTAGGAAAGGAGGGCAGGATGAGAGGGAGGGAAAGGGTGGAAGGTGGTTACTCTTAATGCTAGGAGCCTTGGGAGGAAAACTGCAGAGTTACAGGTTCTCATGGCAGAGGGAGAGGTGGACATTGCAGCCATCACAGAAACATGGGCTACCCAATACAATGACTGGGACCTGTCTGTACCAGGGTGCAGGTTATTTCGTAGGGACAGGGTGATTGGGAAAGGGGGGTGGCACTATATGTGAAGGAAGGATTGAAGTGTGTAAGGGAGGAAGGTGAGGAGGGCACTATAGAGTCACTTTGGATGCAAATCCAGGATTCCAAGAATAGGATTCTTAGAATGGGAGTGGTGCACAGGCCACCATCTCAGATGGAGGAATTGGACAGGGAACTAGCGGGACAGATCAGGAGGACCTGCCACAAGGGTAGTGTGGTGATTGTGGGGTTCTTCAACATGCCAGGAGTGGACTGGAGCACCCCAACAACCAGGAACAGAAGGGAGCAGGTACTGCTGGATGCCTTCCAGGACAGCTTCCTGCTGCAAATGGTCAGTGAACCAACCAGGTTAGGGAATACCCTTGACCTTGTGCTGGCAAATGGGGACTTTGTGAGAGAACTTACAGTGGAGTTACCGCTGTCAGGGAGTGACCACCACTCAGTGTAGCTCACATTGGATATGGGCAAGGAAGGAGTGGAATATGGCACAAGAGTGCTGGACTTCAGAAGGGCCGACTTTGGGAGGATGAGAGAAGTGGTAAAAGGGTACCTGGCCAGAATTCAATCTAGTATGGATGTTAACCTGAGGTGGGAGCTCATAAAGCTGGGGATAGTGGAGGCAACCAAAACCTGCTGCAAAGCCCAGAGCAAGAAGGCTAGGGCTAAGAAATTGAACTGATTGAGCAAGGAGGTAATGGAAAAGGTAAGGAGGTAAAGAGCTGCCTTTAGGAAGTACAAGAAAACAGGGAGGGGGGAGGACAGGGAGGAGTACTTGACAGAATCGAAGGAGGTTACAAGGGCAGTAAGAGGAGCCAAAGCATCTACAGAACTCAGGCTGGCACAAGGCATTAAGAAGGGGGAGGAGGACTTCTTTAAGTACATCAGGGAGAAAAGGAGCTGTAAGGACCACACAGTAAGGATTAGGAAGGAGGGGAGTTGGGTGGAAGCAGGGAGGCGATAAGGCAGAAGCACTAAATGAGTACTTCTGCTCAGTATTTTACTAAAGAGAAGAGGGGGGTGATACCCAAGGTGGAGAAATGGCAGAAGTGGGGAAGTGGTGACAGATGGGAAATCATGGAGAGGCAGAGTTGAGAGGGTTTGAAGGCACTGAGGGTGGACAAGGCACCAGGCCCAGATGGCATCCACCCCAGGGTACTGAAGAAGCTGGCAGAGGACCTTGCAGGACCTTTGGCAGACCTATTTAATGCCTCACTACATTCGGGGTGTGTACCTCAGGACTGGAGGATGGCTCATGTGGTGCCCCTCCACAAGAGTGGCCCCAAGGATGAACCAGGAAACTACAGACCAGTGAGCTTCACATCCATCGTGGGTAAGCTAATGGAGACTATCCTGAAGGAGAGGCTGGTGGCCCTCCTAGAGGCCAAAGGACTACAGGACAGCAGACAGCATGGCTTCATACGTGGCAGATCCTGCCAAACCAACCTGGTGGAGTTCTATGACTGGGTAACTAGGCAACTGGACAGGGGCCATGCAGTGGATGTCCTGTACCTGGACTTTAGTAAGGCATTCGACTCGGTGCCACATGGAAGGCTGGGAAGGAAGTTAGTAGGCACAGGGGCAGGTGCAAAGCTGGTGAGATGGGTAGGAAACTGGCTTCGGGGAAGGCAACAGAGGGTGGTGGTGGGTGGGGAGCTCTCACACCCAAGGGCAGTGATGAGCGGTGTTCCACAGGGCTTGGTGTTGTGACCAGTGTTGTTTGGGATATTCATTGCAGACATATCATGGGACATCAAGAGCAAGATCAGTCTGTTTGCTGATGATACCAAGGTAGGTGCAGTAGTGGATGACCTAGGGGGATGGCAGGGGTTGCAGGATGATCTGGTGAAGCTTGAAACCTGGTCAGACACCTGGCAACTGGGGTTTAATGCCAAAAAGTGCAAGGTGCTGCATTTTGGGATGAAGAACCCAAGGAGGAGTTACCAGCTGGGGGGAGTGCAGCTAGCCCAGACATAGGAGGAGAAGGATCTGGGTGTGCTCATTACAGGGTCAATGAACAACTCGGCACAATGTAGGAAGGCAGCTTCAAAGGCCAACAAAATGCTGGGTTGTATTGCAAGGAGTATATCTTCGAGGAGGGAGGAAGTGATTCTGCCACTGTATAGGTCATTAGTTAGACCACACCTGGAGTACTGTGTGCAGTACTGGCGCCCGTATCTGAAGAGGGACATTAAGTTACTGGAGGGAGTGCAGCGCAGGGTGACAAAGATGATCAAGGGGCTAGGGGACTTATCATACGAGAGGAGGTTGAAGGAGTTGAACATGTACTCACTGAAGGAGAGGAGGGATGGGGTGACATGACTGAAACCTTTAAAACATGAAAAGGAATAAACAAGACTGGTACAGAGGGCTGTTCAAAGTAAGGGAGGGGAGGGCCACCGGGGGCCATGATATGAGACTGGAGGGAGGAAGGTTCAGGAGGAGATGAGGAGACACTTTTTACAGAGAGGTGGTGGCTGGGTGGAATGCGTTACCTGCAGAAGTGGTATGCAGTAGAACAGTGGACTGCTTCAAAGGGGATGGACTGGACATGGGGAGGGTTAATGAAGGGGAAGGGTGGAAGGGAAGGGCAGCTGCAGAATAAGGGGTGCTAACTGCACATTTGAGCAGACTTGATAGACCTCTAGGCCTTTATCTACTGGCAAATTTCATATGTTCGTATGTCCTCTTTGAAGCTGTGCTGCCAGTGATTCTGCTGTCCATCCACCTCCAGGTACTCCATCAGCCTCTCCTTCAGCAGTGTCTCCATTAATTTTCCTACCACTAATGAGAGACTGATGGGCCTGTAATTACTAGCCTCCTCCCTGCTGCCACTGTTATGCAGATAGACCACACAGGCCCTCCTCTTGTCCTCTGTAACTACCCTTGTCTGCAGTGAGGTGCTGATGAACAATGTTGCCAGAGGGGTGGCTTGCACTCTGCTCAGTTCTTTTACTACCAGTGGGTGAATCCAGTTTGTTGTTTTTCCTTTCCAGCTTCTACTTCCTTTGGAACTCTTTCCTCTGAGAATGGACCTGTGTCAACTCCCCCTCCCATCCCCGCTGCCTGCTGATACACGTTGGTGTGTCCCCTTCCCCCCCTACTGTGAATACAGAGCAAAAATATTCATTAAAATTTTAACTTTTTTCTTGATCTTCCTCTGCACAGATCCCCTCTAAGCTCTAATGATCTTCATTATCCCTCCCTTTGCTTTCTTCTTTTTGCTCACATGCCTGAATAAGGTCTTATTCTGCATTTTGACCTTCTTGGAGATCCATTCCTTTGTTTGTGCCTTAGCTGAACTCACCCTGCCTCCTTTTGTCTAGGTATACCCCTGTCCTCCTCTGTTTAGGTTTTCTTGTACATACTAAAAGTTCGTTTTTAATTCTTTATCACCATAGCTACCTCTTTCAAGAACCATAGTACTCACACCACCTTCTACCCTTGAGTACTTCCTTCAAACAGCTTTCTGTTGCCTTAGTTATTCCCACCTTGATCCTTTTCCATTGTGCCTCGACTCCCACAGCCATCCCCCTGTTCAAGGTATTTACTAAGGCAGTCACCCATTTTTTCTAAAATCTGCCTCCTGAAGTCCAGGACCCTCATTTAAGTGTGTTTTCTCTCTTGCCCAATCTGTGTGCCAAACACCATATGGTGATTGCTAGCACCCTGGGGGCTACCCACTATGAAGTCTACAATGCTGTCCCTGTTTGTAAGTACCAGGTACAACACTGCCCCATCTCAAATGTGTTCCATAACCAGCTGCCGGAGAAATGCACCATGAAGAGAGTCAGGGATGGCCCTGCCTCTTGATGTATCTGTGGCTAGAATGCTCCAGCCTTCATCCAGCAAATTAAAGCCCCCCATAATCAATAACTTCTTCTTTGCTTGCTATTCTTCCAGTGGTCTCCTCTAAAACCTTGTTTAACTGTTCTCCCTGTGTTGGTGGTCTCTACACCACTCCATGTGGATAAATACCCAAGAAGACCCTGTCACTAACCAACCCAAGGAACCTCCATGCTGGCTTGTAGCATCTTTAATGAAGCCCAGCGACCCTTCATCTCAGCTGCATCATACACAGTTGGGCTTTACTCCCTGTCGTTTACAGCCCTGGAACTACCTCATTTCCCCAAATATGGTCCCTAGTCACAGAGCACACTGATGACTCACTATTGCTATCTAGCCAGAAAGTGGCTCAGCTGCCCCTCAACCATCAACCACCTTCCTCATTTCCTGGTACCTGATCCTGGATTCAGAAGGCCCAGTCTCTTCCTACACCTCCCTCCCTATCTGCTACACTGGATGGCTCAGCAGGATCCCTAGTGTCTGTGTAACCAAGCAGCACTTTCTAGTGTCTCTGAAGGCACCATCAGTTTCCAGTCCAGTGATGCTGAACTGTCCTGTAATCCAAGGCCGGACCAGCCAGCGGACAGTTAAGGGGCCTGGAGTCCAAATAGGAAATGGTTAGGTGAGAGAGCACATGCCAGGTCACAGAAATGGGGGTTGGGGCTCTAGAGATTTAAGACATGAGATGCTTTCCCTAACAGAAAACTGGAGCCATGTGTGTGTGTGTGTGTGTGTGTGTGTTTCCACCAGCTGGCTGGGTCAGACAGCATAGGGGATATTGGTAGAGGAACTGAGCACTGCCACCAGTATTATAAAGAAGCTGTGTTTGGTAGGAAAGTGATTACTGGGTGCTATACAGCTTGGCAGGGTAGAAGAGAGCACTGAGGGACGTGATATGAAATGATGTAGCAACACTGTGACTGGTATGGCTGCATTGTTTCATTGGTGAAAAGTTTATGCCCATCAGCCAGCAAACTAGAATCAGCAAAAGCCTTGTCAGGACTGGGTGTGCACGTCTGCACCTCCAGCAGGCTCAGCTGAATTGGTGCTCACAGCACTCCCCTCGTCAGCCTCTGTACAGCTAGAACTGAACAAATAGGTTTGCTTTCACATGCATGCAAGCAAACATAAAAATGCATTAATAATGAAGTTGGGGAGGGAATCAAGCCACTTGTAATGCTCCACAGTCATCGTGAGTGAATTTGCAGGGCATGTCTGCAGTGCTGCACTTGGCACACTGGAAATGAACCACTACAACAACATGATGGCAATGTAAACACATATAGAAACATAAAAACTGGTGGCTTGGCCCTAGTCTGTCCATTCTCCCTACCTACTGTAATATTGCAGACCCTATTTGATCTCTGGCTTTATCCACCCTTTACTAGCTACTAAGGTTCTCTTATGCCTATCCCATGCATTCTTGAATTCCGTTACCATTTTTGGCCCCACCACCTTCACTGTGAGGCTGCTCCATGCATCCACACCCTTTCTGTGAAGAAGTACTTTCTCACGTTTCTGATGAATCTTCCCTCTCCAGCTTCATAGCATGACCCCTTGTTCTTGAATATCTTTTTCTTTGATAAATGCGTCCCTCTGGTACCCTATCTGTGCCTGTCAGATATCTGAACATCTCTATTATATCCCTCCTTTCCCTCCTGTCCTCCATGGTGTACATATTGAGGTCCTTTAGTCTTTTCTCATAATGTCTTTGGCACAGACCTTGCACCATTTAGTTGCCTTCTACTGGACCACCTCTACTCTGTCTATATCCTTCCGAGATGGTGCATCTAGAACTTGACATAGTGCTCTAGATGAGATCTCACCAATAATTTGTACAGCAGTATCACAACATCCTTCTTTTTGCTGGTGATACCCCTCCCAATGCACCCCAAAATCCTATACTCGAACTAAGGAAGCAATTACTTTAGTGCATTCATCATCTGTTAGAGTTTCATAGCAGAATTTCTAATGTATGATGCCACTGAAGTATTTTTTAAAAATTAATTACCTTATCATTTGTGGCATGAGAAAGTACTGTATCTGTGTACACCCACTGGCCTGGTGGCACTGAGGGCTGAGGCATTGGATGCCTTACCTCTCTCCATGCTAGTGACCCATGAAGGGGAATAAGCACAGGCTACCAGGGGTCAGCAGGGGAGGAGAAGGACTGAGCATACAATGGAATGCTCTCCTTCTCAAGGGGGGGTTACCAGCAGTCAGTGCTTGACTATCCCCTAGCGGTGACTGGGGGACAGCACACTGACACTTCAGAAATAGGGAAGAGGAGAAGAGGTAGATTCTTGGAGGGAGCACGTGCAGACATGTGTGTGCTCCCTCCGTGGGCATCATTGCACACCTCATCTCCTGGGGAGATAAACTGGAAAAGGAAAAGTGTATCATGGGCATGGTTGAATAAAAGCCAATCCCTGTAGGTGCCACCCCATGAACAAAGCAGTAACCCTGGCACTAGATCCGCAGTGGCGGGTTGAAGGATCTCGACTACCCCAACATGGGGGGGCAAACTGTGGAGGAAGCCAGAGGTAAGCTGCAAGTGGGAGACGGGCCTGGGGGACTAAGCTAGAAGAAATGCTGTCCAGGACTAGGTGTCAAAAAGAAAAATTAACGGTATCTGTGTATTCCCTTGACTTCATAGCCTTATTTTTATGATTCCACTCTAAGGAAATCAGGTGGCGACATTCTGTTTAAAATTATAAAGCAAAAATGTAACTCTTATGTTGGTTAATAGCAGTAAATTTAAACAAGTCAAGATATTTTCTATTTAGGAAAATGCAAAAATTAGGGCTGGACAAAAGTAACTTGCACATTTTTGGAAGGATTTATTTTTTCAAACATACCTAAATTTCTTCTAAATTGATTGATTTCATGGGAAAAAAACATTATGTAAAAAGATCAGAATTTTCTTGCAAAATAACAGATTTGTGTCCTTTGTTGATTTTACTCAAAACCATTTTGTTATGCAAAAATAGTGATTTTTGTGAGGCTTGTACATGACTTTCATACAGATTTATCAATGCACAAAATGAACAAAGCCTTCCACTATTTGTAATAATAAGAAAATGGGTTTTGCATGGTTTTTGTTCATAGAAAGCAGTCGTGCTCAGTTTTAAAAGTAGTGCATATTCCGCTGTGTAAAGACATCTGTGCATTTATTATCTTCTGATGTAGAGACTGCAAAAATGAAAAAGAATGGGTACAGCTGGGGGTTGGACTGGTATGTGTGCCATGTGATTTAAGGCATGAGATACGTTATATAGATATAATTCTAATTACATTCTGGGGACTAATAGCAAAACTCTGAAAAAGTGCAAAACACTAATAATTTTTTGTATTAAAACAGCCATGAAATTTTCCATGTTGATATTAAAGAAGTATATTGATATACTTTGTCATTATGGAAAAACATAACAATAACATTTATTTTATTAAAAAAACGCCTCTGTTATGATGTAAATATATATAAATATATCACTATAGTTGAAGAAAACTACCTTTTTCTCTATTGATAACATCATTACTACTGTTACATGATGACTATATATTATCAACAGCATTTCTTAACAGATGGACTCTAAGCTTTCATTTGAAAGACCTATTAAGTTTCTAGCCCTGGCAGTTCCAGAGTTAGACCTTTTAAAATACATTTCAGTTAAGTAGAGATATCACTACAGCAACCATATATGGAAATAAGAAAAATAATCTAAAATGTTTTATATCGATGTAAGTCCTGTAATTTGTATCAACGTATGTAGAGTAGCAACACAGAAAAATGATTTTGTTAGGGTCTACACATCTTGATCAGACTCCAAGCATTCATTTAAAATATATATATATATATATATATATATATATATATAAAAATATATATATATATACACACATATATATATATTCTTTGCAAAAAACTACATTTAATGCATCATTTAGGGTTAAAGCAGAAAAGTCAGCAAATGAGAACATTAGGGTTGCCCTCTTACCACCCTCACGCTATCCTCCACATACTGACAGATGATGGGGTGTGTCATTGAGCTTGTGAGGCCCAAATCTCACCCCATTCCATGCATAACCAGGTGGACAATGCTACAGTAAAAGAGAATGGGGTGAGATTTAGGCCTCACAACCCCAATGATACACCCCATCGTTTGTCGGTCTGTGGAGGATGGTGGGTGGGGGGGTTAGGGGGCAACCCTACTGTTCTCATTTCCTGGCTTTTTCTGCTTTAACCCTAAATGACACATTAAATGTATTTTTTTTGCAAAGAATTTCCTTAATTTTTGAGAAACTGTATTATAACTAGTCAGTCGAGCGTGAATGGGTGGTCACCATATAGATTATAGTTGTTTTGGGCCTTGTCATTATTTTGCACTGTCCTGGAGGAGTGTAGCCTTTTGTGAAGCTGCTGATTAAAGGGCTCCGTATTCCTGCATGCAGGTTTCAACAGTCTAAAATCAGAGTCAGTGATGAGAGACATTCTCAGCTTGGTATGCACTGACTCCAATTTGAAGAAGAAAGACTGGCAAACTAAACAGAGGTTCAGCATTATGGAGCAGCATTGTAAATCTACAGTTTAAACATGTACAGTACTGACAAAGACACAGGGAAGTCACTGCTTGTTGTTTATAATTTATTTATTTACCATTTAAAAGCCACAGTAAATCATTTCCTGTTTCCTTTAACCAAGAGAGACAACTGAGATCAGGGTTTCATTACATGTGGTAAACTGGACAAAAAGCATCAGAAAGCTGGCATAAGAGATTGCAAACATGAAACAGCATCAATTCACTTAACAAGGTTCTAATTCAATAAGTATACAAAACTATATATAGACACATATTTTAATATTTTAACTAAATGTTGCTTCACCGAACTGTAGTTGAATATAGTAGAAACATGGCTGTATGGGTATGTTGACGCCTTACGGACCACACCTAAAAGAAGGATCTCTGTGACTGACACCACAATTTGCATACAGACAGAACATAACAAACCAGCAGCTGGACCTTGTGGTGCTGGCCCTTGGAACAGCCTGTTTCAGCACCATGGCTAGAACCCCAGTGAGAGTTAATAATTTAGACCATCAGTACGGCACTAATTAGTCCCTTTCTGACTTGCCTCTGAGCCAAAACCCACATTACCGACACTTTCAGAATAACAGCAGGCTGGAACCAAACCTTTCATTGCAATGTTTGGAATGGGGGGAGGGTGAACTTTATAAAATTGACGGACGGTTGTACTTTTTTTTTTTTTTGTAAGAAAGCAAACATGGAAATGCAAAGAATTGTGGATATTGAAATGTTTTTCACATGTGTGTGTACGTGTGTAAGTAAGAGAGATTGGGCCTACATGTGAATGGGACTTTGGTCGCCGGTTCAATGCCAATCAACCATCTTACATTACTGCAAGTTCATTTTAACTCACAGAGCCTCTGCACTGCAGTTGAGAGGGAACTGCTCCACACTCTTTGCTAAGATTTTAAAGGAAAACCCCATAGTAATGATGGTGAAATGTGTTGAGGTGAAATGTGTTGCTCAACCAGCAGGAAACTTCATAAACCACACAAAATAATAATAATAATTGACAGTGCTACATCCTAAGTCCTGCACTTCACCTCTCCTCCATTCTGAGGGAAAATGTTCCACGCATACTCAGGAGGTGATTAAAAGTTAAGACTGGGTGTGGCTGGCCCCTCTTGCCCCTTGGACAGTTGAGCTGGTCTCAGGCAGTATGCTGTTTAGCTGCTGTTTGCTGGCTCCATCTCTTGCTCCCACAGTAGCCGGGGTTTAGCTTCATGCTCAGGCAGTAGTACTTGCTATAGCTTCTGATGGCTGGCTCCTGCTCTAGTTCCCAGGGGCAAACAGCTCATGCCCGATGCGTGGCTGAAGTTGGAGAGCTGCAGCCTCCTTAGCACTCATTTGCATGGTTTGCCAGCTGTCCTGTGCAAAGCCACAGCCCTGCACACTGAAGGCATCCCAGGCTGTATACAGCAGGGTCAGTGAGGGGAATAATATGCATCTATTTACAGTAGTTTTTAAACTGGTACCCACAACAGTGTGTATACATTATGAAACAACAAATAATATATATTGAGCAATATATCCCTCTTTGTGAATAGTAGTAAGTAGCTCTCTATAGGACAAATATGATTCATTAAATAAATTATTTATAAAATGCAAAAAGGTTCCATAAGTGGCAAAATGTAGTGTATAACTACATATAGATTATTAATCTAATTCATTTGAAAGCTTTTACATATAGCAAGAACTGAAATTAAATAGCCCGCTTGCAAGCAAAAACAGCCTTTGTAAGAGATTGCATGATGTGCATTACAACAAGACAATCAGAGATCTTCCAAAGCTTCTAAACACAAGGTCATTGTCTCCACAGTTTGTGACGACAGATGTTTCATTAAACATAGCATTGGTTTTGGCTTGGTACCAGTCCCTCTATTTTGCTGAACATGTGCTTGCTAATTTGATGGAATTAAATAATTGGTATTTGTTAGCAGAAACAAAAATAATCACTTAGTTTTGGGGAAAAAATGTGTTTGCCACATCCGAAGCTTCATCCTCAGTATATTTGTCTTAAGATATTCACAGCTGTTATATCTAGTTTTACAATTAATGACTCAAGTCACCAAATATGGCCACCATTTGCAATTTTTAAAAATCTCTTCACTCGAGGTTGATTTTTCAGTGTACAGATCAATACTGTTAATGTATCTGGATGGTGCTACTACATGTTTCTGGCTGTAAATAGAAAAGAACTAGGCCAAGATATTTATTGATGTCATGGTTGGCAGGGCTAGGGAGTGGGAACTATTTTAAAAACTTCAAAATCACATATTATAGTTCAGGAATGAAAGAAAATAAAAATAAAAAAAAATAAATTTATGTTGCTAGAAAGAAAACATTATTGAAAAAGCTATATGGAAACTGAATCATCCTAAAACATAACACCCTGGCAGTTTCTCACAAACTGATAACACATAATTATTGAATCAAGGTAACTTACCTATGAAGAAACATAGATTTTGATGGCAGATAAGGACCACTTGGTCCACCCAGTCTGCCCATTTCCCTACCTATTTGATAAGCTGCAGATCCTAGTTAACCAGCAGCCTACTTCCTCCTACCCACCCCAAAATTGCCTTATGTCTGTCCCATGCATTCTTGAATTCCCCCACCTCTTCCACATTTCAACTGAAACTCTAGGCACATCAGTTTCATACTTAAAGCAAGCACACCCCATGAAATTTACACTTCGTTAAAGAGTTAATGACACCCTATTCCTGCTCCTTTCTGGAAAAACACCAACCACAGCAGTGACACCGTCTTTCTGAAAAACCAAAAGTCTATGGCTGCTGTTTCCTCCATTAGATGGAACTAACACTACAGTTTGCATTTTTAAGCTTTATCTGAGGTATTGGGGCTTTTAAATTGTATTTAGTTAAAAATGCAAAAAAAGTAGGGTGGCTGACCCATTCCCGTGGAAAATGTGGGGGTGCTAAAAATTGGGTGGCCTTAAGTGACCACAGTTAAAGTACAATCTAAAGTTGTATTCGATGGTCCTATCAAGATTTGATGGTTGTACCATGAGGACCTTATTGGGTGGAAAAATTGTCCTCATGGTCACTGATATGGAATTGAGAGTCGAAATTTTGCAAAATTTACTCGAGGGAATTCAAATTGATGGACTTGGTGTGATTTGATTGGATGTTCCATGCATCTGGAGGTTTTGGAGGCAGTGGACTTTACCTTCTGGCTTACAACACTTCAACTGTCAATTACACAGTTCCACCAAGCTGTCCTGTTACTGCATACTACACACAAAGGGCGTAATACCCTAGTGTATATACCTATTAACCAGAACTTGTCTGTGGGGTCTTTTATTATATTAAGTACAGTAAGGCTAGTACCTACTCTTATAAACTGTACTTTTCTGCTTGTATAATGCACTTGACCATATTTTTTTCAGAACTTCCCGGAGTACTTCAAAAACAACAGTGAACAAAGGTTTGACACTTTCTAAGAGCCAGTGCCAAAGAAATACTTCCTCCAACTATTTCTACCAGTGTTGCCTATATTCACAAGTCAGTTTCAAGAAGGCACAACAGCTGGCAGCATGGGTCAAAATGGGTAATCATATGAGAGAGAGAGGCATGTTCAAAACCACTGTATGGACCACCCACAATGCCACGTATATATTCACTTTCCCATCAATTTTCCATGAAATGGCAAACATTTCATTACAGATTAAGGGGGAGGGAGAGAGGCTGAGTGATTGCTGACCTGGTATGGATGATACCAATGGAAAAGTTTCCCTTTTGTGTTGCTTGTGATCGCTATTGAGTTTACTGTGAAAGCCTCTCAAAAATATTTAACATCTATGCTATGATGAGGGAAAAATGCATGGAGATTGCAATGGGAGCTCAGATAGATTCTCTGTGATGCTAACTCAAATTGCAGCGTGGTGTTGTTTTCTCACTGCAGTGCTGTCTGGTAAGTCTTGCACCTGGAAAAGCCACAATGCTATACCACACTCTGAACTGCGTGATTGTCCACTACCGACTTGCTGAACATTTCAAGTCTGGCAGTGGCTGCTAGTGTATTTGTCACAGTTTTCTTCAAAGAAAAAAGTAAACTGTCAAGCAGTATCGGAGCATAAGGAGACAGTACAACATGGTGGTGATGGTGTACACGGTTTGAAAGTGTTGTGTAGTAGAAGATAAGACAAAAAAAAACTGGTGTTAACACCGCGTGCAGGTCGTACACAGAGCAGAGCATGCTGTTACCGTTTCACAATCATTTAAGAAAGTCCCCATACTAGGCGAAAGATATCTATATAAAACACTTCACACTTGCCTTTTTTTTTAAGTCAACCTGCGTTTTGGCCAACAACCACCTGTCAGGACATTTATGTTGTGACCTTCTACCTCATCAAGAAATTTACTTCCACCAAAAGATATTCAATCAACTGAGCTCAGTTCTGAACACAAACAGCAAGTACAACATCAAAATGCAGCTAGGTAAAAGTCATCTAGGTAATAGAAATGAATTTGCGATCCTGACTACAGTACTGTGTTGGTTTGTAAACCCCAGGCCATGATGTAAAACAAAATTCATGATAAATCATGGGTTTAACTTTATAAGTTTTGAGAATTAAAATAAAAATGCTTTTTCTTGGTTCAAAGGAGTATCAGGGATCAAAGAGATGTCCAACAACTTCTTTGACCACGAGGCTGCAAAATAATTGGGCGCGACTGCAGACAATGATTTTGCAGGCTTGCAGCCGAAGATCATTAATGAGCCAAGGTTGAAGATTGTAAAAGTGCAAAACACTATTTTTTGACAAACTAAAATAAGCCAGAGGTATGGATCGATAGAGGTAAGTCCCCTGATCTAAACCCATGCAGAGAGAGTGAGGGAAGCCCTCAGCTCCCTTAAGACGGAGAAAGCACCGGGGCTGGATAAATTACATCCTAGAGTGCTGAAGGAACTTGCAGATGTCCTGGCGAAACCCCTGGCAGAGCTTTTCACCATCTCTCTGAGGACAGGGTGGGTGCCCCAAGACTGGAAGGCGGCGCATGTAGTGCCTATCCACAAGGGGGGATCAAGGGAGCTGGCAGAGAACTACAGGCCTGTCAGCCTGACATCAGTGGTGGGCAAGGTGATGGAGGCATTGTCAAGGAGAGGCTAGGGGGGGCCCTGCATAAGTCAGGGTGCCTGGACGATAGACAGCATGGATTCATCCCGGGGAAATCGTGTCAGACAAACCTGGTGGAGTTCTATGACTGGGTGACAAGTGCCTTGGACCTGGGTAGACCAGTGGATGTCCTCTTTCTGGACTTCAGCAAGGCATTTGACTCTGTTCTCACGTGGGCCTGTTGGATAAACTAGGAGAAATGGGGTGGGAAACCAGATGATCCGATGGATAGGCAATTGGCTCCAGGACCGGACCCAGAGGGTCGTGGTTGATGGGATAATCTCTTCCCCAATGAGGGGTCATTAGTGGGGTCCCACAGGGATCAGTCCTTGGGCCCTTCTGTTGTTCAATGCCTACGTATCTGACATAAGGACAGGAATCAGGGAGATGAGTCTCTTTGCAGATGACTCCAAACTGGGGCAGGGTGATGGGGAGGAGGGGAGGTGGCCCTGCAGGGGACCTGGAGGCTCTGGAAAGATGGTCTAGAAAGTGGAAGCTGAGGTTTAATGCAGGGAAATGCAAGGTACTCACCTGGGCCAGAAACCCAGGCCAAGTGTACACCCTGGGGGGATATACAAGTCTCAATGGCTGAGAGGGACCTGGGGTGGTGGTGGATGTCAAGATGAACAACTCTGAGACTTGTAGGAGGCAGCAGCCAAGGCCAACAGGATGCTGGGATGCATCGCTAGGGGATCACCTCCAGAAGGAGGAAGTGATACTCCCTCTGTATAACTGCTTGGTGAGGCCGCACCTGGAGTACTGCGTGCAGTTTTGGAGGCTACACTTAAAGAGGGACATTGACTTCTGGAGAGGGTCCAGAGGAGGGCAACCAAAATGATTTGGGGCTTGGGGGACAGGACCTATGAGGAGAGGCTCGAAGAGCTAAATATGTACACTTTGGAAGAGAGAAGGGACTGGGGGGACATGATAGAGGTCTTCAGGTACATGAAGAGGGTAAATAGGGGAGGAACAGTGAGGGTGCTTCGAAGGAAGGAGGAAGGGCCACTAGAGGCATGGGTGGAAGCTGGAGGGAAGATTCAGGGAGAAAGGAGGGTGCTACTTCACTGAGAGGGTGGTAGAGCCATGGAATGCTCTACCTAGGGGCTGGTGGAGGCAAAGACAGTGGAGGGTTCAAGAGGGTGGGACAGGTACAGGGGAAGGGTTCAGGAAGCAAAATCCAATGCAGCAAGAATATCCGGAACTGGGAAGGGAGAAGCCAGAGAAGGCGAGGGGGACAGCAAGGTCAGCACCCAGGGTGGGGGCTGACCAAACGAGCAGACACGAAAGACCATTAGGCCTATTCTGCAGGCATTTTAGTATGTTAGTATGTAATTATTTCACAAGTCACCCAAGGGGTGAAATATTTACTTTTTTTCCAACCTCCAACTGAAAACAAAATGGCGGCCATCACCATCAATAAATTTATCATGATCAAAGATTCTTTGATCACGAGCCTGCAAATTATTTGATCATGATGGCCAAAACCCCATTCTTTTTTCACAAAATAACCATATACATTTTCCCATAGACTTATAATGGGAGCTAAAAAGTTTAATAACTTTTGAATGGGATTAATATTTTTTCACCAAATGAAAAATGGCATCTTCAGTGACCCAAGCTCTTTCTATGTGTCAAGTTACAGACCAGCATGCCACACAATGGCTGCGCAGTGCCATGGACAAAATCCCAAAAACTGCCCACAAAACTGGCGAAAAGTGCATTTTTCAGTGTTTTGGTGAACAAAAACTGTAAGACCAACCAAAATGAAATTTGGCAAATCTAGAGATCTACTCTGCCCTACTGCATATACCAAATTTCATGCACATCCATTGTACGGGTCCAAAGTTATTAATGTGCATAATTTCGAGTTCAACAGAGTCTTCATAACCCTAAATATAGGGGCGCTACTGCATCCCTATAATATATATATATATATATATATATATATATATATACACAGTATATATATATATATATATATTTGATAGTTCAAAAAATGTGGCTGCTTTCAGAAGATAGTTTCAAGCATTATAAAATGTCACATATTTTAATTTGTTTTTAAATGGTCAGAAGATGCTAGTGGTTGTTCTGTCCAAGAATTCTGTTCTAGTTTAGTTTTACTATGTACTGTCTTATTGTTAACAGACTTAAAATGTGGACAACCTCCTGCTATAAACAACGGTGACTTTTTTCCAAAGAAAGACTCTTACGAAACTGACGAGGAGGTCATATATTACTGCAATGCACCCTTTCAACTACAAGGGCAACGTTTTTCAAGATGCAGTCAGGATGGATGGCTCCCCCCACCCACATGTGGAGGTAACTGAAATGCAGAGTTTGGTCTTCTTGTGATTGTAAACCTGTGACTTCATTAACCAAGAGCATTTATTTCATGTAACTCTTTAAAACAGCTGTATTTGTTAGTTGGAAAACATTATTCTCATATTTTTGTTTTGTTTTTAGCAAAAATTAATTTCTGAAATCCCTAGATTCATAATCAGTATCTGTTTAATTTTCTCAGATCTTTAATCACAGTATTCTAACTACTTTTGTAATTAATGACTCAAGTCATTAAACGTGGCCATCACTTATATTTAAAATCTCTCTCACTGAGGTTACCTTTTGACTGTAAAATACTGGATTTATACTGTGCATATATTTTGTGAGTACTAGCATATGTTTCTGATGCCAAATAGCACCACAAGATGCCAAGATACTAATTACTTCTGGTACAGATTTCAAGGGAGCAAGAAGTTTTTAAAAACATTAAAATGATGGGATGGATTTTCAAATGCTTGAGATTATTGCAAGCTCCTGGTGCTCCAAAAATATGGTGCACTGGCCTTGTGGAAATCTAATGGGAGTTTCTATCCTGCATGGCAGTTAACTGGATTCTCTATTCTGCATGGCAGTTGACATAAGGTAGACCATCTTTTTGAGGTCTAGCTTGCAAAAATCCTGGGGACCATTTTCACAGAGCTTATGCCTGAGATTTGGTGCAAGCTGCCACAAAGTGTGGTAAACTGTCGCAGCTGCACCTGAGCATTGAAAAGTGGGTGCAGGTGCAGCAAACAGTTGTGGAGCACAGAAAAGGCTTGATGCAGGGCTTGATGCAAGATCTGCGTCACCCTTGAAAATCTAGCACTACATATCTCAGTTCAGGAATTAAAAAAAAAAAGATAGTATAATGATTTTTTTTTTTGCAGAAATACATTATAATTAAAAATACAACATGATGGCTAACAAATTATGTGCTATAACTTATTATGAATGGACTCAGTTCCGGTTAGCAACATCACGGAACAAAATAAAGTGGACAAAAATAAAATGGGAAAAACAGTGTCACCATCAATATTGGCAGCACAAAATGTAGCAAGCCAGAACAATGCAGGCCACATGACATGCAGGTAGCAAACAATGTCCACCGCATGAAGGGACTGCACTGGAACACACAGCAGCAGGCACCCATGGACAGGAACAGCACAGGGGTGCTGGGAGATGGAACAGGGCAGGGAGCAACCACCACTTGGGGAAGCAGACTACTGGACACCTACCTTAGCAATCTAATGGCACAGGCACCCACATGGTGGGGTACCCCCACCCAGAATGCTGAGTGATGGAGAATATGCACCGGGGTAACCACTGCAGGACAGGTTGACCATGGCCACCATGTGGATGGTCATGTATAATGTAAGGGGCCAGGAGCACAAGCCAGTATGTCCCCAGCAACACACACAACACACAGGACAGGGGAGATGGCATGCTGACTTGTGCTCCTGGCCCCTGTGGTTCTAGTACAGTGTCTCAATGCGGTGAACGTTGTTTGCTACCTGCATGTTATGTGACCTGCATTGTTCTGGCACACTTCATTTTGTGCTGCCAATATTGATGGTGACACTGTTTTTGGCGCTTGATTTTTGTCCACTTTATTTTGTTCTGCAATGTTACTGACCAGAAGCTCTTTATAATACCTAATTTACTGCATTTTACATTTCTATGTGTGAGAAATTAAATCAGAGTTTCGCTAATTGTTGTCCTCTTGACTCCTATCAGCTATGCTGTCATGCACTGACTCTTCAACAGTATAGTAATTAAGTCTTACTGTATGTGTTTATTAGATTAGTTGAGTTTCTACAGCTGTCCTAAACAAATATTCTCATACACCTGAGTGTGTGTGCTGAGGGGGTTGGGTAGTTTGACAGGTGTGGACCAACTCTTGCACTTCCCTACATTTCGTCCTCATTATCACAGATGCATTAGCTTTCATACTTATCCATAAATAGCTTTGCTTACTATTTCATTTCTACATATCCTTTGATTTTTTATAGAGTTTCTGTAGTCAGTTTTATTTATTATATTTTCCCTTTTTCTAACAGTCTGTCATTGCAGTGTCTGTATGTAACCTAAGTACTGGACTGGCCTGTGCCAGTGCTTGACCTTGACCTACTCTCTAAGTTTATTGCGTTTCCTGACAGTTTAATAGTACTGCTGACAGTGGTTTTGCAACATTGTGAGTTTTACTACCCTATTTGCTAAAATAATTATTTTATTTCCCTGCTTTTATAATGCTATCAACTTGTTAACATTTGTTACAGTATATTTGATTTTTAATTGACTTTAATGTCTGTCTGTGTGGTTACTTTTTGTTCAATAATGTTTTGCTGTTCTTTTGTTGTTTCCTGTTTTAATATTTTGCTGATATGAAGCACTGCTGTGCCATTGGCTGTAAGAATGGGACCGGGTATGCACACTGTTTCTATCACTTTCCTAAAGATAGCCATCAGTTCAAGCAGTGGGCACTTGGTGTTAAACGTGCCTGATAGGCACCAACTGCTCGTAGTGTTTTATGTGCTGGCCACTTTACAGAACCTCAATTTACAATTTCATAAACTTTTTTAGATACTATTGGTTTTACTTTAAGTCAGTGTTGTTTGAAACCAGATGCATGTCCCACCATTTTTTCATTTAAACAGGAAAAAACAAACTGCCAGAGTATTGTGATTCAGAATAGGAAAATTATTGAGGCATGTGATAAATATGTCATATTACAACTCTCATATCTGAATTGCTGCTGAATGCTAACACTGTGTCTGTAAAAGTGGCTGAAAGACAGATATCTATTTTACTGTTACTGGCAATGTAGTGTCAGTATTTATGGGTTCATGATAGTGTTACAAATATGTGCATTGCTGTCTGCTTTTGCTGGTTAATATTATGTAGATGTATATCATTGCAATATTTATTTATTGTATAATCAGATTTACAACCTTTTGAGCCAGTGGCTCGTTTACAAAGATACTTCGTCACAGAGAGGACACACATGGTTAACATAGTTTACAGAGTACAATCAAGACAGAGTAACATATTTTTACATGTTTACAGGATACAGACATACAGAGTCAACATAGTATCACATAGGTTGCATGAACAGAGATACATAGTATTACATACAATTGCTTGAACACATGTGTAGATATATAAACATTTCAAGTAGTACCGGCAGGTACTGGCAGAGGAGAGAGGGCCGGGGGGTTGGGGGGTGGGGTGGTGGGTGTTCCAGCCCAGTGGGCCATGTCAGTAGTGCCAGAGGAAACAGCAGAGTACCTTCTAGTGACAGGTGCAGCAGTGGGAGTTGAACAGCTGGTTTCGTAAGGCAGCTTTGAAGGGGGCAATTTTGGCGGTGTTGAAAATGGCTGCGGGGAGTGAGTTGAACCAAGTAGGGGCTCTGTAGCTAAATGACCTCTGAGACTGGGAGGTCCTAGTTCTGGGCACTAGTAGAGTGACCTTTTCTGAAGTTCAGGAGGTGGATCTGGGGTGTGTAAATTGGATGGAGGCAGACACCCCTGTGGTGGGAGATCCCAAGTAGGATTTTCTTGGTTAGCAGGCTGGTTTGGTAGCGGATGCGTTCATCAAGGTTTAGGAGTTTGGCCATGTCATAGAGTTGACAGGTGTGGGTGAGTCTGTGGGCACTGGTCAGTAGCCTGCAAGCCTTATTTGCTGATGAGTCTAATCTTGCTGAGGCAGTGGAGCTGGCAGCACCATATACTGGAGGTCAGAATCAATAAGGGACATTACTGTGGACTTGATGGTGAGTCTGAGGGCATCAGGTGGAGGCAGTCCTTGTGCTGATAGAGGATGCCAAGGCATGCATTTGTGGTGGAAGCAAGGGCAGTAATGTGGGCATGAAAGGTGAGGGCTGAGTCAAATGTGATTCCAAGGTATTTGTACAAGTAAAGTATGGTTGAGTGCATTTAGTAGGAGTGGGTGGGAGTCAGTGTCAAAGGCCTTAAAGAGGTCAATGTACACAGCCCCAACTAGGGAGCCGTAGTCCAGGGAGGCATGTAGGAAGTTGGAGAACTCCATTAAAGCTGTGCCTGTACTGTGCCTGGCGCAGAATCCATGCTGTTCTGGACACAGGATGTTATATTTTGTGAGATAGTCCATGAGTTGGGTGGCTACCACTTTTTCTAAGGCTTTGGAGAGGGGGAGGAGAATGGAAATTGGCCGATAGTTGCTGGGGGCAGACCGGTCACCACCTTTGTGGATAGGTGCGACTGTTGCGGTTTTCCATGCTGTGGGGAATTGCCCCAGACAGAGTGATCGGTTCAGTAGTTCTGTAAGTGGGACCAGGACCTCATCCAGCACCAGCCAGAGTATTTTGAGTCCAGGAGGTCGCTGGTAGAACTAGTGTCTTTTAGTGCTTTAAGCAGGAGTGGTTTGGCTTCCTGAATGGATACCTTGCATAGGTAGAACCGGGGGTGCTGTGGATCTGAAGGCAGTAGGTTATGAGTAGGGTCAAAAAAGTTACTCAGGAGGACAGGGCTAAGATCAATAAAGGAGGAGTTAAGGCAGTTGGCAATGTCGGTGGGGTCAGTGATGGTGGTGCCATTGACTGTAAGCTGTGCTGGGGGAGGGAAGTGTGATTTTCCAGTTATTTTTTTTATATTGTCCCAGACGTTCTGGGCACAGCCACATGAGGAAGTGAGGGTGGCCTGGTAGTGGTTTGCCTTGGCTTTGTGGATGACCCATGTGCACCTGTTCCGGGCAGTATTATATGCCTGTCTGTTGGCAGCCCGACCAGTCTTGGTGGCAATATGCCAAAGTTTATCCCTGTCCTTGAGTAGTTGGAGTAGGGCAGGGGTGACCCAGGGTGCATTTTGTTTTTTGGAGCGCATCACGGTGAAGGGTGCAAAAAGATCACAGGCCTTGGTAAAAGACTGTGAGACTAGGTCAAGGGAAATGTCAATGTTTGTTGCCTGGCAGATGGGAGACCAGTCAATGTGAGCGAGGAACTGCCTGAGTTTTAGCAGCCCTCCTGGGTGAAGGCGTCTGCAGTGAGTGGTTTGGGCTATGGATTTGGGGGTGAGGGTAGACCAGAGGAATAGGAGAGGGGAGTGGTCACTTAAGGAATCTGGGAGTACTTGAATATCTTGAACCTTTTGGGGTTAGTTTGAGACAATGACGTCTAGGAAGGTGCTTGTCCCTGACTTTTGGTTACATCTGGTGGGTTGTGTGACAAGTTGAGTCAGGTCCAACGCAGCAAAAGTGTCTCTTATCGGTAAGGCAGTGGGACTGAGCCAGTTACATTAAGGTCTCCTACTAGGACTTGTTGAGCCTTATGAGGCAGGGAGGAGAGATATTCGGTGAGAGATGATATTGCGGGGGTCTGGTTCATTGGGGGGATATAGGAGACTGTGAGATAAAGGGAGCTCTTGGATGGGTCAGGGGTGAGTTTTAGGGTGAGGGCCTGGGCACCATCTACAAGCTTGGGGGCTAGGAAGGCATTGCCTATGATGGGGTAACAAGCACAGAATGCACAACCACCTCCATGTTTCCCTACTCGATCCTCGCAAAATAGAGTGTAGCATGGGAAGGAGACAAAGGAGTCTGGGGTCGACTTTGTTAGCCAGGTTTCTACTTGGACTAAGATGTCTGTTTGGTGTGATATAACCCAGCACTGAACGGCAGTGAATTTGTTAAGCAGGCTGCATACATTCATGGAGGCAATTCGGAGTCCATTGGACTTAGTTGGTGGATTGGAGGGGGCAGGGCCTGGGTTTGGGTGAGTATTACCAGAGAGGAGTAGTAGTATGACTAAGGCTCTAGCCATAGGGTGGCAGTTTGTTAGTTTCTTGTGGGTACGCTGAGAGGCCAGGCAGGCAGTGGCTGAACAAGGAATGGGCAGGGTTTGGAGGGTCTGGAAGATGCAGAGGTGGTGGAGCCAGGGGGAGCCAGAGTCAGAGGTGGGGTTGGGGGGCAGCATTGGGGTGGATGCAGGGGTCCGGGATGCATTGACATGGTGGTGGGAGGGTGGGCTACAGTGGTATGGTATGTGGGTACCATAGACCATGGGCAAGGGCTAAGGTCTGGCTGGTGGGAGGTAGGTTCCAGGAAGTATAAGATGATGATGCATATGAGGTGGAATTTAGTACTCATGATGCCAGGTAGACTTGGAGTTGGGGCACAGGAGCTGAGAGGGGGGAGCCAAAGCTTTAAGGTTGTAGAAATAAAATCAAAATTGTCTTGGCTTGCTGGCTTGGTGGATAGAGCTGTGGACTTTGGTCTTAAACATGCTGGGTTTGAGACCTGGGAGAGGACAGTGGAATGCCTTGCTTTTTTGTTTGTTTTGTTAAGGAGCAAAAGCTTTAAGACCCAGTAGAATTATATCCTGGCTTGATGGCCTGGTGCTAGAGCTACAGACTATAGTCCCAAAGGCACTGGGTTTGAAACCTGTGGTAGGACTGCAGCAGTACTTTGGTATATTTAAGGAGCCAAAGCTTTAAGAGTTTTCAGATTCAGAAGAATGATATCGTGGCTTAAAGGCAGAGCTGCTGACCTTGGGACCAAGTAAGCAGGGTTTGAGAACTGCAATGGGACAGCACAGAACTTTTTTCTAGCTGAATTATGGTGTCAAGAAGCTATAAGAGCTTTAGGGAACCAGAGTAGTTTGAATCAGCTTGCTAGTCCAGTGGTAGAGCTACTGATTCAGGTGCCAAGTATACAGGGTCTGGGATAGCAAAAGGTATTTTTTAGCTGAGTATGGGGCCAAAAGATATAAGAGTTATGGATCAGAGGGAGTCAATAGCCTGACTCATTGGCTTAGTGGTAGAGGGTTTGAGACTCACAAGGGGCAGTAGTAGATAAGGTAGGAGTAGAGATTAGGAGGGTGCAGAGTGGTGTAGGTGAGGAGGAAGTAGTAGTTAGGAGGGGTGCTATAGTGACTCCTAGTAGCCAGTGCCATTAGTAGCTGTAGGTAAGGATTGGAGAAGAGGAGAGAGATAGAGTGGTGCCCAGTGGTGCACAGCAGCAACCCCTAGTGGTCAGCAAGTATAAGCTGCAAATGGCAAAGTGGACACTTGAAGAGCACATGCTCGAAACTGGTCAGGGCAGTTGAGGAGGGGTGCACTCTGCACTATTGCATTATTGACATATGAGCCGTTTGAATTGAAATCTTTTCACCAGACCCTGTATCAACCTGGTCACCCTCCACTGGATCTTCTACAGAAGTGCAATTTCCTTTTTCAAGTACGGATGACAAAATTGCATGCAGTACTCCAGATGTGGTCTAGCCAGGCAGTTATACAAATGGAGAAGCACCTCCGCTCTCCTCGAGGTTATCCCCCTAGCAATGCACCCAAGCATTTTATTTGCTAAAGCTGCAGCACTCCAACACTGCTCAGAGTTATTCATTTTGGCATCCACGACCAACCTAAGATCCTCCCCCCCAAAATCTGCAAATTCTCACCACCAAAATGTACTGATCAGTGTTCAAAAGCTCCAAGTGGGAAACACTGCATTTCTTAGCATTAAACCTCAGTTTCCAAGTGCATGACCACCTCTCCAGAGTCTCCAAGTTCTCCTGTAGGGATCTTTTACCCTCCTCCCTGTCCACCACAGTCCCCAGCTTCGCATCTTTAGCAAAGACACTCATGTCACTCCTGATAGCATCTGTGATGTCCAAGATGTAAGAATTACACAGGAGTGAGCCTAAACTGACCCCTGTGGGACCCCACTAATGACCCACCTAGAAGAAGATACCTCTCCCATGACCACCACCCTCTCAAACCACCCTGTCAGCCAGTTCCCTATTCACCTCATCATCATTTCCTCCAGCTTATCCAGCAGCCCTGGGTGTGGCACTGAGTCAAACATCTTGCTGAAGTCCAAAAAGAGCACATTGACTGGCTTTCCCTAGCCCAGCACCTTTGTCACCAGTCGTAGAACTCCACAAGGTTTGTCTTACATGATCTGCCTTGAACGATGCAATGTTGGTGGTTTTCGAGATGGCCCCATGTCTCTAAAAACACCTCCAGCCTCTCTTTCAAGATGGCCTCCATCATCTTGCCCATGACTAACATCAAATTGACAGACCTGCAGTTATCCTGTTCCTTCCATGAGCCGCTTTTGTGGATGGGCATGACATAAGCCATCCTCCAGTCCTGAGGCACTCAACCCATCTGAAGAGAGGAGTTAAATAGATCCACCAGAGGTGCAGCAAGGACAGCCACCATCTCCTTCAGCACCCTGGGATGAAGGCCTTCTGGATACAGTGCTATATCGATTCTCAGGAACTTAAGGGCCTCCCTCACCCCACCAAAAGGAATTTCAACATCAGAGAGTTCCTCCCTTTCTCATTCCTAGCCCACCTCCCTCATATGGTGTAGGCCCTCCATCGTCTTTTGTGAAGACTGAGGTGAAGTATTCATTAAGTACCTTTGCCTGCTTTCTGGCATCCTCAGCCCACCCACTCTCTGACCTCAGTCTGCTAATCTGCCCCTTCAATTTCTTCCTTTCTCTGATATACTTAAAGAACCTTTTCCCCATTTCTGATCCCCTATTCCAGCCTCTGATTTGTCCTCACCTTGACTCTTACCACCTTGATTACCATTTGGGATATCCTATCATACTCCCCTTGTCCACGTCCCCTCATGAGCACTTATATTTTCTATAAGCAGCTCTTTTCTTCCTCATCATCTCCTGGACCTCCCTGGTCCACCAGCTTGGCTTTATGGCCCTACCAAATTTACACTGGACTTTCATACAGCCCTTGGTGGCTTCCAGGAGCCCTCTTTTAATAATTTTCAACCTTCTGTCTTTTGTCCATGTCTGGACTAATCCCCTCCAAATGCTCTTTGATGATCCCCACCATGCCTTCAAAGTCCACTCCCCTGAAGTCAACCACCACTGTTTTAGTGTGATTTTCCCAACCTCCCAGGTCTAAGGAAAACTAAACTGTGGCATGATCACTCCCCATAAGTGGGTGCCCTACAACTAGGTTTCTAACCAGACTGCCATCTGACAGGATCACATCCAGAATGTGACCATCTCTCGTCAGGTCAGCCACCAGTTGAGATAGGAATGCGTCCTGGAAGACATCCAGCAAGTGCTGCTTCCTAGTCAATGAAGATATCATAGTACCCCAATTAACCCCTGGCATTTTGAGGTCACCCAGCACCTCAGTTTTACCCCCCCGACCACAGTGATCTCTCATAATCACTACTAGGCCCTCCTCTAGTTCCTCAGCATGCATGGGTGGTCTATAACCACCCCCATGTTAACTCTCTTTCCCCAGCTGCCGGCAAGATAACCCATAATGCCTCTATGTTTCCCTCTGCCCCTCCACCCTGCATATATTGATGCTGCTCCTAATGATGAGTTCGACCCCACTGCCCCTGTCCACAGCCCCGTCCTTCCAGAACACAGTGTACCCCATCAGGTTTATCCCAATCATGCTGAGGAGTGGCTCAAGTTTTAGTGACTGCTGCCACATCCACATTCCCATCTCCATCAGCTAGCATCACCTGAAGCTCAGGCATCTTGTTTCCCATGCTCTGGCATTAATCAGGACTGCCGTCCTTCCCAGCCCCTTGCCTTCGCCCATCCCCCAACCCGAGATCCCCCAGTCAACTACAAGCTCCCTCTATCTTGCACACCATTGGGTGTCCCTGTTGAGTCCCCCCCCACTGGGGGGGGAAGGCCAGGTCCTTCCTTGGTGTGTTTACCTGCAGCAGACTCAAGCCCCAGCCCTCCCCCTTCACAAATTTAAACCCCAGCTAGATTCAATGAATTTGGTCACCACACATACTTGTCAGCATACAGAGGTCCTGCATGGCTCAGTCTTTCAGTCTCATCATCAGAGAGCCGGTGAAGGGGGACACTGTGACTTGAATTAGGTAAATATGGCAGACACAGGGTTGCATGATCAGCCAGATAAAAAATTAAATTACAATATACAGTAGTAAGTACATAAAAGAAATGTCCTTTCACTGCATTTTTCTTAATTGGGACCTAAAGGTCCTGTTACATTAGTTTTAAGGACTCCACTTTAAAGTTGGTTTGCTGTCTTGTAAGGCCCTACATGGGTTGGGTTACATATTAGATGTCCTGCACTTTTATGTGCTGTCACACTCTTTTCACTTCACTGAGTAGGGCTGCAGGAAAAATCCCCACATTACAATTCACCCCACTTGAGAAAAGACTGTAATTACCTGCTTCTGGTTGAACATAGGGAAGGATCTGGAAACCATACTGTAGACAGGGCACTGATAAAATAAGTATAAAGAGAGTGGTCAAAAAGGATCCAAAGTTCTTGAGAAACATGAAGACAGGACAAATGAAAAGGTAAATAATACTCATCTGATGGGTTTTATAGGGCTCTGTAGGACTGTTTATAAATGAAAGACAAAAACAGAGAAATAGGTTAGTACGAGTGAAAGGTTTCAGACAGCGGGGAAACTGGATATGCAATGATATCCAAGCCACTATCCAGGGAGCAGAGGAACAATTATCCCAGTCATGAAGATAACACCAGATATATTCAAGCCCCATATGGCCACCTATACCCCACCACCTGCAAATGCTCCTGGGAGATTTGTCTACTTCGGCTGCAACTTAAGCCAAGTAGTTGTAAGGTATGTCCAGACTGTGTGGTCTTTGGGGGTAGACAGAGGCCAGGGGAGGGAGGGAGACAAAGGATGAACTAAAATAAAAACAAATTTGCATTCCCACCCACTGAATATTATATATTTTATAGATTTTTATTTTATACTGAAATTTAGTTACCCAGGATAGATCTAATTTCTAATGTGATCCTGCTTTGTGCATACTGTGTGATCCTAAGCAAGTAACTTCCTTCTGCTCCCAGGTCACATCTGGAAACAAGCTTCGGCTTAGTGTGTTATTCCTGGTTAAATAATGTTCCCTTTTCCTTCTAAACACAAATTGCTACAGCTGGGTGGACTGCAGATTAAGGGCTGAAGACCACAGCATAAAAACAGTTTAAAGAAACAGTATAAAATTAACAGTATATAGAAAAAACATAAAATCCATGTCAGACATTACTGATATAGACTAGTTCTCTTTCACAAAATGCTATTCACACAGCCACAAATTATTCAGCTAATGTTAATATTTTGTTAAGAACTACTCTTGATTTTGAACTTTTGTACCAGATTATTTTTTAACCAATAAAGTTGAGAAAGTTATCTAGGAACATAGACTCCTGACTTGCAACATACTGTATTCACACAGCAGCATTACAAGTACATTTGCATGCAAAACCTGTAGGACATGAAGCCTCAGGCTCACCTCTCTCCCACTATCTCTGTATAGAAACATAGAAGTTGGCGGCAGATAAGAATGGCAAGGCCCATTTCTTTTTCTGCCTTATGAATGTGCCATTGGACTTTGCTCTGTCAATGGCCTATCTATTCATGCTCATCTGTATTGATCCCTTATGCCTGTCCCATGCCTGTTTGAAGCCCTGCACTGTATTCATATCCACCACTTTCTGAGGTAGGCCGTTTCATGCATCCACCACCCTTTCTGTGAAAAAGAACTTCCTCACATTACCCCTTAATTGGCCTCCCTCTAATCTCATGCTGTGTCTTCTTGTCCTGCTATTTTTTCTTATATTGAGCCATGTTAGACTCTTTCACCTTGTTAATGCCCTAAAGGTGTTTGAATGTTTCGATCATCTCACCTCTCTCCCTCCTTTGCTGTACGGTATACATATTGAGCTCCATTAATCTTTCCTCATATGTTTTCTGATGCAGTCTCTGCACCATTTTGGTTGCCCTTCTCTGGATTGCCTCAGTTTGGTCAATGTCCTGGTGAAGGTGTGGCCTCCAGTATTGCTTGCAGTACTCCAGATGGGACTTAAGTGTCTGTGAAAAGAGGGATTATTACCTCCCTCTTATGGCTTGTAATACCCCTACTAATACACCTCAACATCTCTGTAGCCTTACCTACTGCTTTAGTGGTCTGCTTGGATGATTTCAGGGCATCTGTGATGATGACACCACAGTCTCTTTCTTCCCTTGTGACTGCCAACAACTCCCCTCTCAGCCTATAGTTGGCTTCAGGGTTTCTCTTCCCTATGTGCATGATCTTGCACTTTGTGTTAAACCCCAGTTGCCACTCTTCTGACCATTTTGCCAGTTTATCCAGATCTCTTCTCATTCTGCCCACCCCATCTGGATCATCTACTTTGTTGCAGATCTTGGTGTCATCTGAAAACATACAAACCTTACCTTGCAGTCCATCTGCAATGTTACTGATGAACATATTGAAGAGGACTGGCCCCAGAACTGATCCCTGAGGTACCCCACTTGTGACTTGCATCTCTTCTGACTGTATACCATTTACCACCACTCTCTGTTTTCTGCCCATCAACCTGTTTGCCACCCAGTTGACCAACTTCTGGCCCACCCAGAGCCTACCCAGCTTATTTATCAATTATATGTGGAACATTATGAAAAGCTTTGCTGAAGTCAAGGTAAATGACATCAACTGCTCCCCCTTGGTCCACCACTCTGGTTGTCCAGTCAAAGAAATCTATGAGATTAGCTTGACAGGACCTTCCTGTTGTAAACCCATGCTGTCTTGGATCCTGTGCTCCTATGGATTCCAGGTGTTGCACTATCCTTTCCCTAAGGAGTGCCTCCATAATCTTGCCCAATACTGAGGTAAGACTGACTGGTCTATAGTTCCCTGCCTCCTCCCTGCTACCACTCTTTGGAGCAGGATCATATGAGCCCTTCTCCAGTCTTCTGGGACCTCGCCTGTGCTCAGAGACTCACTAAACAGTTCTGATAATGGCTCTGCTAGCTCCACCCTCAGCTCCTTTAGTACCCTGGGATGTATGCTATCAGGTCCCATTGCCTAGTCTACCCTGAGCTTATCGAGCTCTTGTAGGACCCTTTCTTTTATGAAAGGACTAGTGCACACCTCCCTCCCCCCTGTGTCCACAGTGCTGAGGTGTGGGCCCTGCCCTACCTTCTCTTCAGTAAATACTGAGCAGAAGTATCTATTTAGGATAAATGCTTTTACATGATTCTCCTCCTCACATACACCCTTATCTCCTTTGATCAAAGCAATACCCCCTCTGGACTTTCTCATTTCACTAATGCATCTATAGAAAGTCTTGTTACCTTCTTTTACTGTTTGTGCTAATGGTCTGGGCCTTTGCCTGCCTTACTGCCTTCCCTGCTTCCCTAAGGGAGGTTTGGTATGCCTCCCTGTCTTCATCCTGCTATGTTCCCTTATATTTCCTGAAGGCTAGACTTTTGGCTCTGACCTTTTCTGCTACTGTTTTTGAGAACCAAAGTGGTTTCCTTCTTATTTTGTACTTCTGTTTCTCTCTAACACAATGGGATATTGTTTCAAGGATTACATCCATAATGCTTGCCCACTTTACCTGTACTCTTTCACCTGTATTTATTTTTGCCAGGGCTAGCTTACCTCTGTTGGCCATCTTATCAAAGTCAGCTCCTCTGATGTTACATATTTTTATAAATGCAAATATATCTGTAAATGTATGTATAAATGCCATCTGACCCAACACAGCAGTTTTACAACTAGATACAGACACAATGTATTTAGCAAATTACTAAGAGACTCTCTAGGACCATTCCTACATTAATAAACACTTTCTGAGTTAAGCTTTTCACAAAACTTTAAAGAAAAATACCTGAAATTATCTATAAAACCTTTTCTTTAGACATGTCCAACAAGCAGCTTCCAGAAAACAGCTCCAGCTGGCCAAAGCTAGTTTCAGCCTACCACTGAACTAGGAAGTACATCTCTTTTGCAGTATCATATCCTGCCATGAAGCAAAGGAGTGATGGGAAATTAAGTTGTTTTCTGAGTAGGTTTTAAGGCAACAAACAAGTGCAATCTGTCTGTTTTTCAAGAGGTCCCAAATTATTTATACAAAAAAAGGGTCATAAGGATGATTACACAAGGATGTATCTTACAGGACAAGCCTTATTTAACCATTTACTTGCCTAGGAATGTCAATCGAAGATGAAGGATCTCATTTTCATGGAAGTGCTGCTTTTTTCTGCTCAATTTTTAAGAAGTTGAAAGGAGCCCAGGAAGATCAGATATGGTCACAGATGAACAAGATGCTACTGTGGCAGGCCTGAAATATTTATACAATATGGAATGGCCAGGGGTTGCATTAACTGTCTGTAAATCACACTTTTAGGGTATAATGTGGCACAGGGTAAAGCTGTGTGCCACATGCCCCTAGGGTATGATTAGCCAGTGGACAATTCTACCCCTGGGAGTGCCTTATTGCTTTTTTAGCAATGTCAATAAAAAATATTCAATTTACATTTTTTTTTAATTAATTATACCTGATTTCATATTCAAAAAGTCCTTTCACCATCTGGTCTTCTTTCCACAGTCAGTTTACATTCCTGTTCAGCTAGCAGATGTTCAAAGACATCTGTTCTGCTGCAGAGCTATTAGAACACATCAGCAATGGCTGTACAGCTGGAAAACATTTATGACAGCTTGTGACATCAAGCTGTGCTCAATACTGACTAGCCAGTGAGTTTGTCCAACAAAGAAAAAAAAAATCGCACTTTAGTATGAATGTGTGGTTAAGGTTAATGGTTTAGATGCCAATATTGAGCTGCAAATCACAGAGGTTCCATGACAACACTGCCTGAGGAAACATGCCATTGCCAGGAGGAAAGTTGTATTAAGGGCATATGACCAGGACGACAATGATAAAATTGCTTCTATGATGGTTGTCATGGCAGTAGCCAATGAGTCTTATTGAGTTTTTTCCACTCTGCATGCTGTATCCCACCATGATGCCACCCTCCACATCTTAGCCAACTACCATCTCTGGAACTGGACCAGTCTCCTTACCACCCTTCATGTCACTGAACCACCACCCTACACCTTGATCACCCTTCATCCCCCCAAAATGCCCTGCAATTGTACCATCCCAAAGTACAGCATCTTCCCCAGCTAACCACTCTCTGTAGCTGGAACTCCTGATCCCTGCCCCTGCTGCACTGCTGCTGCATAGGTAATCATGAGTGGAAGCACAACAGAGATAAACAGGTTAGGATCTGGATGATGACTGGTACAGGGCCAGTCCAGTGACACAGAAGTAGTGCTTAGGGGAGGGTGGGTCAATGCCCCTTGACACTGTTGCCACCTAGGTGACCATGGGTGGCAGCACAATGGTGATAAGCAGGTTAGGATCTTGGTGATGGCTGGCTCAGGGCCAGCCCAATGGCACAGCAATAGTGCTTGGGGGAGGTTGCGTCTCTGCCTCTAATGAACTGCTGCCACATAGGTAACCATGGGTGGCAGTATAAGAGAAATAAGCAGGATATGGTCTGGATGATGTCTGGCTCAGGGCCAGCCCATTGGCACAGCAATAGTGCTTGGGGGATGGTGATTCATTGCTTCTGCTGCACTGCTGCCACCTAGGTAACCAGGGGAGGCAGCACAAAAAAATAAGCAGGTTAGGGTCTGGATGATGGCTGGCTCAGAGCCATCCCACTGGCACAGCAATAGTGCTCAGGGGAGGATGGGTCACTGCCCTCGTGACACTGATGCCACTTAGGCAACCATGTGTGGCAGCACAATGGAGATACACAGGTTAGGGTCTGGATGGTGGCTGGCTCAGGCCCAGTCAATTGGTACAGCAGCAGTACTCAGGGTAGGGTGTGTCACTGCCCCTTTGACACTGCTGCAACCTAGGTAAACATAGGTTGCAAAAGCAAGAGAGATAAGCAGGTTAGGATCTGGGTATGACTGGCTCAGGGCCAGCTCATTGGCACAGCAGTAATGCTCAGGGGAAGGTGGGTCACTGCTCCATGGCACTGCTGCCACTTAGGTGACCATGGCTGGCAGCAGAAAGGAGATAAGCAGGTTAGGGTCTGAATGATGGCTGGATCAAAGCCAGCCCATTGGCACAGCAGTAGTGCTTGGAGGATGTTGTATCCTTGCCTAAGTGGCACTGTTGCCACCTGGTAACCATGGGTGAAAGTACACAACAGATAAGCAGGTTATGGTTTGGATAATGGCTGGCTCATGGTCAGCCAATTGGCACATCAGTAATGCTTGTGGGAGGGTGCATCACTGCCCCATGTGAATGCTGCCACCTAAGTAAACATGGGTAACAGCACAAGAGAGATAAGCACTTTAGGGTCTGGGTGTGGTTGGCTCAGGGCAAGCCCTTTGGCATAGCAGTAGTGCTCAGGGGAGGATGGGTCACTACCCCCATGTCACTGATGCCACTTACCATGGGTGGCAATACAATGGAGATAAGCAAGTTAAGGTCTGGATGATGGCTGTCTCAGGACAAGCCAATTGGCACAGCAGTAGTGCTCAGGGGGTGGTAGGTGGCTGCCACTTAGGTAACTATGGTTTGCAGTAAAACAAAGATAACTAGGTTAGTGTCTGGATGGTGGGTGGCTAAGGGCCAGCCATTGGCACAGCAGTGGTGCTCATGGGTGGGTGTGTCACTGTCCTTGTGGCATTGCTGCCACCTAGGTAACCATGGATGGCAGCACAAGAGGAATAAGCAGATTATCGTGTTGGTGTGACTGGCACAGGGTCAGCCCATTGGAACAGCAATAGTGCTTAGGGGAGGATGGGTTGCTGCCCCATAACACTGATGACACTTAGGTAACCATGTGTGGCAGCACAATGGAGATAAGCAGGTTGAGGTCTGGATGGCGGCTGCTTACAGCCAGCCAATTGGCACAGCAGTAGTGCTCAAGGGAGGGTGCATCACTGCCTCTGTAACACTGCTGCAACTTAGGTAACCATGGATGGCAAAAACAAGAGAGATAAGCAGGTTAGGGTCTGGGTGTGGCTAGCTCAGGGCCATCCCATTGGCATAGCAGTAATGCTCAGGGGAGGGTGGGTCACAGCCCACATGGTGCTGCTGCCGCTTAGGTGACCATGAGTGGCAGCACAAGTGAGATAAGCAGGTTAGGTTCTGGATGATGGCTGGCTCTAGGCCAGGGGATGATAGGTCACTGCCTCTGCTGCACTGCTGCCACCTAGTTAACCATGGGTGACAGCACAAGAGAGATAAACAGGTTAGGGTTTGGATGTGACTGGGTTAGGGCCAGCCCATTGACACAGCAGTAGTGATTGGGGTTGGGTGAGTAACTAACCCCATGGCACTGTTGCCACTTAAGTAACAATGTGTGGTAGCACAACAGAGATAAGCAAGTTAGGGTCTGGATAATGGCTGACTCAAAGCCAGCCCATTGGCACAGCAGTAGTGCTTGGAGGAGGTTTCGGCCCTGCTTCTGTGGCACTGCTGCCACCTGGTAACCATGGATGGTAGCATGAGAGAGATAAGCAGGTTAGGGTCTGGGTGGTGGCTGACCCAGAGCCAGCTCATCGGCACAGCAGTAGTGTTCAGTGGAGGATGGGTCACTGCCTCATGGCACTGCTCCCACTTAGGTGACCATGGGTGGCAGCACAACAGAGATAAGCAGGTTAGGGTCTGGATGATGGCTGGTACAGGGCAGGGGCATTGACCAAGCATTAATGCTCAGGGAAGGGTAGATTGCTGCCTCAACTGCACTGCTGCCACCCAGGTAACCACGAGTGGCAGCACAATGGAGATAAGCAGGTTAGGGTCTTGGTGATGGCTGGCTCAGGTTAGCCCATTGGCACAGCACTAGTTCTTGGAAGAGGTTGGTTCTCTGCCTCTGCTGCATTGTTGCCACCTAGGTAACTGTGGGTGGCAGCACAACAGAGATGAGCAGGTTACAGTCTGGTTGATGGCTGGCTCATGGCCAGACCATTGGCACAACAGTCATGCTTGTAGGAGGGCGTATCACTGCTCCTGTGGCACTGCTGCCACCTAGGTAACCGTGGGTGGCAGCACAACAGAGATAAGCAGGTCAGGGTCTTGGTGATGGCCAGTTCATGCACCACATGCCATCATGCATGAGTACACATGAGCCCTTGGATGTTGTTATCCAGTGGTGTGGAAATAAAGGAAAAAGAACAGCCTTGGAACGCACAGGTGACTAGACCACGGTAATGCATGTGCTCTTGGCATCCACGATGGCCATCTAAAGAACCTGTGAGAATCCTGAGGTACATCCCTGTGCCCCCAACCCCACAGTGGGGGGCAAAAATGTGGCTCAATGGAGGGGCAAGCAAAAGATGGCATCATGAGGGAAGTTGCTAAGCACTTTGGGATCCCTGAGAGAGACAGCGATCAGAACTAAGCAGGGGTAAGGGGCCAAAATGATATGTAAATAAAAAAAGGGAAAAAAGTTCTTGCAAATGTTACATTCTGATTGGCTGTTAGAATTCCAGTAATCAACATTAATCTCTATTAAACAGTTTTTAGAATTCCAGTAATCAACATTAATCTCTATTAAACTGTTATGAGCCTGATCACAGTGCATGAATTCTTCCTGCGAGCTTTTCATGCTCTAGTTCTGCAATGACTGGAAAGAACCATTCAGATTTTGAACTACCATTTAAACAGAATAAACTACTGTATTACACAGTACACACAAGTTTTTTTAAATGTTGGTAATATGTGTTTCAATGTATTACAATAAAATATTGCATAATGTACATATGTGATGTACATATGTAATGCAAATAATAAATATTTGAAAAATGTTGTGGTAACATAGGCACACTAAACACTTCTTACAATGTTCATATTTGTATAAATAATTGATACACAGTTTTCCTAAATTTCAAATAAACACTTTGTTGTTAATGTATGTCAGTATTCGTTGTATGCATATCTTCACTATATTTTCTCAGAATTTGAAAATTCAGCATAATTTTTTTCTTAATACAACAATTCATTAAAATTAAGAAGAACAAGGTTTTCCTAGGGAATTTTCATTCAGCATATTTTTTATATTTCTAATCTTCTGATTAATTTAAATTAAGCACACATCGACTTATTTAATTTATACCTCAATTTTAATTAAGTATATTCTGTTAAAATATATAAGGATAATTAAGGGGTTTGGGATTTTACAAACTTATTTTAAGGCACACTTAATTTTAAATTAAGGGGCAGATTATTAATTCAGGTGTTAATTAATAGAAAATTAAGGAGATTTTTAGCACTTTTTGTCCCATAGTGGGGTTCCTGTATGCCTTTCCACCATTCCCACTCATACAGAGAGTGCTCATCAAGTTCAGGGAGAACCAGGAACAATGATGGCAGGGCAGGCATGGTATCAACACTTTTGGTCCTGTACAGCTGGAATCTGGTAAACATGCCACTGACATACAACTTATCTACTTTGCCTCAGGGCAGAATAACATTCTCAGACCTCAGGACATTATGTCTGAGGGCATGGTTCTTGAAGAGGTAGGGTTTCTAGTTTGAATCTGTCAGAAGTGCTGAGGGTACTCAGGGTTTCCAGGTAAGCATACTCCTTTAAGTGGAAGAGATTTTGACACTGGTGTGTCACCAGGAAGAAAATCCCAATACAGGCTGAGTTGCCTACAGTCCCGGACTATCTGGTACACTTGTAGTCCTTCAGTCTGGGGCCCTCGACACTAAAGGTATATCCATCAGCAGTGTCAGCCTGTAAATCATCATGTAAGGCCAAGTCTTTGGCCTTACAACTTGCTTTAAAAAAAAAATTAGAGGGCCTCAGTTACTTGTACCCCCTGTAGGGGAACCAAACCCCCCATAGGACCTGCTCTTCTGTCTTGCCTAGCTAATAGTGACTCCATGAACTTATGTTTAATACCAAATGTTTTTTTTTATTCTTTGTTAACCTGGTAAAGCCCACTAGGCACAACTGCCTGTTTTCATGGGTGACCCAGGAGATTTAGGTTGGTTAAGTGACTTGCTCAGAGTTACATAGTATACAAGTAGAAGTTGGGGGAATCAAACCAAACTCATTCACAGCTCGTTACTTTAACCTCTAGGCTATACTGATTTAAAATATGTCACATGGAAAACAGCTTTCCTGATTGCCAAGACATCTGCCAAGAGGGTAAGCAAACTGCAAGCCATCTGCACAGATTAAAACTACAGTACATAATCATCCACCTGGATAAGGTAATCCTTATGACTAACAGGAAGTTCCTACCTAAAGTGGTCTCAGAATGTCACCTGAACCAGTCAGTTGCCCTTCACACCCCAGGAATCTCTCACTACGCTTACTCTTGCAATCAGCCTGTAGGTCTGAGCTGCCCTGGAGAGTGGAATTTTATGCAAATTGGTGAACCATGGGATGAAATTTAAATATCTGCAGTTTGGTCGGTCTCCAGTCTGCCCTCAAATATCTTCTTCTAACTTTAAGTTTAACACAGTTTTATGAATTTGCTTTGTTTTTTTCAGTGTACTTGTATTTTCTGTTCAAATATCTGCTTTGGTTTAGATTTATTTTTTAATTTTTAGTGCTTTTCTCTAGTTCCCGGGTGGTTCCCAGGAACAGAAGAACAGTCCTTTTTCCTTACAGTTTTCTCAAGGTAAACTGCTCTAAGTGCTGATATATTGTTAAAAAAAAATGTATTTTAGCTGAAATGCACCTGTCATCACTCTGGTTCCCCAGTCCTCAGGAACTGAGGTGCGATTGATGATTCTTACTTTATTTGGTATTTGAATTTCTTCATTAAGTGTTTTTTGTTAGTGGTTCATGCCTATTTAGGAACCAAACCACAAATTCTACTTTTTTACATTTGGGAACTGATTTGTTTGGTAGATTTGTTGTGATTCAAATGCCTCACATGCCCAAAAAGAAAATGGGACCTACAGGCTTCAGCAACTGCATAAATTGCTTCAAGTCACTGGCTAAGGTGAATTACCATGAGGTGTGTTTAAGGTGCCTGGGTCCAGTCCATTTTTTTTTTAGATTGTGAGCTTTACCCTAAGTTCTGTCCTGAAACCCTTAAGAAGAAGGCCAAAAAACTGGAAAACTTAATGGCTTCTCAGTGTGCTTCTACATTACCTAAACACACTGATGAGGTAAGTAGAAGGACAATCAAGCTAAAGATTCCTCAGAGTCCAGGGTATCTGAACAGGGGAATCCTGAGTCAATTAAACATAAAAATAAATTCGGAACAGAGATGCTGCCTGCTAAGAAAAAAAGAAAAAGAAAAGCATGTCACTGTCCCTTATCCAGAAGAAGAAGAAAAGGAGCCATCGGTGGAAAGAAGTAAAATGCCCTCTATGGAGGACATGGCTAAGACATGGAAGTTTCTCCAGACCTTTAAGGTCATAGGGTCATTTATGGACATGCTGATTCCCTCTCCAGCTCCAGAGGATCAGGGGACCAAATTATATTATGATGAAGAGGAAGAAGACAGGGATCCTATAGAGCCCAATGATTCTCCTGAGCAGGAGTTCAGTTCTCCTCCCCAGGGCCAGGATGATGTTTCATTACATTACTCTTTCATGAAGCAGACAGTAAACACCTCAACCTTTCCATCCAGGAGACTGTGGAGGATGAAGATGAGATAGGGTTTTTGGACATAATGGGGTTAACCCTGACCAAGAGGGTGCTCCTTCTGTTGCATGAACCCCTTAAGAGAGCAGCCTGTAGGCTGTTACAGACTCCCACCTCCATCTCTGATATTGAGAAGAAGATTGAAAAGAAGTACCAGCTTGATTAATGGGACACAGAGTACCTCTATTCCCATCCTAACCATGTAGGGGTAGTACAGACTGTGGCCTGTGATAAGGCAAAAGTTTCTCTCTCTACCATGCCCCTCAGACAAGGACTACAGGAAGCTGGATAGTATGAGGAAAAAACCTATACCTATGCATCCCTGCTGCTAAGGCAGGAAGCCTTCATGGCATATACTGTCCAATATGAAAAAACTCTATGGAGCTCCATCCTGGGCAGAAGTGAGAATGTTTCTGGGGATTTGGCACAGAACTTAGCAGACACCACTAAATCAGCCCAGGATGCTACTAGGCACCAGTTTTATATGGTAATGGATAATAATGACACCACCTCCGGGGTAATGGTCAGTGCAATGTCCCTGAGAAGGTTTGCTTGACTCTGGACCACAAACCTATCCCAAGATACTTAAGCAAAGGCTGTGAATTTTGCCTGTGAAGGAAATTTCTAGTCTGGTGATAAGACAGAGACATACATGAGATGGTGGAAGAATACAAAACCACAAATAAAAGCAACACTGGGAAGGAAAATACCTCCATTTCCAGTAGGCATCATGAAAGGGGAGGTACATGTAGGAGTTATTTTCCCCACGGTTTCCTGCCCTATGAATTCTCCTGGCTAAGAGGTTTCTTCAGAGGCACAGGTTGGGAAGAGAGTTCAAGTGTGCTGACCCAAACTCAGCACCCATGTCAGCTCAAGCAGAACCCCTTATGAGTTGGTCCAGTTCATTCGTTCATTGCAGGTGGGAAGAAGGCTGGCTCACTTTTTTCAGGAATAGAAGAACAGCACCAGAGACAAGTGGGTCCTGGAAGAAATGAGTTTGTGGTGCACCCTGCAGTTCAAAAGATCCCCCTGACTGCAGGTTTGCAGAAAAGTTGCACCTCACACTCTAACAGTAAAAATCCTGCTGGAGTTAGAGATCAAAAAGTTGTTGCAGGCAAAGGCAGCAGAAAAAGTCCCTCCATCTCAGTGTGGATGAAGCCTTTACTCAAGACTCTTCCTTACCCACAAGAAAAATGGGAAGTGGTGATCCATTTTGGATTTCATATATCTGATCAAGTACCTCAGAAAGGAAACATTCAACACAGTAGCTGTGGCTGTGGTGATCCCTTCAACAAGGGGACTGGCTAGGGTCTCAGGAAACTGAAAGTTTCCAACTGTATTTCCATATTTCAATCAGGCCAAACCACAGGACATATTTAAGATTCAGGGTAGTGACTGGTCACTACAAGTTTGTAGCCCTCCTCTTTGGGCTCTCTTCAGGTCCCAGAGTGTTCGCAAAGTGCTTAGCCATACTGGCAGCACACCTCAGGAAACTAGGTATACTGATTTTCCCTACACGACTTGCTGGTCACAGGAAAATCACACCAGAAGGCCAAGGTCTCTGTTCTCCTCACTCAACGTACCCTGGAGGATCTGAGTTGTCTCATTAAGACCCAAAAGTCTCAGACAGACCCAGTTCACTTGCTGGAGTTCATAGTAGTAGAACTGGATGTCCTTCAAGGGAGGGTCTTCCTCCCACAAGAGAAAGTGAGAAATCCCATCACTCTGGAGATGTCCTTCTTCATGGGACAGCCCAAGTCAGCAAAAGACTTCTATTAGTTATTAGGCCATATGGCCTTCTCTTAGTTAATAGGCCATATGGCCTTCTCAACAGCCATAGTGGCAGGGGCCAGATTCCAAATGAGAGACATCCTGTACCATCTAAAGGCCCATTGGTCCCAAAAATGAGACCCTCTTTCAAGGAAACATGCTATGAAGCTGGAAGGGGCAGCTTCTGGAGAGATGTGAGCAAGTACTTCTTCTCAGAATGAGTGGTCGATTCTGAACTGCCTTCCAGTGGAGGTGGTGGGCAAAAACAGTGGTTGGGTTCAATTGTGCATGGAATAAGCACAAAGGAAGCATAGCAGAAAACAAAGGGGGGGGGGAGAAATAGTTGTAGACTGGGTATGGTCTGATGTAATAGTATGGGTGGTGAGAAATGGGCAGCCTGGATGGGCCAAGTGGTTGTTATCTGCCAGCAAATTTCATGTTTCCATATTTCTATGAGAAAGACCCTCTTAAGAGCACTGGACTGATGGAAAAAAGAGGACAACCACAGGGAGGGTGTGCCTTTTCTTCTGCAATCACCTATGGTAGTTTTGATAACAGATGCCTCCATCCTATGCTAGGGAGCTCACCTTGCAGACCTGACAGTAAGTGGGGTGCGGTCCCCCAGGAATCCCTGGAGCACATAAACCTGTTGGAACTCAGTGCAGTTTTCTTGGCCCCACAGTCTTTTGCTCCCCATATTAAGAGGTTATCAGTACAGGCCAGGATAGACAACATGATTGCCATGCACTACATTAACAAGCAAAGGGTCACAAGATCCTCAAAGCTGTTTACAGAAGCAATGAAGATCTGGAATCTGCTTACTCCCTGGAAGTGCAGCTTTCAGCAACTCACCTAGCAGGAAAAGATAATGTCTTTGCATATTCCCTCAGCAGGATCAGCCAGGGACATCATGAGTGGACCCTGAAAAAGCAGGTTTTGGCCACAGTGTTTAGGAAGTGGGGACATAAGAGTTAGATCTATTTGCTTCCTGGGAGATTCATCAGCTACCCCGTTTTGTTGCAGGCCTCAAGCAATGGTCTCAGTCCCATTGAATGCCCCAACTCTAGACTGGTCAGGTTGGTTCCTGTATGCTTTCTCTCCCCTCCCTCTCTTGTTGCAAGTGCTCTTGAAGCTGAGGGGTCCAACTGCAACTATGATCCTAATAGCCCCAGACTGGGCAGGCAAGTCCTGAAAGTCCTCAGGATATTCAGAAATCCAGTAACCAGAAAAGCACATGCTCCCAAATGAAAAAGGTTCTGTGTGTGGTGTGCCCCTAAGCAGTTCAACCCATTACAAGCACATCTGTCCACAAACCTAGACTATCTAGTCCACCTTCAGTCCTTGTACCTCAGGCCTTCTACCCTCTGGGTGCACCCGGCTGCAGTTCCAGCTTATGTTTTTGTAGGTAAAGAGAAAATGGTAGCTTCACACCCCATTTTCAGGAGGTTCATTTAGGGGCTGCTGTACCTGCACTCCCCTCCGTTAAGAACCCAGTCCCCCCTTGGGATTTGAACCTCCTTATAGTGAAGCTTATGGACTCCCATTTGAAGCCCATGGCTACTGCTGATTTAAAGTTTGTCATTTGAAAGCAGTGTTCCTTGTGGCATAACTTCCTCCAGAACAGTGTGTTATCAGCCAGCCCTCTGCACAGATCTGAATTACATAATCTTTTACAGGAACAAGGTAGTTCTAAGGACAAATAGAACATTTCTTCTTAAGGTGGAGTATGAATTTAACCTGAACCAGTCCATCACCCTGCCAGTGTTCTTTGTGGCAAAATCCAGCTCCAGAGAACAGAGGCTCCATAGTCTGGCTGTTAAGAGGGCATATAGTTACTATTTGGATTGGACTAAGAATGTCAGGACTTCCCATTCACAGCTGTTCCTTACATATGGTAAAGTTGGAAGGGTATACCAACCTCCAAGAGAACTGTTGCATGCCGGATAATCTCCTGCATCCAGTTCTGCTACAGCAAAGGCTATAAACCATCACTACAAGGCCTCAGGGCACACGTCAGGTGTGGCACATCTGCCTCTGTGACAGCGGCAAGGGATTTTCCCTTGCTAGAAATTTGTAAAGCAGCTACCTGAGAAACAGTACACATCTTCACAAAACACTGTTGTCTGGATGTATAGTCCATAAGGGATGCCAGGTTTGGTGCTGCTGTTTTGCAGAACCTTTTCTTTAAATAGGTTCTGTACTCAGCCTCCTAAGGTACTGCTTTATAATCTGCAACAGTAAGCACAGTGAGAGATTCCTGTTGTCTGAAGAAAAATATTAATTACTATACAATAGCAGTGACAGTGGCTCAGTAGGTAGCACACTCGCCTCTGAGGCCGGGAGATCAGAGTGCTGAGGGTTCAGTTCCCACATCTGGCACTTGGGTTAATATCCCAATACTGACACTGTAGTGCAGCATGGGAGGGTGCTGCACTTCTGAGGTGCCATCTTTGGGATGAGACGTTAAACCGAGGTCCTATCTGACTGGATTGGTGGCAGTTCAGGTGGATACTAAAGATCCCATGGCACTTATCGAAAAAGAGGAGGGGAATTTTGTTGGGGAAAAAGGGAGTAATATTCCTTGCTCAAATCAAGACTTTACCATAATAACATTACATTCCTTGGCTCATGTACTCAGTTTCTTTTTCTTAAGGTAGCATGATTTTCATAAAATGTTATCACATGCTTTCCTTAACTGGTTTAACTCATTGAGTCCTGGTGGCCATTTTGGTCAGGTTCTTAATGGAGTTCCGACACCATATGAATGCCTACTGGACTCAATGAGTTTTTAACTGAGTCCTTGAACATTTTCCAAATCCTTTCATACACTTGCTTAATTGCCACTTGCACTGTTCTTAGTAACACTTCTTGGGTACAAAGTATTTTTTAAGACCCACTTACATCTGGCCTGCCATAAGTAATACTTTAAAATTGCAAACAAAACTTGTACATTTTCTTTTGTGAATTGCTGCCAACTCGGAGACCAGGTGACATACAATAAATCCATATATGTGATAGATCTGAATTGTTGTATTTCCCAGTAATCTGCAGTCAGGTCCCAAAACTGATTAGCATATGTACTATCCAAGAACAGATGCTCCTGGGTCTCCAAAATCTGGTTGCAACCCTGGTGTAAGCAATATCTCTCTTGAAGGGCCTTATGCTTGTTATTATTCTTGACGTTCAGTTTTCCATGTATAGTCAATCAAAGTACATCCCATGCAAATACTGGTATCCTCTTATTTAGTAACTGATGAAAAATATCTTGGCTGTGCTGGGCAATACAATAAGACAATACGATCGCCTCCATGCTTTGTACCTTCACCATTGCTTCATAGATATCATTCCTCTTCTGAACCCTGACCACATTATACTCCACTTTCCATGCTGTCATCTGCTGAAACATTTCCTTCACTTCTTTTGGGACAACTTGAATTTTGTTTCATAATCTGCTTTTCCTCTGTTCCCAGGCCCTCATACAGGGAGCAGTGCATTCTAGTAATAACATATACAATTTCTTATTTTTGCTCTTGTGTGGTTCTACAATATTGTAAAGAAACATGCTATAATAAAAAGGCACATGATGTATCATCCCTATACCTCCTTCATGTATACTTCAATACGTTACATTCCTCTTGATTGGATTCAGTCTACTCCCCCAAAAGGCTCTAAAGAAGGGGCTAAATAGCCCTGATTGCAATGCCTTTGGAGGGGGATAGATATAACTCACATAAAGTAAAATAGGCACAATCATGTTTTTAATCAAAAAAATTCACTTTTGCTTTGATATTGTACCATGCACCCATCTTACTAGAGTGCCTTCTGCTTTTGTCAGCAACTCTTCCCAATTTAAAGCAGCTGAATTCAATCCCAAACTAATTCCTAATATTGAGATGGGTTCACTAGTAAGGTTTATCCCTACATAATGACTCTTTGTCAAATCCTTCAGGCCCAACTTAAATCCCACACTTTTCTCTTTATTGATACAGGAGCCTGAAGCTTCAGAAAACTCTTGGAGATGTTTCTGTACCACCCTTTCTTCTGTGGTCTCATGAACCATAATGACCATATCACCCACATATGCCAATACCTTCAAAGGGGGAATGGTTCCTGAAAGACTTATTCCTTGAATCTCAGGTTCATTTCTTATGCATTGAAGCAATGGGTCAATACCAAAAACATATAGTATAACAAGGGACTCTTGTGACACCCCTGTTTTACCCCTCTGCATACCTTGAGCCTGTCTCCCCTCCATCCATTCACTCTGTGTACTACCGTAGCCTCCTTATATAGACTTTAATCCAATGAACATATACAGGTGGAACAACTCTAATGCAAAACAGAAAATAAATACTTGAGAAAGGAAACTAAAAGCCTTCTTGGGTTCAAACTTACTACAAACCCTGTTTCCTCCCATTTGACCTCTGTAAACAATTTTTCAATTGTATTAGATTTCCCTGTATGCCCCTCTGAGGGACAGCACAACCCTGCTCTTTACAAATAAGAAAGTCTGCACAATTTGCTAATCTATTCAATAATATCTTAATTAAAAGCTTAATATCTACGTTCATTAAACAAATGAGCCTTTAATTCTGCAAACATGACCTGTCTCCTTTTTTAAACAAAAGAACTAATTCAGCTTCTACCAAATAACCAGGAATATCCTGGGATTGTAACAGCTCATTAAATAGTTTAACCAATTCTAAACTAAAGGAACTACTAAAGAATTTGTAAAATTCTGCTGGGAGACCATCTGGGCCAGGAGTGGAGTTATTTTTTGATAATTTTATCACTGCTTTTACCTCCTCGTCAGTTATTGGGGCAACCAACTGCAGCTCCTGGTGTTTTGTGAGTGTTTTCCTGTCCAACTGTCCTATATCTATATCTATATCTATATCTATATCTATATCTATATCTATATCTATATATATATATATATCCTTATTGAATATATCAAGTTTCAAACCTAATGTGTTCCCCACATGTTTATTTACCATGCTTAATATTGAGAGCTTGTCCCTATACACAATAATATTCTCATCTTTTAATTCCCCAATAATCTTCTTTTTGGAAATATTTTGGCTGTCCTTGAAAGGATCAAAAGTTTGCTTACCACTAGCAATGCCACACCATAGTTCCTGTTTTAATGTTTTGGCTCTGTCATACTGGAGACTATACCAATCCTTTTTGACCTGTTGAATTTGGGAACTAAAGTCATGCCCAGTAGTATCAGATAATGAAATCAGTCTATGAAGCTGTTTCTATACTGTACATATGAGAAATATTTATCCCTACTCTTTTTCCCTACTAGTTTTTGAAAAAAAAAAACTTGAAAGTCTCTTTGAGTGTCCCACCATTCTCTCAGAGAATCATACATGCATTGTACTGACAGTCTGGCTTCCCACAATCTTATAAATTCCTTCACTCTCTCCTCCTGTTTTAATAATGAGGTGTATAGTTTCCTTGTAGATTGAGTCTGCTCAGTATCCCACTGGCAGTCTATGTAGACAGCTGAGTGGTCTTAGAAGGCCAGGTCCCTAATTTCTGACCTTTTGACCTCTAATAGCTTAGATACCCAAATGTAATCTGCTCTTGTCTTCAGTGTACCTTCCCAAAATGTAAAACCACCAGAGTCATGCAAAGATTGATAGGCATCTTTTAGTTGTGCTGTGACAGTAATATCCTTCAAAGCATTCGAGTCACAAAACATTTTGCTGGTTCGCAAACCCCTATCCTCTTTCTGCATACAGCAGTTGAAATCACCCCCCCCCCATATTATTCTTTGTTCCATACACAAAAAGGGTTGAATTTTCTTGAAAAGTTCCACCATTAACACCTTCCCCTGAGGGGCATACATATTAATTAGATGAATCCTATGCTGTTCATAAGAAATGTCCAAAATCAAAACCCTGCCTGGGTTTAAGTCTACAAGCCTGGAGACCTTTAATTCTGGGTTAGAAAACAAAATCCCTAACCCATCACATTGTTCTTGACCTTGAGACCAAAATGTGACCCCATGCTTCCATTTGGCATTGTACTTCTCAATGTCCTGAAAAGATTTAATCCTAGTATCCTGTAACAAAATAATGTCTGTCTTTAACAAGGTTAACTCCTGTAAAGCCACATCCCTCCATATCCCATTTTTTATACTGTTTACATTGATAGTTAGAATACAGAAATTGCCCATATATAATAAAGAATGCTCCTATCCATTTAAATGTCTGGATCTGGTAGCCCATTGCTTTTTCCCGGAGCTCCCTTATGCCATCTCTGAGGAAGACCCTTTGGAGGAAGCCACTAAGAAAGAGTCAGACCGAGAATCATCTTCATCTGAGACATCCATGGGCTTCTCAATAGGCAATGTGGCATGTCTATTAGCTCGCAATTTTCCCTTTCTTTTAACTACTTCTTTCTTTCTCTTTTGGCTCTGAGGGTAATCCAGTTTTCTCCCTTATTCTCTTTTTATAAACCACTTTCTTGAATGGTTTTTCACCATAAGATTTCTGCAGGGGGAGGCATAGATGTCTGGACTGGAGTGTGTTCTTTGCTACACACCTCCTGGTTACCTCTTTCAAAGTCACTAACACAGTCCTCCTCTTCCATGTCTATTGTCTGTGGGATGTTTTCCTGATTATCATCCCTAGACAGCTTGGTTGGGTCCACTTCCACATACTGCTCCCCCACTTCCTCTCCTATTTCAGGAGACCTGACTTCACCTTTTATATGATTTGGCTTTTGTCGTTCCAAAATGGTAGGGGTTTCTTTCCCTCTTACATTTATCTCTTTTTCTCTTAAAATGTTCTGCATCCTTTTCTCAGACGCTTGACCACATCCTTTTTTCTGGGCCTAAGTTATCAAGGCCTCATGTGAGAGGCCTTCTCCTGAATTGTGAGAGGCCCATGGACTTTTGTAAGAGTGGCCTCTTTCCTCACAGAGATTACATCTGAACAGATTTTTACAGTGTGCAGAAAAATGACCAGTTTCTAAACAATGGGAACATTTTGATGTATCACACGCATTGCTGAGGTGAAGTCTGGAGCCAGACTTATGAAAAGCTTTAGGCTGCCCAGGATAAAACAAGTCTCTATCCCCCAAAAAAAAGCAACCAGGCAGGTGAACAATTCCACTATTGGCCATAGAAAATTTATATTTAACCTTCTAACCCCTTGTCCAGAACTTTTCACAGTCAATCACTGGTGTGGAATGTTCTAATACTTCGCAACATTTCCTGATATCAGCTATATCCACTCCCTCATTCTTGAAAAGAATAGTAATGGTATGCACTGCAGGTTTTGCAATAGGAATCACTAGGAAAGGGTCCCATAAAGGTGAATCTTTCAAAGTATTATATTTGACCCAGAATCTGTCCAAAGCCTCAACCGTTTTGAAGCTTATGTCATAATTAAAATCATCAATATGTATCAACGTAAACACTTCCAAAGCATAACATTTCAATGGATCTTTTAGCAGTTTCCTCCCAAAATAAACTCTATCAGAGGGTTTCTCCAGGCCCCCTTTATACATTAATTGAATGGCATTTCTTTGTGGTGCTGGTTCTCTGACACTGGACTTAAATCAGCCATTTGTAGCAAAGGTTTGAACATTTTCTGCTTGGCAGGGTCCTGCAATATGTCTATCCCCAGGCCCACTGATAAATTTCTATCACTGTCTGTCAGCGCAGGCACCTCCTGCATCCTTCTTACTTCATTAATGCTTATATTTTTCACTATTTGTTTACTGGTGCTAGGTCTGGAATTGCCCCCCATAACATTTTCAGTCATTTTACTCACTGTGCTCATAAGCCTTGTATTAGCGCTTTCTACCACAGGTTTCATCACATTGTCACTATTTGAGCCATCCAACTGTTTTATGGTCTCTTTCTGAATCATCATCATCCCAGTCTCTGTAACCATCACACCATTGTACTCACAAATTTTGGGATCTTGTGGATCAGGTGACTAGCCATTCTCCATGTGCACCCAGCCTGCAGCTTGCAGCACTTCCTCCGGTTGCCAGTCCCGTTTCTCAGACACTTTTAAATTACTAGCTCCTTTACTCATTTTGCAAGCAATCCCTAAGGTTTTGCCTGTTTTCTCAATCCAAGGTTTAGGCAACAACTCCTTTGGTCTTAAAACAGCCTCTGAGATTGATTCTGAATCTGCTGACTCACTGACCTCATTCTCGCCCTGGCATCCGTGTACCTTCTCTCCCTCCAGTTCTCCAGTGCACACACCAGCTTCTTTCTGCAAAGTCGCACCTTGCAGTGCCTGTTCAACAACATCTGTCGCTTCTTCCAACTCTGGACTGTGCTCCACGGAGAACTCACTTTTCTGATTGCAGTTCTCCTCATGAATCACATTTAAACCAACTGGCAAGTTGGTATCCTAGGTTTTTCCTTCAGCATCCTCCACAATCTGAGACCATTCCATGTTATCTTTGAAGAAACATACTGGCACCTCATTCTCCTCCACTGATGCACTTAAATCTTTCTCACTTACTGAAACTGAGTCCTCCAAAATGATAGCTTTCTGACCTTCCTCTCCCATTTGCAAGTTTGTAGGCCTAGAAACTGGGCCTCCTCCTTGCAGCACAACCTGCTCCCCTGCCACATCATCACTTCCTCTTCTTCCTCTGTCCAGCTCCAAAATGGGTCCCTCCATCATGTTCACAGGAAGTGGCAGCACTCCTTCAGGCAGAGTAGGGGAATTTCCCTGGTGTCCTGGCCAAATTTCTCCCATTCACTATAAGTACCACCAACAGCTTAATCTGGTTCAATTTCAGTTGGCTACCATCTGTATTCCCTCTCCCCCCCCCCACAGTCACCCCTGAAAAAGGGATTTCTAGGCCCAGTGAGCTTACCGGCTCAACAAAATTAAATCAATCAATCAATAAGTAGTAGTATTATTTCTTCCAAGAGATCCCTCACTATGCTTATCACACCTGCCCTTCCTTCCCTTCCAGAACCTGAAAGAGGTTCTTCAAGAATCAGTTCTTTTTTTCAGTTTTCACTTTACTTGAGCACTACTTCTGCATAGCCTACAATCAGTTTTGGGGAGTTTTTGATGCATAAATTTGGTCTGAAGTAATTTGCCTCAGTAGGGACCAATCTCTTTGGGGATCATTCTGTTTTGTTGTTTGAGTCTAGCTAGTTTAGTGGTCACTGTTTCTTTGGCTATTGAAATAAATCTGATGTTAGAGAGCAGAGTACAGCATGACCACCCAACAGAGATTTGAATCCATTCCATCGTACTCTAATTTTCATAAAATTCCACTCGCCGGAGCAACTGAAACATGCAGACTGATTGAAACAGTAAGCACAGTGAGAGACTCCATGGAAGAAAAAATATTATCATGGTCATTATTTTTTGCTTCTTGTGCTGTACCCTGAGCATTCCCAGACAAGTGAACAGAAACTGTACTGTCTGGTTATAAAAAGAGCACTTGGACACTACCAGGACTATGCAAGGGATGTCAGGTCCTAAAGTACACAACTTGTGACGCCTGATGAGATGGCCAAAGATAAACCAGTAACTATGAGAACTATTTCCCGTTTGATAGTCTCCTGCATACAATTCTGCTATGAAAAGGAGGAGGCAGTATAGCGCAGTTGTTTAAGGCTCTGAGCTGCAAATCTGGTGACATCCACCAGACTAGACCTGGGTTTAAATCCCACAGCTTCCACTTGCATACTGTGTGACCCTGAGCAAGTCACTTAACTTCCTTGTGCTCCCAGGTCGCTCCTGTAAAAAAGCTTTCAGCTTAGTGTGCTATTCCTGGTTAAACAACTAAAAAAAAAAAAGGCTAGAAAATTCCTACTACAGGCCTAAGGGAAAATTCCACAAGGGACCATGTGCCTCTATCCATCCACAAGGGGCATCCACCCTATTAGGTATTTATAAAGCAGCTACCTGGAAAGCAGTGCACACCTTCACAAAGCATAACTGTCTGAACATACAATCTAGAAGGAATGCCAGTTTTGGAACTACTGTGCTGCTGAACCATTTTGTTGAGTAGGTTCTGATCCCATCCTTGCAAGGTACTGCTAGAGAGTCTGCTTGTTGTAAAGCATTAGTGATGGATTCCTGGTGTTAGAAGAAAATAAATACTCACCATAGTAATATTGTTTCTTCTCATGGATACTTGACTGTGATTTACAATCCCTTACACTGCCTCCCCTTCTAAAAACTGAAGATATGTTCACACAAGAATCAGTTCTGCATTGAGGTTGCTTGAGAATGGTATCTCATGAACTGAGTGAGTCAATTTTAATGAGTCAATTTGGGTGACATGAAAATAGCAAATGTAAAATGGGCTATGTGCTCATAATAGCATATTGAAAGTTTAGCTCTTTCGTTTTAGAAGGGAGTACTTGTTTTAAAGTATATAAGGCTTTGTTTGTCAGGCAAGTTCAGAGCTGGCTGTGTGGTGCAGTGGGTAAAGTCACCACCTCTGTGGCTGGCAGACCTGGGGTTAGGCTGGATGTGGGGATGCCCTTTTTTGTGGTGGCTTTATATATATATTTTACCTGGCGTTCAACTCCTCTTTCCCCACCCTCCCAAGTTTGTTCCCCACCCACAGGTTCCTCCACCTACCAGTTCCCTCACCCACATTCTCCCCTGCCAACTTGTGTTTCCTCCCTGGAGTAGCCCCCCCCAGAGTTTTTCACTGTCCTCAGTGTCATTCCCCCCACATGATGATTATACTAGTATGTGAAGCATGGGGATATAGACCCCCACATAAAAGGTAAGCACATGTCTCACTCCCCTTGTACAAAGTGACCAACCATCTCAGTTTCTGCACCATGCTGTAGTGCTTATTGCCATTTTGATTGTCTGCAAAATGCACTTGCTGTTTTTGTCAGTGCCATCCTGCAAGGGCTATTATCACATAGAACCCTTGAGAATTACTTATTGCAATTCCATAGCAATTGTTAATTGTGGTCAGTTACATATATGTTTATGTTGTGTGTCCTAGAATCGATTGCTGTTTTCAAAAATGTTTTGAATAGAATCACTAAACATTCTTGGTAGCCAGTTAACTAGATTAACTAGTCACAGCTCCCCTGGTTGTAAAAACAAATCTGATTTTATAGGGGAGTGTGAAACAGGGTAGAGATTCAAATTCATTCGAAGTTCCAATACTAGCATAAAGTTTTATCTCTGGGGCATCACACTCTGGCTAGAGGATGTTGCTTGTTGAATATCACAGTGATTGATTACTGAAAAGAAACAGCATTGTGATGGTGAGTAGTTTTTTTTCCTCTGGTCTAGGTCTAGACCTAAGGAAGGGCAAGGATAGAAGAGAGACAATGCAGTGAACAGCCCCAAAGATTATCAATAGTCAGAAGGTTAGGGCATACTACAACAGACTAAAAATCTCCACATATATTCTTTGGAGGACAAAAGGGAATTGTCCGCATGATTAAAAGATTTTAAAATGTATGAAAGAATTTAGTAGAGTAGGCAAAGTAATTTTTTTTTTCAAAATAATAAATGATGTGTCCACCAGGGGGATTTCCTCAAGCTGGTGATGGTGGTGGTGGTGGTGGTGGGGGGTGGGTGGGTTGAAAACTGACATTATGAAGTACTGCAGTGGTAGCCATCACTGGTCACAGAGTTAGCACACCACAGCATTTGCTACCACACACACGATAGCAGTCACTAGTGCTCACACAGCATTATGTTACATTGCAGTAATAGCAAACTGTATTGTATTTTGGCATGCTATAGTGATCATTATAGTTACTGATGGTGATCATTACTGTACTTACAAGTGAATGGTTGAAGGAAATCCAGATAATGTTGTGGGGACACAGATGGAAGTGGAGTTCAAAAGGATGTGGAATGCACATAAAGGAATTGTCAGATGGAAAGGTAAGAGCATGGGAGGTGGAATTAGAGAATGGTGGAGGGTCAGCAACAGGCTATAGCATCTCTAAGTAGGGAATATTGTGACAGACTAGAAGGGTTGTTCAGGCCTTTTTTTTTCCATCACTGATGTATATGCATCTAAAAACTGGAAGGACACTTACATTTGAACTCATGGATGTGTTTAACTTCCTCCAATAAGAAATGAAGTGAACTCCTGAATAAATTACTGATGATAATGGATCAAGAAAAACATACATAATATTGAAGTGGGTCTGAAAAGCACCCAATAACCTACTGCACAAATCTAGTGCCACCTGTGACTAAAAAAAACTACTGATCAATTTCAATGCTGTTTACACAAAGTAAGCACCTTGAAAAACTAGTTCATATTCCTGTTTATAAGCTCTATAATATTAATAATAATAAAATATTAACTAAAAAAACTAGTTCATTGTTAGTGAATAGAATGTGTCTCAGCAAAAATATTCTCACTGATGTGAACATCAGGTTTTCTGCCCTCAGACTTTAACAGACTGGGCATCCAAGGGAGATCACTTAATAACTATCCATGAATACAAACCACTGTTCTAAAAAAGCCACTGCTTTTCCTCATTACCGAGTAGTGCTGTGTAATGAAAAAGACCAGGCGTTGAGTACTTGCATGTCTTGCTTTGCTCTGTTTGTCTTATTCATTGAATTAATTCAGCCAGTTGTACTGCTTTAAACATAAATTCATAATCCTGGAATATACTGTATCAAAAACATGTTTGCTGTTGCATACAGTATATGACCTGGTCCTGTATACTGTACCTGCACCAAAAGTACTGATCAATCAACCACTAACTAACAACTAACCTACAGTCAGTGTACACCGGGTTGTCTGTAAACAAACAGATTTTAAACAGACTAAATGGAATCCATGCTATTGGGCATGGCCTTCAAAATTAAGAGCATGCCTGTCTCTTCTATAGATAGTTCACTGTGATTGTACCTTATACTGGGTTCTTATACTGGGATATAGAATAGAGGAAGGCCAAATAGCCCAGTTATCTTTAACCTATCTTCATAACTTGTGGCCTTTAAGAAACCAATTACTTTTGTAAACCTTCTCTGTACCTTTTCGACTTAATTAATTTCGCCCTGCATGTAAGGGCTCCAAAGTTGTGATCCATAATCAAAGTGGGGTCTTATACAGACTATACAATTGTAACAAACATCCTATACATTTGTTTATAAAGCCTCTTTTAGTACTGCTTTGAGAAAGTGTCATAGTAGTGTGAAACGTATTGGTTATGTGGTATATGAGGGTGAGGGTGCTGCTTGCTAGGTTTTTAAGCTTTTGTAATAATGCATTTTTTAATGGACCCAGATCAATGTTTTTTTTGTTACCAGCACACTGTTTGTAGTTCAACTATAAGGTGGCTTTATGCCTGTTTTAATATTTTTTATCATGGGGTTTGTTTTCCTAACTATTTTAGTCCTATGCTTGTTCAAATTTAACTTGTCATCTATCAATATTCCACAGTCCCTTTCAACTGAACTTATTAAAAATTTTTTTCCATTTAGACTATATGATTGTTGTTTATTGTGTCTGTCCAGGTGCATCACTGCACATTTGTCTAAGCTCAGTGGCAATTTGTTGTTTTGGGACCATCTTTCAATTTTTTTTAAATCAATAATCATCTAAGCTTGTTGAACTTCATTTGCTACTGGTCCCCTTACCTTGATGCCATCTGTGAACTTTATCACTTTGTTCTTTATATCCTGATGTAAATCACTTACTGTACATATAATGAAAGCAGAACTGGTCCCAATACCGAACCCTGATGCACGCCAGTGGTCCACTCAATAGATTTTGAGTATTCCCCCAGAACTCTCACTCTCTGTGTTCTAACATGTAGCCAGTTTTCAATCCATCTTATTATTCTACTATTTGTGCCAATAGCCCTTATTTTTGATAATAAACAATTGTGTGGTTCCTTATCAAATGCCTTATGAAAAGCAAGATAAATTATGTCCATGTGAGTACTGCTGGAAACTAGCTTATTTATGTATTCATAGAAGCATACAAGATTTGTATTACATACTCTGTTCTTTTTAAAACTGTGTTGTTTAGTACAATACCTTCCCAACCTAAAATGTTTAGGTTTTCCTCAATTTTTGTTGGTTTTAATAAGGTTTCTGCTATTTTTCTCATTATAGAAGTTAGACTAACTGGTCTATAATCAGATGCTTTGCATTTATTTCCCTTTTTATACAACAGTATCACCATGATCTGTCTCCAGTTATCTGGTATCCCCCTAGTTCTGAAGGACATATTTATAATGCTAGCTAGTGGATATCTGATATGTTCCACTGTCTCTTTTATGATATTTGGACTCCAGCTGGTCAGGCCGTCTGATTTGTTTATTTTTAATTTCTTAATTATATTCTCTGTTTTGGACCCACTAACCTGTAAATCTATGTGCTCATAGATGTTTTCATGTATGTTAGTACCTTGCATCCCTAGTTTCGTAAACTGTACTAAAGTATTTATTGAAAATTTCAGCCATTTCTCCAAGGTATTGTATATCCTTGCCTTCTTCTTAAAGGGACCCATTTGGTTGCTACATTTATTTTGTGCATTTACAGTATGTAGCCAAATTTAACTTTTCCATTGTCCTTTTTATGTGCCAGACTGAATTCCATGTTACACCTTTCCCCTTTTATTGCTTTTCTCAAAACTTTTAGTATACTTTTATAATGTTCCCTATTAGCTGGTGTGCTATTGATTTTCATTTTATCAAATGCCCTCTTCTTTAAAGCACTAACTCTGAGCACTTTCTTTGAGCACCAGGCAGTTTTTTTGCCCTTTTTATTATACATCGTTTTATTCAGAACATATGATTTCGCAAGTCCTATGAGTCTGTTTTTTATCAATGTCCACATTGTGATAACACTATTATACATAAACTCCCTTTCCCAATCCCAGACAGCTAGTTCTCACTGGATCTTAATGAAGTCAGCTTTTTTATCATTTTTGACTAAGGTTTCACCCCTAACTTTGATTATCATTTTTGTATTGCAAACTCTATAATCTTATGATCACTGTTACTTACATTTTCCCTTATCTTCACTTTACTTATAATGTCTTCCCTATTGGTGACCACAAGGTCTAGGACATTTTCTCCATGTGTTGGCTTATATATTAACTGGTTTAGCACTGATGTATTTAATATGTCTAAGAAATTGTTTATATTTTTCATAGCTGCATCCCCACTGCCTCCTCCTCCTTCACATATCTTGGAGTCACACTTGACCCCTTGCTGGATTACTCAAATCATGTCATGAGTGTCTGCAAGTCCATGAGCTCCATACTGGGCAACTCCTATAAAGCTGGCCATGACCTGACCCCACAGGCATCCCTTGCCATCACCCTTGGGATGTTTCTCCCCAAGATTCTCTATGGTATCCCAGTGTACTTGACTGCTTGTAAATCTACTGTGCTTAGATGGGATGCTACTAGAGCTGGGCAAAATGTATTTTCTGCCAGATGAATGCTGGTGAAATGCTGATTATGTATCTGCAAAATTTTGTGAAATTTCCATGAAAAGTTTGTACAAAATGTTGCCAAAATTGTAATTTGGTTATCTCCATCTAACTTAAAAAGTATTTGCCTAAATTGCACCACATTTGGTATGGAGACATTGTGTATATCCATACAGAAGAGTACCAAGTTTCAGATTTCTATTTTTAAAGGTGACTGAAGCCTCCAAACATTCAGATATTTTAATATTACAGTTAAGTATGTAAACTAAAAGTGTTTGCCCAGTGTGCTCCACATTAGGAATATACCGATACCTCATATGTTTGCCAAGTTTCAGATCTCTAGCTTTAAAGCTGACTGAGTTATAAGCCTTGAAACCTTCAGATATTTTTAAATTACATTTCTCAGTTATGTAAACTGATAAATTTTATGCCCTATATGTTTAAAGCTAGATAATGCAATATCACCAGAGCTATTAGGTTCACTGACTCTAAATATTAGCCTTTAAGGCAACCCCCATGGCTCAGCATCAGAGTGTCATGTTGCCATGCTGACCCCTAGGTTCAGAAGGAACCTGGGAAGTCATGTTGGGAGGCAGGCCATGACTAACACTTACAATTTACATTCTTCTCTATTTAGCAGTTTGCATGACTCTTCCAAGAAATGATGCATCTAAGTTTTCAATCGTCTAGCTCCAAAGGTGGCTTAGTCATACTCATATTAATAACTTCAGATATTTTTACATAAATCTTAAATTGCCAGATTTTGAGCCCTTGTAACTTGTCTACCCATAATTCAAATGTCATAAAACGTGGTTGACTTTTCAAGACCATGCCAGATAACATGTATGGCAAATGGCAGACCTCTTGATTCAACATGGACTGAGTTATTGCCAATTAAATAAGTTTAGAAAATGTCATAAATTTTTAATAAGTTTCACTAAATTTCACAGAAGTTTGTGAACATTCCACAAATTCAGAATCTGCCAGTTTTGCCTAGCTCTAGATGTTGCATACAACCAGTATCTACCTTTTTGCTTTAGTGTCTCCCCATCTCATTCACTACAGCTCACTTTATGACAAACTGGGTTGGCTTCCCCCATCTTTCCTATAATATCATAGTTTTGTTGGTATGATCTCAAGCATATTGCAAAATGGACAGTCCTCATCCTTGCTTTATTTATTCAACTGTTTAATAGTGGCTACCCCATGAGTTCAAATGATTGTGTACTGCTCCTGTTCCTATGGTCAGAACTGGTGCTGGAGAAGCATCCTTACTTATGCAGCCTCAAGGCTATGAAGCTTCATACCACCAGAAACCTGTCTCTGCTCCACTGTAAATGCTTTCTGTTTTAGGCATTACAAACATCTCATTGGTCTGGCACAGTGCTCCTACCAAGGTGCCTGAATAATTCTTTGTTTGGCACTCATTTCATATGATCACTCTCAATACGTTATCATAGTCTTTATACACCCTATGATGTAACTCTATGTGAATGGATACTCTTTCTTACATTTTTCTCTTTCTATGATGTCTTTTGTTTAGAAATGATATACATCTTCACCTCAGTGTGCAAAAATAAAATGTTGAATTATTTAAGGTTGTCTACCTTTAGTAATTGTCTCTGCACTCTGATTTGGTTGTGCCTCTACCTTTTATTTATATATTTTTATTTTGTTTATACTTCAGTTTTAGTAATCATCAAAGGGTACAACATCCAGTATCATCAACACTGACTCTCCAAGTACATCAAATTCAGTATGACATCTCTTATTGACTAGACAGTTCTCTCACCTTACAGTCTCAGAGTTGGAATTAAGAACTCTTGTCTGTGTATTCTTACTTTAGAGTCCTTTTTCAAGCTTCAGCATCAAGTTCTATAAAAGTTACATTTTCATAGCATGTCTGATGAAAACAAACAGCTAGTTTATTAGTATAGTCAACCCTGAAAAACTGGTTTCGAAAAATGATATAATTATTACAAATGTATTTAAAAGAAAAATGCAATGTAAAAACAGTTAAACATAGCAAGAAAAAAGGCTGTCAAGTCAGTCCATCATCATAGTAATAATGCTACAAGGTTTACTTAGGTATGTGCTTATTTGTTTATTTTAAAGTGACAACAGTTTGTACTTAATTTCCACTCTGGTAATCCTTTTATCTTTAGAATCTGTGACTAGGTCATCCAATACATTTATTTTGTTTTTTTTACCCTATATCACTGGTCTGGCATATATTCTTTATAAATGTATTCTCTTAGCTGTGCTTTACGATACTACTGGAATGCAGGGTCCTGGGAAATATCATATTCTCTTACGTAACTAAACAAATATTTCAATAAAAATAAATATGGGAAGCTTGGTCTCCATCTGTTTATTTTCTAAAGAATATCTATGCATACGCTTCCTTCCTGGTAATGTGTGATTCATGTAAGATGTTCACCCTGAATCTGCTCCTCATAAAGTTCTCAATTGGTCCATCTATTTATAAAGTCAGGAGTCCTTTGGTTCAATTAAATGTAATCCTTTCCAGGGTTTTAATATTCTCAATTATATTCCTCCACTCACCTGATGTTGGGAGGAGTGGGGAAAGCCATCTTTGGTTATTCCTTTATAAGTGACAATGTTTAGGGCATTCCACAGATATCTGGACTCCGTCCCATTATTTATTTAGGGTAAATCTCCACAAAAATTGTCCAGGCCTGGGTTAACTACTAAGAGAAAAATGTTCTTCAGGTGCTGTTGAATTTCCTCCCAATACCACTTAAGTGAGGGGAAAGCCCAGAAAATGTGGACTTGTGAAGCCTGAGCTTCTCCACATCCCCTCCAGCAGGAAGCCAGGACTCCTGGATTCCATTTAGATACAACAGCTGAAGAAATGTATCCAGAGTTTCCAGGTGAATTCATGCCATGCTGGGGAGGATTTCATGGACCAGGTACTTCTCCATACCCATTGCCAGCTATTCTCACTTATCTCAGTTCCCAACTCCATTGCCCATTTCAGCTTGATCTGCTCTGTATTATGTTGCAGTCCCTCTATATGTTTTTTATATAATATAGATATTGCTTTCTCCCTCATCTTTGAGCCCCATATATTCTCAAATGTTTGAGATGGCAGAGAGTATTGTGTTTTTGTCAAAGAGATTCTCATCTGTGTGTTAATGTAATCTCTTATTTGATAATAATGTATAAGATCTTTTTGTGACCAGCCAAATTTTTCGAGGGCGTCTGTAAATGTAATGATTCAGTCTCCCTTGAGGAACTTCCAGGGGGCCTGCAGCCTTTATTTTCCTTAGGGAATACCAAGAGTCTTTGTGTGCTGGTATCTGGTCTGAGCTCATTGGCCACCACTGGTATTTCCACAAATAGGCTCTTGTTGTGCCCCAAAAGGGTCCTCCTGCAGCCCTCAATAATTGCTTCTGTACCTGTGTAGGGTGGAGATGTCCAGTGTTGTGGGTGACTTAAAGAGAAGCATTGAGTGGGCATGGGGTGGGAACTCCTATAGTATCTAAATAAATGGTTTTCCAGTGGGCCTTATACTCAGAGTGTCGCATCAAGAGTGCGATTCTAACTTGGGAAGCTATCCAGTAGCCTGCCAATGAGGGTAGTGCAAAACCACCCCTATTTTTAGGGAGGAATAAGGTGTCTCTTCATATTCTTGGTGTCTTAGACTGCCACACATACTTTTGTAGGATACGTTGGTAGGTATCCCATTGTCCAGAGGGTACTTTACATGGGACGCATTGAAATAAAAATAAGAATCTAGGTAAAACATTTATTTTTAAAGTCTTTATACAGAGGTGCATTGTGAAGGGAATTAGATTCCACCTATGTATGTCCAAATTTAGTTGTTTAACTAATGGAATGTAATTTAGCTGAAATAGCTGAGAAGGCTTTACAGATAGTTTCACCCTGAGGTATTTCATATGTAGGAGGTCACAATGCATGGGATATGAAACTCTGAATTTAGGAGGGAGTTGAAAGTGAAATCATAGAACCTCAGTTTTGATCTTATTTTATGTATAATCAGATAACTCTGTAAATTTTTCAATGAGATTAAATAATTCTGGTAAGGATTTTTCTAGGTCCATAAGGTACAGTAAAATGTTGTCCACATACAGGGTTGAGTTTCTGATGTGTACCACCAAGTTGTATTCCCATTATTTCCAGGTTTTCTCTAATACCTTGGGCAAGGGTTCAAGATACACAGCAGATAACAGTGGGACATAGGACACCCATGATGGGTTCCTCTTCCTAGGGAAAATGTGTAGAGACATGGCCATTTGCTTTGATAAATCCTTTGGGTTCTTTATATAATTTAAAAATCAGTGTAATGCATTGTGTGGAATCCAAAACTAGTAAATACTGCCTTCAAGAAGGGCCAGTAAACTTTATCGAAGGCTTTTCAGCATCCAAACTAAGGAGTACTGCTGGTTGTGTGGAGGTTTGTAGGAATCTAATATATGAACTGTGCCCGCAAGTTGTCTTGTGCATGGTGCCCAGGAATGAATCCTGTTTGATCTGGATGTATAAGGAGGGAGTACCTGTTGTAATCTTCAGGCCATTATTAACATGAATAATTTATAATCAGTATTAAGAATAGAAATGGTTCAGTAGGAGGGACATAGAGTGGGTTTTCTCCAGCTTTAGAATCACCAAGACAATGGCCTGGGACCATGACTCCGGGGTTTCACCTTTCTCCTGTAGGGATTCATTATAAACTCTTAATAACAGTGGAATAAGTTGGCCTTTTAGGTGCTTATAAAATCTCACCAGGGTATCCATCCATGCCTGGGCACTTACCACTTTCAAGTCTAGAGATCTCAACATTGAATTTCTCTCTGGAGATGGGTGCTGCTAATTTTGAGTGAATTGACCTGGGGACCATTGGGAGAGATAGCCTCTTCAGATATGTTGTTAAGGTATCCTTTTCCAGAGGAGTTGTGGTGATGTAGAGGTCCTTGTAATATGTTTGAAAAGCTTCTACTATTTCCAGGGTCAATTGAAGTTTCTATTAGGTATGTGGATGTACAAGGGATGTGACAATGGATTTTGTCCTTTGGAGGTGCAGCCGAGCTACCAGTAATCACACAGTTCTTGATCTCACTTCATAATATTTTGTTATATAAGAAAAGTACGTTTTATTCAACTTGATGATCCAGAATTTCAATTAACTCTTTTTAAGAAGCTGCATCTTTTATAGAGGGCCTCTCATAATGTGTCTTCAGCTGTGCCTCCAGAGCATCTATCTCCTTTTAGTTTTCCTTCTCCTCTCTCGTTGTCTTTTTATGGGTGGAGATTGAAATGAATTTTCCCTGGCAATAGCCTTAACTGTGTCCCAAAGCAGGGCCAGGGTGACCTCTGGATAATCATTATCACTCACCACTTGATTTAGTACATCCTCAACAATTTGTTTGATTTCTCTGTCTTGATGGAGTGAGGTATTAAGCCTCCAAAATGTACATTTTTGAAAATCTAGACATATTTTTAGGAAAATCGGGGCATGGTCTGAGAGGATCCTATCTCCTATCCAGCAGTCTTCCACCAGTCCCAGCTCCTCTCTGGGGAGAAGATAGTAATCCAGCCTGGAGTGTGTACAGTGTGGGGTGGGGGTAGTATGTATCATTTCTTTGTCATTCATGGAGTGTCCACCACACATACACATACCCCATCTCCCCATAAGCTTGATTAGCTTTCTGGATGTTCCCTGTTCTCTTTTGGGAACACTAGCTGATGAATCCATCAGTAGGTTTAACAGAATGTTAAGGTCTTCCCCTATAATGATTTCCCCCTCAACTCATTCTTGTAATTTTAATAGAATTGAGTGGTATGTTTTAAAGTCCAAGCCCGGGGGGGGGGGACATATACAAAGGCTCAGGTCATCATTTTCCCCTGGAATCTTCCTTTAAGAAAGGCAAATCTCCCATCCCTGTCAGCAACTTTAGCAACTTGCTGAAGGTTGTTCTACTTGGCACCAAAATGGTGACCCCTCTACATCTACCTTTACCATATGATGCACAGACTGAAGTGGAGAAGCCCATCTGCCCCAGTTTTGATGTTCCAGGGATGAAAGGTGAGTCTCCTGTAGCATAAAAAATCATCCTTCGTTTTCACAGGAACATCAAAATCTTGCTTTCCTTGATGGGATTGGTCAAACCATTAACATTAAGGGAACAAATCATTGTAGACCTATCCATGACAATCTTTATAGTAATACTTCCTGAATTTCAGTATACAAGTGACCTGTAGGCTGTACTTAGCATAGAAGCAGACCAATAAAGACCTAACTGACACTCATTATTAGAATCATGTGACTGTAGACCCATTTTTAACTAATCAAAAAGAGGAAACAAATAAAATAAATAATTTTATACAACAGTTAAAGGTAAAGCCAAAATCAGAAAACCTTTTGTCAAAGTCTTTAACCTTTAAACAATGAACTTGAGTACTTCCACGGTAAGGTGATTGAACCTTCAATCCCCTATACCCTGCCCTGTACAGATTTTTAAAGAGGGAAGGATTAGGAAGAGTAAGCACTCCCTGTGTTATCGGAGTCTCTCCCTTAAAGAGCTTCTTTAAGAAGATATTTTAAAATCAGAAGTTTTTCCAGCCACAATTAGCTCTCCTAGAAATGTTTGTTGAATTATTCCCACTAATCTCCCCCCCCCCGGGGACTATAATTAGTTCACAACATGTATACGCTTCATGTTCTCCTTTTTCCATTACTGGGCTATATTGCAACACAGTGGAACATTGTGAGTAAAACCCAGATTGTCTAAACAGTTACATAATCTCAATCTGTGCATGCTTGTCAAAGGAAGACAAAGACAGGTGTATCTTACTACAAAAAACACTTAACAGGTTATCTAAACCAAGAAGAACTAGGTCAGAGGCTTTGGGTACATGTTCTGTCCTTGAATTACTCATAAGAAGAGAAAGTTATGTTGCTGCTCATTAAGTCTCTGCTGTGAATAAAGTCAGCTTGCAATGAAGCCAGTAAGAGAGTGCCTTCTTTGATTAGAATTCATCATCTCTTGCAGGCAGGGCAAGCTTCAAGAGAAAAGGCCTTTAGACTCAGGGATTGATGTTCTTCATCTTGCAGCAAGGAGTTGTTCGGATCCAGGTCATGAGGTACTTTTGCTTTATTGCTGCAAGTGCTCCACTATCTCATTGACTGCCATCTGGTGGGAGTGACATCGCATGTCTGTGTCACCAGAAGCCACTCCATATTGAAAGATTGCCTGCTGAAATTTCATTCTGCTTCAATAGCTGATGTGGTGATTCCTCTCTGCTTTAGGGGCCCAGTGCTTTTGCAGGGAGTAAGGTACAGCTGGGCCATCTTCCCAAAACACCCATAGTTTAGCGGGAAGGTGTCTGAAATTGAAGTCCTGTTTCCTTGAGCAGGTGTAGTATTGGGGCATATAACTGACTGATCTGCTGAACCTCTGGTGAGTAGTCATGATCCAGTGAAATCTTAGAAGACAGATCATGAAGATCTTTCTTTCCCCAGGCTCTTTGAGTAGATCCTCTTTAATCTTGAAGCTGCTTACTTTGAAGACACTGGACTTGGGGCAGGCATTAGGTCCGTTGACTTTGCCCTGAGTGAATGGTGGGACAGCTGAACCAATAGATTGTAGTTTGGCAGGAGCTCCGATACATCCTTGAGCAGGTTCTCAATGAAAGATGACATAGGGGCTATTTCTGCCCCTTCTGCTAGACCATACAGTCACAGATTACTTCTCCTAGAGTGCCCTCAATTCAATACATCACACTTGGAGTCCCACTGAATGCTGTAACAGGGTTTTGACTGCCTGGCTGAGCGGATTATATAATGTCTTCAATGGCTGCTATCCTGTCTTCAGTCATGTGTATCTGGGTTTCCATTTTATTTACTTGCTGTGCCAGTGACTGGAATTCTCTCTTCGAATCTACTTTTGAACTTTTTATTTCTTTTAAAATTGTTTTGAAGTGGATCTGGGAGAGTAAATCAGTTTACCCATCTGTGTCATAGCCCGAGCCATGAGCGCTGCTCAACAAGCAGCTTCTACTATGGCCATGACAGTCCAGAGTCAATCTGTCGGCATCTCTTGTTTTTGGCATGGTCTTGTACTTCATCAGGCTGTCCTTCTCCTGCTGCTTTCCAGATACAAGCATACTGTTAATTTTTAATGCAATTTATTGGCAAAAAAGAGATTTTAATTACCCAGGAGGAGAGGAGCTATGGTGCGAGGCTGCTAAAGCATCCATGGCAGAACCGGAAGTCTCTATTTATATCTTTTTATTGAACACTGCTACATGATATTATAAAGCTAATGAAAGTTTTTGCAGATTATTTCAGTTTGATTAACCAAAAGTAAATAATGGAATAGTGGCTCATAATTTAAAATTAAACTGCCTCTTTATAGGACAATGGATTATTTATTATTATTATTAATTACTCTTTTGTTCCTTTCAGAAAAAACATGTGATCTTCCAAAAATACCAAAAGGGTATCTTCATCCTTTTTTCTTTTTTTTTTAAATTAACCTTTTATTGATTTTAGCAGTTACAACAGGACATGACACAGGTCTCACATGAAAATTAACAAAATGCATAACATACAATTCAAAGACAACAATGACATGCCCCTCCCTCCACCCACCTCCCTTATCACCCCACCGTGGCTTAGATATCCAAAGAACAGCCTTAAAGACTATTTGCATAGATAAACAATAAGAAGGGGAATTATCTTTGGGATTCCTTAATCTAAATGGTCACCAGTTTGAAGCATGTAGCTTGTCTGCATACCAGCCTGGATTTTTTTTATATCTAGAAGAAGAGTACCTCGGACCTATTTTGAACTGCTCCACATTCAAATTAAACAAAAGATCTTAAAGTCACTCCGTATAAGTGAGCTTTGGTGCATTAATCCAGTGCCTTAATATAAGCTTCTTCAGTGTCATTGCAATCATTGCTATATGATATCCACGTAACTTAATCTTGACCCTAGAGTAGTCCCCAATAAGACATATTTCCGGAGTAAAAAGGTCTTCCAGACCTAACAATGGATCAGTTTTATTCTGAATTTCTACCCCAAAAGTCTGGACCAGGGGACAGTCCCAAAAAGTATGTTTTAACAAGCCTTCAGCTTGAGTACATCTGTTACAAACTGAAGTAGATGTCTTGCCAATCATGGAAAGTTTTAGGGGTGTCCAGTATAAATTGTGTAAAAATTAAAATTGTTTAAGACGCAATCTATCTTGATATATATATATATATATATATATATATATATGTGTAGTCTCCTCCCATATCTTATTCCAGTTAATGTTGGAATCTTGGAATTGACCAGCCCAGTATTTGGGAGCATTCTCCTGATTAATAGGAGAGAACTCTAAGAGGGACCCATATACCCGGCAATTGCATGAGGAAGATGTACTACTTCCTCGTGGAATTAAAAAATCATAAATCTTATCCATGAAAAGTTGTCTATTGAATTGGCCTAATAAATAAGAAATTTGGAATATCTTGAAAACCTGTCCCAATCCTAGGGAATATATATTAACAATAGTAGAAACCAGAATAAGTTTTCCCAATGGGTCTAGGAAATCCCTAATCATTATGTTCTGGAACTGGGGAACCCATGATTTAGGAACCTTCCTGCCACCTATTTTAAAATTCAAATTCTCCATCAAAGGTTGGTTCCAGTATTGGGAATGTTTGTATTTTAAAAACACACATAATTGAGTACGGGCTCTAACCGAAATCCCTATAGGGGAATGGGAAATATTTAGTGGTACATTTTTAACTGTGCTGTGTAGTACTGTTGGTATAGACAAATGCTCCATAGCCAGCATTCTCTTCTCCAGAATCAACTATTGTGGTACATATGGCTGTTGGGATAACATTTCTTCACTAGACATCCACTTCATATATTTAGCCATCTGACAGGCCCAGTAATAACCCCCATATGTGGCAGTCTCAGACCATCCTTGGTCTTGGTTGCCGTCAATTTTAAATAAGCTCTTCTCGGGGGTTTTGCAGCCCAGATAAAAGAAGAAATAATGGAGTGGACTTTCCTGAACCAACAAATGGGTAACCAGACATTAAGCATATTGAACAAATAGAATATTCTAGGCAAGATTTTCATTTTAACTGTATTAATGCACTCCCAAAGAGAAATGGGAGGGTAACCATCTAGAACTATCTTGCTGAATAGTCTGGAGGGTATCATTAAGGTTAAGTTTTTCGTCAGGGAATCCGATTTAGTAAGATAAATGCCTAGATATTTCAAGCATTTTGAGGTCCACTGAAATCCTAAATGTGAAATGTCTGTTTTCAGTAATCTATAATTTAAGGGAAACACCATGCTTTTATCCAAGTTAATTTTATAATTAGAATAAGTGTCAAATTCTAAAATAATTTACAAAGTGGCTTTAAACGACACATCAGGACTAATGGAATGTAACAGAATATCATCTGCATAGGCAGACAGTTTAAAGTCAAGCCCATACATATAAATTCCAGGATCAAAGGGGAACCCCTTAGTTTAAGGAGTAAAGGTTCTAAATAAATAGATAGTGGACACCCCTGATGCATTCCCAAGTGAAGAAGGAACCTCTCTGAAACAACTACATTACAATAAATGTGGGCTTTGGGATTCTTATAAAACAAACCAATCCAATCAGTAAAAGCTTTTGGGAACCCAAATTTGTCCACTGTGGAGAATAGGAAATTCCAGTTAACTCTATCAAAAGCTTTCTCCACGTTTAGGGACAACAGCCCAGCTGGGACCTCCAGTCCCTTACATGCAGAGAAAATATGCAATAGTTTCCACAAATGATGTGAGGAACTCCTGCCTTTCATAAAGCCTATCTGATCCAAGTGAATTATGGAGGGCAATACCACCACAATCTATTTGCTAACAGTTTGGCTATGATTTTCATATCACAATTTAATAAGGAGCTAGGTCTATAGTTAGTGACCTTTTCTGGATCCCTTCTGACTTATATAAAACTTCGATATGGGCTTCAAAAACTATCATCCATTTCTCTCCCCTCTAAGAACCACTTATACAACCGACTTAACCAGGGAATTAACTGCTTCTTGAAGGATTTATAAAAATTAGGGGAAAACCCATCAGGCCCTGGAGCTTTATCTGAAGGGAGAGATCCCACTATACTTTCCACTTCTGCCTCCATTATAGGAGCCATTGACCCTTCCTTCTGCTCTTCCAGTAATTGTGGCAATGGGAAGGCATCCAAGCAAGTGTCCAGACTTTGTTTCTCGAGGGGATTAGCCATCAGGCCATAGAGGTTTTGATAGTAAGTAACAAATTCCTGGGCTATTGTATTAGGGTTTACCTGTATCTTATTATCCTGTCTGGATCAAATGCCTTTAATAATTCTGGAAGCCTCCTGAGATTTCAACCGTAGAGCCAGTAACTTGCCAGATTTTTCCCCCGATACACGTAATTGACTTTTGTGTGCATTATAGCATACTCAGCTTTACCAAGTAAAAGGGAGCTATATTGAGTTCTTAGGCCCATTAATTTGACTCTATCATCTTCTGGTATGGAAGGTGATAAACCTTTTTCTAGTTGATGAATCTGATTTAATAGAGTAAGAGCTTTTTTTTGTTTAGCTTTTTTCATACAGGAAGCTATTTTAATCACCTCCCCACGTATAACACCCTTCAAGGAGCACCATTCCAAGTCAGTTCTACCTGTTGAGCCAACGTTAATTTCAGTATATTGGTCATTTACTTTTGAAATATCTTTAATGACTACCTCTTCATGCAGTAGTTGGTTGTTCATCTTCCAACTAGTTTCTTTAGGAACATTAGGGATCAAATTTAGTGAGCACCAAACCACTGCATGATCCAAGATAACTCCCGGCTCAATAGCACTATTAATGAGCCCTGGCAAAAAACTATGACTAAGTAAAAAATACGATTCTAGTAGAGGTTCCATGGACTGCCGAGTGAAATGTAAATTCCTTCAAGGAGGGGTGCAACACCCTCCAGGGATCGATTAATCCCAACTGGTCAGCTAAGTCCCTAAGAGTTCTCTGCACTGGGGAGAGACCATATTTTTTAGTTCTTGATCTATCCTGGTCAGGAGTAAAAGGCAAGTTCCAATCCCCTCCTACAATCAGAGGAAAGGAAACGTAAGGAAATAGATCCATAAGTAATTTAGAGAAGAAAGCCGGAGAGTCAGTGTTAGGTCCAATATACAGCACAACACCACATCTGTACAGTCCAATAAACCTTTCAAAATTAAATATCTACCTCCTGGATCTTGTATACAGACCTCACAGGTAAAGGTACATTACGGAAAATAATATGCTACACCTCTACTTTAGGTACTGTCCCCTGCATTGAACACTTACTCAATAAATTGCCTTTTAAAAGTGAGCCTCTGAAACTAATAAATGAGTTTTTGTAGAAATGTGACTACTCCTATTAGACAATTAACATGCTTCAATATCTGGTAACGTTAACTTTTTTTCCTTGTGCCACTAACATTCCATATAATTAGTTTTATATTACTCACCATCTGATATTATTTGTATCAAAAACATATAAGTCATTATGCACAAACAGCAGTCCAACAATAATAATCTAAAGCCGTGGTTTCCACCCTACCCTACCCTACCCCCATACCCACACTTTTAAGCCCATTTGAAGAAACAAAACATATCTCAAAAGACTGTGGAGTAAATTCTTGAAACATATATTTTGTACAGTTTTAAATGTACTAATAAACAAACAAAAAAACCAGTGCCCCCACCCACCACCCTAACAATTTCCAGGTACGTAATAAGCAGAGCTAACAATCACCACTTCCACCCTCCCCACTCACTTGTGCTCTTACCAGAAATTAAATTACTTTAAACACTATTCCCAACCTTAAAACACTATAACAACTAAGCATAAGCTAGTAAGAATTATACTATCTTCTATTCCTTAGGAAACAAAACCTGTTTTATTTATGAGCTGTCTTAATGCTTCTTGGAACTAAATATTCCCTATCTAAACAAACTGTTTAATCACAGACAATATTCAGGTTTCAATGTTTTTATTGTTCAGCAATCAAGCCTTTACAACATACTAAGCACATAACATTATATATAAAAAAGAGAAAGAAAGAAAAAATATATATTAAATCTAATATTACATTTAAAATTTTAACATATAAAAATCCATGAACAAATTAATTGTCATAGGCAGAGAGACATTTTTCTTTGTGTTTCAACACCTGATAAAAAACTTGAAACCATCTTAGCCTCCTCCAATGTCTGAGGGTGAAGAAGTATGAATAAAATATCATATTTTCCATTCACATATTTAATAAGAAATCATTTAACAGATTAAACCATGGATTTTAAATAAAGGGCACTGTACCGTAATATGATAAAGATCTTCTTGAAAACCCTTGTTACATCTGCAAAACTCAAACCTAAATTGGGTGGAGTTGTCTTATTAAAAAGCATATTTAGAACAGATGATTCCCAGTCTTGCCCAAGTAATCATTTTCTTTCTAACAGGGTCAGCCCAAGAGTAAGATATTTCTCTATAAATACATCAATTTTATTTTGAGCTAACCATCTGGCCTTACGTTGAGCTCTGAGGAGCTCCATTTGCTTATCATAGGCAAGCCTAAGTATTTTCTTTTTGACATACTCCTTAAACACACAAGATATTGATATTGATTTCTCCCAATCTGTCCAAAGATGAAGCATATTAACACTGCCAAAATATGTTGAATATTTTGACCCAAGGAGACCTAAAATTCTGTTTGTGCCAAGATAATTTTTCTCTAAGGCATAGTAGAGGCATAATATTAGTCTGTTGATTAATAATTTTGATCCAGTAACTCATGAGACGTATATCAATTATTGTAACAATAGGTACTCTACCCAATTCAGCCCTAGCTATAACATTAGAAGTGGCAAGTGGAACCTGCAATAAAGATTTATAGTAGAGAGAAAGTGGGATCTCCAACCATGAAGGGACATTGTTGTTCCAGACCTCTGCGCTGTACAAAAGAATAGCAATAATTTTGGCCTCGCTGGCTATCAATGCTGATGAGACCAAATATCCTGCATATTTCCTAGAAAAACACAAGAGAGCCCTAACAATCAGTTTTGCCCTTATCACTTGTCCTCTCCAGTGCTCTATCCAATTTCCATTCGAAACAAACTTCACCCCCAAATATATATAAGAAGATACCACTTCAATAAGTTCGTTATTTAAATAAATCCTTGGTTTAATCTGATGTCCCTGTAAGGGCGCAAAAATCAGCAGCTTAGTTTTTTTCATATTTATTAATAAGTCAAAATGTTTACATTTAGAGCAAAATTGATTTATTTTATTTTGTAAACCTTGAGCAGATAAAGCAAAAATAAACAAATTGTCTGCATAGGCCAGACAATGTACTAGGATATTCTTAATTTTTGGGGAATCAAGAATAACTATATCTTTATAAGTCAGAAGGGCATCGATATACAAATTAAAAAGAAGGGGGACCAAAGGACATCCCTGTTTAACTCCCGAAGTTGTACTGAAATAGTCAGAAATGTTGCCCTTATTATCATATCTAATAGCTGATGTTGTGTGAGAATATAACCTAATAATGGGGGCTAATAAATTTAATGAGTGACGCATCTATTTAATAATATCTCCCATAACTTGGCTCTATTAACCGAGTCAAATGCTGCAGAAAAGTCTACAAACACAGCATACAGCTTCATTTCTGAAATGATCTGTATTTTCTATCAGATGAGCTAAGATGTAAATATTATCTATCGTAGAACAATCCTACGAAAACCTGCTTGAAACATCGATAAAGGGAAGTTTGCAGTTATCAATCTTTTAATTTATGTAATATTATTTTAGCAAAAGATTTTTCCACTAATGTTAATAAGACTGATTAGGCGATAATTAGATGGCAAATGAAGTTGGCCCTTTTATGGATTGGAACTATTATATTTCTTGTCCAAGATAATGGGATAAATCTCTCTTTTAAACAGATATTGAAAAAATTAGTAAAAAAACTACCCAATAATTTAAGTGCCCCTTGTAGATTTCTCCCGGTATCAAATCAGGTCCAGGTGCTTTATTATTTGATAAGTTCACAATGGCTTCTTCCACCTCTCCAAATGAAAACACTAACGATGTGTATTCCCCCTCAATGTTAAAATCACATCGTCATCGTTGGTAGAATGTTTATTAAATAGTAGACTATAATAAAATATCCAAGTTTCCTTGGGGATATATATGGGAAGTCTAGAATTCTGATCAGCTGTCCCCTTGGACACCAAAGCCCAAAAAAGCTTAATATCACCCTCCTTAATAACTCAGTACATAACACCCCATTGTTTTTCAGTAAATTCTCTTTTTTTCTGACAGAGAAATTCCTTGTACTCCCTTCGCATTTTATTTAAATTTATAATCGCCATCTTACTCAGATATATTTTTGTCTGCCTGATGGCCCTCATCAAATTTCTTTTCTCTCTCTTACAATACCCATCAAACCAGGATGCTAACTGGGGCTTAACACTATTAGCTGAGTAAATCAATGTATTAATCTGTTGATACCTTATGTTTAATAATTCACTGATCCTTTCACCTTTGGAGCCATTATGTATCTGCTGAAATAACTCAACAAAAATATAAGAGTATAAAAGGTTCCAAACTCCTTGCATCGACTCATTATTCAGTCTTAACCTTTTTTTCCCACTAATCTCAATATCCGCCAAGGGCTTACTGGGGGGAAGAATGACACTATCAGAAATCCTAAAATCCAGCAAAATTGCTGCATGATCACTTTCTGTTCTCATAGCCACATATAATCTCCTGCAGAAATTATAACTAAAAGGAGAGCATAATATAAAATCAATTACGCTCTTACCAACTGGGGAGAAAAAAGTGCTATCACCTCGTGATCCCCTTAATCTTCCATTAAGAATCAAGAAATTATTCTCTGTGATAAAAGTACTAAAATGTCTCCCTGCCTCATTTACAATCATGTCAGTTGTATTTCTTTTTTCAAATCTGCCATATATAATAGTTCTTGTAACAATGATAAATTATGATCTCAGCTATCCTAGCGTTAAAATCCCCAGCTAAAAGGACAGTATCTATCCAATTTGACTGTATCATTTAAATCTATTTCCATCGATAATTTGGACCAAAAATCATATATAGAGTAAGTGTGAAAACATGGTGGAATATAAATGTTAACAATCAGAACCATACAAAGGTCCCAGTTAACCACTACCATAAGGATCTCAGGAGTTGGAGAGTAACTTTTGATTACCCTTAATCCTTCCCTAATTTTGATCATTGTAACCAGACCTCTTGTTCCTCCCATGTTTTTTCCCTTTAATTGCTGGCACAAAACTAGTTTCATATCTATTCAGGAAAGGAGATGTTAAAACCCATCTCTCATGGAAAATAATCACTTCATGTTCATGAAATAAAAGCAACCACTGTGGATCCACAATCTTATTATGGAGTCCTGCTATATTCCAATTAAGGACATTATAACCAGGCTTACTTTCTGACCCCCTTCCTGCTCTAATGAGGACTCATTACTTTGTATTTCAAAAAACTTAGTCAGAGTTGCATGGCTCTAGATTGACCTGATGTCTCCCACTCATTCAATTCCACCATGTAAATACCCACCTCATCCAACACATGTCTATTTTCAAAAAGTAATACTAACAATTGTGCAGAACCAATAATACAGTTTATCTGAGTACCCTCTTTATCATTCCAAACTCTATTCACCTCCCCAATTTCTTCTGGCAGTATATAGGATTTTGATAATAGTTGATAAAATCATCCATAATAATGATGGTAAATTAGTATCAGTTTCTTCCTCAATATATCCAGCCCAAAAATAGAGATCATTGAGGGTTTCACGGGAAGCTCCAAACTCCCAATTCAGTGTTACAAGAGTAGTTTTGAATATATCATATGTTAACATGTTTCCTATTTTTGCCTATAATAAACATTTTTCAAATTGTTGACAAGGTCACTAGTGTTGATAACAGTAATCCCAAAAGAGTCTACCAGGCCTTGCTTAGCCCAGACCAATTTTGCCATATCCATGTTAAGGAGCATAAAGTAAACTGAATTAGTAGGGTTGGAAGTATCCTAGTCACCATAATAAGAGCATCTGCGACTAGTTGGTAACCTAATTCTGATGTACTTGTAAATGTTTACCTGGTGTAGAGTGGTCCATTCCTCAACCTGATGCCTTCACAATGTGTTGGTAAATGCTTTCCTGGCATCCAGTGGTCCCCTTCCCAACCCAATCCCTCATCCGATGCATTAAACATTCTCCCTGGTGTCTAGCAGTTCCCCACCCACCTGATGCTCACCCATGGTACAGAGATGTTTGCCCTGGTTCCAGTGGTCCCTCCCCCCCATCAGATCAATCCCTATCCATGTAAGGTTGACAGCCCTCTCCTGTTTGCCAATCCTATTACAAGAAATCGGGTGGAGAAAGGGACATTTGGACAACAGGGAAACATTTAAGATTACATCAGGAGGGCATCAAGTAGAGGGAGGGAACACTGGTCACCATGGAAACATTTACCACTACATCTGGAGGGCATCAGGTTTGGGGAAGAGCAAGGCCCTTGAGAGGGTGGAGGAGCAGGGGATAATTCCTGGGGCCCAGTGCCAAGAATGGCCCAGGCCAACCAGCATACTGTATGCAGGAAAGGAGCTATGAGCTAGTAGAGGCCCCAGTGTCAGAACTTTTTCTGGGGCCCAGAATTCCTCTCAAGGGGCCTGGGGTTGGGACCACTAGACACCAGGGAAACATTTTCCAATACATCTGGTGTGGGATTGGGTGGGAGGAGGGACCACTGCAAACCAAAGACAACATTTAATACATTGGACAAGGGATCAGGTGGGGGAGGGACTACTGTATTGGCAGTCTGGAGGGTCTCTGCACTACCTTCACCAACCACTAGAGTTGCAAAGATTGAAGCAAGGTTTTTGTCAGCAGTATTTGCACCACCCAACTGGACCATGCAAAATGACCTTGTATGGCACAAATATTCTGTGGATCAGACTGTGCCAATATTTAGGCGTCCTTCCTTCATTTGCACTGAGACCCCCTCCACACTTTGCCCAGGCACAAACTTGGTTTGAGTGCAAACTGGGCTTTTGTGAATAGCAACTTTGCACAAAGCCTGGTTTGCATGCAGAAACCCAGGTTTTTGCCCAGGCAAAGTTTTGATAATCAGGCCCCAAGAGTTTTTGTACCCCATCCTTTTGATCATGTCAACCTAGTTGTATGATCCTGCATCCTAGGACCTTTAATTAATAAAAAGATTCCACCAGAAATGTGGTGCACTGTTAGGCTGAGCTGACATGACAAATTAAACGTCACGGGCAACAAGCAGTACAAGCAACTGGAAGGCTGAATCGGCTCCATACCTGGGTGTATTAACCAGCTGGAGACTATGCAGCACTTATTCTTTGACTGCTCCTATGTATTTGGGTTCTGAGACTTCGTTTCTGACCTGTAGGCTGAGGTCCTGTTCAACACTCTGGATTATACAATCCCAGTCCATGGTCTTTACAGTCGCTGAATGCAAGAAGCTTAGGCAACAAATCTGCTGAGTTACAGGCACGCTTAGCAGTGTGGAGGGTGTATATTGCAGCTGTCAAAGAAACGTGGGCAACTGAGGCACTGGGACTGGGATCTGTCAATCCCAGGATACAAAGTATACAGGAAGGACTGTAAGGAAGGGAGGGGCAGTGGAGTGGCTGTCTATGTGAGGGACTGGATCAAATGCACAAGGGACAGGGGGGAAGAAAGGAGAACAGAGGTAATCTGGCTGCAGCTCCTAGACTCAAGGGGTAGGAAACTGAGGTTTGGGTGGTATACAGTCCACCGTCCCAGTCTGAGAAGCTTGATAGAGAATTAGCAGGACAAATCAGAAAGGTATGTAGAAAAGGGAAGGTGGTCATCATGGAGGATTTCAACTTGCCGGGGGTTGACTGGAGCATTCCAGTCACCTCCAGTGCTAGGGAGTAAGTGCTCCTGGACGCAATCTAGGAGGGTCTCCTGACACAGTTGGTTAGTGTACCTACTAGGCTAAAGAACACTTTAGATCTGGTATTGTTGAATGGGGAGGCAGTAAGGGAAATAAAAGTGGAGGACCCACTAGCCGACAACGACCACCAAACGGTGTGGTTTAATATCATGATGTGCGGGGAGCCAGAGAAATCAGTTACTCAGGTAGTAAACTTCAGGAGGGCAGACTTTGGGAGGACGCAGGAAGTACTGAAAGGGAAACTAGAGGGCATAAGGCAGGAGACAGATGCAGAGCAGAAATGGGATATTATTAAAAGGGGGATTACAGAGGCAACAGAAGCCTGCACCAAGACACAGAGTAAGAGGAGCAGAGCAAGAGAACCATGCTGGTTGAACAGTGAGGTAATGGTGGTGGTGAGAACAAAATGAGAGGCGCACCAGAGGTATAGGAGGATGGGGAAGGAAGTGGACAGGGAGGAGTATGCAAGACGGTCCAGGGAGGTGACCAGAAAAGTGAGAGAAGCCAAGGCCCAGAGGGAGCTGAGATTAGCGCAGGGAATTAACAGGGGGGAGAAAGACTTTTTCAGATACATTAGGGGGAAAAGGAAGTGCAAGGAGACAGTAATAAAGATAAAAGGGGGTGGGGAGTGGACAGAAAAGGGTGAGTAGCAGGCAGAAGCACTGAACGAATACTTTTGCTCAGTGTTCATGGAAGAAAAAGAGGAACCGCTACCATCATGGGCTGGGAGGGTGGGGACAGGGGAGAGGAGGCACAGATGGAAGAAATGGAAGAATTGAGGCAAGTGGGATCCTAGAAGAACTGAGGGCACTGAAGGAGAAAGACACCAGGGCCGGATGGTATCCACCCCAGGGTACTGAGGGAGATGATGGAGTATTGGCGAGAGCCGCTGGCGGATCTGCACAGCACCTCACTGGAGTCAAGATTTGTGCCACTGGACTGAGGATGGCACATGAGTACCATTACACAACAGTGGACCAAGGGATGAACCGAGTAATTATTGCCCAGTAAGTGTCACCTCCATAGTGTGCAAACTCATGGAGACAATACTAAAGGAATGACTGGTATTATAGCTGGAGGACAGGGGCCTCCAGGATGTGAGGCAGCATGTGCTTGTTTCATGGAAGTCTTGTCAAACCAGCCTGATACAATATTATGACTGGGTGACAGGTGAGCTGGATAAGGGTCATGTGGTGGATGTTCTTTACTTGGACTTCAGCAAGGCCTTCGATTCTGTGCCTCATGGGTGGCTTGGGGGGAAGCTAACTGGTGTAGTGGTAGGGGCAAAAATTATGAACTGGATTACAAGCTGGCTGAGTGGGAGGCTGCAACAGGTGGTGGTGGAGGAGCTCTCAACCCAAGGCCAGTGATGAGTGGGTGCCACAGGGTCCGTGTTAGGGCCAGTATTGTTCAGGCTCTTCACATCAAACATTGCATATGGGGTGGTAAGCAAGATAAGTCTGTTCACTGACGACACCAAAATCGGAGCAGTGGTGAATGGAGAGGAGGATGGAAGCTGCAGGAGGATCTAATCAAAAAGAGGAATGGTCAGAGGTGGTAGCTGGGGTTCAATGCAAGAAGTGAGGTTATGCACTTTGGGGTGAAGAACCCAAGGAGAGAATACTGGCTGGGAGGGTTTAAGCTGGGGATCACTGAGAGGAAGAAGGACCAAGGGGTAATGATAACAGGGACCACGGACAGCACTGCCCAGTTCAGGAGAATGGCTGCAAAAGTGAACAAAATGCTTGGTTGCATAGCTAGGCATTTTTCATCCAGGCTAAGAAAGGTGATCTTGCCCCTCTACAGGTCACTGGTAAGGCCACACCTAGAGTATTGTGTGCAGTTTTGGAAGCCATACCTAAAGCGTGATATCAGGCTACTGGAGGGGGTGCAGAAGAGGGCAATAAAGATGATGTGTGGAAGCGAAGGGACAGACTATGACAGCAGGCTGAGAGACATGAATATGTACACCCTGGAGGATAGAAGGGATGGGGGGACATGACAGAGACCTTCAAGTATCTGAGGGGAATCAATAAGGATGGGGTTGATGGGGTCTTTAAGAATAGAGGGGGAAGACTTAGGAAGGAAATAAGGAGACACTATTTCACAGAGAGGGTGGTAGCAAAATGGAATGCCCTACCAGAATGGGTGGTATCATGTAAATCTGTGAACAGCTTCAAAAGGGCATGGGACAAGGAACAGGGGAGAGTGAGGTTGGGGGAGGTGGGGGTGGCAGTGGGATGACAAATAGGGGGGTGGGGCAGCTGCAAACTAGGGGTGCTAGCTGCACACTCAAGCAGACTTAGATAGACCGGGTGGTCTGTTTCTGCTGGCACATGCGTATGTTTGTATGTTCATAAGGTTGCAGCAAATGGAATGATCATTCTCTGGATGTACTATGTGCTTGTTTTAAATGCGGCCTGTGCCTAAACAGATGCCACTTCTCATTACACCAAAAAGTGGCTTCTCAGCATGACTTGTTTCACGTTTGTGTTTCTGAACTAAGGAATAATTATTTTTTGAATCAAATATATACTTATTTCTTGTTTATTAGAAAGGTGGCAGAGGATAAATTGGATTTTGGATTAAGCAAGCCCCAAACTAAGCTGCTCATAATACTGTTTTTTTTCCTTTTTATTGTCTTTTGTTCCATAATATGAACTTACCCTGTAAACTTTTAATTGTCCTTTTGCTTTGATTAGTTGATATTTTCCATTAATTACAATTACTTGTATAAATTGTTTCTTAATAAAAAAATATCCCTTAGGTACCAGTGATCACTGTACATTGTGGTTTAACATTAAGACATGAGAAGAATCAAACCACATCAGTGTGAGGATCCTGGACTATAGAAGGGTGGATTTCAATGCAATGGGATACTTCATCAGAAACTGCCTGGTGGAGTGGGAGAATGTCAAGCAGAAGTAGAGAAACCATGGGGAAAATGAGGGAGGGCATAATTCAGGTAATTGTCCTCTGTGTGATGGAAGTGAGTAAAAGCAAAAGGAAAAAGAGATTGTTATGGTACTGTAGTGTAGTGGCCACAGTGGTGAAGAAAACAGAATGGCATTTAAGAGGTGTAGTAAGGATAAGCCACGAGAAAGCATGGGTCTACTGTTGGTGGTAATCCATGGCTGGGGGTTGGACCACGAGGCCGAGTTGGTCCAACCAACCAACCATGGATTAATTCCATTGTAGACCCATCCATACGAGTGGCTTAATCCGCTTGTAACATGGCAATGAATGTATAACTAATAGTTTTTGAATAAATGAGTACAATCACACTGATTTACTTTCAAAATACTATAAATTGAGTTATTAAACATGATGTATATATACTTGAAAATAATTGGAACACACCTATTGGAAATATTGTGGCTGCTATTTCACTTTTGTTAAAATAACTTAGATTACAAGCTTTAAGCTTTCTAACATCAAAACATATTTTACAACTTTTCAAAACCTTGCAATTCACTGTCTATTCTAGGTGCTTTGATTTTCCTCTCTATGTATTAGAAGATATGGGCTGCACTGCATGAAGGGAGTGTGCTATGGTACATTTCATTTTTCTTTCTCCAGTTCCTTTGCAGACCAATAGGTGGCTATCACACAATCCTAGTAGCACAAGCACCTTTTCTCCAAATATACTGAACTAAGCAAATCTGAAAAACACTTTATTGAACAACTACTATTTTACGGAATATTATTTTCACTTTTTTTTCCCTCTAAACTACCTAACTCAGCAGGACATAGAACAACATAACGTTTATTGCTTTCATCTTTAAAATACTTGTTTTGACTACTGTTGTTAGTCTGTTTCTTTGATTTCTTTTTGTTTCTCTCAATGTAGTTTTCTTTTCACCCACAGAAGTATCCTCTCTCTTTAATTTTGCTTTGTTTATCTCAGTGTCTGTTATTTTTGCTTTCGGTTATAGAGGCTGCATGCTCATCTTTACCACTGTGTATTCACCAAGAAAAGGCTAGGCCAGATAATATTATTCAGTCATCCACAATGCATTGCACCCACGGTTGCTTAGAAAGCAGTAGATCAGAAGGGATGGTAACAGTATGTAACTGTTCACGGCTACAGAAATATTGCTGCAGCATAATTAACAGTATATGTGGAGTTCAAATGTACAATTTTTAGTAACTCATGAACTTCTGTTGTAGTTACAGTATAGAACAATCTTGAAAAAGTCAAAAACCCTGTGCCAGGAAAATTCTTAGCAAATACAACTTGGGACAATTACACACTGCAAGCTATTTGCATATTGCTTTCCCTTGTATACTGCTTCTTACCTGTAGTCGATTGCCATGGTATTACAATACAAACCATGATCTACTATGGTATTAGACCATGGTTTCTACTGTACCACATGGTGTGTTTGCACCTATCTGAGTGCTTCATTTCGTTTTTCTTTTTTATGCCATGTTACAATTTTATTTATTTATATGAGTCTAGGATTAGAAATACCTTTGAGCCAAGGCTCTTTTACAAAGGTTCCACATCAGTTGACAGACAGTAGGAGACAAGGCAAGTTGAAAAACAATACAACTTGAAGGAACAATGCAATTTGAAAAGGTGGAGAGCAAACAGGTTACAGTCAATTCCAACAGTTAACAATAGGAGGCAAGGCAATTTGAAAAACAATACAACTGGAAAGAACATAGAGGATTGTGCATGAGCAAGCATACACACCAAGGCAGTTGTGATCGAGAGGTTTCCGTGGTAACCAGAGAGACCTCGGGCGCAACGAAGAGGTCGTTACCATGGAAACCTCGAGATCACAACTGCCTTGTTTGTATATAGTTGCTCATACTAATCTTTATAGTGTAGAGCAACCATAAGCAGTACTCCGTGATCCCCAAACAAGTCTATGCCCCCAAAAGGCTTACTTTGGTATCTGCCTCGCATGCTTACTTCTGCATTGCCTTGGGCTGCTCAATTGCACATGCGTGAATGCTTTCAGTCTTGTTATGCTGCACCAGCGATGTACTCGGTACAGCACAACAAGATCGTGGCACTTGAAGCAGCACAACAAAGCTGTTCCAGGCATGGATTTCCATGTGGAACAGTGTTCCACCATACACTATAATTTCGTTTCGTTTAGGAGGCAGTATAGCGCAGTGGTCTAAGGCTCTGAGCTGCAAATCTGGTGACATCCAGCAGACCAGACCTGGGTTTGAATCCCACAGCTTCCACTTGCATACTGTGTGACCCTGAGCAAGTCACTTAACCTCCTTGTGCTCCCAGGTCACTCCTGTAAAAAAGCTTTCAGCTTAGTGTGCTATACCTGGTTAAACAACTAAATAAAAAAAAAATAATGCAATCTGAAATGGTGGAGAGCAAAAGAGGTTACAGTCAATTCCTAACAGTTAATTCCTAACAGTTAATTCCTAACAGTTACATACAAACATTTACTGAGGTACAAGGAGCCATAGGGAGAGTGAGCAAGGAAGGAACAACAAATCAGGTGCAGCCAGTGGCACTTGTCAGGAACAAGAAAAGTGCAAAAGGGGAAGGAGGAAGGGGAGAGGAGTGATAGAGGAGGAAACAGGGGGGTAATAAGTGCTAGCTTAAGAGGAGCAGGTTAAGACAAACAATCACAGGAGCTAGAGGCAGAGAAGAGGAGGCAGAGGTTGCATTTGAAGGGTCTAGTTTAGGCAGTGAGGAGATGTTGTAGCTGAGGCCATTTAACCAGCTGGGAGCTCTGTGAGTGAAGGATCTTTGCCCTGTGTGGTGCGGCAATGAGGGATGTGCAGAAGCTGTGATTCAGAGCCCCTAGTGGGGTGCGTGGATTCTGTGCCATGTGGAGAGTGCTTGGACACCTGGGGGCTAAGCCCAATGTTATTTTTTCGCATTAAGCAGGTCTGGTACTTGATCCGATTAGACAATTGCAGCCATCCAGTTTGGGCATATAGATTGCAGGTGTGTGTGAGGAGATGGGATCCAGTGATGAGCCTGCATGCTTTGTTTAGAATGAAGAATATGCACCTAAGGGCAGAGGCTGAGGCCGAGCCATAGATGATCAGGCCATAGTCGATTAGAGAAACCACTGAGCTCTGTACTGCAATCCTTAAGGCATCTGCAGTAAGGCATTGCCTATGCCTGTAAAGAGGGCCAATGCGAGTATTTTCAGCTTTTGTGACATTATCAATGTGGGTGCAATATGATAGATTATTGTCAATGGTGACTCCAAGGTATTTGAATTGTTTAAGCTGTTTGAGGGCTGCACCAAGGTGATTATTGATCAAGAGGGCTGGGACCTGTGTTTGTTGTGAGAGCTGCAGAAAAGTATAGACTTGGTTTTCTTGCAGTTGAGGACTAATTTATGCTTACTAAACCAGTTTTCAATAGCAGAGAAACTGAGCTAAGATTGTTTTAAAGGAGGTGAGGGTCCTTGTGGGTGGATTAAATGATGGCATCGTCAGCATAGAAGGATTGTTCAGTAGAAGATTAGGGAGACTGTTTAGAAGAGGCTGAAAGGAGTGGCCCGAGGGAACCTTGAGGGACTCCTGAGTGAACGGGTCTATCAGCTGAGTGGACATCAGCTATCTTCACTCTTTGGGAGTGGATTTCAAGGTAGCTCTGGAACAAAACAGAGGAATCAAGGTACAGCCCAGTGGTATGCAACTGAGTGATTAATAGGCGATGGTGGATGGTGTCAAAGGCCTTGGTAAGGTCTATGAAGACTGCCCCAGTGAGGAGACTATTGTCTAGGGAGTTGTAGATGGCACCGGTGAACTTGAGGAGGGCAGATGTTGTGCTATGACCTTTTCTAAATCCGTGTTGTTGAGTGCACAGGATGTTGTATTTGTCCAGGTATTCAGAGAGCTGGTCAGCAACTACACGTTCCAGTGTCTTAGAGAAATATAAGGAAATGCAGAGGAAGGAAGACAGGAACGTGTGCCAGGTAAAATAGGGGGAAGCAGGTAAGGTAGTGAGGGGGACAATGGGCAAATCAAGGAAATGATAGCAACAGACATAATAAATGAGGGTAATACTTTCTTCAAGTACTTATGTTAGATTAGGAAAGCAAGGGAAGGGTTAGTGAAGATAAGATGGGTGGCAGAGGGAGACTGCACAGAAGAGGACCATGAGAAAGCAGACATCCTGAACAGGTACTTCTGCTCAGTCTGTGCATTAAGGGGATGGACCACCAGTGATCAGTGGGGAAAAATGGGAGGGGGAGGCTGACTCCACTCCAGGTACCAGTGAACACTGTACAGTGTGGTTTAACAATAGAATGGGAGCAGAGGCAAACCAGACGAGGATGAGGGTCTTGAAGTTTTATTTATTTATTTATTGGGAGTATCAAATTACAAACCTTTGAAGCAGGGACTCATTTACAAGGCTCCACATCAGAATGGTAGCATAAAATAAAACACAGTCTGGATGCAACCAGAGTACAGTTTACAGTGAAGACAATAAAGAGTAGCACAATTACAAATTAAACTGGCATAGGGTTAGTTAGAACAAACAATAAACCATGTATATACACCGTAACACAGTAGCGGGCAAACAAGGAGAAGAGACAAGAGGAATGGACCAAATGAAAGGGAGAAGGTGATATGGGGGGTAGAAGGGAGGGCAGAGAACATCACGAGTGGGGGTGGGTGTAATTGTGGGGGTGATTGAAAGGGATAAAAATGGGGGAGTTGCAGTCTAAAATGACACTATCTGTGGAGTGCGGAGCCCCCCACCTCCCACATTACGGGAGGCTGCGACCCCCGGACCCCCCCTCTAAGGATTCTAACTCCAGGGGGGTCCAACTCCCAGACCACACAGATCCAGGGTGCGCTATAATGCTGTATCCTAGTATACATATGACATTATGACCCGGGACGACAACCTCTCAACCTACTTGTGCTTGCTCTGCACCTGAACACCACTCAGCTTTTCCATTCTGGTTTCCTTGTTAAGGTAAACTGGACAACAAAAAAACAGAAGGTTTCTAGTTCTTTTCTTTCAAGTGACTGCCAAACTGTGCATTACTAGCACTCTAGACATTATGTCTGACCCAATCCTGATGGCCTCTGACCCAACACGCGCATGCTTCATCACTCGGTCACATATAAAATCTTTTTTTTTAAGTTGATTATAAATGGCAGGATCAGCCAGGACACTAAGCAAGCATTAATCCATGACAACAAAGAAAGGCTCTACTAGAAACAGACTTTGACTGCAAATAAGGACCGCTTGGCCCACTTAGTCTACCCATATTCCTACCTACAGGATAAGCTGCAGATCCTAGTTAACCAACAGTCTATTTCTTTCTACCCCCACAAGAATTGCCTTATGTCTGTCCCATGCATTCTTGAATTCTCCCACAGTTTTAGGCCCGACAACCTCCTCAGAAAGGCTGTTCCATGTGTCCACCACCTCTCTGTGAAAAAGTACTTCCCACATTGTCCCTGGAGCCGTCTCCCTCTCTGTCTTCAACTTGTGTCCCCTTTTTCTTGCACATCTCTTTTTCTGAAAGATGCTACCCTCTTGGCCTTTGTTGATTCCAGTGAGGTACTTAAAAGTTTCTATCATGTCCCCCACTCTCCCTACATTCCTCAAGGGTATACACATTAAGCTCCTTTAGTCTCTCTTCGTATGGCTACTGTTGCAGACCCTGCACCATTTTAGTTGCTCTCCTCTGGACTGCCTCCATCCTGTCTATGTCCTTGCGGAGACGGGGTCTCCAGAACTAGATGCAGTACTCCAGATGGGGTCTCACCAGTTGTCTGTACAGAGGATAACAACTTCATGTTTTCTGCTGGTGATGCCTCTCCCTATACATCCCAGTATCCCCCAGCCTCCCTACCACCTTCTCATTGCTTGATAACCTTAAGGTCATCTGATATGATTACCCCCAGGTCCCTTTCCATTTTTGTTGTTGTTACTACCACCCCTTGTGTAATTTTCCCCTGCGGTTTTGTTTCCCAGGTGCATTATTTTGCACTTCTTTGAGTTGAATACAAGCTGCCATACTTCTGACTATTCCTCCAACCTTACAAAGGCCCTTCTCATCCTTTCCATGCCTCCATGTGTATCAACCCTTTTGCAGATCTTTGTATCATCTGCAAAGAGGCATACTTTTCCTTTTAGTCCCTCTGCAATGTCACTTATAAAGACTCTAAAAAGGACTGGTTCCAGTACTGAACCTTGCAGTACCCCACTAGTAACCCCTCTTTCTTCAGAGTGAACTCCATTTACAATTACCTTATGTGTCCCGTTGTCCAGCCAATGTTTTACCCAGGTTACCACCCTGGGACCCTCTCCCAGGCTGGTTAAAATGATTATTAATCTTTTGTGTGCGACTGTGTCAAATACCTTGCTAAAGTCTGGGTAGGTCATGTCCACTGCCTCTCCCTGGTCTAGCATTTGGTCTCCCAGTTAAAGAAATCAATTAGATTCGTCTGACATGACCTTCCTGCTGTGAACCCATGCTGCCTTGGGTCCTGTGCCCCACTGACCTCTAGGTACTCAACAGTTCTTTCCTTCAGAAGTCATTCCATCACATTCCATACCACAGAGGTCAAACTGATAGGTCTGTAGTTTCCTGCCTCTGTCTTGCCCTCACTTTTGTGAAGGGGAATCACATCCGCCTTCCTCCAGTCCTCAGGTACCACACCATCCTCCCATGATTTGTTAAAAAAGTAGTCAGTGGTGTCACTAGTTCTCCCCTTAATTCTTTTAGAATTCTGGGGTGAATTCTGTCAGGCCCCATTGCTTTGTCGACCTTCAGTTTTAGGAGTTCTTTCAGAACCCTTTCTTCTGTGAAAGGACTGGGATCGACCTCCCTATCCAGAGTGCTTCTGTTATTTGGATGAGGCACCTACCCCTTCTCCTCTTTTGTGAATACTGAGCAGAAGTATTCATTCAGTATCCCTGCTTTTTCAGTCCCTCTCTGCCCACCTACTGTCCTTTCTAGTCAGCCTCACTATCCCTCTCTTTGTCTTTCTATGCTCCCTGATGTACCTATAAAAGGTTTTATCCCCATTCTTAACCGAGTTGGCTATCTTTTCTTCAGTTTGGGACTTTGCTATTCTGACTTCCTCCCGCTTCCTTCTGCTTTAACTGGTACAGTTCTCTGTCCTTCTCCTTCTGTGTTTCCTTATATTTCCTAAATGCTATCTTTTTCTCCCTAACCTTCCCCACCACCTCTTTTGAGAACCATAGTGGCTTTTCTTTCATTTTGATTTGTTTATTTGCTTCACACAAAGGCTTGTTGCCTCTGTGATGGCAGTTTTGATGTTTCCCCATTGTTGCTCCACCCCTCCTTCTAGCATGTTTGCTGTAGCTTTTTTAAGGCACTCTCCCATCTTGCCAAAGTCAGCCCTTCTGAAGTCCAGTACCCTCAATTTTGTATGGCTTGACTCTGTAGCTGAGTTTATCGTGAACCACACTGTTCAGTGGTAACTTGTTCCCAGATGGCTACCCACTTCTAGATCCGAGATCCTCTCACTGTCCCCATTTAAGAGTATGAGGTCTAAGATTGCTCCCTCATGAGTGGGTTCCAAAACTAGCTGTCTGAGGCATGCCACCTGTAGGACATCAAGAATGGCCCTGCTCTTGGATGTGGATGCAGCAAAAATGCTCCAGTTAACTTCTGGCATATTCAGGTCCCCTATCAACAGTATCTCTCTTTTCTCTGCCATCCTAAGGATGCCTTCTGTCATATCCTTGTCCATTTCCTCTCCCTGAGATGGGGGTCTGTATACAACCCCGTGTGGATTGTAGTACCACTTCCAATCTCTAAGGTGACCCACAGTGCCTCCTCTCCTCCCTGTTTACTGTTTTGTTCTGTTGCTTTTATCCCTTCCCTTACTTAGAGAGCTACTCCTCTCCCTCTTCTACTCCTCCTGTCTCTCCTGTAGCTTGTGTACCCTGGTATGTTAACATCCCAGTCATGGTTCTCTGTGTACTATGTTTCTCTGACTGCTATGATATCCAGGCATCCCTCTTCCATCAAGGCCACAAGTTTAGGGAACTTGTTTCCCAGACTATGGGCATTGGTATTCATTGCCCTCCATTTCTTGATGGCCTTACCCCTTTTTTGTCCATCCCTGTCCTTAATGCCTTTGTCACTTTCTCCATTTACCCCTGTCCTTTTCCCTATCAAAGTCTGTATCTTGGTGTTTACCTCACTTACTACCCTGATTTTTTTTTGGGGGGGCGAGGATTTCCCTGCTCCTTTCCAGTGCCTCCCCCTTGGCTAGTTTAAATGCTTGCCAATGGAGCATTTACACCTATCACCTAGGATCCTGTTTCCCCTCTTGGACAGAAGCAGACCATCACACCAGTATAGGCCTGCATCACTCCAGGTGGATGCCCGGTCCCCAATGAAGCCAAATTCCTGAGCTCTGCACCAGTTTTCAACCACTGATTGAATCCCATGGTGTGGGCTCTAGCCTCATCCATGCCATAGACATAGAATTAATGCCTGGTTGGGGGCCCAACCACCATCCAGGCATTAATTCCTAGTAGAGCCTGACTTTGAAGTGGATTAATGTGCTTGTAACATGGCAAATGCAAGGTAGGTATTAATGCTGTTTCAGTTACAATGAAAGAAACATGAGGGCAGGCAATAATTTTGGTTACTAAATCCATTTTGATTCACAAATGAAGCTTCACTTTCCTGCGTTGAAAAACTGTGTGGATCTGAGAACATGAGCATCCACGTTGCAGACTCAACAGACATTTATATAGTGTTTAGTAATTTAACAGTGGTTCCAACTTTTGATTACGTTGTGCTACTCACAAAAAAAGGTAATATTTGCTAATTTTTCTGTATCGTTTTTATGCTCTGCCCTCTGTTACTACATGTAACTGATGCATTACAGTACTGCATTGTGGGGGAAATGTAGATGTCAATATGTGACTATACATCCAGACTGTACTAATTTTAGCAGTGTACTTCTTGTTTATGTTGACAATTCACTTATGAGACTTGTTGTCTTTATAGCACATAATCAAACTATGATTCTTGTTTTCTGTGAACGATCTCAGTGCTCGCTAGTCGCTATACTTCCGGAGCTGGGCATGGCATCTGTGTCATACAATGTTGCTGCATACTACTACACAGCCAATAAGAAACCGCACTTCACTGTACAGCGCCACGTGTAGGCAAGTGCTGAGTGGTTTATTAAGCGTGCTCCTGAGCACATGACAGAAGTTGGACACGGCATTATAGAAGCTGGAGTGGGCATTACTAGGGAATTAACGCTGTGTCCAACTTGTATCATGTGATCACTTTGAATCAATCAATTTAGTCATTATGGGACTCTTACATTTTGCCATGTTACAAAATACAATACACTATGCTTAAAAACAACCATGTCAAAACTATAAGTCCACCAATAACTCTTTTCAAGGCAAGACAAGTAGCTGCCATGTTTTCCAGACTCTCTAGCCCGCCCACATAAAAACAACAGCCAATCAAAACTAATCCAACAATGTGGTAGTTTATCCCGCTTCAAAAAATAAACCCCACAATTTAATCATAAAATAAAAAACACAAATCTATGGAAAAATAAGTGAAAAAGAAACATTGCACAAAACACAGGCCTATTGCTTAAATGGAACACATGATGGCCAGTTGCTGAATAACCGGTTTATCTGAACTCACCAAGAGTGATCTCAAGGAACTTCACTCATGGCTCCTCTATACTCTGCCAATTGTGAGGCTACCTGAGGTCACTCTTGGCTCGTTCAGGTAAATCAGTGATTCAGCAGCTGGCCATCATGTATCCCTTATATATGAGCAGTATTTGCACTGACCTTAATCATATTACTGTGCAACCGACGGCAGATCAGGTCTCCGTTGAGGCTTTTATTCACCATGTGGAACATGAGGAGTTGAGAATTAGTCAGCTGGAGGACTGGGTGAGGTCTGCAGAGAGATGTTTGGGCCTGGCGGAGAAAGAAATCCATTCCTGTGGGATAAAATTGATGACTTGATGTTGGTCATCGGAGGAGCAATGTATGTTTATTCGGTCTACCAAAGCATTCTGAAGGTGACAACATTGTTTCATTTTTGCAGACCAGTTTGGCTGCATTGGAACCTGTTATGATAGTAGAGATTGAAAGGGTGCATAGGGTGCCCTGGACCCCTCTTCAGTCAACAGTACTGCTCCCCAAGGCCCGTAGTGTTTGAACTGCTCAAATACCCCAATAAAGAGAGGATCTTGCTGGACACTCAAGCAAGGAGAGATACATATAATGGCTCCTGCCTTATTTTCCAGCAAGACTTTCCTAAGCAGGTGATTGATCACAGAAAATCTTGGACTCAGGTACAGGATCTTGCAAAAGTGAAGGGTCTTAAATGTTTCTTGATTCCACCTGCCACCCTCAAACTCTTAGTAAACATCAAAGTTGAATGGTTCACTACAGCCATAGAGGCTGTATGGTTTATTAGAGATCGGCACATGGCAGATTGTGGTGGAGACTTCAAGGATCCTGGAGGAGAGGCTTCCTCCCCATTCTCACGAGCACCTAATGGAGCTTCACAATCTGCACTGAGAGCACAGGCATTAGTATGAGTGGACCCAACTACCTTGGACCTACCAGGAATGAGGACTCTACAGAACTGAAACAGTCAGTGGCTGAAGACATTTGTTTCTGAATTATGGTGCATCTTATTTGGGGTATCAGGAGGGTAAAGTCCAGTAAGTTCTGAATTTCTTTATTTACACAGTTGTAATCTTGAGGAATAACGTCTAACAGGTAGGGATCGCCTGCTTATTATTAGGACTGAAGGCTGGTAGGAGGAGGCTGGTGTTCATGTTGACGATAGCCTCCTGTCTGGACATATTCATTTGGACTGGCATGCAGGTAATGACGAGTTCTTATGCAGTGTGGGAGGCAGTGAGCTGAAGAACTGTGATTGCACCATTTACTGAGAGTTGTATTGTGCAGCGCATTAGTAGCTTGAGTTAGGGGTCAATCATCGGGTGTAATATAGTGGCTGATGGGGCTAGATACTAACATTTTTCAGTCCCTGTTCTTGATATCATTATTACTAGGGAATTTTTTCAACATGTGGGATCTTTTTGGACTAATTTACTGCATGTTGTAATTAATGTAGGATTGTTTCATATGGGGAGCTGTGTGTTGAGCTTTTGGGGCAGGGTTTCTTCTTTATGGCGGCTCTCAGTGGAAGCATTTAGAGACTGGTCTGAGGAACATTCTGAGCATTTTTCTTTTTTTGGGGGAGAAGGGAGTGATTTTACTACTGAATGTCTCCCTTTCTTTGGCTATTAATTGATTAACCTTCTCGGTGTCTCCGAAAAGATTTCTGGAATGTTGGCAGTTGTAGCTCTTGACACAGAGAAAGCTTTCGATTTGGTCAGAGGGCCTTATCTTCTCTCAACCTTAGCTAAATTTGGTTTGGGGCTGTATTTCATTAATTGGATTCAAACTATTTACTCTTCCCCCCAAGCTTCTGTTTTATCCAATGGTAAATTATCTCCCTCCTTCCAGCTGGGACAGGGGACACATCAATAGTGCCCCCTTTCCCCTGCTCTCTTCCTCCTGGGTATTGAATCCTTAGCCCAGAAAAATTACAGAATCATCGAGGATTGAGGGAATACAGCTGGGCCCCTAGATCTATAAAATGATGTTGTTCACTGATGATATTTTGTTAAAGCTGAGAAGTATTGGGACATGCTTACTGAATTTGTTCCAAGTGTTGCCTGAGTTTTCCTCCTTCTCTGGTCTCTGTAATAATTGAAATAAAACAGAGGTACTCCCTATGGATCCAGGCGGAGGAACCTTTCATATGCTGGTCTCTGGCCTCCATTGGGCTATAGGTTCTAGTCAATATCTTGGTATTCAGATCTTCCTGTGTCTCTCAGAATGGTCAGCTCTAAATTTTCAGCCTTTACTGAATGGCTTTGAAGAAGGATATAGTCAGGTGGAAGCACCTCCAATCGTCCTTATGGGGTAAAGTTCAGGCCCTGAGAATGATTTGTATGTCTAAAAACTTACATGTGATAAGCATCTTCCTTTAAGGATCCCGGATAGTTGGTGGTGCCAATCTGATCTATTTTTTTCTTCTTTTTACTGGTCAAAAACCTAGACTGTCCAGACAGCGGCTGATGGCACCATACCATAAGGGAGGCTTTGTTTCTTCTTGGCCACAATGTTCTTATATCGGGACAGGGTTTAGGCATATCTGGTTGTCACTCCATGCAGAAAATTGGTAATCCACAATATGCTGGTAGGAGATAGAAAGAGATTGGGATCCCACACATCCGCCAGAGTATGATCTGCTTCTGCGACTCAGTTCTCATCCCTACTGCAGACATGGGAATATACACTTCTTATTTGGAAGTTGGTAAGGAAGCATTTAGGCATTGACTGGGATATCCCTCATTTGCTATGGTCTATGGTATAACCCCAGCTGAGTGGTGGTGCCTTGCTTCATTGTCCATTATGAGTATAAGGGTGGCTTAGAAGGGTGGGGATCTGTTTTCCCATTTGTCAGGTTATTTTAAATTTTTCCAAGACCTTCAAAACCAGCTTTCTCTCCCCTTCACATCACTGGAGATATCTCAAATTGCAGCATTTAGTGGGGACTTTTAGAAACATAGAAACATAGAAGTTGACGCAGATAAGGACTGCAAGGCCCATCCAGTCTGCCCATTTCTTTTTACCTTATAAATGTGCCATCGGCCTTTGCTCTGTCAATGGCCTATCTATTCATAATCATCTGTATTGCTCCCTTATGTCTATCCCATGCCTTTTTGAAGCCCTGCACTGTATTCATATCCACCACTTCCTGAGGTAGACCGTTCCATGCATCCTCCACCCTTTCTGTGAAAAAGAACTTCCTCACATTACCCCTTAATCAGCCTCCCTCTAATCTCATGCCGTGTCCTCTTGTCCTGCTATTTTTCTTATATTAAAACCTTGCTAATGCCCTAAAAGGTGTTTGAATGTTTCGATCATATCACCTCTCTCCCTCCTTTGCTCCAGGGTATATATATTGAGCTCCAGTAATCTGTCCTCATATGTTTTCTGATGCAGTCCTTGCATCATTTTGGTTGCACTTCTCTGGACTGCCTCAATTTGGTTAATGTCCTTGTGAAGGTGTGGCCTCCAGTACTGCACGCAGTACTCCAGATGGGGCCTAACCAGTGTCTTGTAAAGAGGGATTATTACCTCTCTTTTATCTTGTGATACACCTACTGATACACCCTAACATCCCCCTAGCCTTACCTACTGCTTTAGTGGTCTGCTTGGATGATTTCAGGTCATCGGTGATGATGATGCCACAGCCTCTTTCTTCCCTTGTGACTGCCAGCAACTCCTCTCCCAGCCTATAGGTGGCTTCAGGGTTTCTCTTCCCTATGTGCATGATCTTGTACTTCTTTGCATTAAACCCAAGTTGCCACTCTTCTGATCATTTTGCTAGTTTATCCAGATCTCTTCTCATTCTAACCACCCCATCTGGATTATCTACTCTGTTGCAGATCTTGGTGTCATCTGCAAACAGATAAACCTTACTCTCCAGTCCATCTGCAATGTCACTGATGAAGATATTGAAGAGGACTGGTCCCAGGACTGATCCCCGAGGTACTCCACTTGGATTGCATCTCTTCTGACTGAATACCGTTTTTCACCACTCTCTGTTTTCTGCCCATCAGTCAGTTTGCCACCCAATTGACCAACCTCTGGCCCACCTCGTGCCTACCTAGCTTATTAATCAATCTTCTATGTGGAACAGTATCGAAAGCTTTGCTGAAGTCAAGGTAAGCGACATCAACTGCTCCCCCCCTTGGTCCACCACTCTGGTTACCCAGTCAAAGAAATCTATGAGATTAGTTTGCCAGGACCTTGCTTTGTAAACCCGTGCTGTCTTGGATCCTGTGCCTATGGATTCCAGGTGTAGTACTATCCTATCCTTTCCTTAAGGTGCCTCCATAATCTTGCCCACTACTGAGGTAAGACTGACTGGTCTGTAGTTCCCTGCCTCTTCCCTGCTACCACTCTTGTGGAGTGGAATCACCTGAGCCCTGCTCCAGTCTTCTGGGACCTCTCCTGTGCTCAGAAACTCACTAAACAGTTCTGATAACAGCTCTGCTAGTTCCACCCTTAGCTCCTACCTGAGATGTATGCCATCGGTCCCATTGCCTTGTCCACCCTGAGCTTATCGAGCTCTTTTGACTGGAGGAGGTTCTCTGAAGCTGCTGTCTTCATTATTATGAGGATAAGGTTCTTGGGAAAGTAGGAGACACAGTGACTCCATGCCCCCCAGGTTGGGAGTTATTTATAAGGCATTGCAGTATTTGGTCTTACCAGATGTAGTAGAGGGTTGTATGAGTAAAGCACTGACACAAGGAGTAGATGCAGAAGTCACACATTAGTGTGAATTTATTTACAAAAAATATAAAATAACTTCCAGAGAAAAGAAAACAAAATTCAAATGAACATTACTCAGTCTGGACTTGGCATTAGTCCACCATCTGTATGATCTCAACCTGTTCCAAGGTTGAACTGATCTGAATTGACTGAGAAAGGGATCCCTTTTATACAATAGAATCAGATGATGTAAGTGGCTCCACCTCTAATCTAACAAAAATTGCTAAACTAAACAAAAAAATATTTTATAAAGCACATCATAGAAAAGGGCATCATCAAAAAACAACTATATATATATATATACTGTATATATATGTATCAAAGGCATTATATACACAAAAGGAAAGCTGACAATCGATTTTTAAACATTTTTCCTCCTGAAGCCCCACCCGCCTACTGTGAGTGACAGAAGCTCTTGGATAAAAACAGGAGAGCAAAGGGGTGTTGGCCCCTAAGAGAAGACCTGCACTGCACAGTTAGGTGAATTACCAAACAGAACTGTTATCTTGGCTTAATTCCTGGAACAAAAGACAGTCACAGAAAGAACAAGCATTTGTCAATGCCGAATGTTGTCACGCTGGCATTGGCAGTGGCAGAGCAAGAGGTGCATAATAAGAATGGCAGTGAAGTATTGAAGTGGCACCAATCCCACCCCCACCCTGTAGAGGGCGACAGGCAGTGGGGTGTGCCTTTGGGTTGTTAGGCATCATGCTCATGCCGTTGTACCTCACCCTACCCTGAAGACACTGACAAGTATCATGGTGTGCTTTGGGGTCTTTGGGCATTATACTTACCACATTCCATAAGGAAATATGTTGACTTGGATGCAGTATAGGAGCGTGGGGTGAAGTTTGTGGCCGAACAGTGCAAGACACACCACAATGCCTGTCAGTGGCTGCAGGGTGGGTGTGGGGGGGTTGAATGACGTGAGCATTATATCTGATGATCCCAAGTCACAGCCCTGACGCCTGTCAGTCCGTATCAGGTGGGGTGCTGCAGTTGGAAAGCCTAACACCGTAGGCGTGTAGTGGTAGTTTCACTCTACATGTTCAACATGGGCTGTTTGTCAGGCCACCTCATGAAAAGTAGCACAATCACTTTGTTAGCTGAAAGGTGGGTTTGCACAGCAGCTGTGCCATTTGGTGGCAGAGGGACAAAAACACAGTTTTGGGCAGGATGTGAAGAATGACAACTGTATTGTTCATGAGGAGGTGTAAAAATGGCAATGTTGAAAATCTGGAGGATGATATGAAATATTGATGAAGCAATGAACATGCATACAAACTGCACAGCAGACATCTGCAACCCAATTATTTGTGGGAGTTTTTAGGCACATTGTCAACATAGGTATTTTGGGACCTCACCTCATGAACAGTGGTGCTGTGATTTTGTCAGTGTGTCCCAAAGGTGATTTCTCACAGCGAGCATGCCATTAAGTGCCACAGTTGTGGGAATGCATTTTGGGCAGGATGTGAAAATGGCAGCTGTACTGTTGATAAGGAGGTGTCACAAATGCCAGTGGTGAAAATGTGGCATGAAAAATATTGCAAATGTACGAAGTTACAAGGCTGAATGGAAATTGTGCAATGTACGCTTGCAGCACAGTCATTTTCTGGACTTTCACCAAATTTTCAACATAGGCATTTTAGGGCCTCTGCTCATGAACAGTGTCATCATCCTTCCCTCAAACTGCTGAGAAATCTGATTTTGCACAGTGACCATTCGATTCTGTGCCAGACATAAAGCGATTTCAGGCATGATATGTAAAATGACAGCTGTATTGTTCATAAGGAGGTGTGGGAAAAGGCCAATGTTGAATATGTGGAGTGCAAATTACAAATGCGGAAGTCACAAGCATGCATGCAAACTATGCAATGCCGCGCTCATAAAACACTAATTGTAGGGACTACTGGCCCAAATTTTCAACATAGGCATTTTGAACCTCTGCTAATGAACAGTGTCACTGTCATTTCCATAATGTGTCTCGAACATGGACGGTCCACAGCGACCACGCTATTCTGTGCCAGAACTGCGAAACACATCTTGGTCAGGATGTGAAAAGTGACAGCTGTACTGTTCATAAGGAGGTGCAGAACAATGGCAATGTTGAAAATCTGGCATGAAAATATAAATTTGCGAACTTACGATTGCGTGTGCAAACTGCGCAACGCACGCTCGTAACAGTCATGTTATGGAGTATCGTCACCAAATTTTCAGCATAGGCATTGTAGGACGTCTGCTCATGAACAGTGTAACTGTCATTTTCATAATCTGCCCCACCCACTGATTTCCCACAGCGGCTGCGGTATTGTGCACCAGAAGTGCGGAAACACATTTCAGCCAGGATATGAAAAATGACAGCTGTACTGTTCACAAGGAGGTGTAGTAAAATGACATTGTTGAAAATCTGGCATGAAAATGTTAGAATTTATATAGCTATGTCGCGTCGTAGCAAATCGCCAATGCAGCTCATAAAACAGCCAGTTTTGGAATTTTTCCGCCAAATTTGCAACATAGGCTGTTTGACAGCCCACCTCATGAACACTGCCACTGTTCTTGCATTAATTGGCCTCGAAAGGTGATTCCATGCAGTGACTGCAAAATCACCTTTCGGGACTGATTAACGTCATAACTGTAACAGAATTCATGAGGAGGGGTCCCAAAAACCTCATGTTGAAAATTTGGTGCAAAATTCCAAAAAATGACTGAGATATGCTGCAAAGTTGAAAAACCTCTTTCTATCCCAGTATACAGCTTACCAGCATTTCCTCAGTTCGCGGTCGGCTTTGAAGAGTGCAGATGTGTTCCTGGTCCACCAAAGATCATCATGCCAGACTCCGGAGGTAAGTATGGGGTGAGGGTGTGTGGGGGGAGGCAGGGTGCACAGTGGGTGGGTGCAGGTGGGGGGTAGGGACACTATGGAGACTACGAGGGACCGTTTTAATGTTACAGGGGAAAAAGCTAACATCACAGGACAGTTTTTTTTCCAGGGGACTTGGCACACTGGGATAGGCTCCCAGAGTGCCACCTAACTGTTTGGGGTGGGTTGCTGCAGCCGACGTGGGATTGAGAACCCCCATCTGCACACAAGGAAAGTGGGGGGAGGCAATAGCCAAGGAGGATTGGGCATCCCCCTCGGCATAACAGAAATGGGAGGGGCTGCTTTAATGCCGACGGGGAGTGGGCTCCCCTGTCGGCACAGTTTGCAACCACAGTAAGCCGGCAGGAGTTGGGCACCCGAAGTTGGCAGTTAGGCGTCCTCTACCCACCATGCTGACAATGTGGTGAGCACACAGGAAGGGTCCATTGCATCTGACAAGCTTTGCTCAGATTGCAGTGGACCTTTCCTTACATGTGCTTGCCACATTTGTATGAATGGTGTGGTGCTGGCATGCAGGCTGATTGGGGAATGAGGGATGCACCTACTGATGCATGCCCTGCATTCGCCCAACAGTGACTGTGCCTCCAAATCCCCACTGCCCCAAGATGTTGGCTGCACAAGCACGCCAACATAAAAACACAACAAGTTTGTTTAGTTTGGTTTTACTTGTACTTGTGCAGGGCTTCTGTTGCAAGGTACGACTTTTTGTTGTTTATAAAGGAGAAGAAGGAAAAGATAAACCTTCAAAAAGAAATGAATGAGGCAGGCTGGATTGGTCACGGAGGGTATTTCAAGAAAACAGCATTAATTTACAAGAAAACCTCCGTGAAAATATTTACAGTTTAGGTTGTTTATAAGATGGCTTTGAGAACCTGTGAGTGTTTTTGGTGCCAACTAATCACTCTCAGGGCAAACACCATCTCAAAACAACCTGAAAGGTACAACAGTATGCAAATCACAGATGAAAAGTTTTAGCATCTAGCAACTACATCTAAAAGCATTTTGCTAGGTTTGGGAATTTTTTTTTAAAGGCTGATTTTGTGGGAGACAGTGTTTGAATGTGCTAAGTACACAAAAAGAGCTGACAAACCGCAATTCAGCGCTTAAAAGGAGCAGTTCAAAAGCGCTGAATTACTTGTTTCTATATTTTAGTCCTGGTTTACCATGAGCAGAAAGAACATTTATCTGGGAAACACTTAATTTTAACTCTACAGTAAGACTGAGGGATAGGAGGGTGAACACCAAATCCTTCTCTCACTGTTAATACAGGGGCATTTTCTTTCTTTACTTTTAAACATCCTGAAGTACACATCAATTTTTTTAGACTTCCTGACAGCCTACATTGGCAGGCAAAGCAGGTACTAGAATAGCCATAAAGGAGGAAATATATGGGTGTTATTTCTAGCTACAAAAGCTGTGCTTTTCAGTATAGCAGCTACACAGTGCTGCGATCCTACGCATGTTTGTGCAGGAACACAAGAATGGCTTAACAGAGCGACTCTGCTTCTAGCACTCTAAAGCAGGGCTTTTTGACAAATTTATTTTACTGGCATAACAGCCAGTCATGCAGGCAAACCAGGTGGTGGTAGGCAGTGCTCTCCTGAGGCAAAGGGAGAGAGAGACAGAAAGGGAAACAAAGAGGAAGATTTGTAGGTGGCCAGCCTACATGACAGTAAAGAAGAGGAAAGAAAAGTGCTGTTGTGCAACAGACTTAAAGGAGGATATAAAGAAGACAGTACAGAGCCTTTTCCCTCAAACCCAAACTGGGGGCTCCAGCGCTACCACATGCCATCCTGCCCATAAGGAAACTAGGGGGTGAAACAAACTAGTTTCCTACAGAAGGAATCCTACAAAAAGAAAAGGGGAATCCCCTGAAGCAACCCAAGGGGGGTTGTTGGGACTTCCCTGAGAACTATGAGCTAGTGAAAAAGGACATTTTAAGATGTTATGATATTAACACTGAGACTTACAGGCAAATATTTAGATCCCTACACTACTAACCCTCATACACCCCAGAGAGACCTTCATTAGGTTAAGAGAACTTTGTGTAAAATTGTTACAACCTGAAGAAAAATCTAATACCGAAATTACTGAGACTGGTGGTGGAACAATTCTTACAAATCCTTCCTAATAAGGTGCAACTCTGGGTGAAAGAACATAATCCTGAGTCTGCAGAGGTAGCTATCACCCTAGTAGAGGACTTTTTGTCAGCAAGGTCATCGATTAAAAGGAATGTCAGGGGAGACTCTCGTACCTTGGCAGTTAAATCTCCCCCTTCTTCTTCCCCCTCCCCCTGCTGGACAGAGCACTGGCCGATACAAAATAAAATCTGGGCGAGGAGGGAAAACTTGTACTGAAATAATTTGCCATAACTGTAATGAAAAGGGACATATAGCCAGGTTTTGTCCTGAAAAGAAAACAAACCCAGCCCACCTGGCCCTACTAACAACTGGATACTCAGTAACAGAGGTAACCATCAATGACATGACTGAGTTGGGTCTTCTGAATACTGGCAGTAAATTTATACTGATCCACCCTGAATTGTTGAGCCCTAATTATAAAGCCGAAACACCAGTGGATGTGGTATGTATTCATGGGGACACACACAGATACCCAACTGCAACCGTTGAATTAACTGTCAAAAACCAGAAAACCTCTGTGTGTTCAGGCATAGTACCCACTTTGCCAGTATCTGTGGTTCTGGGGTATGAATTCCCTGGCTTTGATTGTTTACTTGGTACCTAACAACATATGGCAGCTGTCACAACTAGGGCCCAAAGCTGACAGGAAAAACTGTTAGGTGACACGTTCCCCTTTGATGAAGACATCATGGGTATCCTAGGAAAGATGAAGAAGACCAAAAGGGAGAAAAGGACTTTAAAAACCATATGAAAAAATAAAGGACTGATTAAAACATCTGTTGAATTAAATGTAGATAAAAATGTGATAGCCATTGACAAAAAATGTGATGCATCCTTAACCCCTTTCTTTCAGCAGGTAGGCAAACTATGAACTAAAGGTGCCCCTGAAATGATTGTTAAGACTGAGATTTTGTATAAAAGGTGTATTCACCCCAAAACAGGAAACAATGGACCAGTTAATGGTAACAGCAAAGTACAGAAAGCAGTTACTGTATTTGATACATGGTTTGCCTTGTCCAGGCCACGCTGGTAGGGACAGGACCCTGGCACGTTTACTGCAATGTTTTTACAAGCCAACTATCCAAGACCAGGTGGCTGAATATTGCAAATCATATGCAGAATGCAAATAATGGGCTATCCGAATATTCAGAATCAAATACCGAATAGTACACTATTCAGCTGGTATTTGTATTTGTGATGCACAAGGAAAAAAAAACTTTTACACCTCCTATCCAGCATTAAATACATATTTTAGCCCTGGTGTCTAGTTGTCCCACCCCGTCAATTGCCGGTCTAAAATGAAGAATCCCACCCCGCCAGACCCTCAGCAATACCCCCCGTTCCCAAATGCATAAAATAAAAACAAAGTCATTTCCCTAGTGTTTTAGTGGTCCCTCCCCGGCTGATTGCCATCCAATATGAAGAACCCCTCCCCTCAGACCCTCAGCAATCCCCCCGGTCCCCCATTCCCAAATGTATAAAATAAAAAAAAATTCCCTCATTTCCCTGGTGTGTAGTGGTCCCACTCCCCAGCCGATCCTCGATTCAGAATGAAGTATTCCCCCCAGACCCTCAGCAATACCCCCATTCCCTCATTGCCCTCTGCAGCCATACAAATTCCATGTCAAGCATAGGCCTGGATCTCAGCATAAAAACTCAGATGTTATGTCCCGCTATACTGCAGGCCTAGAAACAGATCCTAATGAGCTGAACCATACTGTTCCTGTAAATATGTAGATTTTATATATAATTTTTTTTTTTTCATTTTTTGGTGTATAGTATAAGGGAACAGGACTTAAGATAGTTCTGTAGATAACCAATAGGGTAGTCCTTTGTAAAAGACTACACACCCCAGGGCAATTGTTTTGCTGATCATAACCAGTATGTCATGGTTGTATTACCATGAGTGGTAATGAAGTAATGGCACCATTTGTATAAGGGTGCCCTGGGGTGGGACTTATAGAGAGGGCAGGCTGGCAATGCATTTTATACATTGAGACTTACAGGGCTTTTTGGCAAATTTATTTTATTTGCATAACAGCCAGTCAAGCAGGCAAACCAGGTGGTGGTAGGCAGTGCTCTCCTGAGGCAAAGGGAGAGAGGCAGAAAGGGAAACAAGAAGGAAGATTTGTAGGTGGCCAGCCTGCATGATAGTAAAGAAAAGGAAAGAAAGGTGCTGTTGCACAACACACTTAAAGGAGGATATAAACAAGACAGTACAGAGTCTCTTCCCTCAAACCCAAAGCGGGGGGGCTCAGCATTACCACACCAGACTTGAGCAACCTTCAACAGAAATGGGAAAGCATGCTGGGATACTCTTTTTCAGAGGAGGACTTGGACACTATCTGGGCCAATACATACAGAGTGTGCAAAGATTCTGCAGGTTGGTTGATGTTATTGAAAACCCTATTGGATTGGTATAGGACCCCCGCAGTTTTATACCACATGTGGTTGCTTTTCCATCCTAGGTGCTGGCATTGTATAATACAGGAGTGCACATTGATCCATATTCTGTTGGGATGCCCGAAAATAGCAAACTGGTGGGCAGGGTTGATATGCCTCATGGAGAGGATCCTGGGGTTTCTTTTATCTGCAGATGTGTCACATATGGTGCTGGGCTATACTAGGACTCTCCATCAGGCTAACTCTGATCAATGGGCTTGGTTCATGATGGCTACAACAGAGGTGAAATGCCTCTTTCTGTGCAGGTGGTGGCCAGTGGATATCCCCATGCAGAAGGAATGGATAGACTGTATGCTTAGGGTAGCGGGTTATGAGAGATTATCCTGTGTTGCTATGAGTAAATGTGATAAGTTTGCCTGAGTTTGGTGTCCTTTCTTGGACTATCTGGGCATTCCTCTGCCAAAAGGTCATTTATGACTTGTCCCCCGTACTACACCGGGCACTTTTTGATAGTGCGGGGCTATTGGTCCTTAGTGGGCCATGGCTTATTCTGCGTTGGTGGCCTGGGAAAGAAGGTTTATCTTTTACTCCTATTTTTCCCTCTCACTATTCCCCTCATTTACACCTTTGCACTCTTACACCCTTTATTCCTTTACACTGGGACACAATATTCATTAGGCCATGCAGATTTCGTAGTATTATTAATCTGTTCTTCCTGTCCAGCAGAACTCACAGTCTACATTGCATTTTAGGGTTGTTGTATTAGAGTTTCAGTGTTTATCTCTGTTTTTCTGTTTAAGCTATGTTTAATGTAATGGTTATTTCATTGGTGCTCTTAGAATGTATCTCCATGGAGTAGATTTCATTCCGGCCAGGTGAACCAACAGTATTGTTTTATCACTTTGTGAATTGTGCTGTTATTCTTTGTTAAAACCTTTAATAAAATATTAATTAAAAAAAAGACAGATCCAGAAGTAAATGGGTTGATACCTTTTATTGGACCAACATAGATGTTACAAAAAGTTTATTTTTGTAACATCTGTGTTGGTCCAATAAAAGGTATTAAGTCATTTTCTTCTGGATCTGTTTTTACAAGGACCAATACGGCAAAAACTGAATCTATATAATAAAAAGCCAGTTTCAGTGAAGAGCTACTGATGATGTCATAACCAGAACTAGCAGCCTAATCCTCTCTGCAAAGCTAACTTGCAGGACTTGTACCTCTTGCACATTACAATAACTGTAGTTGCAGTAAACATCTGAAAAAGGAAAGCTTGACATTGGGTGGGTCAGTCATATATTTCATAATGTGCAGATGCAATATACAGTACTTATGAATGTGACAGGGGTTGGAATGCAATGGCAAACATGGCTTTAGAATTACAAAGTTGTGTACAATATTAAGAATACTGCAGGATGACATTTTGAAATGCCACCAGGTTGCAATTGTGGAATGCAGCAATGACACAATCTCATAAAATAGCTGGCACACATAGTTTTGGAATGTGGCAGGGATGCTAAAGTTCTTAATGTGGTGTCATATATTTTTAGAATGTAGCAGAGATAAACAATTTTAAAATATGGGAGACACATAGTTACAGAAGGTGGCAGGGATATGTAATTTTGTAATGTTTCATGATGTATACATTTGGCATGGGGTGGTGATTAACAATTTCAGAATGTGGTTGGGATGTTTGTTTTCAGATTGTGATGACAGCATGTAATTTCAAAAGTAGCTCGGACTCAGAATCACAGAATGTGGCTATGACAGTTTCAGTATGTGTTCTCACATGCAATTTAAATGATGCAGGGATGCTTAATTTTAGAATGCGACTTGGGCATGCAATTTGGAAATGTGGCAGTCACTCATTTTCAGAATGTTGTGGGGATGTGCAATTTTGGAATATGGTGAGAATGCACTTTTTCAGACTAAGATAATGACAGGTGATTTTTGAATGTTAACTTTTTTTTTTATTTATCAAGTCTAGGATTACAAATACCTTTGAGCCAAGGCTCTTTTACAGAGGCTCCACATCAGAGAAATACAATTTATGGGGAACATCAAAATAGACATTACAACAATGTGGACTTTGCAAACAGATTACAGATTAATATAATTCAAGGGTAACATTGTAAGCAAGGCAGCCAGCAGCATTTGTCAGAGAAAACAGACAAGAGATAAGAAGTGCCAGAGTCATAGGGATAGGGAAGAGGGAAGGGGTGGGGAGAAGGAATGTATGTAGGGTGGGGAGAGGGTGAAAAGTGCAGCATTGGGTATACCAAGATGTGAGGGTAGAATCCAGTGGGGGGGGGCCACTAGAGCAGGCAGGGAATTGTAGAAACAAGGTTAAGTTGGGCAGTCACAGGAGCTGTTGGTAGTGATATGGTCCCGGAGCCTAGTTTTAAACATACCAATTGTCAGGGCAGAGGAGATGGTGGGGCTGATGCCATTGAACCATAGTGGCACTTGATAAGCAAAAGAGCATTGTCCCTGTGAAGTGTGACAGTGGGGGACTTTCAGTAGCTGAGCATGGATCTCTAAGGCACCTATGTTGGTTCGGTGTTGTAACAGAGTTGAGGCCCCAGAAGTGCAACAAGGCCACAGTAGATATTTTTGCCATGGAGCAGGTGAGAAACTTTATGCAGTTTGATAGTTGGATCCAGCCAGTCTGGGTGTATAGGTCACATGTGTGGGTGAGATGGTGAGCACCAGTGATGGAGCCAATATGCCTTATTTAAGGCAGTTGAGAGGCATCTAAGGGTTGTGGTTGTGGCTGCTTCAAATGATGAGACCATTGTCTATTACAGAGATCACAGAGCCTCAGGACTGCAACCTTCAAAGCTTCTGTGTGAGGTGTTGTCTGTGTTTGTAGAGGAGACCAAGCCATGTATTAGCAGCTCTAGCTACATTATCTATGAGGTCCATAGGAGAGATTAGGGTCAAGCTGCATCTCTAGTATTTGAAGGACCCACCTGATCTAGAGTGTTCCCTGGGTGGTGGAGATAGCCAAGTGGTGTAGCTTGTGTGTGTTATGAGAGCTGCAGAAGAGCATAGATTTGGTTTTCTTGTCATTGAGGACCAGTTTATGTTTAAGAAACCATCTCTCTACAGAAGTGAAACCAAGTTGATGTTGAAGAGTTGCAGGATCTTTGTGAGTGGAGAATACAACAGCATCATTTGAATATATTATGATCTGCTCAGAGCAGTGGTAAGGAGGGAGTTTAAGAAAGGCTAAAAGAGGGGCCCAGTATGGATCCCTGTGGGACCCGGCTGAACAGGCAGGGGTGTCAGAAAGAGCGCCAGCAATTTTTAATCTCAGACCAGTTTTTTTATGCAGCTTTAAACCAGAGAGAAGAGCATGTGATAGCCCGCATATCAGTAGTTGGTCAATTAGTAGTCCATGGTGTACTGTATCGAAGACCTTGAAGAGGTCGACAAAAACAGCCCTTGTGAGAAGGCCGTTGTCAAGGGATTTGTGCAAATCTCCAGTGAACTCAAGAAGGGTTGTGGTGATGCTGTGACCTTTCTGGAAACTGTGTTGTTGTGGACTAGGTATATTGTATTTATCCAAGTGGTCGGTAAGTTGATCAGCCACAATGCGCTCGAGTACCTTAGAGAGTGGGGGCAGTATGGAGATAGGGCGATAATTTGAGTGATTCATCTTATCCCCACTTTTATGGACAGGTGTCACGGTGGCTGTTTTCTATAAGTCCTGGAATTTTCCATACCTGGGAGAGAGGTTTAGGATTTTTATTAATGGATGAATTACCTCATCTAGGGTGAGCAACAGAAGCTTAACGTCCAGGGTGTCGCTACTAGATCTAGATATAGCTGCAGTAATATAGTGAGCTTCATTCAGCCTTACCTCCTGAAGTAGAAGAGGGATGGTTAGACTGTGGGGCTGAGGTATTTGGGAAGTAGACCCTGTTTTCAAAAAGTCATGGGTAGGACAGCACTAAGGCCTGAAAAAGCAGTGTTAAAGATGTTTGTGATCACCTTGGGGTCGAAGGTTGAGGATCCATCAACCATTAACATGGCTAGAGAGGTTTTTGGCTGCTTCCCTGTGACATCCTTGATATTGTCCCAGAAAGCACGACCATTTCCCCATGTATTGGTGACAGCGTCTTTGTAAGAGGTGGATTTTGTGAGCTGGTTGTCTTTTGTGCAGGCATTACATGCTTGTTTGTAATTTTGGATGTCCAGTTGTTTGCCAGTGGCCCTGGGAACTGCCCAGAGGTGGTCCTTTAGTCTCTGCTGTGAGAGAAGAGCTGGGGTGAGCCATGGGTTAGAGAGAGATTTTGTTTTGCACCTTTTAGCAGGGGCAAAGATGTCACAGGCTTTGTTGAAAATTGAGATGAAGTGATCAAGAGCCAAGTTAACATCTGTTGCTTCATAGATGGATAGCCAGTCTTGTAGAAGCAGGTATTGTTTGAGATGTGGAAGTTTTCCATGAGGAAGGATTCTGCTAGTGATCATTTTGGGAGGGGGCTTGAGGAATTTGTTCGACCATGCACATATGACTGGGGAGTGGTCACTGAGAGAGTCTGGGAGAACGGTAGTATGAGAAATCCTTGTGGGATGAGAGGTGAGGACCCAATCCAGGAGGGTACTGGTGCCAGTCTTATAGTTAATCCTAGTAGGGGAGTTTACCATTTGGGTGAGGATAGCAGCTGAGATGGAGTCTTTACAGGCACTGGCACCTGATGCTAACCAGTTAATGTTAAAATCTCCTAGTAGAATAAGTTCAGATTCAGGAGGATGAGAGTTGATAAAGTTTAGGATGTCATTGAAGTCCTGCTTAGGGTCCCTTGGCGGGATGTATATGGAGACAATAGTCAGGGCTTTATGGTTGGGACCTAGGATGATTTTTATTGGCAGAATCTGGGTCGAGGCAGAAAGTGATGGAATTGCTACAAGGTGCCATGACAGGGAGTCTTTGAAATAGATTGCACAACCACCTCCTTTTTTGGATATCCGGTCTAGCCTGTGGACATTGTAGCCCTATATTGTTACTGCCGAGTCAGAAACTTTAGGCATCAGCCATGTTTCCACCACTGCAAGGATGTCAGGGTTGTGTTGGCATATGAAGGCTTGGAGTGCATTCAGCTTTGGTAGTAGGCTGCAGATATTAATGGTTGCAAGGATAAGGGCACCTGGAGTTTTTGTGTGGTCTGAGCTTCTAGGGCCAGGATTGGGATGGATGTTGCCTGAGATGAGAAGGAGGAGGAGTAGGAGTTTTAAGAAGTAGAGTCACAGCTCTTTGAGAGATAGTTTTGATCATTGTTTCTGGGAGTAGAGGTTGCAAGGTTCCAGGCGGTATCCCATATGGACTGCAAGGTGGTACAGTGTAGAGAGGTGGCCACACTTGTTGAGAGTAGTGGTCAGGGTAAGTAACCAGGAATATCCAAACGGTGGGCCAAGCACAAGTCTCGAGTGGAAGTGGAGGGCTCCCTTGAAGTAGCAGTGAAAACCAGAGTAGAGGGTGGTGGGGGAGGGGCACAGGTGGGGTGGCTAGGACCAGGGAGAGAGAAGAGGGTGGGTAGGGCAAGAAGGAGGAAGAGAGGTGAGAGAAAGGCAGAGAGAACCCGCATGGTTTGCATACTAGCACAGTAGGGGTGGGGAAGTGAGTTGAACAGGAGGTAGTAACTTGGCTAGCAGGAGGCAGATAGAAAGAGAGATTGAGAAAGGGAGCACCTCAATCAGTAAGCACAATGTGGGATGAAAGAAGCGGAATGGGAGGCATAGGCAGAGCAGAGAAAGCTACAAGTGGCCAATAGGAAGTGGGAGGAGGGGTATGTAAGAGGGAGGGTGGGGCTACAGGTCTATTTAAGTAAGGTAGGGGGGTAGTGGGGTGGGCAAAATTTTGTGGCAAAACTAATGCAAAGTCAATGGGTACAGCACCCAGACAGCAAAGCAAGGCAGTGAAGACAGGGCCAGCCAATCAGCTGCTGTTCGAGATGTGTGTTTACAGATGGTGGGAGAGTGTCTGAGTTTAACCCCTGTAGGTAGACAGGAGCTAGAAGCACAAGTGGTTAGAGGTGAAAGTGGGTGGCAGACTTATCTAGTTTTTAAGAAGGGAGAGAGAGAGAGAGGACATTTACACACAGTTCTGGAATGTGGCAGTGATGTACAATTTCTGAATGTGGTAGCAAACAGTTTCAGAGTGTGGCAGTGGCACACAGTTTCTGAATGTGGCAGTGCACAGTTTCTGATTGTGGTGGTGACACACAATTATGGAATGTGGCAGTGGTGACACAATTATGGAATGAGACAGTGATGTATAATTTCGGAATGTGGCGGTGGCACACAATTTCACAATGTGGCAGTGGTGCATAGTTTTGTAATGTAGTAGTGATGCACAATTTCAGAATGTGGTGGTGACACAATTTTGAAATGTAGCGGTGACACAATTTCAGAATGTGACATTAAAACACAACTTCAGAATGTGGTGGGGATGTGCAGTTTGGAATGTGGAGAATATGCACAGTTTTGGAATGTGGCAGGATGCGTAATTTTAGAATGCTGCTGGAACTCACAGTGTCAGAGTATGGTGGGTGCATACAGTTCTGGAATGTTGCAGGAAGAGACAAGTAATTTCAGAATAAAATGGCATGCCCTATCACATTCTGACAGAGTGCATCTCTACCTTACTAAAAAAATTGACACTCCATGCCAAAATTCCTTGATGTGTGTCCCTATCACAGTCTGAAATTGACTGTCCCCCCACATTTCGAGATGATGCATCCCTGACACATTCCAAAATGTCATGCCCCCAACATCCTAAAATTTTGCACCATCTTGATATTGTAGAACATGTTTCAGAGCTATATTCCTAAACCACCTCCTGATGCATTTCTAAGTATAGTAACAGGCATCTGAACCTTTTGGAAATACAATTACTGCAGCCAACCCTATGCCAGTTTTTTTTTTTGTAATATTACTACAACTACAGCTTCTTAAACTTTGGAGAACTAGGTCCTATAAGGTTGCTGACAGGGAGGACTAGGCTGTCAGTTCTGGTTATGACATCATCAATGACTCCTCACTGAAACTGGCTTTTTGAACTGGTAGTGAAATCAGGGTTACAAAATAGCTCACAACGTTAAAATTAAGTAACATAGAAAATCTAATTTTGATATGAGATTTATTGGGGGTTTGCTGATATTAATTCTGCAATGTAGCACTTTTGGCTGGACTCCCTCTGTAAGGTAAGTAGCATCTGCATGAAGGAAGTGAGTAAAAGCAAAAGGAATAAGAGACCAATATGGTACTCTAGGAAAGAAGCCACAGTGGTGAAAGAAAAAAGAGCGTCATTTCAGAGGTATAAGAAAATGCAGAGGCAGGAAGACCGGGAGGTGTACCAAATAAAACAGAGAGAAGCATGTAAGGCAGTGTGGGGCAAAGGCACAGACCAAGGAAAGGATAGCCAATGAGGTAAGACTTTCTTTTGTACTTAAGTGAGAAGAGGAAAGAAAGGGGAGGGTTAGTGAGAATAAGCAGGGTGGCAAAGGGAGAATGCACAGAAAAGGATCAGGAAAAAGCAAACATTCTGAACAAGTATTTCTGCTCAGTTTTCACAGTAGGGGGTATAGACCAACAGTGATCAGCAGTAACAAAGGGGGGAGAGAGGTGGACTCAAGTCCATTTTCAGAAGAAAGAGTCATAAAGGGATTAATAGCTCTAGAAGTGGACAAGGCAGTGGGATTGGATGGGATACACCCAAGGGTACTGAAAGAACTCAAGACAGTGTTGGCTGCTCTGTTGAAGGCCTTATTCAACAGCTCACTGGAATCAGACGTGGGTCCAGAGGACTAGGAAAGAGCATATGTGGTATCTCTTCATAATGGCAGCTGAAAAGAAGAGATTAGAAACTGTAGGCTGGTGAGCCTCACCTCAGTGGTGGAGGAATTAATGGGAACACTGTTAAAGGAAAGGTCGGTAGAGTATCTTGAATCTAATGGGTTGACATACTAAAGGTAGCATAAACTCACAGGGGGAGGTCATGCCAGAGGAATCTGACTGAGTTCTTTGATTTTGTGATCAGTAAAACAGATCAGGGGAGAGCAATGGGTACGGGCTATTTGGTTTTTAGCAAGGCCTTCCACACTGATCTACATAGTAGACTGAGTAAAAAATTAATCAGCTTGTGAGTGGGATCCAAGTGGTGAATTGTGTTAGAAACTGGTTAACAGATAGGCAACAGAGGGTTGTGGTTAATGACAGTCACACTAATGATGGGAGAGGGTCCCACGGGTGCTGTAAACAACAATCCTTTCCATTGTCTTCATAAGTGGCATTGCAGACTGACTAGAACAGCTGACATGCCTTTTTATAGATGATACCATAATCTGTAATAAGGTGGATAATAAGTAAGAGGTGGAAAGAATGTGTATGGATCTTGGGATACTGGTCAACACCATGGCCATGGGGATTCAATGACAGAAAGTACAAAATCATGCACCAAGGGAAGAGGAACCCAAAAACTGAGTACATGATGTTGGAGAGTGTTGTCAGTCACTAAGGAGGAAAGGGACCTTGGTATTATCATATCTGATGATATGATGACCTCAAAGTGGCAGGGCAGTGTGACAAAACAGTGGGTAGGGCCAGTGGAATGCTGGGATGCATAGGGAAAGGTATCTCCAGCAGGAGGAGGAAGACAGTGCTGCCATTATATCTCTGGTGAGACCCAGCCTGGAATATTCTGTCCACTTGAGAGGCCACACCTCAGAAAGGACTTAAACATGATGGATGGATGCACTCAGAGCAGGGCAACTAATATGGTGCAGGGGTAACACCAAAAGCTCTATGATGAGAGACTGAGGGACCTCAACATGTATACACTGGAACACAAGAGACTGAGAGGGGACTTGATAGAGATCTATTGTACAAATATCTCATGGGGTGCTGAAGCTGCAGGAGGGGAGTCTCTTTAAAATGGGGAAGAGCAAAAGAGCCAGAGGGACTGTGATGAATCTGGTGGGAGGAGTTTAGGAGGGATATGAGGAAGTACTACTTGACTGAAACATTGGTAGGCATTTAGAATAGACTGTCATTGAAGAGGAAGAGGTGCAAACAGTAGGGGGCTTCAAGCATGCATGGGATAGACTTAAGGGAATATTACAAAATGAGCAGGGTGAAGGGACGGTCTACAGAGACCAGTTAGGGTCTGTGGAGGCAGACTAGGCAGTAACTCTCTGGACAGACTGGGTTGGCCAAGTTGTCCTTTTCTGCCAACAATTTTTTTTCTAAGTTACTATCAAGAAGGCAGCAGTTGTGGTGGGTGCCTGTGATTGGGCATGTCATGTGACTTGTGAGACACAATTAAGCCCTTTGCAGGCATAGTAGGTGGCCTTTTCTTCCCTCAGCTCATGGGACATCAACAGGTAGGATATTGTGTCTGGGATAGTCTCTGCAGCCCTCTTCTACTTCTTTACTGAGACCCAACGCTACAAGTGAGGAACAGGAAAGGAGTGGACTTGACAGTAGGAACTTCTTGCAGTACCAGAAGGGGCTTGATTGACAGCAGGATCTTTTTTCATAGTAAAATACAAATCCCTCTTACAAAAGATATAGTAAACTGTCATGGATGTGGAGCACTGCCTTCAGAGATCTTATCTGGAGAGGGCTGTATGTACTATATGTAAAAGCTTCCATTAGATCAGGTTGCAACATCAACTGTACTGATGTCCACCCTCTATGTCCACTCCCTTAGAAGCTCACCTGCCCAGAAAGGAAGGTGGTGGGATCAGGAAAGGGAAGAGTTGTAAGGAAAACTGAGGAAACCCTACCAGTGGAATGTAACATCAACTGCAAATCACTTTGCACCACTGGCAAATGTTCAATATTCAGACTCTGAGAGAAAGGGTATAGGGGCAGACAAAATGTAAACACAGAATGGGGAAATGGCATCTGGTGGCAGCAAGAAGAATTGGGACAGGAATAAATATAAGGAAATACTCATACTGGAAGACTCAATGTAAAGAGGAGTCAAGAGGCATCTCGAAGAAAGGAGACAAACAAATGTCACAGTAAAATGTCTACCCGCATCCTAGGCCAAGTGCAACTCAGAATGTATTGGAAGGATAGTGGACAAAGCAAGAGAAGGACTGGTGGTATTTGTTCACCTCAGATCCAGTGACCTGGCAAATCAGGTGGTAGAAGAGACCAAGAAAAACTTCATTAAGCTGACTGAAAGGCTGACTGCTCGTCAACCTCCCTGGCTTTCTCTGCAGTTCTCCCAGTGTGGAGGAAAAGTGAGAGCCTGGACAAGAAAACAAGCAAGGAGCTGAAGAATTTAATGCATGGTTGAATGCATTGTATTATGAAAATGGCTATCACTTCATAGGTGGTTGGGGGGACTCTTGGGAGAGAAGGTTTTTCAAGTATGACAGTCCCACCTGACAGTGAAGAAAGGAGGGTAACTAGCGAGGTACCATAGGGTTCTGTACTGGGACCGGTCCTCTTCAATGTCTTTATAAGTGACATTGGAGAGCACCTGGAAGGAAAAGAATGTCTCTTTGCAGATGACACAAAGATCTGCAACAGGGTTGATGCACAAGGTGGGGTGGAAAGAATGAAAAGGGACTTGGCAAGGTTGGAGGAATGATCAAATATGTGGCAGCTCAGATTCAATGCAAAGAAGTGCAAGGTAATTCATCTGGGAAATAAAAACCAAGGGGAAGAGTACACAATGGGGGTGAGTTAATAATTTTCACAAAATAAACATATACATTTTCCCATAGACTTATAATGGGAGCTAAAAAGTTTAATAACTTTTGAATGGAGTAATATTTTTTCACCAAATGAAAAGTGGCATGTTTAGTGACCCAAGCTCTTTCTATATGCCATGTTACAGACCAGTATGCCACACAACGGCTGCACAGCACCATGGACAAAATCAGAAAAACCTGCCAAAAAAACTGGTGAAAGGTGCATTTTTCAGTGTTTTGGTGTGCAAAAACTGTAAGACCAACCGAAATGAAATTTGGCAGATCTAGAGATCTAACCTGCCCTATTGCATATACCAAATTTCATGCACATCTATTGAACGGGTCCAAAGTTATTAATGTGCATAATTTTGAGTTTAACAGAGAAGTGCTTTCATAACCCTAAATATAGGGGCTCTACTGCATCCCTATAATATACAGTATATATATTTATTTATTTATTTGATAATTCAAAAAATGTGGCAGCTTTCAGAAGATAGTTTCAAGCATTATAAAATGTCACATATTTTAATTTGTTTTTAAATGGTCAGAAGATGCTAGTGGTTGTTCTGTCCAAGAATTCTGTTCTAGTTTAGTTTTTACTATGTACTGTCTTATTGTTAACAGACTCAAAATGTGGACAACCTCCTCCTATAAACAATGGTGACTTTTTCCAAAGAAAGACTCTTATGAAACTGACGAGGAGGTCATATATTACTGCAATGCACCCTTTCAACTACAAGGGCAACGTTTTTCAAGATGCAGTAAGGATGGATGGATCCCCCCACCCACATGTGGAGGTAACTGTAATGCAGAGTTTGGTCTTCTTTTGCCTGTAAACCTGTGGTTTCGTTAACCAAGAGCATTTATTTCATGTAACTCTTTAAAACAGCTGTATTTGTTAGTTGGAAAACATTATTCTTATATTTTTGTTTTGTTTTGTTTTTAGCAAAAATGAATTTCTGAAATCCTTAGATTCATAATCAGTATCTATTTAATTTTCTCAGATCTTTAATCACAGAATTATAACTACTTTTGTAATAATCTCTCAAGTCATTAAAAGTGGCCATCACTTATATTTAAAATCTCTCTCACTGAGGTTACTTTTTGACTGTAAAATACTGGATTTATACTGTGAATGTGTTTTGTGAATACTAGCATACGTTTTTGATGCCAAATAGCACCACAAGATGCTAAGATGCTAAAATACTAATTACTTCTGGTATAGATTTCAAGGGAGCAAGAAGTTTTTAAAAACATTAAAATGATGGGATGGATTTTCAAATGCTTGAGATTATTGCAAGCTCATGGTGCTCCAAAAATATGGTGCACTAGCCTTGTGGAACTCTAATGGGAGTTTCTATCCTGCATGGCAGTTAACTGGATTCTCTGTCCTGCATGGCAGTTAACTGGATTCTCTGTCCTGCATGGCAGTTAACTGGAGTCTCTATCCTGCATGGCAGTTAACTGGACTCTCTATCCTGCAAGGCAGTTAACTGGATTCTCTGTCCTGCATGGCAGTTGACCGGATTCTCTGTCCTGCATGGCAGTTGACTGGATTCTCTGTCCTGCATGGCAGTTAACTGGATTCTCTGTCCTGCATGGCAGCTGAATAAGCTAGACCATCTTTTTGAGGTCTAGCCTGCAACAATCCTGGGGACCATTTTCACAGAGCTTGCACCTGAGATTTGGTGCAAGCTGCCACAAAGTGTGGTAAACTGTCGCAACTGCACCTGAGCATTGAAAATTGGGTGCAGGTGCAGCAAACAGTTATGGAGCACAGAAAAGGCTTGAGGCAGGGCCTGATGCAAGATCTGCGTCACCCTTGAAAATCTGGCACTACGTATCTCAGTTCAGGAATTAAAGAAATAAAGATAGTATAATGATTTTTTTTTTCAGAAATACATTGTAATTAAAAATACAACATGATGGCTAACAAATTATGTGCTATAGCTTATTGTGAAAGGACTCAGTTCCAGTTAGTAACATCACGGAACAAAATAAAGTGGACAAAAATAAAATGGCAAAAACAGAGTGTCACCATCAATATTGGCAGCACAAAATGTAGCATGCCTGAACAATGCAGGCCACATGACATGCAGGTAGCAAGCAATGTCCACCGCATGGAGGGACTGCACTGGAACGCACAGCAGCAGGCACCAATGGACCGGAACCACACAGGGGTGCCAGGAGATGGAACAGGGCATGGTGCAACCACCACTAGGGGAAGCAGGCTACTGGACACCTACCATAGCAATCTAATGGCACAGGCACCCACATGGTGGGGTACCCCCACCCAGAATGCTGAGTGATGGAGAACATACACCGGGGCAACCACTGGAGGACAGGTTGACCATGGCGCCATGTGGACAGTCATGTATAATGCAAGGGGCCAAGAGCACAAGCCAGCATGTCCCCAGCAACAAACACAACACACAGGACAGGGGAGATGGCATGCTGACTTGCGTTCCTGGCCCCTGTGGTTCTAGTGCAGTGTCTCAGTGTGGTGAACGTTGTTTGCTACCTGCATGTTATGTGATCTGCATTGTTCTGGCACACTTCATTTTGTGCTGCCGATATTGATGGTGGCACTGTTTGTGCCGCTTGATTTTTATCCACTTTATTTTGTTCTGCGATGTTACTGACCGGAACCTCTTTATAATACCTAATTTACTGCATTTTACATTTCTATGTGTAAGAAATTAATTCAGAGTTTCACTGATTGTTGTCTTCTTTGACTCCTATCAGCTATGCTGTCATGCACTGACTCTTCAACAGTATAGTAATTAAGTTTTACTGTATGTGTTTATTAGATTAGTTGAGTTTCTACAGCTATCCTAAACAAATATTCTCATAGACCTGAGTGTGTGTGTGGGGGGGTGGTAGAGTAGTTTGACAGGTGTGGACCAACTCTTGCACTTCCTACATATCGTCCTCATTATCACAGATGCATCAGCTTTCATACTTGGCCATAAACAGCTTTGCTTACTATTTCATTTCTACACATCCTTTGGTTTTTTTATAGAGTTTCTGTAGTCAATTTTATTTATTATATTTTCCCTTTTTCTAACAGTCTCTCATTGCAGTGTCTGTATGTAACCTAAGTACTGGAATGGCCTGTGCCAGTGTTTGAGCTTGACCTACTCTATAAGTTTATTGTGTTTCCTGACAATTTAATAGTACTGCTGACAGTGGTTTTGCAACATTGTGAGTTCTACTGCCCTATTTGCCAAAATAGTCATTTTATTTCACTTCTTTTATAACACTATCAACTTGTTAACAAAATGTGTTACAGTATATTTGATTTTTAATTGAAGTTAATGTCTGTCTGTCTATGTGGTTACTTTTTGTTCAGTAATGTTTTGCTGTTCTTTTGTTGTTTCCTGTTTTAATTTGTTGCTGATATGAAGCACTGCTGAGCCATTAGCTGTAAGAATGGGACAGAGTATGTACACTGTTTCTATCACTTTTCTAAAGATAGCCATCAGTTCAAGCAGTGGGCACTTGGTGTTAAACGTGCCTGATAGGCACCAACTGCTTGTAGTGTTTGATGTGCTGGCCACTTTACAGAAGCTCAATTTACAATTTCATAAACTTTTTCAGATACTATTGGTTTTACTCTAAGTCAGTGTTGTTTGAAACCAGATGTATGGCCCACCATTTTTTTAATTTAAACAGGAAAAAACAGAATGCCAGAACAATGTGATTCAGAATAGGAAAATGATTGAGGCAAGCAATAAATATGATATGTCATATTACAACTCTCATCTGAATTGCTGCTGAATGCTTACAGTGTGTCCGTAAAGTGGCTGAAAGACAGATATCTATTTTACTGTTACTAGCAATATTGTCAGTATTTATGGGTTCATGATAGTGTTACAAATATGTGCATTGTTGTCTGCCTTTGATGGTTAATATTACGTGGATGTATATGTTTGCAATATTTATTTATTTATTTATTGTGTAATCGGATTTACAAACTTTGAGCCAGCGGCTCGTTTACAAAGGTACCTCATCACAGAGAGGACACACATGGTTAACATAGTTTACAGAGTACAGTCAAGACAGAGTAACAGATTTTTACATGTTTACAGGATACAGACATACAGAGTCAACATAGTATTACATAGGCTGCATGAACAGAGATACATAGTATTACATACAATTGCTTGAACACATGTGGAGATAAATAAACATTTCAAGTAGTACGGCAGGTACTGGCAGAGAGAGAGGGCGGGGGGTGGGGTGGGTGGGGTGGGTGGGTGTTCAGCCCAGTGGGCCATGTCAATAGTGCCAGAGGAAACAGCAGAGTATCTTTTAGTGACAGGTGCAGCAGCGGGTGTTGAACAGCAGGTCTCGTAAGGCAGCTTTGAAGGGGGCAATTTTGGTGGCATTGAAAATGGCAGCGGGGAGTTAGTTGAACCAGGTAGGGGCGCTGTAGCTGAATGACCTCTGAAGCAGGGAGGTCCTAGTTCTGGCACTAGTAGAGTGACCTTGTCTGAAGTTCGGGTGGTGGCTCTGGGGGGTGTAAATTGGATGGAGGCAGACACCCCCGGGGGGGGAGAGCCCAAGTAGGACTTTTTTTGGTTAGCCGGCTGGTTTGGTATGGATGCATTCATCAAGGTTTAGGACCTTTGGCCATGTCATAGAGTTGACAGGTGTGGGTGAGTCTGGGGGCACTGGTCAGTAGTCTGCAAGCCTTATTTAGCATGAGTCTAATCTTGCTGAGGGCAGTGGAGTCAGCAGTACCATATACTGGGAGGCCGTAATCAATAAGGGACATTACTGTGGACTTGATGGTGAGTCTGAGGGCATCAGGTGGGAGGCAGTCCTTGTGCCAGTAGAGGATGCCAAGGTGTGCATTTGCAGTGGAAGCAAGGGCAGTAATGTGGGCATGAAAGGTGACGTCCGAGCCAAATGTGATTTCAAGGTATTTGTACGAGTAAACTTGTTCAAGTGGCTGACAAGTGCTCTGGAAGATTTGGAGGAGACTTTTGCTGGCTTTGTTCTTGGGGTGGGCAAAGAGCATTGCCTTAGTTTTTTTGAGGTTAAGTACTTGTCTGCTCTTCTTAAACCAATTCTCAGCATCATTGAAAGAGTGCTGGAGGGAGTCTTGGAGGGAGGTGAGATTTTTTGAGCTGTATAAATCACAGCATCATCTGCATATAGTAGAATATTGCCAGAACAGGCACTAGGCAGGGTGTTTGGGTACAGGCTAAAGGTAGTGGGCCAGGATAGAACCCTAGGGAACCCCTGAGTGGATGGAACAGGATTCTGAGAGCACCCATTGATTTTGATATGCTGGGAGCGGGCTGTTAGGGTACCAGGAGAGGGGGCCAGCACAGAAGCCTGTATGGTTGATTGCCTTTAGTAGGAGTGGGTGAGAGACAGTGTCAAAGGCCTTAGAGAGGTCAATGTACACTGCCCCAACTAGGGAGCCATAGTCCAGGCAGGCATGTAGGAAGTTGGAGAACTCCATTAAAGCAGTGCCTGTACTGTGACCAGCGCGGAAGCCATGCTGTTTTGGACACAGGATGTTATATTTTGCTAGATAGTCTATGAGTTGGGTGGCTACCACTTTTTCTAAGGCTTTGGAGAGGGGGAGGAGAATGGAAATTGGCCGATAGTTGCTGGGGGCAGACCGGTCACCACCATTGTGGATAGGTGTGACTGTTGCAGTTTTCCATGCTGTGGGGAATTGCCCCAGACAGAGGAATCAGTTCAGTAGTTCTGTAAGTGGGACCAGGACCTCATCCAGCACCAGCCAGAGTATTTTGGGTCCAGGGTGTCACTGCTAGGACTATTGTCTTTTAGTGCTTTAAGCAGGAGTGGTTTGGCTTCCTGAATGGATACCTTGTGTTGGTAGAACTGGAGGTGCTGTGGATCTGAAGGCAGCAGGTTGTGAGTAGGGTCAAAAAAGTTACTCAGGAGGACAGGGCTAAGATCAGTAAAGGAGACGTTCAGGCAGTTGGCAATGTCAGTGGGGTCAGTGATGGTGGTGCCATTGACTGTAAGGTGTGCTGGGGGAGGGGAGTGTGATTTCCCAGTTATTTCTTTTATATTGTCCCAGAAGTTCTGGGCACAGCCCCATGAGGAAGTGAGGTTGGCCTGGTAGTGGTTTGCCTTGGCTTTGTGGATGGCCATGTCACCTGTTCCAGGCAGTGTCTTATGCCTGTCTGTTGGCAGCCCGACCAGCCTTGGTGGCAATATGCAAAGAGTTATCCCTGTCCTTGAGTAGTTGGAGTAGGGCAGGGGTGACTCAGGTGCATTTGTTTTGGAGCCCATCATGGTGAAGGGTGCAAAAGATCACAGGCCTTGGTAAAGCCTGTGAGAATAGGTCAAGGGCAGTGTCAACGCTCTTTGCCTAGCAGATGGGAGACCAGTCAATGTGAGCGAGGAACTGCCTGAGTTTTAGCAGTCCTCCTGGGTGAAGGCATCTGCGGTGAGTGGTTTGGGCTACAGATTTGGGGTAAGGGTAGACCAGAGGAATAGGAGAGGGGTGGTCACTTAAGGAATCTGGGAGGACTTGAATATCTTGAACCTTTTAGGTCGGTTTGAGACAATGACTTCTAGGAAGGTGCTAGTCCCTGACTTTTGGTTACATTTGGTGGGTTGTGTGACAAGTTGAGTCAGGTCCAACACAGCGTAAGTGTCTCTTATCGGTGAGGCAGTGGGACTGAGCCACTTACATTGAGGTCTCCTACTAGGACTTGTTGAGCCTTATGGGGGAGGGAGGAGAGATATTTGGTGAGAGATGATATTGCGGGGGTCTGGTTCATTGGGGGGATATAGGAGACTGTGAGATAAAGGGGGCTCTTGGATGGGTCTGGGGTGAGTTTTAGGGTGAGGACCTGGGCACCATCTACAAGCTTGGGGGCTGGGAAGGCATTGCCTACGATGGTGTCACACACACAGAACACACAGCTGCCTCCACGTTTACCTACTCGATCCTTGCAAAATAGGGTGTAGCCTGGGAGGGAGGCAAAGGAGTCCGGGGTCGACTTTGTTAGCCAGGTTCCTACTAGGGCTAAGATGTCTGTTTGGTGTGATATAACCCAGCACTGAACGGCAGCGAATTTGTTAAGCAGGCTGCATACGTTCATGGAGGCAATTCGGAGTCCGTTGGGCTTAGTTGGTGGATTGGCGGGGAGCAGGGCCTGGGTTTGGGTGGATATTACCAGAGAGGAGGAGTAGTAGTATGACTAAGGCTCTAGCCCTAGGGTGGCAGTTTGTTAGTTTCTTGTGGGTATGTTGATGGGCTGGGCAGGCAGTGGCTGAACAAGGAATGGGCAGGATTTGGAGGGTCTGGAAGATGCAGAGGTGGTGGAGCCAGGGGAGCTAGGGTCGGAGGTGTGGTTGGGAGGGCAGCATAAGGGGTGGATGCAGGGTGCATTGACATGGTGGTGGGAGGGGTGGGCTACAGTGGTATGGTATGTGGGTACCATACAGCATGAGGCTGAGGTTTGGCTGGTGGGAGGTGGGTTTCAGGAAGTATAAGATGATGATGCATATGAGGTGGAATTTAGTACTCATGATGCAAGGTAGACTTGAGTTGGGGCACAGTGGCTGGGAAGGGAAGCCAAAGCTTTAAGGGCTGTGGAAATCAAATCAAAATTGTCTTGGCTTGCTGGCTTGGTGAATAGAGCTGTTGACTTTGGTTTTGAATGTGCTGGGTTTGAGACCTGGGGAGGACAGTGGAGTGCCCTTACATTTTTGTTTTGTTTTGTTAAGGAGCAAAAACTTTAAGAGCTTTAAGTCCCAGGCAAATTATATCTTGGCTTGATGGCCTGGTGGTAGAGCTGCAGACTGTAGGTCTAAAGGCCCTGGGTTTGAGACCTGTGGCAGGACGGTAGAGTATTTTGGTATATTTAAGGAGCAAAAGCTTTAAGAGTTTTCAGATTCAGAAGAATTATATCTTGGCTTGGTGGCCTTAAAGGCAGAGCTGCTGACTTTGGGACCAGGTAAGCAGGGTTTGAGAACTGCAATGGGACAGCAGAGAAAAATTTTCTAGCTGAATTATGGTGTCAAGAAGCTATAAAAGCTTTAGGGAACCAGAGTAGTTTGAATCTGCTTGCTAGTCCAGTAGTAGAGCTGCTGACTCAGGTGTCAAGTATACAGGGTTTGGGACAGCAGAAGGTATTTTTTAGCTGAGTATGGGGCCAAAAGGTATAAGAGTTATAGATCAGATGGAGTCAGTAGCCTGACTCATTGGCTTAGTGGTAGAGGGTTTCAGACTCACAAGGGGCAGTAGTAGATAAGGTGGGAGTAGAGATTAGGAGGGTGTAGAGTGGTGTAGGCGAGGAGGAAGTAGTAGTTAGGAGGGTGCTATAGTGACTACTAGTGGCCAGTGCCATTAGTAGCTGTAGATAAGGAGTGGAGATGAGGAGAGAGATAAGTGATGCCTAGAGTGCACAGCAGCAACCCCTAGTGGTCAGCGAGAATAAGCTGCAAATGGCAAAGTGGGCACTTGAAGAGCGCATGCTTGAAACTGGTCGGGGCAGTTGAGGAGGGGTGCACTCTGCACTATTGCATTGTTGACATATGAGCCATTTGGATTGAAATCTTTTCACCAGACCCTGTATCAACCTGGTCGCCCACCACTGGACCTTCTACAGAAGTACAATTTCCTTTTTCAAGTACGGGTGACAAAACTGCATGCAGTACTCCAGATGTGGTCTAGCCAGGCAGTTATGCAAAGGGAGAAGCACCTCCCCTCTCCTCGAGGTTATCCCCATGGCAATGCACTCAAGCATTTTATTTGCTAAAGCTGCAGCACTCCAACACTGCTCAGAGTTATTCATTTTGGAATCCACGACCAACCCAAGATCCTCCCCTCCAAAACTTGCAAATTCTCACCACCAAAACGTACTCCTGATCAGTGTTCCTAAGCTCCAGGTGGGGAACACTGCATTTCTTAGCATTAAACCTCAGTTTCCAAGTGCGTGACCACCTCTCCAGAGTCTCCAAGTTCTCCTGTAGGGATCTTTTACCCTCCTCCCTGTCCACCACAGCCCCCAGCTTCACATCATTAGCAAAGAGGCTCATGTCACTCCAGATAGCATCCGTGATGTCCAAGATGTAAGCATTACACAGGAGTGAGCCTAACACTGACCCCTGTGGGACCCCACTAATGACCCACCTAGAAGAGGATATCTCTCCCCTGATCATCACCCTCTCAAGCCACCCTGTCAGCCAGATCCCTATCCACCTCATCATCATTTCTTCCAGCTTATCCAGCAACCCTGGGTGTGGCACTGAGTCAAACATCTTGCTGAAGTCCAAAAAGAGCACATCCACTGGCTTTCCCTAGCCCAGCACCTTTATCACCAGTCGTGGAACTCCACAAGGTTTGTCTGACATGATCTGCCCTGAACAAAGCCATGTTGGTGGTTATCCAGATGGCCCCATGTCTCTAAAAACACCTCCAGCCTCTCTTTCAAGATGGCCTCCATCATCTTGCCCACGACTAACATCAAATTGACAGACCTGTAGTTACCCTGTTCCTTCCGTGAGCCGGTTTTGTGGATGCACATGACATGAGCCATCCTCCAGTCCTGAGGCACTCAACTCATCTGAAGAGAGGAGTTAAATAGATCCACCAGAGGTGCAGCAATGACAGCCACTACCTCCTTCAGCACCCTGGGATGAAGACCATCTGGATACAGTGCTGTATCCATTCTCAGGAACTTAAGGGCCTCCCTCACCCTACCAACAAGAATTTCAACATCAGAGAGTTTCTCCCGTTCTTATTCCTAGCCCACCTCCCTCATATGGTGTAGGCCCTCCATCGTCTTTTGTGAAGACTGAGGCAAAGTATTCATTAAGTACCTTTGCTGCTCTCTGGCCTCCTCAGCCCACCCACTCTCTGACCTCAGTCTGCTAACCTGCCCCTTCAATTTCTTCATTTCCTTGATATACTTAAATAACCTTTTCCCGTTTCTGATCCCTGTTCCAACCTCTGATTTGTCCTCGCCTTGACTCACCCACCTTGGTTACCATTTTGGATATCTATCATACTCCCCTTCCACATCCCCTCGTGGGCACTTATATTTTCTATAAGCAGCTCTTTTCTCCCTCACCATCTTCAGGACCTCCCTGGTCCACCAGCTTAGCTTTATGGCCTACCAATTACATTGGACTTTCATGCAGTCCTTGGTAGCTTCCAGGAGCCCTCATTTAATAATTTTCAACCTTCTGTCTTTTGTCCATGTCTGGACTAATCCCCTCCAAACGCCCCTTGACGATCCCCACCATACCTTCAAAGTCCACTGCTCTGAAGTCGACCATCACTGTTTTAGTGTGATTTTCCCCACCCCCCAGGTCTAAGGAAAACCAAACTGTGGCATGATCACTCCCCATAAGTGGGTCCCCTACAACTAGGTTCCTAACCAGACTGCAATCCGACAGGATCACATCCAGAATGTGACCATCTCTCATCAGGTCAGCCACCAGTTGAGATAGGAATACATCCTGGAAGCGATCTCTCAGAATCACTACCAGGCCCTCCTCTAGTTCCTCAGCATGCAAGAGCAGCCTATAAACCACCTCCATGTTAACCCTCTTTCCCCAGCTGCCTGCAAGATAACACATAACGCCTCTATGTTTCCTCTGCCCTCCACCCTGCATATATTAATGCTGCTCCTAATGATGAGTTCCACACCACGCCCCTGTCCACAGCCCCATCCATCCAGAACACAGTGTACCCCATCAGGTTTATCCCAATCATGCTGAGGAGTGGCTCAAGTTTTAGTGACTGCTGCCCATCACATTACCATCTCCATCAGCTAGCATCACCTGAAGCTCAGGCATCTTGTTTCCCATGCTCTAGCATTAATCAGGACTGCCCTCCTTCCCTGCCTTGCCTTGCGCCCATCCCCCAACCTGAGATCCCCAGTCAGTACAAGCTCCCTCTACCTTGCACACTGTCGGGTGCCCCTGTTAAGTTCCCCTTCCCTCCCCTGCTGGGGTGGAGAAGGCCAGGTCCTTCCTTGGTGTGTTTACCAGCAGCAGCCTCACACTTCAGTCCTCCCCTTTCCCAAGTTTAAACCACACCTAGCTTCAATGAATTTGGTCAACACACATACTTGTCAGCACACAGAGATCCCGCATGGCTCAGTCTATCAGTCTCATCATCAGAGAGCTGGTGAAGGGGGACACTGTGACATGTAGCAGATAAATCCAGCAGATACAGGGTTGCAGGAACAGCCAGATAAAAAAATTAATTACGATATACAGTAGTAAGTACATTAAACAAATGCCCTTTCATTGCATTTTTCTTAATTTGGATATAAAGGTCCTCTTACTTTAGTTTTAAGGACTCCACTTTAAAGTTAGTTTGCTGTCTTGTAAGGCCCTACATGGGTTGGGTTACGTGATTAGATGTCCTGCACTTTTATGTGCTGTCACCCTCTTTCATTTCACCAAGTAGGGCTGCAGGAAAAATCCCACATTACAATTCTTCCCACTTGAGAAAAGACTGTAATTACCTGCTTCTGGTTGAACATAGAAAGGATCTGGAAACCATACTGTAGACAGGGCACAGACAAAATAAGTATAAAGAGAGTGGTCAAAAGGATCCAAAGTTCTAAGAAAAATAAAGACAGGACAAATGAAAATGTAAATAATATTCATCAGATGGGTTTTACGGGGCTCTGTAGGCCTGTTTATAAATGAAAGACAAAACAGAGAAATAGATTAGTATGAGTGAAAGGTTTCAGACAGCAGGGAAATTGGATATGCAATGATATCCAAGCCACCATCCGGGGGCAGAGGAACATTATCCCAGTCATGAAGATAACACCAGATATATTCAAGCCCATATGGCCACCTATACTCCACCACCTGCAAATGCTCCTGGGAGACTTGCCTACTTCAGCTCTGTGACTTAGGCCAAGTAGTTGTAAGGGATGTCTGGACTATGCGGTCTTTGGGGGTAGACAGAGGCCAGGCGAGGGAGGGAGACAAAGGATGAATTAAAATAAAAACAAATCTGCATTCCCACCTACTGAATATTACATATTTTATAGATTTTTATTTTATACTGTAATTTAGTTACCCGGGATAGATCTAATTTCTAATGTGATCCTGCTAGTGCATACTGTGTGATCCTAAGCAAGTAACTTAACTTCCTTCTGCTCCCAGGTCACATCTGGAAACAAGCTTCGGCTTAGTGTGCTATTCCTGGCTAAACAATGTTCCCTTTTCCTTCTAAACACTAATTGCTACAGCTGGGTGGACTGCAGATTAAGTGATTGGCTGAAGACCACAGTATAAAAACAGTTTAAAGAAACAGTATAAAATTAACAGTATATAGAAAAAACATAAAATCCATGTCAGACGTTACTGCTATAGACTAATTCTCTTTCACAAAATGCTATTCACACAGTCACAAATTCTTTAGCTAATGTTAATATTTTGTTAAGAACTACTCTTGATTTTGAACTTTTATACCAGATTATTTTTTAGCCAATAAAGTTGAGAAAGTTATCTAGTAACATAGACTCCTGACTTGCAACATACTGTATTCACACAGCAGCATTACAAGAACATTTGCATGCAAAACCTGTAGGACACGAATCCTCAGGCTCACCCTTCCCCCACTATCTCTGTATAGAAACATTGAAACATAGAAGTTGGCAGCAGATAAGGACAGCAAGGCCCATTTCTTTTTCTGCCTTATGAATGTGCCATTGGACTTTGCTCTGTCAATGGCCTATCTATTCATACTCATCCAAATTGCTCCTTATGCCTGTCCCATGCCTGTTTGAAGCCCTGCACTGTATTCATATCCACTCACTTTCTGAGGTAGGCCATTTCATGCATCCACCACCCTTTCTATGAAAAGAACTTCCTCACATTACCCCTTAATTGGCCTCCCTCTAATCTCATGCTGTGTCCTCTTGTCCTGTTATTTTTCTTATATTGAGCCATGTTAGACTCTTTTCACCTTGTCAATGCCCTAAAGGTGTTTGAATGTTTCAATTATCTCACCTCTCTTCCTCCTTTGCTCTATGGAATACATATTGAGCTCCGTTAATCAGTCCTCATATGTTTTTCTGATGCAGTCTCTGCACCTTTTTGGCTGCCCTTCTGGACTGCCTCAGTTTGGTTATTGTCCTGGTGAAGGTGTGGCCTCCAGTATTGCTTTGCAGTATTCCAGATGGAACCTAACTAGTGTCTGTGTAAGAGGGATTATTACCTCCCTCTTATGACTTGTAATACCCTACTAATGCAACTCAACATCTCCGTACCCTTACCTACTGCTTTAGTGGTCTGCTTGGATGATTTCAGGGCATCTGTGATGATGGCACCACAGTCTCTTTCTTCCCGTGTGACTGCCAGCAACTCCCTTCCCATCCTATCGTTGGCTTCAGGGTTTCTCTTTCCTATGTGCATGATCTTGCACTTCTTTGTGTTAAGCCCCAGTTGCCACTCTTCTGACCATTTTGCCAGTTTATCCAGATCTCTTCTCATTCTGCCTACCCCATCTGGATAATCTACTTTGTTGCAGATCTTGGTATCATCTGGTATATTAACCAAATTGAGGCAGTCCAGAGAAGGGCAACCAAAATGGTGCAGGGACTGCATCAGAAGACATATAAGGACAGATTAACGGAGCTCAATATGTATACCCTTGAGCAAAGGAGGGAGAGAGGTGATATGATCGAGACATTTAAACACCTTAAGGGCATAAACAAGGTGAAAGAGTCTAACATGTCTAAATATAAGAAAATAGCAGGACAAGAGGACACAGCATGAGATTAGAGGGAGGCCGATTAAGGGAATGTAGAAATTCTTTTTCACAGAAAGGGTGGTAGATGCATGGAATGGCTTACCACAAGAAGTGGTGGCTATGAATACAGTGCAGCTTCAAACAGGCATGGGATAGGCATAAGGGAGCAATACAAATGACTATGAATAGATAGGTCACTGACAGAGCAAAGGCCGATGGCACATTTATAAGGTAGAAAAAGAAATGGGCAGACTGGATGGGCCTTGCGGTCCTTATCTGCCGTCAACTTCTATGTTTCTATGTTTCTATGTTTCATCTGCAAACATACAAACCTTACCTTGCAGTCCATCTGCAATGACACCGATGAATATATTGAAGAGAACTGGCCCTAGGACTGATCCCTGAGGTACCCCACTTGTCATCTCCTTCTGACTGTATACCATTTACCATGACTCTCTGTTTTCTGCCCATCAACCTGTTTGTCACCCAGTTGACCAACTTTTGACCCACACTGAGCCTACCCAGCTTATTAATCAATTCTATGTGGAATATTATGAAAAGCTTTGCTGAAGTCAAGGTGTGATATCAACTGCTCTCCTTGGTCCACCACTCTGGTTACCCAAAGAAATCTATGAGATTAGTTTGACAGGACCTTCCTGTTGTAAACACATGCTGTCTTGGATCCTGTGCTCTTATGGATTCCAGGTGTTGCACTATCCTTTCCTTAAGGAGTACCTCCATAATCTTGCCCACTACTGAGGTAAGACTGACTGGTCTAAAGTTCCTGCCTCCTCCCTGCTACCACTCTTGTGGCAGGGATCATATGAGCCCTTCTCCAGTCTTCTGGGACCTTGCCTGTGCTCAGAGACTCACTAAACAGTTCTGATAATGGCTCTGCTAGTTCCACCTTAGATCCTTTAGTACCCTGCGTTGTATGCCATCAGGTCCGTTGCCTTGTCTATCCTGAGCTTATTGAGCTCTTGTAGGAACCTTTCTTTAGTGAAAGTTCTAGTGCACACCTCCCTCCCCTCTGTGTCCGTAATGCTGAAGTGTGGGCCCTGCCCTACCTTCTCTTCAGTAAATACTGAGCAGAAGTGTCTATTTAGGATAAATTCTTTTACATGATTCTCCTCCTCCTCACTTACACACACTTATCTCTTTTGATCAAAGCAATACCCCCTTTGGACTTTCTCATTTCACTAATGCATCTATAGAAAGTCTTGTTACCTTCTTTTACTGTTTGTGCTAGTGATCTGGGCCTTTGCCTGCCTTACTGCCTTCCCTGCTTCCCTTAGGGAAGTTTGGTATGCCTCTTTATCTTCATCCTGCTGTGTTCCCTTATATTTCCAGAAGGCTAGACTTTTGGCTTTGACCTTTTCTGCTACTGTTTTTGAGAACCAAAGTGGTTTCCTTCTTCTTTTGCACTTCCTTTTCTCTAACGCAATGGATGTTGTTCAAGGATTACATCCATAATGCTCAGCCTACTTTACCTCTGTACCCTTCACCTGTATTTATTTTGCCAGGGCTAGCTTACCTCTGTTGGCCATCTTATCAAAGTCAACTCCTCTGAAGTCACATATGCTTATAAATGCAAATATATATAAATGTATGTATAAATGCAACCTGACCCAGCACATCAGTTTTACAACTAGATAAAAACACAATGTATTTAAACTGGGTGCAGATGACTAAGAGACTCTCTAGAACCATTCCTACATTAATAAACACTTTCTGAGTTAAGATTTTTACAAAACTTTAAAAACAAATACCTGAAATTATCTCTAGAATCTTTTCTTTAGACTAGTCCAACAAGCAGCTTCCAGAATTCACAAAACAGCACCAACTGGCCAAAGCTAGTTTCAGCCTACCACTGAACTAGAAAGTGCATCTCTCTTGCAGTATCATATCCTGCCATGAAGAAAGTGTTTATGGGAAATGAAGTTGTTTTCTGAGTGGGTTTTAAGGCAAAAAACAAGTGCAATCTGTCTGTTTTTCAAGAGGTCCCAAATTATTTATACAAAAAGAGGGTCATAAGGATGATTACACAAGGATGTATCTTAGAGGACAAGCCTTATTTAACCATTTACTTGCCTAGGAATGTCAATCAAAGATGAAGGATCTCATTTTCATGGAAGTCCTGCTTTTTTCTGTTCAATTTTTGAGAAGTTTAATAGAGCCCAGGAAGATCAGATATGGTCACAGATGAACAAGAAGCTACTGTGGCAGGCCTGAAATATTTATGTAATATGGAATGGCCAGGGGTTACATAAACTGTATGTAAATCACACCCTTAGGGTGTAATGTGGCACAGGGTAAAGCTGTGTGCCACATGCCCCAGGGTATGATTGGCATATGGACAATTCTACCCCGGAATTACCTTATTGCTTTTTTGCAATGTCAATGAAAATATTCAGTTTACATTTTTTTATTAATTATACCTGATTTCATATTCAAAAGTCTTTCCACATCTGGTCTTCTTTCCACAGTCAGCTTATGTTCCTGTTCAGCTAGCAGATGTTCAAAGACATCTGTTCTGCTGCAGAGCTATTACAGCACATCAGCAATGGCTGCACTGCTGGGCAAACATTTATTATAGCTCATGACTTCAAGCTGAGCTCAGTATTGACTAGCCAGTGAGTTTGTCCATCAAAGAAAAAAAAATCGCACTTTAGTATGAATGTGTGGTTAAGGTTAATGGTTTAGATGCCAATATCGAGCTGCAAATCACAAAGGTTCCATGACAACACTGACTGAGGAAACATGCCATCGCCAAGAGGAAAGTTGTATTAAGGGCATATGACAGGGATGACAATGATAAAATTGCTTCTATGATGGTGGTCATGGCAGTAGCCAATGAGTCTTATTGAGTTTTTTTCCACTCTGCATGCTGTATCCCACCATGACACCACCCTCCACATCTTAGCCAACTACCATCTCTGCAACTGGACCAGTCTCCTTACCACCCTTCATGTTGCTGAACCACCACCCTTCACCTTGACCACCCTCCACCCCCCAAAAATGCCTTGCAATTGTACCATCCCAAAGTCCAGCATCTTCCCCAGCTAACCACTCTCTTTAGCTGGAACTCCTGATCCCTGCCCCTAGCTACACTGCTGCTGCCTAGGTAACCATGGGTGGAAGCACAGCAGTGATAAACAAGTTAGGATCTGGATGATGACTGGTACAGGGCCAGACTAGTGACACAGAAGTAGTGCTAAGGGGAGGGTGGGTCACTGCTTCCTGACACTGTTGCCACCTAGGTGACCATGGGTGGCAGCACAGTGGTGATAAGCAGGTTAGGATCTTGGTGATGGCTGGCTCAGGGCCAGACCATTGGCACAACAATAATGCTCAGGGAGGTTGCGTCTCTGCCTCTCCTAAACTGCTGCCACATAGGTAACCATAGGTGGCAGCACAAGAGAAATAAGCAGGATAGGGTCTGGATGATGTCTGGCTCAGAGCCAGCCCATTGGCACAACAATAGTGCTCGGGAGATGGTGATTCACTGCTTCTGCTGCACTGCTGCCACCTAGGTAACCAGGGGAGGCAGCACAAAAAAATAATCGGGTTAGGGTCTGGATGATGGTTGGCTCAGGGCCATCCCACTGGCACAGCAATAGTGCTCAGGGGAGGATGGTCACTGCCCCCATGACACTGATGCCACTTAGGTAACCATGTGTGGCAGCACAATGGAGATAAGCAGGTTAGGGTCTGGATGGTGGCTAGCTCAGGGCCAGCCCATTGGCACAGCAGTTGTACTCAGGGAGGGTGCATCACTACCCCTTTGACACTGCTGCAACCTAGGTAAACATAGGTTGCAAAAACAAGAGAGATAAGCAGGTTTGCGTATGGGTAAGACTAGCTCAGGGCCAGCCCATTGGCACACAGTAATGCTCAGGGGAAGGTGGGTCACTGCCCCATGGCATGGCTGTTACTTAGGTGACCATGGGTGGCAGCACAATGGAGGTTAGGGTCTGGATGATGGCTGGATCAAAGCCAGCCCATTGGCACAGCAGTAGTGCTTGGAGGAGGTTGTATCCTTGCCTCAGTGGCACTGTTGCAACCTAGTAACCATGGGTGACAGCACACGACGATAAGCAGGTTATGGTTTGGATAATGACTGGCTCATGGTCAGCCAATTGGCACATCAGTAGTGCTTGTGGTAGGGAGCGTCACTGCCCTGTGTCAATGCTGCCAACTAGGTAAACATGGGTAACAGCACAAGAGAGATAAGCAATATAGGGTCTGGGTGTGGTTGGCTCAGTGCAAAACCTTTGGCATAGCAGTAGTGCTTAGGGAGGATGGGTCACTACCCTCATGTCACTGATGCCACTTACCATGGTGGCAGTACAATGGAGATAAGCAAGTTAAGTTAATGTCTGGATGATGGCTGGCTCAGGGCAAGCTTGTTGGCACAGTAGCAGTGCTCATGGGATGGTAGGTGGCTGCCACTTAAGTAACCATGGTTTGCAGTAAAACAGGTTAGTTTCTGGATGGTGGGTGGCTAAGGGCCAGCCTTTGGCACAACAGTAGTGCTCATGGGAGGATGTGTCACTGTCCCTGTGGCAGCCACCTAGGTAACCATGGATGGCAGCACAAGAGGGATAAGCAGGTTATGGTTTGGGTGTGACTGGCTCAGGGTCAACCCATTGGAACAGCAATAGTGCTTAGGGGAGGATGGGTCACTGCCCCATGACACTGATGACACTTAGGTAACCATGTGTGGCAGCACAATGGAGATAAGCAGGTTGAGGTCTGGATGGTGGCTACTTACGGCCAGCCAATTGGCACAGCAGTAGTGCTCAAGGGAGGGTGCATCCTGCCTCTGTAACACTGCTGCAACCTAGGTAACCATGGATGGCAAAAACAAGAGAGATAAGCAGGTTAGGGTCTGGGTGGTGGCTGACCCAGAGCCAGCTCATTGGCACAGCAGTAGTGTTCAGTGGAGGATGGGTCACTGCCTCATGGCACTGTTGCCACTTAGGTGACCATGGGTGGCAGCACAACAGAGATAAGCAGGTCAGGGTCTTGTTGATGGCCAGTTCATGCACCACATGCCATCGTGCATGAGTACACATGAGTCCTTGGATGTTGTTATCCAATGGTGTGGAAACAAGGAAAAAGAACAGCCTTGGAACGCACAGGTGACTAGACCATGGTAATCAATGTGCTTTTGGCATCCACGATGGCCATCTAAAGAACCTGTGAGAATTCTGGGGTACATCCCTCTGCCCCCAACCCCACAGTGGAGTGCAAAAATGTGGCTCAATGGAGGGGCAAGCAAAAGATGGCATCATAAGGAAAGTTGCTAAGCACTTTGGGATCCCCGAGAGAGACAAGGATCAGAGCTAAGCGGGGGGGGGAGGATAAATGATATGTAACTAAAAAAAATAAAAGAAGGGAAACATTTCTTACAAATGTTACATTCTGATTGGCTGTTAGAATTCCAGTAATCAATATTAATCTCTATTAAACTGTTATGAGCCTGATCACAGTGCATGAATTCTTCCTGCAAGCTTTCATGCTCTAGTTCTGCAATGACTGGAAGGAACCATTCAAATTTCGAACTACCATGTAAACAGAATAAACTACTGTATTACATTGTACACACACATTTTTTTAAATGTTGGTAATATGTGTCTCAATGTATTACAATAAAATATTTCATAATGTACATACTGTAATAATATGTAATATGTAACAAATATTTGAAAAATGTTGTGTAACATAGACACTAAACATTTCTTAAACGTTCATATTTGTATAAATAATTGATCTACAGTTTTCCTAAATTTCAAATAAACACTTTGTTGTTAATGTAAGTCAGTATTCGTTGTATGCATACCTTCACTATATTTTCTCAGAATTTGAAAATTCAGCATAATTTTTTTCTTAATACAACAATTAATTAAAATTAAGAAGAACGAGGTTTTCCTAGGGAATTTTAATTCATCAGATTTTTTAATATTTCTAATCTTCTGATTAATTTAAATTAAGCACACATCGACTTCTTTAATTTGTACCTGAATTTTAACTGAGTATATTCCGTTAAAATATAAAAGGATAATTAAGGGGTTTGGGATTTTACAAACTTATTTTAAGACCCCTTAATTTTAAATTAGGAGCAGATTATTAATTCAGGTGTCAATTAATGGAAAATTAAGGAGATTTTAGCACTTTTGTCCCATAGTGGGTTCCTGTATGCCTTTCCACCATTCCCACTCATACAGAGAGTGCTCATCAAGTTCAGGGAGAGCCAGGAACAATGATGGCAGGGAAGGCATGGTATCAACACTTTTGGCCCTGTACAGCTGGAATCTGGTAAACCTGCCACTGACATACAACTTATCTACTTTGCCTCAGGGTAGAATAACATTCTCAGACCTCTGGACATTATGTCTGAGGGCATGGTTCTTGAAGAGGTAGGGTCTCTAGTTTGAATCTGTCAGAAGTGCTGAGGGTACTCAGGGTTTCCAGGTAAGCATACCCTTAAGTGCAAGAGATTTTGACACTGGTGTGTCCCCAGAAAGAAAATCCCAATACAGGCTGAGTTGCCTACAGTCCCGGACTACCTGGTACACTTGCAGTCCTTCAGTCTGAGGCCCTCAACACTAAAGGTACATCCATCAGCAGTGTCAGCCTGCTAAACCATCATGTAAGAACAAGTCTTTGGCCTCACAACTTGCTTTAAAAAATTAGAGGGCCTCAGTTACTTCTACCCCTGTAAGGAACCAAACCCTCCATAGGACCTGCACTTCTGCCTTGCCTAGATAATAGTGGCTCCATGAACTTATGTCTAATACTGAATTTTTTTTTTTATTCTTTGTTAGCCTGGTAAAGCCCACTAGGCACAACTGCCTGTTTTCACAGGTGACCCAGGAGATTTAGGTTGGTTAAGTGACTTGTTCAGAGTCACATAGTATACAAGAAAGTTGGGGAATCAAACCAAACTCATTCACAGCTCACTTTGCTTAAAGTTGAACCAGCATAACATTCTGTGGTGATTTGCATTTGCAGGCCATGATGCTTTGCATTATGTGGCATGTGTGAATTTGTATTTCATTCACAGCTCGTTACTTTAACCTCCAGGCTATACTGATTTAAAATAAGTCACATGGAAAACAGCTTTTCCTGATTGCCAAGACATCTGCCAAGAGGGTAAGCAAACTGCAAGCCATCTGCACAGATCAAAACTACAGTACATAATCATCCACCTGGATAAGCTAGTCCTTAGGACTGACATTAAGTTCTTACCTAAAGTGGTCTCAAAATGTCACCTGAACCAGTCAGTTGCCCTTCACACCCTAGGAAACTCTCACTATGCTTACTCTTGCAATCAGCCTGCAGGTCTGAGCAGCCCTGGAGAGTAGAATTTTAGGCAAATTAGTGAACCATGGAATGAAATTTAAATCTCTGCAGTGTGGTCGGTCTCCCATCTGTCCTCAAATATCTTCTTCTAACTTTTAGTTTAACACAGTTTTAGAAATTTGCTTAATTTATTTCAAGTGTACTTGTATTTTCTGTTCAAATCTCTGCTTTGGATTAGATTTATTTTTTATTTTTAGTGCTTTTCTCTAGTTCCTGGTGGTTCCCAGCAACCGAAGAACAGTCCTTTTTCTTTACAGTTTTCTCATTGTAAACTGCTCTAAGTGCTGATATCTTGTTTTAAAAAAAATTATTTTAGCTGAAATGCAACTGTTATCACTCTGGTTCCCCAGTCCTCAGTAACTGAGGTGCGATTCATGATTTTTACTTTATTTGGTATTTGAATTTCTTCATTAAGTGTTTTTTGGTAGTAGTTTATGCCTATTTAGTAACCGAACCACAAATTCTACTTTTTTTACATTTGGGAACTGATTTATTTGGTAGATTTGTTGTGATTCAAATGCCTCACATGCCCAAAAAGAAAATGGGACCTACAGGCTTCAGCAACTGCATAAAGTACTTCAAGTCACTGGCTAAGGTGGAATTGCCATGGTGTGTTTAAGGTGCCTGGGTCCAGTCCATATTTTTTCTTAGATTGTGAGCTTTACCCCTAAGTTCTGTCCTGAAACCCTTAAGAAGAAGGCCAACAAATAGGAAAACTTAATGGTTTCTCAGTGTGCTTCTATGTCACCTAAACACATTGATGAGATAAGCAGAAGGACAATCAAGCTAAAGATTTTTCAGAGTCCAGGGTATCTGAAGAGGGAATCCTTGAGTCAATTAAACATAAAAATACATTCAGAACAGAGATGGTGCCTACTAAGAAAAAAAGAAAAAGAAAAGCATGTCACTGCCCTCATCCATAAGAAGAAAAGGAGCCATCGGTGGAAAGAAGTAAAATGCCCTCTATGGAGGACATGACTAAGACATGGAAGTTTCTCCAGACCTTTCAGGTCATAGGGTCATTTATGGACACGCTGATTCCCTCTCCAGCTCCAGAGGATCAGGGGACCAAATTATATTATGATGAAGAGGAAGAAGACAGGGATCCTATGGAGCCCAATGATTCTCCTGAGCAGGAGTTCAGTTCTCCTACCCAGGGCCAGGATGATGTTTCATTACATTCCTCTTTCATGAAGCAGACGGTAAACACCTCAACCTTACCATCCAGGAGACTGTGGAGGATGAAGATGAGGTAGGGTTTTTGGACATAATGGGGTTAACCCTGACCAAGAGGGTGCTCCTTCTATTGCATGAACCCCTTAAGAGAGCAACCTGTAGGCTGTTACAGACTCCCACCTCCATCTCTGGTATTGACAAGAAGATTGAAAAGAAGTACTGAGCTTGATTAATGGGATGCAGGTACCTCTATTCCCATCCTAACCATGAAGGGTAGTACAGGCTATGGCCTGTGATAAGGCAAAGGTTTCCCTCTCTACCATGCCCATCAGACAAGGACTCCAGGAAGCTGGATAGTATGAGGAAAAATGCCTATACCTATGCATCCCTGCTGCTAAGGCAGGCAACCTTCATGGCTTATACTGCTCAATATGAAAAAACTCTATCGAGCTCCATCCTGGGCAGAAGTGAGAAGGTTTCTGGGGATTTGGCACAGAACTTAGAAGACATGGCTAAATCAGCCCTGGATTATACTAGGCACCAGTTTCATATGGTAGTGGATAATAATGACACCACCTCCTGGGTGATGGCCAATGCAATGTCCCTGAGAAGATTTGCTTGACTCTGGACCACAAACCTATCCCAAGATACTTAAGCAAAGGCTGTGAATTTTGCCTGTGAAGGAAATTTCCAGTCTAGTGATAAGACAGAGACATACATGAGATGGTGGAGGAATACAAAGCCACATATAAAAGCAACACTGAGAGGGAAAATACCTCCACTTCCAATAGGCTTCATGAAATGGGAGGAAGAGGTAGGAGTTATTTTCCCCATGGTTTTCTGCCCTATGAATTCTCCCGGCTAAGAGGTTTCTTCAGAGGCACAGGTTGGGGAGGGAATTCAAGTGTGCTGACCCAAACTCAGCACCCATGTCAGCTCAAGCAGAACCCCTAATAAGTTGGTCCAGTTCATTCATTCATTGCAGGTGGGAATAAGGCTGACTCACTTTTTCAGGAATAGAAGAACAGCACCACCCCGGCCTTCCACCTTGTCCCCACTCTTGACTTCCTGCCATCCTGCCATGGGGGAGCTTCCTCCTCTCAGGCCCTCCCTTCTTGTTGCTTCATTATGTGTGGGAATTAAGTTTTTGCCTCTTTTGGTATAACAGCACCCCCCCCCCGGTTGGTATAAATGCTCATCCAAGTAGCATTTAAACCTCACACCCTCAGATGCAGGGGTAGAGCAGGGATATGAAGATCTGTCTACAACTTGTGTCATATCTCTCAAAATCCCACAGACTAGTGGAAATATTCTGCCATGCCTGAAGATGATGTGAACCCCCTGATCTTGGATACCTGTTGCAACCACTGCCTTGTTAGTGCATGGGGTAGAGGAGTATCACAGTGCTAGCTTTGGTTCTCTAACCCAACTCCTTACATCCTGCAGTCTGCATGAGAAACTGTCACAATGCCAGCCCAGGTCCTCTAATTCACCTCTTGACATTCTGCAGCCTGCATAAAAAAATTCTGATACTCCTGAAGTTGAAGACCAGCCAATATGGTTACCATAGAGCACGATTAGTTCTTCCATGTCATATGACCGTCTTGTTCATGGTTGCCAGTTGTAACCACTATCTTCTCAATGATGAGTGTAGGGGGCACAGAATCTACACCAGACCCTCTATCCCAAATATTGATGTCCTGTGACTGCAGGAACAATCCTGTCACTTCTGAAGATATTTCCAAATAGGCCAACAACTATCCTGAAAATCAGCCCTAGAACAGAACTACACTGGATGAGGTTAATAGACTGTGTGGAACTGAGGAACTACTACCTCACTGAAAGAGTGATAGATACATGGAACAGGCTGCCAGCAGGAGTAATAGAGGTGAAAACAGGAGAGGGCTTCAACCATGCATTGGATAGACATGGGAGAATATTCATAAATAGTCAAGGAGCAGAGTTTGCAAAGACATACTAAGCAGAGACCATTTGGGCAGACTGGGTGGGTCAACTGGTTCTCTTCTGTCAACAAATTCTATGTTTCTAGTTAGATGGCTGAGCTGCCTGGTAGACTGGTGGTGCACGAACAGTGTGATTAATGCACTACCTAAGCAATTCTAATGTTTAATTCAGTTGCTGTAATGAGCTGGAATAAATGTCAGTTAAATGTCTGGAGCCTGTGACTATGTTTAGAAAAGGTTTAGCTTGTTGCACAGTGGAAATGATGTACTAGAGATATAAAAGTAAACGTCACATTAACATAATTTGTCTGTATAGTAATTCAAAACAACTCTTTACAGCTTGGCTTTGCAATGAAAAATACACGGTAGCATGTGCTGCCTCCCACCAAATTAAACAGCAGTTTCAAACATGTGAAGTACAACTGCCTTTACAATGAAGACACAGGTGGTTTGGACAATGGAGAGAACTATGAGATGGTGAAGAATAACTCTGTCTTTGTACTTGGAGAGATATATGAGAGGTGCTCTGTTTGGACACTCTCAAGGAAGTCTGAGACAACAAGGAGTTACTATTTGGTACCATTGCATGACTCTGTTGATGCCAGGAAGGCTAGAAGAGCATGAGGGGCAGCTCTTTCAAGTGATGGGATGATGGGACTGTGGGAGGAAGGGACAACTTAAGTGGCAGGATGGCAGTGGAGGGTGACTTGAATTGCCATCTGTGTGCATTCTGTGGATTATCATGCCAAAATGTTGCCAGCCTTATAGGCACCCACCAGTGCTTGTGTGTTATGGCATTTTACGCTCTATACTGTACATTGCTTTGCAAGAATATTTAAGAAACTTTCCACTTTATTTCATTAAAATCTTTACATTTGCACCATTCTTGTTTTATTTTCTGTTTGGTAATTAGAAAGGCTATTTACAAGAAAATCTACCTACTATAACAGACTGGTGTTGGTTGCCATCCTTGCGATGTACATTTGATGGAACGAGAAGAAAGACCATCTGGAGTTCGGTAATCTTCATTGCAGTTAATGTAAATAGTGCCACCAATTGGAACAGATTGACTTCTGTGGTTAACATAGTAAGAATGAATATACCCATTTGGTATTTTCGGAAGATCACATGGTTTTTCTGAAAGGAACAAAAGAGTAATTAATAATAATAAATAATCCGTTGTCCTATAAAGAGGCAATTTAGTTTTAAATTATGAGCCACTATTCCATTATTTACTTTTGGTTCATCAAACTGAAATAATCTGCAAAACTTTCATTAGTGTTATAATACCATGTAGCAGTGTTTATTGAAAAGATATAAATAGAGACTTCTTGTTCTGCCATAGAAGCCTTAGCAGCCTAGCACCATAGCTCCTCTCCTCCTGGGTAATTAAAATCTCTTTGCAAATAAAATGCATTAAAAATGAACAGTATGCCTGTATCTGGAAAGCCACAGGAGAAGGGCAGCCTGATGGAAGTACAAGACCACGCCAAAAACAAGAGATGCTGACAGATTGACTCTGGACTGTCATGGCTATAGCAGAAGCTGCTCCTTGAGCAGCACTCATGGCTCGGCTACTGACACAGATGGTAAGCTGATTTACTCTCCCAGACCCACTTTGAAACAATTTTAAAAGAAATAAAAAGTTCAAGAGTAGAGTCAAGAGAGAATTCCAGTCACTGGTACGGCAATTAAACAAAATGGAAACCCAGATCCACATGACTGAAGACAGGATAGCAGCCATTGAAGACATTACGATCCACCTCAGCCAGCCAATCAAAACCCTGTTACAGCATTCAGTGGGACTCCAAATGTGATGTATGGACTTGGAGGGTGTCTAGGAGAAGTAATCTGTGATTGTATGGTTTAGCAGAAGGGGCAGAAATAGCCCCTATGTCATCTTTCATCGAGAACCTGGCTCAAGGATGTATTGGAGCTCCTGCCAAACTACAGCCTATTGGTTGAGCTGTCCCACCTTCACTCAAGGCAAAGCCAACGGATAAAAATACCCACCCCAGATCCATTGTCTTCAAAGTAAGCAGCTTCAAGATTAAAGAGGATCTACTCAAAGAGCCTGGGGAAAGAAAGATCTTTATGATCTGTCTTCTAAGATTTCACTGGATCATGACTACTCACCAGAGATTCATCAGCCAGTCAGTTGTATGTCCCAATACTACACCTGCTCAAGGAAAAAGGACTTGATTTCAGACATCCTTCCCGCTAAACTATGGGTGTTTTGGAAGATGGCCCATAGCTGTACCTCACTCCTGCAAAAGCACTGGAGGCCCTAAAGCAGAGAGGAATCACCACATCAGATATTGAAGTAGAACGAATTTCAGCAGGCAATCTTTCAATATGGAGTGGCTTCTGGCGACACAGACATGCGATGTCACTTCCCCCTCCCCCCGATGGCAGTCAATGAGACAGTGGAGCACTTTGCAGCAGTAAAGTGCTATGCACCTCGTGACCTGGATACGAACAACTCCCTTGCTGCAAGATGAAGAGCATCAATCCCTGAGTCTAAAGGGCCTTTTCTCTTGAATCTTGCCCTGCCTGCAAGAGGTGATGAATTCTAATCAAAGTAGGTATTCTCTTACTGGTTTCATGGCAAGCTGACTTTGTTCACAGCAGAGACTTAATGAGGAGCAACATAACTTTCTCTTCTTAGGAGTAATTTAAGGACAGAACATGTACCCAAAGCCTCTGCCCTAGTTCTGCTTGGTTTAGATAACCTGTTAAGTGTTTTTTGTTGTAAAATATACCTGTCTTTGTCTTCCTTCCACAGGCTTCCACAGACTGAGATTATGTAACTGTTTAGACAATCGGGTTTTATTCACAATGTTCCACTGTTGCAATACAGCCCAATAATGGAAAATGGAGAACAAGAAGTGTATACATGTTGTGAACTAATTGTAGTCCCCGGGGGGATTAGCGGGAACAATTCAACCAACATTTCTAGGACAGCTAATTGTGGCTGGAAAAGCCTTTTTCTATAACATCTGACTTTAAAAGATCTTCTTAAAGAAGCTCTTTAAGGGAGAGACTCCGATTACACAGGGAGTGCTTACTCTTTCGAATCCTTCCCTCTTTAAAAATCTGTACAGGGCAGGGTATAGGGAATTGAAGGTTTGATCCCCCTATGTTGGAAGTACTCAATTCACTGTTTAAGGGTTAAAGACTTTGACAAAAGGTTTTCTGATTTTCTTTTACCTTTAACTGTTGTATAAAATTATTTATTTTATTTGTTCCCTCTTTTTGATTAGTTTAAAATGGGTCTACGTTCACATGATTCTAATAATGATTGTCAGTTATCTTTATTGGTCTGCTGCTATAGTACAGCCCTACAGGTCACTTATATACTGAAATTCAGGAAGTATTACTATAAAGATGGTCATGGATAGGTCTACAATGATTTATTCCCTTAATGTTAATGGTCTGACCAATCCCATCAAGCAAAGCAAGATTTTGATGTTCCTGTGAAAATGAAGACTGATTTTTATGCTACAGGAGACTCACCTTTCATCCCGGAACATCAAAACTGGGACAGATGGGCTTCTCCACTTCGGTCTGTGCGTGATATGGTAAAGGTAGACACAGAGGGTTGCCATTTTGGTGCAAGTAGAACAACCTTTGAGCAAGTTGATAAAGTTGCTGACAGGGAAGGGAGATTTGCCTTTCTTAAAGGAAGATTCCAGAGGAAAATGATTATCTGAGCCTCTGTATATGCACCCCGGCTTGGACTTTCAAGCATACCTCTCAATTCTATTAAAATTACAAGAATGAGTTGAGGGGAAATCATTATAGGGAAGACCTTAACATTCTGTTAAACCCACTGATGGATTCATCAGCTAGTGCTCCCAAAAGAGAATAGGGAACATCCAGAAGGCTAATCAAGCTTATGGGGAGATGGGGTATGTGTATGTGTATGTGTGGTGGACACTCCATGAGTGACAAAGAAATTATACATACTACCCCTTCCCCCATATGGTACACACTCCAGGCTGGATTACTAACTTCTCCTCAGAGAGGTGCTGGGACTGGTGGAAGACTGCTGGATAGGAGATAGGATCCTCTCAGACGATACCCTGATTTTCCTAAAAATACATCTAGATTTTCAAAAATGTACATTTTGGAGGCTTAATATCTCACTCCATCAAAACAGAGAAATCAAAAAAATTGTTGAGGATGCACTAAAACAAGCGATGAGTGATAATGATTCCCCAGAGGTCACCCCGGCCCTGCTTTGGGACACAATTAAGGCTAATGTCACGGGAAAATTCATTTCAATCTCCACCCATAAAAAGGGACAAAAGGAGAGAAGAAGAGAAATCCTAAAAGCAGAGATAGATGCACTGGAGGCACAGCTGAAGACACATTATGAAAGGCCCCTCTATAAAAAGATGCAGCTTCTTAAAAAAAGAGTTAAATGAAATTCTGGATCATCAAGTTGAACAAAACGTACTTTTCTTAAAACAAAAATATTATGAAGTGGGACCAAGAACTGTGTGATTACTGGTAGCTCGCTGCACCTCCAAAGGCAAAATCCATTGTCACATCCCTTGTACATCCACATACCCAGTAAACTTCATTTGACCCTGAAATAGTAGAAGCTTTTCAAGCATATTACAAGGACCGCTACACTGCCACACCTCCCTGGAAAAGGATTCCTTAACAACATATCTGAAGAGGCTATCTCTCCCAATGGTCCCCAGGTCAGTTCACTCAAAATTAACAGCACCCATCTCCGGAGAGAAATTAAACATTGAGATCTCTAGACTTAAAAGTGATAAGTGCCCAGGCATGGATGGATACTCTGGTGAGGTTTTATAAGCACCTAAAAGGCCAACTTATACCACTGTTATTAAGAGTTTATAATGAATCCCTCAGGAGAAAGGTGAAACCAGGCCATTGTCCTAGTGATTCTAAAGCTGGAAAAACCCCACTCTATGTCCCTCCAACTGAACCATTTCTATTCTTAATACTGATTATAAATTGATTAATGTTAATAATGGCCTGAAGATTACATCGGGTACTCCACCTCCTTATACATCCAGATCAAACGGGATTCATTCCTGGGCACCAGACACAAGACAACCTACGGTGCACAGTTCATATATTAGATTCCCTACAAACCTCCACACAACCAGCAGTACTCCTTAGTTTGGATGCAAAAAAAGGCTTCAATAAAGTTTACTGGCCCTTCTTGAAGGCAGTATTTACTAGATTAGATTCCTACACAATTCATTACACTGATTTTAAATTATGTAAAGAATCCAAAGGATTTATCAAAGCAAATGGCCATGTCTCTACACATTTTCCCTAGGAAGAAGGAACCCGTCATGGGTGTCCTATGTCCCACTGTTATTTGCTCTGTATCTTGAACCCCTTACCCAAGGTATTAGAGAAAACCCATAAATAATGGGAATACGACTTGGTGGTACACACCAGAAATTTGTCTGTACTTGGACAACATTTTACTGTACCTACGGACCCAGAAAAATCCTTACCAGAATTATTTAATCTCATTGAAAAATTTATAGAGTTATCTGTTATGCATTAAATAAGATCATAACTGAGGTTCTATGATTTCACTTTCACCTCCCTCCTAAATTCAGAGTTTCATACCCTATCGTTGGGACCTCCTACATATGAAATACCTAAGGGTGAAACTATCTGTGAAACCTTTTCAGCTATTTCAGCTAAATTACATTCCATTAGTTAAACAACTAAATTCAGACATACATAGGTGGAATCTAATTCCCTTCCCAAGGCACCTCTGGATACAGACTTTAAAAATAAATATTTTACCTAGATTCTTACTTTTATTTCAATGGATCCCATGTAAAGTACCCTCTGGACAATTGGATACCTGGCACCGAACCCTACAAAAGTACATGTGGCAGGCCAAGAGACCAAGAATATGAAGATACACCTTATTCCTCCCAAAAACAGGGGTGGTTTTGTACTACCCTCCTTGGCAGGCTACTGGATAGCTTCCCAAGTTAGAATTGCACTCTTGATGCGACACTCTGAGTATAAGGCCCACTGGAAAACCATTTATTTAGATACTATAGCAGTTCCCACCCCATACCCACTCAATGCTTCTCTTTAAGTCATCCACAACACTGGACATCTCCACACTACACAGGTATAGAAGCGATTATTGAGGGTTACAGGAGGACCCTTTTTTGGGGCACAACAAGAAACTATTTGTGGAAATACCAGTGGTGGTCAATGAGCTCAGACCAGATACCAGCACACAGGGACTCTTAGTATTCTCTAAAGAAAAATAAAGGCTGCAGGGCACCCTGGCAGTTCCTCAAGGGAGACAGAATCATTACATTTACAGATGCCCTCAAAAAATTTGGCTGGTCACAAAAAGATCTTATACATTATGATCAAATAAGATATTACATTAACACACAGATGAGAATCTCTTTTAAAAAACACAATACTCTCTGCCACCTCCAACATTTGAGAATATATGGGGCTCAAAGATGGGGGAGAAAGCAATATCTATATTATATAAAAACCATATAGAGGGACTGCAACATAATACAGAGCAGATCAAGCTGAAATGGGCAATGGAGTTGGGAACTGAGATAAGTGAGAATAGCTGGCAAAGGGTGTGGAGAGTACCTGGTCCATGATCCTCCCCAGCATGGCATAAATTCACCTGGAAACTCTGGATGCATTTCTTCTGAGTCCCAACTGTTGTATCTAAATGGAATCAAGGGGTCCCAGCTTCCTGCTGGAGGGGATGTGGAAATACTCATGTTGCTCCTCACTTAAGTGGTATTAGGAGGAAATTCAACAACACCTGAAGAACATTTTTCTCTCAGTAGTTAACCCAGGTCTGCACAATTTATTGTTGGGGATTTACCCTAAAGAAATAATGGGATGGAATCCAGATAACTGTGGAATTTCCTAAACATTGCCACTTATAAAGGAATAACAAAGATGGCTCTCCCCACTCCTCCCAACATCAGGTGAGTGGAGGAATATAATTGAGAATATTAAAACCCTGGAAAGGATTACATTTTAATTGAACCAAAGGACTCCTGACTTTATAAATAGATGGACCAATTGAGAACTTTATGAGGAGCAGATTCAGGGTGAACATCTTACATGAATCACACATTACCAGGGAAGGAAGCGTAATGCATAGATATTCTTTAGAAAATAAACAGATGGAGACCATGCTTTGGGAAGATTTCCATATTTATTTTATTGAAATATTTGTTTAGTTACCTAAGAGAATATGATATTTCCCAGGACCCCACATTCCAGTAGTATCATAAAGCACAGCTAAGAGAATAAATTTATAAAGAATATATGCCAGACCAGTGATATAGGGTAAAGCAAAACAAAATAAATGTATTGGATGACCTAGTCACAGACATTCTAAAGATAAAAGGATTACCAGATTGGAAATTAAGTACAAACTATTGTCACTTTAAAATGAACAAATAAGCACATACCTAAGTAAACCTTGTAACATTATTACTATGTTGATGGACTGACTTGACCCCCTTTTTTTCTTGCTTTGTTTAACTGTTTTCACATTGCATTTTTCTTTTAAATGTATTTGTAATAATGATGTTATTTTTGGAAACCAGTTTTTCAGGCTTGACTGTGCTAATAAACTAGCTGTTTGTTTTTATCAGATGTGCTATGAAAATATAACTTTTATAGGACTTGATGTTGAAGCTCCAAGAAGTACTCTAAAGTAAGAATACACAGACAGGAGTTCTTAATTCCAACTCTGAGACTGTAAGGTGAGAGAACTGTCTAGTCAATAAGGGATGTAATACTGAATTTGATGTACTTGGAGAGTCAGTGTTGATGATACTGGATGTTGTACCTTTTGATGATTACTAAAATTGAAGTATAATAAAAATAAAATATATAAATAAAAGGTAGAGGGCACAACCATATCAGAGTGCAGAGACAATTACTGAAGGTATACAACCTTAAATAATTCAACATTTTATTTTTCCACACTGGGGTGAAGATGTATATAATTTCTCAATAAAAGACATCATAGAAAGAGAAAATATAAGAAGCAGTATCCATTCACATAGAGTTACATCAAAGGGTGTATAAAGACTATGATAATGTATTAAGAGTGATCATATGAAATAAGTGCCAAACAAAGAATTATTCAGGCACCTTGGTAGAGCACTGTGCCAGACCAATGAGATGTTTGTGATCCCTAAAACAGAAAGCATTTACAGTGGAGCAGAGACAAGTTTCTGGTGGTATGAAGCTTCATAACCTTGAGGCTGCATAAGTAAGGATGCTTCTCCAGCACCAGTTCTGATCTTAGGAACAGGAGCAGTACATAACCATTTGAACTCATGGGGTAGCCACTATTAAACAGTTGAATAAGTAAAGTAAGGGACGAGGGCTGTCCATTTTGCATTATGCTAGAGATCATACCTCCAAAACAATGATATTATAGGAAAGACGGGGGAAGCCAACCCAGCTTGTCGTAAACTGAACAGTGGTGAGTGAGACGAGGAGACACTGAAGCAAAAACGTAGATACTGATTGTATGTAACATCTATAGCCAGGCAAAACTGTCAGATTCTGAATTTGTGGAATGTTCACAAACTTCTGTGAAACTTAGTGAAATTTATTACAAATTTATGACATTTTCTAAACTTATTTAATTGGCTATAACTCAGTCCATGTTGAATCAAGATGTCTGCCATTTGCCATACATGCTATTGGTCGTTGAAAAGATGACCAAGTTTTATAACGCTTGAATTATGGGTAGATAAGTTACAAGGGCTCAAAATCTGGCAATTTAAGATTTATGTAAAAATATCAAATTATTTATATGAGTACTACTTAGCCACCTTTGGAGCTTAATGATTGAAAACTAGATGCATAATTTCTTTGAAGAGTCATGCAAACTGCTAAATAGAGAAGTACTGGTTATGTAAATTGTAAGTGTTAGTCATGGCCTGCCTCCCAGCATGTCTTCCCAGGCTCCTTTCTGAACCTAGGGGTCAGCATGGCAGCATGACACTCTGATGCTGGGCCATGGTGGGTTGCCTTAAAGGCTAATATTTAGGGTCAGTGAACCTAACAGCTCTGGTGATATTGCATTATCTAATTTTAAATGTATAAGGGCATAACATTCAGTTTACATAATTGAGAAATGCAATGTAAAAAAAATCTGAAGGTTTCAAGGCTTATAACTCAGTCCACTTTAAAGCTAGAGATCTGAAACTTGGCAAACATATGTAAGGGTATCGGTACAGTCATCACTCCTAATGTGGAGCACACTGGGCAAACACTTTTAGTTTACATAGTTAACTGTCATTTTAAAATATCTGAATGTTTGGAGGCTTCAGTCACCTCTAAAAATAGAAATCTGGAACATGGTACTCTTCTGTATGGACATACACAATGTCTCCATACAAAATGTGGTGTAATTTAGCAAATTTTGTATAAACTTTTCATGGAAATTTCATAAAATTTTGCAGACGCAAAATCAACATTTCACCAGCATTCATCTGGCAGAAAATAAATTTTGCCCAGCTCTAGTAGCATCCCATCTAAGTACAGCAGATTTACAAGCAGTCAAGTACACTGGGATACCATAGATAATCTTGGGGAGAAGCATCTCAAGGGTGATGGCAAGGCATTCCTGTGGGGTCACGTCATGGCCAGCTTTATAGGAGATGCCCAGTATGGAGCTCATGGACTTGCAGACACTCATGACATGAGTTGAGTAATCCAGCAAGGGGTCAAGTGTGACTCCAAGATATGTGAAGGAGGAGGAGGCAGTGGGGATGCAGCTATAAAAATATAAACAACTTCTTAGATATATTAAATACACTACGCTAAGCCAGTTAATATATAAGCCAACACATGGAGAAAATGCCTAGACCTTGTGATCACCAATAGGAAGACATTATAAATAAAGTAAAGATAAGGAGAAATGTAAGTAACAGTGATCATAAGATTATAGAGTTTGAAATAAAAAGATCACAAAGTTAGGGTGAAACCTTAGTCAAAAAGAAAAAGCTGACTTCATTAAGATCTAGTGAGAACTAGCTGTCTGGGATTGGGAAAGGAGTTTATGTATAATAGTGTTATCACAATGTGGACATCGATAAAAAACAGACTCATAGGACTTGAGAAATCATATGTTCTGAATAAAGCGATGTATAATAAGAAGGGCAGAAAAACTGCTGGTGCTCAAAGAAAGTGCTCAGAGTTAGTGTTTTTAAAAAGAGGGCATTTGATAAAATGAAAATCGATAGCACACCAGCTAATAGGAAAAATTGTAAAAGTATACTAAAAGTTTTGAAAAAAGCAATAAAAGGGGAAAGGTGTAACATGGAATTCAGTCAGGCACATAAAAAGAACAATGGAAAAGTTCTTTTTGCCTATGTACTGTAAATGCACAAAATAAATATAGCAACCAAATGGGTCCCATTAAAGAAGAAGGCAAGGATATACAACACTTTGGAGAAATGGCTGACATTTTCAATAAATACTTTAGTACAGTTTACGAAACTAGGGTGCAAGGGGTACTAACATACATGAAAACATCTATGAGTGTATAGACTTACAGGTTAGTGGGTCCAAAACAGAGAACATAATTAAGAAATTACAAATAAACAAATCAGAAGGTCCTGACCAGCTGAATCCAAATATTGTAAAAGAGACAATGGAACATATCAGATATCCACTAGCTAGCATTATAAATATGTCCTTCAGAACTAGGGGATACCAGATAACTGGAGACAGGCCATGGTGATACTGTTGTATAAAAAGGGAGATAAATGCAAAGCATCTGATTATAGACCAGTTAGTCTAACTTCTATAATGAGAAAAATAGCAGAAACCTTATTAAAACCAAAAAAATTGAGGAAACCTAAAGATTTTAGGTTGGGAAGGTACTGCACTAAACAACACAGTTTTAAAAAGAACAGAGTATGTGATACAAATCTTGTATGCTTCTATGAATACATAAATAAGCTAGTTTTCAGCAATACTCCCATGGACGTAATTTATCTTGCTTTTCATAAGGCTTTTGATAAGGAACCACACAATTGTTGACTATCAAAAATAAGGGCTATTGGCATAAATAGTAGAATAATAAGATGGATTGAAAACGGGCTACATGGTAGGACACAGAGAGTGAGAGTTCTGGGGGAATACTCAAAATCTATTGAGTGGACCAGTGGCATGCAGCAGGGTTCGGTATTGGGACCAGTTCTGCTTTCATTACATATAAGTGATTTACATCAGAATATAAAGAACAAAGTGATAAAGTTCACAGATGACATCAAGGTAAGGGGACCAGTAGCAAATGAAGTTCAACAAGCTTAGATGATTATTGATTTAAAAGAAATTGAAAGATGGTCCCAAAACAACAAATTGCCACTGAGCATAGACAAATGTGCAGTGCTGCACCTGGACAGACACAATAAACAACAATCATATAGTCTGAATGGAAAAAAATTTAAAATAAGTTCAGTTGAAAGGGACTGTGGAATATTGATAGATGTCAAGTTAAATTTTAACAAGCATAGGACTAAAATAGTTAGGAAAACAAACCCCATGATAAAAAATATTAAAAGAGGCATAAAACCATCTTATAGTTGAGCTACAAACAGTGTGCTGGTGACAAAAAGACCTTTGATCTGGGTCCAGTAAAAAATGCATTATTGCAAAAAGCTTAAAAACATAGCAAGCAGTACCCTCACCCTCATGGCACTCATATACCACATAACCAACACGTTTCATGCTACTATGACGCTTTCTCAAAGCAGTATTAAAAGAGGCTTTATAAACAGATGTATAGGATGTCTGTTACAATTGTATAAAGTCTGTATAAGACCCCACTTTGATTATGGATCACAACTTTGGAGCTCTTACATGCAGGGTGAAATTAAATTGAAAAGGTACAGAGAAGGTTTACAAAAGTAATTAGCTCCTTAAAGGTCACAAGTTATGAGGACAGGTTAAAGATAACTGGGCTATTTGGCCTTCTTCCATTCTATATCCCAGTATAAGAACCCAGTATAAGGTACAATCAGAGTGAACTATTGATAGAAGAGACAGGCATGCCCAATAGCATGGATTCCATTTAGTCTGTTTAAAATCTGTTTGTTTACAGACAACCAGGTGTACACTGACTGTGGGTTACTTGTTAGTTATTGGTTGACTTGATCAGTACTTTTGGTGCCGGTACAGTATACAGTACACAGGATCAGGTCATATACTGTATGCAACAGCAAACATGTTTTTGATACTGTATATTCCAGGATTATGAATTTATGTTTAAAGCAGTACAAATGGCTGAATTAATTCAATGAATAAGACAAACAGAGCAAAACAAGACATGCAAGTACTCAACACCTGGTCTTTTTCATTAAAGAGCACTACTCAGTAATGAGGCAAAGCAGTGGCTTTTTGAGAACAGTGGTTTGTATTCATGGATAGCTATTAAGTGATCTCCCTTGGATGCCCGGTCTGTTAAAGTCTGAGGGCAGAAAACCTGATGTTCACATCAGTGAGAATATATTTGCAGTTGTTTCCTCACTGGGGTTACAGAAAGGTAGAGAGGCTGATTTGACAGCACAGCCTGTTCAGAGATCCTCCCCATCATCTTCGGAGTGCTCCCTGCTAGCTGCAGGTTGGAAGCAGGGCACTGCAGGGATCTGGATCCTGGATCTGGCCCACAGCCCGATCCCAGGAGGCTCTTCTCCTCCTAGTACAGTTGGGTCTGTACCTGATAATGTTACAGCTGTTGCCCAGGGATTAGCACAGCAGTGTACTTCTACTCGGGGAAGTGTTTCCCAGCCTGGTTTTAGCCCCAAAAAGGTCACAGAGTCCTCAATTTTATAAGACGACGGTGTAGCATCGACTCATTGGGCTGAGTCAGGGGTGAGGGGCAAGAAGCTCCTAGAACTGCTCCTAATTTTCAAGAGCATGCAAAAACTGCATGGGAGTCTTTTCAGAGGAAGGACCCCTCTACAGGATCCTCCCTTGCAAAGACACAATGCAGTTCACCGGGAATATCTTGGAGGCCTGGAAGTAGCTCCTTATCGCTTGTACTGTATATTTGTCATGATTTATTGAAGGGATCTTTTGGTTTTCTTTCAACAGAAATACATGCTGTGATACATGCTTCTGGCTTTGTCCTTTATGATATAAATTTTACTTCTTCACAGGGGTATGACACATTTTGGACCAAATATGATGCTTTCAAGTACACTGAACTATGGTTGCCTTTCAAGGCAATACCACTGACAAAACCGTCTATAAAAAATGTCACTGTTTTATTTCGTAATGAAGCTGTTTCTAGTCATGACATTGTTTACTGGTTGCAGAAACACTGTGATGTGTTGGGGAATTCTTGACCTATTTTTCATGAGAAATGTTTTTGGAATGGGGGGTAGGTTGTATAGGTTCATTTAAGACACAATACCTTAGGCCCAGTGCATCTTCCTAATAGTTTATTTTTAGGTAATGAAAGAGGCCATTGTTTTTACCCTGGTCAGCCAAGAACTTGCTTTAGGGGCGGGGCATATACTCATTTGGGATCAGCATGCAACAGAATTAAATGTAATTTGTGTTTAGCTTTTGGCCACCGTAGCTCGGATTGCACTGAGGATTTACGCTGTAATTAATGTGAGAATGTTGGGCATGCTTTTAGAGCCTGCCTTTGGGCTACTCACAGTAGAAATGATCGTCTTAGCCAGGATTTTATTTTACAAGAAGCCCAGAAAAAATAAAAATATAGAAACAAAAACAGAAAACTAGTCAGGCCCCTCTGGAGCTTACAAACTCTCCACCTCCACCCCCTTCGGGCCCTTCTAATGCTGAAACCCTCAATGTGATTGTAGAAGAAATTTCTACCCCCCCCCATAGTACCTCCTCAGAGTACTGATACTGAACTTTCTCCTGAAGTTTCTGGATTTCCTTTAGTGACCAAGGACATGAAATCCAAATGCCTCCCCCCCCCATGGTCAAGAGTAATGCGAAAAAAGGGGTAGGAAGCAAACACGGCTTAAATCTAAAGTTGATAAAGCTAGCATCCTAGGGGATGAAAGTATTATTTTATCAAATAAATTTGCTGTTCTTAGGCCTTCAATGGTAGATTTTGAACAAGGAGGAGATTTGGAAGCTTCTTCCCTTGCTCCTTTCTCCTCTGAATCTGATGGGGAATGAATTGAAGAGGGAGCTGATGAGGACCAGGCTCCCAGGATTTTTACCAGAATTCGTAGGAGTTCTAGATTAAGAAAACCTCCTTAAAGTATCCTGCATATTGCACCTATGGCCTTTCCCTGTTTAGGGGGTAGCGTCCATTAATGTGAATAGTATTCGGAATCCCAAACGTAAGTTGATAACACTATCTGTGTTAAAAGACCTGCATTGTGACATTTGCTTATTACAGGATACTAGGTTAAACACGCTTTCTTTAGTTCATTCAGCACAACAATTGTGGTGTTGGGGCCCCTCTTTTTTCATTTGGCACAGGGGTTTGTGAGGGAGTGGGGATATTGTTTAAAGGGGATGGGTTTAGGGTGCCACGTCTTGTAGATATATCAGAGGGTAGAGCTCTTCTCTTAGATTTTACCTTTAAGGGATTTGGGTGGAGAGTGATTAACATCTATACTGACATCTACAACTCTCACAAAAAGGGAATGTAATGATCAATATCAAAAAGTCCGTCCTTATTTATGCACGACAAAAATAGTGATATGGGGGGGAGATTTTAACTGTGTATTGGATAGGGGAGCAAATGTAACTAAAATGTATTGCGATTCCAACTATCTTACTTCGCTTATTAATCAGAGTAGCCTACAAGATTCCTTTCAATGTGTTCGTACAGCATGGGGTCATACTTATTATAGAGGTGCACGTTCTACTAGAATTGACTTTATATTTACAAAAAAGAATATCACTATCTCAAGGGCAGATATCATTCCTTTAGAGACTTCTGACCATGCAGTCCTTCTGATTGTACTGGAAGGTGATATTGGGCCAAGATACAGTAAAGGATACTGGAAACTAAACATTACACTTTTAAAGGAACAGAGGATAAAACACAAAATTATTGAATATCTTCAGGCACGAATGTCTGTTGCATGTTTAGTGGGTAACCTTAGTACATGGTGGGAGGAAATAAAAAAGAGGTTTAAAAATAGTGTTTCAGACACATTCTTTTAAAAATAGGTTGAGTCAGTATAAAGATTATCTTAAACTCTATTCGGTTATTAATATTCAACAAATTGGGTTGACACCACAGATCCTTAATCTAAAAAAAGAGATGTTGTCCTTACTATATTCAAGAGCTGCAGCTATGCTAAATGAGCATAGGATTTTCTCCCTACTCCCTATGGAAAACTGGGTTTGGTGAGGCCTTTAAAGCCTGCTCACACAGGGCCTCTGATAGACTTCTTGATTCTGTTAAGTTACGAGGTAGGACTTGAGTGTCCAATGGGTCAGCAATATTACAGGCTGTCTCACAATATTTATCTGACATGTATAGAATGACTCCAATTGATATTTCATAACCAACTTCATTTTTTGTCATCGGTTCAGGTTTCAAATATACCTGAGGATCTTTTAAGGTATCTTACTTTACCTATTTCTAAAGTTGAGATTGAAGAGATTATTAATCATTTGAAAAAGTCCACAGCCATTGATGGCCTTTCTTCTGAATTTTATGTAGAATTCACTGAGATATTACAGACTATATTAATGATGGTATTTAACACAGTGTTGAGTACCCAGCAGGTGGATATGCATTTTTTGTGTAGCAGTACAGATTTTGATTTATAAGAAAGGTGACAGGAGAATTTTGGATAATTGGAGGTCGCTGAGTTTGTTAAATACTGATTCTAAAATTTTATTGAAAATTTTACATAATCGCCTGCTTAATATAGCCTCTTTGCTAATTACATCAACACAAACATGTTCTGTTTTGGGATGCTGAATTACACATAATTTTTTATTACTTCAGGAGATTATAGAAAGGGGTAAGGATGGTAAAACTCAGGGATTTGTCATGTCCCTAGATCAGGAAAAAGCCTTTGATCGTGTATCACGCCATTACATTTCTTTAATATTAACACAGTTCAGAGTCGAAAGAAGTGACAGATGTTGTTGAACAGGCACTGCAAGGTGCAACTTTGCAGAAAGAAGCCAGTGTGTGCACTGGAGAACAAGAGGGAGTGAAGGTGCCTGGATACCAGGGTGAGAATGAGGTTGGTGAGTTGGCAGATTCAGAATCAATCTCAGAAGCTGTTTTAAGACCAAAAGGAGTTGTTGCATAAGCCACAGAGGGAGAAAACAGGCAAAGCCTTGAGGACTGCTTGCAAAATGAGTAAAGGAGCTAGTAATTTAAAAGAGTCTGAGGTACGGGACCGGCAACCGGAGGAAGTGCTGCAAGCTGCAGGCTGGGTGCACACAGAGAATGGCTGGTCACCTGATCCACAAGATCCAAAATTTATGAGTACAACAGTGTGATAGTTTCAGAGACTGGGATGATGATTCAGAAAGAGACCATGAAACAGTTGGATGACTCAGACAGTAACAATGTGATAAAACCTGTGGTAGAAAGCTCTTATACAAGGCTTATGAGTACAGTGAGTAAAATGACTGAAAATGTTATGGGGGCAATTCCAGACCTAGCACCAGTAAACAAATAGTGAAAAATATGGGCATTAATGAAGTAAGAAGGATGCAGGAGGTGCCTCCGCTGACAGACAGTGATAGAAATTTATCAGTGGGCCTGGGGATAGTTGTATTGCAAGACCCTGCCAAGCAGAAAATGTTCAAACCTTTGCTACAAATGGATGATTTAAGTCCAGTGCCAGAGAACCTGCACCCCGAAGAAATGCCATTCAATTAATGTATGAAGTGGGCCTGGAGAAACCCTCTGAAAGAGTTTATATTGCGAGGAAACTGCTAAAAGATTCATTGAAATGTTATGCTTCAGAAGTGTTTGCTTTGATACATACTGATGATTTTAATTATGACATAAGCTTCAAAACGGTTGAGGCTTTGGGCAGATTCTAGGTCAAATATAATACCTTGAAAGATTCACCTTTACGGGACCCATTCCTAGCGATTCCTATCGCAAAACCTGCAGTGCACACCATTACTATTCTTTTCAAGAATGAGGGAGTGGATATAGCTGATATCCTACACTGGCTGAGGAAATGTTGTGAAGTATTAGAACATTCTGTACCAGTGATTGACTCTGAAAAGTACTGGACAAGGGGTTAGAAGGTTAAATGTAAACTTTCCATGGCCAATAGTGGAATTGTTCATCTGCCTGTTAACTTTTTTTGGGGGAAGGATAAAGACTCATTGTTTTATCCTGGGCAACCTAAATCTTGTCATAAGTCTGGCTCCAGACTTCACCTCAGCAATGCGTGTGATACACCAAAATGTTCCCACTGTTTAGAAACTGGTCATTTTTCTGCACACTGTAAAAATCTGTTCAGATGTAATCTCTGTGAGGAAAGAGGCCACTCTTACATCAAAAGTCCATGGGCCTCTCAGAATTCAGGGGAAGGCCTCTCACATGAGGCCTTGATAACTCAGGCCAGGAAAAAAGGATGTGCTCAAGCTTCTGAGAGAAGGATGAAGGACATTTTAAGTGAAAAAGAGATAAATGCAAGAGGGAAAGAAACCCCTACCATTTTGGAACAACAAAAGCCAAATCATATAGAAGATGAAGTCAGGCCTCCTGAAATAGGAGAGGAGGTGGGGGAGAAGTATGTGGAAGTGGACCCAACCAGGCTGTCTATGGATGATAATCAGGAAAACATCCCACAGACAACAGACATGGAAGATGAGGACTGTGTTAGTGACTTTGAAAGAGGTAACCAGGAGGTGTGTAGCAAATAACACACTCCTGTCCAGACATCTTTGCCTCCCCCTGCAAAAACCTTATGGTGAAAAACCATACAAGAAAGTGGTTTATAAAAAGAGAATGAGGGAGAAAACTGGATTACCCTCAGAGCCAAAAGAGAAAGAAAGTAGAAAAGTAGTTAAAAGAAAGGGAAAATTGCAGGCTAATAGATATGCCATATTGCCTATTGAGAAGCCCATATAAGTCTCAGATGAAGATGATTCTCGGTCTGACTCTTCCATAGTGGCTTCCTCCAAAAGGACTTCCTCAGAGATGGAAGAAGGGGAGCTCAGGGAAAAAGCAATGGGCTACCAGATCCAGACATTTAAATTGATAGGAGCATTCTTTATTATATATGGTCTATTTCCATATTCTAACTATCAGTGTAAACAGTATAAAAAATGGGATACAGAGGGATGTGGCTTTACAGGATTTAAGCTTGTTGAAGACAGATATTGTTTTGTTACAGGATACTAGGATTAAATCTTTTCAGGACATTGAGAAGTACAATGCCAAATGTAAGCAGGGGGTCACATTTTGGTCTTAAGGTCAAGAACAATGTGATGGGTTAGGGATTTTGTTTTCTAACCTGGAATTAAAGGTCTCCAGGCTTGTAGACTTAGACCCAGGCAGGGTTGTGATTTTGGACATTTCTTATAAACAGCATAGGATTTGTCTAATTAATATGAATGCCCCTCAGGAGAAGGTGTTAAGGGTGGAACTTTTCAGGAAAACTCAACCCTTTTTGTGTACTGCACGAACAATAATATGGGGGGGGGTGATTTCAACTGTTGTATGCAGAAAGAGGATAGGGGTTTTCAAACCAGCAAAATGTTTTGTGACTTGAATGCTTTGAAGGATATTACTGTCACAGCACAACTAAAAGATGCCAATCGATCTTTGCATGACTCTGGTGGTTTTACATTTCAGAAAGATACACTGAAGACAAGAATAGATTACATTTAGGTATCTAAGCTATTAGAAGTCAAAAGGTCAGAAGTTAGGGACCTGGCCTTTTCAGACCACTCAGCTGTCTACATAGACTGCCAGTGGGATACTGAGCAGACTCAATCTACATGGAAGCTTAACACCTCATTATTAGAACAGGAGGAGAGAGTGAAGGAATTTAGGGGATTGTGGGAAGCCAGACTTTCAGTACAATGCATGTATGATTCTCTGAGAGAATGGTGGGAGACTCAAAGAGACTTTCAAGTCTTTTTTTCAAAAACTAGTAGGAAAAAAAAGAGTAGGGATAAATATTTGTCATATTTACAGTATAGAAACAGCTTCATAGACTGATTTCATTATCTGATACAACTGGGGATGACTTTTGTTCCCAAATTTAACAGGTCAAAAAGGATATGTATAGTCTCCAGTATAACAGAGCCAAAACATTAAAACAGGAACTATGGTTTGGCAATGCTAGTGAAAAGCAAGCTTTTGACCCTTTCAAGGACAGCCAGAATATTTCCAAAAAGAATATATTGGGAAATTTAAAGATGAGAATGGTATTGTGTATAGGGACAAGCTCTCAATATTAGGCATGGTAAATAAACATGTGGGGAACACATTAGGTTTGAAACTTGATATATTCAATAAGGATATATATATTGGACAGTTGGACAGGAAAACGCTCACAAAACACCAGGAGCTGCAGTTGGTTGCCCCAATAACTGACGAGGAATTAAAAGCAGTGATAAAATTATCAAAAAATAACTCCACTCCTGGCCCTGATGGTCTCCCAGCAGAATTTTACAAATTCTTTAGTAGTTCCTAGAGTTTAGAATTGGTTAAACTATTTAATGAGCTGTTACAATCCCAGGATTTTCCTGGTTCTTTGGCAGAAGATGAATGAGTTATTTTGTTTAAAAAAGGAGATAGGTCATCTTTGCAGAATTGGAGGCCCATTTGTTTAATGAACGTAGATAGTAAGCTTTTAAGTAAGATATCAAATAGATTAGCAAATTGTGCAAACTCTCTTATTTGTAAAGAGCAGGGTTGTGTTGTTCCTCAGAGGGGCATACAGGGAAATGTTATACAGTTGAGGGAATTGTTTTACAGAGATCAAATGGGTAGGGAAACAGGGTTTGTAGTACATTTAGACCAAAGGAAGGCTTTTGATTTTCTTTCTCAAGAGTATTTATTTTCTGTTTTGTTGCAATAACTCTGATTTTGAAAGCAGCACAAGGGAAGTTACAGAGGTTGGAACTGTGTTTTTGAAAGCAGAACAAGGGAAGTCACCAGAGTTTGGAATTCTGATTTTGAAAGAAGCACAAGGGAAGTCACAGAGTTTGGAATTCTGCTTTTGAAAGCAGCACAAGGGAAATCACAGAGTTTGGAACTGTCTGATTTTGAAAGCAGCACAAGGGAAATCACAGAGTTTGGAACTCAGTGCTTTGGCTTCTCAGAAGGAACTAGAAGGGGGACAGGATCAGATCTACAGTACAGTAGCTTCTTCTTGTTTTACATTGTTTCTTGTGGATTCTACTTGGTAGAAGGTTATTTCTTTTCTTTCTTACTACTAAGGGGCTAGCAGGGTATTGTTTGGGGCTGTCGGAATTTTGAAATCTGTTTTTGGTAGCTATAAGTGGGCTCATTTGTTTGATTCACTGAGTGGCAGGCTGCATTTGTAGAGGCCTATTTCTTCTGTTTTAAAACATAATTGGTGTGATTTAACTGGGTCTGTTTCTTTGAATTGGAGACATATATCTTTTAATTCCAAGCCTATTTTGATGTGTTGTTGGTGAAGCTGTTTGAATTGGAGTCCTGTTTCTTTGGGTAGCAAACCTATTTTGGGGGCTTTAAGTAGAATTGTGATTCATTGTTGCTGGCTTCACTAGCTGCAAGTTTGAGTGCAGAGTGGGGGAAGGGTGCTAATGGTCTGACCAGAGGCCTCAGCTGCCTGATTGTTTCTGGAAGACTTGGGCTGGTCCCACCCTTTGATCCATTATTTCCTTTGTACCAGGGGTTCTGACATCACTTCCTCAAAAGGCAAAGGATATGCACCTGTCATAGCAAAGCAGGCATCCAGGAAAGGAACAGCAGCAAGTGAAGAGGTGACTGCTCTCAGTGGAAGGGAAGTAAATGCAAAATCTAGGAGCTTTCATTATTATTCTTTGCATTGATATTGCATTGGGGAAAGGAGGAGTAGGAGTTTGAAGAAGGTTGTGCAATGGCTACTTAAAGTCTGTTTTTGAGTGTGGATAGGAAGGATAGGAATATAAAAGCAGTTTCTCAATATATCTACGTGTGCAACAAAGGAGGTAAGGGAAATGAAGAAAATGTTTTGCACTGATAGAGGAGGGAGAGGGCAGACTTGAGGGAGTGTTTGGTATCCTGCATCTGGAAGGGTGGGGGGTTGCTGGTGGGCAACGACAGCAATGAGTAGGGTGGTAGGCTGCAACAACTGCGGTTCACCAATCTTTCTAAAAATTGCCTGGAGTGTGGGAGGATGTTTAGTGTGCAACCACATAGAAAAAGTTAGAAAAGTTGAGGGTCTACAGGAGGAACTAAGACAGGCAAGGTAGATTGGGGGTGGGTTTAGCCCAATACTGGAGGGAGGAAGAAGGGAAGATGAGGGAGGGTGATTTAAGCCAACAGTAGTGAGGAGAGGGTCAGAAGAAGGGAAGCAGAGACAAAGGGGCCCAGGCTAGGAAGAACATTTGCAGGGGAAACCAGGTCAGGAGACAAAAGACAAATGGAAGGAGGAGATAAGGACTTGTGAGAGGAGGCAAAGAAGTGGCAAAAGTCATGGAGTGGAAAGGAGAGAACAGATTACTATGAAGAGAGAGGGAGCAGGCATTTGTGAAGGCCTTCAGAAAATAGTTGTTCACTGCTAAGAGAGGAAGAAGGTGGAGGAGGAAATGATGAAATTAGAGGAGTAATTAGATAAATGCCTGGACCAAACTTGGGGGAAATTCTGCTGGGAGAATTGCAACAGGGTAAAAGGGGAATAATGTGCAGGAGGAAGAAGAGGAGCTGGAAATGAGAGAGGAGATGAATGGAAGCAAGCAGGAGTAAGAGGGATGGAATCTTAGTGCTGGGGGACTCAATACTAAGAGGAGTTAGGTGGGGTAGCAAGGGGGAGAGGCATAGTCGTGTTTGGGTGGAGGCCATACCAGGAATGACAGTGGAAAGGGTGGGACAGTCTGTTCTGAAATATGCTAGAAGGGGTAGGGATGAGCCTCATTTAATTATACATCTTGGGACAAACGACCTGGCTCACAAGACAGTAGATACAGTCCAGAGGAGGTTTGAGGAACTAGCACAATTATGTGAGGGGGCAGGAAGATCAGTAACTTTTTCAGAGATACTTCCTGTGCAAAAGCAACACAACAAAGAAAGCTGAGAATAGAGGAATTTAATGGATGGCTAAGAACCTGGTGTTGTGCTAAAGGGTATGGGCTGTTGGGGGTTGGGGAGGGACCTGGAGGACAGTAGACTCTATGCCAAGGACAGACTACACTTGAGTGAGGAGGGAAAGAAAGTGTTGAAACAGAGGATGGAGGAGTACATAGAGGAAGTTGGGAATTTAAACTAGGAGTGGGGGGTGGCAGTTGGGGAAGAGATATGCAGAGACCACAGGTTGGGAAACCATATGAGCTTACCCCCCATAACAGTGACAATGGACAAATGGCAAGTACTGTTGGTGATGCTAGGAAAGGAGGGCAGGATGGGAGGGGGGGGGAAAGGGTGGAAGCTGGTTACCCTTAATGCTAGGAGCCTTGGGAGGAAAACTGCAGAGTTACAGGTTCTCATGGCAGAGGGTGAGGTGGACATTGCAGCCATCATGGAAACATGGGCCACCCAATACAATGACCGGGACCTGTCTGTACCAGGTTACAGGCTATTTCATAAGGACAGGGTGATTGGGAAAGGGGGGTGGCACTATATGTGAAGGAAGGACTGAAGTGTGTAAGGGAGGAAGGGGAGGAGGGTAGTAAAGAGTCACTTTGGATGCAAATCCAGGATTCCAAGAAAAGGATTCTTAGAATGGGAGTGGTGTACAGACCACCATCTCGGATGGAGGAGTTAGACAGATCAGAAGGACCTGCAAGAAGGGTAGTGTGGTGATTGTGGGAGACTTCAACATGCCAGGAGTAGACTGGAGCACCCCAACAACCAGGAACAGAAGGGAGCAGGTACTGCTGGGTGCCTTCTAGGACAGCTTCCTGCTGCAAATGGTCAGTGAACCAACCAGGTATACCTTTGACCTTGTGCTGGCAGATGGGGACTTTGTGAGAGAACTTACAGTGGAGGAACCGTTGTTAGGGAGTGACCACCGCTCAGTCGGGCTCACATTGGATATGGGCAAGGAAGGAGTGGAATCTGGCACAATAGTGCTGGACTTCAGGAGGGCTGACTTTGGGAGGATGGGGGAAGTGGTAAAAGGGTACCTGGCCAGAATTCAATCTAGTATGGACACTAACAAGAGGTGGGAGCTCATAAAGCTGGGGATAGTGGAGGCAACCAAAACCTGCTGCAAAGCCCAAAGCAAGAAGGCTAGGGCTAAGAAACTGATCTGGTTGAGCAAGGAGGTCATGGAAAAGGTAAGGAGGAAAAAAGCTGCCTTTAATAAGTACAAGAAAACAGGGAGGGGGAGGACAGGGAGGTACTTGACAGAATCGAAGAAGGAGGTGACAAGGGCAGTAAGGGGCCAAACTATCACGGAACTCAGGCTGGCACAAGGCATTAAGAAGGGGAAGGACTTCTTAAGTACATCAGGAGAAAAGGAGCTGTAAGGACCACATAGTATGGATTAGGAAGGAGGGGGTTGGGTGGAAGCAGGGTGCGATAAGGCGGAAGCACTAAATGAGTACTTCTGCTCAGTATTTACTAAAGAGAAGAGGGGGGTGACACCCAAGGTGGGAGAAATGGCAGAAGCAGGGGAAGTGGTGACAGATGGGGAAATCATGGAGAGCAGAGTACGAGAGGGTTTGAAGGCACTGAGGGTGGACAAGGTGCCAGGCCCAGATGGCATCCACCCCAGGGTACTGAAGGAGCTGGCAGAGGTCCTTGCAGGACCTTTGGCAGACCTATTTAATGCCTCACTACATTTGGGGTGTGTACCTCAGGACTAGAGGATGGCTCATGTGGTGCCCCTCCACAAGAGTGGCCCCAAGGATGAACCGGGAAACTACAGACCAGTGATCCTCACATCCATCACGGATAAGCTAATGGAGACTATCCTGAAGGAAAGGCTGGTGGTCCTCCTAGAGGCCAAAGGACTACAGGACAGCAGACAGCATGGCTTCATACATGGCAGATCCTGCCAAACCAACCTGGTCGAGTTCTATGACTGGGTAACTAGGCAACTGGACAGGGGCCATGCAGTGGATGTCCTGTATCTGGACTTCAGTAAGGCATCTCGGACCTAAAGCACATGGAAGGCTGGGAAGGAAGTTAGTAGGCACAGAGGTGGGTGCAAAGCTGGTGAGATGGGTAGGAAACTGGCTGCAGGGAAGGCAACAGAGGGTGGTGGTGGGTGGGGAGCTCTCATACCCAAGGGCAGTGATGAGCGGTGTTCCACAGGGCTCAGTGTTGGGACCAGTGTTGTCTGGGATATTTATTGCAGACATATCATGGGACATCAAGAGCAAGATCAGTCTGTTTGCTGATGATACCAAGGTAGGCGTGGTAGTGGATGATCTAGGGGGATGGCAGGGGTTGCAGGATGATCTGGCAAAGCTTGAAACCTGGTCAGACACCTGGCAACTGGGCTTTAATGCCAAAAAGTGCAAGGTGCTGCATTTTGGGATGAAGAACCCAAGGAGGAGTTACCAGCTAGGGGGTGCAGCTAGCCCAGACAGAGGAGAGAGAAGATCTGGGTGTGCTCATTAGGGTCAATGAACAACTCGGCACAATGTAGGAAGGCAGCTGCAAGGCCAACAAAATGCTGGGTTGTATTGCAAGGGTATATCCATGAGGAGGAGGTGATTCTGCCACTGTATATGTCATTAGTTAGACCACACCTGGAGTACTGAGTGCAGTACTGCATCCGTGTCTAAAGAGGACATTAAGTTACTGGAGGGGTGCAGGCGCAGGCGACAAAGATGATCAAGGGGCTGGGGGACTTACCATCAGAGAGGAGGTTGAAGGAGTTGAATATGTACTCACTGGAGGAGAGGAGAGCGGGTGACATGATTGAAACCTTTAAATACATGAAAGGAATAAACAAGATGGGTACAGACGGGCTGTTCAAAGTAAGGGAGGGGAGGGCCACCAAGGGCCATGATATGAGACTGGAGTGAGGAAGGTTCAGGAGGGAGATGAGGAGACACTTTTTTACAGAGAGTGTGATGACTAGGTGGAATGCGTTACCTGCTGAAGTGATAAGCAGTAGAACAGTGGACTGCTTCAAACGAGGATGGGACAGGACAAGGGGGAGGGTTAATGAAGGGGAAGGGTGGAAAGGAGGGGCAGCTGCAGAATAAGGGGTGCTAGCTGCACATTCGAGCAGACATGATGGACCCCTAGGCCTTTGTCTGCTGGCAAATTTCATATGTTCGTATGTTCGTAATATGGTGTTCCACCTATATATGTTCATTGGATTAGATGTCTATATAAAGAGGCTATGGTAGTACACAGAGTGAGTGGATGGAGGGGAGACAGGCTCAAGGTATGTAGAGGCGTAAAACAGGGGTGTTCCAAGAGTCCCTTGTTATATGTTTTTGGTATTGACCCATTACTTTAATGCATAAGAAATGAACCTGAGATTCAAGGAATACAGTAAGTCTTTCAGGAACCATTTCCCCTTTGAAGGTATTGGCATATGCAGACGATGTGGTCATTATGGTCCATGAGACCACAGAAGAATGGGTGGTACAGAAACATCTCCAAGAGTTTTCTGAAGCTTCAGGCTCCTGTATCAATAAAGAGAAACGTATGGAATTTAGGTTGGGCCTGAAGGATTTGACAAAGAGTCATTATGCAGGGATAAACCTTACTAGTGAACCCATCTCAATATTAGGTATTAAGTTTGGACATGAAAACTCAGCTGCTTTAAATTGGGAAGAGCAGCTGACAAAAGCAGAAGGCACTCTAGTAAGATGGGTGCATGGAACAATATCAAAGCAAAAGATAATTGTTGTGATTAAAAACATGATTGTGCCTATTTTACTTTATATAAGTTATATCTACCCCCTTCCAAAGGCATTGCAAACAGGACTATTTAGCCTCTTCTTTAGAGCCTTTTGGGGGAGTAGACTGAATCCGATCAAGAGGAATGTAACGTATTGAAGTATACATGAAGGAGGTATAGGGATGATACTTCACGTGGCTTTTTATTATAGCATGTTTCTTTATTACACTATTGTAGAACTACACAAGAACAAAAATAAGGAATGGTACAAGTTATTAATGGATTGCACTGACCCCTGTATGAGGGTCTGGGAACAGAGGAAAAGCAGATTACTAAACAAAATTCAAGTTGTCCCAAAAAAGTGAAGGAAATGTTTCAGCAGATGATAGTATGGAAAGTGGAGTATAATGTGGTCAGGGTTCAGAAGAGGAATGATATCTATGAAGCAATGGTGAAGATACAATGCATGGAGGAGATCGTATTGTCTTATTGTATTGCCCATCACAGTCAAGATATTTTTCATCAGTTACTAAATAAGAGGATACCAGTATTTGCATGGGATGTACTTTGGTTGACTATACATGGAAAACTGAACGTCAAGAATAATAACAAGCATAAGGCCCTTCAAGAGAGATATTGCTTACACCAGGGTTGCAACCAGATTTTGGAGACCCAGGAGTATCTGTTCTTGGATTGTACATATGCTAAGCAGTTTTGGGACCTGACTGCAGATTATTGGGAAATACAACAATTCATATCTATCACATATATGGATTTATTGTATGTCACCTGGTCTCCAAGTTGGCAGCAATTCACAAAAGAAAATGTACAAATTTTGTTCGCAATTTTAAAGTATTACTTATGGCAGGCCAGATGTAAGTGGATCTTAAAACAATACTTTGTACCCCAAGAAGTGTTACTAAGGGCAGTGCAAGTGGCAATCAGCAAGTGTATGAAAAGGATTTGGAAAAATGTTCAAGGACTGTGTTAAAAACTCATTGAGTCCAGTAGACGTCATATGGTATCGGAACCTCCATTACAGAACCTGACCCAAAATGGCCACCAGGACTCAATGAGTTAAACCAGTTATGGAAAGCATGTGATAGCATTTTATGGAAATCATAAGCCACCTTGAAGAAAAGGAAACTGGGTACATGAGCCAAGAAATGTTATGTTATTATGGTGAAGTCTTGACTTGAGCAAGGAATATTACTCCCTTTTTCCCCCCAACAAAATTCCCCTACTCTTTTTTGATAAGTGCCATGGGATCTTTAGCATCCACCTGAACTACCACCAATCCAGGCAGATAGGATCTCAGTTTAACGTCTCATCCCAAAGATGGCATCTCAGAAGTGCAGCACCCCCTCATGCTGAACTACAGTGTCAGTATTGGGATATTAACCCAAGTGCCAGATGTGGGAACTGAACCCACAGCCCTCTGATCTCCTGGCCTCAGAGGTGAGTGTGCTACCTACTGAGCCACTGGCACTGCTATTGTATAGTAATTAATATTTTTTCTTCAGACAATATGAATCTCTCACTGTGCTTACTGTTGCAGATTATAAAGCAGTTCCTTAAGAGGCTGGGTACAGAACCTATTTAAAGAAAAGTTTCTGCAAAACAGCAGCACCAACCTGGCATCCCCTATGGACTATACATCCAGACAATAGTGTTTTGTGAAGGTGTGTACTGTTTCTCAGGTAGCTACTTTACAAATTTCTAGCAAGGGGATATCCCTTACAGCTGTCACAGAGGCAGATATGCCACACCTGACGTGTGACCTGAGGCCTTGTAGTGATGGTTTGTAACCTTTGCTGTAGCAGAACTGGATGCAGGAGATTATCCGGCATGCAACAGTTCTCTTGGAGGTTGGCCTACCCTTCCAACTTTACCATATGTAAGGAACAGCTGTGAATGGGAAGTCCTGACATTCTTAGTCCAAAACAAGTAGTAACTATATGCCCTCTTAGCCAGATTATGGAGCCTCTGTTCTCTGGAGCTGGATTTTGCCACAAAGAACACTGGCAGGGTGATGGACTGGTTCAGGTTAAATTCATACTCCACCTTAAGAAGAAATGTTCTATTTGTCCTTAGGACTACCTTGTTCACGTGAAAGATTATGTAATTCAGGTCTGTGCAGAGGGCTGGCCGATTACACAGTGTTCTGGAAGAAGTTATGCCACCAGGAACACTGCTTTCCAAATGACAAACTAAATCAGCAGTAGCCATGGGCTTCAAATGGGAGTCTATAAGCTTCACTATACGCAGGTTCAAATCCCAAGAGGGGACTGGGTCCTTAACTGAGGGGAGTGCAGGTACAGCAGCCCCTTAATGAACCTCCTGAAAATGGGGTGTGAAGCTACCATTTTCTCTTTACCTACAAAAACATAAGCTGCCACTGCAGCCGGGTGCACCCAGAGGGTTGAAGGCCTGAGGTACAAGGACTGAAGGTGGACTAGATAGTCTAGGTTTGTGGACAGATGTGCTTGTAATGGGTTGAACTGCTTAGGGGCACACCACACACAGAACCTTTTTCATTTGGAAGCATGTGCTTTTCTGGTTACTGGTTTTCTGAATATCCTGAGGACTTTCAAGACCTGCCTGCCCAGTTTGGGGCTATTAGGATCATAGTCGCAGTCTGACCCTTCAGCTTCAAGAGCACTTGCAGCAAGAGAGGGAGGGAAGGGAAAGCATACAGGAACCAACCTGACCAGTCTAGAGTTGGGGCATTCAATGGGACTGAAACCATTGCTTGAGGCCTGCAACAAAACAGGGGTAGCTGATGAATCTCCCAGGAAGCAAACAGATCTAACTCATATGTCCCCACTTCCTAAACACTGTGGCCAAAACCTGCTTTTTCAGGGTCCACTCATGATGTCCCTGGCTGATCCTGCTTAGGGAATCTGCAAAGACATTATCTTTTCTTGGTAGGTGAATTACTGAAAGCTGCACTTCCAGGGAGTAAGCAGATTCCAGATCTTCACTGGTTCTGTAAACAGCTTTGATGATCTTGTGCTGCTTTGTTTGTTGATGTAGTGCATGGCAATCATGTTGTCTATCCTGGCCTGGATTGATAACCTCTTGGTATGGGGAGTGAAAGACTGTGGGGCCAAGAAAACTGCCCTGAGTTCCAACAGGTTTATGTGCACCTGGGATTCCTGGGAGACCACACCCCACTTACTGTCAGGAATGTAGGTGATCTCCATAGCATAGGATGGAGGCATTTGTTGTCAGAACTACCGTGGGTGACTGCAGAAGAAAAGGCACACCCTCCCTGAGGTTGTCCTATTTTTTCCATCAGTTCAGTGCTCTTAAGAGGGTCTTTATCATAGAAATATGGAAACATGTAATTTGTTGGTTGACAACATCCACTTGGTTCATCCAAACTGCCCATTTCTCATCACCCATACTATTGCATCAGACCATACCCAGTCTACAACTATTTCTCCTTCCCCTTTCTTTTCTGCTGTGATTCCTTTGTTCCATGCATACTTAAACCCAACCACTGTTTTTGCCCCACCACCTCCACTGGAAGGCAGTTCCAGAGTCGACCACTCTTTCTGAGAAGAAGTATTTGCTCACATCTCTCCAAAAGCTGCCCCTTCCAGCTTCATAGCATGTTTCTTTGAAAGAGGGTCTCATTTTTGGGACCAATGGGCCCTTAGATGGTACAGGATGTCTCTCATTTGGAATCTGGCCCCTACTACTAAGGCTGTTGAGAAGGCCTTATGGTCTAATAATAAAGAAAAGGCCATACGGCCTAATAACTAATAGAAGTCTTTTGCTGACTTAGGCTGTTCCATGAAGAAGAATGTCTCCAGAGTGATGAGATTTCTTACTTTCTTTTGTGGGAGGAAGGACCTCCCTCAAAGGGATGCAAGTAGCATCCAGTTCTGCTACTATGAACTCCAGCACGTGAACTGGCTCTGTCTGAGACTTTTGGGTCTTAATGAGACAACTCAGATCCTCCAGGGTACGTTGAGTGAGGAGAACAGAGACCTTGGCCTTCTGGTATGATTTTCCTGTGACCAGCAAGTCGTGTAGGGAAAATTAGTATGCCTAGTTTCCTGAGGTGTGCTGCCAGCGTGGCTAAGTACTTTGTGAACACTCTGGGACCTGAAGAAAGCCCAAAGGGGAGGGCTACAAACTTGTAGTGACCAGTCCCTACCCTGAATCTTAAATATGTCCTGTGGTTTGGCCTGATTGAAATATGGAAATGCAGTAGGAAACTTTCATGTTTCCTGAGACCCTAGCCAGTCCCCCTTGTTGAAGGGATCACTACAGCCACTGTTACTGTGTTGAATGTTTCCTTTCTGAAGTACTTGTTCAGATATACGAGATCCAAAATGGATCGCCACTCCCCATTTTTCTTGTGGGTAAGGAAGTGTCTTGAGTAAAGGCTCCATCCACACTGAGGGACTTTTTCTGATGCCTTTGCCTGCAACAACTTTTTGACCTCTAACTCCAGCAGGATTTTTACTGTTGGAGTGTGAGGTGCAATGTTTCTGCAAACCTGCAGTCTGGGGGATCTTTTGACGTGCAGGGTGCACCACTGGCTCATTTCTTCCAGGACCCGCTTGTCTGTGGTGCTGTTCTTCTATTCCTGAAAAAAGTGAGTCAGCCTTATTCCCACACCTGCAATGAATGAATGAACTGGACCAACTTATTAGGGGTTCTGCTTGAGCTGACATGGGTGCTGAGTTTGGGTCAGCACACTTGAATTCCCTCCCCAACCTGTGCCTCTGAAGAAACCTCTTAGCCGGGAGAATTCATAGGGCAGAAAACCATGGGGAAAATAACTCCTACCTCTTCCTCCCATTTCATGAAGCCTATTGGAAGTGGAGGTATTTTCCCTCTCAGTGTTGCTTTTATATGTGGCTTTGTATTCCTCCACCATCTCATGTATGTCTCTGTCTTATCACTAGACTGGAAATTTCCTTCACAGGCAAAATTCACAGCCTTTGCTTAAGTATCTTGGGATAGGTTTGTGGTCCAGAGTCAAGCAAATCTTCTCAGGGACATTGCATTGGCCATCACCCAGGAGGTGGTGTCATTATTATCCACTACCATATGAAACTGGTGCCTAGTATAATCCAGGGCTGATTTAGCCATGTCTGCTAAGTTCTGTGCCAAATCCCCAGAAACCTTCTCACTTCTGCCCAGGATGGAGCTCGATAGAGTTTTTTCATATTGAGCAGTATAAGCCATGAAGGTTGCCTGCCTTAGCAGCAGGGATGCATAGGTATAGGCATTTTTCCTCATACTATCCAGCTTCCTGGAGTCCTTGTCTGATGGGCATGGTAGAGAGGGAAACCTTTGCCTTATCACAGGCCATAGCCTGTACTACCCCTTCATGGTTAGGATGGGAATAGAGGTACTCTGCATCCCATTAATCAAGCTCGTACTTCTTTTCAATCTTCTTGTCAATACCAGAGATGGAGGTGGGAGTCTGTAACAGCCTACAGGTTGCTCTCTTAAGGGGTTCATGCAATAGAAGGAGCACCCTCTTGGTCAGGGTTAACCCCATTATGTCCAAAAACCCTACCTCATCTTCATCCTCCACAGTCTCCTGGATGGTAAGGTTGAGGTGTTTACCGTCTGCTTCATGAAAGAGGAATGTAATGAAACATCATCCTGGCCCTGGGTAGGAGAACTGAACTCCTGCTCAGGAGAATCATTGGCTCCATAGGATCCCTGTCTTCTTCCTCTTCATCATAATATAATTTGGTCCCTGATCCTCTGGAGCTGGAGGGAATCAGCGTGTCCATAAATGACCCTATGACCTGAAAGGTCTGGAGAAACTTCCATGTCTTAGTCATGTCCTCCATAGAGGGCATTTTACTTCTTTCCACCGATGGCTCCTTTTCTTCTTATGGATGAGGGCAGTGACATGCTTTTCTTTTTCTTTTTTTCTTAGTAGGCACCATCTCTGTTCTGAATGTATTTTTATGTTTAATTGACTCAGGATTCCCCTCTTCAGATACCCTGGACTCTGAAAAATCTTTAGCTTGATTGTCCTTCTGCTTATCTCATCAATGTGTTTAGGTGACATAGAAGCACACTGAGAAACCATTAAGTTTTCCTATTTGTTGGCCTTCTTCTTAAGGGTTTCAGGACAGAACTTAGGGTAAAGCTCACAATCTAAGAAAAAATATGGACTGGACCCAGGCACCTTAAACACACCGCATGGCAATTCACCTTAGCCAGTGACTTGAAGTACTTTATGCAGTTGCTGAAGCCTGTAGGTCCCATTTTCTTTTTGGGCATGTGAGGCATTTGAATCACAACAAATCTACCAAATAAATCAGTTCCCAAATGTAAAAAAAGTAGAATTTGTGGTTCGGTTACTAAATAGGCATAAACTACTACCAAAAACACTTAATGAAGAAATTCAAATACCAAATAAAGTAAAATCATGAATGCACCTCAGTTACTGAGGACTGGGGAACCAGAGTGATAACAGTTGCATTTCAGCTAAAATAATTTTTTTAAAACAAGATATCAGCACTTAGAGCAGTTTACAATGAGAAAACTGTAAAGAAAAGGACTGTTCTTCGGTTGCTGGGAACCACCCAGGAACTAGAGAAAAGCACTAAAAAATAAAAAAATAAATCTAATCCAAAGCAGAGATTTGAACAGAAAATACAAGTACACTGAAATAAATTAAGCAAATTTCTAAAACTGTGTTAAACTAAAAGTTAGAAGAAGATATTTGAGGACAGATGGGAGACCGACCACACTGCAGAGATTTAAATTTCATTCCATGGTTCACTAATTTGCCTAAAATTCTACTCTCAGGGCTGCTCAGACCTGCAGGCTGATGCAAGAGTAAGCATAGTGAGAGTTTCCTAGGGTGTGAAGGGCAACTGACTGGTTCAGGTGACATTTTGAGACCACTTTAGGTAAGAACTTAATGTCAGTCCTAAGGACTAGCTTATCCAGGTGGATGATTATGTACTGTAGTTTTGATCTGTGCAGATGGCTTGCAGTTTGCTTACCCTCTTGGCAGATGTCTTGGCAATCAGGAAAGCTGTTTTCCATGTGACTTATTTTAAATCAGTATAGCCTGGAGGTTAAAGTAACGAGCTGTGAATGAAATACAAATTCACACATGCCCACATAATGCAAAGCATCATGGCCTGCAAATGCAAATCACCACAGAATGTTATGCTGGTTCAACTTTAAGCAAAGTGAGCTGTGAATGAGTTTGGTTTGATTCCCCCAACTTTCACTTGTATACTATGTGACTCTGAACAAGTCACTTAACCAACCTAAATCTCCTGGGTCACCTGTGAAAACAGGCAGTTGTGCCTAGTGGGCTTTACCAGGCTAACAAAGAATAAAAAAAAAATTCAGTATTAGACATAAGTTCATGGAGCCACTATTATCTAGGCAAGGCAGAAGTGCAGGTCCTATGGAGGGTTTGGTTCCCTTACAGGGGGTAGAAGTAACTGAGGCCCTCTAATTTTTTTAAAGCAAGTTGTGAGGCCAAAGACTTGTTCTTACATGATGGTTTACAGGCTGACACTGCTGATGGATGTACCTTTAGTGTTGAGGGCCTCAGACTGAAGGACTGCAAGTGTACCAGGTAGTCCGGGACTGTAGGCAACTCAGCCTGTATTGGGATTTTCTTTCTGGGGACACACCAGTGTCAAAATCTCTTGCACTTAAAGGAGTATGCTTACCTGGAAACCCTGAGTACCCTCAGCACTTCTGACAGATTCAAACTAGAGACCCTACCTCTTCAAGAACCATGCCCTCAGACATAATGTCCAGAGGTCTGAGAATGTTATTCTACCCTGAGGCAAAGTAGATAAGTTGTATGTCAGTGGCAGGTTTACCAGATTCCAGCTGTACAGGGCCAAAAGTGTTGATACCATGCCTTCCCTGCCATCATTGTTCCTGGCTCTCCCCTGAACTTGATGAGCACTCTCTGTATGAGTGGGAATGGTGGAAAGGCATACAGGAACCCCACTATGGGACAAAAAGTGCTAAAAATCTCCTTAATTTTCCATTAATTGACACCTGAATTAATAATCTGCTCCTTAATTTAAAATTAAGGGGGGTCTTAAAATAAGTTTGTAAAATCCCAAACCCCTTAATTATCCTTTTATATTTTAACGGAATATACTCAGTTAAAATTCAGGTACAAATTAAAGAAGTCGATGTGTGCTTAATTTAAATTAATCAGAAGATTAGAAATATTAAAAAATCTGATGAATTAAAATTCCCTAGGAAAACCTCGTTCTTCTTAATTTTAATTAATTGTTGTATTAAGAAAAAAATTATGCTGAATTTTCAAATTCTGAGAAAATATAGTGAAGGTATGCATACAACGAATACTGACTTACATTAACAACAAAGTGTTTATTTGAAATTTAGGAAAACTGTAGATCAATTATTTATACAAATATGAACGTTTAAGAAATGTTTAGTGTGCCTATGTTACCACAACATTTTTCAAATATTTGTTACATATTACATATTATTACAGTATGTACATTATGAAATATTTTATTGTAATACATTGAGACACATATTACCAACATTTAAAAAAATGTGTGTGTACAATGTAATACAGTAGTTTATTCTGTTTACATGGTAGTTCGAAATTTGAATGGTTCCTTCCAGTCATTGCAGAACTAGAGCATGAAAGCTTGCAGGAAGAATTCATGCACTGTGATCAGGCTCATAACAGTTTAATAGAGATTAATATTGATTACTGGAATTCTAACAGCCAATCAGAATGTAACATTTGTAAGAAATGTTTCCTTCTTTATTTTTTAGTTACATATCATTTATCCTCCCCGCCCGCTTAGCTCTGATCCTTGTCTCTCGGGGATCCCAAAGTGTTAGCAACTTTCCTTATGATGCCATCTTTGCTTGCCCCTCCATTGAGCCACATTTTGCACTCCACTGTGGGGTTGGGGCAGAGGGATGTACCCCAGAATTCTCACAGGTTCTTTAGATGGCCATCGTGGATGCCAAAAGCACATTGATTACCATGGTCTAGTCACCTGTGCGTTCCAAGGCTGTTCTTTTTCCTTGTTTCCACACCATTGGATAACAACATCCAAGGACTCATGTGTACTCATGCACGATGGCATGTGGTGCATGAACTGGCCATCAACAAGACCCTGACCTGCTTATCTCTGTTGTGCTGCCACCCATGGTCACCTAAGTGGCAACAGTGCCATGAGGCAGTGACCCATCCTCCACTGAACACTACTGCTGTGCCAATGAGCTGGCTCTGGGTCAGCCACCACCCAGACCCTAACCTGCTTATCTCTCTTGTTTTTGCCATCCATGGTTACCTAGGTTGCAGCAGTGTTACAGAGGCAGTGATGCACCCTCCCTTGAGCACTACTGCTGTGCCAATTGGCTGGCCGTAAGTAGCCACCATCCAGACCTCAACCTGCTTATCTCCATTGTGCTGCCACACATGGTTACCTAAGTGTCATCAGTGTCATGGGGCAGTGACCCATCCTCCCCTAAGCACTATTGCTGTTCCAATGGGTTGACCCTGAGCCAGTCACACCCAAACCATAACCTGCTTATCCCTCTTGTGCTGCCATCCATGGTTACCTAGGTGGCTGCAATGCCACAGGGACAGTGACACATCCTCCCATGAGCACTACTGCTGTGCCAAAGGCTGGCCCTTAGCCACCCACCATCCAGAAACTAACCTGTTTTACTGCAAACCATGGTTACTTAAGTGGCAGCCACCTACCATCCCATGAGCACTGCTACTGTGCCAACAAGCTTGCCCTGAGCCAGCCATCATCCAGACATTAACTTAACTTGCTTATCTCCATTGTACTGCCACCCATGGTAAGTGGCATCAGTGACATGAGGGTAGTGACCCATCCTCCCCTAAGCACTACTGCTATGCCAAAGGTTTTGCACTGAGCCAACCACACCCAGACCCTATATTGCTTATCTCTCTTGTGCTGTTACCCATGTTTACCTAGTTGGCAGCATTGACACGGGCAGTGACGCTCCCTACCACAAGCACTACTGATGTGCCAATTGGCTGACCATGAGCCAGTCATTATCCAAACCATAACCTGCTTATCGTCGTGTGCTGTCACCCATGGTTACTAGGTTGCAACAGTGCCACTGAGGCAAGGATACAACCTCTCCAAGCACTACTGCTGTGCCAATGGGCTGGCTTTGATCCAGCCATCATCCAGACCCTAACCTCCATTGTGCTGCCACCCATGGTCACCTATAACAGCCATGCCATGGGGCAGTGACCCACCTTCCCTGAGCATTACTGTGTGCCAATGGGCTGGCCCTGAGCTAGTCTTACCCATACAAAACCTGCTTATCTCTTTGTTTTGCAACCTATGTTTACCTAGGTTGCAGCAGTGTCAAAGGGGTAGTGATGCACCTCCTGAGTACAACTGCTGTGCCAATGGGCTGGCCCTGAGCTAGCCACCATCCAGACCCTAACCTGCTTATCTCCATTGTGCTGCCACACATGGTTACCTAAGTGGCATCAGTGTCATGGGGGCAGTGACCCATCCTCCCCTGAGCACTATTGCTGTGCCAGTGGGATGGCCCTGAGCCAACCATCATCCAGACCCTAACCCGATTATTTTTTTGTGCTGCCTCCCCTGGTTACCTAGGTGGCAGCAGTGCAGCAGAAGCAGTGAATCACCATCTCCCGAGCACTATTGCTGTGCCAATGGGCTGGCTCTGAGCCAGACATCATCCAGACCCTATCCTGCTTATTTCTCTTGTGCTGCCACCTATGGTTACCTATGTGGCAGCAGTTTAGGAGAGGCAGAGACGCAACCTCCCCTGAGCATTATTGCTGTGCCAATGGTCTGGCCCTGAGCCAGCCATCACCAAGATCCTAACCTGCTTATCACCACTGTGCTGCCACCCATGGTCACCTAGGTGGCAACAGTGTCAGGGAGCAGTGACCCACCCTCCCCTTAGCACTACTTCTGTGTCACTAGTCTGGCCCTGTACCAGTCATCATCCAGATCCTAACTTGTTTATCACTGCTGTACTTCCACCCATGGTTACCTAGGCAGCAGCTGTGGCAGGGGCAGGGATCAGGAGTTCCAGCTAAGAGAGTGGTTAGCTGGGGAAGATGCTGGACTTTGGGATGGTACAATTGCAAGGCATTTTGGGGGGTGGAGGGTGGTCAAGGTGTAGGGTGGTGGTTCAGCAACATGAAGGGTGGTAAGGAGACTGGTCCAGTTGCAGAGATGGTAGTTGGCTAAGATGTGGAGGGTGGTGTCATGGTGGGATACAGCATGCAGAGTGGAAAAAACTCAATAAGACTCATTGGCTACTGCCATGACCACCATCATAGAAGCAATTTTATCATTGTCATCCCTGTCATATGCCCTTAATACAACTTTCCTCTTGGCGATGGCATGTTTCCTCAGTCAGTGTTGTCATGGAACCTTTGTGATTTGCAGCTCGATATTGGCATCTAAACCATTAACCTTAACCACACATTCATACTAAAGTGCGATTTTTTTTTCTTTGATGGACAAACTCACTGGCTAGTCAATACTGAGCTCAGCTTGAAGTCATGAGCTATAATAAATGTTTGCCAGCAGTGCAGCCATTGCTGATGTGCTGTAATAGCTCTGCAGCAGAACAGATGTCTTTGAACATCTGCTAGCTGAACAGGAACATAAGCTGACTGTGGAAAGAAGACCAGATGTGGAAAGACTTTTTGAATATGAAATCAGGTATAATTAATAAAAAAAAATGTAAACTGAATATTTTTCATTGACATTGCAAAACAAAGCAATAAGGTACTCCCGGGGGTAGAATTGTCCATATGCCAATCATACCCTGGGGCATGTGGCACACAGCTTTACCCTGTGCCACATTACACCCTAAGGGTGTGATTTACATACAGTTTATGTAACCCCTGGCCATTCCATATTACATAAATATTTCAGGCCTGCCACAGTAGCTTCTTGTTCATCTGTGACCATATCTGATCTTCCTGGGCTCTATTAAACTTCTCAAAAATTGAACAGAAAAAAGCAGGACTTCCATGAAAATGAGATCCTTCATCTTTGATTGACATTCCTAGGCAAGTAAATGGTTAAATAAGGCTTGTCCTCTAAGATACATCCTTGTGTAATCATCCTTATGACCCTCTTTTTGTATAAATAATTTGGGACCTCTTGAAAAACAGACAGATTGCACTTGTTTTTTGCCTTAAAACCCACTCAGAAAACAACTTCATTTCCCATAAACACTTTCTTCATGGCAGGATATGATACTGCAAGAGAGATGCACTTTCTAGTTCAGTGGTAGGCTGAAACTAGCTTTGGCCAGTTGGTGCTGTTTTGTGAATTCTGGAAGCTGCTTGTTGGACTAGTCTAAAGAAAGATTCTAGAGATAATTTCAGGTATTTGTTTTTAAAGTTTTGTAAAATCTTAACTCAGAAAGTGTTTATTAATGTAGGAATGGTTCTAGAGAGTCTCTTAGTCATCTGCACCCAGTTTAAATACATTGTGTTTTTATCTAGTTGTAAAACTGATGTGCTGGGTCAGGTTGCATTTATACATACATTTATATATATTTGCATTTATAAGCATATGTGACTTCAGAGGAGTTGACTTTGATAAGATGGCCAACAGAGGTAAGCTAGCCCTGGCAAAAATAAATACAGGTGAAGGGGTACAGGTAAAGTAGGTGAGCATTATGGATGTAATCCTTGAAGCAACATCCCATTGCGTTAGAGAAAAGGAAGTGCAAAAGAAGAAGGAAACCACTTTGGTTCTCAAAAACAGTAGCAGAAAAGGTCAAAGCCAAAAGTCTAGCCTTCTGGAAATATAAGGGAACACAGCAGGATGAAGATAAAGAGGCATACCAAACTTCCCTAAGGGAAGCAGGAAGGCAGTAAGGCAGGCAAAGGCCCAGATCACTAGCACAAACAGTAAAGAAGGTAACAAGACTTTCTATAGATGCATTAGTGAAATGAGAAAGTCCAAAGGGGGTATTGCTTTGATCAAAAGAGATAAGTGTGTGTAAGTGAGGAGGAGGAGAATCATGTAAAAGAATTTATCCTAAATAGACACTTCTGCTCAGTATTTACTGAAGAGAAGGTAGGGCAGGGCCCACACTTCAGCATTACGGACACAGAGGGGAGGGAGGTGTGCACTAGAACTTCCACTAAAGAAAGGTTCCTACAAGAGCTCAATAAGCTCAGGATAGACAAGGCAACGGGACCTGATGGCATACAACGCAGGGTACTAAAGGATCTAAGGGTGGAACTAGCAGAGCCATTATCAGAACTGTTTAGTGAGTCTCTGAGCACAGGCAAGGTCCCAGAAGACTGGAGAAGGGCTCATATGATCCTGCGCTACAAGAGTGGTAGCAGGGAGGAGGCAGGGAACTTTAGACCAGTCAGTCTTACCTCAGTAGTGGGCAAGATTATGGAGGTACTCCTTAAGGAAAGGATAGTGCAACACCTGGAATCCATAAGAGCACAGGATCCAAGACAGCATGTGTTTACAACAGGAAGGTCCTGTCAAACTAATCTCATAGATTTCTTTGGGTAACCAGAGTGGTGGACCAAGGGAGAGCAGTTGATATCGCTTACCTTGACTTCAGCAAAGCTTTTCATAATATTCCACATAGAATTGATTAATAAGCTGGGTAGGCTCAGTGTGGGTCAAAAGTTGGTCAACTGGGTGACAAACAGGTTGATGGGCAGAAAACAGAGAGTCATGGTAAATGGTATACAGTCAGAAGGAGATGACAAGTGGGGTACCTCAGGGATCAGTCCTAGGGCCAGTTCTCTTCAATATATTCATCGGTGTCATTGCAGATGGACTGCAAGGTAAGGTTTGTATGTTTGCAGATGATACCAAGATCTGCAACAAAGTAGATTATCCAGATGGGGTAGGCAGAATGAGAAGAGATCTGGATAAACTGGCAAAATGGTCAGAAGAGTGGCAACTGGGGCTTAACACAAAGAAGTGCAAGATCATGCACATAGGAAAGAGAAACCCTGAAGCCAACGATAGGATGGGAAGGGAGTTGCTGGCAGTCACACGGGAAGAAAGAGACTGTGGTGCCATCATCACAGATGCCCTGAAATCATCCAAGCAGACCACTAAAGCAGTAGGTAAGGGTACGGAGATGTTGAGCTGTATTAGTAGGGGTATTACAAGTCATAAGAGGGAGGTAATAATCCCTCTTTACACAGACACTAGTTAGGTTCCATCTGGAATACTGCAAGCAATACTGGAGGCCACACCTTCACCAGGACAATAACCAAACTGAGGCAGTCCAGAGAAGGGCAGCCAAAAAGGTGCAGAGACTGCATCAGAAAACATATGAGGACTGATTAACGGAGCTCAATATGTATTCCATAGAGCAAAGGAGGAAGAGAGGTGAGATGATTGAAACATTCAAACACCTTTAGGGCATTGACAAGGTGAAAGAGTCTAACATGGCTCAATATAAGAAAAATAACAGGACAAGAGGACACAGCATGAGATTAGAGGGAGGCCAATTAAGGGGTAATGTGAGGAAGTTCTTTTTCATAGAAAGGGTGGTGGATGCATGAAATGGCCTACCTCAGAAAGTGGTGGATATGAATACAGTGCAGGGCTTCAAACAGGCATGGGACAGGCATAAGGGAGCAATTTGGATGAGTATGAATAGATAGGCCATTGACAGAGCAAAGTCCAATGGCACATTCATAAGGCAGAAAAAGAAATGGGCCTTGCTGTCCTTATCTGCTGCCAACTTCTATGTTTCAATGTTTCTATACAGAGATAGTGGGGAAGGGGTGAGCCTGAGGATTCGTGTCCTACAGGTTTTGCATGCAAATGTTCTTGTAATGCTGCTGTGTGAATACAGTATGTTGCAAGTCAGGAGTCTATGTTACTAGATAACTTTCTCAACTTTATTGGCTAAAAATAATCTGGTATAAAAGTTCAAAATCAAGAGTAGTTCTTAACAAAATATTAACATTAGCTAAAGAATTTGTGACTGTGTGAATAGCATTTTGTGAAAGAGAATTAGTCTATAGCAGTAACGTCTGACATGGATTTTATGTTTTTCTATATACTGTTAATTTTATACTGTTTCTTTAAACTGTTTTATACTGTGGTCTTCAGCCAATACTTAATCTGCAGTCCACCCAGCTGTAGCAATTAGTGTTTAGAAGGAAAAGGAACATTGTTTAGCCAGGAATAGCACACTAAGTCAAGCTTGTTTCCAGATGTGACCTGGGAGCAGAAGGAGAGTTAAGTTACTTGCTTAGGATCACACAGTATGCACTAGCAGGATCACATTAGAAATTAGATCTATCCCGGGTAACTAAATTACAGTATAAAATAAAAATCTATAAAATATGTAATATTCAGTAGGTGGGAATGCAGATTTGTTTTTATTTTAATTCATCCTTTGTCTCCCTCCCTCGCCTGGCCTCTGTCTACCCCCAAAGACCGCATAGTCCAGACATCCCTTACAACTACTTGGCCTAAGCCGCAGCTGAAGTAGGCAAGTCTCCCAGGAGCATTTGCAGGTGGTGGAGTATAGGTGGCCATATGGGGCTTGAATATATCTGGTGTTATCTTCATGACTGGGATAATTGTTCCTCTGCCCCCCGGATGGTGGCTTGGATATCATTGCATATCCAATTTCCCTGCTGTCTGAAACCTTTCACTCATACTAATCTATTTCTCTGTTTTTGTCTTTCATTTATAAACAGGCCTACAGAGCCCCGTAAAACCCATCTGATGAATATTATTTACATTTTCATTTGTCCTGTCTTTATTTTTCTTAAGAACTTTGGATCCTTTTTGACCACTCTCTTTATACTTATTTTGTCTGTGCCCTGTCTACAGTATGGTTTCCAGATCCTTTCCTATGTTCAACCAGAAGCAGGTAATTACAGTCTTTTCTCAAGTGGGGTGAATTGTAATGTGGGGATTTTTCCTGCAGCCCTACTTGGTGAAATGAAAAGAGGGTGACAGCACATAAAAGTGCAGGACATCTAATACGTAACCCAACCCATGTAGGGCCTTACAAGACAGCAAACTAACTTTAAAGTGGAGTCCTTAAAACTAAAGTAAGAGGACCTTTATATCCCAATTAAGAAAAATGCAATGAAAGGGCATTTGTTTAATGTACTTACTACTGTATATCGTAATTAATTTTTTTATCTGGCTGTTCCTGCAACCCTGTATCTGCTGGATTTATCTGCTACATGTCACAGTGTCCCCTTCACCAGCTCTCTGATGATGAGACTGATAGACTGAGCCACGCGGATCTCTGTGTGCTGACAAGTATGTGTGTTGACCAAATTCATTGAAGCTAGGTGGGGTTTAAACTTGGGAAAGGGGAGGACTGAAGTGTGAGGCTGCTGCTGGTAAACACACCAAGGAAGGACCTGGCCTTCTCCACCCCAGCAGGGGAGGGAAGGGGAACTTAACAGGGGCACCCGACAGTGTGCAAGGTAGAGGGAGCTTGTACTTGACTGGGGGATCTCAGGTTGGGGGATGGGCGTGGGCAAGGGGCAGGGAAGGAGGGCAGTCCTGATTAATGCTAGAGCATGGGAAACAAGATGCCTGAGCTTCAGGTGATGCTAGCTGATGGAGATGGTAATGTGGATGTGGCAGCAGTCACTAAAACTTGAGCCACTCCTCAGCATGATTGGGATAAACCTGATGGGGTACACTGTGTTCTGGATGGATGGGGCTGTGGACAGGGGCGGTGGTGTGGAACTCATCATTAGGAGCAGCATTAATATATGCAGGGTGGAGGGGCAGAGGGAAACATAGAGGCGTTATGTGTTATCTTGCAGGCAGCTGGGGAAAGAGGGTTAACATGGAGGTGGTTTATAGGCTGCTCTTGCATGCTGAGGAACTAGAGGAGGGCCTGGTAGTGATTCTGAGAGATCGCTTCCAGGATGTATTCCTATCTCAACTAGTGGCTGACCTGATGAGAGATGGTCACATTCTGGATGTGATCCTGTCGGATTGCAGTCTGGTTAGGAACCTAGTTGTAGGGGACCCACTTATGGGGAGTGATCATGCCACAGTTTGGTTTTCCTTAGACCTGGGGGTTGGGGAAAATCACACTAAAACAGTGATGGTCGACTTCAGAGCAGTGGACTTTGAAGGTATGGTGGGGATCGTCAAGGGGCGTTTGAAGGGGATTAGTCCAGACATGGACAAAAGACAGAAGGTTGAAAATTATTAAATGAGGGCTCCTGGAAGCTACCAAGGACTGCATGAAAGTCCAATGTAAATTTGGTAGGGCCATAAAGCCAAGCTGGTGGACCAGGGAGGTCCTGAAGATGGTGAGGGAGAAAAGAGCTGCTTATAGAAAATATAAGTGCCCACGAGGGGATGTGGAAAGGGGGAGTATGATAGATATCCAAAATGGTAACCAAGGTGGTGAGAGTCAAGGCGAGGACAAATCAGAGGTTGGAACAGGGGATCAGAAATGGGGAAAAGGTTATTTAAGTATATCAAGGAAATGAAGAAATTGAAGGGGCAGGTTAGCAGACTGAGGTCAGAGAGTGGGTGGGCTGAGGAGGCCAGAGAGCAGCAAAGGTACTTAATGAATACTTTGCCTCAGTCTTCACAAAAGACGATGGAGGGCCTACACCATATGAGGGAGGTGGGCTAGGAATAAGAACGGGAGAAACTCTCTGATGTTGAAATTCTTGTTGGTAGGGTGAGGGAGGCCCTTAAGTTCCTGAGAATGGATACAGCACTGTATCCAGATGGTCTTCATCCCAGGGTGCTGAAGGAGGTAGTGGCTGTCATTGCTGCACCTCTGGTGGATCTATTTAACTCCTCTCTTCAGATGAGTTGAGTGCCTCAGGACTGGAGGATGGCTCATGTCATGTGCATCCACAAAACCGGCTCACGGAAGGAACAGGGTAACTACAGGTCTGTCAATTTGATGTTAGTCGTGGGCAAGATGATGGAGGCCATCTTGAAAGAGAGGCTGGAGGTGTTTTTAGAGACATGGGGCCATCTGGATAACCACCAACATGGCTTTGTTCAGGGCAGATCATGTCAGACAAACCTTGTGGAGTTCCACGACTGGTGATAAAGGTGCTGGGCTAGGGAAAGCCAGTGGATGTGCTCTTTTTGGACTTCAGCAAGATGTTTGACTCAGTGCCACACCCAGGGTTGCTGGATAAGCTGGAAGAAATGATGATGAGGTGGATAGGGATCTGGCTGACAGGGTGGCTTGAGAGGGTGATGATCAGGAGAGATATCCTCTTCTAGGTGGGTCATTAGTGGGGTCCCACAGGGGTCAGTGTTAGGCTCACTCCTGTGTAATGCTTACATCTTGGACATCACGGATGCTATCTGGAGTGACATGAGCCTCTTTGCTAATGATGTGAAGCTGGGGGCTGTGGTGGACAGGGAGGAGGGTAAAAGAGCCCTACAGGGGAACTTGGAGACTCTTATGAGGTGGTCACGCACTTGGAAACTGAGGTTTAATGCTAAGAAATGCAGTGTTCCCCACCTGGAGCTTAGGAACACTGATCAGGAGTACGTTTTGGTGGTGAGAATTTGCAAGTTTTGGAGGGAGGATCTTGGGTTGGTCGTGGATTCCAAATGAATAACTCTGAGCAGTGTTGAGTGCTGCAGCTTTAGCAAATAAAATGCTTGAGTGCATTGCCATGGGATAACCTCGAGGAGAGGGAGGTGCTTCTCCCTTTGCATAACTGCTCGATAGACCACATCTGGAGTACTGCATGCAGTTTTGTCACCCGTACTTGAAAAAGGAAATTGTACTTCTGTAGAAGGTCCAGTGGTGGGCGACCAGGTTGATACAGGGTCTGGTGAAAAGATTTCAATCCAAATGGCTCATATGTCAACAATGCAATAGTGCAGAGTGCACCCCTCCTCAACTGCCCCGACCGGTTTCAAGCATGCGCTCTTCAAGTGTCGACTTTGCCATTTGCAGCTTATTCTCGCTGACCACTAGGGGTTGCTGCTGTGCACTCCTAGGCATCACTTTATCTCTCTCCTCATCTCCACTCCTTATCTACAGCTACTAATGGCACTGGCCACTAGTAGTCACTATAGCACCCCTCCTAACTACTACTTCCTCCTCGCCTACACCACTCTACACCCTCCTAATCTCTACTCCCACCTTATCTACTACTGCCCCTTGTGAGTCTGAAACCCTCTACCACTAAGCCAATGAGTCAGGCTACTGACTCCATCTGATCTATAACTCTTATACCTTTGGCCCCATACTCAGCTAAAAATACCTTCTGCTGTCCCAAACCCTGTATACTTGACACCTGAGTCAGCAGCTCTACTACTGGACTAGCAAGCAGATTCAAACTACTCTGGTTCCCTAAAGCTTTTATAGCTTCTTGACACCATAATTCAGCTAGAAAATTTTTCTCTGCTGTCCCATTGCAGTTCTCAAACCCTGCTTACCTGGTCCCAAAGTCAGCAGCTCTGCCTTTAAGGCCACCAAGCCAAGATATAATTCTTCTGAATCTGAAAACTCTTAAAGCTTTTGCTCCTTAAATATACCAAAATACTCTACCGTCCTGCCACAGGTCTCAAACCCAGGGCCTTTAGACCTACAGTCTGCAGCTCTACCACCAGGCCATCAAGCCAAGATATAATTTGCCTGGGACTTAAAGCTCTTAAAGTTTTTGCTCCTTAACAAAACAAAACAAAAATGTAAGGGCACTCCACTGTCCTCCCCCAGGTCTCAAACCCAGCACATTCAAAACCAAAGTCAACAGCTCTATTCACCAAGCCAGCAAGCCAAGACAATTTTGATTTGATTTCCACAGCCCTTAAAGCTTTGGCTTCCCCTTCCCAGCCACTGTGCCCCAACTCCAAGTCTACCTTGCATCATGAGTACTAAATTCCACCTCATATGCATCATCATCTTATACTTCCTGAAACCTACCTCCCACCAGCCAAACCTCAGCCCTTACCCATGCTGTATGGTACCCACATACCATACCACTGTAGCCCACCCTCCCACCACCATGTCAATGCACCCCTGCATCCACCCCCTTATGCTGCCCTCCCAACCACACCTCCGACCCTAGCTCCCCCTGGCTCCACCACCTCTGCATCTTCCAGACCCTCCAAATCCTGCCCATTCCTTGTTCAGCCACTGCCTGCCCAGCCCATCAACATACCCACAAGAAACTAACAAACTGCCACCCTAGGGCTAGAGCCTTAGTCATACTACTACTCCTCCTCTCTGGTAATATCCACCCAAACCCAGGCCCTGCTCCTCGCCAATCCACCAACTAAGCCCAACGGACTCCGAATTGCCTCCATGAACGTATGCAGCCTGCTTAACAAATTCGCTGCGCTCAGTGCTGGGTTATATCACACCAAACAGACATCTTAGCCCTAGTAGGAACCTGGCTAACAAAGTCGACCCGGACTCCTTTGCCTCCTCCCAGGCTACACCCTATTTTGCAAGGATCGAGTAGGTAAACATGGAGGCAGCTGTGTGTTCTGTGTGTGTGACACCATCGTAGGCAATGCCTTCCCAGCCCCCAAGCTTGTAGATGGTGCCCAGGTCCTCACCCTAAAACTCACCCCAGACCCATCCAAGAGCCCCCTTTATCTCACAGTCTCCTATATCCCCCAATGAACCAGACCCCGAATATCATCTCTCACCAAATACCTCTCCTCCCTCCCCATAAGGCTCAACAAGTCCTAGTAGGAGACCTCAATGTAAGTGGCTCAGTCCCACTGCCTCACCGATAAGAGACACTTACGCTGTGTTGGACCTGACTCAACTTGTCACACAACCCACCAAATGTAACCAAAAGTCAGGGACTAGCACCTTCCTAGAAGTCATTGTCTCAAACCGACCTAAAAAGGTTCAAGATATTCAAGTCCTCCCAGATTCCTTAAGTGACCACCCCCCTCTCCTATTCCTCTGGTCTACCCTTACCCCCAAATCTGTAGCCCAAACCACTCACCGCAGATGCCTTCACCCAGGAGGACTGCTAAAACTCAGGCAGTTCCTCGCTCACATTGACTGGTCTCCCATCTGCCAGGCAAAGAGCGTTGACACTGCCCTTGACCTATTCTCACAGGCTTTTACCAAGGCCTGTGATCTTTTTGCACCCTTCACCATGATGGGCTCCAAAAACCAAAATGCACCCTGAGTCACCCCTGCCCTACTCCAACTACTCAAGGACAGGGATAACCTTTGGCATATTGCCACCAAGGCTGGTCGGGCTGCCAACAGACAGGCATAAGACACTGCCTGGAACAGGTGCACATGGGCCATCCACAAAGCCAAGGCAAACCACTACCAGGCCAACCTCACTTCCTCATGGGGCTGTGCCCAGAACTTCTGGGACAATATAAAAGAAATAACTGGGAAATCACACTCCCCTCCCCCAGCACACCTTACAGTCAATGGCACCACCATCACTGACCCCACTGACATTGCCAACTGCCTGAACGTTCCTTTACTGATCTTAGCCCTGTCCTCCTGAGTAACTTTTTGACCCTACTCACAACCTGCTGCCTTCAGATCCACAGCACCTCCAGTTCTACCAACACAAGGTATCCATTCAGGAAGCCAAACCACTCCTGCTTAAAGCACTAAAAGACAATAGTCCTAGCAGTGACACCCTGGACCCAAAATACTCTGGCTGGTGCTGGATGAGGTCCTGGTCCCACTTACAGAACTACTGAACTGATTCCTCTGTCTGGGGCAATTCCCCACAGCATGGAAAACTGCAACAGTCACACCTATCCACAATGGTGGTGACCGGTCTGCCCCCAGCAACTATCGGCCAATTTCCATTCTCCTCCCCCTCTCCAAAGCCTTAGAAAAAGTGGTAGCCACCCAACTCATAGACTATCTAGCAAAATATAACATCCTGTGTCCAGAACAGCATGGCTTCCGCGCTGGTCACAGTACAGGCACTGCTTTAATGGAGTTCTCCAACTTCCTACATGCCTGCCTGGACTATGGCTCCCTAGTTGGGGCAGTGTACATTGACCTCTCTAAGGCCTTTGACACTGTCTCTCACCCACTCCTACTAAAGGCAATCAACCATACAGGCTTCTGTGCTGGCCCCCTCTCCTGGTACCTAACAGCCCGCTCCCAGCATATCAAAATCAATGGGGTGCTCTCAGAATCCTGTTCCATCCACTCAGGGGTTCCCTAGGGTTCTATCCTGGGCCCACTACTCTTTAGCCTGTACCCAAACACCCTGCCTAGTGCCTGTTCTGGCAATATTCTACTATATGCAGATGATGCTGTGATTTATACAGCTCAAAAAATCTCACCTCCCTCCAAGACTCCCTCCAGCACTCTTTCAATGATGCTGAGAATTGGTTTAAGAAGAGCAGACAAGTACTTAACCTCAAAAACTAAGGCAATGCTCTTTGCCCACCCCAAGAACAAAGCCAGCAAAGTCTCCTCCAAATCTTCCAGAGCACTTGTCAGCCACTTGAACAAGTTTACTCAGTACAAATACCTTGAAATCACATTTGGCTCGGACGTCACCTTTCATGCCCACATTACTGCCTTGCTTCCACTGCAAATGCACACCTTGGCATCCTCTACTGGCACAAGGACTGCCTCCACCTGATGCCCTCAGACTCACCATCAAGTCCACAGTAATGTCCCTTATTGATTCTGACCTCCAGTATATGGTACTGCTGACTCCACTGCCTCAGCAAGATTAGACTCATGCTAAATAAGGCTTGCAGACTACTGACCAGTGCCCCCAGACTCACCCACACCTGTCAACTCTATGACATGGCCAAACTCCTAAACCTTGATGAGCATCCGCTACCAAACCAACCTGCTAACCAAGAAAATCCTACTTGGGATCTACCCCAGGTGTCTGCCTCCATCCAATTTACACCCCAGAGCCACCACCGAACTTCAGACAAGGTCACTCTACTAGTGCCAGAACTAGGACCTCCCTGCTTCAGAGGTCATTCAGCTACAGCCCCTACCTGGTTCAACTAACTCCCGCTGCCATTTTCAATACCACCAAATTGCCCCTTCAAAGCTGCCTTACGAGACCTGCTGTTCAACACCCGCTGCTGCACCTGTCACTAAAAGATACTCTGCTGTTTCCTCTGGCACTATTGACATGGCCCACTGGGCTGAACACCCACCCACCCCACCCACATTCCCCCGGCCCTCTCTCTCTGCCAGTACCTTCCGGTACTACTTGAAATGTTTATTTATCTACACATGTGTTCAAGCAATTGTATGTAATACTATGTATCTCTGTTCATGCAGCCTATGTAATACTATGTTGACTCTATATGTCTGTATCCTGTAAACATGTAAAAATCTGTTACTCTGTCTTGACTGTACTCTGTAAACTATGTTAACCATGTGTGTCCTCTCTGTGATGAGGTACCTTTGTAAACGAGCCGCTGGCTCAAAGTTTGTAAATCCGATTACACAATAAATAAATAAATAAATATTGCAAACATATACATCCACGTAATATTAACCATCAAAGGCAGACAACAATGCACATATTTGTAACACTATCATGAACCCATAAATACTGACAATATTGCCAGTAACAGTAAAATAGATATCTGTCTTTCAGCCACTTTTACGGACACACTGTAAGCATTCAGCAGCAATTCAGATGAGAGTTGTAATATGACATATCATATTTATTGCTTGCCTCAATCATTTTCCTATTCTGAATCACATTGTTCTGGCATTCTGTTTTTTCCTGTTTAAATTAAAAAAATGGTGGGCCATACATCTGGTTTCAAACAACACTGACTTAGAGTAAAACCAATAGTATCTGAAAAGTTTATGAAATTGTAAATTGAGCTTCTGTAAAGTGGCCAGCACATCAAACACTACAAGCAGTTGGTGCCTATCAGGCACGTTTAACCAAGTGCCCACTGCTTGAACTGATGGCTATCTTTAGAAAGTGATAGAAACATTATTACATACTCTGTCCCATTCTTACAGCCAATGGCTCAGCAGTGCTTCATATCAGCAACAAATTAAAACAGGAAACAACAAAAGAACAGCAAAACATTACTGAACAAAAAGTAACCACATAACAGACAGACATTAACTTCAATTAAAAATCAAATATACTGTAACACATTTTGTTAACAAGTTGATAGTGTTATAAAAGAAGTGAAATAAAATGACTATTTTGGCAAATAGGGCAGTAGAACTCACAATGTTGCAAAACCACTGTCAGCAGTACTATTAAATTGTCAGGAAACACAATAAACTTATAGAGTAGGTCAAGCTCAAACACTGGCACAGCCATTCCAGTACTTAGGTTACATACAGACACTGCAATGAGAGACTGTTAGAAAAGGAAAATATAATAAATAAAATTGACTACAGAAACTCTATAAAAAACAAAGGATGTGTAGAAATGAAATAGTAAGCAAAGCTGTTTATGGCCAAGTATGAAAGCTGATGCATCTGTGATAATGAGGACGATATGTAGGGAAGTGCAAGAGTTGGTCCACACCTGTCAAACTACCACCACCCCCAACACACACTCAGGTCTATGAGAATATTTGTTTAGGATAGCTGTAGAAACTCAACTAATCTAATAAACACATACAGTAAAACTTAATTACTATACTGTTGAAGAGTCAGTGCATGACAGCATAGCTGATAGGAGTCAAGAAGACAACAATCAGTGAAACTCTGAATTAATTTCTTACACATAGAAATGTAAAATGCAGTAAATTAGGTATTATAAAGAGGTTCCGGTCAGTAACATCGCAGAACAAAATAAAGTGGATAAAAATCAAGCGGCACAAACAGTGCCACCATCAATATCGGCAGCACAAAATGAAGTGTGCCAGAACAATGCAGATCACATAACATGCAGGTAGCAAACAACGTTCACCACACTGAGACACTGCACTAGAACCACAGGGGCCAGGAACACAAGTCAGCATGCCATCTCCCCTGTCCTGTGTGTTGTGTTTGTTGCTGGGGACATGCTGGCTTGTGCTCTTGGCCCCTTGCATTATACATGACTGTCCACATGGCGGCCATGGTCAACCTGTCCTCCAGTGGTTGCCCGGTGTATGTTCTCCATCACTCAGCATTCTGGGTGGGGGTACCCCACCATGTGGGTGCCTGTGCCATTAGATTGCTATGGTAGGTGTCCAGTAGCCTGCTTCCCCTAGTGGTGGTTGCACCATGCCCTGTTCCATCTCCTGGCACCCCTGTGTGGTTCCGGTCCATTGGTGCCTGCTGCTGTGTTCCAGTGCAGTCCCTCCATGCGGTGGACATTGCTTGCTACCTGCATGTCATGTGGCCTGCATTGTTCAGGCATGCTACATTTGTGCTGCCAATATTGATGGTGACACTCTGTTTTTGCCATTTTATTTTTGTCCACTTTATTTTGTTCCGTGATGTTACTAACTGGAACTGAGTCCTTTCACAATAAGCTATAGCACATAATTTGTTAGCCATCATGTTGTATTTTTAATTACAATGTATTTCTGAAAAAATCATTATACTATCTTTATTTCTTTAATTCCTGAACTGAGATGTGAGTGCCAGATTTTCAAGGGTGGCGCAGATCTTGCATCAGGCCCTGCCTCAAGCCTTTTCTGTGCTCCATAACTGTTTGCTGCACCTGCACCCATTTTTCAATGCTCAGGTGCAGTTAGGCAGATTACCACACTTTGTGGCAGCTTGCACCAAATCTCAGGTGCAAGCTCTGTGAAAATGGTCCCCAGGATTGTTGCAGGCTAGACCTCAAAAGATGGTCTAGCTTATTCAGCTGCCATGCAGGACAGAAATCCAGTTAACTGCCATGCAGGACAGAGAATCCAGTCAACTGCCATGCAGGACAGAGAATCCGGTCAACTGCCATGCAGGACAGAGAATCCAGTTAACTGCCTTGCAGGATAGAGAGTCCAGTTAACTGCCATGCAGGATAGAGACTCCAGTTAACTGCCATGCAGGACAGAGAATCCAGTTAACTGCCATGCAGGACAGAGAATCCAGTTAACTGCCATGCAGGATAGAAACTCCATTAGAGTTCCACAAGGCTAGTGCACCATATTTTTGGAGCACCATGAGCTTACAATAATCTCAAGCATTTGAAAATCCATCCCATCATTTTAATGTTTTAAAAACTTCTTGCTCCTTGAAATCTATACCAGAAGTAATTAGTATTTTAGCATCTTAGCATCTTGTGGTGCTATTTGGCATCAAAAACGTATGCTAGTATTCACAAAACACATTCACAGTATAAATCCAGTATTTTACAGTCAAAAAGTAACCTCAGTGAGAGAGATTTTAAATATAAGTGATGGCCACTTTTAATGACTTGAGTGATTATTACAAAAGTAGTTATAATTCTGTGATTAAAGATCTGAGAAAATTAAATAGATACTGATTATGAATCTAAGGATTTCAGAAATTCATTTTGCTAAAAACAAAACAAAACAAAAATATAAGAATAATGTTTTCCAACTAACAAATACAGCTGTTTTAAAGGATTACATGAAATAAATGCTCTTGAGTTATTGAAACCACAGGTTTACAGGCAAGAGACCAAACTCTGCATTACAGTTACCTCCACATGTGGGTGGGGGGATCCATCCATCCTTACTGCATCTTGAAAAACGTTGCCCTTGTAGTTGAAAGGGTGCATTGCAGTAATATATGACCTCCTCGTCAGTTTCATAAGAGTCTTTCTTTGGAAAAAAGTCACCATTGTTTATAGGAGGAGGTTGTCCACATTTTGAGTCTGTTAACAATAAGACAGTACATAGTAAAAACTAAACTAGAACAGAATTCTTGGACAGAACAACCACTAGCATCTTCTGACCATTTAAAAACAAATTAAAATATGTGACATTTTATAATGCTTGAAACTATCTTCTGAAAGCTGCCACATTTTTTGAATTATCAAATAAATAAATAAATATATATACTGTATATTATAGGGATGCAGTAGCGCCCCTATATTTAGGGTTATAAAGCACTTCTCTGTTAAACTCAAAATTATGCACATTAATAACTTTGGACCCGTTCAATAGATGTGCATGAAATTTGGTATATGCAATAGGCAGGTTAGATCTCTAGATCTGCCAAATTTCATTCGGTTGGTCTTACAGTTTTGCACACCAAAACACTGAAAAATGCACCTTTCACCAGTTTTTTGGCAGTTTTCTGATTTTGTCCATGGTGCTGTGCAGCCGTAGTGGCATACTGGTCTGTAACATGCATATAGAAAGAGCTTGGGTCACTAAACATGCCACTTTTCATTTGGTGAAAAATATTACTCCATTCAAAAGTTATTAAACTTTTTAGCTCCCATTATAAGTCTATGGGAAAATGTATATGTTTATTTTATGAAAATTATTAACTCACCCCATTGTGTACTCTTCCCTGGTTTTTATTTCCCAGATGAATTACCTTGCACTTCTTTGCATTGAATCTGAGCTGCCACATATTTGATCATTCCTCCAACCTTGCCAAGTCCCTTTTCATTCTTTCCACCCCACCTTGTGCATCAACCCTGTTGCAGATCTTTGTGTCATCTGCAAAGAGACATTCTTTTCCTTCCAGGTGCTCTCCAATGTCACTTATAAAGACATTGAAGAGGACCGGTCCCAGTACAGAACCCTATGGTACCTCGCTAGTTACCCTCCTTTCTTCACTGTCAGGTGGGACTGTCATACTTGAAAAACCTCTCCCAAGAGTCCCCCAACCACCTATGAAGTGATAGCCATTTTCATAATACAATGCATTCAACCATGCATTAAATTCTTCAGCTCCTTGCTTGTTTTCTTGTCCAGGCTCTCACTTTTCCTCCACACTGGGAGAACTGCAGAGAAAGCCAGGAGGTTGGACGAGCAGTCAGCCTTTCAGTCAGCTTAATGAAGTTTTTCTTGGTCTCTTCTACCACCTGATTTGCCAGGTCACTGGATCTGAGGTGAACAAATACCACCAGTCCTTCTCTTGCTTTGTCCACTATCCTCCATACATTCTGAGTTGCACTTGGCCTAGGATGCGGGTAGACATTTTACTGTGACATTTGTTTGTCTCCTTTCTTCGAGATGCCTCTTGACTCCTCTTTACATTGAGTCTTCCAGTATGAGTATTTCCTTATATTTATTCCTGTCCCAATTCTTCTTGCTGCCACCAGATGCCATTTCCCCATTCTGTGTTTACATTTTGTCTGCCCCTATACCCTTTCTCTCAGAGTCTGAATATTGAACATTTGCCAGTGGTGCAAAGTGATTTGCAGTTGATGTTACATTCCACTGAGTAGGGTTTCCTCAGTTTTTCCTTACAACTCTTCCCTTTCCTGATCCCACCACCTTCCCCTTTCTGGGCAGGTGAGCTTCTAAGGGAGTGGACATAGAGGGGTGGACATCAGTACAGTTGATGTTGCAACCTGATCTAATGAAGCTTTTACATATAGTACATACAGCCCACTCTCCAGATAAGATCTCTGAAGACGAGTGCTCCACATCCATGACAGTTTACTATATCTTTTGTAAGAGGGATTTGTATTTTACTATGAAAAAAGATCCTGCTGTCAATCAAGCCCCCCTTCTGGTACTGCCAAGAAGTTCCTACTGTCAAGTCCACTCCTTTCCTGTTCCTCACTTGTAGGTTGGGTCTCAGTAAAGAAGTAGAAGAGGGCTGCAGAGACTATCCCAGACACAATATCCTACCTGTTGATGTCCCATGAGCTGAGGGAAGAAAAGGCCACCTACTATGCCTGCAAAGGGCTTAATTGTGTCTCACAAGTCACATGACATGCCCAATCACAGGCACCCACCACAACTGCTGCCTTCTTGATAGTAACTTAGAAAAAAAATTGTTGGCAGAAAAGGACAACTTGGCCAACCCAGTCTGTCCAGAGAGTTACTGCTCAGTCTGCTCCACAGACCCTAACTGGTCTCTGTAGACCGTCCCTTCACCCTGCTCATTTTGTAATATCCCTTAAGTCTATCCCATGCATGCTTGAAGCCCCCTACTGTTTGCACCTCTTCCTCTTCAATGACAGTCTATTCTAAATGCCTACCAATGTTTCAGTCAAGTAGTACTTCCTCATATCCCTCCTAAACTCCTCCCACTAGATTCATCACAGTCCCTCTGGCTCTTTTGCTCTTCCCCATTTAAAGAGACTCCTCCTGCAGCTTCAGCACCCCATGAGATATTTGTACAATAGATCTCTATCAAGTCCCCTCTCAGTCTCTTGTGTTCCAGTGTATACATGTTGAGGTCCCTCAGTCTCTCATCATAGAGCTTTTGGTGTTACCCCTGCACCATATTAGTTGCCCTGCTCTGGAGTGAATCCAGCATGTTTAAATCCTTTCTGAGGTGTGGCCTCTCGAAGTGGACAGAATATTCCAGGCTGGGTCTCACCAGAGATATAATGGCAGCACTGTCTTCCTCCTCCTGCTGGAGATACTTTCTTATGCATCCCAGCATTCCACTGGCCCTACCCACTGTTTTGTCACACTGCCCTGCCACTTTGAGGTCATCATATCATCAGATATGATAATACCAAGGTCCCTTTCCTCCTTAGTGACTGACAACACTTCCAACATCATGTACTCAGTTTTTGGGTTCCTCTTCCCTTGGTGCATGATTTTGTACTTTCTGTCATTGAATCCCCATGGCCATGGTGTTGACCAGTATAAGATCCATACACATTCTTTTCCACCTCTTACTTATTATCCACCTTATTACAGATTATGGTATTATCTATAAAAGGCATGTCAGCTGTTCTAGTCAGTCTGCAATGCCACTTATGAAGACAATGGAAAGGATTGTTGTTTACAGCACCCGTGGGACCCTCTCCCATCATTAGTGTGACTGTCATTAACCACAACCCTCTGTTGCCTATCTGTTAACCAGTTTCTAACACAATTCACCACTTGGATCCCACTCACAAGCTGATTAATTTTTTACTCAGTCTACTATGTGGATCAGTGTGGAAGGCCTTGCTAAAAACCAAATAGCCCGTACCCATTGCTCTCCCCTGATCTGTTTTACTGATCACAAAATCAAAGAACTCAGTCAGATTCCTCTGGCATGACCTCCCCCTGTGAGTTTATGCTACCTTTAGTATGTCAACCCATTAGATTCAAGATACTCTACCGACCTTTCCTTTAACAGTGTTCCCATAATTCCTCCACCACTGAGGTGAGGCTCACCAGCCTACAGTTTCTAATCTCTTCTTTTCAGCTGCCATTATGAAGAGATACCACATATGCTCTTTCCTAGTCCTCTGGACCCATGTCTGATTCCAGTGAGCTGTTGAATAAGGCCTTCAACAGGGCAGCCAACACTGTCTTGAGTTCTTTCAGTACCCTGGGTGTATCCCATCCAATCCCACTGCCTTGTCCACTTCTAGAGCTATAAATCCCTTTATGACTCTTTCTTCTGAAAATGGACTTGAGTCCACCTCTCTCCCCCTTTGTTACTGCTGATCACTGTTGGTCTATACCCCTACTGTGAAAACTGAGCAGAAATACTTGTTCAGAATGTTTGCTTTTCCTGGTCCTTTTTCTGTGCAGTCTCCTTTGCCACCCTGCTTATCCTCACTAACCCTCCCCTTTCTTTCCTCTTCTCACTTAAGTACCAAAAGAAAGTCTTACCTCATTGGCTGTCCTTTCCTTGGTCTGTGCCTTTGCCCCACACTGCTTTACATGCTTCCTTCTGTTTTATCTGGTACACCTACTGGTCTTCCTGCCTCTGCATTTTCTTATACTTCTGAAATTACACCCTTTTTTCCTTCACCACTGTGGCCACTTCCCTAGAGTACTATAATGGTCTCTTATTCCTTTGCTTTTACTCACTTCCTTCATGCAGATGCTACTTACCTTACAGAGGAGTCCAGCCAAAAGTGCTACATTGCAGAATTAATATCAGCAAACCCCAATAAATCTCATATCAAAATTAGATTTTCTATGTTACTTAATTTTAACGTTATGAGCTATTTGTAACCCTGATTTCACTACCAGTTCAAAAAGCCAGTTTCAGTGAGGAGTCATTGATGATGTCATAACCAGAACTGACAGCCCTAGTCCTCCTGTCAGCAACCTTATAGGACCTAGTTCTCCAAAGTTTAAGAAGCTGTAGTTGTAGTAATATTACAAAAAAAAAAAACTGGCATAGGGTTGCCTGCAGTGATTGCATTTCCAAAGGTTCAGATGCATGTTACTATACTTAGCAATGCATCAGGAGGTGGTTTAGGAATATAGCTCTGAAACATGTTCTACAATATCAAGATGGTGCAAAATTTTAGGATGTTGGGGCATGACATTTTGGAATGTGTCAGGGATGCATCATCGAAATGTGGGGACAGTCAATTTCAGACTGTGATAGGGACACACATCAAGGAATTTTGGCATGGAGTGTCAATTTTTTTAGTAAGGTAGAGATGCACTCTGTCAGAATGTGATAGGGCATGCCATTTTATTCTGAAATTACTTGTCTCTTCCTGCAACATTCCAGAACTGTATGCACCCACCATACTCTGACACTGTGAGTTCCAGCAGCATTCTAAAATTACGCATCCCTGCCACATTCCAAAACTGTGCATATTCTCCACATTCCGAAACTGCACATCCCCACCACATTCTGAAGTTGTGTTTTAATGTCACATTCTGAAATTGTGTCACCGCCACATTTCAAAATTGTGTCACCACCACATTCTGAAATTGTGCATCACTACTACATTACAAAACTATGCACCACTGCCACATTGTGAAATTGTGTGCCACCGCCACATTCCGAAATTATACATCACTGTCTCATTCCATAATTGTGTCACCACTGCCACATTCCATAATTGTGTGTCACCACCACAATCAGAAACTGTGCACTGCCACATTCAGAAACTGTGTGCCACTGCCACACTCTGAAACTGTTTGCTACCACATTCAGAAATTGTACATCACTGCCACATTCCAGAACTGTGTGTAAATGTCCTCTCTCTCTCTCTCCCTTCTTAAAAACTAGATAAGTCTGCCACCCACTTTCACCTCTAACCACTTGTGCTTCTAGCTCCTGTCTACCTACAGGGGTTAAACTCAGACACTCTCCCACCATCTGTAAACACACATCTCGAACAGCAGCTGATTGGCTGGCCCTGTCTTCACTGCCTTGCTTTGCTGTCTGGGTGCTGTACCCATTGACTTTGCATTAGTTTTGCCACAAAATTTTGCTCACCCTACTACCCCTCCTACCTTACTTAACTAGATGTCTAACCCACCCTCCCTCTTACATACCCCTCCTCCCACTCCTATTGGCCAACACTTGTAGCTTCCTCTACTCTGCCTATGCCTCCCATCCCCTTCTCTCATTCCACATAGTGCTTACTGATTGAGGTGCTCCATTTCTCAATCTCTCTTTCTATCTGCCTCCTGCTAGCCAGAGTTACTCCCTCCTGTTCAACTCACTTCCCCACCCCTACTGTGCTAGTATGCAACCATGCGGTTCTCTCTGCCTTCTCTCACCTCTCCTCCTCCTCCTTGCCCCTACCCACTCTCTCTCTCTCTCTCCCTGGTCCTAGCCACCACCCCCATCCCCTGCCACCCTCTACTCTGGTTTCCACTGCTACTCCAAGGGAACCCTCCACTTCCACTCGAGACTTGTGCTTGGTCCACCGTTTGGATATTCCTGGTTACTTACCCTGACCACTACTCTCAACAAGTGTGGCCACCTCTCTACACTGTACCACCTTGCAGTCCATATGGGATACCGCCTGGAACCTTGCAACCTCTACTCCCAGAAACAATGATCAAAACTATCTCTCAAAGAGCTGTGACTCTACTTCTTAAAACTCCTACTCCTCCTCCTTCTCATCTCAGGCAACATCCATCCCAATCCTGGCCCTAGAAGCTCAGACCACACAAAAACTCCAGGTGCCCTTATCCTTGCAACCATTAATATCTGCAGCCTACTACCAAAGCTGAATGCACTCCAAGCCTTCATATGCCAACCCAACCCTGACATCCTTGCAGTGGTGGAAACATGGCTGATGCCTAAAGTTTCTGACTCGGCAGTAACAATATAGGGCTACAATGTCCACAGGCTAGACCGGATATCCAAAAAAGGAGGTGGTTGTGCAATCTATTTCAAAGACTCCCTGTCATGGCACCTTGTAGCAATTCCATCACTTTCTGCCTTACCCAGATTCTGCCAATAAAAATCATCCTAGGTCCCAACCATAAAGCCCTGACTATTGTCTCCATATACATCCGCCAAGGGACCCTAAGCAGGACTTCAATGACATCCTAAACTTTATCAACTCTCATCCTCCTGAATCTGAACTTATTCTACTAGGAGATTTTAACATTAACTGGTTAGCATCAGGTGCCAGTGCCTGTAAAGACTCCATCTCAGCTGCTATCCTCACCCAAATGGTAAACTCCCCTACTAGGATTAACTATAAGACTGGCACCAGTACCCTCCTGGATTGGGTCCTCACCTCTCATCCCACAAGGATTTCTCATACGACCATTCTCCCAGACTCTCAGTGACCACTCCCAGTCATATGTGCATGGTCGAACAAATTCCTCAAGCCCCTCCCAAAATGATCACTAGCAGAACTTCCTCATGGAAAACTTCCACATCTCAAACAATACCTGCTTCTACAAGACTGGCTATCCATCTATGAAGCAACAGATGTTAACTTGGCTCTTGATCACTTCATCTCAATTTTCAACAAAGCCTGGACATCTTTGCCCCTGCTAAAAGGTGCAAAACAAAATCTCTCTCTAACCCATGGCTCACCCCAGCCTTCTTCTCACAGCAGAGACTAAAGGACCACCTCTGAGCAGTTCCCAGGGCCACTGGCAAACAACTGGACATCCAAAATTACAAACAAGCATGTAATGCCTGCAGAAAAAGACAACCTGCTCTCAAAATCCACCTATTACAAAGATGCTGTCACCAATACATGGGGAAATGGTCGTGCTTTCTGGGACAATATCAAGGATGTCACAGGGAAGCAGCCAAAAACCTCTCTGGCCATGTTAATGGTTGATGGATCCTCAACCTTCGACCCCAAGGTGATCGCAAACATCTTTAACACAGCTTTTTCAGGCCTTAGTGCTGTCCTACCCCATGACTTTTTTGAAAACAGGGTCTACTTCCCAAATACCTCAGCCCCACAGTCTAACCATCCCCTCTTCTACTTCAGGGAGGTAAGGCTGAATGAAGCTCACCGCTATATTACTGCAGCTATATCTAGATCTAGTAGCGACACCCTGGACGTTAAGCTTCTGTTGCTCACCCTAGATGAGGTAATTCATCCATTAATAAAAATCCTAAACCTCTCTCCCAGGTATGGAAAATTCCAGGACTTATAGAAAACAGCCACCGTGACACCTGTTCATAAAAGTGGGGATAAGATGAATCACTCAAATTATCACCCTATCCATCCTGACCCCACTCTCTAAGAACTCTGAGCACATTGTGGCTGATCAACTTACTGACCACTTGGATAAATACAATATACCTAGTCCACAACAACACAGTTTCCAGAAAGGTCACAGCATCACCACAACCTTCTTGAGTTCACTGGAGATTTGCACAAATCCTTGACAACGGCCTTCTCACAAGGGCTGTTTTTATCGACCTCTTCAAGGTCTTCGATACAGTCACCATGGACTACTAATTGACCAACTACTGATATGCTGGGCTATCACGGCTCTTCTCTCTGGTTTAAAAGCTGCATAGAAAAATGGTCCATGAGATTAAAAATTGCTGGCGCTCTTTCTGACACGCTGTCTGTTCACTCGGGTGTCCCACAGGATCCATACTGGGCCCCCTTTTTAGCCTTTTCTTAAACTCCCTCCTTACCACTGCTCTGAGCAGATCATAATATATCAATGATGCTATTGTATTCTCCACTCACAAAGATCCTGCAGCTCTTCAACACAACCTTCAACTTGGTTTCACTTCTGTAGAGAGATGGTTTCTTAAACATAAACTGGTCCTCAATGACAAGAAAACCAAATCTATGCTCTTCTGCAGCTCTCATAACACACACAAGCTACACCACTTGGCTATCTCCACCACCCAGGGGAACACTCTAGATCAGGTGGGGTCCTTCAAATACTTAGAGATGCAGCTTGACCCGAATCTCTCCTGTGGACCTCACATAGATAATGTAGCTAGAGCTGCTAATACATGGCTTGGTCTCCTCTACAAACACAGACAACACCTCACACCAGAAGCTTTGAAGGTTGCAGTCCTGAGCTCTGTGATCTCTGTAATAGACTATGGTCTCATCATTTATGGCTTGGCCACAACCACAACCCTTAGATGCCTCTCAACTGCCTTAAATAAGGCATATTGGCTCATCACTGGTGCTCACCATCTCACCCACACATGTGACCTATACACCCAGACTGGCTGGATCCAACTATCAAACTGCATAAAAGTTTCTCACCTGCTCCATGGCAAAAAATATCTACCATGGCCTTGTACCTTCTGGGGCCTCAACTCTGTTACAACACCGAACCAACATACAGTGCCTTCAGAGATCCATGCTGTAGCTACTGAAAGTCCCCCCACTGTCACACTTCACAGGGACAATACTCTTTTGCTTATCAAGTGCCACTATGGTTCAATGGCATCAGCCCCACCATCTCCTCTGCCCTGACAATTGGTATGTTTAAAACTAGGCTCTGGGACTATCTCACTACCAACAGCTCCTGTGACTGCCCAACTTAATCTTGTTTCTCCACTTCCCTGGCTGCTCTAGTGGTCCCTCCCTCCCCTCCTCACTGGATTCTACCCTCACATCTTGGTATACCCAATGTTGCACTTTTCACCCTCTCCCACCTACTACATTCCTTCTCCCATCCTCCCTCTTCCCTATCCCTATGACTCTGGCACTTCTTATCTTTTGTCTGTTTTCTCTGACAAATGCTGCTGGCTGCCTTGCTTACAATGTTACCCTTGAATTATATTAATCTGTAATCTGTTTGCAAAGTCCACATTGTTGTAATGTCTATTTTGATGTTCCTCATAAATTGTATTTCTCTGATGGAGCCTCTGTAAAAGAGCCTTGGCTCAAAGGTATTTGTAATCCTAGACTTGATAAATAAAAAAAGTTAACATTCAAAAATCACCTGTCATTATCTTAGTCTGAAAAAGTGCATTCTCACCATATTCCAAAATTGCACATCCCCACAACATTCTGAAAATGAGTGACTCCACATTTCCAAATTGCATGCCCAAGTCGCATTCTAAAATTAAGCATCCCTGCATCATTTTGAAATTGTATGAGAACACACACTGAAACTGTTACAGCTACATTCTGTGATTCTGAGTCCTAGCTATACTTTTGAAATTACATGCTGTCATCACAATCTGAAAACAAACATCCCAACCACATTCTGAAATTGTTAATCACCACCCCATGCCAAATTGTATACATCATGAAACATTACAAAATTACATATCCCTGCCACCTTCTGTAACTATGTGTCTCCCATATTTTAAAATTGTTTATCTCTGCTACATTCTCTAAAATATATGACACCACATTAAGAACTTTAGCATCCCTGCCACATTCCAAAACTATGTGTGCCAGCTATTTTATGAGATTGTGTCATTGCTGCATTCCACAATTGCAACTTGGTGGCATTTCAAAATGTCATCCCTGCAGTATTCTTAATATTGTACACAACTTTGTAATTCTAAAGCCATGTTTGCCATTGCATTCAACCCCTGTCACATTCATAAGTACTGTATATTGCATCTGCACATTATGGAAATATATGCCCTGACCCACCCAATGTCAGCTTTCCTTTTTCAGATGTTTACTGCAACTACAGTTATTGTAATGTGCAAGAGGTACAAGTCCTGCAAGTTAGCTTTGCAGAGAGGATTAGGCTGCTAGTTCTGGTTATGACATCATCAGTAGCTCTTCACTGAAACTGGCTTTTTATTATATAGATTCAGTTTTGCCGTATTGGTCCTTAAACAGATCAGAAGAATGATTTTTTATTGGATCAGCCAGATGTTACAAAATAAACTTTTTGTAACATCTATGTTGGTCCAATAAAAGGTATCAACCCATTTACTTCTGGATCTGTCTTTTTTAATATTTTATTAAAGGTTTTAAATAAAGAATAACAGCAATTCACAAAGTGATAAAACAATACTGTTGGTTCACCTGGCCGAATGAAATCTACTCCATGGAGATACATTCTAAGAGCACCAATGAAATAACCATTACATTAAACATAGCTTAAACAGAAAACAGAGATAAACACTGAAACTCTAATACAACAACCCTAAAATGCAATGTAGACTGTGAGTTCTGCTGGACAGGAAGAACAGATTAATAATACTATGAAATCTGCATGGCCTAATGAATATTGTGTCCCAGTGTAAAGGAATAAAGGGTGTAAGAGTGCAAAGGTGTAAATGAGGGGAATAGTGAGAGGGAAAAATAGGAGTAAAAGATAAACCTTCTTTCCCAGGCCACCAACGCAGAATAAGCCATGGCCCACTAAGGACCAATAGCCCCGCACTATCAAAAAGTGCCCGTGTAGTACGGGGACAAGTCATAAATGACCTTTGGCAGAGGAATGCCCAGATAGTCCAAGAAAGGACACCAAACTCAGGCAAACTTATCACATTTACTCAAGCAACACAGGATAATCTCTCATAACCCGCTACCCTAAGCATACAGTCTATCCATTCCTTCTGCATGGGGATATCCACTGGCCACCACCTGCACAGAAAGAGCATTTCACCTCTGTTGTAGCCATCATGAAACAGCCCATTGATCAGAGTTAGCCTGATGGAGAGTCCTAGTATAGCCCAGCACCATATGTGACACATCTGCAGATAAAAGAAACCCCAGGATCCTTCCATGAGGCATATCAACCCTGCCCACCAGTTTGCTATTTTCGGCATCCCAACAGAATATGGATCAATGTGCACTCTGTATTATACAATGCCAGCACCTAGGATGGAAAGCAACCACATGTGGTATAAAACTGCGGGTCCTATACCAATCCAATAGGGTTTTCAATTACATCAACCAACCTGCAGAATCTTTGCACACTCCGTATGCATTGGCCCAGATAGTGTCCCAGTCCTCCTCTGAAAGAGAGTATCCCAGCATGCTTTCCCACTTCTTTTGAAGGTTGCTCAAGTCTGGTGTGGTAGAACTGAGCCCCCCTTGCCCCGCTTAGGGTTTGAGGGAAGAGACTCTGTACTGTCTTGTTTATACCCTCCTTTAAGTCTGTTGCACAACAGCACCTTCTTTCCTTTTCTTTACTATCATGCAGGCTGGCCACCTACAAATCTTCCTTCTTGTTTCCCTTCTGCCTCTCTCCCTTTGCCTCAGGAGCACTGCCTACCACCACCTGGTTTGCCTGCTTGACTGGCTGTTATGCAAATAAAATAAATTAGTCAAAAAGCCCTGCAAGTCTCAATGTATAAAATGCATTGCCACCTGCCCTCTCTATAAGTCCCACCCAGGTCACCCTTATACAAAATGGTGTCATTGCCATTATCACTCATGGTAATACAACCATGACATACTGGTTATGATCAGCAGAACAATTGTTCTGGGGTGTGTAGTCTTTACAAAGGACTACCCTATTGGTTATCTACAGAACTATCTTAAGTCCTGTTCTCTTATACTATACACCAAAATGAAAAAAAATTATATATAAAATCTACATATTTACAGGAACAGTATGGTTCAGCTCATTAGGATCTGTTTCTAGGCCTGCAGTATAGCGGGACATAACATCTGAGTTTTTTATGCTGAGATCCAGGCCTATGCTTGACATGGAATTTGTATGGCTGCAGAGGGCAATGAGGGAATGGGGTATTGCTGAGGGTCTGGGGGAATACTTCATTCTGAATCGAGGATCGGCTGGGGAGTGGACCACTACACACCAGGAAATGAGGATTTTTTTTTATTTTATACATTTGGGAATGGGGACCGGGGATTGCTGAGGGTCTGGAGGGGAGGGGTTCTTCATATTGGATGGCAATCAGCCGGGGAGGGGACACTAAACACTAGGGAAATGACTTTTGTTTTTATTTTATGCATTTGGGAACGGGGGTATTGCTGAGGGTCTGGCGGGTGGGATTCTTCATTTTAGACCGCAATTGACGGGTGGGACAACTAGACACCAGGGCTAAAATATGTATTTAATGCTGGATAGGAGGTGTAAAAGTTTTTTTTTTTTTTCCTTGTGCATCGCCAAATACCAAATACCAGCTGAATAGTGTACTATTCGGTATTTGATTCTGAATATTCGGATAGCCCATTATTTGCATTCTGCATATGATTTGCAATATTCAGCCACCTGGTCTTGGATAGTTGGCTTGTAAAAACATTGCAGTAAACGTGCCAGGGTCCTGTCCCTACCAGCGTGGCCTGGACAAGGCAAACCATGTATCAAATACAGTAACTGCTTTCTGTACTTTGCTGTTACCATTAACTGGTCCATTGTTTCCTGTTTTGGGGTGAATACACCTTTTATACAAAATCTCAGTCTTAACAATCATTTCAGGGGCACCTTTAGTTCGTAGTTTGCCTACCTGCTGAAAGAAAGGGGTTAAGGATGCATCACATTTTTTGTCAATGGCTATCACATTTTTATCTACATTTAATTCAACAGATGTTTTAATCAGTCCTTTATTTTTTCATATGGTTTTTAAAGTCCTTTTCTCCCTTTTGGTCTTCTTCATCTTTCCTAGGATACCCATGATGTCTTCATCAAAGGGGAACGTGTCACCTAACAGTTTTTCCTGTCAGCTTTGGGCCCTAGTTGTGACAGCTGCCATATGTTGTTAGGGTACCAAGTAAACAATCAAAGCCAGGAATTCATACCCCAGAACCACAGATACTGGCAAAGTGGGTACTATGCCTGAACACACAGAGGTTTTCTGGTTTTGACAGTTAATTCAACGGTTGCAGTTGGTATCTGTGTGTGTCCCCATGAATACATACCAATCCACTGGTGTTTCGCTTTATAATTAGGGCTCAACAATTCAGGGTGGATCAGTATAAATTTACTGCCAGTATTCAGAAGACCCAACTCAGTCATGTCATTGATGGTTACCTCTGTTACTGAGTATCCAGTTGTTAGTAGGGCCAGGTGGGTGGGTTTGTTTTCTTTTCAGGACAAAACCTGGCTATATGTCCCTTTTCATTACAGTTATGGCAAATTATTTCAGTACAAGTTTTCCCTCCTCGCCCAGATTTTATTTTGTATCGGCCAGTGCTCTGTCCAGCAGGGAGGGGAAGAAGAAGGGAGATTTAACTGCCAAGGCACGAGAGTCTCCCTGACATTCCTTTTAATCGATGACCTTGCTGACAAAAGTCCTCTACTAGGGTGATAGCTACCTCTGCAGACTCAGGATTATGTTCTTTCACCCAGAGTTGCACCTTATTAGGAAGGATTTGTAAGAATTGTTCCACCACCAGTCTCAGTAATTTCGGTATTAGATTTTCTTCAGGTTGTAACAATTTTACACAAAGTTCTCTTAACTCTAATGAAGGTCTCTCTGGGTGTATGAGGGTTAGTAGTGTAGGGATCTAAATATTTGCCTGTAAGTCTCAGTGTTAATATCATAACATCTTAAAATGTCCTTTTTCACTAGCTCATAGTTCTCAGGGAAGTCCCAACAACCCCCTTGGGTTGCTTCAGGGGATTCCTTTTCTTTGTAGGATTCTTCTTGAAACTAGTTTGTTTCACCCCTAGTTTCCTTATGGGCAGGATGGCATGTGGTAGCGCTGAGCCCCCAGTTTGGGTTTGAGGGAAAAGGCTCTGTACTGTCTTCTTTATATCCTCCTTAAGTCTGTTGCACAACAGCACTTTTCTTCCTCTTCTTTACTGTCATGTAGGATGGCCACCTACAAATCTTCCTCTTTGTTTCCCTTCTGTCTCTCTCTCCCTTTGCCTCAGGAGAGCACTGCCTACCACCACCTGGTTTGCCTGCATGACTGGCTGTTATGCCAGTAAAATAAATTGTCAAAAGCCCTGCTTTAGAGTGCTAGAAGCAGAGTCGCTCTGTTAAGCCATTCTTGTGTTCCTGCACAAACATAGAGGATCGCAGCACTGTGTAGTTGCTATACTGAAAAGCACAGCTTTTGTAGCTAGAAATAACACCCATATATTTCCTCCTTTATGGCTATTCTAGTACCTGCTTTGCCTGCCAATGTAGGCTGTCAGGAAGTCTAAAAAAATTGATGTGTACTTCAGGATGTTTAAAAGTAAAGAAAGAAAATGCCCCTGTATTAACAGTGAGAGAAGGATTTGGTGTTCACCCTCCTATCCCTCAGTCTTACTGTAGAGTTAAAATTAAGTGTTTCCCAGATAAATGTTCTTTCTGCTCATGGTAAACCAGGACTAAAATATAGAAACAAGTAATTCAGCGCTTTTGAACTGCTCCTTTTAAGCGCTGAATTGCGGTTGTCAGCTCTGTTTTGTGTACTGTAGCACATTCAAACACTGTCTCCCACAAAATCAGCCTTTAAAAAAAAAAAATTCCCAAACCTAGCAAAATGCTTTTAGATGTAGTTGCTAGATGCTAAAACTTTTCATCTGTGATTTGCATACTGTTGTACCTTTCAGGTTGTTTTGAGATGGTGTTTGCCCTGAGAGTGATTAGTTGGCACCAAAAACACTCACAGGTTCTCAAAGCCATCTTATAAACAACCTAAACCGGTAAATATTTTCACGGAGGGTTTTTCTTGTAAATTAATGCTGTTTTCTTGAGAAATACCCTCCGTGACCAGCCAGCCTTGCCTCATTCATTTCTTTTTGAAGGTTTCTCTTTTCCTCCTCCTCCTTTATAAATAACAAAAAGTCGTACCTTGCAACAGAAGCCCTGCACAAGTACAAGTAAAACCAAACTAAACAAACTTGCTGTGTTTTTATGTTGGCGTGCTTGTGCAGCCAACATCTTGGGGCAGTGGGGATTTGGAGGCACAGTCACTGTTGGGCTAATGCAGGGCATGCATCAGTAGGTGCATCCCTCATTCCCCAATCAGCCTGCATGCCAGCACCACACCATTCATACAAATGTGGCAAGCACATGTAAGAAAGGTCCACTGCAATCTGAGCAAAAGCTTGTCAGATGCAATGGACCCTTCCTGCGTGCTCACCACATTGTCAGCATGGTGGGTAGGAGGACGCCCAACTGCCAACTTTGGGGGTGCCCAATCCCCTGCCGGCTTACTGTGGTTGCAAAACTGTGCCAACAGGGGAGCCCACTCCCCCATCGGCAAAAAGCAGTTCCCCATTTCTGTTATGCCGAGGGGGTGCTAAATCCTCTTGGCTATTGCCTCCCCCACTTTCCTTGTGTGCAGATGGGGTTCTCAATCCCACGCCGGCTGCAGCAACCCACCCCAAACAGTTAGGTGGCACTCTGGGAGCCTATCCCAGTGTGCTAAGTCCCTGGAAAAAAACTGTCCTGTGATGTTAGCTTTTCCCTGTAACATTAAAACGGTCCTCGTAGTCTCCATAGTGTCCCTACCCCCACCTGCACCCACCCACTGTGCACCCTGCCTCCCCCACACCCTCACCCCATACTTACTCCGAGTCTGGCATGATGATCTTTGGTGGACCAGGAACACATCTGCACTCTTCAAAGCCGACCATGAACTGAGGAAATGCTGGTAAGCTGTATAATGGGATAGATAGAGGTTTTTCAACTTTGCTGCATATCTCAGTCATTTTTGCCTTTCTGCTCCAAATTTTCAACATGAGGTTTTGGGACCCCTCCTCATGAATTCTGTTACAGTTATGACGTTAATCAGTCCTAAGGTGATTTTGCAGTCACTGCATGGAATCACCTCGAGGCCAATAATGCAAGAACAGTGGCAGTGTTCATGAGGGTGGGCTATCAAACAGCCTATGTTGCAAATTTGGTGAAACAATCCCAAAATGGCTGTTATGAGCTGCGTTGGCGATTTGCTACGCACGCGCATAGCTATATAAATTCAAACATTTTCATGCCAGATTTTCAACAATGTCATTTTACTACACCTCTTGTGAACAGTACAGCTGTCATTTTTCACATCCTGGCTGAAGTGTGTTTCCGCAGTTCTGGTGCACAATGCCGCGGTTGCTGTGGGAAATCAGTCTTCAGGGCAGATTATGAAAATGACAGTTACACTGTTCATGAGCAGACGTCCTACAATGCCTATGCTGAAAATTTGGTGACGATACTCCATAACATGACTGTTACGAGCGCAGCTATGCAGTTTGCACACGCATTCGTAAGTTCGCAAATTTATATTTTCATGCCAGATTTTCAACATTGCCATTGTTCTGCACCTCCTTATGAACAGTACAGCTGTCACTTTTCACATCCTGACCAAGATGTGTTTTCGCAGTTCTGGCACAGAATAGCGTGGTCGCTGTGGACCGTCCATGTTCGAGACACATTATGGAAATGACAGTGACACTGTTCATTAGCAGAGGTTCAAAAATGCCTATGTTGAAAATTTGGGGCCAGCAGTCCCTACAATTAGTGTTTTATGAGCGTGCATTGCATAGTTTGCATGCATGCTTGTGACTTCGCGCATTTGTAATATTTGCACTCCACATATTCAACATTGGCCTTTTCCCACACCTCCTTATGAACAATACAGCTGTCATTTTACATATCATGCCTGAAATGCGTTTTCGCATGTCTGGCACAGAATCGAATGGTCACTGTGCAAAATCAGATTTCTCAGCAGTTTGAGGGAAGGATGATGACACTGTTCATGAGCAGAGGCCCTAAAATGCCTATGTTGAAAATTTGGTGCTGAAAGTCCAGAAAATGACTGTGCTGCAAGCGTACATTGCACAATTTCCATTCAGCCTTGTAACTTCGTACATTTGCAATATTTTCATGCCACATTTTCACCACTGGCATTTGTGCACACCTCCTTATCAACAGTACAGCTGCCATTTTTCACATCCTGCCCAAAATGCATTCCCACAACTGTGGCACTTAATGGCATGCTCGCTGTGAGAAATCACCTTTTGGGACACACTGACAAAATCACAGCACCACTGTTCATGAGGTGAGGTCCCAAAATACCTATGTTGACAATGTGCCTAAAAAACTCCCACAAATAATTGGGTTGCAGATGTCTGCTGTGCAGTTTGTATGCATGTTCATTGCTTCATCAATATTTCATATCATCACTCCAGATTTTCAACATTGCCATTTTTTACACCTCCTCATGAACAATACAGTTGTCATTCTTCACATCCTGCCCAAAACTGTGTTTTTGTCCCTCTGCCACCAAATGGCACAGCTGCTGTGCAAACCCACCTTTCAGCTAACAATGTGATTGTGCTACTTTTCATGAGGTGGCCTGACAAACAGCCCATGTTGAACATGTAGAGTGAAACTACCACTACACGCCTACGGTGTTAGGCTTTCCAACTGCAGCACCCCACCTGATACGGACTGACAGGCGCCAGGGCTGTGACTTGGGATCATCAGATATAATGCTCACGCCATTCAACCCCCCACACCCACCCTGCAGCCACTGACAGGCATTGTGGTGTGTCTTGCACTGTTCGCCACAAACTTCACCCCACGCCCTATACTGCATCCAAGTCAACATATTTCCTTATGGAATGTGGTAAGTATAATGCCCAAAGACCCCAAAGCACACCATGATACTTGTCAGTGTCTTCAGGGTAGGTGAGGTACAACGGCATGAGCATTATGCCTAACAACCTAAGGCACACCCCACTGCCTGTCGCTTCTACAGGGTGGGGATTGCGCCACTTCAATACTTCACTGCCATTCTTATTATGCACCTCTTGTTTGCCACTGCCAATGCCAGCGTGACAACATTCGGCATTGACAAATGCTTGTTCTTTCTGTGACTGTCTTTTGTTCCAGGAATTAAGCCAAGATAACAGTTCTGTTTGGTAATTCACCTAACTGTGCAGTGCAGGTCTTCTCTTAGGGGCCAACACCCTTTGCTCTCCTGTTTTTATCCAAGAGCTTCTGTCACCACAGTAGGCGGTGGGGCTTCAGGAGGAAAATGTTTAAAAATCGATTGTCAGCTTTCCTTTTGTGTATATAATGCCTTTGATACATATATACAGTATATATATATATATAGTTGTTTTTTGATGATGCCCTTTTCTATGATGTGCTTTATAAAATATTTTTTTGTTTAGTTTAGCAATTTTTGTTAGATTAGGAGGTGGAGCCACTTACATCATCTGATTCTATTGTATAAAAGGGATCCCTTTCTCAGTCAATTCAGATCAGTTCAACCTTGGAACAGGTTGAGATCATACAGATGGTGGACTAATGCCAAGTCCAGACTGAGTAATGTTCATTTGAATTTTGTTTTCTTTTCTCTGGAAGTTATTTTATATTTTTTGCAAATAAATTCACACTAATGTGTGACTTCTGCATCTACTCCTTGTGTCAGTGCTTTACTCATACAACCCTCTACTACATCTGGTAAGACCAAATACTGCAATGCCTTATAAATAACTCCCAACCTGGGGGGCATGGAGTCACTGTGTCTCCTACTTTTCCCCAAGAACCTTATCCCATAATAATGAAGACAGCAGCTTCAGAGAACCTCCTCCAGTAAAAGAGCTCGATAAGCTCAGGGTGGACAAGGCAATGGGACCCGATGGCATACATCTCAGGGTAGGAGCTAAGGGTGGAACTAGCAGAGCTGTTATCAGAACTGTTTAGTGAGTTTCTGAGCACAGGAGAGGTCCCAGAAGACTGGAGCAGGGCTCAGGTGATTCCACTCCACAAGAGTGGTAGCAGGGAAGAGGCAGGGAACTACAGACCAGTCAGTCTTACCTCAGTAGTGGGCAAGATTATGGAGGCACTCCTTAAGGAAAGGATAGGATAGTACTACACCTGGAATCCATAGGTGCACAGGATCCAAGACAGCACGGGTTTACAAAAGCAAGGTCCTGGCAAACTAATCTCATAGATTTCTTTGACTGGGTAACCAGAGTGGTGGACCAAGGGGGGGAGCAGTTGATGTCGCTTACCTTGACTTCAGCAAAGCTTTCGATACTGTTCCACATAGAAGATTGATTAATAAGCTAGGTAGGCACGAGGTGGGCCAGAGGTTGGTCAATTGGGTGCAAACTGACTGATGGGCAGAAAACAGAGAGTGGTGAAAACGGTATTCAGTCAGAAGAGATGCAATCCAAGTGGAGTACCGGGATCAGTCTTGGGACCAGTCCTCTTCAATATCTTCATCAGTGACATTGCAGATGGACTGAGAGTAAGGTTTATCTGTTTGCAGATGACACCAAGATCTGCAACAGAGTAGATAATCCAGATGGGGTGGTTAGAATGAGAAGAGATCTGGATAAACTAGCAAATGATCAGAAGAGTGGCAACTTGGGTTTAATGCAAGAAGTGTACAAGATCACATAGGGAAGAGAAACCCTGAAGCCACCTATAGGCTGGGAGAGGAGTTGCTGGCAGTCACAAGGGAAGAAAGAGGCTGTGGCATCATCATCACTGATGACCTGAAATCATCCAAGCAGACCACTAAAGCAGTAGGTAAGGCTAGGGGATGTTAGGTGTATCAGTAGGTGTATCACAAGATAAAAGAGAGGTAATAATCCTCTTTACAAGACACTGGTTAGGCTCTCATCTGAGTACTGCGTGCAGTACTGGAGGCCACACCTTCACAAGGACATTAACCAAATTGAGGCAGTCCAGAGAAGTGCAACCAAATGATGCAAGGACTGCATCAGAAAACATATGAGGACAGATTACTGGAGCTCAATATATATACCCTGGAGCAAAGGAGGAGAGAGGTGATATGATCGAACATTCAAACACCTTTTAGGGCATTAGCAAGGTTTTAATATAAGAAAAATAGCAGGACAAGAGGACACGGCATGAGATTAGAGGAGGCTGATTAAGGGGTAATGGAGGAAGTTCTTTTTCACAGAAAGGTGGAGGATGCATGGAACGGTCTACCTCAGGAAGTGGTGGATATGAATACAGTGCAGGGCTTCAAAAAGGCATGGGATAGACATAAGGGAGCAATACAGATGATTATGAATAGATAGGCCATTGACAGAGCAAAGGCCGATGGCACATTTATAAGGTAGAAAAAGAAATGGGCAGACTGGATGGGCCTTGCAGTCCTTATCTGCCGTCAACTTCTATGTTTCTATGTTTCTAAAAGTCCCCACTAAATGCTGCAATTTGAGATATCTCCAGTGATGTGAAGGGGGAGAGAAAGCTGGTTTTGAAGGTCTTGGAAAAATTTAAAATAACCTGACAAATGGGAAAACAGATCCCCCACCCTTCTAAGCCACCCCTTATACTCATAATGGACAATGAAGCAAGGCACCACCCACTCAGCTGGGGGTTATACCATAACGGCCATAGCAAAAGAGGGATATCCCAGTCAATGCCTAAATGCTTCCTTACCAACTTCCAAATAAGAAGTGTATATTCCCATGTCTGCAGTAGGGATGAGAACTGAGTCGCAGAAGCAGATCATACTCTGGCGGATGTGTGGGATCCCAATCTCTTTCTATCTCCTACCAGCATATTGTGGATTACCAATTTTCTGCATGGAGTGACAACCAGATATGCCTAAACCCTGTCCCGATATAAGAACATTGTGGCCAAGAAGAAACAAAGCCTCCCTATGGTATGGTGCCATCAGCCGCTGTCTGGACAGTCTAGGTTTTTGACCAGTAAAAAGAAGAAAAAAATAGATCAGATTGGCACCACCAACTATCCGGGATCCTTAAAGGAAGATGCTTATCACATGTAAGTTTTTAGACATACAAATCATTCTCAGGGCCTGAACTTTACCCCATAAGGACGATTGGAGGTGCTTCCACCTGACTATATCCTTCTTCAAAGCCATTCAGTAAAGGCTGAAAATTTAGAGCTGACCATTCTGAGAGACACAGGAAGATCTGAATACCAAGATATTGACTAGAACCTATAGCCCAATGGAGGCCAGAGACCAGCATATGAAAGGTTCCTCCGCCTGGATCCATAGGGAGTACCTCTGTTTTATTTCAATTATTACAGAGACCAGAGAAGGAGGAAAACTCAGGCAACACTTGGAACAAATTCAGTAAGCATGTCCCAATACTTCTCAGCTTTAACAAAATATCATCAGTGAACAACATACATTTTATAGATCTAGGGCCCAGCTGTATTCCCTCAATCCTCGATGATTCTGTAATTTTCTGGGCTAAGGATTCAATACCCAGGAGGAAGAGAGCAGGGGAAAGGGGGCACTATTGATGTGTCCCCTGTCCCAGCTGGAAGGAGGGAGATAATTTACCATTGGATAAAACAGAAGCTTGGGGGGAAGAGTAAATAGTTTGAATCCAATTAATGAAATACAGCCCCAAACCAAATTTAGCTAAGGTTGAGAGAAGATAAGGCCCTCTGACCAAATCGAAAGCTTTCTCTGTGTCAAGAGCTACAACTGCCAACATTCCAGAAATCTTTTCGGAGACACCGAGAAGGTTAATCAATTAATAGCCAAAGAAAGGGAGACATTCAGTAGTAAAATCACTCCCTTCTCCCCCAAAAAAAGAAAAATGCTCAGAATGTTCCTCAGACCAGTCTCTAAATGCTTCCACTGAGAGCCGCCATAAAGAAGAAACCCTGCCCCAAAAGCTCAACACACAGCTCCCATATGAAACAATCCTGCATTAATTACAACATGCAGTAAATTAGTCCAAAAGATCCCACATGTTGAAAAAATTCTAGTAATAATGATATCAAGAACAGGACTGAAAAATGTTAGTATCTAGCCCCATCAGCCACTATATTACACCCGATGATTGACCCCTAACTCAAGCTACTAATGCGCTGCACAATACAACTCTCAGTAAATGGTGCAATCACAGTTCTTCAGCTCACTGCCTCCCACACTGCATAAGAACTCGTCATTACCTGCATGCCAGTCCAAATGAATATGTCCAGACAGGAGGCTATCGTCAACATGAACACCAGCCTCCTCCTACTCGCCTTCAGTCCTAATAATAAGCAGGTGTATCCCTACCTGTTAGACGTTATTCCTCAAGATTACAACTGTGTAAATAAAGAAATTCAGAACTTACTGGACTTTACCCCTCCTGATACCCCAAATAAGATGCACCATAATTCAGGAAACAAATGTCTTCAGCCACTGACTGTTTCAGTTCGTAGAGTCCTCATTCCTGGGTAGGTCCAAGGTAGTTGGGTCCACTCATACTAATGCCTGTGCTCTCAGTGCAGATTGTGAAGCTCCATTAGGTGCTCGCTGAGAATGGGGAGGAAGCCTCTCCCTCTAGGATCCCTTGAAGTCTCCACCACAATCTGCCATGTGCCGATCTCTAATAAACCATACAGCCTCTATGGCTGTAGTGAACCATTCAACTTTGATGTTTACTAAGAGTTTGAGGGTGGCAGGTGGAATCAAGAAACATTTAAGACCCTTCGCTTTTGCAAGATCCTGTACCTGATCCAAAGATTTTCTGTGATCAATCACCTGCTTAGGAAAGTCTTGCTGGAAAATAAGGCAGGAGCCATTATGGCGTATCTCTCTCCTTGCTTGAGTGTCCAGCAAGATCCTCTCTCTTTATTGGGGTATTTGAGCAGTACAAACACTACGGGCCTTGGGGAGCAGTACTGTTGGCTGAAGAGGGGCCCGTAGGCACCCTATGCACCCTTTCAATCTCTACTATCATAACAGGTTCCAATGCAGCCAAACTGGTCTGCAAAAATGAAACAATGTTGTCACCTTCAGAATGCTTTGGTAGACCGAATAAACATACATTGCTCCTCCGATGACACAACGTCAAGTCATCAATTTTATCCCACAGGGAATGGATTTCTTTCTCCGCCAGGCCCAAACATCTCTCTGCAGACCTCACCCAGTCCTCCAGCTGACTAATTCTCAACTCCTCATGTTCCACATGGTGAATAAAAGCCTCAACGGAGACCTGATCTGCCGTCGGTTGCACAGTAATATGATTAAGGTCAGTGCAAATACTGCTCATATATAAGGGATACATGATGGCCAGCTGCTGAATCACTGATTTACCTGAACGAGCCAAGAGTGACCTCAGGTAGCCTCACAATTGGCAGAGTATAGAGGAGCCATGAGTGAAGTTCCTTGAGATCACTCTTGGTGAGTTCAGATAAACCGGTTATTCAGCAACTGGCCATCATGTGTTCCATTTAAGCAATAGGCCTGTGTTTTGTGCAATGTTTCTTTTTCACTTATTTTTCCATAGATTTGTGTTTTTTATTTTATGATTAAATTGTGGGGTTTATTTTTTGAAGCGGGATAAACTACCACATTGTTGGATTAGTTTTGATTGGCTGTTGTTTTTATGTGGGCGGGCTAGAGAGTCTGGAAAACATGGCAGCTACTTGTCTTGCCTTGAAAGAGTTATTGGTGGACTTATAGTTTTGACATGGTTGTTTTTAAGCATAGTGTATTGTATTTTGTAACATGGCAAAATGTAAGAGTCCCATAATGACTAAATTGATTGATTCAAAGTGATCACATGATACAAGTTGGACACAGCGTTAATTCCCTAGTAATGCCCACTCCAGCTTCTATAATGCCGTGTCCAACTTCTGTCATGTGCTCAGGAGCACGCTTAATAAACCACTCAGCACTTGCCTACACGTGGCGCTGTACAGTGAAGTGCGGTTTCTTATTGGCTGTGTAGTAGTATGCAGCAACATTGTATGACACAGATGCCATGCCCAGCTCCGGAAGTATAGCGACTAGCGAGCACTGAGATCGTTCACAGAAAAACAAGAATCATAGTTTGATTATGTGCTATAAAGACAACAAGTCTCATAAGTGAATTGTCAACATAAACAAGAAGTACACTGCTAAAATTAGTACAGTCTGGATGTATAGTCACATATTGACATCTACATTTCCCCCACAATGCAGTACTGTAATGCATCAGTTACATGTAGTAACAGAGGGCAGAGCATAAAACGATACAGAAAAATTAGCAAATATTACCTTTTTTTGTGAGTAGCACAACGTAATCAAAAGTTGGAACCACTGTTAAATTACTAAACACTATATAAATGTCTGTTGAGTCTGCAACGTGGATGCTCATGTTCTCAGATCCACACAGTTTTTCAACGCAGGAAAGTGAAGCTTCATTTGTGAATCAAAATGGATTTAGTAACCAAAATTATTGCCTGCCCTCATGTTTCTTTCATTGTAACTGAAACAGCATTAATACCTACCTTGCACTTGCCATGTTACAAGCACATTAATCCACTTCAAAGTCAGGCTCTACTAGGGAATTAATGCCTGGATGGTGGTTGGAGGCTCCCCAACCAGGCATTAATTCTTATGTCTATGGCATGGATGAGGCTAGGGAGCTCCACACCATGGGATTCAATCAGTGGTTGAAAAACTGGTGCAGAGCTCAGGAATTTGGCTTCATTGGGGACCGGGCATCCACCTGGAGTGATGCAGGCCTATACTGGTGTGATGGTCTGCTTCTGTCCAAGAGGGGAAACAGGATCCTAGGTGATAGGTGTAAATGCTCCATTGGCAAGCATTTAAACTAGCCAAGGGGGAGGCACTGGAAAGGAGCAGGGAAATCCTCGCACCCCCAAAAAAAAATCAGGGTAGTAAGTGAGGTAAACACCAAGATACAGACTTTGATAGGGAAAAGGACAGGGGTAAATGGAGAAAGTGACAAAGGCATTAAGGACAGGGATGGACAAAAAAGGGGTAAGGCCATCAAGAAATGGAGGGCAATGAATACCAATGCCCATAGTCTGGGAAACAAGTTCCCTAAACTTGTGGCCTTGATGGAAGAGGGATGCCTGGATATCATAGCAGTCAGAGAAACATAGTACACAGAGAACCATGACTGGGATGTTAACATACCAGGGTACACAAGCTACAGGAGAGACAGGGAGTGTAGAAGAGGGAGAGGAGTAGCTCTCTAAGTAAGGGAAGGGATAAAAGCAACAGAACAAAACAGTAAACAGGGAGGAGAGGAGGCACTGTGGGTCACCTTAGAGATTGGAAGTGGTACTACAATCCACACGGGGTTGTATACAGACCCCCATCTCAGGGAGAGGAAATGGACAAGGATATGACAGAAGGCATCCTTAGGATGGCAGAGAAAAGAGAGATACTGTTGATAGGGGACCTGAATATGCCAGAAGTTAACTGGAGCATTTTTGCTGCATCCACATCCAAGAGCAGGGCCATTCTTGATGTCCTACAGGTGGCATGCCTCAGACAGCTAGTTTTGGAACCCACTCATGAGGGAGCAATCTTAGACCTCATACTCTTAAATGGGGACAGTGAGAGGATCTCGGATCTAGAAGTGGGTAGCCATCTGGGAACAAGTTACCACTGAACAGTGTGGTTCATGATAAACTCAGCTACAGAGTCAAGCTTTCACAAAATTGAGGGTACTGGACTTCAGAAGGGCTGACTTTGGCAAGATGGGAGAGTGCCTTAAAAAGCTACAGCAAACATGCTAGAAGGAGGGTGGAGCAACAATGGGAAACATCAAAACTGCCATCACAGAGGCAACAAGCCTTTGTGTGAAGCAAATAAACAAATCAAAATGAAAGAAAAGCCACTATGGTTCTCAAAAGAGGTGGTGGGGAAGGTTAGGGAGAAAAAGATAGCATTTAGGAAATATAAGGAAACACAGAAGGAGAAGGACAGAGAACTGTACCAGTTAAAGCAGAAGGAAGCGGGAAGGGAAGTCAGAATAGCAAAGTCCCAAAACTGAAGAAAAGATAGCCAACTCGGTTAAGAATGGGGATAAAACCTTTTATAGGTACATCAGGGAGCATAGAAAGACAAAGAGAGGGATAGTGAGGCTGACTAGAAAGGACAGTAGGTGGGCAGAGAGGGACTGAAAAAGCAGGGATACTGAATGAATACTTCTGCTCAGTATTCACAAAAGAGGAGAAGGGGTAGGTGCCTCATCCAAATAACAGAAGCACTCTGGATAGGGAGGTCGATCCCAGTCCTTTCACAGAAGAAAGGGTTCTGAAAGAACTCCTAAAACTGAAGGTCGACAAAGCAATGGGGCCTGACAGAATTCACCCCAGAATTCTAAAAGAATTAAGGGGAGAACTAGTGACACCACTGACTACTTTTTAACAAATCATAGGAGGATGGTGTGGTACCTGAGGACTGGAGGAAGGCGGATGTGATTCCCCTTCACAAAGTGAGGGCAAGACAGAGGCAGGAAACTACAGACCTATCAGTTTGACCTCTGTGGTATGGAATGTGATGGAATGACTTCTGAAGGAAAGAACTGTTGAGTACCTAGAGGTCAGTGGGGCACAGGACCCAAGGCAGCATGGGTTCACAGCAGGAAGGTCATGTCAGACGAATCTAATTGATTTCTTTAACTGGGAGACCAAATGCTAGACCAGGGAGAGGCAGTGGACATGACCTACCCAGACTTTAGCAAGGTATTTGACACAGTCGCACACAAAAGATTAATAATCATTTTAACCAGCCTGGGAGAGGGTCCCAGGGTGGTAACCTGGGTAAAACATTGGCTGGACAACGGGACACATAAGGTAATTGTAAATGGAGTTCACTCTGAAGAAAGAGGGGTTACTAGTGGGGTACTGCAAGGTTCAGTACTGGAACCAGTCCTTTTTAGAGTCTTTATAAGTGACATTGCAGAGGGACTAAAGGAAAAGTATGCCTCTTTGCAGATGATACAAAGATCTGCAAAAGGGTTGATACACATGGAGCATGGAAAGGATGAGAAGGACTTGGTAAGGTTGGAGGAATAGTCAGAAGTATGGCAGCTTGTATTCAACTCAAAGAAGTGCAAAATAATGCACCTGGGAAACAAAACCGCAGGGGAAAATTACACAAGGGGTGGTAGTAACAACAACAAAAATGGAAAGGACCTGGGGTAATCATATCAGATGACCTTAAGGTTATCAAGCAATGTGAGAAGGTGGTAGGGAGGGCTGGGGGATACTGGGATGTATAGGGAGAGGCATCACCAGCAGAAAACATGAAGTTGTTATCCTCTGTACAGACAACTGGTGAGACCCCATCTGAGTACTGCATCTAGTTCTGAGACCCGTCTCCATGCAAGACATAGACAGGATGGAGGCAGTCCAGAGGAGAGCAACTAAAATGGTGCAGGGTCTGCAACAGTAGCCATATGAAGAGAGACTAAAGGAGCTTAATGTGTATACCCTTGAGGAATGTAGGGAGAGTGGGGGACATGATAGAAACTTTTAAGTACCTCACTGGAATCAACAAAGGCCAAGAGGGTAGCATCTTTCAGAAAAAGAGATGTGCAAGAAAAAGGGGACACAAGTTGAAGACAGAGAGGGAACGGCTCAGGGACAATGTGGGGAAGTACTTTTTCACAGAGAGGGTGGTGGACACATGGAACAGCCTTTCTGAGGAGGTTGTCGGGCCTAAAACTGTGGGAGAATTCAAGAATGCATGGGACAGACATAAGGCAATTCTTGTGGGGGTAGAAAGAAATAGACTGTTGGTTAACTAGGATCTGCAGCTTATCCTGTAGGTAGGAATATGGGTAGACTAAGTGGGCCAAGCGGTCCTTATTTGCAGTCAAAGTCTGTTTCTAGTAGAGCCTTTCTTTGTTGTCATGGATTAATGCTTGCTTAGTGTCCTGGCTGATCCTGCCATTTATAATCAACTTAAAAAAAAAGATTTTATATGTGACCGAGTGATGAAGCATGCGCGTGTTGGGTCAGAGGCCATCAGGATTGGGTCAGACATAATGTCTAGAGTGCTAGTAATGCACAGTTTGGCAGTCACTTGAAAGAAAAGAACTAGAAACCTTCTGTTTTTTTGTTGTCCAGTTTACCTTAACAAGGAAACCAGAATGGAAAAGCTGAGTGGTGTTCAGGTGCAGAGCAAGCACAAGTAGGTTGAGAGGTTGTCGTCCCGGGTCATAATGTCATATGTATACTAGGATACAGCATTATAGCGCACCCTGGATCTGTGTGGTCTGGGAGTTGGACCCCCCTGAGTTAGAATCCTTAGAGGGGGTCCGGGGTCAGCAGCCTCCGTGAATGGGAGGTGGGGCTCCGTGACCTACAGATAGTGTCATTTTAGACTGCAACTCCCCATTTTTATCCCTTTCAATCACCCCCCAATTACACCCACCCCCACTCTGTTCTCTGCCTCCCTTCTACCCCCATATCACCTTCTCCCTTTCATTTGGTCCATTCCTCTTGTCTCTTCTCCTTGTTTGCCCGCTACTGTGTTACGGTGTATATACATGGTTTATTGTTTGTTCTAGCTAACCCTTTGCCAGTTTAATTTGTAATTGTGCCTACTCTTTGTATTGTCTTCACTGTAAACTGTACTCTGGTTGCATCCAGACTGTGTTTTATTTTATGCTACCATTCTGATGTGGAGCCTTTGTAAATGAGTCCCTGCTTCAAAGGTTTGTAATTCTGATACTCCCAATAAATAAATAAATAAAACTTCAAGACCCTCATCCTCGTCTGGTTTGCCTCTGCTCCCATTCTATTGTTAAACCACACTGTACAGTGTTCACTGGTACCTGGAGTGGAGTCAGCCTCCCCCTCCCATTTTTCCCCACTGATCACTGGTGGTCCATCCCCTTAATGCACAGACTGAGCAGAAGTACCTGTTCAGGATGTCTGCTTTCTCATGGTCCTCTTCTGTGCAGTCTCCTCTGCCACCCATCTTATCTTCACTAACCTTCCCTTGCTTTCCTAATCTAACATAAGTACTTGAAGAAAGTATTACCCTCATTTATTATGTCTTTTGCTATCATTTCCTTGATTTGCCCATTGTCCCCTCACTACCTTACCTGCTTCCCCCTATTTTACCTGGCACACGTTCCTGTCTTCCTTCCTCTGCATTTCCTTATATTTCTCTAAGACACTGGAACGTGTAGTTGCTGACCAGCTCTCTGAATACCTGGACAAATACAACATCCTGTGCACTCAACAACACGGATTTAGAAAAGGTCATAGCACAACATCTGCCCTCCTCAAGTTCACCGGTGCCATCTACAACTCCCTAGACAATAGTCTCCTCACTGGGGCAGTCTTCATAGACCTTACCAAGGCCTTTGACACCATCCACCATCGCCTATTAATCACTCAGTTGCATACCACTGGGCTGTACCTTGATTCCTCTGTTTTGTTCCAGAGCTACCTTGAAATCCACTCCCAAAGAGTGAAGATAGCTGATGTCCACTCAGCTGATAGACCCGTTCACTCAGGAGTCCCTCAAGGTTCCCTCGGGCCACTCCTTTTCAGCCTCTTCCTAAACAGTCTCCCGCAATCTTCTACTGAACAAATCCTTCTCTATGCTGACGTTGCCATCATTTAATCCACCCACAAGGACCCTCACCTCCTTTAAAACAATCTTTAGCTCAGTTTCTCTGCTATTGAAAACTGGTTTAGTAAGCATAAATTAGTCCTCAACTGCAAGAAAACCAAGTCTATACTTTTCTGCAGCTCTCACAGCAAACACAGGTCCCAGCCCCTCTTGATCAATAATCACCTTGGTGCAGCCCTCAAACAGCTTAAACAATTCAAATACCTTGGAGTCACCATTGAAAATAATCTATCATATTGCACCCACATTGATAATGTCACAAAAGCTGAAAATACTCCGCATTGGCCCTCTTTACAGGCATAGGCAATGCCTTACTGCAGATGCCTTAAGGATTGCAGTACAGAGCTCAGTGGTTTCTCTAATCGACTATGGCCTGATCATCTATGGCTCGGCCTCAGCCTCTGCCCTTAGGTGCATATTCTTCATTCTAAACAAAGCATGCAGGCTCATCACTGGATCCCATCTCCTCACACACACCTGCAATCTATATGCCCAAACTGGATGGCTGCAATTGTCTAATCGGATCAAGTACCAGACCTGCTTAATAGCGAAAAAAATAACATTGGGCTTAGCCCCCCATGTGTCCAAGCACTCTGCCACATGGCACAGAATCCGCATCTGCACCCCACTAGGGGCTCTGATTCACAGCTTCTGCACATCCCTTTATTGCCGCACCACACAGGGGCAAAGATCTTTCACTCACAGAGCTCCAAGCTGGTTAAATGGCCTCAGCTACAACATCTCCTCACTGCCTAAACTAGACCCCTTCAAATGCAACCTCTGCCTCCTCTTCTCTGCCTCTAGCTCCTGTGATTGTTTGTCTTAACCTGCTCCTCTTAAGCTAGCACTTATTACCCCCCTGTTTCCTCCTCTATCACTCCTCTCCCCTTCCTCCTTCCCCTTTTGCACTTTTCTTGTTCCTGACAAGTGCCACTGGCTGCACCTGATTTGTTGTTCCTTCCTTGCTCACTCTCCCTATGGCTCCTTGTACCTCAGTAAATGTTTGTATGTAACTGTTAGGAATTAACTGTTAGGAATTGACTGTAACCTCTTTTGCTCTCCACCATTTCAGATTGCATTATTTTTTTTTTATTTAGTTGTTTAACCAGGTATAGCACACTAAGCTGAAAGCTTTTTTACAGGAGTGACCTGGGAGCACAAGGAGGTTAAGTGACTTGCTCAGGGTCACACAGTATGCAAGTGGAAGCTGTGGGATTCAAACCCAGGTCTGATGCTGGATGTCACCAGATTTGCAGCTCAGAGCCTTAGACCACTGCGCTATACTGCCTCCTAAACGAAACGAAATTATAGTGTATGGTGGAACACTGTTCCACATGGAAATCCATGCCTGGAACAGCTTTGTTGTGCTGCTCTCAGTGCGTCACGATCTTGTTGTGCTGTACCGAGTACATCGCTGGTGCAGCATAACAAGACTGAAAGCATTCACGCATGTGCAATTGAGCAGCCCACGGCAATGCAGAAGTAAGCATGCGGAGGCAGATACCAAAGTAAGCCTTTTTTGGGGGGCATAGACTTGTTTGGGGATCACGGAGTACTGCTTATGGTTGCCCATACACTATAAAAGATTGTGTATGAGCAACCATACACAAACAAGGCAGTTGTGATCTCGAGGTTTCCATGGTAACGGACCTCTCAAGCTGCGCTCTCGAGGTCTCTGGTTACCACGGAAACCTCTCGATCACAACTGCCTTGGTGTGTATGCTTGCTCATGCACAATCCTCTATGTTCTTTCAAGTTGTATTGTTTTTCAAATTGCCTTGCCTCCTATTGTTAACTGTTGGAATTGACTGTAACCTGTTTGCTCTCCACCTTTTCAAATTGCATTGTTCCTTCAAGTTGTATTGTTTTTCAACTTGCCTTGTCTCCTACTGTCTGTCAACTGATGTGGAACCTTTGTAAAAGAGCCTTGGCTCAAAGGTATTTCTAATCCTAGACTCATATAAATAAATAAAATTGTAACATGGCATAAAAAGAAAAACGAAATGAAGCACTCAGATAGGTGCAAACACACCATGTGGTACAGTAGAAACCATGGTCTAATACCATAGTAGATCATGGTTTGTATTGTAATCCATAGGCAATCGACTACAGGTAAGAAGCAGTATACAAGGGAAAGCAATATGCAAATAGCTTGCAGTGTGTAATTGTCCCAAGTTGTATTTGCTAAGAATTTTCCTGGCACAGGGTTTTTGACTTTTTCAAGATTGTTCTATACTGTAACTACAACAGAAGTTCATGAGTTACTAAAAATTGTACATTTGAACTCCACATATACTGTTAATTATGCTGCAGCAATATTTCTGTAGCCGTGAACAGTTACATACTGTTACCATCCCTTCTAATCTACTGCTTTCTAAGCAACCGTGGGTGCAATGCATTGTGGATGACTGAATAACATTATCTGGCCTAGCCTTTTCTTGGTGAATACACAGTGGTAAAGATGAGCATGCAGCCTCTATAACCGAAAGCAAAATAACAGACACTGAGATAAACAAAGCAAAATTAAAGAGAGAGATACTTCTGTGGGTGAAAAGAAACTACATTGAGAGAAACAAAAGAAATCAAGAAACAGACTAACAACAGTAGTCAAAACAAGTATTTTAAAGATGAAAGCAATAAACGTTATGTTGTTCTATGTCCTGCTGAGTTAGGTAGTTTAGAGGAAAAAAAGTAGAAATAATATTCCGCAAAATAGTAGTTGTTCAATAAAGTGTTTTTCAGATTTGCTTAGTTCAGTATATTTGGAGAAAAGGTGCTTGTGCTACTAGGATTGTGTGATAGCCACCTATTGGTCTGCAAAGGAACTGGAGAAAGAAAAATGAAATGTACCATAGCACACTCCCTTCATGCAGTGCAGCCCATATCTTCTAATACATAGAGAGGAAAATCAAAGCACCTAGAATAGACAGTGAATTGCAAGGTTTTGAAAAGTTGTAAAATATGTTTTGATGTTAGAAAGCTTAAAGCTTGTAATCTAAGTTATTTTAACAAAAGTGAAATAGCAGCCACAATATTTCCAATAGGTGTGTTCCAATTATTTTCAAGTATATATACATCATGTTTAATAACTCAATTTATAGTATTTTGAAAGTAAATCAGTGTGATTGTACTCATTTATTCAAAAACTATTAGTTATACATTCATTGCCATGTTACAAGCGGATTAAGCCACTCGTATGGATGGGTCTACAATGGAATTAATCCATGGTTGGTTGGTTGGACCAACTCGGCCTCGTGGTCCAACCCCCCAGCCATGGATTAATACCACAGTAGACCCATGCTTTCTCGTGGCTTAATCCTTACTTACACCTCTTAAATGCCATTCTGTTTTTCTTCACCACTGTGGCCACTACACTACAGTACCATAACAATCTCTTTTTCCTTTTGCTTTTACTCACTTCCATCACACAGAGGACAATTACCTGAATTATGCCCTCCCTCATTTTCCCCATGGTTTCTCTACTTCTGCTTGACATTCTCCCACTCCACCAGGCAGTTTCTGATGAAGTATCCCATTGCATTGAAATCCACCCTTCTATAGTCCAGGATCCTCACACTGATGTGGTTTGATTCTTCTCATGTCTTAATGTTAAACCACAATGTACAGTGATCACTGGTACCTAAGGGATTTTTTTTTATTAAGAAACAATTTATACAAGTAATTGTAATTAATGGAAAATATCAACTAATCAAAGCAAAAGGACAATTAAAAGTTTACAGGGTAAGTTCATATTATGGAACAAAAGACAATAAAAGGAAAAAAAAACAGTATTATGAGCAGCTTAGTTTGGGGCTTGCTTAATCCAAAATCCAATTTATCCTCTGCCACCTTTCTAATAAACAAGAAATAAGTATATATTTGATTCAAAAAATAATTATTCCTTAGTTCAGAAACACAAACGTGAAACAAGTCATGCTGAGAAGCCACTTTTTGGTGTAATGAGAAGTGGCATCTGTTTAAGCACAGGCACATTTAAAACAAGCACATAGTACATCCAGAGATAATCATTCCATTTGCTGCAACCTTATGAACATAAACATACGCATGTGCCAGCAGAAACAGACCACCCGGGTCTATCTAAGTCCAGCTTGAGTGTGCAGCTAAAACCCTAGTTTGCAGCTGCCCCAATTCCCCTATTTGTCATCCCACTGCCACCCCACCTCCCCACCCTCACTCTCCCTGTTCCTTGTCCCATGCCCTTTTGAAGCTGTTCACAGATTTACATGATACCACCATTCTGGTAGGGCATTCCATTTTGCTACCACCTCTCTGTGAAATAGTGTCTCCTTATTTCCTTCCAAGTCTTCCCCTCTATTCTTAAAGACCCCATCAACCCATCCTTATTGATTCCCTCAGATCCTTGAAGGTCTCTGTCATGTCCCCCATCCCTTCTATCCTCCAGGTGTACATATTCATGTCTCTCAGCCTGCTGTCATAGTCTGTCCTTCGCTTCCACATCATCTTTGTTGCCTCTTCTGCACCCTCCAGTAGCCTGATATCACGCTTTAGGTATGGCTTCCAAAACTGCACACACAATACTCTAGGTGTGGCCTTACCAGTGACCTGTAGAGGGGCAAGATCACCTTTCTTAGCCTGGATGAAAATGCCTAGCTTATGCAACCAAGCATTTTGTCACTTTTGCAGCCATTCTCCTGAACTGGGCAGTGCTGTCCGTGGTCCCTGTTATCATTACCCCTTGGTCCTTCTTCTTCTCAGTGATCCCCAGCTTAAACCCTCCCAGCCAGTATTCTCTCCTTGGGTTCTTCACCCCAAAGTGCATAACCTTACACTTCTTTGCATTGAACCCCAGCTACCACCTCTCTGACCATTCCTCTTTTTTGATTAGATCCCCCTGCAGCTGCTTCCATCCCTCCTCTCCATTCACCACTGCTCCGATTTTGGTGTTGTCAGCGAACAGACTTATCTTTCTTACCATCCCATGTGCAATGTTTGATATGAAGAGACCGAACAATACTGGCTCCAACACGGAGCACTGTGGCACCCCACTTGTCACTGGCCTTGGAGTTGAGAGCTCCCTTCCCACCACCACCTGTTGCAGCCTCCCATTCAGCCGGCTTGTAATCCAGTTCATAATTTTTGCCCCTACCACTACACCAGTTAGCTTCCCCCCAAGCCACCCATGAGGCACAGAATCGAAGGCCTTGCTGAAGTCCAAGTAAAGAACATCCACCACATGACCCATATCCAGCTCACCTGTCACCCAGTCATAATATTGTATCAGGCTGGTTTGACAAGACTTCCATGAAACAAGCACATGCTGCCTCACATCCTGGAGGCCCCTGTCCTCCAGCTATAATACCAGTCATTCCTTTAGTATTGTCTCCATGAGTTTGCACACTATGGAGGTGACTCTTACCGGGCAATAATTACCCGGTTCATCCCTTGGTCTGCTGTTGTGTAATGGTACTACATGTGCCATCCTCCAGTCCAGTGGCACAAATCTTGACTCCAGTGAGGTGCTGTGCAGATCCGCCAGCGGCTCTGCCAATACCTCCATCATCTCCCTCAGTACCCTGGGGTGGATACCATCCGGCCCTGGTGTCTTGTCTACCTTCAGTGCCCTCAGTTCTTCTAGGATCCCACTTGCCTCAATTCTTCCATTTCTTCCATCTGTTGCCTCCTCTCCCCTGTCCCCACCCTCCCAGCCCATGGTGGTAGCGGTTCCTCTTTTTCTCCATGAACACTGAGCAAAGTATTCGTTCAGTGCTTCTGCCTGCTCACCCTTTTCTGTCCACTCCCACCCCTTTATCTTTATTACTGTCTCCTTGCACTTCTTTCCCCTAATGTATCTGAAAAAGTCTTTCTCCCTGTTAATTCCCTGCGCTAATCTCAGCTCCCTCTGGGCCTTGGCTTCTCTCACTTTTCTGGTCACCTCCTGGACCATCTTGCATACTCCTCCTGTCCACTTCCTTCCCGTCCTCCTATACCTCTGGTGCGCCTCTCATTTTGCTGTCACCACCTCCACTACCTCACTGTTCAACCAGCATGGTTTTCTTGCTCTGCTCCTCTTACTCTGTGTCTTGGTGCAGGCTTCTGTTGCCTCTGTAATCCTCCTTTTAATAATATCCCATTTCTGCTCTGCATCCATCTCCTGCCTTATGCCCTCTAGTTTCCCTTTCAGTACTTCCTGCGTCCTCCCAAAGTCTGCCCTCCTGAAGTTTACTACCTGAGTAACTGATTTCTCTGGCTCCCCGCACATCATGATATTAAACCACACCGTTTGGTGGTCGTTGTCGGCTAGTGGGTCCTCCACTTTTATTTCCCTTACTGCCTCCCCATTCAACAATACCAGATCTAAAGTGTTCTTTAGCCTAGTAGGTACACTAACCAACTGTGTCAGGAGACCCTCCTAGATTGCGTCCAGGAGCACTTGCTCCCTAGCACTGGAGGTGACTGGAATGCTCAGTCAACCCCGCAAGTTGAAATCCTCCATGATGACCACCTTCCCTTTTCTACATACCTTTCTGATTTGTCCTGCTAATTCTCTATCAAGCTTCTCAGACTGGGACGGTGGACTGTATACCACCCAAACCTCAGTTTCCTACCCCTTGAGTCTAGGAGCTGCAGCCAGATTACCTCTGTTCTCCTTTCTTCCCCCCTGTCCCTTGTGCATTTGATCCAGTCCCTCACATAGACAGCCACTCCACTGCCCCTCCCTTCCTTACAGTCCTTCCTGTATACTTTGTATCCTGGGATTGACAGATCCCAGTCCCGGTACTCAGTTGCCCACGTTTCTGTGACAGCTGCAATATTCACCCTCCACACTGCTAAGCATGCCTATAACTCAGCAGATTTGTTGCCTAAGCTTCTTGCATTCAGCGACTGTAAAGACCATGGACTGGGATTGTATAATCCAGAGTGTTGAACAGGACCACAGCCTACAGGTCAGAAACGAAGTCTCAGAACCCAAATACATAGGAGCAGTCAAAGAATAAGTGCTGCATAGTCTCCAGCTGGTTAATACACCCAGGTATGGAGCCGATTCAGCCTTCCAGTTGCTTGTACTGCTGGTTGCCTCTGACATTTAATTTGTCATGTCAGCTCAGCCTAACAGTGCACCACATTTTTGGTGGAATCTTTTTATTAATTAAAGGTCATACGATGCAAGATCATACAACTAGGTCGACATGATCAAAAGGATGGAGTACAAAAACTCTTGGGGCCTGATTCTCAAAACTTTGCCTGGGCACAAACCTGGGTTTCTGCATGCAAACCAGGCTTTGTGCAAAGTTGCTATTCACAGAAGGCCAGTTTGCCTCAAACCAAGTTTGTGCCTGGGCAAAGTGGAGGGTCTCAGTGCAAATGAAGGAAGGACACTTAAATATTGGCACAGTCTGATCCACAGAGTATTTGTGCTATGCAAGGTCATTTTGCATGGTCCAGTTGTGTGGTTCAAATACCGCTGACAAAGACCTTGCTTCAATCTTTGCAACTCTAGTTGTTGGTGAAGGCAGTGCAGAGCCCCTCCAGACTGCCAACACAGTAGTCCCTCATGTCCAGTGGTCCCTCCCCCACCCGATCCCTTGTCCAATGTATTAAATGTTGTCCTTGGTTTGCAGTGGTCCCTCCTCCCACCCAATCCCACATCAGGTGAATTGGTAAATGTTTCCCTGGCGTCCAGTGGTCCCAACCCCAGGCCCCTTGAGAGGAATTCTGGGTCCCAGAAAAGTTCTGACACTGGGGCCTCTACTGGCTCATAGCTCCTTTCCTGCATACAGTATGCTGGTTGGCCTGGGCCATTCTTGGCACTGGGCCCCAGGAATATCCCTGCTCCTCCACCCTCTCAAGGGCCTTGCCTTCCCCAAACCTGATGCCCTCCAGATGTAGTGGTAAATGTTTCCATGGTGACCAGTGTTCCTCCCTCTACTTGATGCCCTCCTGATGTAATCTTAAATGTTTCCCTGTTGTCCAAATGTCCCTTTCTCCACCTGATTTCTTGTAATAGGATTGGCAAACAGGAGAGGGCTGTCAACCTTACATGGATGAGGATTGATCTGATGGGGGAGGGACCACTGGAACCAGGGCAAACATCTCTGTACCATGGGTGAGCATCAGGTGGGTGGGGAACTGCTAGACACCAGGGAGAATGTTTAATGCATCGGATGAGGGATTGGGTTGGGAGGGGGACCACTGGATGCCAGGAAAGCATTTACCAACACATTGTGAAGGCATCAGGTTGAGGAATGGACCACTCTACACCAGGTAAACATTTACAAGTACATCAGGAAAGTATCGGGTGGGGAAGGGACCACTGGACACCAGGGAAACATTTACAAATACATCAGGCATTGGATCAGTGGGGGGAGTGACCACTGGACACCAGGGGCAACTAATGCATCTGGTGAGGATGAGGGTGGGGGAAGGGATCACTGGACACCAGGGACTGGTGCTCCATATTGAGCAGGGGCGGGGGGCATACTATGCTCCAGCGCAGTCTATGTAAAGTGGCCCATAATGCACATGTTAATAGCCACATAGTGCAATTTATTTCCTCAGTACAGTTTTGCTAGGTCCCCAGGTCAAAAGAGAACCCCTAGTTTAGTTAGAAACTCATTTGTGAGCTGTATACTACCAACCAAGGGTGGATGTGGAGAGCTGGGCACACTACCCTTCCTACACATTTGTTAAAGTTCAGAATTCCATCATCATGCACAAGGAGGCACATGTCATCTGCATAGGCTAATACTTTATAGGCAACAGTACCCTCAACTGACTGTAAGGAAGAAATATAGTGATTCTGCTCAATTTTCCACAGCAGAGGGCTCAAACAAAGTACGTAAAGGATAGAACTAAGGGTGCATCCTTGACACATCCTCTTGTGTACTGAGCAAGCAGTACCAAGCCAACTACTTGACTACTGGAGTAACCATAGAAGAATTATACATGCACTTTAACCAGCATATTAAGGAAGGTGAAAAAAACATACTGTTTACCCAGGAGGCAGGGTAGCGCAGTGGTTTAAGCCTCTGAGTTATAAATCTGGTGACATCCAACAGACCAGACCTGGGTTTGAATACCACAGCTTCTACTTGTGTACTGTGTGACCCTGAGCAAGTCACTTAACTTCCCTGTACTCCCAGGTTGCACCTGTAAAAAAGCTTTCAGCTTAGTGTGCTACTCCTGGTTTAACAATTACAAAAACAACATAAAAAATAATGCAAAAACAAATCAAAAGCCTTGCATTGCCAAGGGAAGTTAAAAAAAGACTTTCATATTATTAATATTCACTCTCTCAATCATTTCACATAATACAGTAGGATTAGATGATCTTGAATAGCCCTTCATGGAACCAAGCAAGCCTGTGACTGGGCTACCAGATGCCGTAGTGAGTGCGAGCTAAGATGTTAAAATGTTCAAATCTTAGCTGAGTAGACATATAGGTCTTCAACTGGTAAGATTGAATTTTTTTCTCCAATTTTATGAAAAAAAAAATCATTAAACCTTCCTTCATGCTTAGAACTACAGTTTCACTAGTCAACATACAATTGAATACCACGGCCAATTCTCCAGATAAAGCAGGAGCCACAAGTTTGTAAAACTCTTTTATGAGTTCATCCTTCTGAGGGGCTGTCCCATTTTTCAAAGAATGTATTGCAGTAGCAACCTTCTGAGTGGAGATACTGCCAGTGGAAGAAAGTCAATAGGAATTTGAGGGAGATTAAGGTCAGAAAAAAAGTTTATCTGCCCAAAGTGGTGGTAAACCCGGGTGCAAATTATTTCTTTATATAAGCAGTGGCAATGGACAAAACTGTGTTCATCCTTAACACAGATACTGGCTTTACAACAGTCCTGTCTCTACAAGCTTCATAAGGAAAACTAAAGGACAGCTTGCCTTGAGTACCATAAGGCTGTTCTTTTGCCATTGTCTGAGACCTCTGTAAGTGAAACTTAGATACTTCACTTTTTAAATTTGAGATTTGGGGCATGATTGTTAAAAAGCAATGCAGGGCTTGCATCAAGCACCTTTGCCGCAACTGCAGTTGCTTTGAGTAGGTCAGGTGCTGTGGCATGTTATCCGTTTCATAGCAGCTTGAACCAAATATTTGGCACCAGCCCCATAAATAGGGTACCCAGGATTGCCTCAAGTTAGAATAGAAAAAGTTGATCTAACTTGTGGCAATTGGCACACGAGATAGAAAATCCCCATCGCCAGCTAGGAGAATGTCGCAAGCCCCATGCACTATATGTTCAGTGCACCAGGGAACTGTGGCATTTAAGGCCATTGAAAATCTGGCCCCCAGGCTTCAAAATCATGTCCGGTTTCCACTGTGGGAGACGACAGTTTCTGAAAATGGTCTCTATTAGTGAGGAATTTAAAATAATTTGACTTTCTATGGTTCTGACCCCATTTAAAAAAAAAAATGTTTTTATCTTAGTTTTGGTATCTTCCAACTAGAGTAATGGGGAGTCAAAAAAATGACAGATTTTCTGGCCAAGAGTAGCTCACACACTTCAGAATGAATATCTGATTCCTTTAAAAAGCAGGGATTACATTTCTAGAGACCAGGCCCAAGGGGGAGTGTGGGATTATTACCAGAGGTAACAAAAAAACATATTGGGGTCAATTCTCCACATGGCGCAATTTACACATGAAACGTGTGTAAATTGCATGCCTGCCTCCACAGCTGCAGACAGGTGCAGGATGAGTGGATTCATGACCCACAGCAACCACAAGGCACCTGCCTGCAGCCACGCCCTCCCTTGTTTGGGGCTGGGTGCAGGAGGCAGGTGGGCATCCAAACAGATGCCCAACCTGTGTCCCGGAGTAGATCCCCTGTGCTGGGGGTGCAGGGAGGATGGCACCAGTCCGGGAGCATTAATGCACAAGACACTCACCCAAGAGGCCACCCCTAGCCTACCCTGGCAGCCCAGTGTGCTGGGGCAGCAGTATGCAGGGGGACCCCATTGTGTCCATGTCCAGCAGGTGAATGTTGGTGGGGTGCGTACACACTTGTGGCTAGGTCCCCAGGGTGTAGTTCATCTGGCCTCATCCCAGTTCTCTGCACCATTGTGAATGGCACTGATATGCAGGCACTCTCCCCGGCACACCCCCCAGCCTGGCCCAGGTGCAGAACGGGACAAAGGGCATGGGTATCCGGCACTTAACTGATGGGTGCACCTTTGGTGTTTCCCTTTCGGGCCCCTGTGGTGCAGGTATGTCTTCTAGGGCTCCCTCCCTGACCCAAATATGCAGCACACAGGCACTGAGCCTGTGTAGAATCGAACCCATTATGATCAGAACATTCTAATGGTTTAGAAGTAGTAGATAATACCGATACAGAGAGGGGTGTGACAAAAAAATATCTATCCAGGTAGCAATGGGACCTCTAAGGAAAGTAGAGGATCTGGAATTTGTCCGTTTAAAATAGGCATCTGATAACCCAGAGGCATGCACCAAAGATGTTAGGAAAGACATGTCACAAAATAATTTTTTTGCCTTTGTCTGTTCACCTTATCCAAATGGCTAAGGCCAGAATTAAAATCACCACCTACAATAACAGGCAGTATAGTGAAAAGAAATAGCTGTGCAGTTTTAAATAAATTGATCCTAGCAGCCTTGAAGTATGGGGCACAGATGTTTATAAACATGACCAGGAACCTTAACATCAAACAGCGACAAACAACTTGCATACAAATCTATTAGTTTGATAACTTTAACATTAGAATTATTAAACAAAATGCCAATCCCTAAACAGGGGTCAGTGCCCAAACAGCATAAAGATGGCCCCTGAAACAAGGTTTTCCTTGCAACAGATACTTCAGATAGTGCATGCAGTCTGGTATCCTGTATAAAGATGTTGTGAAGGTGAAATTCACGTGAATTACTGAAAATTCGTACTTTTCCGAGTTCGCAAAGTTTTCCCTTGTCTGATAAACTTCAGCTTCGCACAAATTGCATGAATTTCACAGTGAAATTTAGCACTTTGCGGTGAATTTTGTATGATTCGTGGTTCACAAATTGTGTAAAATCTGCAGATTAATCAGTGGAGTGAATTTTGCAGACTTCGCACATCTCTAATTCTGGATAAAAGTCACATCACAGTTCAGCATGTTAAAAAAAGAGAAGGCAGTCTGTCTTTTCTGCATGCTGTCAATGCTGTTCACATTTGCCATGAAGAATGATAAATTCTGATGTGACATCAGGGTCCACAGGAGGGAAAGTGACAGAAACACACTTCCTCACAAGAAAAGTTATGTTTTCTTCCATAAACCCCACCTCTTGGTTCTGGACTTCCACTTTTTCTTGCTGGGCTATCAGGAGCTGTACCCAAGGTGAGAGGATGCGACATGCATCCTCTGTTTCTCCACACCATCGAGATAACTGCAGAATGGGAGGGCTAAATGCCAGAGGTTCAATGGTAGGAAATAGCTCCTCCCATGTCCCCTGCTTAAACCTAGTACTTTCATTTGCTGCACTCTGAGCATTTCGAAATCGTTGCATACTCCTGTGGCTGTGTGGCTGGAGTGGCATGGCTCTTTCTGTTGTTTCCCCTCCATTCCTTGCTTCTTGTTTTCATCTTCTTCAACCCCCACTGATTGTTCCCCTCCACGCCATTATTTGTTTCTCCTCCACTTTCCCATTTTTTGTGCCCACTCTCGCATTGTTGTTTCTCCTCAGTCCATTTCCTTCCCTGCTCCTTCCTTCCTCCTGGTGTTCCATGGTATCATCTTTGTTTGTCTCCTTTGCTCCCTGGTCTCATCTCATTTTCCTTTCTTGGGTTTTTCTTTCTTGCCAACTGCTGCTCCGTTCTCTGCCTCTGTCTCAAAAGATGAGCTTCTCTGCTTCGCCTTTGACCTTCTGTTGCTCTTGCTTCATTGGTCCCGTATGGGTGCTGCAAACTTGATGTGCACTGTACCTCCTTCTGCCTTGTCCTTTTGATTGGTTACCACTTTGGAGCATTCTTGGCTGCCAGCTGCTCCATTGCTCTGCTGCCATTTACAGGGTGTGGTGTCACCTAACGTGCCTGGCATCCTGCTCCACACCAACACACCAGGGATTCTGCCTTGGACCGTGGTTCACTTCCAGCCTGCTATAATTTTTTGGGGGGGGGCCTCTGCTCCCTGCTCTTATTGTGTGCCCCAGCCATCAATATCATTGCATAGAATGTCAGTGTTTGCCCGTCCTGCCAGTTCAGTTCACCAGGACCTGACTTACCTTTCAGTCGGTGGGGGGTTTTCTTATACCTTGGGTTCTCCCCTCTCTCTGCTGCACTGCTGGCTATTACATTCTTGGACTTCCTGATGCCTATGATGGGACTAAGATCAGGACCTCTGCCTCTCAACAACCTACAGACTGGGACTTATTCTTTTTGCTTATTCACATCCCTGATGTATGGTATATCATGTCCCAACCTTGTCTGTCTTTCTGGTTTAAAGGACACTGTAGTAATCATCAGGATTCTGTTTGGCATTGAAGTTTTACCACAACATTTTCAGGACTGTGGACACTGTTCTGTTTTGCTTTACGGAGCCTTAGATTTCAAACTCACATTTGAGGTAAGCCCTGTTACACCCCAAGTTGGGTTGCAGACTGTCCCTGATGCTCAGTTGATTAACTGTGTGACCTACATCTCCTCTGTCATCCTCAGTCCCATTCAATTCAGCAGGTTTTGAGTCTGAACTGGCATGTTTTCTCAACTGTCGAGACCTGTTGACTTACTGTACCCTAATTTTAACTGTATTATGTATGAGTGATTAACTGCTGGATTGGCTCTGTAACCCATTTTATCAATATTATATATGCAGCATTCATATATGTATTTTGTTCCTGTTATGGCAATTGTGTATGTATCCTTTCCCCACATGTATCTCCTCCCCCAGGACATACCATGAGATGAGCAATTTCAATTGCTCATTGTACTTTTCTGGTGAAATGTTTCAATAAATAAATAAATAAAATAAAATTTATATCGGTGACGCTAACTATTGCTCTCCTTCATCATTCATGGATCATTTTGGGCTTCATTGGGTCTAATATAACCATTCAACTCCACTACTACCTCCCTAAGTGGTGATTCAGGTCCCATTTTCTCCTGACCTTCCCCCTTGTTGAACTCTCGCATTTACTTATCTTTCCATATTCATCAAGCAGTCCAACACCTGCTGACCCTCGTGGTGGTCCCATATTACTATGCTATCCTCTTAGTTGCTAAGGAAGGCCTCTTCCATCCTAGTGTATTGCTGAAACTTAGACCTTCATGGAGGTCTCTTTCCAAACCATCACTTGGGTCCTCTGGGCAGGACCATCTTTGCTGACTTATGTGAGTCACGTCACCAATATTCCATCATTCTACCTATGTGGGAGTTCATATTCCACTGCCTTGTCATGCCCCTTGCACCAGAATTTCTCACGGCTGCTTATCTAGTCAGATTACCTACGATGGTGCTCCAGTTTTATCCAGTCCTACAGTGCTATGGCAACTACCATGTCAAGCAAATCTTCACCTGACTCGGAGGAAGGTACATCAGATACTCCTGTACTTCTATCCACTGTTCTTGTCCATTGTAGTTGTCCCACTAAATTATGCTGCTCCTTTATAGACCTGAGAATTCCCTGCTTCATAACCGAACTGAAGAACTGGGTATTTCTCATTCAGCTCAGCTGACAAGTACATCCTATTTACATTATTCTTCCCAGCTGTCTCCTGATGAGGCAGCATGCCTCTTCCCATTGTGCTGTTTCCTCAGCATCCTAGCTCTACCTTGTGGTATCAAGAGACTGCGGGCTCACTTGTCTGCCAGAGTCAGGAGCCATTCCTCATTTCCACATCTACCATCATTTCATTATTTCCATCACCATCTATCTGACAGCCTCCATCCCTAGCTCTGTCTCCGGGGTATTTAGAGAAGGTGGGCTCACCCTGGCCACAGGGGATGTGAGTCTCTGTCCTCCATTTCCATTCTTTGCACTGTCTGCTTCCTTCCATTACTCTGATGGTCTCTGCTGCTAGCTCTGCCCATCAGGGTATCGAGCGAAGGTGGGCTCATCCTCTCTTCCGGGGATGGGAGCTTGTCCCTTGTATTCTATTCTCCTCCATGGACTGGGATTGGCCCTGGATTTGGACTGCCTCCTGGACTTCCTTTTTCTATTTTCCTTTTGGGGCCTCAAATGCACCACCGTCTAATGCTCAACTATCCATCGATTGTGCTCCTAGGATCCATCCTCACCCCAGGCTTCTAGTAGCCATTCCTCTATCCTACCAATAGCATTTCCATCCATTTCTCACATTAAAAGTGGAATTTCAGTGTCTCCATCCACCCCTCAATCCTCCACTATTTCATCAATCACCTCCAGCACTCCAGTGCTACCTTAGTTACATCTCCGGCATTCAACTAAGACTTTTCAGTAGACCAACATTCCTTGACCTGCCTGCCATTATAAAACCTCAGTTGCTCCAAAGCATTATTATTTTCCCTGAATCACTATCTATTGACTATGCCCCCGATATCATCATCTTCAAGTACTGAACCCAGATATAAAATTCATCCTCATCTATACGTTTGAATATATATATATATATATATAAAATCATATGTATAGCTCCAAGACTTTAATACAGGATACCATAGAGACATCCAGACATCAATTAACCACCACCTTCCATCATCCAGACATCCTTCTAACTTGGATTCTTCTTCATCTTGCAGAATCAACCGTCCTGCTCATATCATCAAAGACTAAGGATATGACTTATCTACCTAACAATGGTTTACAGCCATCAAAGATTCGGAAGCTATAACTCATCAACCTAACCAGAAACAAATCTCAGTTCAATAATTTTGGGATTATCTCCTTACAGATTGACCAGAGGACAGGTAGATCAGTATCCACTGGTCCTCAAAGGTTTCCCCTCACAGGGTATTTTTCCTCTGCTGCATGCTACTGGTCACACTCTCTGGAGTTGGAGGAGGTAATTTCAAGCCATAAGCAATCTTTTTGTGCCTCTATTCCTACACCTATTCAGTGTTCCTAACAAGGGTGGGACTACAGAAAAGCCAAAGTAAAAGCTCATACTGTAACTTCAAAATCCATAAGTATACACAAGCACTACGCTATGCAACACACATTGAATGAGAGGGCTAAAAGCCCGAGGTTCAATGGGGGAAAATAGCTCCTCCCACATCCCCTACTTAAAGCTAGTACTTCATGTTTCTCTGCTTTGAGCATCTTGAAATCCCCACTATCTTCCCTAGCCTTCTCCTTCTCCTGCACTCTTGTCTCACCCTTGCTGCTGAGCCTCGATTCCTACACCTACCCAGAATTCCTACAAAGGGTAGGAATGGAGAAAAGCAAAATTAAATGCTCATAACTTCACAGTCCTTAAGTATACACATGCACTACGCTACTCACCACACATTGAACATCATATTTATTTGAGATGGCAATTAAATCAATATTTAAGATCTTAGACGTGGGCTGATTCCTGGTACTCCATTGCCTGGTGACTATTTTAAACCTTTTTGTATGGGGTTGAAGGTAAGGGAATAATCATCTCTGTATTGTCTTGATTCACCTTAGAGAGCTGGGGATCTTCCTCAATCTGCATCACCTGTGAGAGATCATAAACTTAGTTCTGAGCTGGCCCGATGGCCCAGTGGGCTCAGGCATCATGTCTTACCTGCCACCAAGCTGAAGACCCAGGATTAGGTGCAATCTTGGGGCACCATGGGTCAGCAGGGGGAGGAGGAGGATCGAGCATCTGACAGAATGCTGTCCTCCACTGGGGGGAGGCTGAGGAAGTACTCAGTGCTTGACTGACCACCAGTGGAGGCTTAGAGCCATCTCAGTCATGGCTTAATGGTTATAGAAGGTGTGCCAGACATGGGTACTTGTGCTCATATGTCATTGCATGAGAGGTAAGTCCTGGGGGATGGAGCAAGGGGACAGGGTCTAAGAGAGAGCAAGCCGGAGTCCAAGAAGAGAGAAAAAAAAAAGAAACTGTGTTCTGGGGTTGAACAATTTGTACCTCAGAGGGGGGAAGAAGATAAAATATTTTGGCACAGGGCCTGAATCAAAAACTAGCAGGGCTTTACTCTGACAAGAGGAAGGAGGGCTACCAGGCCTGGGTGGGATGAGTCTGATAGTTTACTGTCTGGTTGCTGCCTTGGTTAGCATGATTTTTCTGGGCATGAGATAAGTTTACATTCTGATCTAGCTGATGCTCCTGACCTGGCAGATTGTAAGCTGCGGAAGGACAGCTATGGTATGAATGGCCCATTCTTTAATGAAGATTGCACCGCATCTCATTGACACAGTGCAGGCTGCTATGCCCCATCTCGTCACACAAACGTCACTTAATCTGATTGCAGGCTCCACTAACATTGTTGCTGGAACTGTGCTGGTAACATGGCTTTGGCTGGCCAGTATAAATCAGGACTCACTTGTCTTTGCCCATGAAACAACTGTTTGGAAGGTGCTGCAGTCCAGTTTCCATTAGTATTAAAGTCACCTGAACCTTCCATCCCCTAGTCCTTATGCCTTCTGAGTTGATAATTGCCTCAGGGTCACCCAAGATAGTATATTTCTGATACAACCAGAACATAATATCAGTGACTGAGACCCCGTCATTTTGGAAAAGTATGGTTATCATTTTATAAGCAGGCATGGTCGGGATTACAGCCAAAAAAGTGTGTCCAAAGAGGAACATTTTCCAGATTATGGTACTAATGGTACTGTTGCCAGAAAAGTTCTAATGCCCCACAGGTTTTAAAGCTGACATCTAAAATTAATTCTCCACTCACATGAATGAAGGTATAAATCAATGTCACTGGCAGAAAAATGCAGGGATCCCTTAAGCAGATCTTGGGCCACATATAGTATTTCAGGTATGTTCTCCAGCTCCCCTCAGTACCTTAGGCAAGCAGCAGTATGTCTTTTGGTAGGTAGAACAGGTGCGTGAAACAAAGAAGTATAAGGCCTGGGATTTTCTGGTCTAGACACAGCTCCTTGAGGTTGGGACAAAGACTCAGTGGAACTAATGGAAGGTTGAGACTCCTCAAAGTGGAGGGAGGGGCTCTGTACTTGTAGTAGAAATCACCAGTGCTGTTAGAGAATCACGACCAGCCACAAGGTCACTGTCAGAGGGGTTGGAGGGATTAAATGAAAGCACAGGGTTCAAATAACAGGAACTACATTCCCAGCTGGTGAAGCAGGAGTATTAAATGAAGTTCCAAGAGGCAGGGGTCCCTTCCCCAGAGTATGGAGCACAGGGTTTTAAGTTAGTTAAAACTTGGATGGTAAGTCTAGGGACAGGGGCTGAAGAGGGCTAGAAACTTTTGAGATAGCTGTCATTGACTCATTGTTAACAGATTTCAGAGCCTGAAAGACATGGTCTTGAGTACCATCTAATTAAGAAGACAGTTCTGATTCAAAGTCATAATAGCAGGGACCCCCCTAAAACACAGTTGAGATAGAACTATGAGAATATTCAACACTTGCCCATTCTGGTGTTTTTACTGGTGGATCTTCTGCTCTCAGAATGCAAATCAGTCATGATACCCAAGCACCACCTGGTTCAGATAACTCTCAGACAACTGACAGGGAAGCACACTTTACAGAACAAACTTCGGTAGAACCACAGGAAGTTCTAAGATGCAGTTTGGTGTTTGGGACTTGGAGCCACAACTCTTAGACTTCATGGTCAATCTTCTTAGATTAGGTAAACTTGACTTTGGTGTTCCTGCTGATATTGTTTGTTGCAAGGTTTTGTCAGGGTGGTCTGGCATTACTGCTACCAAAATGCCAAGAGACCCCATCTGTACCTTAGCACTCAGAGTGGGTGTGGTCTGTATTGGCATTCCCACTGATTCTTCAAACAACTGAGCTCTGTCAGATGGGCAGCCGGCCATAGCTGACAGGTCTGTAGTGTGATCTGTTGATGTCTCTATTCGTACTGTTGCTGCAGGCTGTTCGGGGCAGGCAGACATCTTGCCTAGGGAGCTATCCATGGTGACATCTGCAGTGTTGCCCCTGTTTATAAGCACTAGGTTCAGCATTGCCCCGTATCTAGGATGTTCATTTACTAGCTGGCTGGGAAAGGTCCCTTAAAGGGAGTAAAGGATTCCCTTGCACCTTGCCAAAGCTGCAGCTGGAAGGCTCCAGTCCACATCTGGCTGATTGAAGTCATCTACTACCAGAACCTCCTCCTTCATGATGTTCCTCCAATTGCTTTATCCAACTCCTCTCCCTGTGCTGGATGTCTGTATACCACCCCTGTACAGATAGCAGCCCCAGAGCCTGTCTCCGTGATGACCCACAGCACAGTGCCTCCAGTTCTTCCTTTTCCTCTGGATCCCCCTGCTCTTCCATAGCCTTGACTTCCTTCCTCATATACAGTACCTTCCTCTCCTCCCTTACACCCTCCTTGCAGCTCCTAAACAAAGAGAAGCATAATATGGCAACATCCCAGTCATTGCTGTTAGTGCATCATGACTCCATTAGTGCCACCAAATCCAGGCTAGCCTCCTCAATAATGGCCAAGAGGTCTGGAATTGTGTTTCCCAGGCTCCTTGCATCGGTACACATGGCTCTCCATACCTTACCCCCTCACCTGTCTCCCTGCTTTAACCCCCTCCTACATGTGCTGGTACCTGAAGCTCCCCTGGCTCCACTGTCCCCTTGTTACCCTCTCTGTTACCTGTCTCCTTTTCTTCTCTCTTCTTGCTATCCTGAATTATAACCCCATGTCCTCCATCTTGTCCCCATTCTTAACTTCCTGCACTCCTGCCATGGGGGAGCTTCCTCCCCTCAGGCCCTCCCTTCTTGTTGCTTCATTATTTGTGGGCAGGCACTCTTTGCCTCTTTTGGTATAAGAGCACCCTCTCGTTGGTATAATGCTCCATCCAAGTAGCATTTAAACCTCCCACCCTCCAATGTAGGGGGTAGAGCAGGGATATGAAGACCTGTCTATGACTTGTATCATATCTCTTGAAATCCCACAGACTCGTGGAAATATTCTGCCATGCCTAAAGATGATGTGAACCCCCTGATCTTGGATACCTGTTGCAACCACTACCTTGTTATTGCCAGGGGTAGAGGAGTATCACAGTGCCAGCTCTGGTTCTCTAACCCAACTCCTTACATCCTGCAGTTTGCATGAGAAACTGTCACAATGCCAGCCCAGGTCCTTTAATTCACCTCTTGACATTCTGCAGCCTGCATAAAAAATTCTGATACTCCTGAAGTTGAAGACCAGCCAGTATGGTTACCATACAGCGTGATTGGTTCTTCCATGTCATATGACCATCTTGTTCATGGTTGCCAGTTGCGACCACTGCCTTCTCAATGATGAGTGTAGGGGGCACAGAATCTACACCAGACCCTCTATCCCAAATATTGATGTGCTATGACTGCACGGACAATCCTGTCACTTCTGAAGATATTTCCAAGTAGGCCAAAAACTATTCTGAAAATCAGCCCTAGAACAGAACTACACTAGATAAGGTTAATGGACTGTGTGGAACTGAGGAACTACTACCTCACTGAAAGAGTGGTAGATGCATGGAACAGGCTGCCTGCAGGAGTAATAGAGGTGAAAACAGGAGAGGGCTTCAACCATGCATTGGATAGACATGGGAGAATATTTATAAATAGTCAAGGAACAGAGTTTGCAAAGACATACTAAGCAGAGACCATTTGGGCAGACTGGGTGGTCCTTTTCTGTCAACAAATTCTATGTTTCTAGACAGATGGCTGAGCTGCCCAGTAGACTGGTGGTGCACGAACAGTGTGATTAATGCACTACCTAAGCAATTCTAATGTTTAATTCAGTTGCTGTAATGAGCTGGAATAAATGTCAGTTAAATGTTTGGAGCCTGTGACTATGTTTAGAAAAGGTTTAGCTTGTTGCACAGTGGAAATGATGTACTAGAGATATAAAAATAAACTTCACATTAACAACCGAAACAAGCCTACAGGCTCCCGGAGGGTCGCAAGGGCTGAAGGAAGCGCTGCCTGCCTTCCCCACAGACCGCATCGGATTCAGGACTCACCCCCCCCCCGGACAACCGAAACAAGGTACGGTGAACACGCGGCTGCAGGAGCAGCACCAGCCAGCAGCAATTCAAGGCGCACTGTTGGACTTGGCGCCAAAACTTTTGAAAGCTGGACAAACTGCCTCCTAAGAGAAAAGCTGCCTTTAAATCCTAAAGTCGGCACAGCACTGCAGATTGTTTTTTTGTGCCTGTTTTCTGTGCTGCACTTTCCCATAGAGTTTTAATTTTCCTGCAGTAGAAAAGTAGTTTCAGACAGTTTACCTTAAAGCCAGTATAATTGTAGTCGCTATTGAGTAAGCTGTTTTGCATTGTTCTTACCTTGCCCCGCCTCCTACAGCTGTGCTATAATAGTTTCCCCTCTCTCCCTTAGCCTACAGGCTCCCAGAGAGTCGTGAGGGATGAAGGAAGCACTGCCTGCCCTCCCCACAGACCGCATCAGATTCAGGACTCGCCTCCCAGGACAACCCAGAGCAAAGTACTACAGCGACAGCGGCTGCAGGAGCACACCAGCCAGCAGCAATTCAAGGCGCATTGTTGGACCCATGCACTGTGTGCGACTCCCAACCACCCCCACCACCACCCTTGGTCGGCTCTGTATTATATAGGTGGTGTCACGTCAGGCTGCAGAACCAATCAGCCCACTTTTCCACCTGCAGGTTACACCCGCTGAACACTAGGGGGATCCTGCCTGCCAACACCTATTCCCCTTCATTTATATCATATAGCTTTATGTCTCCCTTAGGTCTCTGTATACTCACATTGCTCCTCACTCTCCTATTCCCCCCAGCATCCCTACCAAAAATATCTCTAACACCCCTGCATACACACATCTGCCAGCATCGCAGCCAGCAAAGCTCATCCCCCCACTGCTCCTAGCCCTCCCATCTCCTTCCGCTCACCACTAGCGCACAACACACTGGACCACCCTTTCCCCCCACACCCCCCACCACCGGTCCCCCCCCCAATACACAATTGTCAGTGGTCTCCCTCTGTCCTAGCCCTACCCATTCTTAACTCCCTATGCATCCCCTGCACTGCCCCCCCAGATCCTCGCATCTGCATAAGTACCCCTACCACTACCGTCGTAGTCCTTTTCTCTGACTCATCATCCTACTCCTCCTGCTCTCTGGGAATGTCCACCCTAACCCCAGACCAGGACCAGCTGCATCGCCCCCTACAGGTCATGGACTCTGCATTGCCTCCATGAATATCTGCAGTCTCCCAAGGAAGACTGCTGCACTCCAGTGTTGGGTCTCTCAACACAAGCCCGACATTCTTGCATTAGTGGAGACCTGACTTTCTCAATCAACTCCAGACTCTGCTGTCTCCCTCCCTGGCTTCACCCTCTTTAGAGAAGATTGTGAGGGTAAGCGTGGCGGCGGATGCGCAGTCTACCTAAGTAACTCCCTCCTGGGTCATGTATTACCTACCCCCAAGCTCGACCACGGGGCACAAGCCATCACATTAAAAATCACCCCTGACCCAGGCCATGGCTCTCTTTACCTCACAACCGCCTATGTACCCCGACGTGTACAAAATCAAGCTATCCGCTCCCTCACCGACTATCTCACTACCCTGCCACACAAGGCTGAACAGCTTGTCCTTGGAGACCTCAACATCAACTGGCTTGGCTCCACTTCAGCGCAAATTAAGGACAGCTTCACAGCCCTTGACCTATCCCAATTAGTGACTCAGCCCACCAGATTTAACCAATGAAGTGGGACCAGCTCCCTACTAGACATTGTGCTCTTAAACCGCCCACACAAAGTAGAGGCCGTAAACGTCCTAGCCAACTCCCTTAGTGACTACTCTCCTATTCTCTGCTTCTGGTCCTCCCCCACGCGCAATCCTGCGTACAAAGCAACTCCCCGTCGATGCTTCCACCCCAGAGGCCTTAACAAGCTAAAGCAGTACCTTGCCCAGCTCAACTGGTCCCCGATCTGCCTCGCAACAGATATAGATACTGCTCTAGCCTTCCTCACCAGTGCCTTCTGTAAGGCCTGTGACATCTTGGCCCCTGTCACCAACACCCACTCCAAGAGACACACTGCTGCCTGGATTTCCCCCTCCCTGATCCAACAACTGAAGCAGCGTGATAACCTATGGCACATTGCTGTAGAGACTGGCAGGGCAGCAGACAGGCAAGCCTATAATGCAGCACGCAACCAGTGCACCTGGGCCATAAGACAAGCCAAAGCTAACTACTATCAAACCACCTTAACCTCTTCCTGGGGCTCTGCCCGAGCCTTCTGGGATAACATAAAGGAGTTAAACGGGAAGACCCGCTCCCCTCCTCCCTCACAGATGGTTATTAATGGCACAATTAACACTGACCTATCTCGTGTTGCTGACTGCCTCAACACAACTTTCTCTGACCTAAGTGCAGTCCTTCCTGCTCACTTCTTTGACACCATCCCTGAAACCAACCACCCAGCTGTTTCTCGTCCCCCTTTTCTCTTCAGGGCTATCTCCCCCCACAATGCTAAACCACTCCTCCTAAAAGCCCTCACCTCCTGCAACCCGAGCTGTGACCTCCTTGACTCCAGGATACTCCACCTGACACTGGATGTCATGCTAGCCCCCCTTACTGACCTACTTAATCGATCCCTGTGCCTCGGCCAATTCTCGAGTGCATGGAAACAGGCTGAAATCACCCCTATCCATAAAAATGGAGACCGCACAGTACCAAACAACTACAGACCTATCTCCATCCTCCCCCCCCAAAGACTCTGGAGAAAATAGTATCCACGCAACTCGTGGATTATCTATCCAACTACAACATACTGTGCCCAGAACAGCATGGCTTCTGCCCCGGTCACAGCACCACCACAGCCCTACTGGAGTTTTCCCACCAAATACACTCTGCACTTGACACAGGGGAGATTGCTGGGGCAGTGTTCATTGACCTATCCAAGGTCTTTGACACTGTGAGTCATCCATTAATGCTTGACACCCTCTGTCAGCTGGGTCTCTCATCTGGCCCTCTGGCCTGGTTCTCCAGCTACCTCTGAGATAGTTTCCAATGGGTCAAATTAAATGGAATCCTATCTACTGCACTGCCTGTATGTTCTGGGGTCCCACAAGGCTCCATCCTGGGCCCTACATTATTCAGTCTCTTTTTAAACACCCTTCCCAGCTCCTGTACAGGCAAACTGCTTCTTTATGCAGACGATGCAGTCCTAGTCGCCTCACACCCCGACCCACTCACCCTCCAGAGCTCCCTGCAACTCTCCTTCAGCCAAGCTGAAAAATGGTTCCTCAACTATCACCTGGTTCTGAACCTCAAAAAGACAAAATCTATGATCTTTGCACACAGACAGAGTAACTCCAAAAATGCTCCCCATTGCATCATTCCCAGCACCCTCCACCCCCTTGAGCAGGTATCAACGTACAAATACCTGGGCATCACCTTCGACTCGGCTCTCTCCTACCATGCCCATGTCAGTGCTTTGTCCTCTGCCATGAATGCCCGGATTGGACTCCTCTACCATCACAAAGACTGCCTCCCCGAGTTTGCCCTACGGCTGGCTATCACTTCCTCCATCCTGTCTTTGGTTGACTACGGACTCCCCATCTATGCAGCCGCTGACCCCTGCCTCACCAAAGTGCAGACCTCATCAACAAAGCCTGCAGGCTCTGACCGGTGCCCCCAGCAGAACTCAGACATGCCAGCTCTACTCCACCTCAAACATACTCAATCTTGAAGAACGCCTGCAATATCACACCTGTATACTGGCTAAAAAGGCTCTACTTGGGTTATGCCCCCCAGGAGTCACCACACCGCTTCTACGGGCCTCCCACTCAGTCACCACCCATAATACTACCAAAGCCACCTTCCAGGTGCCGAGAGCCAGGACCTCACTTGCCCAAAGGTCCTTTCACCACAGAGCACCATCCTTTTATAACTCCCTCCCCACACACATCACAAACATCTCCAAAATTGGCCCCTTCAAAACTGCCCTACGCAAACACCTCACTAGCACTCGGAGCTGTATATGCCTATCATAGGGCTATCCAAGAGCGCCTTTCAAATCCAACCTGTCCCTATAGTACTACGTATGCACTAGTTTTCTCGATTAGCCTTTTTTCAGCCTGTACACCGCACACTGTTCCTGGTGTGACCCACTGCGACCCCAAATGATTTATTTTTTCGTGAGCTCCTCTGCTACTTGCCTATTTTTTACTTGCTCTTTGAAATGCTGTTATGTATGCTGTTTGTGTCTCACCTGTGCTGTTCCCCACTGTCTTGCTTCACAAATATATTGTCTCCCCTCCCTGCGACGAGGTGCCTTTGTAAATGAGTCTTTGACTCAAAGGTTTGTAAATCCGATATATGAATTAAATAAATTAAATAAAGAATTTGTCTGTATAGTAGCTCGAAAACAACTCTATCACAGCTTGGCTTTGCAATGGAAAATACATACAGTAGCATGTGCTGCCTCCCACCTAAATAAACAGCAGTTTCAAACATGTGAAGTACAACTGCCTTTACAATTAAGACACAGGTGGTTTGGACAATGGAGAGAACTATGAGATGGTGAAGAACAACTCTGTCTTTGTACTTGGGAGAGATATATGTGAGGTGCTCTGTTTGGACACTCTCAAGGAAGTCTGAGACAACAAAGAGTTACTATTTGGTACCATTGTGTGACTCTGTTTGGATGCCAGGAAGGCTAGAAGAGCATGAGGGGCAGCTCTTTTCAAGTGATGGGATGATGGGACTGTGGGAGGGCAAGGGACAACTTAAGTGGCAGGATGGCAGTGGAGGGGTGACTGTGAATTGCCAACTGTGCACATTCTGTAGATTATCATGCCAAAATAGTGCCAGCCTTATAGGTACCCACCAGTACTTGTGTGTTAAGGCATATTACTCTCTATACTGTACATTTGCTTTGCAAGAATAATTAAGAAACTTTCCACTTTAGTACATTAAAATTTTTACATTTGCACCATTCTTGTTTTATTTTCTGTTTGGTAATTAGAAAGGCTATTTACTAGAAAATCTACCTACTATAACAAATTGATGTTGGTTGCCATCCTTGCGGTGTACATTTGATGGAATGAGAATAATGATCATCTGGAGTCTGGTAATCTTCATTACAGTAAATGTAAATAGAGTCACCAATTGGAACAGATTAACTTCTGTGGTTAACATAGTAAGGATGAATACACCCAGGAGATCAAGTGATGCAGGACTCTCCATATGTCTCCCACTCACTCTGTGTCTTAAATTAAGTAAATCTCGCTATCTTTACTTCAAATCTTAGTGAAACAAATACATTTCTAGAGTAGTTTAGCTTTACAATGCTTTTCTGCAGTTTGCTGACTTATTATGGATGCAGAGATGAGGCACGCACTACCGAAATGTACGCCTCCTACAACGCCGGAAAAACCCAGCAAAAAAACAAGGCCGCAGGCTACCTCAGAGAAACGTACCTCTCCAACTCTAGACCTGAATGTATTAATTGTAGAATGTTTTTTGCTGGAATTTAAACCATTTTGGGAGGAACTCCATTCACCAACTACAGAGCTTAAATTGATGTCGGCAGCAATGGAAAAAATCTTGGCGAAAGTAAGAGATAATGAAGTCCATATTGTCTCTCTAGAAAAACATCTAGAGAGAATAGAGCCAGAACTGGTACAGATTAGACAAAAGATGACTCAGCTTGAATCCAAAGCAGAAGATTTGGAGGGGCACAGTAGGCTCAATAATATTGTCCTCATAGGTTTACCCGAGAAAGAAGACGGAGAGGACACAGTTCTCTATTCAAAAATGAGTAACCAAGCTGTTGGGTCCCTCTCCATATGGTGCCTCTTCTTTGATTGAAAGAGCTGATCGCTCTTTGTGACCTATACCTAAAGGAGGTGCTCCCCCCAGAGCTTTAATTGCTCATTTCTTGAATTTCCTAGAGAAACAGCATGTTATGGCTAAAATTCGGAGCCTGGACCAAGTTAAGTGGGGAGAAGCTCAGTTACGTGTGACCCAAGATTTACCTGCTACGGTTAGACAGCGAAGAACCCTGTTCCATCCCTTTGTGAATAAGCTTATCCCAGCAGGAATAAAATTTAGGAAGCTTTATCCCTCCAAGTTTCAAGTTATGATCGACAGTGCCTGGACCAGCTTAGAGGACCTGAACATCGTGGAATCTACACTGAAAATTGCTTTCCCAAATCTGTTCAAAGATCACTGATTTAAGAGGACTCTAATAGATGCCTGACTCTGTTAAGTAGATTTGTGAATGCTAGAAATGGATTTCTTGCAGTTTAGCACTGGACTTGATGATGAGGCAAGGCAAGACTGAATCGTGACCTCTACGGCAAAGCCTGGGAGGGTAATTTGGATCTCTATCAGCTGGCTATATGGCGACAGATTTCTGGCAATGCCAATACTTTTGGGGACTTTCTTATTGTTTTTTTGTTAATTAGCAGTGTTGCGGGTCAAGATTTAGATAGGCTGATTCCCAAGATTTGAAGCGCAGCCTGTACAAGCCAAAACTGACTTAAAAGGAAGCAATACCTATTATGGACACACGGGATCACCCTAGGTAAGAAAATGGTGTTTAGCTTCTAATCTATGCTAGTTCATTGGTACCTGATTTAATCGTATTTCTGGCTATATGGAATTGAACTCCTAGTGAGTTAAATGCGTATAAGGGATTTTTGTTTAGTGGAACTACAGTAGTAGGGACTAAAAGGTTTAAGTTTTTAGAATCTGAGTTTTAGCCTGTAAATCTAGGACTGATCTGAAGCAGGAGCTGTAATTGTTATAGACACAAGAGATTGTCTCTACATGAATAATTTATGATTGTCTCCCAAACTAATTAATATTGTCTGTTGAGCCTTTTATTTCCACTGGGATACTTGTGCAATATACTTTGAGCAGCAGCTATCCAAGAGATCTGTGTTTTTGGAACAGTTTGGCAGCTTGAAAATGACTGTGAGTGCAGCATATGTGTGACTTTGTAACTGAAACTGCTCTGATTTGTTTCATCTTGCTGCTCTGCTGAACTGAGGGTATTACCCAGGTGTGTGCAAGAGGTCATTTACCTGCATGTAATTTTAGCTCAGGGGTGAGCCAATAATAGAGCAGGTTTGCCTCTGTGGGAGGGTTTGCTGCAGCATTCAAACATCCTTCCCTGCAAGATCACCAGCCTTTTATTTCCACTGGGATACTTGTGCAATATACTTTGAGCAGCAGCTATCCAAGAGATCTGTGTTTTTGGAACAGTTTGGCAGCTTGAAAATGACTGTGAGTGCAGCATATGTGTGACTTTGTAACTGAAACTGCTCTGATTTGTTTCATCTTGCTGCTCTGCTGAACTGAGGGGATTACCCAGGTGTGTGCAAGAGGTCATTTACCTGCATGTAATTTTAGCTCAGGGGTGAGCCAATAATAGAGCAGGTTTGCCTCTGTGGGAGGGTTTGCTGCAGCATTTAAACATCCTTCCCTGCAAGATCACCAGCCTTTTATTTCCACTGGGATACTTGTGCAATATACTTTGAGCAGCAGCTATCCAAGAGATCTGTGTTTTTGGAACAGTTTGGCAGCTTTAAAATGACTGTGAGTATAGCATATGTGTGACTTTGTAACTGAAACTGCTCTGATTTGTTTCATCTTGCTGCTCTGCTGAACTGAGGGGATTACCCAGGTGTGTGCAAGAGGCCATTTACCTGCATGTAATTTCAGCTCAGGGTGAGCCAATAATAGAGCAGGTTGCCTCTGTAGGAGGGTTTGCTGCAACATTTAAACATCAAGCTCACGCATAGATATAAGCTGCCGCGCGAGCGCCACTCGGAGTAGATTTTGCATAGGAATATGTACCCATAAAAGAGAGGGACCTCATTTTAAATAGGTTTTATTGTTTATTTGGTTTTGTATTTTTTGGTTTTAACTGGTGGGTCTGGTTGTTTTTGGGTGGGAAGGCTTTCTACAAATTTAAGAAGTGATGCTCGTGGAAGATTTAGCTGTTTAGATAAGCTGTCACCCGACTCCTTTTCAGTCACTTGTTTTGAGTTAGGATTTGATTTTTTTTTCTCTTCTCTCTCCTTATATGTATACTCGAAGTAATAAGATGTTAAACAAAACTGTTAAACAGGCAACTAAAGGGAAGCAAAGGATAAATCCAAAAAAGAATAAAAAAGACAATTGCTGCATTTTTACGCAGGAAATGGTCATCACAGCTTCGACCCCTAAGGAGTTAGTAGAAAGTCCCGTAGTATCCTACTTACCTCACTCCTTTAAGGAGTTTATGAATGAGGAATGCAGATCAGATTTAGCTGGAGATAATTCAGAATTTAATGGAAGAATTCAAATTCCGATGGCTAAGAGCTGGGATAAGAAAAGTCTGAATAATACAAATCAAGAGACTTTGATTAATTCATTGAAGAACCAATTAAGTGGTAGCGATGGGACTAACAGGGAATTTGAGAAATTTAAACAATTATCCTCTTTTGACAATAAGAATATAACTCTGGACTTGGAAGTAATTAGTAACTTAGAGACTGGTGTTAAAATTCCATCCCATGGCAAAATCACTGATTTCTTTAAAAAAAAACCTTCCTAAAGCCCTTAATAATATTTTTCAGGACATTCCAAAAATGAACAGCACACATATGGGTTTCAATATAGGAGGTTACGATTGTACCACTTTTGGGGAAAAATCAAATCTAGCAGATCATTCCCAGGTTTTTAGACAAGATGAGTGGATGGGGGAGGTAGAAGCAAGTCACCAATGCATGTCTGGGCAAGGAGATTATATAGATAAAGATGAAGGTATTTCATGCTTTCCCTCAGGAATAAAGTTATTCAGTCCATTAGAGATCTCCAGTGAGGAAGGGGTCTGCAATATCGACTCTAAAGAAATGGTGTATTCATCCCTTAATGATGCGCCTGAAACGTTTTTTCAAAAAATGGACAAAGAGGTCCAGGACATCCATTTAGATAAAGATTTTTTGGTTCAGTGTCCGGATACTATATCGAAATATACCATTAAGGCTCTTGCACATCCAGTAATGTCTAATGTTTTATTGGAGGCATATAATGGTATTAAGACAGCCTTGGAAACTCTTTCTAGTTTTTGTGCTGTGAAGTTTGCTGCTTTAGAACAACAAATTTCACAAGTATTGGGGGAAAAGAAAGTTCACAGATCTAGGCATAATTTGCCATTTTCTCCCCTAAATGTTCAAGAGCCCTCAAAAGGCAAAAAGGGCAAAAAGAGGGGTGGAGTAAGTAAGAAAAAAGGGGGGGAAGAAAAAGCTTGGGCCTGTGGGTCTTACTCAGACTCCTAACTTAGGAAAACAGAAAGATGAATTAAACATTAAGGATGAAAAGACTAATAAAATTGGGGTTACAAGTACCGTTAGGGTAGGAGAGGTACAGAGAGATACAAGGAAGAATCCTGACAAAAAAAACAAATCTATACTTGTGGATGGGACACTTATAAAAGATCAAGAAAAGGGGGAGGGTGATTACATTGCGAACCAAAAAACAAATTCTAAGGAGAATTTAATTAAGGTAGATCAGTCTAATAAAGATATTTGCCCAAATTTCATGTTGGCCAAAGAGGATAGTAACCCCAAGGGGTATGACCTGGAAGCATATAATTTAATTTGTACGGGGAAAGAAGTCATTTTTAAATTAGATAAGCTGTATTTTAAACATTATGAATCTACTGCAACCCTAACCAGCCTGATAGCCCATATGTTGAGAGTAGAATTAGGGTTACCAACAGTCGCAGATGCTCTTATTATGGTGACTAGGGATACTTCCAACCCTACTAATTCAGTTTACTTTATGCTCCTTAACATGGATATGGCAAAATTGGTCTGGGCTAAGCAAGGCCTGGTAGACTCTTTGGGATTACTGTTATCAACACCAGTGACCTGGTCAACAATTTGAAAAAATGTTTATTATAGGGCAAAAATAGGAAACATGTTAACATATGATATATTCAAAACTACTCTTGTAACACTGAATTGGGAGTTTGGAGCTTCCCGTGAAACCTCAATGATCTCTATTTTTGGGCTGGATATATTGGAGGAAGAAACTGCTACTAATTTACCATCATTATTGCGGATGATTTTATCAACTATTATCAAAATCCATATACTGCCAGAAGAAATTGGGGAGGTGAATAGAGTTTGGAATGATAAAGAGGGTACTCAGATAAACTGTATTATTGGTTCTGCACAATTGTTAGTATTACTTTTTGAAAATAGACATGTGTTGGATGAGGTGGGTATTTACATGGTGGAATTGAATGAGTGGGAGACATCAGGTCAATCTAGAGCCATGCAACCTTGACTAAGTTTTTTGGAAATACAAAGTAATGAGTCCTCATTAGAGCAGGAAGGGGGGTCAGAAAGTAAGCCTGGTTATAATGTCCTTAATTGGAATATAGCAGGACTCCATAATAAGATTGTGGATCCACAGTGGGTTGCTTTTATTTCACGACATGAAGTGATTATTTTCCATGAGAGATGGGTTTTAACATCTCCTTTCCTGAATAGATATGAAACTAGTTTTGTGCCAGCAATTAAAGGGAAAAAAACATGGGAGGAACAAAGGAGGTCTGGTTACAATGATCAAAATTAGGGAAGGATTAAGGGTAATCAAAAGTTACTCTCCAACTCCTGAGATCCTTATGGTAGTGGTTAACTGGGACCTTTGTATGGTTCTGATTGTTAACATTTATATTCCACCATGTTTTCACACTTACTCTACATATGATTTTTGGTCCAAATTATCGATGGAAATAGATTTAAATGATACAGTCAAATTGGATAGATACTGTCCTTTTAGCTGGGGATTTTAACGCTAGGATAGCTGAGATCGATAATTTATCATTGTTACAAGAACTATTATATATGGCAGATTTGAAAAAAAGAAATACAACTGACATGATTGTAAATGAGGCAGGGAGACATTTTAGTACTTTTATCACAGAGAATAATTTCTTGATTCTTAATGGAAGATTAGAAGGGGATCGTCGAGGTGATAGCACTTTTTTCTCCCCCAGTTGGTAAGAGCGTAATTGATTTTATATTATGCTCTCCTTTTAGTTATAATTTCTGCAGGAGATTATATGTGGCTATGAGAACAGAAAGTGATCATGCAGCAATTTTGCTGGATTTTAGGATTTCTGATAGTGTCATTCTCCTCCCCAGTAAGCCCTTCATGGATATTGAGATTAGTGGGAAAAAGGTTAAGACTGAATAATGAGTCGATGCAAGGAGTTTGGAACCTTTTATACTCTTATATTTTTGTTGAGTTATTTCAGCAGATACATAATGGCTCCAAAGGTGAAAGGATCAGTGAATTATTAAACATAAGGTATCAACAGATTAATACATTGATTTACTCAGCTAATAGTGTTAAGCCCCAGTTAGCATCCTGGTTTGATGGGTATTGTAAGAGAGAGAAAAGAAATTTGATGAGGGCCATCAGGCAGACAAAAAATATTCTGAGTAAGATGGCGATTATAAATTTAAATAAAATGCCAAGGGAGTACAAGGAATTTCTCTGTCAGAAAAAAAGAGAATTTACTGAAAAACAATGGGGTGTTATGTACTGAGTTATTAAGGAGGGTGATATTAAGCTTTTTTGGGCTTTGGTGTCCAAGGGACAGCTGATCAGAATTCTAGACCTCCCATATATATCCCCAAGGAAACTTGGATATTTTATTATAGTCTACTATTTAATAAACATTCTACCAACGATGACGATGTGATTTTAACATTGAGGGGAATACACATCGTTAGTGTTTTCATTTGGAGAGGTGGAAGAAGCCATTGTGAACTTATCAAATAATAAAGCACCTGGACCTGATTTGATACCGGAGAAATCTACAAGGCACTTAAATTATTGGGTAGTTTTTTACTAATTTTTCAATATCTGTTTAAAAGAGAATTTATCCCATTATCTTGGACAAGAAATATAATAGTTCCAATCCATAAAAGGGCCAACTTCATTTGCCATCTAATTATCGCCCAATCAGTCTTATTAACATTAGTGGAAAAATCTTTGCTAAAATAATATTACATAAATTAAAAGATTGGATAACTGCAAACTTCCCTTTATCGATGTTTCAAGCAGGTTTTCGTAAGGATTGTTCTACGATAGATAATATTTACATCTTAGCCCATCTGATAGAAAAATACAGATCATTTCGTAAAATGAAGCTGTATGCTGTGTTTGTAGACTTTTCTGCAGCATTTGACTCGGTTAATAGAGCCAAGTTATGGGAGATATTATTAAATAGATGCGTACCATTAAATTTATTAGCCCCCATTATTAGGTTATATTCTCACACAACATCAGCTATTAGATATGATAATAAGGGCAACATTTCTGACTATTTCAGTACAACTGGAGTTAAACAGGGATGTCCTTTGGTCCCCTTCTTTTTAATTTGTATATCGATGCCTTCTGACTTATAAAGATATAGTTATTCTTGATTCCCAAAATTAAGAATATCCTAGTACATTGTCTGGCCTATGCAGACAATTTGTTTATTTTTGCTTTATCTGCTCAAGGTTTACAAAATAAAATAAATCAATTTTGCTCTAAATGTAAACATTTTGACTTATTAATAAATATGAAAAAACTAAGCTGCTGATTTTTAGTGCCTTACAGGGACATCAGATTAAACCAAGGATTTATTTAAATAACTAACTTATTGAAGTGGTATCTTCTTATATATATTTGGGGTGAAGTTTGTTTCAATGGAAATTGGATAGAGCACTGAGAGGACAAGTGATAAGGGCAAAACTGATTGTTAGGGCTCTCTTGTGTTTTTCTAGGAAATATGCAGGATATTTGGTCTCATCAGCATTGATAGCCAGCAGGCCAAAATTATTGCTATTCTTTTGTACAGCGAGAGGTCTGGCACAACAATGTCCCTTCATGGTTGGAGATCCCACTTTCTCTCTACTATAAATCTTTATTGCAGGTTCCACTTGCCACTTCTAATGTTATAGCTAGGGCTGAATTGGGTAGAGTACCTATTGTTACAATAATTGATATACGCCTCATGAGTTACTGGATCAAAATTATTAATCAACAGACTAATATTATGCCTCTACTATGCCTTAGAGAAAATTATCTTGGCACAAACAGAATTTTAGGTCTCCTTGGGCTAAAATATTCAACATATTTTGGGCAGTGTTAATATGCTTCATCTTTGGACAGATTGGGAGAAATCAATATCAATATCTTGTGTGTTTAAGGAGTATGTCAAAAAGAAAATACTTAGGCTTGCCTATGATAAGCAAATGGAGCTCCTCAGAGCTCAACGTAAGGCCAGATGGTTAGCTCAAAATAAAATTGATGTATTTATAGAGAAATATCTTACTCTTGGGCTGACCCTGTTAGAAAGAAAAATGATTACTTGGGCAAGACTGGGAATCATCTGTTCTAAATATGCTTTTTTTAATAAGACAACTCCACCCAATTTAGGTTTGGAGTTTTGCAGATGTAACAAGGGTTTTCAAGAAGATCTTTATCATATTACGGTACAGTGCCCTTTATTTAAAATCCCGCGGTTTAATCTGTTAAATGATTTCCTTATTAAATATGTGAATGGAAAATATGATATTTTATTCATACTTCTTCACCCTCAGACATTGGAGGAGGCTAAGATGGTTTCAAGTTTTTTTATCAGGTGTTGAAACACAAAGAAAAATGTCTCTCTGCCTATGACAATTAATTTGTTCATGGATTTTTATATGTTAAAATTTTAAATGTAATATTAGATTTAATATATATTTTTTTCTTTCTTTCTCTTTTTTTATATATAATGTTATGTGCTTAGTATGTTGTAAAGGCTTGATTGCTGAACAATAAAAACATTGAAACCTGAATATTGTCTGTGATTAAACAGTTTGTTTAGATGGGAATATTTAGTTCCAAGAAGCATTAAGACAGCTCATAAATAAAACAGGTTTTGTTTCCCTAAGGAATAGAAGATAGTATAATTCTTACTAGCTTATGCTTAGTTGTTATAGTGTTTTAAGGTTGGGAATAGTGTTTAAAGTAATTTAATTTCTGGTAAGAGCACAAGTGAGTGGGGGGGGTGGAAGTGGTGATTGTTAGCTCTGCTTATATACAGTACCTGGAAATTGTTAGGGTGGTGGGTGGGGGCACTGGGTTTTTGTTTGTTTATTAGTACATTTAAAACTGTACAAAATATATGTTTCAAGAATTTACTCCACAGTCTTTTGAGATATGTTTTGTTTCTTCAAATGGGCTTAAAAGTGTGGGTATGGGGGTAGGGTAGGGTAGGGTGGAAACCACGGCTTTAGATTATTATTGTTGGACTGCTGTTTGTGCATAATGACTTATATGTTTTTGATACAAATAATATCAGATGGTGAGTAATATAAAACTAATTATATGGAATGTTAGTGGCACAAGGAAAAAAAGTTAAACGTTACCAGATATTGAAGCATGTTAATTGTCTAATAGGAGTAGTCACATTTCTACAAGAAACTCATTTATTAGTTTCAGAGGGCTCACTTTTTAAAAGGCAATTTATTGAGTAAGTGTTCAATGCAGGGGACAGTACCTAAAGTAGAGGTGTAGCCATATTATTTTCCCGTAATGTACCCTTTACCTGTGAGGTCTGTATACAAGATCCAGGAGGTAGATATTTAATTTTGAAAGGTTTATTGGACTGTACAGATGTGGTGTTGTGCTGTATATATGGACCTAACACTGACTCTCCGGCTTTCTTCTCTAAATTACTTATGGATCTATTTCATACGTTTCCTTTCCTCTGATTGTAGGAGAGTTGGAACTTGCCTTTTACTCCTGACCAGGATAGATCAAGAACTAAAAATATGGTCTCTCCCAGTGCAGAGAACTCTTAGGGACTTAGCTGACCAGTTGGGATTATCCGGATCCCTGGAGGGTGTTGCACCCTCCTTGAAGGAATTTACATTTCACTCGGCAGTCCATGGAACCTCTACTAGAATCGTATTTTTACTTAGTCATAGTTTTTGCCAGGGCTCATTAATAGTGCTATTGAGCCGGGAGTTATCTTGGATCATGCAGTGGTTTGGTGCTCACTAAATTTGATCCCTAATGTTCCTAAAGAAACTAGTTGGAAGATGAACAACCAACTACTGCATGAAGAGGTAGTCATTAAAGATATTTCAAAAGTAAATGACCAATATACTGAAATTAACGTTGGCTCAACAGGTAGAACTGACTTGGAATGGTGCTCCTTGAAGGGTGTTATACGTGGGGAGGTGATTAAAATAGCTTCCTGTATGAAAAAAGCTAAACAAAAAAAAGCTCTTACTCTATTAAATCAGATTCATCAACTAGAAAAAGGTTTATCACCTTCCATACCAGAAGATGATAGAGTCAAATTAATGGGCCTAAGAACTCAATATACTCCCTTTTACTTGGTAAAGCTGAGTATGCTATAATGCACACAAAAGTCAATTCGTGTATCGGGGAAAATCTGGCAAGTTACTGGCTCTACGGTTGAAATCTCAGGAGGCTTCCAGAATTATTAAAGGCATTTGATCCAGACAGGATAATAAGATACAGGTAAACCCTAATACAATAGCCCAGGAATTTGTTACTTACTATCAAAACCTCTATGGCCTGATGGCTAATCCCCGAGAAACAAAGTCTGGACACTCTTGGATGCCTTCCCATTGCCACAATTACTGGAAGAGCAGAAGGAAGGGTCAATGGCTCCTATAATGGAGGCAGAAGTGGAAAGTATAGTGGGATCTCTCCTTCAGATAAAGCTCCAGGGCCTGATGGGTTTCCCTAATTTTATAAATCCTTCAAGAAGCAGTTAATTCCCTGTTAAGTCGGTTGTATAAGTGGTTCTTAGAGGGGAGAGAAATGGATGATAGTTTTTAGAAGCCTCATATCGAAGTTTTATATAAGTCAGAAGGGATCCAGAAAAGGTCACTAACTATAGACCTAGCTCCTTATTAAATTGTGATATGAAAATCATAGCCAAACTGTTAGCAAATAGATTGGTGGTGGTATTGCCCTCCATAATTCACTTGGATCAGATAGGCTTTATGAAAGGCAGGAGTTCCTCACATCATTTGTGGAAACTATTGCATATTTTCTCTGCATGTAGGGACTCGGAGGTCCCAGCTGGGCTGTTGTCCCTAAACGTGGAGAAAGCTTTTGATAGAGTTAACTGGAATTTCCTATTCTCCACAGTGGACAAATTTGGGTTCCCAAAAGCTTTTACTGATTGGATTGGTTTGTTTTATAAGAATCCCAAAGCCCACATTTATTGTAATGTAGTTGTTTCAGAGAGTTCCTTCTTCACTTGGGAATGCATCAGGGGTGTCCACTATCTATTTATTTAGAACCTTTACTCCTTAAACTAAGGGGTTCCCTTTGATCCTGGAATTTATATGTATGGGCTTGACTTTAAACTGTCTGCCTATGCAGATGATATTCTGTTACATTCCATTAGTCCTGATGTATGCTAAAGCCACTTTGTAAATTATTTTAGAATTTGACACTTATTCTAATTATAAAATTAACTTGGATAAAAGCATGGTGTTTCCTTAAATTATAGATTACTGAAAACAGACATTTCACATTTAGGATTTCAGTGGACCTCAAAATGCTTGAAATATCTAGGCATTTATCTTACTAAATCGGATTCCCTGACGAAAAACTTAACCTTAATGATACCCTCCAGACTATTCAGCAAGATAGTTCTAGATGGTTACCCCTCCCCATTTCTCTTTGGGAGTGCATTAATACAGTTAAAATGAAAATCTTGCCTAGAATATTCTATTTGTTCAATATGCTTAATGTCTGGTTACCCATTTGTTGGTTCAGAAAGTCCACTCCATTATTTCTTCTTTTATCTGGGCTGCAAAACCCCCGAGAAGAGCTTATTTAAAATTGACGGCAACCAAGACCAAGGATGGTCTGAGACTGCCACATATGGGGGTTATTACTGGGCCTGTCAGATGGCTAAATATATGAAGTGGATGTCTAGTGAAGAAATGTTATCCCAACAGCCATATGTACCACAATAGTTGATTCTGGAGAAGAGAATGCTGGCTATGGAGCATTTGTCTATACCAACAGTACTACACAGCACAGTTAAAAATGTACCACTAAATATTTCCCATTCCCCTATAGGGATTTCGGTTAGAGCCCGTACTCAATTATGTGTGTTTTTAAAATACAAACATTCCCAATACTGGAACCAACCTTTGATGGAGAATTTTAAAATAGGTGGCAGGAAGGTTCCTAAATCATGGGTTCCCCAGTTCCAGAACATAATGATTAGGATTTCCTAGACCCATTGGAAAACTTATTCTGGTTTCTACTATTGTTAATATATATTCCTAGGATTGGGACAGGTTTTCAAGATATTCCAAATTTCTTATTTATTAGGCCAATTCAATAGACAACTTTTCATGGATAAGATTTATGATTTTTTAATTCCACGTGAAGTAGTACATCTTCCTCATGCAATTGCCCGGTATATGGGTCCCTCTTAGAGTTCTCTCCTATTAATCAGGAGAATGCTCCCAAATACTGGGCTGGTCAATTCCAAGATTCCAACATTAACTGGAATAAGATATGGAGGAGACTGACACATATATATATATATATATATATATATATATATCAAGATAGATTGCAGTCTTAAACAATTTTAATTTTTACACAATTTATACTGGACACCCTAAAACTTTCCATGATTGGCAAGACATCTACTTCAGTTTGTAACAAGATGTACTCAAGCTGAAGGCTTGTTAAAACATACTTTTGGGACTGTCCCTGGTCCAGACTTTTGGGGTAGAAATTCAGAATAAAACTGATCCATTGTTAGGTCTGGAAGACCTTTTACTCCGAAATATGTCTTATTGGGGACTACTCTAGGGTCAAGATTAAGTTACGTGGATATCATATAGCAATGATTGCAATGACACTGAAGAAGCTTATATTAAGGCACTGGATTAATGCACCAAAGCTCACTTATACGGAGTGACTTTAAGATCTTTGTTTAATTTGAATGTGGAGCAGTTCAAAATAGGTCCGAGTACTCTTCTTCTAGATATAAAAAAATCCAGGCTGGTATGCAGACAAGCTACATGCTTCAAACTGGTGACCATTTAGATTAAGGAATCCCAAAGATAATTCCCTTCTTATTGTTTATCTATGCAAATAGTCTTTAAGGCTGTTCTTTGGATATCTAAGCCACGGTGGGGTGATAAGGGAGGTGGGTGGAGGGAGGGGCATGTCATTGTTGTCTTTGAATTGTATGTTATGCATTTTGTTAATTTTCATGTGAGACCTGTGTCATGTCCTGTTGTAACTTAAAATCAATAAAAGGTTAATTTAAAAAAAAAGAAAAAGGATGAAGATACCCTTTTGGTATTTTGGAAGATCACATGTTTTTTCTGAAAGGAACAAAGAGTAATTAATAATAATAAATAATCCATTGTCCTATAAAGAGGCAGTTTAATTTTAAATTATGAGCCACTATTCCATTATTTACTTTTGGTTAATCAAACTGAAATAATCTGCAAAAAACTTTCATTAGCTTTATAATATCATGTAGCAGTGTTCAATAAAAGATATAAATAGAGACTTCGGTTCTGCCATGGATGCTTTAGCAGCCTCCACCATAGCTCCTCTCCTCCTGGGTAATTAAAATCTCTTTTTTGCCAATAAATTGCATTAAAAAATTAACAGTATGCTTGTATCTGGAAAGCAGCAGGAGAAGGACAGCCTGATGAAGTACAAGACCATGCCAAAAACAAGAGATGCCGACAGATTGACTCTGGACTGTCATGGCCATAGTAGAAGCTGCTTGTTGAGCAGCGCTCATGGCTCGGGCTATGACACAGATGGGTAAACTGATTTACTCTCCCAGATCCACTTCAAAACAATTTTAAAAGAAATAAAAAGTTCAAAAGTAGATTCGAAGAGAGAATTCCAGTCACTGGCACAGCAAGTAAATAAAATGGAAACCCAGATACACATGACTGAAGACAGGATAGCAGCCATTGAAGACATTATAATCCGCCTCAGCCAGGCAGTCAAAACCCTGTTACAGCATTCAGTGGGACTCCAAGTGTGATGTATTGAATTGGAGGGGCACTCTAGGAGAAGTAATCTGTGACTGTATGGCCTAGCAGAAGGGGCAGAAATAGCCCCTATGTCATCTTTCATTGAGAACCTGCTCAAGGATGTATCGGAGCTCCTGCCAAACTACAATCTATTGGTTCAGCTGTCCCACCATTCACTCAGGGCAAAGTCAACGGACCCTAATGCCTGCCCCAAGTCCAGTGTCTTCAAAGTAAGCAGCTTCAAGATTAAAGAGGATCTACTCAAAAGAGCCTGGGGAAAGAAAGATCTTCATGATCTGTCTTCTAAGATTTCACTGGATCACGACTACTCACCAGAGGTTCAGCAGGCCAGTCAGTTATATGCTCCAATACTACACCTGCACAAGGATAAAGGATTTCAATTTTAGACACCCTTCCCCGCTAAACTATGGGTGTTTTGGGAAGATGCCAAGCTGTACCTTACTCCTGCAAAGCACTGGCGTCCCTAAAGCAGAGAGGAATCACCACATCAGCTATTGAAGCAGAATGAAATTTCAGCAGGCAATCTTTCAATATGGAGTGGCTTCTGGTGACACAGACATGCGATGTCACTCCCCACCAGATGGCAGTCAATGAGATAGTGGAGCACTTCGCAGCAATAAAGCGCAAAGTACCTCATGACCTGGATCCGAACAACTCCCTTGCTGCAAGATGAAGAACATCAATCCCTGAGTCTAAAGGGCCTTTTCTCTTGAAGCTTGCCCTGCCTGCAAGAGATGATGAATTCTAATCAAAGAAGGCACTCTCTTACTGGCTTCATTGCAAGCTGACTTTATTCACAGCAGAGACTTAATGAGCAGCAACATAACTTTCTCTTCTTATGAGTAATTCAAGGACAGAACATGTACCAAAGCCTCTGACCTAGTTCTTCTTGGTTTAGATAACCTGTTAAGTGTTTTTTGTAGTAAGATACACCTGTCTTTGTCTTCCTTTGACAAGCATGCACAGATTGAGATTATGTAACTGTTTAGACAATCTGGGTTTTACTCACAATATTCCACTGTGTTGCAATATAGCCCAGTAATGGAAAAAGGAGAACATGAAGCGTATACATGTTGTGAACTAATTATAGTCCGAGGAGATTAGTGGGAATAATTCAACAAACATTTCTAGGAGAGCTAATTGTGGCTGGAAAAACTTCTGATTTTAAAATATCTTCTTAAGAAGCTCTTTAAGGGAGAGACTCCGATAACAGGAGTGCTTACTCTTCCTAATCCTTCCCTCTTTAAAAATCTGTACAGGGCAGGGTATAGGGGATTGAAGGTTCAATCACCTTACCGTGGAAGTACTCAAGTTCATTGTTTAAAGGTTAAAGACTTTGACAAAAGGTTTTCTGATTTTGGCTTTACCTTTAACTGTTGTATAAAATTATTTATTTTATTTGTTTCCTCTTTTTGATTAGTTAAAAATGGGTCTACAGTCACATGATTCTAATAATGAGTGTCAGTTAGGTCTTTATTGGTCTGCTGCTATACGAAGTACAGCCCTACAGGTCACTTGTATACTGAAATTCAGGAAGTATTACTATAAAGATTGTCATGGATAGGTCTACAATGATTTGTTCCCTTAATGTTAATGGTTTGACCAATCCCATCAAGAAAAGCAAGATTTTGATGTTCCTGTGAAAAACGAAGGATGATTTTTATGCTACAGGAGACTCACCTTTCATCCTCGGAACATCAAAAACTGGGGCAGATGGGCTTCTCCACTTCAGTCTGTGCATCATATGGTAAAGGTAGATGTAGAGGGGTCACCATTTTGGTGCCAAGTAGAACAACCTTCGAGCAAGTTGCTAAAGTTGCTGACAGGGATGGGAGATTTGCCTTTCTTAAAGGAAGATTCCAGGGGAAAATGATGACCTGAGCCTTTGTATATGTCCCCGGGCTTGGACTTTAAAACATACCACTCAATTCTATTAAAATTACAAGAATGAGTTGAGGGGGAAATCATTATAGGGGAAGACCTTAACATTCTGTTAAACCTACTGATGGATTCATCAGCTAGTGTTCCCAAAAGAGAACAGGGAACATCCAGAAAGCTAATCAAGCTTATGGGGAGATGGGGTATGTATGTGTGGTGGACACTCCATGAATGACAAAGAAATGATACATACTACCCCACCCCACACTGTACACACTCCAGGCTGGATTACTATCTTCTCCCCAGAGAGGAGCTGGGACTGGTGGAAGACTGCTGGATAGGAGATAGGATCCTCTCAGACCATGCCCGATTTTCCTAAAAATATGTCTAGATTTTCAAAATGTACATTTTGGAGGCTTAATACCTCACTCCATCAAGACAGAGAAATCAAAAAATTGTTGAGGATGCACTAAAACAAGTGGTGAGTGATAATGATTATCCAGAGGTCACCCTGGCCCTGCTTTGGGACACAGTTAAGGCTATTGCCAGGGGAAAATTCATTTCAATCTCCACCCATAAAAAGACAACGAGAGAGGAGAAGGAAAATCCTAAAAGCGGAGATAGATGCTCTGGAGGCACAGCTGAAGACACATTATGAGAGGCCCCTCTATAAAAAGATGCAGCTTCTTAAAAAAAGAGTTAATTGAAATTCTGGATCATCAAGTTGAATAAAACGTACTTTTCTTATAACAAAATATTATGAAGTGAGATCAAGAACTGTGTGATTACTGGTAGCTCGGCTGCACCTCCAAAGGACAAAATCCATTGTCACATCCCTTGTACATCCACATACCTAATAGAAACTTCAATTGACCCTGGAAATAGTAGAAGCTTTTCAAACATATTACAAGGACCTCTACATCACCACAACTCCTCTGGAAAAGGATACCTTAACAACATATCTGAAGAGGCTATCTCTCCCAATGGTCCCCAGGTCAATTCACTCAAAATTAGCAGCACCCATCTCCAGAGAGAAATTCAATGTTGAGATCTCTAGACTTGAAAGTGGTAAGTGCCCAGGCATGGATGGATACCCTGGTGAGATTTTATAAGCACCTAAAAGGCCAACTTATTCCACTGTTATTAAGAGTTTATAATGAATCCCTACAGGAGAAAGGTGAAACCCCGGAGTCATGGTCCCAGGCCATTGTCTTGGTGATTCTAAAGCTGGAGAAAAACCCCACTCTATGTCCCTCCTACTGAACCATTTCTATTCTTAATACTGATTATAAATTATTCATGTTAATAATGGCCTGAAGATTACAACAGGTACTCCCCCTCCTTATACATCCAGATCAAACAGGATTCATTCCTGGGCACCATGCACAAGACAACTTGCGACGCACAGTTCATATATTAGATTCCCTACAAACCTCCACACAACCAGCAGTACTCCTTAGTTTGGATGCTGAAAAAGCCTTCGATAAAGTTTACTGGCCCTTCTTGAAGGCAGTATTTACTAGTTTTGGATTCCGTACACAATGCATTACACTGATTTTTAAATTATATAAGAACCCAAAGATTTATCAAAGCAAATGGCCATGTCTCTACACATTTTCCCTAGGAAGAGGAACCCATCATGGGTGTCCTATGTCCCACTGTTATCTGCTGTGTATCTTGAACCCCTTGCCCAAGGTATTAGAGAAAACCTGGAAATAATGGGAATACAACTTGGTGGTACACATCAGAAACTCAACCCTGTATGTGGACAACATTTTACTGTACCTTATGGACCTAGAAAAATCCTTACCAGAATTATTTAATCTCATTGAAAAATTTACAGAGTTATCTGATTATACATAAAATAAGATCAAAACTGAGGTTCTATGATTTCACTTTCAACTCCCTCCTAAATTCAGAGTTTCATATCCCATGCATTGTGACCTCCTACATATGAAATACCTCAGGGTGAAACTATCTGTAAAGCCTTCTCAGCTATTTCAGCTAAATTACATTCCATTAGTTAAACAACTAAATTTGGACATACATAGGTGGAATCTAATTCCCTTCACAATGCACCTCTGTATAAAGACTTTAAAATAAATGTTTTACCTAGATTCTTATTTTTATTTCAATGCGTCCCATGTAAAGTACCCTCTGGACAATGGGATACCTACCAACGTATCCTACAAAAGTATGTGTGGCAGTCTAAGACACCAAGAATATGAAGAGACACCTTATTCCTCCCTAAAAATAGGGGTGGTTTGCACTACCCTCATTGGCAGGCTACTGGATAGCTTCCCAAGTTAGAATCGCACTCTTGATGCGACACTCTGAGTATAAGGCCCACTGGAAAACCATTTATTTAGATACTATAGGAGTTCCCACCCCCATGCCCACTCAATGCTTCTCTTTAAGTCACCCACAACACTGGACATCTCCACCCTACACAGGTACAGAAGCAATTATTGAGGGCTGCAGGAGGACCCTTTTTTGGGGCACAACAAGAGCCTATTTGTGGAAATACCAGTGGTGGCCAATGAGCTCAGACCAGATACCAGCACACAAAGACTCTTGGTATTCCCTAAGGAAAAATAAAGGCTGCAGGCCCCCCTGGAAGTTCCTCAAGGGAGACTGAATCATTACATTTACAGACACCCTCGAAAAATTTGGCTGGTCACAAAAAGATCTTATACATTATTATCAAATAAGAGATTACATTAACACACAGATGAGAATCTCTTTGACAAAAACACAATACTCTCTGCCACCGCAAACATTTGAGAATATATGGGGCTCAAAGATGAGGGAGAAAGCAATATCTATATTATATAAAGAACATATAGAGGGACTGCAACATAATACAGAGCAGATCAAGCTGAAATGGGCAATGGAGTTGGGAACTGAGATAAGTGAGAATAGCTGGCAATGGGTATGGAGAAGTACCTGGTCCATGAAATCCTCCCCAGCATGGCATGAATTCACCTGGAAACTCTGGATACATTTCTTCAGCTGTTGTATCTAAATGGAATCCAGGAGTCCTGGCTTCCTGCTGGAGGGGATGTGGAGAAGCTCAGGCTTCACAAGTCCACATTTTCTGGGCTTTCCCCTCACTTAAGTGGTATTGGGAGGAAATTCAACAGCACCTGAAGAACATTTTTCTCTTAGTAGTTAACCCAGGCCTGGACAATTTTTTGTGGGGGATTTACCCTAAATAAATAATGGGACGGGAGTCCAGATATCTGTGGAATGCCCTAAACATTGTCACTTATAAAGGAATAACCAAAGATGGCTCTCCCCACTCCCCCAACATCAGGTGAGTGGAGGAATATAATTGAGAATATTAAAACCCTGGAAAGGATTACATTTTAATTGAACCAAAGGACTCCTGACTTTATAAATAGATGGACCAATTGAGAACTTTATGAGGAGCAGATTCAGGGTGAACATCTTACATGAATCACACATTACCAGGGAAGGAAGCGTAATGCATAGATATTCTTTAGAAAATAAACAGATGGAGACCAAGCTTCCCATATTTATTTTTATTGAAATATTTGTTTAGTTACGTAAGAGAATATGATATTTCCCAGGACCCTGCATTCCAGTAGTATCGTAAAGCACAGCTAAGAGAATACATTTATAAAGAATATATGCCAGACCAGTGATATAGGGTAAAAAAAACAAAATAAATGTATTGGATGACCTAGTCACAGATTCTAAAGATAAAAGGATTACAGAGTGGAAATTAAGTACAAACTGTTGTCACTTTAAAATAAACAAATAAGCACATACCTAAGTAAACCTTGTAGCATTATTACTATGATGATGGACTGACTTGACAGCCTTTTTCTTGCTATGTTTAACTGTTTTTACATTGCATTTTTCTTTTAAATACATTTGTAATAATTATATCATTTTTGAAACCAGTTTTCAGGGTTGACTATACTAATAAACTAGCTGTTTGTTTTCATCAGACATGCTATGAAAATGTAACTTTTATAGAACTTGATGCTGAAGCTTGAAAAAGGACTCTAAAGTAAGAATACACAGACAAGAGTTCTTAATTCCAACTCTGAGACTGTAAGGTGAGAGAACTGTCTAGTCAATAAGAGATGTCATACTGAATTTGATGTACTTGAGAGTCAGTGTTGATGATACTGGATGTTGTACCTTTGATGATTACTAAAACTGAAGTATAAACAAAATAAAAATATATAAATAAAAGGTAGAGGGCACAACCAAATCAGAGTGCAGAGACAATTACTAAAGGTAGACAACCTTAAATAATTCAACATTTTATTTTTGCACACTGAGGTGAAGATGTATATCATTTCTAAACAAAAGACATCATAGAAAGAGAAAAATGTAAGAAAGAGTATCCATTCACATAGAGTTACATCAAAGGGTGTATAAAGACTATGATAACGTATTGAGAGTGATCATATGAAATGAGTGCCAAACAAAGAATTATTCAGGCACCTTGGTAGGAGCACTGTGCCAGACCAATGAGATGTTTGTAATGCCTAAAACAGAAAGCATTTACAGTGGAGCAGAGACAGGTTTCTGGTGGTATGAAGCTTCATAGCCTTGGGGCTGCATAAGTAAAGGACGCCTCTCCAGCACCAGTTCTGACCATAGGAACAGGAGCAGTACACAATTATTTGAACTCATGGGGTAGCCACTATTAAACAGTTGAATAAATAAAGCAAGGATGAGGACTGTCCATTTTGCAATATGCTTGAGATCATACCAACAAAACTATGATATTATAGGAAAGATGGGGGAAGCCAACCCAGTTTGTCATAAAGTGAGCTGTAGTGAATGAGATGGGGAGACACTAAAGCAAAAAGGTAGATACTGGTTGTATGCAACATCTAGAGCTAGGCAAAACTGGCAGATTCTGAATTTGTGGAATGTTCACAAACTTCTGTGAAATTTAGTGAAACTTATTAAAAATTTATGACATTTTCTAAACTTATTTAATTGGCAATAACTCAGTCCATGTTGAATCAAGAGGTCTGCCATTTGCCATACATGTTATCTGGCATGGTCTTGAAAAGATCAACCGTTTTATAACATTTGAATTATGGGTAGACAAGTTACAAGGGCTCAAAATCTGGCAATTTAAGATTTATGTAAAAATATCTGAAGTTATTAATATATGAGTATGACTAAGCCACCTTTGGAGCTAGACGATTGAAAACTTAGATGCATCATTTCTTGGAAGAGTCATGCAAACTGCTAAATAGAGAAGAATGTAAATTGTAAGTGTTAGTCATGGCCTGCCTCCCAACATGACTTCCCAGGCTCCTTCTGAACCTAGGGGTCAGCATGGCAGCATGACACTCTGATGCTGGGCCATGGGGGTTGCCTTAAAGGCTAATATTTAGAGTCAGTGAACCTAATAGCTCTGGTGATATTGCATTATCTAGCTTTAAACATATAGGGGCATAAAATTTATCAGTTTACATAACTGAGAAATGTAATTTAAGAAATATCTGAAGGTTTCAAGGCTTATAACTCAGTCAGCTTTAAAGCTAGAGATCTGAAACTTGGCAAACATATGTAAGGGTATCGGTACATTCCTAATGTGGAGCACACTGGGCAAACACTTTTAGTTTACATACTTAACTGTAATATTAAAATATCTGAATGTTTGGAGGCTTCAGTCACCTCTAAAAATAGAAATCTCTTGGACAGTACCAGAAGGGGGCTTGATTGACAGCAGGATCTTCTTTCATAGTAAAGTACAAATCCCACTTATAAAGATATAGTAAACTGCCATGGATGTGGAACACTCATCTTCAGGGATCTTATCTGGAGAGTGGGCTGTTGCACTATATGTAAAAACTTCATTATATCAGGGCACATCTGAAGTAGCTTGGAAAGAAATAACAAGGTTGCAACATCAACTGTACTGATGTCCACCATTCTGTCCACTCCCTTAAAGGCTCACCTGCCTAGAAGGGGAAGGTGGTGGGACCAGGAAGGGAAGTTGTAAGGAAAACCTAAGGAAACCCTACCAGTGGAATGTAACATCAACTGCAAATCACTTTGCACCACTGGCAAATGTTCAATATTCAAACTCTGAGAAAAAGGGTATAGGGGCAGACAAAAGGTAAACACAGAATGGGGAAATGGCATCCGGTGGCAGCAAGGAGAAGTGGGACAGAAATAAATGTAAGGAAATACTCATACTGAAAGACTCAATGTAAACAGGAGTCAAGAGGCACCTGGAATTAAGGAGACAAACAAATGTCACAGTAAAATGTCTACCCGCATCCTTGGCCAAGTGCAACTCAGAACATATTAGAAGGATAGTGGACAAAGCAGGAGAAGGACTGGTGATATTTGTTCACCTCAGATCCAATGACCTGGCAAATCAGGTGGTAGAAGAGACCAAGAAAAACTTAGTTAAGCTGAGTGAAAGGCTGACTGCTCAATCAAACTCCCTGGCTTTCTCTGCAGTTCTCCCAGTGTGGAGCAAAAGTGAGAGCCTGGACAAGAAAACAAGCAAGGAGGTGAAGAATTTAATGCATTGTTGAAAGCATTGTGTCTTGAAAATGGCTATTGCTTCATAGGTGGTTGGGGGGACTCTTGGGAGAGAAGGTTTTTCAAGTATGACAGTCCTACCTGATAGTGAAGAAAGGAGGGTAACTAGCGGGTACCACAGGGTTCTCTACTAGGACGGTCCTCTTCAATATCTTTGTAAGTGACACTGGAGAGCATGTGGAAGAAAAGTCTCTTTGCAGATGACACAAAGATCTGCAACAGGGTTTATACACAGGTGGGGTGGAAAGAATGAAAAGGGACTTGGCAAGGTTGGAGGAATGGTCAAATATGTGGCAGCTCAGATTCAATGCAAAGAAGTGCAAGGTAGTGCATCTGGGAAACAAAAACCCAGGGGAAGAGTACACAATGGGGGTGAGTTAATAACAACAACAAAAATAGAAAGAGACCTAGGAGTAATTATATCAGGTGACCTAAAGGTGGGAAAGCAATGTGAGTAGGCAGCACGGAGGCTTGGGGGATACTGGGGTGCATAAGGAGAGGCATCAACAGTAGAAAACCGGAAGTTGTTATCCCTCTGTACAGACAGTTGGTGAGATCCCATCTGTAGTACTGCATGCAATTCTGGAGACTCCATCTCCACAAAGACATAGACAGAGTGGATGCTGTTCAGAGGAAGGCAACCAAAATGGTGCAGGGTCTGCACCAGAAGACATACAAAGAGAGACTAAAGCAGCTTAATATGTATACCCTCGAGGAAAGGAGGGAGTATCTCAAGGAAATTAAAGTACAAGAGGGTAGCATCTTTCAGAAGAAGAGATATTCAGGAACAAGAGGGCACATTTTAAAGATGGGGGAGGATGGCTCAGAGGTAATGTTAGAAAGAATTTTTTCACAGATAGGGTTGTGGATGCATGGAACAGCCTTCCTGAGGAGGTTGTGGAGTCAAGATCAGTGGGAGAATTCAAGAATGCATGGGACAGGCATAAGACAATTCTAGTGGGGGGTAGGAGGAAGTATGCTGTTGATTGGCTAGAATCTGCAGCTTATCCATCGGGTAGAGAAATGGGTAGACTATGTGGATGAAGCGGTCCTTATCTGCCATCAAATTCTATGTTTCTATGTAAGTGCATTCGGGCAGAAATTTATCATCCATGCTGGACATTTAAACTAGGTGATGAGGAGTCTGTCACTAAGGAATCTATCAGTTACAATAAAAATGATAGGAGCATAGCTGGCACACCCCCTGAAACCAGAAACTCTTTCCCACATTCTGGAAGTAATCAAGGGGAATAAAAGAGGCTTAGTGGGGCTATAAAGGAGTCATAAAACATAAATCAGCAAGTGAGGTCAAAAGTGGAGATGGAAAATACAAAAGCCAAATCATGGAAGGGGTAGGCTTCAATGCAAGAATCCAAGGAACAGAATGAGCGAACTACTGGCAATTGTGGCAGAATGAAAGGCAGACCTGGTGGCCATCACTGAAACATGGGCAACAGAGAACAATGACTAGAATCTTTCAATCTCGGATACACACTCTTTAGGCAGGACAGGAACAGTGCTGGGGGGAGGGGTAGCACTATATATTTTTGCCATGGAATAAAAGTCAGTACACTTGACATTTACAAAAAGGAAGCAGTATAGTTCTTATGGGTGCAGCTCTACCAGGCATCAGGTAGGAAACTCTGATTCAGAGTTGTATATGGACCACCTAGTCAGGCAGCAGATAAAGACAAGGAACATCTGGAGGAAATCAGAGGGGTGACACAGAAAGGCAATTTAGTGGTGATGAGTGATATGAACATGTCCGATGTTGACTGGAGCATCCATATGGCCAGGTCCTGTAGAAATCAGACTGTGTAGAAGCCTTACAAGGCTGCCTACTCACCCAAATGTTAGCACCCCAACTAGGATAGATACCATCTTGGACGTGGTCCTCACAAACTCAGGTAACCCCTCACCCCTGCCTTTCTTGCAAAAGCGACAGGTGGCATGCTGTTGAAGCTGACAGCAGTACCTGGTGGGGACCTGGATTCAGGGAGGATGAGGTTTCTCTGCACAGGGGGACCTAGGATTGGCTACTCTGCACTGGGGCACCCAAGTAAATCCGAACACAGGAAGCAATAACTGTAATGTCCAGAACCAGGAATGGGATTCTTCAGCGTGGCTTTTGTTCACTTCCAAGCTGAACAAACAAAGCACAGACAGACCCCCATGGGGCTACATTTCCTGGTAATGCAGATTAGAGACAACAGAACACTTTATCACTATTTCTAGCCCTCAGGCTCTAAACCCACCAGGCACACAGCCTGGACTTGCACGCAGCTTTGGGTACACAGCCTGACTTGTACACTCTTGGGTTTTTACCCACTGGCCTGGCTCCCCCGCTGGCCACTTGATTCATAGTCCATTTGAGGAATGAACCAATTATCCTGTTGTGGCTCCCCAAAACACACTAGAGTCTGCGACTCTTAGAGAGAATTTTCCATACAATCCCACGTCTGGGTACTTCCCCATCACTGGCCAAGTGCCTGAGGCAAAGTAGAAATCCACAGAAGAAATCTGAGAGGTGGACCTGGTCACCAAAGATGGGGGGCCACCCACCTCCAGCTCCCACAGCCCATACCCAGCCATTTCTCTGGACACTGAACAATTCCTTTTCTGAACTTTCAAATGTAGATTAAGGGTAGACGTCTGTCACATCACCTCTACATATTATTTGCATCCCAACAAACTCTGGAACTTGAAACTACTTTTACTTTGCTTAGCCCATTACTCTAGGCTTCCCAATATTTAATAGTTCAATCCTCACATTGTCACACAAGTCCCAGGGTGAAAAAGATATGCCCTTTTAGCCAGAACAGACACTCACCCTCTTGTTGCAGGTGCCCCACAGGCGACTCACAAATCTTCTTTTCTCCCAAATAAATACTGGAACAGATAGGCAGCTTTTCCTCCACAAGCAGAACTAGGGGGTTGCCCCAGGAATCTGCAGGGAAACCTTTTCAACCCCCCCCCGGAGGGAGGGGGCACTGAGACCCGAAAACAGCGGTCTCCACCACTTCAGTAATCTTCTGTGTCTCCCTTTAAGGTGTAGACACACACACCCTATTACTTAGAAGTAGCCCTCTGTCAGGGCTGAGGCTTCTAAAGCCTTCACCGAGCTGCTTTAACAGCAAGCTCCCTACTCACACTTACTGAAGACAAACTGCCCACCTCACTCAAAACTCCTAACGCTCTAACTAACTCCCTTTGCTGCAGATTCCAATGTGGCTCATGCAGCTGCGAAAGTTCTATTGGTGATGTCATCCCTCAGTCTCAGCTGAGACTGAGAACAGAGTGAGACAGTGTGAAACCCATTTAACTGGAATTTCACAAGCTGCCTTCCCTGCCTACCACTAGGTCTTACTGGGATTCTAGTAACCCCGAGTAACAAGGGGGTTATACTCAGAAATGGTTAGGGTAGTTAGGATTGGGGAACTGTTGGCCAACAAAGACCAGAAATCCATCTGGTTTGAGAAATCCCATAGGGATGTAAAATCTCAATTCAAGGTGGAGGTCTTAAATTTTAGGGAGCAAACTTTGAAGGGATGAGAATATTAGTCAAAACAAACTAGAGAGAATTGAGAGAAGTTGGAGACAGAAGACATATGGGGTATGGTTAACAAGCCATCCTGGAGGCTACCAAGCTATGCATCAGGACAGTGTCAAAAGAATAGATGTAAAACCATTATGGCTCACTAACCAGGTGAAAAAGCAATTAGGTACAAAAAGAGAAGCACAGAAGAAACAAGGAGACAAGGAAGAGTTCACTCAGAAGAGAAAAGACACCATGACGGCAAAGAAACTAGCTAAGAGGCAGCTGAAATTAGGACTGAATCGCAAATGAAAAGCAGGAATTGAGAATTTTTTTTTGCTACATTCAAGAAAAGAGGAAAAAAGGGGGAGGGATTATTAGACTTATAGACAAAATATAATCATTGAGGATGATGGACAGAAGGACACTATTCAGAACAATTTCTTCTATTCAGTGTTCAAATCCAGACAGTGGCATTAAACCAGCTGACAAGGGGGTACCACCAATGGAAACACCATCAATTACTACCAGCAGGGTCAGGGAGGCTCTAGGAAAACTAAGGGCAGACAAAGCATCTGGGCCAGACGGGCTGCATCCAAGGGTGCTAAGGGAGCTTGCAGAGGAACTGGTGGGCCCCCTGCCACACCTGTTTATTTATGTATTTTTTGTTGACCAGGAAAGGAGGACTAGACGATTCTGCCTATTTTCAATTTCGTCCCTGGGGAGGAGGATACAGATGGATGCCAACTGATACTGACCCAGATTAAGCTGGTAGTGGTATTTAGTGAATTGGGGAAATTTAGCCTGATCACTGCTGACAGGAGTTGTGCTAAGGGACTAGGGAAGAGCAGATGTGGTTCCTCTTCACAAAGGAGGGAGTAGGAGTCAACCTGCCACTTCAGACCAGTTAGTCTCAAATAGGTGGTAGGAAACTAATGGAGACCTTAATTAAGAAAAACCTAGTGAAGGTACTTGGAAGGAATGATCTCCAATGTATCCAGACAGTATGGGTTACGTTGTGGGCAGGTCATGGCAGACAAAGCGTGATTTTGTTTTTCAACAGAATAACCAAGAATTGGATATGGACAACCCAGTGGACCTCCTCTACTTCAGTTTTAGCAAAGCCTTCAACTCAGTGTAGCACAACCACCTGCTGAGGAAGTTGTAGGACTGAGGCACAGCAAAAGAGTGTAGCCAGGTGGGTAGGAAATTGGCTAAGGGACAGAAGGCAGAGGGTGGTGGTAAACGGGATGAAGTTAGATGAGAAGGAAGTTGCCAGCGGAGTGCCCCAAGGGTCAGTCCTGGGCCTGGTGCTGTTTGACATGTTCATTAGAAACATCAGAGCAGGTATCCAGGGAACGCTTTCACTCTTCGCAGACTATACTAAACTAAGCAGCAGGGTTGATAGCAAAAAGGCAGTTGAGGACCTAAAAAAGGATCTGTAGAGGCTGGAAAGTTGGTCTAATATCTAGCAGCTAATCTTCAATGTAAAGAAGTGTAAGGTGATGCACCTAGGCAAAAGGAACCCAGGGACTGAGTATTGTCTCAATGTGGTCAAAATCAAAACCTCAGAGGAAGAAAAGAATATAGGGGTCATCATATGTGACAACCTTAAGCAATCCAGCCAATGCAGTAGAGCTTACAGTAAAGCCAGCAAAATGCTGGGAGGTATACGGAGAGAGTTCAGCAGCAGGGACAGACAAGTGATTCTCCTACTCTGTAGGTCACTGGCAAGACCTTACTTAGAGTACTTTGTTCAGTACTGGGGTCCACATCTTAGGAAAGACGGGGGGGCAGTCTAGAAATGGTGCAGAGAAGAGCAACACAGATGGTACAAGGCCTCCAAGGGTTCCCTTATGAGGAGCAGCTGAAAGAACTTGATATGTACTCATTGAAGACAAGGAGGGAGAGAGGGGAATATGATAAAAACGTTCAAGTTCTGAGAGGCATAAATAAGGTACCATACTCAGAACTTTTCAACTGAGTCTACAACACAACTACTAGAGGTCACGAATGGAAACTACAGTGGGTAGCTTCAAGAAGGATCAAAGGAAGCACTACTGTACAGAGAGGGTTGTGGATCCTTGGAACAGGCTGCCTCCCGAGGTGGTGGGAGCAAAGAATGTTACAGCATTCAAGCTGGGGTGGGACAGAGTCAGAAGGGTGTGGTCAGGTCCCAGGACTTGTAGAAGGTCTTGGAAACTCATGGGCAGACTTTATGGACCCTGGGTCTCCTTCTGCCATCATTTCTATGTTTCTACCAACTACCTCTTGACTCAGCTTCCCCTTGTGCCACCTAATGTGTCCTATTTTTATAAGTTGGTAGTTCAGTCCTATTTTGTTTATTTTGTTTCACATATCCTTTCCCTTTCCTTCTAGGCTAGGAAGCCTCTAGCCCTTTGTTTTATTTCTTTTCACTTAGTTTCTTTTCCTCATGAACAGAACTGGGGTGCATGGGGAGCTGTGATGGTTATTGCCTGGCATGTGTGGACCCACATGAGGTGCTTATGTGCCATCAGTACCTGACACTAGCTCCCTCCTGTAAAAACATTTGCTCCCACAGGGTCCTAGTAACTTCAGCCCTAGACTCATAAGTGGTAATCAGTGGTGAAGATATTCCAGGAACATCAACAATTATGGTAAGCATGTCATTTTTGGGGGGAGGGATTTCTCTTAAAAAGCCACTGATAGGAATCAAATGTATGTTCTTTTATGAACTTCAGGCATTTATTCAAGTAGTCTGAGTCTGCTTCTGCTTTTATGTAAGCAATAACCTATGACATGGCTCATGTTTTAAGTGCAATGACCCATGAAGGTTGCAGGGTTATTGAGGGATTAGGCAACACCCAGGTGCATTGTGAGGCATGTGCCGCAGGCTGAGTGCCCTCACAGTACTTGGAGTGTTATTTAATCCCAATAACCTCCTTATTACCCCGTAAGTTATTGCACTTATAAGATAAGCTATCCCCCCAATAACATGGACTGTTACACAACTCAAAAGAACAGTCAGAATGCCAGCTTGAACCTGACAAACACGGAACTTTATTGTGTGTCCTTCCACCCTGAGACATTGTGAGCTTTGCAGTCATCTACGAACACAGACTGACATGTGCTTTACTAAGGATATGTCCCTGCCGGTAACTGCACTGTGGAAAGAAGAGACCGTCACACTGCTACCCACTGAACAAGGCTGCCTGTGATCTGTGACTCAACTGTGCTACACACTGTTTAACTTTGCTGATCGATGTCAGCTGAGGTGGAACAAGGTGTGTGGTCAGGGTACACTCAACAGAACTGTTGCTAAATGTGTCTTTTGCCTCTGACTTGTACCCTGTGCTGTGCTGCAGTATTCTGATGCATGAGATCTGCAATGTTCACAACCCTGTACAGGTGTACCATTGTGCTGTCCGTTACTCTAATAATACCAAAAAAGGCCAAAAGGGGGGATAAAACCTTTTTCAGATATGTGCGGTAGAAGGGAAGGGCAAGGCAGGGGATTACTAGGCTGAGGGGGGAGGGAGAAATAAAATTGGAAAGTGACTGTGAAAAAACAGAGTAATTAAATAAGTACTTTAGCTTGGTATTCACAGAGAAGGATGATGTTAGGGGAGACCTGTGCTAAAGTCGAATGGGAAGGAGGGCAAATGGGTGGATCTGAGCCCATTCACTAAATATAGGGTTAGGGCACAGTTAGATAGATTGAGGGTGGACATGGCAATGGGGCCTGATGGGTTACACCCCAAGGTGATCAGGGAATTGAAGGAGGAGTTGGCTGCATCATTGACAAGACTCTTCAACTTGTCCCTGGATATGGGGAGATTGCTAGAGGACTGGAAGAGGGCAGATGTAGTGCCTTTACACGAGGGAGGTAATAAGGAGGTTAAGAGGAACTACCGACTTGCTGGTCTCATGTCAGTAGTGGGAAGGCAATGAAGACATTAATCAGGAGAGGGTTTCATAAGTTTTTGTAGAGCATAGTAGACCAAAGTCCATGGAGCTCACCATCTCATCTAGCTATATCCCTGTATGCTATTTTGAATTAGGTAGTTATCCAGTAGTGATTTAAATTTTATCATGTTGTCACTCTCCACTACTTTAGCTGGGAGTTTAATCCATGTTTCAACCACTCTGACACTAAACCAGGGTTTCCTTTTATTTGTTCTGTAGCTTTCCCCTGCTAGTTGTATGGTATAAGTTCTAGTATTGTGCCCCTTTTCCCTGATATTGATACCAGGTTGGTTTCTTAGTTTTAATGCCTGCATTGCTCTGTACATGAGACACATGTCTCCTCTTAGTCTCCTAAATTCTAATGAATACAGGCCAAGTTGTACCAGCCTTTCCTCATATTCCAAGCCTTCTAGTTCTGGAAGTTGGTGAGTTGCTTTCTGTTGAATTATTTCCAATGCCTGAATATGTGTTTTATAACCCGGGGACTAAAGTAGTGCACAGTACTCTAAATGGGGTCTCACCAGGGAAGCGTACAGTGGCACAATCACCTGTCTATCTCTACTAGTGATGTGCCTCAAAAAGCATAATATGCCTCCAGCTGTTTTGACTATGTTATTATTGTGCTGGTTAAAACTTAGTTCTTGAGTAATTCTTTTACCAGGTCCCTTTCGTCTGTTACTGTTCTCACAACACTTCCATTCATCCTATATGGTATTTTGGATTCTCTTGCCCAGATGCATCACTGTGCATTTCTCTGAATTAAAGGCCAGGTTATGTTTTTTGACCATACTTCCATCTCATATAGAGCCTTTTGAAGTATACTGGCTTTGTCTTCGTTGTTTATATGACCCAACCTGGTATCATCAGCTAATTTTGAAAGCCAGGCATCTGTTTTACACTTTAATGATGAAATATAGATATTAAACAAGCTGGGCCTCAGCACCGAACCCTGGAGCACTCCACTAGTCACATTTGGCCATTCAGAGAAGGTGCCTCTAATGTACACTCTCTGCTTCCTAGATGACAGCCATGATTCAATCCATCTGTTTATATTCCCTGGTAAGTTAAATTCAATTAGGGTGTCTATTAACTCTCCATGTGGGACTCTGTCAAAAGCTTTGGAAAAGTCAAGGAAAATTACATCCACTGAATTTGAGTTATCCATCACCCTACTGACTTTACCATAGAATTCTCAATAGGTTTGTTTGACAAGACCATACCCTCCTGAAACCATGCTGGGTATTATCGATGTCCTCTAGGTATTCTGTAACAAAGTTTTTATGCAACCTTGCAAGATTGTACACAGTACTGTAGTTAGGCTCACAGGCCTGTCATTTTCTACTGCCTGTTTTGCACCCTTTTTAAAGATTGGGACAACATCTGCTAGTCTCCAAATTTGTGGAGTGTGGTAGATTATCTGGAGGACAGTGGCTGGTAGGACAGCAGACAACATGACTTTAGGAAGGGGAAGTCAAACCACATTCAGTTCTGCGATTGGGTGGCTCAGGTGACTGACCATGGGGGAGTGGATGTGGCCTATCTGGACTTCAGTAAGGCCGTAACACTGTCCCCATAGGAGGCTGGTAAGCAAGATGAAAAGCCTTGGGTTGGGTGGGAAAATAACAAGCTGGGTGGAGGCCTGGATGTCAGGAAGAACTCAGAGAATGGTGCTAAAAGGGTGTTCTCTGGGACAGCGAGGGTGAAGAGTGAAGTGCCACAGGGGTCAGTTTGGGTCCACTTCTCTTCAATATCTACATCAGTGATATTGCTGAGGGTTTGAGGGAAAGGCATGCCTATTTGCTGATGATACAAAAATATGCTATAGAGTGGACACCCCAGTGGGGTGGAGGACATGAGGGAGGACTTAAAGATGCTTGAAAAATGGTTTGAGACATGGCAACTGAACTGTAATGCCAAGAAGTACACTGTGATGCATTTGGGGAGTAGGAACAGAAGAACAGTGTACACCCTAGTTGGGGAGTAAATTAAAGTAACAGAACAGGAGAGGGATCTGGGGATCATAGTTTCCTCAAATCTTAAGGAAGGAATCCAATGTAGCAGGGCAGCGGGAAAGGCCAATGGAATGTTAGCATGCATAGGCAGGGGCATTACTAGCAGAAAGAGGGAAGCAATAATGCCCCTTTACAAAGCCATGGTGAGGCTGCATCTGGAGTATGGGTTCAGTTCAGGAGGCCACATCTCCGCAAGGATATAGATGCGTTGGAGAGGATTCAGAAGGGCAACCAAGATGGTGCAGGGTATGCAGGGAAAGTCATATGAGCAGAGGTGTAAGGAGCTGGATATGTACAAACTGGAGACAAGGAGGAAAGGAGAGACATGATTGAAACTTTTAAATATGTAAAGGGCTCAATAAAGTGGGAGAAGAGGTTTACTTAAAAGGAAGGAGGTGGCTCAAAACTAGAGGCACAGCCTCAGACTGCAAGGAAAAAGATACAGGGACAATGTGATAGGATGTTTCTTCATGGAGAGGGTGGTGGAGCCCTGGAACAGACTAGTAGGCAGAGTGGTGGGGTCTAAATCATTGGAAGAATTCAAGAGAGCATGGGACAAGCATCTGGAGCTGAGAATTGGGGGAAGGGCGGGGGCTGGCAGGTAGGTGGAGGGGGAAAAAAGGGCAGACTAGATAGGCTGGTATGGTCCTTTTCTGCCATCAATCTTCTAGGATTCTATGATTCTATGACTATGTGGTAACCAGAGATGCGCACTGATGACTGTCTTGCTTTTGGGAAACAGTGTACTGTTCCACATACTGTACCTGTAGCACTGTGCTGTGCGGCAATAGTTGCATTCATGAGATGTGCAAAGGTTTTAATCCTCTGTGGTCAAACAACTGTGCTGTTCAGTAACACAGTAGGACCTCGGAGTTACAAATGCCATGGAAATGGAGGGTGTTCATAACTCCAAAAAGTTTTAAGTGTGAAATATTGTGGAAACACTTGGGAAACAAATGTTAATTAGGTAAACACTGTGAAAAAAACATGATGTACTGTACATGTTACTGCATTTGTTTACTCTTTATTGATAAACCTTTAAAATAAGTGTTTTAAAAATCTGGCCATTAAAGTGAAACACTTTAAGACTCTGCCACAGAATGTGCATTGCAAGTTTGAAGAACTTTTGATGGTGCTTTGCTTTAGGGTGCTAAAACACTTTTTGCTGCCAGGTTTGCAGGTCTTGAAGCAACATTAAATTCATAGGTGTTGCTTCAGCTTGCTGCTCTAATCACTGCATACAGGTGGCAAAGCACTCTTTAGCTCTAGTGTGTGGTATGGTAGCTGTCTCATCCTCTTCATCCTCTGTGTCACTCTCACTCTCCAGTACCGATGCTTCCCTGCCCTTCGATTTCTTGGTCAGTCAGGAACTGGAGGCTGTTTTCATTTTGTCAGCCCTTTACCACTCTTCCTGTACCGCATTAGTGAGGTCAAATGCAGTCAGTCCTCAGAAAAATTCACTTCACTAACTTTGATAAATGTCTTGGTTGTTCCGGACATCTGCACATGGCCAGATCTTATTCCAGAATCATCTCAAAGAATCTGAGCCAATCTCAGCCCAGGACTTGGCACACATGTTAACAGTGTCTTTGTCAGCTGTTTACAAAAGTTGGTGTAATTGTCAAAGTCCATGGAACCAAGCAGCAAACGCCATGGGAGGTTCCTTTTGTACTGACATTTTAGATTGTCTAATATGCCTTGGTCCATTGGTTGGATGAGGCTAGTCACATTTGGTGAAAGAAACAGATACTGAAAGTTAACATCTGGTGTCATTAAGTTTTCAGTAGCAGAGTGGGAGATGGATGGGGCATTATCCATTAGCAGCATAGCTCATACAGGTAGGGATATAGACACCAGATACTCCTTGACAAGTGGAACAAAGTGCCTGTAAAATCACTCAGAGAACATATTTCTGTCCATCCAAGCACTGTACTGGCTGTAGTAGGGGACAGGCAGAGACAACATGTTAACATCTGCAAAGCAGTGTGGCTTGCACTCTTGTGGATAAAATCAGAGGCCGAAATCTAAGGTTACCACCTACTCGGTTTTTGACCGAATGATTCGGTTTTCTAGGTCTAGATTCGGTCCTCCTGTTTTCACCATTGCAAATTCGGTTTTTAGGGTGGGTCAAGCAGCACCTGTGAGATTCTCCACTAACTGTTTCATTTTCTTCTCCTCTGACTGTAAGCAAGTGTCTGACATTTCAGTGAGCTTGCTTGCTTGCAGTGCATGCTAATCAGGAAGTGCCTTCAAGAGCAGGGCACTTAAAGAGCCAAATGTGTCCCTGTCTGCTCAGTTGTCACCTCTAACTACACCAGCAAATTGAAGATTATTCATGGAAAGGTAAACAATACCACCTTAATTAACACCTTCATTTTTCTGAAACCCTTAGACATTCAGACAGGCCTCTTGTCCAGTGTGGACTGCACAATGTGTTTCAGAAACTACCTGCTAATCCAGTTTTATTCAGAGGTAGTACTTTAGGTCATTTTGAATGCTCACATACTTGTAAAACAAATTCTGTTAAATCCTTCACCATTTTACTTGCATGTTTATATTACAAACAAATTCTGATGTCATGTAAACCTTTGTTTGTATACCAGTAAATCTGAGAAGTGTAAAGTAGTGCTATTAAGACCATTAGCAGCAAATCAACCTAATCCTTTCTAGGCTGCATTGTGAGTATGGTCTTTGACTGCTGTGATAAGGCATACTTTTATACCTTTAACTGATCACCATCTTTTCTTTTAGGGTCTGTCCTATATTTTAATATTTGTTACCACATGTGGTGTTAATTAATAATCTAATATGTTATTTCATTTCTAGCAGTACACACCTCTCTCTCTCCTCAGTAGTTATTGCTGTCAATTTTCATGCTACCTGGATATTCCAGGAAGACCATTCCAGGCATCTCAGATGAACAGCACAGAATAGTGTGGCTAATGTCATGCTAAGCCACAGAAATGAGAACAGGAAGAGAGAGAGAGCAGTAGCTGGTGAGGAGAAAGGAACACAGTCTAGATTTGATGGCACTGCAAATTTAGGTAATTTATCAAACATTATTATTTTTTTTTTACCAGAAGAGACACTAAGCTGAAGCTTGTTTACAGGTGCAACCTGGGAGCACAAGGAGTGAAATGATTTGTGGAGGGTCACACAGTATGCAAGTCTGGGCTGTAGGATTCAAACCCTGGTCTCTAGAATTGCAGCTCAGAGCCTTAAACCACTGCTCTATAATGCCTCCACGCTACATATCACTTATCATGCTATCTGGTGTGTATGACTGATATGGAAATAAAATAGGATATTTAACAGCATAGAGTAGTTCCTACCACTTTTAAAAACTTCTGTGACATTACAAATAACTTTAGAGTAGGAGCAATGGGAGGGACAGTAGCACATCTTAAAATGGCAGTTGATATTTGTAATTACAGCTTGTCCACCATTACTGGTGTAGTTTATTTATTTATTGAAAGAGTTTTACCAGAAAAGGCCACCTGTTCCAAAATAACCAGTTGTCAGAGGTTTCCTTGTAGTCACTCGATGTGTCAGCTAAGCTGTATACACAAGATGGAAAGTCCCCTGAACCCCATCTCTAACCCCACCAAATGTTAACACACACTGAAATTTTAAATATTTAAATCTAAATCAAATAAACCAAAAATAATAATCATGATGTACTTTAAAGAAGTTGTACACAATGCAATATCAGCAGCAATTCTGAATAAATCAAGCGAATCAGAGTCCAAGCGATGCCCTCATAAGTCATAAAAGGGGCGGAGTTAGGGGTGTGGTTTAGTATTCGGTTTTCATCTCCTTCAAAGGTGGCAACCCTACGGAAATCACCACTTTCATTTGCAGCTGTATTCAGTGTAACTATCCTTCCAGGATTTGAAATTTTTCACTTGTTTTTCAGAGCCCTCTGCCAGGGTCTTGTTTGGTAGAAGATACCAGAAAGCTCAGTTTTGTCACAATTAAACAACTGACCCTGTTAAGCCCATGCTGTTCTGTGTATGACTGCAAAGTGTTTGTTTTTGTATATTAATTTTATTAGTTCCTGGCCGGGCATCTTTCAGGAGTACCCTCTCAACTGATACCTCACACTCCCAGCCTGAAACCCTGCTTCCCCCAGGCTCCTCTGAGCAACTCTGGAAGGTTCAGCCCCCCGGATTACCCTCCAGGGGAGGAATAGGGGCCCGCACACCATGGTGGTTCTTTCTGAGAATTAGACGGACCTACCTCATCACCGGGTCAACCATGGGAGTCCTGGGTGCACTGGGTCAGCACTGGGATGTGGGGACACCCCTGGTGTCCCTGACATCTCACCTGTGCTCCAGAGGGTTTTCTGGCACTTGTTCCCACTGCAGAGCACAGAGATGCAATGTTGTCCATGGTGATGTGCACCAACGCCTACCATCTCTGCTACCCAGCATCTGCTTTGACCGCACATCCATGCTGTCCACAGCTACTGCCATGAGCCACCCTGGAGTGGCACAACCCCAAATCCCTCCCCGGGAAAGGAGAGCAATCCTCTGGATGCTCAATCCCTCCCCTCTCCTACTGATTCCTGCAGCCTGAGTCCATTCCCAAACCCGGGTCACCGGCGTGGCACAAGGTGTGGCACCCAGCACCTCAACCCTCAGCATCACTGGACCAGCTTACAGTGCAAATATTTAAATGTTTCAGAGGTGGCAGAGTTGGCAGACATTGATTTGCTCTGCAGCCCCAATTGTTGCATCCCATGGTGATTTTTAAATTGGAACAGCAACCCAGAGCTTGCTTTAAAATCTGCGTCATCTCTATCCGAGTACATTTGCTGGGGTAGTAGCTTCGCCTTCTGCATCACAATAGCACCGCTAATAGAAGTCCCCTTTGGCTTCTCTTGGGTGAACCACAGGTGCATGGCCTTATCAAACTCATCATCCCCAGTTTTGTGAACAATGAACCTTGTTTACAGCCCCGCTTTCCTTTTAACTCTTTGGCAAAGTGTTTAATTTTATCTTGCCCTTTGCGATTATCACAGACAGTTCTGTTGCTGATACCATACCATACTCATCAGCTACACTGCTGAGACTTATACCTCTCTCAAGCTCTTTTTTAAATTTCTAGTTTTGTTTCATTGGAGAGAGTTGCACATTTGTATTTAGTGCTGCAAGCCATCGTACATTGCTACCATGCATTTCAAAAGGCCAGCTACGGGTAGTCTTTTAAATGGGATCCTTCATCATTTTGGCTGATGGCATGGATGGCGGGGGTGGGGGTTGCAGGGTTTAGTTGACCTGTCAGTTCATAATTAAGGGTCCATAACTTTTAGGTCCTACTGTATGCGGTTGCCGCATCACTACTCGAAAGTCTGTACTGTTCCACATGTTTGAACCTCTATGCTGTGTGGCAATATTTTGCTTCATGACATTCTATTTCAGGACTTGACATGAAGAACTTTGTAACTCATGTATGACTGTGCGTTAATATGCAGTTGTTGGAGATGTGCACTGTTAAGTCTCCTGCTATTTGTAGCTTATGTGTGGCTGTGTGTTAATATGCAGTTCTCGGAGATGTCACTGCTGAGTCTCCCTGCTATTTGGAAACTATACTCCTGCAAGGTTTTAGCAGTATACTGTGAGGTGCTATGCCCTTGCCAAGATCGCAGAATCTGCCAGCTATGTGGAGTATCAATGTCTTCCACTTAACTGAAATGCGCAGGTTGACATCACCTGAAATTGTCTGCATGTCCACCACCTCACTGAACTGTGTGGTACTCAGAAACATTACCACTCTGCATACAGGTACAGTTGTGCCACCTTTGTCAACTGTGCAACCATGCACTTTACAACTGAGAACTGTCCATTTAATGTCAACTGTGCTGCACTTCTCCACTGTGCAGTTGACAAGTGCAGCTATGCTGCATTTCACAATTGTGTGGCCTTGCAAATCACAACTTTGGAACTCTCCATAGAATGGAGACTGTGTTGCATGCCACAACTATGTGTCACTTCTCCAGTAGTGTTCTGTACAACTTCAAAGTCGCATATGTGTACTGCTGTACTAAACTGTGGGGCACTTAACATAGACAGCTCTGTACAGCACTGCAACCATGTGGCATTTTGGATCTCTGTAGCACTCTACTTGGTGTGGTAGTGGAAGTGGCGTGCCATATCCTTTGAAATGCTGCAAGCCAGGGCTACTGTGCACCACTTCTGCACTGCAGCTTGCTCTCACCTAGATCATCATCCATCTTGTGGGGGTGTGCAATGCTGAGATGTCTGGTGTGCAGTGCTGGGAGTCTGCAGATGTCAGGCTGCCATTTGAGTGCTTGACACGTGTAATCATGCTGTCTAGCACATGGAATAGTTTGTCCTCTGTCAACTGCTCATTTGACGGGGTCTCTGACTTTAGTGGCTCCAACTTTGCTGCTGTACTGTGCTGGGGTTGTGGGGAGACCTTTTGATGTTCCTACAGTAGTGAGAAGACTACTCCACTTCTGTCGATCTGATGGAGATGCACTCACTGTGATGCTCTGCCTATCTACTTGTCATTATATTATATTATATTTGGGATATAAATATATGTTTATTTGAATGTCTGCTTAGTGAAATGGCAACCAGCAGCTTTTTAAGGGGCCTGACCTTTTGACCCCAAATGTTCTGGCTTGCTGAAAACAATTGGCTATGTAACACTGACCCAGTGAATGAATTAATTAAGAGCTTCCTTTTGACATCTCCTGTCATGCCTGTTTTAGCTGTTATATAACACATTGTAAAACTTTAATTACTTTGAAGTCCCAGAAACCATAGAAGGCTGCAACCTTTACAACATCCTAGAAGCAACAAATTCTAACAGCTATTTGTTACATCTCCCACCACTAGAAGAGAACTGTTTGTCAGGATGTGTTTCTGAACATCAAAGTTGAATGCTCTGATCAAAAGACTGTCATGTTTTGATATTGCTAACTTTGCAGATTTCCAGCCAGCAGTAAAATGACACCCTTTGGATATACTTAGGTTATAAATTAATTACAGGACTAACAGTGACTTCATGAGCTGTGACCACACAGGATGGGAAGGGCATTTTGGCTTATTATCACTGGTTGAAAGGAGTGGACACAGCTATCTCTGGACTTCTAAGAGAACACACATACAGTGTGTTCTGGATAAAAAGGCACTTCTGGCAAAATAGGTAACATCAAACTGAAACTGAGTTAGACTTAGAAATTTAAGTACCAGGTGTTTTGCTTCTGCAATTTCCAATTTATTTTGACTGTAAGTATTTATGTTTTATGTGCTATGTTTCGCATGTATTTACTATTTTTTTTAATTCTAGTAAACAGTTTGGTTTCCTTAATCCTCCTTGGGTCTTTTCTTTTGCATGTGAATGCTGAGACAGTATTGGATAAATATGACAACTGTTAAGGGCTTAACAGTGTGTTACTGTCTTGCTAAATTAAGAAATTACCTAGGTTTCAAACTGAGTCAACAGGGTAGAACTGTGAACTAGGCTGGGTACCTACTGGGTGAAGTATTGCTCTGCATTTCCCAAAGAGGTGCAATATCTGATCCTGTTAAGTGGGTGTGCTAGTGAAAAGGGTTCATATCTGACCTCAGGACTAGAGACTAATAGGTGATTTGGACCCAAAACAGGCAGGAGGATTACCCTGTTTGTCTCCTGTTCACATATTGCACTTCTAGGCTTGGCACTGTGGGAGCGAAGGGCCTGACCTAAGAGTGCATTTGTGACCTCAGCAATTTGGGTTTTGTGGCTCAGTGAAGAGAAAGCCTCTTTGGCTCTCTTTGTTGACTTCATGCACATTACTATGATTTTTGGTGTGCAGGTTGAACGCCAGGGTGGGATACTCCCTGCCCATGATGTTCTTGCTCAAGATGAAGGAATCTCACTTCAATGTGAACACACCCTCTCCCCTGATGTGGAAGTCCCAGCTGGAGTTCAAACCAGATTCGATGAACTACACCAGCTGGGTTAGCAATTGACAATGTCTTTGAGCTGCAGAGTTTCAGCAGGTCTGCAGCACTGATGGCTGAATGATGAGAGGCCCAGTCTTGACCCTCATTTTGCAGCGGTTTCAGCACAGCAACAAATATTATTGGCAGGTTGAAAGGAGGGGTCACTGGTGATGTTGACTGCCTGCTGTTCTCTACATTGTTTGGGAATCTATTGATGCCAGCTCTTAGGCATATGAGGCTGGTCAAGGTATGCTGTTTCCCCTCCCCACCTTGCACACTTGCATAGGGAGTTTAGAGTGGGGACAGGGATGTCTTTGAAATACATTTTCTTTTTTTTATACTTTGTATTTATTAAGTTTCTGTATAAGCATACATACTAGTACTTTTCGTACAGGATAATAAAAAGTACATCTGTAGAAAGCCAAATGGCCTCTAAAACAAATAATGTGGAGAAAGTATATCATAACATCCTGTAGTCTGTTACAGAAGGAGTTGGGGTAGTCCAATAAAATATCCAAATCTGTAACGTTCAGTAAATGCCAGCCTCTTCAAAGGCAATGGTATTTCCATTAGGGAAAATATCAAGGAAAACATGCTACAATCATTTGATTGCTATTTAACCTTTACATCAATTAAGGATTATTTCTACAAAAAATCTTGGACCCCCTTGCAGCACTCCTACATGGACAAAATAGTAAATAATTCACTCAAATCAGAACTACATCTAATAACACTATAAGTGTAATTATTGAAACAATGCAATGTTTTAACTGTGTTTAAACATCAGCCACAGCAGAAAATAACAATAGCATTTGCACTTCAGGTAGGGAAAATAAAACACAAGGGAGCATTTCAAAATGGTGGATTACTTCCCACTCTCACTACCTTTGTGAGCTTCAGTAATACAGTGAATCAAGAAAAGCTTCTCATGCACACCCTCTGCTTCCCCCCCAAATCAGTAAGAAACTTCAAATGAAGAAAGAATCTGTCTCTCCTAAATTCCGATGGTGAAACGGCAAACCACAGAGAGAATTAAGGCTCAACATTTTCACTTCTTGCAGCCGCTCACTACTCACAAATCAGTCCTCTGTTTCTGAATCAGAGTGGGCAGATTCAAGTCATCCTTTATGGCTCTGGAGTTCCCCCACCTTCTCAAGCCATCGTCTTGTGTCTTGGGGTTGCTGAATTGCCATGATTTACCCCCATAGACCACATAAAGTCAGGTAGGCAAAAGAAAAGAATGAACCAGTCCCAGAATCCACAGATGTTGCTGCACTGCATCAAAACAATTTTTTCTTGCCCTCATCTGGAAAGAAAGGTCAGGAAACAGTTTTACATCTGAACCATTGATATTGATTGGGTAAGCAGTACGAGCAACGTGGATCACCTCATCCCATAGCTCTGTGTAACCCCTAGGCAGCACTACCCCTAGGGTTACTACCCCTGCCTGCACAGCAGCCTGCAGGTTGAGGGGCCTGAGCTCTCGAAACGGATGCCTCCACCCAAAGGACAGGGTTTTTGGCAACATAACTGCCCTGGGTAGAGCCCTCCAGGACACTGATACCCCTCTCTTTACTCCCAGTGGCCTGGCTAAGCTGGTAGCTACCCCAAACCAACACACTTTTACAGTACACAGTAAACCCTCCCAGCAACCACTTATCACCAGGACTAGATTAGCTGGAATGCTCTGGAGACCCCCTGAAAACAAGATCTGTAACAATAAAACAACGTTGATGCAATACTTTCTATACAGAGGTACACCACACCCAATTTAACTGCAAAAAGATTCAGATCTGATTTACTGCAGAATGTGAACAAGGGAGGGGAAGTAATCTGGTGATTGATTTTAGATCTGATTGATTCAGGCTATAAGGCATGCACTCAAAGGTTCCTGGAACACAGTCACACACACTCTGGGTGCCCAGTTGTAGCTACAGGCTAGCTTGAAGTGTTGCCTGGGGTAGGCCAGCATTGCAGCTGGTTGGGGCCCTGTGATGGAAAGAAACATGCATGCACTGTAACCCACAATTTGTAATCCGGAGCCGCATGGCTTGGTCCACAAAAAGCCAACAACTATTAAATCAGATGACACACTGTGATTGTTGGCTAGTTTTACTCACTCTACCCAAAATCGGATGCAGGATGGATGAAATAGAGACCTCAAGATGAAGAACTGGATGGCCAGGAGAAGCAGGGCCCACGATCGACGTGGGGCTCAATCCTGTTCAGTGTTGTTGATCAGGAAGCTGAATCTCCAGGTGGGTCTCTTATTGGATCTTTCTCCTGCAGCATGGCGGGTGTCTGGGCTAAGGTGGCAGAGCCTAGACTGGGAGAACAGTTCAGATGTAGTCCAGTAAGGTTGGGGCAGGTTCCATTTTAGAGCACCCAAAGACAGTGATTGGTGCAGATTGGAAGTGCAGAACCAAGATGGTGGTACATCTCAGAAATGTCCATGCTGCAAGAAAAGCAGGTTAGACAAACTACACTATAATTATTTTCAATGCAGATACTCAGCAAATAGTTATATCCCCTATCAGAGCTTCCTCTGCGCAAATAGTCATGGCAGAAGGCAGCGATAAACCTGTAGCTCGGACGGGACTCGGGCCTAAAACTACTCGGCCCCTACCCAGATTTATTATTTCTGCAGGATAAGCAGCCCTTAAAGGGACAGGCATGGAGGTGAACAGTGCACTCACATGCTAACATTTTTTAATCCTGAAAAAAGACACAGAACACCAGCCCGGCAGTGGGCATTTAAACACACCCAAGGAAGACTTTTGGGAACCCCCATTGTGGGGTTACTTCTGAATCCACTGATTTTAAAATTACAGTGTGTGGTTGATTTGTTGTAACCAGACAGATCTGAGGGTTAACTTTGTAGGCCTTAATCAAAGAGGACCATTGAAAGTTCTTGCATAGATTGAGGGCTTCTTGCAGCCAGTACACAAGTATGACAAGAGTCTAGTCCTCTCCACTCTTTGGGAACTCAGTCAGTCTGATGTTTCCCAAGCAGAACTCATTCTCAATTGCCTCCAAGTGGCCGCAAGGCTGTGGCTGCCATTGTTAATGTAGACACTGATCGCTTCTCAACCTCTGCTACCATTCCCATTAAATTCTGAAGCGCTGTGTCGTGTGTCTCCAGCGTTTGGAGAATTTTTTTTTTATTTTGGAGTCCATGGCCCCCATAGACCCAATCATAGTGCTCCATGGTGGTTCAGGTACATCTCTGGCACAGCTGCTGCTCATGCCCGCTGATTCTAGAGGCCTGCTTGCCTGCTGCTGGTGTGGATCTTTTGTACGGCCCTGTGATTACGCTTTCTGCCTTCCTATCTTTGACATGTAGATCAATCTGCTCCAGATAGTGTTCTGTGTTGAGTTCTGAAATTAGTTTGTAGAAATAAGTAGCTTTTATTGCAATTTTCACTATTTTTAGTTCCACATAGTGAGGATTTGCAAAGAAGTGTGACCAGCCTGGAAGATGGCTCTCTAGTACCATCAAAATAAATGTTCAAAGTATGGCTATCCAACAAGTTTCTGAGCACATTAACGGAGCACAGTGTGCTCTTCTGTGTATTGGGCTAATCTTTACACTGCTCTAAAGGATTGATCTCAGCAGCACATAGATGTGTGTGCCTACTGATGGTTGATTGTTGCCATTCACTGCTGCAGTTGTGTGCACTGCTCACTGACTCAGTTTCTGTGTGAACATCCTGACACCGAATGTTTGTGCTCTGCTGCTTCTCACTGTTACTAGCACAGACATCTCTGTGCCTACTGCTGCCTGGTAACACAGCTGGACTGCTGCAGCTGTCTCCTGTGTTTCTTGAGATGGCTCTCGTGGTTGCATCTGTGGCCATGTCCTACCACTCCATCTCTGTGCTGTCATCCTTTGCCAGCTTTGGCAGTGGCTCACCATCAGGAAACTGCACATTCAGCCACTCATTGACTGACATACTGTATCTCTGAGGATGGAAAAAATTCACCTCCATTACTCTGTGAACTGTCACGCATGCAGTACAACACTGCTCACTGATGGACTGTGCAGAAGGCAGCTCTGACAAGGGATCCACCTCTCGCCACAGAAAAACAAGTGTGCGAGATCACACAAGTACTCTATGGTCAGCTGGTCCATTCATGCTAATGGGGAGTGTCCTACCACAGTGTGCAGGATGCAATCAGTGAGTGCCTCTGTACTGACCCTAGTGTGTATGGCTGACTGGGCCCTCTCTGTGTTCAGTCTGTTGTATGTAACATAGTGGGGACTGCCCTGCTGGAACTCTACTTTGAACCTGGACCTCGATCTGCCACTCTTAGCTGTGTGGCCATTCCTTGAAAGTCTGCAGGGGGTGGGAAGGCACACAGCTGGGAGAAGAAATCATGTCACCACATTCCACAATGCAGAGTCAGGGATATTGCAGAAGGTGCACTCTGCATGGAGTTCCTGATGGTCCACAGGGTGGCTGGGGGTAGCTAGACAGTGGGGATGGGAACAGTTATGTTGAACTAACCAAATTCAAACTACAAAGATCACCTAATCTCAGCTGCACCACCAGTGTCACCGTAAGCTGGTGGGATGGCAAGACAGTGTTGTGGTTCAAATGGGGTGGGTGGATGGGAGCACCTGGTAAGGAGAAGCAGGAGACAGTCTATAAGTCTGATGCCTGATGGGCTTTATTCATACCACAGGAAAGGTAGACATGGTCACAAAGACAGAGGGGAACCAAAAACTAAACATAAGCAGTATGTAAACATTCTATAATGTCCCTAAGAAGTGCACTTCGGCCTATGGCCACTATCTGTCAAACTCTGTACTATGTATACACTAAACAATTTGGTAAACAATCTCAGAGCAGCTATTACTGTAGAATATCAGTGAACAATGACTGCAGTAAATGTCTATTACTCTACTAGAAGAATGTAACAGTTGCAGACCCTGAGGGGCTGAGTGGAATAACTTGTGACATTTCTGGGTCCTTCTTAGCAATACCCATTCTCCTATCTGCAGTCAGGGTGCATTGGCTTTGGCATCATATGTCATCTTTTGCTTTATATTTATTTATTTAAATCTCAGATTACAAATACCTTTGAGCTAGGGGCAGCTTTTTTACAAAGGTTCCATGTCAAAGGAAACGGTTACAATAAGGTTGGGAGTTATAGACAACATTCATGGTATCAATGGAGGTACAGACACATTCATGGTATCATCGGAGCACAGCAAGTCAGCTGGTAACTAAGTGGGAACAGTGCTACACACAAGATTACAAGTCAGTGTAAAAAACCATAAAGTACATTTGAAGCAACATTGCTAATCAGAGGTGGCGGGGAAGGGGAAGAGTAAGGAAGGGGTAGGGAAGATGAGAAGGCAGAGTCCAGATAGAGAAGGAAAAGAAAATATGGCAGCCAGAGGCCTTGTCGTAAGGTGGGAGAAATGGGAGGCTAAGGTGGGAGAAGGGTTAAAAGAGGGGAAAAGGAGGGAGGATGAAGGGGAAGAAGATAAGGGAGAGTGGGATCAGAGGGCCTGGACAGGTCCAGGAAGGGGGCGGGGTCAGTAGGGTAAGAGAAAGGAGGGGGTGAGGTAAGGAAGGAAGTGGCAGGGGAAAAGGGGAAATTGTTCTGTCAGAAGAGGTGAAACAAAACAGGAAGCCAAGTAAGAAGAGTGAAAAAAAGTGGTATAAGGGTGTCTGCAGAAGTGGGAAACTAGGTGTAACAATCACAATTACTTTTGGTTAGGAGATGCTGACAAAGCACAAGTTTAAATTGGGACAGACTAGAAAGACTGCTCAGTTGGTTGCTTAGATTATTAAACCACAGGGGGCTCTGCATTGAAAGGATCACTGGTATTGAGCAGTCCGACAGTGGGGTACTAGAAGGAGGTCAGAAACTGAGGTACATGTGTGTTGGGTCTTAGGGGATTTGTTTAGCAGGCAACCAATGCCCGGGGTAGTAATCAAGTAAAGATTTTTGGACAGAAGGCAGGTTTGATGATATTGATCCTGCTATTTAGTTGGAGCCAGCCAGATTGAGCATATAACTCACAGGTATGAGGAGGTGTGCAGCACCCATAACTAACCTCAGGCTTTGTTCAGGGCCACCGTGAGTCATTTCAGAAATGTGGAGATTGAAGCACAGTATATGATTAGACCATAATCAATGATCGAGAGGACCAAGCTGTGAACTGCAACCTTCAGGGCTTCTTGTAAGACTTCGTTTGTGTCTGAAGAGGAGCCCAATTCTGGTATTAACATCTCTGGCAACATTTTCAATGTGAGGCACAAAGGTAAGGTGACTATCCAGGGTTAGACCTAGGTATTTGAAAAGCTGAATTTGTTCAAGAGCGTCTCCGTGGTTGTTGGTGATAGTGAGTTGATGGGCCTTAAACTTATTCCGAGAGGACGAAAACAGCTGGACTTTAGTTTTTTTGTAGTTTAGCACTAGTTTGTGATTATTAAACCATCTCTCTGCTTCTGTGAAGCCTTGTTGAAGGCTGTTTTCAAGAGCGTTAGGATCCAGGTGGCTAGTAAAGATGACCGTGTCATCTGCGTTAGAAGAGAGTACGCTGGTTGCAGACAGCTGGAAGGTCATTCAGGAAAATACTGAACAATAAGGGACCCAGTACTGAGCCTTGAGGTACCCTTGATTGGACAGCCCTCTGCTCCCAAAACTTCTGCTTCTGTCGCACCTGATCCATGTGTTGGCTTACAATATGAACAGCTTACTGCAATCTTTTGCTGTGTTCTTGTACCCAATCTCTAACAGGTGGTTCATCCAGTTGGATTTCAAGCACTAGATCAATGGGGAGTCTACTGTGGTGACCAAATATCAGGTAGTGCCATGTATATTCAGTCAAACAGTGGACAGTGTTGTACAAGTAGGTGAGTTCTGGAAGTAAGGCTGACCAATACGGGCGTTTATATTCAGGTAGGGCTCTTAATATACCCAGAAGTGTCTGATTTGTTCTTTCACACAGTATATTACACTGAGAGTGATAGGCAGTGGTTTTTAGTTTATGAGTGCCATACAGGACACAGAGTTCTCTAAAGAGCTGGAATTCAAAAGCAGATCCCTGATCGGTCCAGATCTTAGTAGGATATCCATATGGATGAACAAAGAGTTTCAAAAATCATTTCAGCCATGGTTCAAGCAGACAGATCTTTGATGGCACTGACACCATGAATTTGGAGTAATGCTCAACCATTGTCAGGACATATGTTTGACCATTAACACTAGGTTCTAACTTGAGATGATCTAAGGTGACTAATTCCAGAGGTGCTTTGTTGATTAGGGGATGGAGGAGAGCTCACTGATTGATCTTTCCAGGCCACTTTAGACTGCAAGTCAGGCATTCTTTGCACCATTTCATGATATCAGTTCTCATCCCAGTCCAATAATATCTCTTCCGAATGATGGCCTCTGTCTTTTTGTGACCAAAATGTCCGGAGTGATCATGGTAGGCCTTAAGTACCACTGGCGCGCTTCCTCTAGGAACAATTGTCTGGGATACCTCACAATGGGTAACTGGATCTCAGCCTTGTCGAATGAGTCAAAAGTTTTTCACCATCAGGCATGTCCTGTGCCTCCACAGTTTCACTGCTTCAAGATCCATCCTTTTGCATTCTCGGAGAGCCAGACTCTGTCCTGTTGAAATATATGTCTTTATCTGTTTAACCACTGGGTCTTGGTCATGTAACTGCACCCATAAGTTGTTTTGTTCTGCAAATCTGTCTGAAAGTTCTGCTTTTTGCTCTTCCTCTGTACACACAACTTTACTGGTTTGACCAACAGGCCTGTACTATCTCTGTCAGTACCAAAGGAAGGTGGCATCCACATTTTCCAAAGGCGTGCTGTGACAATGTAGTTAAATTACAGGCGCGTAGTCTCTAGACCTATACTATCTGCTAGCTACAGTACTTGCCTAGAAATGTTGACAAATGTTTTGGCCACTGACTGCTTAAGAAAATGTTTTCAGCCTTTGAGTGTTTAAGAAAAGTTAGATGTATGGTATTGTGCTAAAGTGATTAGCTCCTTCTTGAATATTTCCTTACTACTGTGAAGTAGTTTTCCCTTTGTTTTCTTTTCTGAAATGCCCAGCTACACTGCTGTTCTGCACCCATCATTTCCTGCTCGTAGTATACTCCTGTGCATTTCTTAAAAATATCTCCTCCTGCTTGTTTCTGACATTGTCCCCTTACAAGCTTGCATTTCTATCTATTCCCATCTCACTAAAAGCTTGCTATTCTACCTGTTTCTGCTTCCTCCTGCCATTTGACTTCTACCGCTTGAGTCTCCCAACTGCCCCCAGTCCAAGCCTTATGCTTGGCACTTTCTCTCCTGCCAAAAATAATTTCAAAAGCAGCGCCTTATCCAGCCCTGAAATTGCAAGCCCTATGCTGGCACCACACTAAATGATCCCCATTCTAGCTGTCTGTGTACAGAAACCTCCCTAATCATTTATTTTATCTCCCTGGATTTGAATTTCTTGCCTTTCAATTAAACTAAGTATTCAATGCTAAATGTTTTTTCCATGCCATCATCCTAGCATCTTTTATCCCCTTTGTATTGTCCTCACTAAATTCAACTGCTTCCCATCAGCCAGCTCCAGCGTGGCAGCAGGAGTCCTGCTTGGCCGCATTCTAAGACTCTCGGCCCCAAGAGCTCTTCACTGTCAGGTAATGGCAGCACCTCCAGCTTAAAGCCTGGCATTACCAGTGGCTCACATTGTGCCAGCTTAGCAGCTATGCTGTTGTCTCGACGTCCTCTGTCGATTGGACTCATCTGCAAATTTTATCCCAGCCTATCAGGACCCTGCTTTCAGATTTCTAGCCTGTCTCCAAAGTGCCAGATGGGAATATTACCCCCACCCACCATCCCTGTTAAATACATCTTCTCCCTGGCCTCCTGTCAGTACAGGCTCCTCATTGGTAGGCGCCTACTCAAAACTTGCTCTATTATTCACAGCAGGACAACCTGCATAAACAGTGTAAACATGATGCTTCCTTCACTTCTGTGCTGTCTAGTTGTGAGCATGCTCATTCCTGTGCTCAGTTTTGGCACTGTCCCTCTACAAACACTGGAACCAGACCCTGCAGAGTGCGACACCATCAGTCCTTTTTTATTAAATGTTTCCCTGCATTTACAGGATCCCACCGCTGTATACCATCCAACAATGTGGGCACTCTACAACCTCCATCTGGCAGGTTTTTTTAGCAGTTCTGTCAGCTCACTATATACAGCTGTCTCTTACCTTCAGAATTAGAATGCTACTCTTTGCCTCTCTAGGTCCTGTTGGGAAGAGCCCTGATGATTCCCTCAATCACTCCACTCCCAGTCCCAAAGGGGTGAGCTGTAGGCTATTGAAACTACTGTTTGGTGCCTTGAAAAAAAATCATACTGATCCTTCTACACTGTTCAGGGGATATTGAACTGCCCACTTCCCGGCACCTGCGAACCTAACAGACTTAAAAGGGATGAGCCTGCTCCACGTGAACTCCAGCAGTCTTGCAAAAAAATGTAATGCTTTACAAAGCTATATCCCTCCTACAAAATCTTCAGGTCAGACAGACAGGCCAAAGGGGAAGGGGCAGCTATCTACTCCAAGGATAGCTTCTCGGCATCTATTTAAAGCTCCACAACAGAACCTAAGGAGTTTGAATGTCTTACCATCAAGGTCAAAATCTTGCCTTCGCAATCACTACTGGTAATAGGGTGTTACAGACCTCCCTCAGCCGGGCTTTTGCTCTTAAACCATTTGAGTATACAGAGGGTGATAGTAAATTGAGTTTACTCTGAAGAAAGGGAGTTACTAGTGGGTACCACAGGGTTCAGTACTGGGACCGGTCCTCTTTAATGTCTTTATAAGTGACATTGCAAAGGGACTGAAGGAAAAGTATATCTCTTTGCAGATGACACAAGATCTGCAACAGGGTTGATACAGAAGATGGGTGGAGAGAGGATGCAAAGGGACTTGGCAAGGTTGGAGGAATGGTCAAATATATGGCAGCTTAGATTCAGTGCAAAGTAATGCACCTGGGAAACAAAAATCCAGGGGAAGAGTACACAATGGGGGGTGAGATAATGACAACAACAGAAATGGAAAGGGACCTGAGGGTAGTCATATCAGATGACCTTAAGGTAGGCAAGCAATGTGAGAAGGCAGTAAGGAGGGCTAGTGGGATACTGGGATAAATAGGGAGAGGCATCACCAGTAGAAAACAAGAAGTTGTTATCCCTCTGTACAGACAGTTGGCGAGACCCCATCTGGAGTTGCTTCCAGTTCTGGAGACCTCATCTCCACAAGGACATATACAGGATGGAGGCTGTCCAGAGGAGGGCAACTAAAATGGTACAGGGTCTGCACCAGAAGGCATAGAAAGAGAGATTAAAGGAGCTAATATATATACACTCGAGGAGTAGGAAAGGGGGCATGATAGAAACTTTCAAGTACATCAAGGGAATCAACAGAGTCCAAGTTGGTAGCATCTTTCAGAAAAACAGATGTGCAAGAACAAGGGCACAATTTGAAGATAGAAGAAGGATGGCTCAAAGGTAATGTGAGAAGTATTTTTTCACGGAGAGGGTTGTGGATACATGGAACAGCCTTCCTGAGGAGGTAGTGGACTCAAAAACAGTGGGGAAATTCAAAAATGCATGCGACAGACATAAGGCAATTCTAGTGGAGGTAGGAGGAAGTAGGCTGTTGGTTAACTAGGATCTGCAGCCTGTGTATTAGGTAAGGAAATGGGCAGACTAGGTGGGCCAAGCGGTCCTTATCTGCCATCAAATTCTATGTTTCTTTGTTTCTAATAGACAATTCCTCAACTGAGATTACAATCTTGGGTGACCTAAACCTTAACTGGTTATCCCCTTGCTTGAAACCACTCAAGGAGCTATGTGATGCCTTCAGACTATCTCAGCTCATCACAGAACCTACCCATACAAACATGAACTATCCAGCCCATAGTACTCTGCTTGATATCACACTAGTTAACAAACCCCATCTGTTTGTTCTCCCACATGGTCATTTTCTTCAATGACTTAAGCGTTCACTGTACCACAGCATGTGTCAGGTCCTTGCCGAAACAAGTCACAGCATCTAGATATATCTTCAGGTGGTGTTACTGCAACTTTGACCCCTTCATTTTCATATCCACTTTACAGAATGCCTGCTGGCAAGATTTTATCTTGCCCCTACCATCCACTGAAGCCTATGATGTGTTCCACAACATACTTCTAGACACTCTAAATCGACACGCACCCCTCATGAAAGTATGAACTAAGAAGACTTCATGCCCTGGTTCTCTCCCAGTCTTGAATCTAAGCTTCTTCACAGGGATGCCCAATGGAAGAAGGCAAGGAAGACTAAACTACCTGCTGATTGGGTAGCCTTTAAAGCAGCTAGAAACCGATGTACAAAGCTTGTGAGGGATGCAAAGATTAGTTACTATAATATTAAATTGGACACTTCCTCCGCTCACCCAGACCAATTTTGGAAAAATCTGAGAGAGACAGAGGGACATAGACCTTCCAATGCTATTCCTACTAAACTTAAGTCCAGAAGCTCTACCCTCATTGACAAGCATGAGATTCTCAACCTACTCTACAACCACTTTGCCACTGTGGGGCTGGCATTTGAATCGTCCTCAGCCAACAACCTACGTGATCAGCTACATGGTCAGACGCGCATGCTGACCTACCTGCCTACCACGACTAAATAAGTATTTTCTTTCAGCCCAATAACACAGAAACAAGTCGAGGACCTACTCCTTAAACTCAACACCATATAAAATGCTAGGAGGATCCCATAGATCCATAATTTCTAAGAGTAAGCTACCACATTCTGGCTGCATCCATTACCCATCTATTCAACCTGTCCCTTACCCACGGTGCCCTCCCAAACATGTGGAAAACTGCTCATGTCAATCCTCTCTTCAAATCGGGTGACCCCAGAGACCCCAACAATTATAGGTCTCTCTGCTTCGTGCGCTCTCCAAATTGTTAGAAAAACTTGTAAACATACAGGATTAGGAACTACCTAGATTTTTTCAACATACTTACTCCTGTACAATCAGGATTCAGACCATACCACAATACGATCTCAGCTTTGTCAAAGTGTCTAATGACTGGCTCAATGCCCTGGAAAACAGACACTTTGTGGGTGCCTTGTTCCTGGACCTGAGCAAGGCCTTCGGTACTGTGGACCATGCCATCCTCCTAGATATTCTTTACAACTCTGGCTTTGATGACACACCCATCAAATTGTTCAACAGCTACCTGATTGTCCGGACTCAACAGGTAAAAGCAGAAAGAGACCTCTCTCCATTAAAAACATTACCAAGTGGCTTCCCACAGGGTTCCATCTTGGCCCTCTCTTATTTGCTATGTACATCAACAATATCCACTCAGGAATTAAATTGGAAAATATACACTTATTCGCTGATGACACTGTACTGTACATCTCTAGACTAACTGTTGAAAGCACCTTCCTTGAAATGCAACTGGAATTCGACTGCCTCCAAAAAAACTTGTTACATTTAAAGCTTCTCCTAAATGCGAAAAAGACTAAAGCAATGATCTTCTCACAATGCTTGAAGAATTCCAGTGCTTCCATCCTGATCCCTGCACCCCAGATCTCCACCTTCCTTGGTGAACCCCTTGAAGTTGTCTCAAAATTTAAATACCTAGGCATCTGGTTTGATAGCAAACTGACCTTCTCCATTCATATATATGAACTAGCTAAGAAGCTCAAGCAGAAAGTGGGCATTTTCTTTCGGATCAAACACTCATTCAAGCTACCGTTCTCTCCCTACTGGATTATGTTGATCTTCTTTATGGTCAAGGCACTAACTCGGCCCTAAATAAACTTGACATCCTGTACCACAGGGTCCTAATATTTATAACAGGGGCCCCTTATTCCACCCACCATTGTGATTTATACAGACTAGCATGCTGGACTTCCCTCAACCACAGACGTCAAAAGATTGTAGCTCTCTGGATATTCCAAGCCATTACCAAAATGTTCCCCTCATATATCTCTGATTGCTTCCACATTTCTTCCCCCAGAAGTTACTCTCTGAGAAGTCTCACATACATATTTCTAGCTATTCACAAAGTCAGAACTTGTTTTGGCTCATTGGCCTTTAGGCATTCCTTACCATCCTTGTGGAACAAGTTACAAAAATCACTTTGAATCACTGCCCTGATTAAACTATTCTCCTTCAGAACCCTACTCACCTGGACCTTCCCTGAACTCTGCAACTGCAGTGCCTGAGGCCTTGCACACAGCACCTGCTAACTGCCACAACTACAGCACCTGCTATCTACCTCCAATAAGCTCTAATCCTTCCTGTATAACCACTGCCTGCCCTCTGTCCTTGCATTTACTACTCTCTGTTCACTACAAAATTCCATCTGCTCTTCTATTACTATCCCTAAGTAGGTTTAGCTTGTCTAATGTGCTTGATTGCTATCCTTTTGTTGTATGCTCTATTTACATTTACTGTATGCTCTATTTACTATGAAAATGTTGTATTGTCCTAGACCTTAGTTGTGATATTGTTGTCATTATTAGTTTTGTTACATGTAGGCTGGTCTTGCAAATGAGTTCTTCTCAATGATGTTTTACTTGGATAAATAAGGACTTGATTGATTGATTGATTGATCATCAGTCTCACTTTCTGTTTGATTTGGTACTCTAGATAGTGCATCTGCACTGGCATTGGACTTGCCTGACCGATATTTTATTGAGAATTGGTAGTTGGCCAATCTCAATGCCCGTCTTTGTTCAAGAGCTTTCAGCCTGCAGTGTTTAGATGTGCCAGTGGATTATTGTTTGTGAATACTGTGATGGGGTAGCTGCTAAGTAATGCCTGAACCAGTAACTGCCAAACCAAGGCCAAAAATTTCAACTAAAGGAGCTGTAGTGGGCATCATTCTGCTCCAACTCTTTCAGACCAGAACTTGCATAAGCTATTACATGCTTGATGTCCCCTTGTTCTTGCATCAACACTGCACTCAGTCCTTTGTTGCTTGCATCAGTGTATAGCCGAAATGGTTTAGAGTAGTCGGGTAAGATAGTACAGCTGCTTGAGTTATAATCTGCCTCAGCTTGTCAAAAGCCTCTGGCTGCTCTGCGCATGCACGCTTGACTGGCCAATTTTAGGTATCTGCTATGCTTTTGTTCCTCAGAGAAGTTCACTTAATGGCAAAGCTATTTTGGAGAAATCTTTGACAAACCACCGACAGTATCCAACAAAACCCAGGAATCTTTGGACATCCTGAACTGTTACAGGGACTGACCATTCTTGTAAGTTTTCCAGCTTTTCAGGGTAAGGTGACACACTGGTGGCTGACACTATGTGGCCCAGGAAATTCACTTGTGATTTAAGAAGATGGCCCTGGAGGTTTCACTTTCAGACCGTACTGGGTCAGTCAAGCAAAGACTTCATCTAGGTGCAACAGATGCTCTTTGTGGTTTTTAGAATATTTAATAAAGTCATCCAGATATAACAACAAAATGTCAAAGTTTTGGCTTCCCAGACAGCATTCCACTAATCTTTGAACAGTTCCTGGGGCATTGCATAGGCCAAAGGGCATGCGGGTGAATTCAAACAGGCCCATGGGCATTATAAAGGCTGTTTTCTCCTAATCCTCCAGAGCTATTGGCACTTGCCAATAACCACTTGTCAAGTTGAGAGTGGAAAATATAGCAGCAGACTGTAGAGCTGTAAGAGAATCCTCAGTTCTGGGTAAAGGGTAGACATTTTTGTGAGTGATTCTGTTTAGTTTTCTATAGTCTACACAGAATCAAATTTTCCCATTTTTTTCTTTACTAGGACGATAGGAGCAGCCCAAGAGCTGTGACTTTCCTTAATGACTTTGGCTTCTTTCATCTCTCAGATCATCTCCTTCACAGGCTGGTATATTGCTGGGGGCATTGGTCTGAATCTTTCTCTTACTGGCGGATGCTGATTGGTAGGAATATGGTGCTGCACCTCTTGAGCTAACACAAAATCTAGTGGATGTTGACTGAAAGTCTCTTGATTCTTTATAAGTACAGTACTTGGATGACATCTGCCTTCTGTTGTTCTGTAGTCTTGTCGGTTCCCAAGTTGATCTCCCATATTCATGCTGGTACACAGTGGTTCTCGGTCTCTTCCACCCCAATAGCTTGTGTTCTTTGGTCACTCTGGCTTTTTTCTTCCAGCTCCAAAATATCCTGGGTAAACAAGGTGTGTAACTGAGCAAATGGCTGGTTGCAATGGAGTCACACATCATGATTCCCATAACTGATACCCGGACAGGGATCCTTCCCTTCATGACCGGGGCAATGCTTCTGGCCACCAAAATGGGTTCTTCCTTTTCACTAGGGTAATGTTCATCAATGGCATCATAATTCTGACCATGAGGGCCACCTTGGCCTTGCACCACAAGGTAGTTTCTGTTCCCAGTTTCAGAGTTCTAGGTTGAGCGTCAGACACTCTGACCTTTCCAATCTCACCAGTTGCACTCACAAAGCATTGATGGCACTGAAGAAGATGGATAGTCTGTTGCAATGTTCATTTGTCTACACAAGGAAACCTTTTTGCTTGGGTCTGCAGGATCTGCAACAAATTCTTAAAGCAGTGCTGCAGAAAGTTCATTCCAAGAAAGAGTGGCAGCAAGTTGTTGCTTTCAGTGACACTGATGATTATTCCTTGACAGTCTTGTATATTCTTTCCCAACTGGATGCTCTCTTCCAGTTACCCCAGGTATGGGACCTTGGCTCCATTGCTGGTGATCAAAGTAATCCAAGACTCTGGAGGTGGCTGAAAATCTTCAGTTGTCCAATGCTGCCAGAAATATCACCCTTGCTTGATCGTAATCCGGGACCCTGTATCCAAAAATGCCATCAATTCTACTCCATCTACTTTGACTGGGATGGTCGAACTCCTGCCAATGAAACAAGACTGATTCATTACTGTGGGTGGACCTGGTCAATCACTCTTCAAGGATCGTCCCCCATCCCTGAAGACATTTAACGTCACTGCAGGTATTGGCATTGCTTCTCTTTATGGCCACAGATGGCACATCTTGGACAAATTTATCTTCCTTGACTGTCGAACTAGTTGGTCATACACCTTCCTTCTCTCTCTTTCTGGGTCAAGGCTGAGGATCATCAAACCTCCTTCATCGTTCGACCTGAATCTGGGGTGTGTCTCTCCTCCAATCTTCTTTAAGTCCTTTTACTTCTTGACAGGCTTCTGTCATCTTCTGAGTCAGGGTATCTATTTGTATTCTGAGTTCAGGCTGGGGTTGGTTGCTTTGGAACAGACTGGTACCTGAGTCATCTGACCGCACATGGGTCTGGAGTCTTGGAGAGAACTCAGGTATTCACCCATCACTGGACAATCCCTCACTCAATGGTCATCTGTGCAACAGGTCTTCTGCCATTTCTTCCATTGGATACCCTAGCCCTGCTGCACCTAGAGGCATTGCCATTTGCGGTAGGTCATCACGATTTCTTCTCCCGCTCAGCTTGGTCCCAGCACCTTGATGACTTTCTCTTTACAGTCCAGGAAATGCTTCAGAGTCCTAGAGCTGTAACATAGGAAGCTACCTCCTTAAGGCTTCACTGTGTGCCCCTTCCACAAACTTCTTCATTAAAATGTGGTCTGGACTGGTAATCTTTCTGGCATCCACACTCTCACTTGCTCTCAACAGCTCTTGAAGACTCAACGCATACTCTCAGAGAGTTTCCTGTGGCCTCTGGGTATGTGAAAAGAATTTCATTTTCAGACTGGATACCATGTGAGTATCAAATATCTGTTGTAACCTTTGCAGTATCTGGTCAGCATGGTCTTTGCACCTGTGGGCCAGAACTGGACTTCTCTGTGGGCCATGCCATTAAGTTGCTTGATAAGTATTTCTACTTTCTGTCATTCCATAATTTGATATACTGTAGCTGAAACATGTCTTGCATCCTAGAGCGAAGTCGCCCAAGTTACTAGTCCTGCTTCTATCCCTTTCTCCTGTCAATTGGAGATGCCAGGGCACTCCAAAGTAATACAGCATTGTCAGAGGTGAGGGGGACATGTTCTTGTGATCTTCCATTACAGTCTCTATGGCTTTGTTAACTACAAATTCGTTATTCCCTCCAGACAATCCACTACTGCAACCAGTACTGCTCGCATCTTACTTTAGAAGCTTTGACTTTGGACACCTTAAAAATTATCCTGCTGACTATGCCAACAGTTTTTCTTTTACTTGTGGTAAACTAACTGAGTGCTGACCACGAAGATTGCCTAATTTCAGCTGCACTACCAGTGTCGTCTCAAGCATGTGGGATGATGAGACAATGCTGTGGTTCGAATGGGGTGGGATGATGGAGGCACTCGGTAAGGAGAGGCAGGAGACAATCTATAAGTTTGATGCCTGACGGGCTTTAGTCATACCACAGAGAAAGGTAGACAAGGTCACAAAGGAAGAGGGGAACCAAAATCCAAACATAAGACAGTATGTAAATATTCTATAACGTCCCTAAGAGGTGCACATCTGCCTAAGGCCACTATCTGTCAAGCTCTATACTATGCATACACTAAACAATTTGGTAAACAATCCCAGAGCAACTATTACTGTAAAATAATAGTGAACCATCACTGCAGTAAATGACTATTACTCTACTAGAAGAATGAAACAGTTGCAGACCCGAGGACTGAGTGGAATAACCACTCTAAAAGTCTACTGTTGCTAAAGGAAGTCAGACTTTTTCTGATGTCTTCATGAGCACAGCTGATGGATGAAGAAAGCAGTGGAGCCAAAGGGGAAACGGAGATCCTGCTTGGTACCAAGCTAACACTTTAGTGAGAACCTGGAAGAGGTTGGAGGGGATGTGAGAGATTTTTAAACAGATCCTAATTCTTCAGTCAAGCCACTCTCTAAGGCTGCAAGAATAATTTAGCACAAGGGAATTGAAATCTGTTGAACTCTTCCCCGGCACAAACCCTTTGACCAGGGCTGCCAAGGATGAAGGAACAAGTACATGGTGTTGAATCCACTTGCAAGGATTGCCAAGGATGAAGATCCACTGCAGTTTCCCTGGCACAGACCCTCAACCAGGGATGCCAAAGATGAAGACACACTGAAGCTTCTTTGGTGAAGGATCCAAGAGGGGATCACCAAGAACAAGTTGGATCCCAGAAGACAGGATGGTGCAAGCCATATGAAACAAGCAGAAAGGGTAAGACACCGGATGAAGATGAGGATCCTGAAATGTCCTGAACCAGAAAAACTACAAACTGGCAGATATGGATACACATTGGCCACGTTGGACTTGACTATCAATGAATGACTCGGAACGACAGACACGGCTTCTTCCAGGACTTTCCACTTCCATGCTGGCCAAACCACCAGGAGACCAGGAAAAGTTGGTCACTAGTCACATGGAGTTACGTCAATGACAGGGAGCAGTGTTGCTGTGACTTTCTTTCCTGGATGGAGACTGCTCCGGTGAAGAATTGGCTTTGAACAACCCCACCAGTGATTTTATGGCAGAACATTGAGTCCATACATATAAATTGGCAATACTAAAGCTGGTAAATACACTTTTCACTGCATCAAGGTATTTGTTGCTGGGGCAATTTGCCAGGAGAAGGGGCAAATTACCAGATGTCCAAGGCAATTGTTCATTGCAGGGGCAATTTGCCAGGAGCAGGGGCAAATCCCCAAAGTCTGGAGCAATTGTTCATTGCAGGGGCAATTTGCCAGGAACAGAGGCAAATCCCCAAAGTCTGGAGCAATTGTTCATTGCATGGGCAATTGCCAGGAAAAGGGTAAATTGCTAAAGTCCAGGGCAATAGTTCATTGCAGAGGATTTGCCAGAGCTGGGGCAAATTGCTAGATTTCCGGGCAATTGTTCATTGCAAGGGCAGTTTACCAGGAGCAGGGGCATATTGCTAGATTTTTAGGGCAATTGTTCATTGCAGGGACAAGCAACCAGAATCCCAGTAATAATGCTATCTTGATACTTTGCAATCAACACAACAGTTCAGATACTAGTCAATACACATTTTTATCAGATAACAGTCACTCGATGGTAGTTGTGTGCTAAGCACCCTTCATTTACTGACCCTACACAAAAATACTGCACTTTTTGGTCCCTTCTGGTACCAGGACCTGGCTACACTCTGAAGATCTTGTGATAACTGCCCTTTTTACTCCGGCTTTCCTTGCCCTCTTTACCACTGGACCCCTTTTACTTATGGGCCTACTGTTGGCTTGGCCCCATAACTATTCTGGGCCTAAAATGGCTGGCCAGGCCTTCTCTGTGGGACCTTGCCTGCTAGGCCTCTTGCAGCTGTGAGTCTGTCTTGCTGGATCCCTTTACACTTTTCGTGGACCTGTGATGCTAGACCCCTTCAAACCTTCTGTGGGCCTGTGATGCTGTGCCCTTTTCATCTTTCTTTGGCTTGCTTTTTCCCCTTAAATCCCTCAGGCTGGTCAGAGTGCCTCTTTAATGCTATGGGCCTATTCAAGGCCAAGCTGCCAGTCACCCGAGGCTTGCCTGCCTTAAATCCACCCTCTTATGAATTTTAATTAATTTTCCCCTTTGGGCCTTAAGGCAGGTCCCTCCTTGTGGGTGTTTCTGTGCCACAAATTTTTAATTATTTAAATCACAGACTGGCCCTCCTACTCAGAACTCAGAGCTTCCAGCACTACAACAATTTTAACTTTTATATTTAATATTTCTGCCAGTCAGCACTCTTCACTATGCTGCTCCCTGACTCACCGCCCCGAACTGAGGTGACAGTGATGCTGTGAGGAGGGAGGTCTTGCTTGCAGAGGGAGGGAAAGCTGGACAGGAACCACGGTAGACAGCAGGGGGCCTCTGGAGGGCTGACAGCTTTTCCGTTGCAATGCGGCTCTTTTCTGCCTCTGATGACAGACCGGAACACTCAGGGCACACAAAATCAATAAACGGGGCAACAGCAGCCCACGTCGGAGTGTCTGGGACAAGAGGAGTCTTCTTTTTCTTCTTCTTCCATGGGATGATTGCCAGATTGATGCTGCCCCAGGATGAGACACCACAGCACTGCAGACCACTTCACTGACCAGAGGAGGTGCCAGAGAAGTAATCAGGAATGCTTCAACAGGCCAGGTAAAGTCGAGTCCCGACACACTCCTGTGCTCTCTTCCACTCCACAGTCTTCTCAAAATTGCTAAAAAAGATGGCTGTCTCCTTTGAAAAAGGTGCTTGGGGTTCTGATTCTCAAAAGAGCCCGTGCCCAAGCCAACGGCCTGCATTTTGAAAACAGGCACCATGCGCTGGGCAGGGACAGCAGTCACAGCGCATGGGTGCCCACTCTCGTGCTAGTGTCCCCATACTCTGGGACATTACACAGAATGAAAAATGTGCAGATGATTGCTAGAAAAAATACTCAGGGCTGCAGCATGTACCCGTTTGACAGCAGGAATGGGAACAGTATGAAAAGTGTGCTGACAATTGCTGGAAAAAAATACTCAGGTCTCCAGTATGTACCTCTTTTTTGGAGGTCCTTGGGGTGGGTGAGTATAGCACAGTGATGACAATCCTTTGTGCTGGTTCTGCAAACATAAATTAGAAGAAACCTGCAGTGTGGACCACGATCTGTCAGGAATGGCTGTGCGGTCATTCCTCGAGAGTCCGCAAGGCAGGTGAGTGAGAAGGTACACAGCTGGGAGGAAATCATGTTACCAGGTTGCATGGTGCACACTCAGTGACATTGCAGAGGGTGCACTTTACACTTGGTTCCCAGAGGTCCATGGAGCAGCACACAGTGGGGATGGGACCAGTATGAACACAGTGCTGTCTAGTGCTGTTAACAATACTGAAAGCTACACTGCATACCAGTTTCTTGCAAGTCCGCAGGGCTGGTAGGTGGGTAAAACATAGTCATGACATTCTGCTGTGGTGTTTCTGCAAATATCGCTTAGGGAAAACCTGCAGTGTCACTACTACAGGCATGTGGCTCACTTTCATAAGCCCTTGCACTGCAGATCTGGATCATCTAGCATCACTTTCAGCTGTACTGAGGACTTAAATGGCTGTCTTCAGCAACTGATCTCTCCTCAGACAACAAAGTGCAGATTGACCTATGAATACCTTGCACAACCACTTCTCACCAACTGTGCTGGTACTAGACATTAATACACCATCATGTGGTGCTAGTTACCCACTGGCTTTCCTACTTTTACCTGCCCATGTTATAAGTAAGCAATATGTTTTACCCTTCCTCTCTTTGGTTGTATTATTACCTCATTTCCTCACTCTTTCTTTTCTCCGTCTTTCCTCACATTCAACATATGGAATGTTTCCATGGAATACAGGGTTTCAAATTTTGCTCAATTCCACAGCACACAATACACACACACACACACACTCTCACATGGACCCAGAGCTTCAATTTTACCTCTAGCAGCATAAAAGCAACTTTGATTTCCCTGACAAGCAGGTAAAGAAAGAAGGAGGACAATTTTTCATTGTCACCAAAGGAATACTAGTAATGAAAACTATGACTAGTACTTCATCTTTTTATGTTTGCTTGAACACATGTGCAAGAAACATATTGGGGCAGCTTGCCGCAGTAGCGAGTTGTGGAGCTATGGCAGTGTTGTTGCCAATGCCAGCAGCCCATTTTGGGGTTGGTCTGTGTGGCATCAATAGAGGATCATACCGTCCATGTCAGCAGTAGTGTAGCTTGCCACCAACTTGAAATAAACTGGCCGCTGCAATCAGGAAGCACCCCATCATCAGCAATCAGCTGTTTTTGTGGGGTGGTCTGTGACTACAGCAGTCAATTATAGCTGCATTGTTTCGTGTCCTGTTTGAATAAACTTGCTGACGGCTTCTCCTTCAGCCTCTCACAGTCCCCACAAAGCCAATGGACAGCCACTGCTACTCTCACAGTCCCTAGGTAAAGCCAAAGGTGCCCAGTCCCCTGTCAGCATGCCACCTCCCAATTCATTTGATAACAGGGTATCCCAGTCCCCATCGGCATGATGCCCCCCATTTGTTGTGAGCCGAGGGATGCCCAATCCCCCTCAGCTCATCGCTCCCAAGCACACTGTATGGCCGATGGGGTGCCCAATCCTTATTGGCTGCAGTCCCCCAACAAACACCTAGGTGGCAACCATGGCACACTGGGAGCCCACTCCAGCATGCCAAAGGGTCCCATAGCGTCTTTTTTAACCCTGTAAAAAAAAGTCCCCTGCTGTTTCTAGTGGCCCCTCAACAACTTGCACCCACCCTCTGGCACCCTACCTCCCCACCCCCTCACCCCATACTTACCTCTGGAGCCCAGTGGCACGATCTTGGTGGACTGGGAACACGTCTGCACTCTTCAAAGCCAACCGTGAACTGAAGAAATGTTGGAAACTTGTATAATGTCATAAATTATGTTTTTTCAACTTATGTGGATATCTCGGCCATCTTTTCAACTTCTGGCACCAAATTTTCAACATGGGGTTCTTGGGACCCCTCCTTATGAATTCAGTCACTGTCATGGTGTTATTGAGTTTGAAAGGTGATTTCACCATCACTGCACAGAATCACCTTTTGGGACCAGTTAATGAAATGACAGTGTCACTGTTCATGAGGTAGGCTTCAAAAAGCCTATGTTGCAAATTTGGTGGAAAATTCGAAATTACTATGTTACAAGTGTGCATACACAGCAGTTTCCATACACACTTCACCGAATTTGTAATATTCACTCCAGATTTTCAACATTGACATTTTTCACACCTCCTTATGAACAGTACAGCTGTAATTTTTCACATCCTGGCTGAAATGTGTTTTTGCACCGCTGGCGCAGAATAGCGCAGCCGCTGTGGGAAATCAGTGTTTGGGACAGATTAAGAAAATCACGGTGACACTGTTCATCAGCAAAGGTCCTAAAATGCCTATGTTGAAAATCTGGTGACAAAAGTCCATAAAATGACTGTGTTACACGCGTGCATTGTGCAGTTTGCACACACACTCATAACTTCATGAATTTGTAATATTTTCACTCCAGATTTTCAACATTGGCATTTGTTCACTCCTCCTTATGAACAGTACATATGTCATTTTTCACACTTCTGGCACAGAATAGGGCAGTCACTGTGGGAAATCAGTGTTCAGTACAGATTAAGAAATTCACAGTGACACTATTCATGAGCAGAGGTCCTAAAATGCCTATGTTGAAAATTTGATGACAAAAGTCCATAACATGACAATGTTATGAGCGTGCATTGCGCAGTTTCCACGCACACTCATAACTTAAAAAATTTGTAATATTTCCATTCAAAATTGTTAACATTGCCCATTTGGCACACCTCCTTATGAACAGTACAGCTGTCATTTTTCACATCCTGCCCGAAATGTGTGTTTGCACACCTGGCGCACAATGGGAAATCAGTGTTCGGGACAGATTAAGAAAATCACATTGACAATGTTCATGAGCAGAGGTCACAAAATGCCTATGTTGAAAATCTGATGAAATAATTCCACTAAATGACTGTGCTACAAGCATGCATTGTGCAGTTTCCACTTACAAACATACGAAATTTGCCAGCAGATGAAGGTCTAGAGGTCTATCAAGTCTGCTCAAATGTGCAGCTAGCACCCTTTATTTTGCAGCTGCCCTCCCTCCCACCCTTCCCCCACTGACCCTCCCCTTGCCTTGTCCCAGCCCCTTTTGAAGCAGTCCACTGTTCTACTGGATACTACTGCTGCCGTAACACATTCCACCCAGCTACAACCCTCTCTGTAAAAGTGTCTCCTCATCTCCTCCTGAACCTTCCTCCTCCAGCCTTATATCATGGCCCGGGTGTCCTCCCTCACTTACTTTGAACAGACCCTCTGTACCTGTCTTGTTTATTCCTTTCATGTATTTAAAGGTTTCAATCATTTCCCCTGTCCCTACTCTCCTCTAGCTAGTACAGGTTCACACCTGAGCCTTCTCTCATATGGCAAGTCCCCCAGCCCTTGATCATCTTTTGTCCCCTGCGCTGCACCCTCCAGTAACTTAATGTCCCTCTTCAGATACGGGCACCATTACTGCATGCAGTACTCAGATGGGGTCTAACTAATGACCTATACAGTGGCAGAATCACCTCCCTCCCTCGAGGAGATAATTTCTTGCAATGCTACCCAGTATTTTGTTGGCCTTGCAGCTGCCTTCCCACATTGTGCAGAGTTGTTCATTGACCCTGTAATGAGCACCCCCAGATCCTTCTCCTCCTCTGTCTGGGCTAGCTGCACTCCCCCCAGCTGGTAACTCCTCCTTGGGTTCTTCACCCCAAAATGCAGCACCTTGCACTATTTGGCATTAAATCCCAGTTGCCAGGTGTCTGGCCAGGTTTCCAGCTTTTCCAGATCATTTTGCAACCCCTGCCATCCCCCTAGGTCATCTACCACTGCTCCATTCTTGGTGTCATCAGCAAACAGATTGATCTTGCTCTTGATGTCCAATGATATGTCTGCAATGAATGTCCCAAACAACACTGGTCCCAACACTGAGCCCTGTGGAACGCCGCTCGTCACTACCCTTGGGGATGAAAAAGCCCTGCCCACCACCACTCTCTGTTGCCTTCCTTGAAGCCAGTTCCCTACCCATCCCACCAGCTTTGCACCAGCCCCTGTGTCTTCTAACTTACTTACCAGCCTCCCATGTGGCACTGAGTCGAATGCCTTACTGAAGTCCAGTCACAGGACATCCACTGCATGGCCCCTGTTCAATTGCCTAGTTACTCAGTCATAGAACTCCACCAGGTTGGTTTGACAGGATCTGCCATGTATGAAGTCATGCTGTCTGCTGTCCTGTAGTCCTTTGGCCTCCAGGAGGGCCACCAGCCTCTCCTTCAGGATAGTCTCCATCAGCTTACCCATGATGGATGTGAGGCTCACTGGTCTGTAGTTACCCGGTTTATCCTTGAGGCCACTGTTATGGAGGGGCACCACATGAGCTATCCTCCAATGCTGAGGTGCACACCCCAAGTGTAGTGAGGAATTAAATATGTCTGCCAAAGGTCCCACAAGGACCTCTTCCAGCTCCTTCATTACCCTGGGGTGGATGCCATCTGGGCCTGGTGTCTTGTCCATCCTCAGTGCCCTCAAACCCTCCAGAACCCTGCCCTCCATGATTTCCCCATCTGTCACCCCCTCCCCCCTTGGGTATCACCCACTCTTCTTAGTAAATATTGAGCAGAAGTAATCATTTAGTGCTTCTGCCTTATCGGCCCCTGCTTCCACCCAAGCCCCCTCTTCCTAATCCTTACTATGTAGTCCTTACAGTTCCTTTTCTCCCTGATGTAAATAAAGAAGTCCTTCTCACCCTTCTTAATGCCTTGTGCCAGCCTGAGCTCCGTAGATGCCTTGGCTCCCCTTACTACCCGTGTCACCTCCTTAGATTTGTTCAGGTACTCCTCCCTGCCCCCCCATTTTCTTATACCTCTTAAAGACAGTTCTTTTCCTCCTTACCTTTTCCATGACCTCCCTGCTCACCCAGCTCAGTTTCTTAGCCCTTGCCTTCTTGCTCTGGGCCTTGCTGCAGGTTCTGGTTGCCTCCGCTATCCCCAGCTTTATGATCTCCGCCTCTGGTTGGTGTCCATGCTAGGTTGAATTTTGCAGGTACCCTTTTACCACTTCCCCCATCCTCCCAAAATCGGCCATCCTGAAGTCCAGCACCCTTGTGCCATATTCCACTCCTTCTTTGCCCATATCCCATGTGAGCCATACTGAGTGGTGGTTATTCCCTGACAGAAGTTCTTCCACCCTAAGTTCCCTCATAAATTCCTCATTTGCCAGCATGAGGTCAAGGGTATTCCCTAACCTAGTTGGTTCACTGACCATTTGCAACAGGAAGCTGTCCTGGAAGGCATCCAGCAGTACCTGCTCCCTTCTATTGCTTGTTATTTGGGTACTCCAGTCAACTTCTGGCATGTTGAATTCCCCCACAATTACCACACTACCCCTCACGCAGGTCCTGTTGGTCGGTACTGCTAGTCCCCTGTCTAACTCCTCTGTCTGAGAGGGTGACCTGTACACCACTCCCATTCTGAGAGTCCTATTCTTGGAATCCTGGAATTGCATCCAAAGTGACTCTGTGCTACCACCTCCCCCACTTCCTCCCTTACACCTTCAGTCCTTCCCTCAAATATAGTGCCACCCCTCCTTTCCCAATCACCCTATCCCTACGAAATAACCTGTATCCTGGTACAGACAGGTCCCAGTCAATGTATTGGGTGGCCCATGTTTCTGTGATGGCTGCAATGTCCACCTCTCCCTCTGCCATGAGTGCCTGTAGGTCTGCAGTTTTCCTTCCAAGGCTACTAGCATTAAAGGTGACCACCTTCCACCCCTTACCCCCTCCCAACCTGCCCTCCTTTACTAGCATCACCATTAGTTCTTGCCCTTTGTCTTTTGTTACTCTTATGGGGGGGTAAGCACATGTGGCTTCCCAACCTGTGGTCTCTGCATGTCTTTTGTCCACTTGCTACCCCCCGCTCCTTGTTTAAATTCCCAACTTCCTCTATGTACTCTGCTATCCTCTGTTTCAACACTTTCTTTCCCTCTTCGCTCAAGCGTAGTCTGTCTTTGGCATAGAGACTACTGTCCTCCCAGGTTCCTCCCAACCCTCCCACCAGCCCATACCCTTTAGCATGACACCAGGTTCTTAGCCACCCCTTAAATATCTCTTTATCAGCTTTCTTGCTGTGCTTGTCTTGGGCACTGGGAGTATCTCTGAAAATTTTACTGATCTTCCTGACCCCTCGCATAATTGTCCAAGTTTCTCAAACCCCTTCTGGACTATGTCTACCATCTTGTCAGCCAGGTCATTCATCCCAGATGGATAATCAAATGAGGTTTGTCCTACCCCTTCTGGCATATTTAAGAACAGATTTTTCCACCCAAATGCGACTATGCCTCTCCCCTCTGCTACCCCACCTGACTCTTCTTAGTACTGAGTTCCCCAGCACTAAGGTTCCACCCACCTTATTTCCTGTTTGCTTCCATTCCTCTCCATCTCTCAGTCCTGGTTCATGTTTCTCCTCCTACACAGTATTTCCCCCTTCTGCCCCTCTTGTAATTCCCCCAGCAGAACTTCCCCCCACTCCAGTCTGGTCAGAGCATTTCACAGTTGCTCCTCCAATTTCATCACCTCCCTCCTCCTCCTTCACCTCAAGTACTGCAGAACAATTTTCTGAAGACCCTTCACCACTGACCACTTTCTCTCTCCTCATAGTAACCTGTTCCCTCCTTTCCACTCCATGACTGTTGCCACTTCTCCTATCCTCACAAGTCCCTATCTCTTCCTTCCATTTGTCTTTTGTCCCCTGACCTGGTTTCCCTGGACCCCGTTCTTCTTGGCCTGGGCCCCTCTGTCTCCGCTTCCCTTCTTCTGACCCTCTCCTCACCACTGTTGGCTCAATTTGTCCTCTCTCATCTCCTGTCCTCCCTGCCTCCCTCCAGGATTGGGCTATAACCTCCTCCTGTCTGCCTTGCCTGTCTTAGTTCCTCCAGTAGATCCTTGATCTCCTATCTAAGTCTCCCTATGTGGTTGCACACTAAACATCCCCCCACCCTCCAGGCAATTTTAGAAAGACTGGCGCACTGCAGTTGTTGCAGCACACCACCCTACCCATTGCTCTTGTTGCAATCAGTGTCCCCACCCTTCCAGATGCAGGATACAAACGCTCCCCAAGTCTCCCCTCTCCCCATCAGTGCAAAACATTCTTCTCCTTTTCTGAATTTCCTTACCCCCTTCGTCGTACACTTCTAGATTGATTGAGCAACTGTTTTACGTCCTATCCCTCCTGTCCACACCACAAAAGAGACTTTAAGCAACTATTGCACAGCCTTTTTCAAACTCCTACCCCTCCTTTCCACAATGCAAATACCAATGCAAACAGGTAAGAATGAAAGCTCCTTGTTTTGTAGTTACTTCCCTTCCACTGAGATAGCAGTCATCTCTTCACTCGCTGCTGTTCTTTTTCTGGATGTCTGCTTCTATTATGATGGGTGCATGTCCTTTGCCCTTCTGGGGGAGTGATGTAACTACCCTGGTATAAAGGAAATCACGGACCGGGAGGGGTGTGGGACTAGCCCATGCCTTACAGAAACAGTCAGGTAGCTGAGGCCCCTGGTAGGACCATAAGCACCCTTTCCCCACTATGCACTAATCTTTGCAGCTAGTGAAGCCCTACTGCCCTAAATGCAACAGACTCAAAAGGAGTGCCGGAACCAGGGGGGGTGAAAGGGGCGGTAGCCACTCCACTTTTTATTTCTGTATGGCAAAATCTAGTATAGAAAAAGTGCCCTTTGTACCCTCATAAGTGCCCTTTTGATTCTCCGCCCCCTCAGCTTTTACCATCTTCCGGCACCCTTGAGTTTAAAGGTTTACCAGCAACTAAATCCTTACCTCCTGCCCCTAGAAACTTCTCAGCAACACAAGTTCAAACTACCGCCAGACCAAGTCTGTTTCTGCACTACTGCTGTGTGAGAGCAGCCCCTGGTATTTACGGTAAGCCACAATGAGCTGTAAATTGATCCTAGCTGAGGCAAGAAGGAAGAACTTTCCAGAAAGCTACAATGCCTGTTGAAAAATAAATGAATCTCCAGTTCCCACTATAGATCCCACACACAAAAAACACACTGTATTAAACAAGTCAGCACTACTGCCCTAAAGGTAACAGACTCAAAAGGAGTTTAAAGGTTTACCAGCAACTAAATCCTTACCTCCTTCCCCTAGAAACTTCTCAGCAACAGAAGTTCAAACTACCTCTGCCAGACCAAGTTTGAAAGTTCGGAAGTTTGAGCACTTTTAATATTTTCTCTCCAGATTTTCAACATTGCCATCTCTTCTCACCTCCCTATGAATGGTACAGCTGTCATTCTTCACATCCTGCCCAATCTGTGTTTTGCACATCTGGTGCAGAAAATGTCACAGTTACTGTGGAAATCAAAGTTCAGGACACATTAACAAAATCATAGTGCCACTGTTCATGGGCAGAGGTCCGAAATGCTTTCATGAGGTGGGGGTCATAAAAAGGCCATGTTGAAAATTTGTAGTGCAAATACCAGCAAACGCCAAGGGAGTTAAAGTTTCAAACCATAACGTCCCACCCTGTACAGACTGACAGGCATCAGGGGTGTGCCTTTGGATTTCCGGCTGTAATGCTCATGCCATTCCACCCCCACCCACCCTGAAGCCAGTGACAGAAATCGGGGTGGGCCTTGGACTCTTTGGCCCCAGACTTCACCCCATTCTCCTATACTGCACCCATTTCAGCATATGTCCTTATGAAATGGGGTGACTGTGAATCCAAACACCCCAAGACACACCTCAATACTTGTTGGTGTCTACAGGATAGGGTGTGGTGAAAAGGCACGGGGTCATAATGTCGCAAGACATTATGCCACATGGCAAAATCGCACTGCCAATACAGTGTGATAATGCCATGTTGCATATTATCTTTTTTCTGTCGGGGGCTCTAACCTCAGACCCCCCCCACTAAAGATTCTCAACTCCGGGGTGGTCCAACTCGGGGAGTGCACAAACTGTGTAAAAACATAAAATGTCTGGGAACAGGAATCGGACCCGGTCCCAGACACAGCGCCTGGGTTTGTGCTGCTGTGGCTGAGTCCAGTGAGCCATGGCAGCTGCTCAGCAGAAGCCACTGCCAGCAGAGGTCTTATCCTCTGCCTGTGAGTGTGTGAATGGTGCAATACCACGCACAGTAGTATACGCGGTATGGCACCATTTACTGTCCTGGACAGCGCTCTTTCGGGTTAGCTATAATGTCGTACGCTATTAAGTGTACAACATTATGACATGGTAGGAGGTGAAATGCCATGAGCATTATGGGCACTGACCCAAAGGCACACTCCAATGCATGTTCATCTCTGTAGGGTGGAGGTGGGATTGGCATGAGTTCAGTACTTCACTGCCATTCCCATTCTTCATCTGTCTAACTCCTGCACATCCAATGCTAATATCAGCAAGCAAACATTTGGCATTGACAAATGCTTGTTTCATTTGTTAATTAGTGTGTAAGCAGAGTGTGATAATCTGTGAAACAACATTTAATAATATGTTTTGTTTTTCATTTTAATTAGGTTTATTTTAGGGCCTAGATGAAGGTTTTTAGAAAGTAAAGTTGGCAGCAATGTTTGTGATGGAAGGTCTGTTCTAGGTATGGGGGAATCATTTTCTCAGGTTTGGTGTGGCTATTAACAAATGCATTTAGGTTTAGGACCAGATGACTGTACATTAAATAAGGAGTAAGACACGATGAGGTGTGGTTTATGGACTGAAAAGAGCACCCCAAGTGCTTAATGAGGCATGAAGCATTTGGATTGAGTGCCTTTAGCACCTGGGAAGTCTGCAGTGTCTAATTTGAGTCAGAGCCAACATGGCTGCCTCAGAACAGTGAGCCAGAGTGAATCAGTACTCAGAGCTCCACCATGGCTAACACTGTACTTGCACACTACTACTTTTCATGATGGCGATAATTGCTCATGCATGAGAAAGAGCCTGCTGTGTCCAAGATGGCTGCCATGACAACTATGCGCATGTGCAATTACTACTGACTGCGCATGCCACAATACTTGCATGTGTGCAGTGAGCTCATGGTGGCCATCTTGGGCACAGTGGGCTTTTTTGTTTTCCCACAACTGCGGAAGTGACAGGCAAAAACAAAATAGTGCCCCCCACGGTGGGGGGTGTCTGCCCGTGGAATGGAGGGGTGGTAGAGAACCAACACCACACCACTGTGGTAGCACTTAGGAGGGGTATCCAATCATGTGCTTCCTCAGTCCCTTCTTTCTCCTACCCTTAGCAATATATCAGCATAGCTCTGCCCATGCAGCTATAATAATTGGTCCCGTAAGTAAAAGTTTTGAAACGTTTACAAAAAGGATATCAAAATGTAGAAAAAAGTTTTTTTACTTAAAATACTAAAAATAGTTTCCCTATCAATGTACTGTATAGAATTTGAAATGTGCTTGGTTGCAGTAATGGGTACATTGTGCTCAGGTTAGTTCCAACAATCACACACACACACACACACACACACAACCACTCTGTGCATGCTTTGTGTAAGCAATAATACCCAACAGGATGAGCATTATTGAAATATAGAGGACCTTATAGCCCCTGGAAGGTACATTATGTCTCATGAAGCCCACTCTGGAGGGTAGAAAATGAGCTTAGAAAATGGGCTTATATTATTATTTCTTTTTTAATAATGATTTCATAAAAATGGAGTGTAAAATGTTATTTAAAATGAACAGGAATGGTGGGTTCTGTAAATTAGCCCCTGTAGTGCCACTAGAGGGTGCTGCTGTTTGCTATCCATTTTTTTGTATTAGCCTGGAGTGTCGGTTTTACGTAGTGCTACCCGGGGGATTGTTGGTTTAAATTTTTCATCCCCCAGTTATCTCTTTGCTCTATGTGGATAAATATGGTTATTTTGGTTGCTAGTCTGACAGCAGGAGTGAGAGGCTCAGAAGTGGAGGAAATGGTACAACGTTCTGTGATACACTATCTGGGGACACAGAAATCAGCCAATGATCTCTGGAAGAAAAAAAAAGGAGGCACTTAGTTTTTGTTTAAAAATATGAAGACTGATATTGTGGGGCCAAGTGCATAAAATGTGTAGTGGCTTTTTAAGGTTAGTGAACAGAGGAGTGTGACTTTCCTGTGAATTGTTTGGCAGACATGGAGTTGCACTGCCAGGCAGTAGCAGTTGTGAGAGTAGACAGAGGAACGGAGGTTCTGTGCCATGCCAGTGCCGAGTCAGGGCTGACTTAGTGGAAAACCTCCCCAACAAAACAAGATTTTTACTTTTTTATTCTGTTACTATGGACTGGTTTGATGACTGTCTCTGTGTATGGGTGGGCTATAACTCGCTGTCTCGCTAAGCATACAGTAAAACAGGTGGCTATCAGAGTGTCGGCACAAGGATACTAGGTGGTGATGGATGCTGTAAGGAGGCACTTGTTATTTAGAGGGCATTGTATAAGCAATAATACTGAACAGGGTGGGCAGAACTGAGCTATACTGGACTGCCCAGGGGTGTAATGAGGCCTGATGCTGCAGATGGAGGGCCTTATAGCCCCATGGAAGGTCCGGTATAGCACGATGCCGCCCACCCTGGAGGGTATTATTATGCTTAGAAAATGAGTTACATGACATTTTATGATCAGTTAACAAAATTGAAACTAGTAAAACAATAAATTAGAGTAAATTAATTAAAAGTGTCTTTCTTTGGTAAAATAGTCCCTCTACTGGCATACTTTTATACTTGCCAGTGGAGGGTAGTGCACTGTCTTGGAAGACTTTTCCGTGTTTGCCTAGTGTCTTGCTGTATGCATCCCAGTTGTTTGTTGAATACGATGCCCCCCCCCCCCAAAAAAGTCAGTTGCCAGTTTAAACATTTTGTGTGTGTTTTTTTTTAACACTGTACCGCATGGTGGGAATGACTTTTTGTTGTTGTTTTCAGTGCTAGGGAATGTGGATGTTAAGGAGTACAGAAGCGGGATCGGGCTTAGCATTCAGGAAATGTGAACCAAGTGGTTCACAGTGAGATCAGGAATGGTGGACAGGAGGTTTGAATGGGGTAGCTCGGCTATTAACAGGTACTTCAATCTTAAAACAAACTCTGGCCAGAGCCGATAGGGCTGTGAAGCGCTGCCAAGTGACGAAAGTTACACACGTACATAGAAATTATTCAACGATCAGGTGTAACTTGGCCATATGTTGGAGGTGTTGCACTAAATTTTTAACATGTCCTTTTCTGGAACCCTCCTCATGAACAGTGCCAGTGTCATTTTGTTCAATTGTCCCAAAAGGTGATTGTGCAGACCAAATGCTCTATTCTGTACCATAGGTGCAAAAACATGTTTTGGGCAGGTTGTGGAAAATGACAACTGTACTGTTCTGAAGGAGGCGTACAAAAATGGCAATGTTAAAAATGTGGAGTGAAAATATAAAAAATTGGTGACGTTAGGAGCAACGCCGCATGCGCTGAAACCCAGAATGCACCCCTCATAACACAAACATATTTGAATTTTTCACCAGATTTGCAACATGGCTTTTTCAGGACCCCCACCATGAGTTAGTGGCACTGTCATTTTGTGAATTGGTCACAAAGGTGATTCCGTGACCGACCACAAAATCACTTTTCGGGACAGAGTAACAAAATGACAGCATAGTTTTCATGAAGTGGGGTCCCAAGAACCCCATGTTGGAAAATTTGGGGCAAAAATTCCAAAAAATGGCTGAGATATCAGCATAAGTTGAAACCTCTTTGAATGGCTATACAGCATGCTTATTTTTAATTCTTCAGTTCACGGTTGGGCTTTGAAGAATGCTGACGTGTCCCAGTCCAGAGAAGATGACAGCGCCATCCTTCGGAGGTAAGTATGGGGTAAGGAGAGTGGGGAGAGGGGGACTGCAGCAATGAAGGACCATTTTAGTTTACAGGGGAAAAATGCAATGAGGACTATTTTTTAATTTACAGGAAAACATAAAACAACATATTTCAGCACATTAGGGTGGCCTCCCAGTGTGCCACATGAATGGGAAAGGGTGGTATAGGATGCCAACATGGGGATTGTGCACCCTGTGTTGGGTGTGATGTGGGAGGGTGTAGCAGGAAAAAACACACAACATTTTCACACACTGGATGTGCTCTTAGGTGTGACATGAATTAGGGGGTTGTACTATAGAAAACCGCATTTTGCCATTTGCAACATGGCAGCCACAGAACTGTGCATGTGCTTGAGTCGTTTTCATGCACAGTTCACGCATTGGAATATGAAAGTATCAACCAAAGTAATGCAGCTGTTATTCCCTAGGCTGATCATGGCGGAGGGGTTTAAGCTCTGTAGGGCTTTCGGAAGGGTACTTCCAAAAGTCCAATGGAAGCTGTTGTGAGATTGGCCATTTTCAGAGCTACAGACTTCTCATAAAACAACTGTAGGCTCTGCCCTCAGCCCTAAAAGTTTCTTTGTTTTGATTATGGCAAGTTGAGCTTCAGCTAAGGTGAGCAGGGTATCTTGGAGTAGCGTGAGCATGAGACGTACCTACACTACAATTTGAGTGTTAAAACTGATTTAAAAAACACATGGGGTTAAATATGGAAGATGGTGTAGCAGTTTTTGGAGTTATTTAATTGAGAGCAGCATTTCTTTTTGAACGAGGCTAACCGATTAATTCAGGGGTCTGTCTCCTGTTAAGCGGGGGGCATGGTGGCATTTAAAAGATGAAAATTCTATGGTCCTATGATTTTTCAGTGTAATCAGGCAGCAGAGATGGGGAGTTGTTTTTCCTGGTGTCTTTTGCCTGATAGAGACCAGCTGGTTTGTGCCTAAGCCAATCAGGTGCAGTAGGAGGACTGAATTGGTGATGCCACTGTTTAGATCATCAGTGAGGCCTCATCTAGAATACTGTGTCTATTTCTGGAGACCGCATCTCAGGAAGGATATAGACAGAATGGAAGCAGTCCAGAGTACAGCAACAAAAATGATACATGGACTGCCCCACAAGTCTTATGAGGAAAGACACAAGGAACTAAACATCTATTGACTGGAAGAGAGAGAAGGGAGAGAGGGATATGACAGAGACTTTCAAATACCTTGGGGAATAAGCAGGGTATAGGAGGAAGCATATTTCAGAGAAAAAAGTGCACAGGCACAAGGGATATAACATGAGGCTGGAGGAGGAGGCTTAGGGGAATGCTGGAAGTATTTTTCACAGAGAAGGTGGTGGATCCATGGAACAGCGTACCAGCAGAGGTGGTGGAAAGCAAAAACAGTACAGGGATTCAAAAGTGCATGGGAAAGCATAAAAGTACCCTGCTGTATAGCACAGCAGGGGAAAAGCAGTCCAAATAAGAGCAGGGATTGCCAAATCAAATAGGGAAATGGGCAGACTAGGTGGGCTGTATGGTCCTTATCTCTCGACAGATTCTATGTTTCTATGTTATGTAAGAACTTACCCAACCCATTTTCTTTTTTTTTTTTTTTATTTTACTCTTTTTGCTGCCCGCAGCCGCTGGCACATCTGCCCGGTCACAGACCCCTGGACCCTCACTTCCACACTGGCTGCTTCTCCCGACACCCTCAGCTTTCCCCCTCAAGGTGCGGTTGTGGCACAGGTGCTCAGTGCCACGATCATGGGACCAGTTCAGGAACCGGCCTGGAAGCTAATCAGGGCCAGGGGCAGGCATCATTCATGGCGACTGCAAGCGAGGATTTCTTCTTGAGTCCCCGGGGTGGTGATGTGCAGTGACATACAGCGTTCACCCTGCCCTTCAATGGCTTCAGATGCTGGTGCTTGTGATTCCTCCCGGCCTCCACCAGGAGTCCTACATGCCAGGCATTCACCCAAGCCCTCCCCCCGGAGAAGGAGAGCAGCCCTGAGGGTGCTCTATCCTTCTCCCCCGGCCGGCCCACCAGCTCCCGGGGCCATTCCCAAACCCGGTTTGCTGGCACCGCAAGCAGAATTCCAACCACTGTGCTGGCGGGCCAGCTACCCAAACCATTTTCTAATAAGACATAACAATATGCATGCCACTGTGTTTCAGCTAATCAGGAATCAGCTTTTTCATTACCCATTTTATAAAGTTTTATTTTATAGTTTTGTAAGGATGTCTTTCAACTGAGTAGAAGGCTTGGTTTCTGGAGCAAGCGTGTCCTTTGCAGCCAACGTAGCACAGAGCGGCATTCCCTTTTAGTGCATCTTTCAAAGGGAAGCCACTGCTGAGGACAGTGTGTGTCGCTGAGTGAGAGTGTTATTTAAATAGGTAAAGCTGCTAGTGAGCAAACCGGCTCATGGTCATGGTCAGTACAAGGTGGGGGGCAGGAATGGAGCATGCACTCAGACTACACACTCATGAAATGGGAAGCACTGGGGAGTGGGCTTGGTGTGGAGCTCCCGTAACTTTCAGTGGGAGATCCATGGATCAAGAGCCAGCAAGAAACTTTTCTGAACAGAAATGGAAAGAAAGGTCAGATTCTACTTTTATGTGTCTAGAACATGCAAGTGGGTCCATATTAATTTATTTGAGTGTATAGGAGTGTCTGTGAAGTTGGAAGATACTATTTTTATTGTGAAGGCAACTATTGTTTCTACAGTAGTAACACGGCTGCCAGAAAATTTAGTTTCCAAATTTTCTGGTAGGCATGGATTTCTAGCTGTGCTGCATCCTGATTGGCATAAAAAGTACCATTTGGCACAGTACGTGCTTAGAAAGACATGGTATATGGTACTTCTTAGCCAATCAGGATGCAGAAAACTCCCGACCTATTTTATAAACTGTAATGACGCATTGCCACCTGACTGGTTTTAACCTATCATGTTTCTTTGATTTTTAGAGCCATTTTATAATATACATTTGAATCATTTTTGATAATTGCTCATACTGTATGCCATTGTTAAAATATCTTGAGTTTGATATTGTTTTACAGTTGTCCGGGTGGCCCAGCGACAGCACATTGCACTGCCATGCTGTGGACCCAGGTCAGAAGCAAGCCCAGGAAGTCACATCAGGAGCAGGCTATAGCTGAGACAGCTGCCGGCCATGCATCTTTGTTGGGGAGGGTTTGTGATGAACTCCACCACCACAGTGATCCCTATAGCTGGACCAGGGAGCTCACTCCTGCCAGACAGGAAATTGTGGCTGTACAAGGCAGACATAGGCACAAGTTCCCACAAGGAGAGGTGGGAGGAATACAAACCAAGGGAGGAAACCCAGTAGCCATCAAAATGATGACCAGGGTATACCCCTATGAAGAGGGTATATCCCTACACTGATGAGCTACTGGCTGGGGAGAAAAATCAATGTGGAGAATTTATTTTTCCAGTACCTAGGAAATTATTTTAAAACACAATATTCAGAAATAATTCAGCTTAAAGTTGTTTTGTTTTTACTTTTTACCCTCATTTTGCATTCTCTTGTGCATGCATAAGGAATGTTTAGGACAATCACGACTTTTGTAGGTGTGTGACTCTCTTCTCAATGCAGTGCTCAGTGTAGCAGGTGCGACCATACTGCACCAATGGATGCACTGACTATGAAAGCAGATTGGCTGCAGTGCTCTTCAGTACAAAGAAAAGCACTGCTGCAATCAGCAGTGGTAACATTTGTTTATTTAGCATATTGACATTACCCTTTTCTCCGGTCCTCCTGCACGTCTGTGAGACTGGCGCAAACAAACTCCCTCCCACTTCCTCCCTCTGCTGCTATCCTCCCTGATCCCTAATTTCCCAGCTCACTCTCCAGCTACAAAGAAATCCCTCCAGATTCCTCCCTCTGCTGATGTCCTCCCTGCTCCTTCTTTCCCCGGCTCACCCTCCGACCACAAAGAAATCCCTCCCACTGCAGCTCTGTTTCACATGTCTGCCTTGCCTTGTTGCCACCACTATGCTATGTCCGTATGCTCTTTGTTCCCAATGCTTGTATTGCTGTCATGCCTTCACCTGAACTGCCTATCTGCCTGGACTTACTGATCTCAGTGTGCTGCTTTCTAATTAGTGCAGAGACACAGTGACACAGCTGCAGCAATAGAGGAGATGCATCACATGAAACTGCAGAGGGAGGAGGAGAGCAAGTCATAAAGAAATAGTACCGTACCAGGGTGCCCTGTTATGTGCTGTAAGCTGGTCCAGAGAGACAGAGAGAAACATAATGCAGATCTCACAGAAAGAAAGACATAACATTGCTGCCACTTTGTTACTGTAACTTGCTCCGAATTGAACTTTGGTCTCTCTCTGGTCTCTCTCAGGAAGGTGGGATGGGGACCAAACAGATACACTGACTGCTCCAGTTCAAATGAGTTCCTGATCCGCACCACACAGACTGTTTACTGTGTGCCTTGGGTCACAGTTAAGTGACAGTACAAGTCACAGAGCAGCACAAACATCACACAGCAGCATAATGAATACCTTCTGTCACTGAACCGGTACTACGGCTGTAATTGTTTGTGTGGTGGCATGGAGTTCCACTGGGTAGGTGGGTGGGTGGATAAGGTCAACAGTACCTTGCTCCTACTATTGTCTTCTTATGTACACCTCAGCAAGTCAGCAATAGCACGATGCAGTGGCCTGGAACCAAGAGAAGTAATGGCCACAACACAGTACTGAGAGGCACACATTTACCTGCATTATTCTTAATAAGGGTCACACATTTGGCTATTTCTTGTATTTTAGTAGTAACTGTCCATATGCTTCTTGTTCCCAATGCTGAATCCAACAGTAATGGGGAGAATATGAGAGAGAGAATGCACATTTCATACTGACAGAGGGCATCTGCAGTTTTGTTTTTGTTTCAGGTTGTTTTGCATCATCCTGCCTGCTGCATTCGATCCCCAACTGTGCTAAACCTGCATACCACACAGATCCCCAGCACTGCTGAGAGCAAGAGAGAGAGAGAGACACACTTGCGCACAGTGACAAGGCGGTCAGGACTACAGAAGTCCGACTGTCTCTGTATGTGTGTCTCTGGAATGTGAAGGGAGAGGGTAACACATTGTGGAGCAGTTTCAGATGAAAGCAGAGCTGCAATGGGAGACAGAGTGGGTCTTCACTGGCGCTCTCATGCTGAGCAGCCACCCTGCACCTCCTGTTCCGAGACAGTGAGAGAGAGAGAATAACCAGAGTGAGTATTTGATTCAGAATGCCTGCAGTGTGTTTACTGTGTTTCTGTCTCTCAGTATCCATGAGCATGCAGATGCAATGACAATCACAGGATAATGTAGCTGTGTAGTGAAGTTATCAACAGAACTGTGTGTGCTTTGTGACTTGTTATTTGGACGGGGGTGGATGGCATCACTGCAGTTGTAAACTTTGTATAGTTTAAAGGATGGAGCCCCAGCAATCAGACCAGTTTTCCTCCCATTAGCCAGCTAACAGACATCATCATCAAGCTTTGAAGATGCACATCAAGCCTCAGGTCTCTCCCTGAATGTGTATTTTTTATGTTTGCACTTGTGCAAAGCAAACGTATTGCTGTGATAGTGGATTTAAGAGGTGTGTAATTGTCGGCCCAAAACAGTGCAGTCTGTAGTGGGCTCAAAATATCAGACCACTCATAAGTCAGGTTGCTCATGACACTCTTTTGGGCTTGCTGTGTGGAAACTTTCTGAAGTTCAAAGTAAAGAGCTGCTTGTATCAGTGGATGCCTCAGAGTCATTTCCATGCATCATGGAGTTTTCTTGGCCAATCATGTGGTTTGTCATGTTTTCTCAGCTACCTTGAGCCACACAGCTTCCCACCATTTTTTCTGCCTTTCTCACCATCCACTGGGTGTGTGCCTTTCCTTCAGAGGCTTCTTTAGCCTCAGTATACCATTCCCACTCCTGTGTTGTGCAAATGCCCTCCTCTGATGTGACAGCATCATGTGCAACATTGTGATGTCATGCATTTGCACCTTTTGGGACAGCACATGTGCCTGCACTTTGCTCATGCTGGATGCAATGGCTTTGTCTTTTATAGGTATTTTTTTTCTATTCTGGCTGCTTTCTTCTGATTTTTACCATTTCCCCCCACAATCTGAGGTGGGGATTCCAGCAGAAGTTCCTTACATGGCAGCTGCAGGGCTATTTTACTTGGCATCTTAGCTTATCGGAGACCTCTCATTTGAAAAAAAGTAAGACCTGCAAAAGGCAATGCAACCCTCTCCTCTGGGTTCATTTTGCCCCCACTGTGTTACTCAAGCTAATACATCTCTTATGGTTCCTCGCCAGTTAGACCTCCGAGCTAGGGAGTGCACCTGGTGTACCAGTTGGCAGTGGCAAAGCAGAATTGTGTAAATCTTTCCTGTTGTCTTAGGAGAGCGTTTGGGCCCTGAGGTTCTGTAGGACATCCCATCAGACACACCGAGCCAACACCATGCCCTTCAGGCCAAAGGGATTCACACAGGCATGTCTAGGTACACCACTGAATGACAGGGCTGCTTATTTGGATCTGCAGGCAGACCCCAGGCTTGACCATACTGAGGTCAGGATGAGAATTTTGGGAATTCTGGGGAAAATCCTGACTGTAGGAATCTACTTAATGATGAGGAGGATGAACCTTCTAAGGAGGAAGAGGAAAGGGAGTAGATGGAACAGAACAGGAGGATTTCTCTCCTTCCCCTATTTGATACCAAGTCTTTGTCCTATCTGATAACTGAGGCATGTAGGACATTACAGCATGAGGAGGTGAAAACCATGTAGGCATTAGATGTTAACCCTATCCTATCTGCATCCTCCTTTGCTCCAACATGTTTTCCAAACTTTATTCTCGGTGACCAAATTATTGAACTGCAGTGGGCATGTGCAGACCAAAGAAAATATCTGCCAAAATCTAAGGTATGGTGTTTCCCTTTTTGAGGAAGATAATACCCACAAATGAGAACTCCCCTCCTCTGGCATATAAGGCAGTTCATAATTCTGTCAGACACACCACTATTGCTATTGAGGAGTCTTTGGCCTTAATGTATTCACATAACAAATGAGTGGATGCTTCATGCAGAAAAGCCTTCACCTTCAATGCTCCAAACCTCTACACCACCTATGTCTCCTTCATTGTTGCCAGAACCTTAAACTTGTGGGTTATGAACCTGGGCTGCTTCATTCCCCAGGATTTGGAGGGGGTCAAACATTTTGCAGTTTGTATCCATGGCATCCGCTAGGGGACGCTACAGTGGAGAATTTGTGTATGCTGGCTTGCTTCACTTACCACACTGTGTCCACTATGTGGGAGTGTGGCTGTCACACTGGGTTTATGATCAAGCTTCAAATACCAAGCTGTTTTACTTAGCCTTTGAGGAGACTTCTTGTTTGATTCCTATCTGGATGATATTTTGAAGGATCTACAGGATAAAAGGGTCACCTTCCACTTTCAAAGCAACAGCAAAAGGCCAGTTCAACTCCAAAAGTTCAAGGAGGTGGCCGACAGAAGCAGTATTAATGGGGTTTCATTCCCATTTAGAACTTCAGGAATCAGAGGAGTAAAGCAGCCTATTCTGGCTTCAAGAGCAATCACAGCAGAAGAACCCTTGCCTGAAAGCAAAATAGAGGCCCAGGGAAAAATGCGGGCACCTCACAATGAGGGTACACAAGGCCAATCTCTGCATCCCTTCCCTTGGTCAAAGACTGCACAATCTTTACACCAGATGGACCCTGGTAACATCAGATGCTTGGGTTTTGGAAATTCTAGCTTTAAGTTTTGCCATTTTCAACAATTCCCTCAAAGGGTCATTTTAATCTATCCCTAGTTCCAAAGGACTTTGATGAGACAAGCAGTATCACAGGCCTTGGACCACCTCATTCAAATCAGGGTGATCAATGAGCAAGGCCAGGGATTCTACTCAATTTATTTCATATTTCCCAAGAAGTTGGTGAGGGGAGGGTAGTTTCAGGCCTATTCTGGGTCTGAAACAGCTAACATGTTTGTTCACCACATGACCTTCAATATGGGTCCTGCATTCAATCTTCTAAGCTGTCCAGCTGAGGGACTATCTTGTTTCCATAAATATGATGGATGCATATCTCCCATCCCCATCAAAAGTCTCCTCAGTGGTTCCTCAGGTTCACAGTCCTGGGATAGCACTTCCAGGACAGCCACTCCCATCTGGGCTGGCAACAGCCCCAAGGGTTATCTCAAAGGTGCTTATGGTCCTGGTGGCTCAACTGTGACAGGAGGGACATCATGTCTATTCCTACCTGAACAATCTGCTCTTTGAGTGCCATCTGCACCACTGTAGAGGAAGTCAGTGACCAGGACTCTGGAGGCACTGGAGTCTCATGGTTGGGTGGTGAATTGGGAGAAGAGCTCTCTTGAGCCACCACAGACCCTGGAACACTGAAGATTAGTGTTCAGGATTGAAAAAGGGAAGATCTTTCTCTCACCAGCCAGGAAGGAGACCCTGTTGATAGAGGTTCAGAGGCTGAGGGCCAATCGTTGACTTCATTTTACTATCTTATGAATTCTTGGCCTGATGATTGTGGTGATAGAACTAGTTCCCTGGCTTGCCTTCATATGAAACCCCTACAGATCAAATTACTGTCAGCCTGGGAATGGAACCAACCTCGGTGGATTATCAGGCAAGAATCTCAGTTTCACCACGACTGCAGTCTCTCAGTTGCTGCATGAGTTTGGAGAATCTGAGCAATGGGTCTCCCCTGTAAATTCTCCCAGAGTTGATTTTGACATCCAGTGCCAGCCTGTCAGGTTGGGGAGCATTCCTGGATCACTTTCCTGTTCAGGGGATTTGGTTGGCACAGGAACAGTTCCTACACATAAATATTCTGGAGATGAGAGCTGTGCTAATTGCTGTCCATTTTCAAAGTCAAATGCAGTCAAAAGCCATGAAAATAACGTCAGACAATGCTATCAGAGTGGCATACATAAACATTCAAGGGGGCACAAAGAGCAGGGAGATGCTGAATGAAGCCACCCATCTCCTGCTGTGGGCAGAGGAAAATCTTTTCTCTCTGCCAGCAGTTCAGTTGGTGAGGGAATTGAACAAACATTCAGGCCAATTGGCTAAGCCACAAAATGTCCATCCAGGGGAGTGGATGTTGAACTCAGAGGTGTTCAGCCTTCTGTGTCAAAGGTTCAGTTGTCCTCGGATTGACCTGTTCCCCCTCCAGTCAGAATGCTCAGGTTCAACAGTTCTTCAGCCATTACTGGTTTCCACAGGCAAAGGCAGTGGATACCCTTTCACAAGTGTGGAATTTCATCAGAACATATGCCGTCCCTTCTCTGCTGCTCCTCACTAAGGTCATACACAAAACAAGACAAGCAAGAGGAAGTTTTCTTCTAATAGACCAACAGTGGCCCAGAAGGCTGGTTCTTGGACTTAGTGAATCTAGCTCAACAAGTATCATTTCACTTTCCAGTGTGGGTGGGGGTTCTCTCATGATACCCCATTCTGCATGTGAATCCATGATAAAGCTTGCAGCCTGGCTCCTGAGAGGAGGATACTCCTAAAATAGGATTTTTCTAAGAGTTGGTGGACACCCTGATGGCTGCAAGGAAATTTCCACATTGGTTTCTTATTCTCATCTAAACCATCTTTCTGCTTGGACAAGGAAAAATATCGCTTTCTAAAGCAATGGTTCTGCATATTTTATATTTCTTGCTGTTAAGGGTGAAGAAAGGTTTGGCCTTGAACACCTTGACAGGTCAGATGTTCATCCTTGCAGCCTTCTTAGGAGGTTATTCATTTTCTGTGGGCTGTCAGCAGGAGTCAGTCTCTGTTCTGATCCTCTGTTCCCCCATGGAATCTGAATCTGGTTCTGAATGCTGTTTGTAAGGAACATTTCAAACTGCTTTTGTTGGTACCTTTGGACTTATTGTCTTACAAGGTATATTTATTAGTTGCTATGTGCTCAGCAAGGGGTATTGGTGTGTGCCAGAATTTGTTCCACAAAGAACATACCTTGTCATGCATAAAGACAAGGTGGTGCTCAGAACAAATCCCATCTTCATTCCAAAAGTTCCCAAGGCCTTCCATGTGAATCAGGAAATCTATATCCCATCTTTCTGTCCTCAACCTGCTCATCCAAAGGATAAGGAGTTTTACAAGTTACATTTTCAACAGCCTGTTAGGACATATCTTAGATGGACTGATGAGTTCTGAAAATTGGATTGGTTGTTCATTCTTTTCAGAGAGGCCAAGCAGGGACAAAAGGCCTCCAAGGCCACCCTAGCTAGGTGGGATGGGGCACGCATCACCCATGCTTATGCTGCAGAAATGAAGAGGCCTCCAGCCCTAATTAAGGCTCACTCCACCAGGGCCATGGCCCCCTCCCAGATAGAGAGAGAGGTGAGATGTCTATATTTTTTGCATGGCAGTTATGTGGTCCTACATCCACACATTCATCAAGCACTACAGATTGGATGTTCATAGTTCTGCTGATGTGACCTTTGGTCCCAGAGATTTGCAGGTGGCAGTTAGCAAGAAAATTCATTTCCTGTAGATGGTTTTCATATGGGACAATATTCCCCCCCCTTGTTTTTTTTTTCATGGATACTGCTTCTTAGAACCCATCTGTAATGATTGCTCATTCAAAATGTGGAACACTACAGAAAGAAGACATTTCTTCATACTTAACACTATTTCCTTTCCTGTTACCTCCTACACTGTCAAGGGGGCCCACCCGGTCACCACACTCCTGCAGGAGAATATTGTCTGTTATATCAGTGCAGGGATGTTTATTGCTCTGTTATAAATTCTAACTGTATGTCTGTCTGGACCTCCCTCTATAGTTTATCTGCTGCATTTGTGTTAATATGTATTTGACAAAAAAGAGAACAGTTCTACATCAGAATGTTGGTTGCTAGCATGCAGATTTAACAGGTTCCCATTTGCTGTTAACCAGTAGTGCCTCCTTTGTTGCAGGTGAGTGCTTACACTGCATGCAGTCTTTCCCTGTGGTATCTGTTTACATAAATCCTTTTAATAAGTATGTTCTAAATGAATTAGTGCTACATGACCTTTTAAAACATTAAAGAATTGTAAGATGAGCCTCGATCATCTACCTCTGCCATCTGGCAAGTTAGGCAGCTGTTTACTGTATTTTATTTGGGCTAAAGCCCATTCTGCGTAGGCAACTGATTTGTGTGCTTTCGTGTCAAGTCAATCATTATGATATTTTTTTTCCATATTTAGAGACACCGCATGGACAATAGTAACTGGAGAGTTGCTGCTGTCTGGAATGCTTGTGTGTCCAACATTCCAGGCTGTTTCAGCCTTTGGGCTGTTCCATTTTCTCTAGTATGGGTGCACAGTACCCATCTGTAATGACTATCCATTGACAGTGTAGGAGCTAACAGAAAAGGAAATTACAGCAAGTATGAAAACATTTCTTTTGTCTAATGCATTACAAAAATTGGGTAAAAATCTTTCTGAAAGGAAGAATTCATTTCAATTGTATATTTAACAAAAGGTAGAATAGTATGCCCTTTACGGCTTTTTGCATGTATAATATAAGATGTAGTCATCAGAATACACAGTTTATTGATAACTATTTGACTCAATAAAATAAACAGTAGATACTGTATTCTGCAAACTACCAGATGTTGATTCTAATTTTGGAGCCTGACGTAAGTGTCCATGTGACATCAAATAAAGAAAATAACTAAATACTGTACTTAAAGTAAGAATTTCTTTATTTTTATTTTAGAACCATGTACATTCCCTAACACACATACTATTGAACCATCAGACCAAACCAAGGCAACTATAGATATAAACAACAAGTACAATACACATGTCAACATGGTCATTTCACTCCACAAGGGACAACAGAAGATGAAGTACATGTCTTGAGAATGGATGGTCCATTGAACCAAGCTGTAAAAGTAGGTCATTGACTTATTTTAAAATCTTAAACGATGTACATGCCTGAAATTTAGGACTACTATTGCTGCACAAAGTCTCAAAAGAAGAAACTGTGATGTTACAATACAAATACTCAACAATCTGATTAATAGCCAGATGTGTTGTTCTTAGAGTCAAACAGGATAGCATGAATCAGTGCTACAGCAATATAGTCCCAGCTTTGGCACTCTCTTTTCAAACAAGTCAATTTACACACACACACACACATTTTTGAGTGCTTTTAGAGACAAGACCAAAGATAGGTTGACAATTACACTGCTTCATGCAGTCTTTTTCAAACCCTAGGAACACATCACACAATCACAAAAAAATTGGAATATTTGCTCTCCAACACAACACAACACAACACAGCACCTTCCTTTGCTTAGTGTTCCATGATGACTAACTGTTGATAATATGCTAGAAAACATTAATTCACCATTGTAATAATGCATCTTTTAAATGGCTAATAATTCATACAATTTTGCATCATGTCGCACTGAGTTGTTGCCCCTGGAGACAGAATTATGTAATGTTAATGGTCACACTCCCTGTCTGTTCTAATGGCAGATTTAAAGTTGAAGCCCAGAAGAGAGCAGAGATAACATATCTAATCTATACTATCTAATATAAATGTAAGAATATCACACCACACATAAAAATAGAAAAACTGCAAAGTTTTCTCCAATGGAGTGCTCAAGAAATAAAGCCAATCTTTTATACATTCTGAAGAACCACATTACACTATGGGTTTAGAAGAGAAGACTGGGACAGTTTTGTATGAATCACTAGTAAACCCTCTGGATGAAATATTGCTATGGTGAGTAATTTTTATGTTTGCTTTCACAAGAAACATTTTGTTACAATAAATGACATTTTAAAAGTGTGTCACTGCCAAGCACATTGCAGCTCAAATAAGAATTGGGCTCAACAGTGCAGACCAATGACCAGGCACTCTGGTCATAACATTACTACTGCTTGCTGGTGGGAAAGTTTGTGTAGTTGAAAGGACTGAAGTTCTCCAATGAGAGAGTGCTTTTTTCCATTTGTTTGCATGAAGCTGGCCAGCATCAGCTAAGCAGTGTAATTCAGTATTTGATTCCTATTTTAACATTGGGTACATACTACTACTGTTTGAGTATACACAGTCACACTTAAGTACTGTAACATAACAGTGTAACCAATCACATTGGTAGATCATCAGTTGTGTTTTCTGAAGATCAGTCATGACAGATCATTGTTAATCATAAAATATTACAAAATGGGGAAAGGATTTTCAGCAACCTGATTACTTGATAGCCATGTGGTAGAAGTGTCTAATGTACAGCTAAATCTAGTCCTGCCAAATAGGGCAAATTACATGTTGGAAATCCTAGTGCACTGTTTATCACAGACAGGATTCTGATAAACTGCTCAACTGGCTGATGACCCCTCATCCACCCCCAATCACTCAATTGCTCCTTAAAACTCAAGCACTGCAACATATAAACATAGAAAGAAAGAGCATTGTTTAAATATTGTAAAACACTCTTCACTTGTTTGTGTAACTCTTAAAAGTTATATGACCCAGCTGCCAACTCAGCCACCAGCCCAGTGTATGTTGGGAAGGGAGAGCCAACTATGGAAACTAGTTGCAACTACAGCTATGGTGTCCACCATAGATCAAAAAAGTGAAGGGCAAAAACAAATTACATTAAGATGGAGGAACTATTTTATATAAAACTACATAAAAGATTTTGATTTTTTACTGTTAAAACATATGAATTAACATGTGTAAATCCATGTAAAGTACACAGTCCCATTTTAAAAGCACAATACACCACTCCAGGGTGTGCATTAGACAGTTCTAATGCATGTCTAGGGGGCTGGATGCACTAAGTCTGTGGCCTCATGCCTCACTACACCCCCTGTCTAATGCACACCCCATCGTGTCTTATTGCTTACTTACCATATGATCATCGAGAGAGATCATGATTTAAGATGTTCATCTAGATCATGATTTACTTATCAAGCATGTAACTTTCAAATCACCAACTGATAATGATTGATTATTTTATAACCTTTAATTAGCATGATGGTTTTATGATCCTTGGATGATATAATGATAGCTGATGATCATTAATGACTGTATTAGCTCTGTATTTAGGACTGTAAGTCACATAAGTAATACAGTATGTGCCAACTGTAATAGATGTGGTTTAACTGGTTGTTTGTTTCTACTGGACTTTTACCATTTCCAAATGCCAAACTCCATGTCTTCAGTGCTAATAATTATGGCTTAGGTGGACCTGTAACTCTGTATGTAGTGGCTGCCAGGCACATGCTTACACCAGTTATCAATATTTAACACTGTGATAAGGTGTTAATTATTATGAGGCAGCTTTGCACAATTGAAGATCTGCTGATATGCTGTCAGACAAAATCAGCTTAAGCATGACTAGTTAGTACTCTAACCAGTTCACAGCATTGTAGCACATGTATTCTTTTTTTTTCCATTCAGACTATATGATTGTTGTTTATTGTGTCTGTCCAGGTGCAGCACTGCACATTTGTCTATGCTCAGTGGCAATTTGTTGTTTTGGGACCATCTTTCAATTTCTTTTAAATCAATAATCATCTAAGCTTGTTGAACTTCATTTGCTACTGGTCCCTTACCTTGATGTCATCTGTGAACTTTATCACTTTGTTCTTTATATTCTGATGTAAATCACTTATATGTAATGAAAGCAGAACTGGTCCCAATACCGAACCCTGCTGCATGCCACTGGTCCACTCAATAGATTTTGAGTATTCCCCCAGAACTCTCACTCTCTGTGTCCTACCATGTAGCCCGTTTTCAATCCATCTTATTATTCTACTATTTATGCCAATAGCCCTTATTTTTGATAGTCAACAATTGTGTGGTTCCTTATCAAAAGCCTTATGAAAAGCAAGATAAATTACGTCCATGGGAGTATTGCTGGAAACTAGCTTATTTATGTATTCATAGAAGCATACAAGATTTGTATTACATACTCTGTTCTTTTTAAAACTGTGTTGTTTAGTACAATACCTTCCCAACCTAAAATGTTTAGGTTTCCTCAATTTTGTTGGTTTTAATAAGGTTTCTGCTATTTTTCTCATTATAGAAGTTAGACTAACTGGTCTATAATCAGATGCTTTGCATTTATCTCCCTTTTTATACAACAGTATCACCATGGCCTGTCTCCAGTTATCTGGTACCCCCCTAATTCTGAAGGACATATTTATAATGCTAGCTAGTGGATATCTGATATGTTCCATTGTCTCTTTTACAATATTTGGATTCAGCTGGTCAGGACCTTCTGATTTGTTTATTTGTAATTTCTTAATTATGTTCTCTGTTTTGGACCCACTAACCTGTAAGTCTATACACTCATAGATGTTTTCATGTATGTTAGTACCCCTTGCACCCCTAGTTTCGTAAACTGTACTAAAGTATTTATTGAAAATGTCAGCCATTTCTCCAAAGTGTTGTATATCCTTGCCTTCTTCTTTAATGGGACCCATTTGGTTGCTATATTTATTTTGTGCATTTACAGTACATAGGCAAAAAGAACTTTTCCATTGTTCTTTTTATGTGCCTGACTGAATTCCATGTTACACCTTTCCCCTTTTATTGCTTTTTTCAAAACTTTTAGTATACTTTTACAATTTTTCCTATTAGCTGGTGTGCTATCGATTTTCATTTTATCAAATGCCCTCTTTTTTAAAACACTAACTCTGAGCACTTTCTTTGTGCACCAGGCAGGTTTTCTGCCCTTCTTATTACACATCCTTTTATTCAGAACATACGATTTCTCAAGTCCTATGAGTCTGTTTTTTATCGATGTCCACATTGTGATAACACTATTATACATAAACTCCCTTTCCCAATCCCAGACAGCTAGTTCTCACTAGATCTTAATGAAGTCAGCTTTTTTCTCATTTTTGACTAAGGTTTTACCCCTAACTTTGGTGATCTTTTTTTTTATTTCAAACTCTATAATCTTATGATCACTGTTACTTACATTCTCCCTTATCTTTACTTTATTTATAATGTCTTCCCTATTGGTGATCACAAGGTCTAGGGCATTTTCTCCATGTGTTGGCTTATATATTAACTGGCTTAGCGCTAGTGTATTTAACATATCTAAGAAGCTGTTGTTTATATTTTTCATAGCTGCATCCCCACTGCCTCCTCCTCCTTCACATATCTTGGAGTCACACTTGACCCCTTGCTGGATTACTCAACTCATGTCATGAGTGTCTGCAAGTCCATGAGCTCCATACTGGGCATCTCCTATAAAGCTGGCCATGACGTGACCCCACAGGAATGCCTTGCCATCACCCTTGAGATGCTTCTCCCAAGATTATCTATGGTATCCCAGTGTACTTGACTGCTTGTAAATCTGCTGTACTTAGATGGGATGCTACTAGAGCTGGGCAAAATTTATTTTCTGCCAGATGAATGCTGGTGAAATGTTGATTTTGCGTCTGCAAAATTTTATGAAATTTCCATGAAAAGTTTATACAAAATTTGCTAAATTACACCACATTTTGTATGGAGACATTGTGTATGTCCATACAGAAGAGTACCATGTTCCAGATTTCTATTTTTAGAGGTGACTGAAGCCTCCAAACATTCAGATATTTTAAAATGACAGTTAACTATGTAAACTAAAAGTGTTTGCCCAGTGTGCTCCACATTAGGAGTGATGACTGTACCGATACCCTTACATATGTTTGCCAAGTTTCAGATCTCTAGCTTTAAAGTGGACTGAGTTATAAGCCTTGAAACCTTCAGATTTTTTTACATTGCATTCTCAATTATGTAAACTGAATGTTATGCCTGTATACATTTAAAATTAGATAATGCAATATCACCAGAGCTATTAGGTTCACTGACCCTAAATATTAGCCTTTAAAGGCAACCCCCATGGCCCAGCATCAGAGTGTCATGCTGCCATGCTGACCCCTAGGTTCAGAAAGGAGCCTGGGAAGACATGCTGGGAGGCAGGCCATGACTAACACTACAATTTACATATACAGTACTTCTCTATTTAGCAGTTTGCATGACTCTTCAAAGAAATTATGCATCTAGTTTTCAATCATTAAGCTCCAAAGGTGGCTAAGTAGTACTCATATAAATAATTTGATATTTTTACATAAATCTTAAATTGCCAGATTTTGAGCCCTTGTAACTTATCTACCCATAATTCAAACGTTATAAAACTTGGTCATCTTTTCAAGACCATGCCAGATAGCATGTATGGCAAATGGCAGACATCTTGATTCAACATGGACTGAGTTATAGCCAATTAAATAAGTTTAGAAAATGTCATAAATTTGTAATAAATTTCACTCAGTTTCACAGAAGTTTGTGAACATTCCACAAATTCAGAATCTGACAGTTTTGCCTGGCTATAGATGTTACATACAATCAGTATCTACGTTTTTGCTTCAGTGTCTCCTCGTCTCACTCACCACTGTTCAGTTTACGACAAGCTGGGTTGGCTTCCCCCGTCTTTCCTATAATATCATTGTTTTGGAGGTATGATCTCTAGCATAATGCAAAATGGACAGCCCTCGTCCCTTACTTTACTTATTCAACTGTTTAATAGTGGCTACCCCATGAGTTCAAATGGTTATGTACTGCTCCTGTTCCTAAGATCAGAACTGGTGCTGGAGAAGCATCCTTTACTTATGCAGCCCCAAGGTTATGAAGCTTCATACCACCAGAAACTTGTCTCTGCTCCACTGTAAATGCTTTCTGTTTTAGGGATCACAAACATCTCATTGGTCTGGCACAGTGCTCCTACCAAGGTGCCTGAATAATTCTTTGTTTGGCACTTATTTCATATGATCACTCTTAATACATTATCATAGTCTTTATACACCCTTTGCTGTAACTCTATGTGAATGGATACTGCTTCTTATATTTTTCTCTTTCTATGATGTCTTTTATTGAGAAATTATATACATCTTCACCCCAGTGTGGAAAAATAAAATGTTGAATTATTTAAGGTTGTATACCTTCAGTAATTGTCTCGGCACTCTGATATGGTTGTGCCCTCTACCTTTTATTTATATATTTTTATTTTTATTATACTTCAATTTTAGTAATCATCAAAAGGTACAACATCCAGTATCATCAACACTGACTCTCCAAGTACATCAAATTCAGTATTACATCCCTTATTGACTAGACAGTTCTCTCACCTTACAGTCTCAGAGTTGGAATTAAGAACTCCTGTCTGTGTATTCTTACTTTAGAGTACTTCTTGGAGCTTCAACATCAAGTCCTATAAAAGTTATATTTTCATAGCACATCTGATAAAAACAAACAGCTAGTTTATTAGCACAGTCAAGCCTGAAAAACTGGTTTCCAAAAATAACATCATTATTACAAATACATTTAAAAGAAAAATGCAATGTGAAAACAGTTAAACAAAGCAAGAAAAAAAGGGGGTCAAGTCAGTCCATCAACATAGTAATAATGTTACAAGGTTTACTTAGGTATGTGCTTATTTGTTCATTTTAAAGTGACAATAATTTGTACTTAATTTCCACTCTGGTAATCCTTTTATCTTTAGAATGTCTGTGACTAGGTCATCCAATACATTTATTTTGTTTTGCTTTACCCTATATCACTGGTTTGGCATATATTCTTTATAAATTTATTCTCTTAGCTGTGCTTTATGATACTACTGGAATGTGGGGTCCTGGGAAATATCATATTCTCTTAGGTAACTAAACAAATATTTCAATAAAAATAAATATGGAAATCTTCCCAAAGCATGGTCTCCATCTGTTTATTTTCTAAAGAATACCTATGCATTACACTTCCTTCCCTGGTAATGTATGATTCATGTAAGATGTTCACCCTGAATCTGCTCCTCATAAAGTTCTCAATTGGTCCATCTATTTATAAAGTCAGGAGTCCTTTGGCTCAATTAAAATGTAATCCTTTCCAGGGTTTTAATACTCTCAATTATATTCCTCCACTCACCTGATGTTGGGGGTAGTGGGGGAGAGCCATCTTTTGGTTATTCCTTTATAAGTGGCAATGTTTAGGAAATTCCACAGTTATCTGGATTCCATCCCATTATTTCTTTAGGGTAAATCCCCAACAATAAATTGTGCAGACCTGGGTTAACTACTGAGAGAAAAATGTTCTTCAGGTGTTGTTGAATTTCCTCCTAATACCACTTAAGTGAGGAGCAACATGAGTATTTCCACATCCCCTCCAGCAGGAAGCTGGGACCCCTTGATTCCATTTAGATACAACAGTTGGGACTCAGAAGAAATGCATCCAGAGTTTCCAGGTGAATTTATGCCATGCTGGGGAGGATTTCATGGACCAGGTACTCCTCCACACCCTTTGCCAGCTATTCTCACTTATCTCAGTTCCCAACTCCATTGCCCATTTCAGCTTGATCTGCTCTGTATTATGTTGCAGTCCCTCTATATGGTTTTTATATAATATAGATATTGCTTTCTCCCCCATCTTTGAGCCCCATATATTCTCAAATGTTGGAGGTGGCAGAGAGTATTGTGTTTTTTAAAAGAGATTCTCATCTGTGTGTTAATGTAATATCTTATTTGATCATAATGTATAAGATCTTTTGTGACCAGCCAAATTTTTGAGGGCATCTGTAAATGTAATGATTCTGTCTCCCTTGAGGAACTGCCAGGGTGCCCTGCAGCCTTTATTTTTCTTTAGAGAATACTAAGAGTCCCTGTGTGCTGGTATCTGGTCTGAGCTCATTGACCACCACTGGTATTTCCACAAATAGTTTCTTGTTGTGCCCCAAAAAAGGGTCCTCCTGTAACCCTCAATAATCGCTTCTATACCTGTGTAGTGTGGAGATGTCCAGTGTTGTGGATGACTTAACGAAAAGCATTGAGTGGGTATGGGGGTGGGAACTGCTATAGTATCTAAATAAATGGTTTTCCAGTGGGCCTTATACTCAGAGTGTCGCATCAAGAGTGCAATTCTAACTTGGGAAGCTATCCAGTAGCCTGCCAAGGAGGGTAGTACAAAACCACCCCTGTTTTTGGGAGGAATAAGGTGTATCTTCATATTCTTGGTCTCTTGGCCTGCCACATGTACTTTTGTAGGGTTCGTTGCCAGGTATCCAATTGTCCAGAGGGTACTTTACATGGGATCCATTGAAATAAAAGTAAGAATCTAGGTAAAATATTTATTTTTAAAGTCTGTATCCAGAGGTGCCTTGGGAAGGGAATTAGATTCCACCTATGTATGTCTGAATTTAGTTGTTTAACTAATGGAATGTAATTTAGCTGAAATAGCTAAGAAGGTTTCACAGATAGTTTCACCCTTAGGTATTTCATATGTAGGAGGTCCCAACGCATAGGGTATGAAACTCTGAATTTAGGAGGGAGGTGAAAGTGAAATCATAGAACCTCAGTTATGATCTTATTTAATGCATAACCAGATAACTCTATAAATTTTTCAATGAGATTAAATAATTCTGGTAAGGATTTTTCTGGGTCCGTAAGGTACAGTAAAATGTTGTCCAAGTACAGAGCAAATTTCTGGTGTGTACCACCAAGTCGTATTCCCATTATTTATGGGTTTTCTCTAATACCTTGGGTAAGGGGTTCAAGATACAGAGCAAATAACAGTGGGGACATAGGACACCCATGACGGGTTCCTCTTCCTAGGGAAAAATGTGTAGAGACATGGCCATTTGCTTTGATAAATCCTTTGGATTCTTTACATAATTTAAAAATCAGTGTAATGAATTGTGTAGGGAATCCTAATCTAGTAAATACTGCCTTCAAGAAGGGCCAGTAAACTTTATTGAAGCCTTTTTTTGCATCCAAACTAAGGAGTACTGCTGGTTGTGTGGAGGTTTGTAGGGAATCTAATATATGAACTGTGCACCGTAGGTTGTCTTGTGTCTGGTGCCCAGGAATGAATCCCGTTTGATCTGGATGTATAAGGAGGTGGAGTACCCGATGTAATCTTCAGGCCATTATTAACATTAATCATTTATAATCAGTATTAAGAATAGAAATGGTTCAGTTGGAGGGACATAGAGTGGGGTTTTTCTCCAGCTTTAGAATCACCAGGACAATGGCCTGGGTTTCACCTTTCTCCTGTAGGGATTCATTATAAACTCTTAATAACAGTGGTATAAGTTGGCCTTTTAGGTGCTTATAAAACCTCACCAGAGTATCCATCCATGCCTGGGCACTTATCACTTTTAAGTCTAGAGATCTCAATGTTTAATTTCTCTCCGGAGATGGGTGCTGTTAATTTTGAGTGAACTGACCTGGGGACCATTGGGAGAGATAGCCTCTTCAGATATGTTGTTAAGGAATCCTTTTCCAGGGGAGGTGTGGCAGTGTAGCGGTCCTTGTAATATGCTTGAAAAGCTTCTACTATTTCCGGGGTCAAATGAAGTTTCTACTGGGTATGTGGATGTACAAGGGATGTGACAATGGATTTTACCTTTGGAGGTGCAGCCGAGCTACCAGTAATCACACAGTTCTTGGTCCCACTTCATAATATTTTTGTTTTAAGAAAAGTACGTTTTGTTCAACTTGATGATCCAGAATTTCATTTAACTCTTTTTTTAAGAAGCTGCATCTTTTTATAGAGGGGCCTTTCATAATGTGTCTTCAGCTGTGCCTCCAGTGCATCTATCTCTGCTTTTAGGATTTCTCTTCTTCTCTCCTTTTGTCCCTTTTTATGGGTGGAGATTGAAATGAATTTTCCCGTGACATTAGCCTTAATTGTGTCCCAAAGCAGGGCGGGGTGACCTCTGGGGAATCATTATCACTCATAGCTTGTTTTAGTGCATCCTCAACAATTTTTTGATTTCTCTGTTTTGATGGAGTGAGATATTAAGCCTCCAAAATGTACATTTTGAAAATCTAGATGTATTTTTAGGAAAATCAGGGTATCGTCTGAGAGGATCCTATCTCCTATCCAGCAGTCTTCCACCAGTCCCAGCACCTCTCTGAGGAGAAGTTAGTAATCCAGCCTGGAGTGTGTACCATATGGGGGAGGGGGTAGTATGTATAATTTCTTTGTCACTCATGGAGTGTCCACCACACATACACATACACATACCCCATCTCCCCATAAGCTTGATTAGCCTTCTGGATGTTCCCTATTCTCTTTTGGGAGCACTAGCTGATGAATCCATCAGTGGGTTTAACAGAATGTTAAGGTCTTCCCCTATAATGATTTCCCCCTCAACTCATTCTTGTAATTTTAATAGAATTGAGAGGTATGCTTGAAAGTCCAAGCCGGGGGTCATATACAGAGGCTCAGATAATCATTTTCCTCTGGAATCTTCCTTTAAGAAAGGCAAATCTCCCTTCCCTGTCAGCAACTTTATCAACTTGCTCAAAGGTTGTTCTACTTTGCACCAAAATGGCAACCCCTCTGTGTCTACCTTTACCATATCACGCACAGACCGAAGTGGAGAAGCCCATCTGTCCCAGTTTTTGATGTTCCGGGGATGAAAGGTGAGTCTCCTGTAGCATAAAAAAATCAGTCTTCATTTTTCACAGGAACATCAAAATCTTGCTTTGCTTGATGGGATTGGTCAGACCATTAACATTAAGGGAATAAATCATTGTAGACCTATCCATGACCATCTTTATAGTAATACTTCCTGAATTTCAGTATATAAGTGACCTGTAGGGCTGTACTTCGTATAGCAGCAGACCAATAAAGATAACTGACAATCATTATTAGAATCATGTGAACGTAGACCCATTTTAAACTAATCAAAAAGAGGGAACAAATAAAATAAATAATTTTATACAACAGTTAAAGGTAAAAGAAAATCAGAAAACCTTTTGTCAAAGTCTTTAACCCTTAAACAGTGAATTGAGTACTTCCAACATAGGGGATCAAACCTTCAATTCCCTATACCCTGCCCTGTACAGATTTTTAAAGAGGAAGGATTAGAAAGAGTAAGCACTCCCTGTGTATCGAGTCTCTCCCTTAAAGAGCTTCTTTAAGAAGATCTTTTAAAGTCAGATGTTATAGAAAAGCTTTTCCAGCCACAATTAGCTGTCCTAGAAATGTTTGTTGAATTGTTCGCTAATCCCCGGGACTACAATTAGTTCACAACATGTATACACTTCTTGTTCTCCATTTTCCATTATTGGGCTGTATTGCAACAGTGGAACATTGTGAATAAAACCCGATTGTCTAAACAGTTACATAATCTCAGTCTGTGGAAGCCTGTGGAAGGAAGACAAAGACAGGTATATTTTACAACAAAAACACTTAACAGGTTATCTAAACCAAGCAGAACTAGGGCAGAGGCTTGGGTACATGTTCTGTCCTTAAATTACTCCTAAGAAGAGAAAGTTATGTTGCTCCTCATTAAGTCTCTGCTGTGAACAAAGTCAGCTTGCCATGAAACCAGTAAGAGAATACCTACTTTGATTAGAATTCATCACCTCTTGCAGGCAGGGCAAGATTCAAGAGAAAAGGCCCTTTAGACTCAGGGATTGATGCTCTTCATCTTGCAGCAAGGGAGTTGTTCGTATCCAGGTCACGAGGTGCATAGCACTTTACTGCTGCAAAGTGCTCCACTGTCTCATTGACTGCCATCGGGGGGAAGGGGAAGTGACATCGCATGTCTGTGTCGCCAGAAGCCACTCCATATTGAAAGATTGCCTGCTGAAATTCCGTTCTACTTCAATATCTGATGTGGTGATTCCTCTCTGCTTTAGGGCCTCCAGTGCTTTTGCAGGAGTGAGGTACAGCTGTGGGCCATCTTTCCAAAACACCCATAGTTTAGCGGGGAAGGATGTCTGAAATCGAAGTCCTTTTTCCTTGAGCAGGTGTAGTATTGGGACATACAACTGACTGGCCTGATGAATCTCTGAAAAACCAAGTGAGTAGTCATGATCCAGTGAAATCTTAGAAGACAGATCATAAAGATCTTTCTTTCCCCAGGCTCTTTTGAGTAGATCCTCTTTAATCTTGAAGCTACTTACTTTGAAGACAATGGATCTGGGGTGGGTATTTTTATCCGTTGGCTTTGCCTTGAGTGAACGGTGGGACAGCTCAACCAATAGGCTGTAGTTTGGCAGGAGCTCCAATAAATCCTTGAGCCAGTTCTCGATGAAAGATGACATAGGGGCTATTTCTGCCCCTTCTGCTAGGCCATACAATCACAGATTACTTCTCCTAGAACACCCCTCCAAGTCCATACATCACATTTGGAGTCCCACTGAATGCTGTAACAGGGTTTTGATTGGCTGGCTGAGGTGGATCGTAAAGTCTTCAATGGCTGCTATCCTGTCTTCAGTCATGTGGATCTGGGTTTCCATTTTGTTTAATTGCCGTACCAGTGACTGGAATTCTCTCTTCGACTCTACTCTTGAACTTTTTATTTCTTTTAAAATTGTTTCAAAGTGGGTCTGGGAGAGTAAATCAGCTTACCCATCTGTGTCGTAGCCCGAGCCATGAGTGCTGCTCAAGGAGCAGCTTCTGCTATGGCCATGACAGTCCAGAGTCAATCTGTCAGCATCTCTTGTTTTTGGCGTGGTCTTGTACTTCCATCAGGCTGCCCTTCTCCTGTGGCTTTCCAGATACAGGCATACTGTTCATTTTTTAATGCATTTTATTTGCAAAAAAGAGATTTTAATTACCCAGGAGGAGAGGAGCTATGGTGCTAGGCTGCTAAGGCATCTATGGCAGAACCAGAAGTCTCTATTTATATCTTTTCAATAAACACTGCTACATGGTATTATAACACTAATGAAAGTTTTTGCAGATTATTTCAGTTTGATGAATCAAAAGTAAATAATGGAATAGTGGCTCATAATTTAAAGCTAAATTGCCTCTTTATAGGACAACGGATTATTTATTATTATTAATTACTCTTTTGTTCCTTTCAGAAAAACCATGTGATCTTCCGAAAATACCAAATGGGTATATTCATTCTTACTATGTTAACCACAGAAGTCAATCTGTTCCAATTGGTGGCACTATTTACATTAACTGCAATGAAGATTACCGAACTCCAGATGGTCTTTCTTCTCGTTCCATCAAATGTACATCATAAGGATGGCAACCAACACCAGTCTGTTATAGTAGGTAGATTTTCTTGTAAATAGCCTTTCTAATTACCAAACAGAAAATAAAACAAGAATGGTGCAAATGTAAAGATTTTAATGAAATAAAGTGGAAAGTTTCTTAAATATTCTTGCAAAGCAAATGTACAGTATAGAGCGTAAAATGCCATAACACACAAGCACTGGTGGGTGCCTATCAGGCTGGCAACATTTTGGCATGATAATCCACAGAATGCACACAGATGGCAATTCAGAGTCACCCCTCCACTGCCATCCTGCCACTTAAGTTGTCCCTTCCCTCCCACAGTCCCATCATCCCATCACTTGAAAAGAGCTGCCCCTCATGCTCTTCTAGCCTTCCTGGCATCAAAACAGAGTCATGCAATGGTACCAAATAGTAACTCCTTGTTGTCTCAGACTTCCTTGAGAGTGTCCAAACAGAGCACCTCTCATATATCTCTCCCAAGTACAAAGACAGAGTTATTCTTCACCATCTCATAGTTCTCTCCATTGTCCAAACCACCTGTGTCTTCATTGTAAAGGCAGTTGTACTTCACATGTTTGAAACTGCTGTTTAATTTGGTGGGAGGCAGCACATGCTACCGTATGTATTTTTCATTGCAAAGCCAAGCTGTAAAAGAGTTGTTTTTGAATTACTATACAGACAAATTATGTTAATGTGACGTTTACTTTTATATCTCTAGTACATCATTTCCACTGTGCAACAAGCTAAACCTTTTCTAAACATAGTCACAGGCTCCAGACATTTAACTGACATTTATTCCAGCTCATTACAGCAACTGAATTAAACATTAGAATTGCTTAGGTAGTGCATTAATCACACTGTTCGTGCACCACCAGTCTACCAGGCAGCTCAGCCATCTAACTAGAAACATAGAATTTGTTGACAGAAGAGAACCAGTTGACCCACCCAGTCTGCCCAAATGGTCTCTGCTTAGTATGTCTTTGCAAACTCTGCTCCTTGACTATTTATGAATATTCTCCCATGTCTATCCAATGCATGGTTGAAGCCCTCTCCTGTTTTCACCTCTATTACTCCTGCTGGCAGCCTGTTCCATGTATCTATCACTCTTTCAGTGAGGTAGTAGTTCCTCAGTTCCACACAGTCTATTAACCTCATCCAGTGTAGTTCTGTTCTAGGGCTGATTTTCAGGATAGTTGTTGGCCTATTTGGAAATATCTTCAGAAGTGACAGGATTGTTCCTGCAGTCACAGGACATCAATATTTGGGATAGAGGGTCTGGTGTAGATTCTGTGCCCCCTACACTCATCATTGAGAAGATAGTGGTTACAACTGGCAACCATGAACAAGACGGTCATATGACATGGAAGAACTAATCGTGCTCTATGGTAACCATATTGGCTGGTCTTCAACTTCAGGAGTATCAGAATTTTTTTATGCAGGCTGCAGAATGTCAAGAGGTGAATTAGAGGACCTGGGCTGGCATTGTGACAGTTTCTCATGCAGACTGCAGGATGTAAGAGTTGGTTAGAGAACCAAAGCTAGCACTGTGATACTCCTCTACCCCATGCACTAACAAGGCAGTGGTTGCAACAGGTATCCAAGATCAGGGGTTCACATCATCTTCAGGCATGGCAGAATATTTCCACTAGTCTGTGGGATTTTGAGAGATATGACACAAGTTGTAGACAGATCTTCATATCCCTGCTCTACCCCTGCATCTGAGGGTGTGAGGTTTAAATGCTACTTGGATGAGCATTTATACCAACGGGGGGTGCTGTTATACCAAAAGAGGCAAAAACTTAATTCCCACACATAATGAAGCAACAAGAAGGGAGGGCCTGAGAGGAGGAAGCTCCCCCATGGCAGGATGGCAGGAAGTCAAGAGTGGGGACAAGGTGGAAGACCGGGGGTTATAAATCAGGATAGCAAGAAGAGAGAAGTAAAGGAGACAGGTAACAGAGAGGGTAACAAGGGGACAGTGGAGTCAGGGTAGCTTCAGGAAACAGCACATGTAGGAGGGGGTTAAAGCAGGAAGACAGATGAGGGGGTAAGGTATGGAGAGCCATGTGTACCAATGCAAGGAGCCTGGGAAATACAATTCTGGACCTCTTGGCCATTATTGAGGAGGCTAGCCTAGATTTGGTGGCACTAATGGAGTCATGATATACTAACAACAATGACTGGGATGTTGCCATACTAGGCTTCTCTTTGTTTAGGAGATGCAAGGGCAGTGTAGGGGAGGAGGGGGAGGTACTATATATGAGGGAGGAAGTCAAGGCTATGGAAGACCAGGGGGATCCAGAGGAAAAAGAAGAACTGGAGGCACTGTGCTGTGGGTCAGCACAGAGACAGGCTCTGGGGCTGCTATCTGTACAGGAGTGGTATACAGACATCCAGCACAGGGAGTAGAGTTGGATAAAGCAATTGGGGGAACATCATTAAGGAGGCGGTTCTGGTAGTAGATGACTTCAATCAGCCAGATGTGGACTAGAGCCTTCCAGCTGCAGCTTTGGCAAGATACAAAGCCATTCTAGACTCCCTTTAAAGGACCTTTCTCAGCCAGCAAGTAAATGAACATCCTAGATACAGGACAATGCTGAACCTAGTGCTTATAAACAGGGACAACATTGCAGATGTCACCATGGACAGCTCCCTAGGCAAGATGTCTGCCTGCCTTGAGCAGTCTGCTGCAACAGTACAAATAGAGACATCAACACAGCACACTACAGACCTGTCAGCTATGGCAGGCTGCCCGTCTGACAGAGCTCAGCTGTTTGAAGAATCAGTGGGAATGCCAATACAGAATTCACCCACTCTGAGTGCTAAGGTACAGATGGTGTCTCTTGGCATTTTGGTAGCAGTATTGCGAGACCACCCTGACAAAACCTTGCAACAAACAATATCAGCAGGAACACCAAAGTCAAGTTTACCTAATCTAAGAAGATTGACCATGAAGACTAAGAGCTGTGGCTTCAAGTCCCAAACACCAAACTACATCTTAGAGCTTCCTGTGGTTCTACCGAAGTTTGTACTGTGCTCCCCTGTCAGTTGTCTGAGAGTTATCTGAACCAGGTGGTGCTTGGGTATCATGACTGATTTGCATTCTGAGAGCAGGAGACCCACCAGTTAAAACACCAGAATGGGCAAGTGTTGAATATTCTCATAGTTCTACCTCAACTATGTTTGGGGGAGTCCCTGCTATTGTGAATTTGAATCAGAACTGTCTTCTTAATTTGGTGGTACTCAAGACCATGTCTTTCAGGCTCTGAAATCTGTTAACAATGAGCCAATGACAGCTATCTCACAAGTTTCTAGCCCTCTTCAGCCCCTGTCCCTGGACTTACCATCCAAGTTTTAACTAACTTAGAACCCTGTGCTCCATACTCTGGGGAAGGGACCACTGCCTCTTGGAACTTCATTTAATACTCCTGCTTCACCAGCTGGGAATGTAGTTCCTGTTATTTGAACCCCTGTGCTTTCAATTAATCCCTCCAATCCCTCTGTCAGTGACCTTGAGGCTGGTTGTGATTTTCCAATAGCACTGGCGCTTTCTACTATGGGTACAGAGCCCCCCTCCACTTTGAGGAGTCTCAACCTTCCATTAGTACCACTGAGTCTTTGTCCCAACCTTGAGGACCTGTGTCTAGACCAGAAAATCCCAGGCCTTATGCTTGTTTCACGCACCTGTTCTACCTACCAAAAGACATACTGCTGCTTGCCTAAGGTATTGAGGGGAGCTGGAGAACATACCTGAAAGACTATATGTGGCCCAAGATCTGTTTAAGGGATCCCTGCATTTTGCTGCCAGTGACAATAATTTATGCCTTCATTCATGTGAGTGAAGAATTAATTTCAGATGTCAGCTTTAAAACCTGTGGAGCATTAGAACTTTTCTGGCAACAGTACCATTAGTACCATAATCTGAAAAATGTTCCTCTTTGGACACACTTTTTTGGCTGTAATCACGACCATGCCTGCTTATAAAATGGTAACCATTCTTTTCCAAAATGAGGGGATCTCAGTCACTGATATTATGTTCTGGTTGCATCAGAAATGTACTATCTTGGGTGACCCTTAGGCAATTATCAACTCAGAAGGCAAATGGACTAGGGGATGGAAGGTTCAGGTGAATTTAATACAAATGGAAACCGGACTGCAGCACCTTCCAAACAATTGTTTCATGAGCAAAGACAAGTGAGTCCTGTTTTACACTGGCCAGCCAAAGGCATGTTACCAGCCCAGTTCCAGCAACAATGTTAGTGGAGCCTGCAATCAGATTAAGTATAGTTTGTGTGACAAGATGGGGCATAGCAGCCTACACTGCGTCAATGAGATGCGGTGCAATCTTCATGAAAGAATAGGCCATTCATGCCATAGCTGTCCTTCAGCAGCCTACAATCTGCCAGGTCAGGAAGATCAGCTAGATCAGAATGTAAACTTATCTCATGCCCAGAAAAATCATGCTAACCAAGGCAGCAACCAGACAGTAAACTATCAGACTCATCCCATCCAGGCCCGGTAACCCTCCTACCTCTTGTCAGAGTAAAGCCCTGCTAGTTTTTGATTCAGGCCCTGTGCCAAAATATTTTATCTTCTCCCCCCTCTGAGGTACAAATTGTTCAACCCCAGAAAACAGTTTCATTTTTTTATCTCTTCTTGGACTTGCTCTCTCTTGGACCTTGTCCCCTTGCTCCATCCCCCAGGACTTACCTCTCATGCAATGACGTAAGGGCACAAGCACCCATGTCTGGCACACCATCAATAGCCATTAAGCCATGGCTGAGATGGCCCTAAGCCTCCACCAGTGGTCGGTCAAGCACTGAGCACTTCCTCAGCCTCTCCCCGGTGGAGGACAGCAGTTTGTCAGATGCTCGATCATCCTCCCCCTGCTGACCCATGGTGCCCCAAGATTGCACCCAACACTGGGTCTTCAGCATGGTGGCAGGTAAGGCATGATGCCTGAGCCCATTGGGCCATTGGGCCAGCTCAGAACTAAGTTTATGATCTCTCACAGGTGATACAGATTGAGGAAGATCCCCAGCTCTCTAAGGTGAATCAAGACAATACAGAGATGAAGATTATTCCCTTACCTTCAACCCCATACAAATAGGTTTAAAATAGTCACCAGGCAATGGAGTACCAGGAATCAGCCCATGTCTAAGATCTTAAATACTGCTTTAATTGCCATTGCAAATAAATATGATGTTCAATGTGTGGTGAGTAGCGTAGTGCTTGTGTATACTTATGGACTCTGAAGTTATGAGCATTTTATTTGGCTATTCTCCATTCCTACCCTTCATAGGAATGCTGGGTAGGTGTAGGAATGGAGGCTCAGCAGCAAGGGTGAGACAAGAGTGCAGGAGAAGGAGAAGGCTAGGGAAGATAGTGGGCGATTTCAAGATGCTCAAAGCAGAGAAAACAGAAGTTCTAGGTTTAAGTAGGGGATGTGGGAGGAGCTATTTTCCCCCATTGAACCTCAGGCTTTTAGCCCTCCCATTCAGTGTGTGGTGCATAGCGTAGTGCTTGTGTATACTAGTGGATTTTGAAGTTACAGTATGAGCTTTTACTTTGGCTTTTCTAAAGTCCCACCCTTGTTAGGAACACTGAATTGGTGTAGGAATAGAGGCCCAAAAAGATTGTTAATGGCTTGAAATTACCTCCTACAACTCCAGAGAGTGTGACTAGTAGCATGCAGCAAAGGAAAAATACCCTGTGAGGGAAAACCTCTGAGAACCAGTGGCTACTGATCTACCTATCCTCTGGTCAGTCTGCAAGGAGATAATCCTAAAATTATTGAACTGAGATTTGTTTCTGGTTAGGTTGATGAGTTATAGCTTCCGAATCTTTGATGGCTCTGAACCATTGTTAGGTAGATGAGTCATATTGTGAGTCTTTGGTGATATGAGCAGGACGGTTGATTCTGCAACATGAAGAAGAATCCCATTCAGAAGGATGTCAGGATGAAGGAAGGTGGTGGTTAAATGATGTCTGGATGTCTCTATGGTATCCAGTATTAAAGTCTTGGAGCTATGCATATGATTATATATTTAAACGTGTGGATGAGCATGAGCTTTATATCTGGGTTCAGTACTTGAAGATGATGATATGAGGGGGCATAGTCAATAGATAGTGATTCTGGGAAAATCATAGTGCTTTGGAGCAACTGAGGTTTTATAATGGCAGGCAGGTCGAGGAATGCTGGTCCACTGAAAAGTCTTGGTTGAATGCCGGAGATGTAATTAAGGTAGCACTGGAGTGCTGGGGGTGATTGATGAAATAGTGGAGGATTGAGAGGTGGATGGAGACACAGTAATGCCACCGTTAATATGAGAAATGGATGGAAAGGCTATTGGTAGGATAAAAGAATGACTACTGGAAGCCTGGGGTGAGGATGGATCCAAGGAGCACAATCGATGGATAGTTGAGCATTAGACAGTGGTGCATTTGAGGCCCCAAAAGGAAAATAGAAAGAGGAAGTCCAGGAGGCAGTCCAAATCCAGGGCCAGTCCCAGTCCATGGAGGAGAATAGAATACAAGGAACAAGCTCCTATCCCCCGGAAGAGAGGATGAGCCACCTTCGCTCGATACCCTGATGGGCAGAGCTAGCAACAGAGACCATCAGAGTAATGGAAGGAAGCAGACAGTGCAGAAAATGGAGACGGAGGACAGAGACTCACATCCCCTGTGGCCAGGGCAAGCCCACCTTCTCTCAATACCCCAGAGACAGAGCTAGGGATGGAGGATGTCAGATAGATGGTGATGGAAATAATAAAATGATGGTAGATGTGGAAATGAAGAATGGCTCCCGACTCTGGCGGACAAGTGAGCCTGCAGTCTCTTGATACCACAAGGTAGAGCTAGGATGCTGAGGAAACAGCACAATGGGAAGAGGCATGCTGCCTCATCAGGAGACAGCTGGGAAGAATAATGTAAATAGGATGTACTTGTCAGCTGAGCTGAATGAGAAATACCCAGTTCTTCAGTTTGGTTATGAGGCAGGGAATTCTCAGGTCTATAAAAAAAGTAGCATAATTTAGTGGGACAACTGCAATGGACAAGAACAGTGGTTAGAAGTGCAGGAGTATCTGATGTACCTTCCTCCGAGTCAGGTGAAGATTTCCTTGACAGGGTAGTTGCCATAGCACTGTAGGACTGGATAAAACAGGTGCACCGTCATAGGTAATCTGACTAGATAAGCAGCAGCAGTGAGAAATTCTGGTGCAAGGGGTGTGACAAGGCAGTGGAATATGAACTCCCACATAGGTAGAATGATGTAATATTGATGAAGTGACCTCCACATAGGTCAGCAAAGATGGTCCTGCCCAGAGGACCCGAGATGGTTTGGAAAGAGACCTCCGTGATGGTCTAACGTTATAGCAATACACTAGGATGGAAGAGGCCTTCCCTTAGCAACTAAGAGGATGCATAGTAATACGGGACGACCACGTAGGTCAGCAGGTGTTGGACTGCATGATGAACATGGAGAGATACATAAATGCGAGAGTTCCACAAGGGGGAAGGTCAGGAGAAAATGGGACCTGAATCACCACTTAGGCAGGTAGTAGTAGAGTTGAGTGGTTATATTAGACCCAATGGAGTCCAAAATGATCGATGAATGATGAAGGAGAGTAATAGCAGCGTCACCAATATAAATTTTATTTTATTTATTTATTTTTTGAAACATTTAAGCAGAAAAGTACAATGAGCAATTGAAACTGCTCATCTCACGGTATGTCCTGGGAGGAGGAGGTACATGTGGGGAAAGGATACATACACAATTGCCATAACAGGAACAAAATACATATATGAATGCTGCATACCTAATATTGATAAAATAGGTTACAGAGCCAATACAGCAGTTAATCACTCATACATAATACAGTTAAAATTAGTGTACAATAAGTCAACAGGTCTCGACAGTTGAGAAAACATGCCAGTTCAGACTCAAAATCTGATGAATTGAACTGGACTGATGATGACAGAGGAGATGTAGGTCACACAGTTAATCAACTGAGCATCAGGGACAGTCTGCAACCCTACTTGGGGGTGTAACAGGGCTTACCCTCAAATGTGAGTTTGCAAAATCTAAGGCTCCGTAAAGCAAAACAGAACAGTGTCCACAGTCCTGAAAATGTTGTGGTAAAACTTCAATGCCAAAGCAGAATACTGATGATTACTACAGTGTCCTTTAAACCAGAAAGACAGACAGGGTTGGGACATGATATACCATATGTCAGGGAAGTGCATAAATGAAACAAAATGATAAGTCCCAGTCTGTAGGTTGTTGAGAGGCAGAGGTCCTGATCTTAGTCCCATCATAGGGATCAGGAAGTCCAAGAATGTAACAGCCAGCAGGGTAGCAGAGAGAGGGGAGAACCCAAGGTATATGAAAATCCCTCACCAACTGAAAGGTAAGTTGGGTCCTGGTGAACTGAACTGGCAGGACAGGCAAACGCTGACATGGTATGCAGTGATATTGGTGGCCAGGGCACACAATAAGAGCAGGGAGCAGAGGCCCCCAAAAAAATATAGCAGGATGGAAGTGAACCGCAGACCGGAGTACACGGTCCAAGGCAGAATCCCTGGTGTGTTGGTGTGGAGCAGGATGCCAGGCATGTTGGGTGACATCACACCCTGTAAATGCCAGCACAGCAATGGAGCAGCTGGCAGCTAAGAATTCCCCAAAATGGTAACCAATTGAAAGGACAAGGCAGAAGGAGGTACAGTACACACCAAGTTTGCAGCACCCATATGGGACCAATGAAGCAAGAGCAATAGAAGGTCAATGGCGGAGCAGAGGAGCTCATCTTTTGAGACAGGGGTGGAGAACTATGCAGCAGCTGGCAAGAAAGAAAAACCCAAGAAAGGAAAATGAGATGAGACCAGGGAGGCAAAGGAGACAAACAAAAATGGTACCATGGAACACCAGGAGGAAGGAAGGATCTGGGAAGGAAATGGACCGAGGAGAAACAACAATGTGAGAGGGGGCAAAGAAAATGGGAAAGTGGAGGAGAAACAAATAATGGCGTGGAGGGGGGAACAATCAGTGGGGGTTGAAGAAGATGAAAACAAGAAGCAAGGAATGGAGGGGGAAACAACAGGAAAGAGCCATGCCACTCCAGCCACACAGCCACAGGAGTATTCAGTAATTTTGAAATGCTCAAAGTGCAGCAAATGAAAGTACTAGGTTTAAGCAGGGGATATGGGAGGAGCTATTTCCCACCATTGAACCTCTGGCATTTAACCATACCATTCTGCAGTTATCTCGATGGTGTGGAGAAACAGAGGATGCCTGTCGCATCCTCTCACCTTGGGTACAGCTCCTGATAGCAAAAGTGGAAGACCAGAACCAAGAGGGGGGTTTATGGAAGAAAAACATAACTTTTCTTGTGAGGAAGTGTGTTTCTGTCACGTTCCCTCCTGTGGACCCTGATGTCACATCAGAATTTATCATTCTTCACGGCAAATGTGAACAGCATTGAGAGCATTCAGAAAAGACAGACTGCCTTCTCTTTTTTTCACACGCTGAACTGTGATGTGACTTTTATACAGAATTAGAGATGTGCGAAGTCTGCAAAATTCATTTCACGGCTTAATCTGCGGATTTCACTCAATTTGTGAACCACAAATCATGCAAAATTCACTGCAAAGTGCAACATTTCACTGTGAAATTCATGCAATTTGTGCGAAGCTGAAGTTTATCAGACAAGGGAAAACTTTGCGAACTCAGAAAAGTGCGAATTTTCAGTAATTCGTGTGAATTTCACCTGCAGATTTTTACTTCACAACATCTTTATACAGGATACCAGACTGCTTGCACTATCTGAAGTATCTCTTGTAAGCAAAACCTTGTTTCAGGGACCATCTTTCTGTTGTTTGGGCACTGACCCCTATTTAGGTATGGGCATTTTGTTTAATAATCCTAATGTTAAAGTTATCAAACTAATAGTTTTGTATGCAAGTTGTTTGTTGCTGTTTGATGTTAAGATTCCTGGTCATGTTTATAAATATCTATGCCCCATACTTCAAGGCTGCTAGGATCAATTTATTTAAAACTGCACAGCTATTTCTTTTCACTACACTGCCTGTGATTGTAGGTGGCGATTTTAATTCTGGCCTTAGCCATTTGGACGAGGCGTACAGACAAAGACAAAAAAAATATTTTGTGACATGTCTTTCCTAGCATCTTTGGTGCATGCCTCTGGGTTATCAGATGCCTATTTTAAACTGACAAATTCCAGATCCTCTACTTTCCTTAGAGGTCCCATTGCTACCTGGATAGATTTTTTTTGTCACACCTCTCTCTGTATCAGTATTATCTACTACTTCTAAACCATTAGAATTTTCTGATCATAATGGGTCCAATTCTACACAGGCTTAGTGCCTGTGTGCTGCATATTTGTGTCAGGGAGGCAGCCCTAGAAGACATAACTGCACCACAGGGGCCCAGAGGCAAACACCAAAGGTGCACCCATCAGTTAAGTGCTGGATACCCATCCCTTCATCCCGTTCTGCACTTGGGCCAGGCTGGGGGTGTGCATGCCGGGGAGCGTGCCTGCATATCACTGCCATTCACAATGGTGCAGAGAACTGGGATGGGGACAGATGAACTACATCCTGGGGACCTAGCAGTAAGTGTGTACACACCCCACCAACATTCACATGCTGGACATGGACACAATGGGGTCCCCCTGTCTACTGCTGTCCCAGCCCACTGGGCTGCCAGGGTAAGCTAGGGGTGGCCTCTTGGGTGAGTGTCTTGTGCATTAATGCTCCCAGACTGGTGCCATTCCCCCTGCACCCCCAACACAGGGGATCTACTCCGGGACACAGGTTGGGCATCTGATTGGATGCCCACCTGCCTCCTGCAACCATCCCCAAACAGGGAGGCGGGTGTGGCTGCAGGCAGGTGCCTTGTGGGTGCTGTGGGTCATGAATCCACTCATCCTGCACCTGTCTGCAGCTGTGGAGGCAGGCATGCAATTTAAGCACGTTTCACGTATAACTTGCTCCATGTGGAGAATTACCCCAATATGTTTTTTTGTTACCTGTGGTAGTAATCCCACACTCCCACTTGGGCCTGGTCTCTAGAAATGTAATCCCTGCTTTTTAAAGGAACCAGATATTCATTCTGATGTGGGTGAGCTACTTGTAACCCCCCTACAAATGGGGGTTCCTAAAAGCCTCCTAGGAGCTTGTTTAAGTGTTCCCCTTGCCTGCTGGCGTTTGGCATTTAAGCCGATAGAATGACACTGAGTGCTAGTAGAGCCTCCACATACTGTCTGTTTAAAAGCTGTCTGCTTGCAGACATAACTAATGCTTTTCCCGGAGGACTGGTGTTTCCCTGCTCGAATACCACCTGAACTGCAGAGTAATCGCTCCTTTTTGCGGTTGCTGAAAGCGCAAAGGGGGCCCATCTGAAAGATTTAACTGTTAGCCTGAAGTCAGCTAAAGTATTAGTAATATTGTAGTTTGTCTAACCTGCCTTTATTGCAAATGGGACTTTGTGTGTGTTGCCCCTCCATTTTGGTTCTAAACTGCTGTGCTGGGCCAATGGGGTTAGGGGAGCTATAACATGGAGACTGTTTGGACCAACCAGAATTTGGACTCTCCTAGGAACTGGCTTACAATGGGAATGTATGGCTAGTAATTCTGTGAAGTGTAGTTTTGGACCTTGGCGCCTTTTTGCACCAACTGAGAGAGCTTTGGAATGATTGACAGCTGAGTCCACCAACTGGATCGGGTGGCGCCCGAAGGGAATGCTCTGCCTTGGACTGGGAGGTCAGATCAGTTGTGACCGTGAGGAGAGAAGGAGCTCTGTGCTTCTGCGGAGTATAGTTTCATGTGGGAAGCACGTGAGATGCCTTGCCATCAGCCAGTTGCTGTTGCAAGCTAGAATCGGACTGAATCCGAAGTGTCTGAAAGGAAGTAAGGCTGAAACGTGGAAACCAGGCTCATCCTGTAGAAGATTGGAGAAATTGCTGAATCACGCTCGGTCTGTCAGGAACTGAAGCTGCTGTGTGAACTCCCAGGTATTTGCAGTAAGTGCGATCAGGACCTAGGAGCAGCTGCCAGGTATAGTAATTTCCTTTACATATAAGTGTGTTGAATGCTTGTGAGGGATAGCTATTCCAAGTCTCTTTTCACCGTGTGGTGCATGCTGAGAGCTGAACTGAATTTATTCGGACTAAATCCGTCTGCTAGTCAAAGCAGTTGGGCCTGGCCAGTAGAACCTCATCTCTGTGCTTTGTTTGTCTGGCAATCCAGAACAACCATATGCATCAAGTTCTTAGCTTGGGGTAGTGTGAGTATAAATCAGGGCATTCCCCTGAGACCTGTTAACAATCACCAGTGTGTCATCTGATTTCCTTTATTTCATTTCTTCAAGGACTGAGCCATCCGGCTCCGGATTACAATTGGGTGTTGTGCATATCTTTTTCTACAGGGCCCTATCCATCTGCACCTGCTGGCCAACCCCAGGCAACATACCTGGCTAGCCTCCCCCAACCTGGGTACCCTGAGTGTGACTTTTACGACCCTGTATAAGTGCACAGTACTGTGATTTAATTCTGCCAATCAGCTTGATCTCCCCCTTCCGTGTTTTATTCCCCCTAAATAAACCAGATTTGATGTTATTGACTTTAAACTGTCTGAAGTGTCAGTACCTACGTTGCAGGCATTACATTGGTTTGTGTATGTTGATTAACCTTAGTTTACAGGGTGTCCTCCTAGACGAACTTCAGAATCAGTCTTGAGGGAAAGTGGTACCTTATGATTGAACCGTGTGTACATATGGGGCATTGGTACAGTAATTTCTGTGCATTGTGAGGATCATTAGAGGGATTAGGAGGGGTCTCAATGTCCCAGAGGGCTGTGACCAAACTAGACCAACCATCACAAACCCTGACCTCTGGGTGAAGGCACCTGCCATAGAGCCTAGGCCCCTCAACCTGTTGGTAGTCCAGCAGGCAGGGGTAGTAGCCCTTGGGATAGCGCCACCTGGGGGTTACATCTTGGAGGCACTGCTGGGATTAGCATCCTCTAGTGGCCACGTAAAGGAATTACTCCATTTTGTTTAACTTAAAGGAAAAAATGGAGGGTAGTACCATGCCCAAATTAAAACTTAACCCCCTTAAATTGATGGTGCACAAATTGATGGGGTGGTGCGAAGCTGAGGAAATGGACTCCCAAAAGGCTGTTCTATTGCTGGATGTCCCCTTGGGGATTAAAAATGCTGACATTGTGTTCACTGTAGAACATGTTAAGTGTATGGGCAAAGTTGAAGTAAAGGGGTGATATGCTGACTTACTTGAACAAACACTGCAAGTGCTACTTTCATGCAGTTCCACGATAGACCCTGAAAAGGTGCCCCCTGTGATTTTGCACAAAGGTGCCCAGAAGGGATGGAGGGTTATTCACATACGTAGTAGTCTGGCCACCCTGAGTGGGTCCCCTAGTACCAATAGCTTTAAAGAAAAACTGCTTAAGTTGTTAGCCTCAGAAGGGAGAACTGCTCAGGAACTGATAAAGGTGTTGGACCTCTCAGGTGACCACATGCCCCTGCATTCCCCAGGTACATCTCCTGGGTCCCCCAAGAGCTGCATACTAGCCACACCCCCTATTGTAATTCCCCCCATTCAACTGGATTCCTATCGGAGGTTGAGACTTTTCTCCAGTACTGTCCCAGTGACTTCGGGGGAAGATGATTTGGAGACCTGGATGGACTATGCTAACCCCTTTAGTACAAGAATGGCAGTGTTCCGAGGGGGAAAAGAGGAAGCGCTTGATGGAAAGCTTGAGAGGCCCTGCTTTGGAAGCCATTTGATTTCTACAGGCTACTAGTCTGGAGGCCACTGCTGCAGAATATCTTTCCACCTTAGAGGGAGTATTTGGCAGCACAGAAACTGGAGATAATCTATTATGGAAATTCAAGTCAACTAAACAGCAGAGAAATGAGAAATTGTCTGCTTTTGTTACCAGGATAGAAAGGGCTTTGCAGAAGGCCCACAGAAAAGGGGGAGTGCCTGCTCAAGAGTTAAACCAGGTCAGATTAGACCACATATTGAAGTCAGCAAGATTTTCGAGCGTAATACTACTGAAGCTCAAGTTGCAAGACAGAAGGGCCAGCCCTCCAGAGTACTGCCATTTGATGAGAGAGATCCGTGAGGTTGAAACTGATGAAGAGGGATGGGAACCCTATGCTGGGGCTGTGAACCCTATGCTGGGGCCGTGAACCCTTGTCAGACCTCTGAAAAGAGTGAGCCAGACGAGGCTCAACAGTTGAGAGGTTTAATTAAGGAGTTGACTGAGACCTACAGGGAGCCAGACCTGTATCAGGCTCCCCCTGAGCCTAAAAGTGGAGTAGGAGTGCATGTTGTTTCCCCTGAGACCCAGATTGAGGGTAACCTGACAGCAGAACTAAGGGACTTAAGAGAGATGGTGGGGGAGTTGCAAAGGGCTGCTCTCACCCCGAATAGAAGTGGAGATCCAGAAGTCCAACAGTATAAGCCCCCAGTTCAAGAAGAGACCTACAGGACTCCAGAGGTTCCCCAACTGAAAAGAGATTCCCCTCCCTCCAAGGACACTAGAGACATTAAGTTCTGCTACTGTTGTGGACAGGATAGACATTTTCAGTCTGCTTGTTGCCTGCCAGAGAACTTAAGAAAACGGGATAGTGGTCTGGCATCACGGAACCTATGCCCGGTCACCAGGTGGAGCCACCCGGAAAAGTTTTGCCACCAGGGCCAGTGCCCGATTGACATCTCAATCAATGCCATCAGAATGGTCCAAAGTGGTGGGTCGCCCCATGGAGACTACTGTGAAAGTAAATGGAGTACCCACAAGAGCTGTGTTAGACAATGGCTCCCAAGCGACAATTATGTTCCAGGACTGGTATCAGAAGCATTTGTCCAATGTACCCCTGAACCATTGGAAGGACTACATCTTTGGGGTTTGAGTGAAAGAAGGCCTACTCCTACTCTGGCTATATCCGAATTTGGTTGTCTTTTCCGACTTCTGTGGCTGGAGTGGCAGAGCAAGTGGAGACCTTGGCCTTAGTGTGTCCCCCTACCAGATTGTATGATGGGGTTCTATTACTGATTGGAACTAATGCATATATGTTTGGGCGGCTGGCACAGTTGTGTTATGAAAAACAGGGGTCCCGAACTGGTAGAGCTCTAAGAATTCCGGCCTTGATCCACAGAGCCTACGATGCCCAGAAGGATGCCGACAGAATGGAACCAGAGGAACCGGTTGGAGTTGTCTGGAAAAAGGATCCTGAGTCTCTGATTTTGGCACCAAATGCCCAGTGTATCCTACAAGGAGAGGTTCGTATAAAAAAGGATGTCAAGAATAAAATATTAATGCTGGATGTACCAGGAGATGGAAAATTTCCTGAGGGACTGCTGGTCAAGTCAAGAATTCTGCCTGCTAGAGCCAATGCTTTTACCAGAACAGTAATAGTTCAAGTTCATAACGTGTCTGACAGGGGAGATTTGAGTAAACAGAGGTTGCATCCTGGCTAATGTGCATTGTGCGGATACTGCCATGCTTCCCAGTAACAAGAGTTCGGGAAAAAGTGATAGAGTAACACCTGACTTGTTTGATTTTGGTGACTCCCCATTGCCAGCTGGATGAAAGTGATAATCAGCGAGAAGCTTGCCCAGAGGGACCAGGTATTTACTTTGAAGGAGTGGGATGTAGGCTGCGTACAGGGGGGCTGAGCACCATATCCGGCTGCATGATGATAGGCTGTTTCGTGAGAGGTCTCGACGCCTGGCACCTGTTGATATAGATGATGTGAGATGACATCTGCAAGAGATGCTAGCTGCTGGTGTAATACAAGAATCTGGAAGCCCATATGCTTCCCCCATTGTGGTAGTGAGGAAAAAGAATGGGACAGTAAGGATGTTGTTTAGATTATCTCACCTTAAACTGGTGGACTACCACTGATCAGTATACAATGCCACGCATTCAAGATGCTTTGGACTGCCTGAATGGTAGCAAGTGGTTTTCTGTGCTGGATCTTCGCAGCGGATACTATCAGATCCCGATGACCCTGGGAGACCGTGAGAAGACGGCCTTTATCTGCCCGCTGGGTTTCTATGAGTTCATGAGGATGCCTGAAGGGATTTCAGGTGCCCCAGCCACTTTTCAACGATTGATGGAGCGTGCAGTGGGGGACATGAATCTATTAGAGTGCCTGGTGTATTTGGATGATGTTACTGTGTTTGGCAGCTCGCTGGAGGAACATGAGGGCAGATTGTTCAAGGTGTTAGACCGACTGGAAGACTTTGGTCTGAAGTTGTCCATCGATAAATGTCAACTCTTCCAAACATCCGTAAAGTATGTGGGACACATAGTTTCCACCGAAGGGATAGAGACAGACCCGAGTAATGTTGAGGTCCTGACCACCTGGCCACAGCCCCACAATCTAAAAGAACTTCAAAAATTCCTGGGTTTCTGTGGCTACTGTCGGCATTTCATCAAGGACTATTCAAGAGTGATCCGCCCTTTACTTAATCTTATTCAAGGGTATCCTCCAACCCACAAAAAATACAAAAAGTCAACTTTCCCTGAGACTGAGAGAGTGTATTTCCATCCAAATTAACTATTTGGGGCTCTATGGACACCTGATTGTGAGGCTGCTTTTCAGGAGATTATATATCATCTTACCGACGCTCCTGTTTTGGCCCATGCAGATCCAGCAAAACCTTATGTCCTGCACACTGATGCTAGCTTGCAAGGGTTGGGGGATGTGTTGTGCCAGGAACATGAGAATGGTCTGAGACCTGTGGCTTTTGCCAGCAGAAGCCTGACTCCTTCCGAAAAGAACTATCTGGTATACAAGTTAGAATTCCTAGCTCTGAAGTGGGCCATTGTGGACCAATTCCATGAGTACTTGTATGGGGCTAAGATACTGGTAAAAACTGACAACAATCCCTTGACTTATGTTCAGACTTCAGCTAAACTGGATGCCACTGGCCACAGGTGGCCCTCTGCATTATCCACATACAATTATGCTGTCGAATACAGAGCCGGTCTGAACCACATAGATGCTGATGCTCTCTTCTGGAGGCCTGCTCCTCAAAATGACTGGGTCATACTGTCAGAACCTGATATTTGAGCACTCTGCCAGAAGTTTAACCGAGAGGGGCCAGCGGACCCAGACCCAGTGAACTGTTTGGTGGATTTTTTGGGGCCCTGTGAGAATTGCATACCTTCTGCTTATTGTGATTTCTCTGCCTTAGACATTGATGCTTTGCCTCAATTCGACAATGACAGTATTAAGTGGGCTCAATCCCTAGATCCCATGATCAAATCAGCTTTAGATGTCCTCTACACAGGAAAAGATGTGTCCAAATTACGTTCCACTGATTTGAGAACTGTATTGTTATACAAGGAAGGTCGTAAGTTGAAACAGATCAATAGACTGTTGTACAGAGAAACAGTAGACAGAAGGGGACAAATAGACAAGCAACAGCTAGTTTTGCCCACTGCCTTTCGAGACTTGGTACTGAGATCCCTACACAACCACATGGGGCACCTTGGTATAGACAGGACACCTGACTTGGTAAGATCCAGATTTTATTGGCCTAAAATGGGGACTGATGTCGAACAACACATTATAACTTGTAGTCGCTGATTACAAAGGAAAGTTTTGCCACAGAGGGTGCCCCTCTTGTTAACATCACCATCAGCGCCCCCATGGAACTGGTCTGTATTGACTTTCTGAGTTTGGAGCCAGATCAAAGAAATATCAGTAATGTGCTGGTGGCCACTGACCATTTCACAAGATATGCCCAAGCTTTTCCCATCAGGGACCAGAAGGCATCCACTGTGGCCAAGGTGCTTATAGAAAACTACTTTGTTCACTATGGGGCACCAGAAAGAATCCATTCTGATCAAGGGAGGGATTTTGAGAGTCATTTGATGAAAGAGATGCTTTCTCTGTGGGGAGTGCAAAAGTCCAGAACCACCCCTTACCACCCCCAAAGGGATCCACAGCCTGAACGTTTCAACCACACTCTGCTAGATATGTTGGGCACCCTCCGCCCTAAGGACAAGCCTAGATGGAGACAACAAATCAGCACCTTGGTACATGCCTACAACTGCACCAAAAGTGATGCCACTGGGTTCTCCCCCTACTGTCTGATGTTTGGAAGAGAAGCTCAACTGCCGGTAGATGTATGTTTTGGAGTTTCCCCCTGATGGGGTTCGAGTTGATAATCATTTACAGTATGTGCAAAAGTTAAAGGCCCAGTTAAATCATGCATATCAATTGGCTCAAACCATGGCTGCCAAAAGAAATCTGGCCAACAAGGAAAGGTATGACAAAAAAGTGAAAGCACTGGAACTCCAAGAGGGGGATCGGGTGTTGCTAAGAAATCTGGGACTACATGGCAAACATAAGATTGCTGATAGGTGGCACCATCTCCCCCACATCGTGGTTGGCAAACTGGATGATCTGCCTGTATATAAAGTAAGACCTGAAAATAATTTGAAAGAAGTGAAAACCATGCATAAAAATCATTTACTGCCCATTGACCAAATCTTGATTGAGTCTGAGCCCCCAGAAAATGCTCCCTCTGGACCAGTGACTAGAGCTGCTGCAAAGTGAAAACAAAGAAAGTCTGCACCTACCAATGCTGAGTTACAGTGTTCCCCACCAATAGACCCAGTTGAACAGGACTGTCTGTCCACATCAGAGGAGAGTGAGTGCGGCCTTGAATATTACCCTTCTTATGAACTGAGTCAAATTGTTTCGGGGCAATCCCTTAGTCAGTTCTGGAGATGAAGCTGAGCCTTCTGGACAGTCTAAGCCCCCAGCTTTGCTCCTGTAGCCAATGCTCCCCAAGGGTGAAGTGCAAAGTACTAAGTCGGATGACCTAGAATCCCTGTTCATGGTGGAACTGTATGAGCTGCCAGAGGAGGAAAATGTTGAACTGGAACAGACTGGTGATATACCAGAACAAGAGGAGTATTTTGAGTGCCCGAACGATTTGCTGGCAGTGTCACCAAACTCTCCCTGTGAACTAAGTGTTGTGAACTCTGAGATTGCCACTCCTGGAGCTGAAAGAGCCCCAAGTTCTAGCCCCTCTATCCCAATTGAAGTTCCCCTGATGAGTGAAGACACTGCTGAAAGCGGGGATCAAAACACAGAGACTGTCATGGTTCCCCCTAAAAGGACTGGTTAAGCTGTGAAGCCTGTGGTATGTTTAAGCTATTAGTCCCTTGGCAGACCCATGGACCTGCCTCTTAATGTGGTCCATAAGGGGGTGTATGTGACCCCGAGCTCCTTGCCCAAACTGAGCCTGGGAGATAATTCCAGATTACTTGTCTTGCCCTCTGAGTATGGTGCCCCTGCCCCGTCCAGCCCCAAGGAGGCTGATAGGGAAGGGTCCCCTCTTTTCCAGTTTCATGGCCAGGAAGTGGTGACCTGATGCTGAAATGTTATTGTATATGTAATGTGGCAACTTGTAGTGAGCTGTGAAATACAGAATAACTGCATATGACTAAGAGTTAATATGTGATGTGATTTAAAGGGTGCAAATCTGACTGTTAGTGATGTAAATATATTTAGAGATCACTTTAAAACATTATAAGGCTATCTACTTGACGCAGATGTCAAGTTCTTTTCAGGACAGGAAGGGTGTAATACCCCCCCTACAAATGGGGGTTCCTAAAAGCCTCCTAGGAGCTTGCTTATGTGTTCCCCTTGCCTGCTGGCGTTCGGCTTTTAAGCCATTAGAATGGCACTGTGAGTGCTAGTAGAGGCTCCACATACTGTCTCTTTAAAGAGCTGTCTGCTTGCAGACATAACTAATGCCTTTCCAGGGGGATTGGTGTTTCCCTGCTCGAATCCAGCCTGAACTGCGGAGTAATCGTTCCTTTTTCGGTCGCTGAAAGCGCAAAAGGGGCCCATCAGAAAGATTTAACTGTTAGCCTGTAATCAGCTAAAGTATTAGTAATATTGTAGTTTGTCTAACCTGCCTTTATTGCAAATGGGACTTTGTGTGTTTTGCCCCTCCATTTTGGACCTAAACTGCTGTGCTTGGCCAATGTGGTTAGGGGAGCTATAACATGGAGACTGTTTGGACCAACCAGAATTCGGACTCTCTTAGGAGCTGGCTTACAATGGGAATATATAGCTAGTAATTCTGGGAAGTGTAGTTTTGGACCTTGGTGCCTTTTTGCACCAACTGAGAGAGCTTTGGAATGATTGACAGCTGAGTCTACCAACTGGATGGGTGGCGCCCGAAGGTAATGCTCTGCCTTGCGACTGGGAGGTCAGATCAGTTGTGACCATGAGGAGAGAAGGAGCTCTGTGCTTCTGTGGAGTATAGTTTCAGGCAGGAAGCACGTGAGAGGCCCTGCCATTGGTCGGTTGTTGTTGCAAGCTTGAATCGGACTGAATCTGATGTGTCTGAAAGGAAGAAAGGCTGAAACGTGGAAACAAGGCTCACCCTATAGAAGACTGGAGAAATTGCTGAATTGAGCTTGGTCTGTCAGGAACTGAAGCTGCTGTGTGAACTCCCGGGTATTTGCAGTAAGTGGGATCAGGACCTAGGAGCAGCTGCCTGGTATAGTAATTTCCTTTACATATAAGTGTGTTGAACGCTTGTGAGGGATAGCTATTCCAAGTCTCTCTTCACCGTGCGGTGCATGCTGAAAGCCGAACTGAATTTATTCAGACTAAATCCATCTGCTAGTCAAAGCAGTTGGGCCTGGCCAGTAGAATCTCATCTCCGTGCTTTGTTTGTCTGGCAATCCAGAACAACCATCTGCATCAAGTTCTCAGCTTGGGGTAGCATGAGTATAAATCAGGGCATTCCCCTGCGACCTGTTAACAATCACCAGTGTGTCATCTGATTTCCTTTATTTCATTTCTTCAAGAACTGACCCATCTGGCTCCGGATTACAATTGGGTGTTGTGCATATCTTTTTCTACAGGGCCCTATCCATCTGCACCTGCTGGCCAACCCCGGGCAATGGACCTGGCTAGCCCCCCCAACCTGGGTACCCAGAGTGTGACTTTTACGACCCTGTATGAGTGCACAGTACTGTAATTTAATTCTGCCAATCAGCTTGATCTCCCCCTCCTGTGTTTCATTCCCCCTAAATAAACCAGATTTGATGTTACTGACTTTAATCTGCCTGAAGTGTCAGTACCTATATAGCAAGCATTAGATTGGTTAGTGTATGTTGATTAACCTTATTTTACAGGGTGTCCTCCGAGATGAACTTCAGAATCAGTCTTAAGGGTAAGTGGTACTTTATGATTGAAACGTGTGTACATGTGGGGCATTGGTACTGTAATTCCTGTGCATTGTGAGGATCAGCAGAGGGATTAGGAGGGGTCTCAGTGCCCCAGAGGGCTGTGACCAAACTAGACCAACCATCACAAACCCTGACCTCTGGGTGGAGGCACCTGCTATAGAGCCTAGGCCCCTCAACCTGTTGGTAGTCCAGCAGGCAGGGGTAGTAGACCTTGGGATAATGCCACCAGGGGGTTACATACTCTTGGCCAGAAAATCTGTCATTTTTTATGACTGCCCATTACTCTAGTTGGAAGATACCAAAACTAAGATAAAAACAGTTTTTTTTTTCCTAAAATGGGGTCAGAACCATGAGAATTCAAATTATTTTAAATTCTTCACTAATAGAGACCATTTTCAGAAATTGTAGTCTCCCACAGTGGAAATCAGACTTGATTTTGAAGCCTGGGGGCCAGATTTTCAATGGCCTTAAATCGGGGTGTAGTCAGGAATTTTAAACTTGTACTCAAAACTGATGCCCGGTATGTAAACATAAACCAAAATATGCACTGCCATGCCACACTATTGCCCCTACCCCCCCGTTTGCCATCTCTGAGTTCAAGTAATCAGTTTCCTCCTGTGATCTTCCTTCCTTTGTTTTTCCGCCTGTCTGATAAATTGTTCTAGTTTGTGCATTTGGCTGTTGGCATCAGTGCCCCATAGCAAACAACAACAAAGGCAAAAGGGCCCAACGCGACATGGACACAATGTGACTCACAATGTCCTTGCTTTCCTCTTTTTGTTGCCCCTGCCTGATTTATTGCCCCCTGCCTGATTTCTTTTACTGTACTCTGCTGCATACAGTGCGTATGCCTGCCAACACCCATGCCTTAAATGCCACAATTCCCTGGTGTGCTGAACATATAGTGCATGGGGCTTGCAACATTCTCCTAGCTGGTGATGGGGATTTTCTATCTCATGTGCCAATTGCCACAAGTTAGTTAAACTTTTTCTATTCTAACTTGAGGCAATCCTGGGTACCCTGTTTATGGGGCTGGTGCCAAATATTTGGCTCAAGCTGCCATGAATCGGATAAAATGCCACAGCACCTGACCTACTAAAAGCAACTGCAGTTGCGGCAAAGGTGCTTGATGCAAGCCCTGCATTGCTCTTTAACAATCATGCCCCAAATCTCAAATTTAAAAAATGAAGTATCTAAGTTTCACTTACAGAGGTCTCAGACAATGGCAAAAGAACAGCCTTATGGTACTCACGGCAAGCTGTCCTTTATTTTTCCGTATGAAGCTTGTAGAGACAGGACTGATGTAAAGCCAGTATCTGTGATAAGGATGAACACAGTTTTGTCCATTGCCACTGCTTATATAAAGAAATCATTTGTACCCGGGTTTACCACCACTTTGGGCAGAGAAACTCTTTTTCTGACCTTAATCTCTCTCAAATTCCTATTGACTTTCTTCCACTGGCAGTATCTCCACTCAAAACGTTGTTACTGCAATACATTCGTTGAAAAATGAGACAGACCCTCAGAAGGATGAACTCATAAAAGAGTTTTACAAACTTGTGGCTCCTGCTTTATCTTGAGAATTGGTCATGGTATTCAATTGTATGTTGACTAGTGAAACTGTAGTTCCAAGCATGAAGGAAGGTTTAATGATTTTTTTTCATAAAATTGGAGAAAAAACTCAATCTTACCAGATGAAGACCTATATGTCTCCTCAGCTAAGATTTGAACATTTTACCATCTCAGCTCACACTCACTATGGCATCTGGTAGCCCAGTCACAGGCTTGCTTGATTCCAGGAAGGGCTATTCAAGATAATCTAATCCTACTGTATTACGTGAAATGATTGAGAGAGTGAATATTGATAATATGAAAGTCTTTTTTTAATATCCCTTGACAATGCAAGGCTTTTCATTTATTTTTGCATTATTTTTTATGTTTTTTTTTTAATTGTTTAACCAGGAGTAGCACACTAAGCTGAAAGCTTTTTTACAGGTGCGACCTGGGAGCACAGGGAAGTTAAGTGACTTGCTCAGGGTCACACAATACACAGGTAGAAGCTGTGGTATTCAAACCCAGGTCTGATCTGCTGGATGTCACCAGATTTATAGCTCAGAGGCTTAAACCACTGTGCTATACTGCCTCCTGGGGAAATAGAGTATGTTTCCTTCACCTTCCTTAATATGCTGGTTAAAATGCATGTATAATTCTTCTATGGTTGCTCCAGTAATCAAGTAGTTGGCTTGGTACTGCTTGCTCAGTACACAAGAGGGTGTGTCAGGGATGCACCCTTAGTTCTATCCTTTACATACTTTGTTTGAGCCCTCTGCTGTGGAAATATGAGCAGGATCACTATATTTCTTCCTTACAGTCAGTTGAGGGTACTGTTGCCTATAAAGTATTAGCCTATGCAGATGACATGTGCCTCCTTGTGCATGATGATGGAATTCTGCACTTTAACAAATGTGTAGGAAGGGTATTGTGCCCAGCTCTCCACATCAACCCTTGGTCGGTAGTATACAGCCTAAAATGAGCCCCTGACTATCCTAAGTGTTCTCTTTGGACCTGGGGACCTAGCAAAACTGTAATGAGAAAATATATTGCACTATGTAGCCATTAACATGTGCATTATGGGCCACTTTACATAGACTGCACCAGAGCATAGTATGCCCCCTCCCCTGCTCAATATGCAGCACCAGTCCCTGGTGTCCAGTGATCCCCCACCCTCACAAAATGCATTAGTTGTCCCTGGTGTCCAGTGGTCACTTCCCCTACTGTTCCAATGCCTGAAGTATTTGTAGATGTTTCCCTGGTGTCCAGTGGTCCCTTCCCCACCTGATACCTTCCTGATGTACTGGTAAATGTTTACCTGGTGTAGAGTGGTCCATTCCCCAACCTGATGCCCTCACAAGGTGTTGGTAAATGCTTTCCTGGTGTCCAGTGGTCCCCCTCCCAACCAAATCCCTCATCTGATGCATTAAACATTCTCCCTGGTGTCTAGCAGTTCTCCCCCACCTGATGCTCACCTATGGTACAGAGATGTTTGCCCTGGTTCTGGTGGCCTCTCCCCCCATCTGACCAATCCCCATCCTTGTAAGGTTGACAGCCCTCTCCTGTTTGCCAATCCTATTACAAGAAATCAGGTGGAGGAGGGGACCACTGGACAGCAGGGAAACATTTAAGATTACATCAGGAGGGCATCGAGTGGAGGGAGGGACCAATGGTCACCATGGAAATATTTACCACTATATCTGGAGGGCATCAGGTTTGAGGAAGAGCAGGGCCCTTGAGAGGGTGGAGGAGCAGGGGATAATTCCTGGGGCCCAGCGCCAAGAATGGCCCAGGCCATGCAGCATACTGTATGCAGGAAAGGAGCTACAAGCTAGTAGAGGCCCCAGAGTCTGAACTTTTCCTGGGACCCAGAATTCCTCTCAAGGGCCTGGGGTTGGGACCACTGGACACCAGGGAAACATTTACCAATTCACCTGATGTGGGATTGGGTGGGAGGAGGGACCACTGCAAACCAAGGACAACATTTAATACATTGGACAAGGGATCAGGTGGGGGAGGGACTACTGTATTGGCAGTCTGGAGGGTCTCTGCACTACCTTCACCAACCACTAGAGTTGCAAAGATTGAAGCAAGGTCTTTGTCAGCAGTATTTGAACCACACAACTGGACCATGCAAAATGACCTTGCATAGCACAAATACTCTGTGGATCAGACTGTGCCAATATTTAGGTGTCCTTCCTTCATTTGCACTGAGACCCCCTCCACACTTTGCCCAGGCACAAACTCGGTTTGAGAGTGCAAACCGGGCTTATGTGAATAGCAACTTTGCACAAAGCCTGGTTTGCACGCAGAAACCCAGGTTTGTGCCCAGGCAAAGTTTTGAGAATCAGGCTCCAAGAGTTTTTGTACCCCATCCTTTTGATCATGTCGACCTAGTTGTATGATTTTGCATTCTAAGACCTTTAACTAATAAAAAGATTCCACCAAAAATGTGGTGCACTGTTAGGCTGAGCTGACATGACAAATTAAACTTCACGGGCAACCAGCAGTACAGGCAACTGGAAGACTGAATCGGCTCCATACCTGGGTGTATTAACCAGCTGGAGAATATGCAGCACTTATTCTTTGACTGCTCCTATGTATTGGGGTTCTGGGACTTGGTTTCTGACCTGTAGGCAGAGGCCCTGTTCAACACTCTGTATTATACAATCCCAATCCACGGTCTTTACAGTCGCTGAATGCAAGAAGCTTAGGCAACAAATCTGCTGAGCTACAGGCACTCTTAGCAGTGTGGAGGGTAGATATTGCAGCTGTCACAGAAATGTGGGCAACTGCATACCAGGACTGGGATCTGGCAATCCCAGGATGCAAAGTATACAGGAAGGACCGTAAGGAAGGGAGGGGCAGTGGGTGGCAGTCAATGTGAGGGACTGAATCAAATACACAAGGGACAGGGGGGAAGAAAGGAGAACAGAGGCAATCTGGCTGCAGCTCCTAGACTCAAGGGGTAGGAAACTGAGGTTTGGGGTGGTATGCAGTCCACCGTCCCAGTCTGATTAGCTTGACAGGGAATTAGCAGGACAAATAAGAAAGGTATGTAGAAAAGGGAAGGTGGTCATCGTGGGGGATTTCAGCTTGCCAGGGGTTGACTGGAGCATTCCAGTCACCTCCAGTGCTAGGGAGCAGGTGTTCCTGGATGCAATCCAGGAAGGTCTTCTGACAGAGTTGGTTAGTGTACCTACTAGGCTAAAGAACATTTTAGATCTGGTATTGTTGAATGGGGAGGCAGTAAGGGAAATAAAGTTGGAGGAACCACTAGCCGACAACGACCACCAAACGGTGTGGTTTAATATCATGATGTGTGGGAAGCCAGAGAAATCAGTTACTCAGGTAGTAAACTTCAGGATGGCAGACTTTGGGAGGATGCAGGAAGTTCTGAAAGGGAAACTAGAGGCCATAAGGCAGGAGATGGAAGCAGAGCAGACATGGGATATTATTAAAAGGAGGATTACAGAGGCAACAGAAGCCTGCACCAAGACACAGAGTAAGAGGAGCAGAGCAAGAAAACCATGCTGGTTGAACAGTGAGGTGGTGGAGGTGGTGACAGCAAAATGAGAGGCACAACAGAGTTATAGAAGGACAGGGAAGGAAGTGGACAGGGAGGAGTATGCAAGATGGTCCAGGGAGGTGACCAGAAAAGTGAGAGAAGCCAAGGCCCAGAGGGAGCTGAGATTATCACAGGGAATTTACAGAGGGGAGAAAGACTTTTTCAGATACATCAGAGAGAAAAGGAAGTGCAAGGAGACAGTAATGAGGATAAAAGGGGGTTGGGAATGGATGGAAAAGGGTGAGGAGCAGGCAATAGAACTGAATGAATACTTTTTCTCAGTGTTCATGGAAGAAAAAGGAGGACCGCTACCATCATGGACTGGGAGGGTGGGGACAGGGGGAGAGGAGGCAACAGATGGAAGAATTGAGGCAAGTGGGGTCCTAGAAGAAGTGAGGGCACTGAAGGTAGACAAGGCACCAGGGCCGGATGGTATCCACCCCAGGGTATTGAGGGAGATGCTGGAGGTGTTGGCGGAGCCGCTGACGAATATGTACAGCACCTCACTGGAGTCAAAATTTGTGCTACTGGACTGGAGGATGGCACATGTAGTACCATTACACAACAGTGGACCAAGGGATGAACCGGGTAATTATTGCCCAGTAAGTGTCACCTCCATAGTGTGCAAACTCATGGAGACAATACTAAAGGAATGACTGGTGTTGTATCTGGAGGACAGGGGCCTCCAGGATGTGAGGCAGCATGAGTTTGTTTCACGGAAGTCTTGTCAAACCAACCTGATACAATATTATGACTGGGTGACAGGTGAGCTGGATAAGGGTCATGTGGTGGATGTTCTTTACTTGGACTTCAGCAAGGCCTTCGATTCTGTGCCTCATGGGTGCCTTGTGGGGAAGCTAACTGGTGTAGTGGTAGGGGCAAAAATTATGAACTGGATTACAAGCTAGCTGAGTGGGAGGCTGCAATGGATGGTGGTGAGAGGGGAGCTCTCAACTCCAAGGCCAGTGATGAGTGGGGTGCCACAGGGCTCCGTGTTGGGGCCAGTATTGTTCAGGCTCTTCACATCAGACATTGCATATGGGGTGGTAAGCAAGATAAGTCTGTTCACTGACGACACCAAAATTGGAGCAGTGGTGAATGGAGAGGAGGGATGGAAGCAGCAGCAGGGGGATCTAAGCAAGCAAGAGGAGTGGTCAGAGAGGTGGTAGCTGGGGTTCAATGCAAAGAAGTGCAAGGTTATGCACTTTGTGGTGAAGAACCGAAGGAGAGAGTACTGTCTGGGAGGGGTTAAGCTGGGGATCACTGAGGAGGAGAAGGACCTAGGGGTAATGATAACAGGGACCACAGACAGAACTGCCCAGTTCAGGAGAGTGGCTGCAAAAGTGAACAAAATGCTGGGTTGCATAGCAAGGTGTTTTTCATCCAGGCTAAGAGAGGTGATCTTGCCCCCTACAGATCACTGGTAAGGCTGCACCTAGAGAACTGTGTACAGTTTTGGAAGCCAAACCTAAAGTGTGATATCAGGCTACTGGAGGGGGTGCAGGAGAGGGCAACAAAGATGATATGTGGAATCGAAGGGACAGACTATGACAGCAGGCTGAGAGACAAGAATATGTACACCCTGGAGGACAGATGGGATGGGGGGACATGACAGAGACATTCAAGTATCTGAGGGGAATCAATAACAATGGAGCAGATGGGGTCTTTAAGTTAAGGAGGGGAGGGTCACCAGGGGGCATGCACTAAGAATAGAGGGGAAGATTTAGGAAGGAAATAAGGAGACACTATTTCACAGAGAGGGTGGTAGCAAAATGGAATGCCCTACCAGAATGGGTGGTATCATTTAAATCTGTGAACAGCTTCAAAAGGCATGGGACAGGGAACAGGGGAGAGTGAGGGTGGGGGAGGTGGCGGTGGCAGTGGGATGACAAATGGGGGAGAGGGGCAGCTGCAAACTAGGGGTGCTAGCTGCACACTCAAGCAGACTTAGATTGCCCGGGTGGTCTGTTTCTGCTGGCACATTCGTATGTTCATATGTTTGTAAGGTTGGAGCAAATGGAATGATCATTCTCTGGATGTACTATGTGCTTGTTTTAAATACGGCCTGTGCCTAAGCAGATGCCACTTCTCATTACACCAAAAAGTGGCTTCTCAGCATGACTTGTTTAATGTTTGTATTTCTGAACTAAGGAATTTTTATTTTTTGAATCAAATATATACTTATTTCTTGTTTATTAGAAAGGTGGCAGAGGATGAATTGGATTTTGGATTAAGCAAGCCCCAAACTGAGCTGCTCATAATACTGTTTTTTTTTCCTTTTATTGTCTTTTGTTCTATAATATGAACTTCCTCTGTAAACTTTTAATTGTCCTTTTGCTTTGATTAGTTGATATTTTACGTTAATTACAATTACTTGTATAAATTGTTTCTTAATAAAAAAAAAATCCTTTAGGTACCAGTGATCACCGTACAGTGTGGTTTAACATTAAGACATGAAAAAGAATCAAACCACATCAGTATGAGGGTCTTGGACTATAGGAGGGTGGATTTCAATGCAATGGGATACTTCCTCAGAAACTGCCTGGCAGAGTGGGAGACTGTCAGGCAGAAGTAGAGGAACCATTGGGAAAATGAGGGAGGGCATAATTCAGGTAACTGTCCTCTGTGTGATGGAAGTGAGTAAAAGCAAAAGGAAACAGAGATTGTTATGGTACTGTAGCGAAGTGGCCACAGTGGTGAAGAAAAACATAATAGCATTTAAGAGGTGTAATTTTATTTATTTATATGAGTCTAGGATTACAAATACCTTTGAGCAAAGGCTCTTTAACAAAGGTTCCACATCAGTTGAGAGACAATAGGAGACAAGGCAAGTTGAAAAACAATACAACTTGAAGGAACAATGCAATTTGAAAAGGTGGAGAGCAAAACAGGTTACAGTCAATTCCAACAGTTAACAATAGGAGGCAAGGCAATTTAAAAAACAATACAACTTGAAAAAACATAGAAGATTGTGCATGAGCAAGCATACACAACAAGGCAGTTGTGATGAAGAGGTTTCTGTGGTAACCAGAGACCTCGAGAGCACAGCTCGAGAGGTGCGTTACCATGGAAACCTCGAGAACATAACTGCCTTGTTTGTGTATGGTTGCTCATACACAATCTTTTATAGTGTATGGGCAACCATAAGCAGTACTCCGTGATCCCCCCAAACAAAAACCCAACTTTTGTTGCGAGTACCCCTGCGACCCCTCACAGCCACTTCCGGGTCATTTAGACCTTCATAACACAGCTCTGCTGCGAGCAGACAGAGTTATAGCTACTAAAAACATTCTGTGTGTGCTTATTGTGTGGGAAAGTGGTGTGGGAGAATATATACCTTGAAAATTTTCTGAGCAGAACTTTTAGCTTTTGAGCCCTGTATATCCTATTACCAGGAAGCAGGAAGGCAGTGGGGGAGACTCACTACTGTGAGACCAAACTACTGTTAGCATTTTGCAGCACTTTTATTTCATTGTTAAACCTTGACTGCTACTATTTAGCCCCTAAACAATTGCTGGGCTTAAGAAAGTACAAAAAAACTTTAAAACGCAACTTTTGTTGCAAGTACCCCTGCGACCCTTCACAGCCACTTCGGGTCATTTAGACCTTCATAACTCAGCCCTGCTGTGAGCAGGGTGAGTGTGAACAGGGTGTGCATTGCCACGCACAGAGACACGCGTGTCTGCGTGTGTCTGCTGTGTCCGCTAGGACCGTGGGACAAAGGAGAGAAATCAAGAAAGTACCTGAAAAGTGAGTAAAAATAGGGGAATAGTAAAGCTTTATGTATATATATATATCACTGACAAAAAATGTCTAAGACCAAAACAAAGAAAAAGATCCATAAACCATGTTCAGGATGTAAAATGTTTACTGAAGAAGCAACATTGGAGGATTTTATATGTGATAAATGCCTATTGATTCAAACCTTACAGGCTGAAATTGAGCAGTTGTTGCAGAGAGTAGAAGGAAATAAACAAATGGGGAAAATTGAAGTTCAGAAAGAAATAGGGGAACTGGAAGCATTTATAGACTCATTCATAGCTGATAATGATAAAACGGCAACTAAGGAGGAAGATTTACACCAAACCTTATTTGAAATGGAAAAAGAAAATGTAGATGTAAATTGGGTGCATACACAGAATCTGAATACTAAATACAATGGTAAAACACAAATATCAAATAGCTATCCAGAAACAAAGAACAGATACACCTTACTAGAACCTGATATGGAAGAACCACAAAGGCTTTTACAAGATGTTCACAAAGATGTTAAAGGTCAGGTTGATATAAACCAGGACAAAATAGTATGTGACAAGATTGGGAAATTAAATAAAACTAGTAGAGTTTCTGAAAATAGTAAAAAAACTGAACATGCAAACGTTGACTCTTTATCAGAAAACAATGATAAAAAGATAGGAGGAAATAAAGATATTTTGATTATAGGTGACTCCATTACTAGAGGCATTGATACATTGGTGTGCCATGGTAGGAAAATGCACACTACTGTAAGCTCATTACCAGGGGTGAAAATAGCAGATATAGGTAACCTCCTAAATGGACTAATGGAGAGAGTTCAGACACCACTAGTTATACTCCATGTAGGTACAAACAATGTGGGAAGCGGTAACATAGAAAACATTGTACAGGAGTACCAACATATAATAAATACAATTAAAGAAAAGGAGGGGGATATTATTATATCGGGTCTGCTCCCTACTCATGGGAAGCATGTTTTTAAAAACCCAAAAATAGAGCAGTTAAATATACGGTTGCGTGCTTTTTGCAAATACAATAACATAGGATTTATGGATAATTCAGTAACCTATGGAAATCATATACTGTTTAAAAGTAATGGTTTACACTTAAATAAAGCTGGGACTCGGATACTGAGTAAGCAAATGAATGATATTATATCCTTCCATTTAAACTGGAAAAAGGGGGAAGGAAAATTCATAAGCTAGTACCTAAAACTGTAGATCTACAGGAAGGCTGGAAAGGAGTATTAATAAATGCACGCAGTCTAGTTAATAAATTTGAGGAATTACAATATTTACTACAAAACAAAAATATACAAATTGCACTTATCACTGAAACCAGGTGGACAACAGAAGATCAGTGGGACAAAAATATAGAGGGTTACAATTTATTCTATTTATCAAGAGAAACAAAGAGGACGGGGTATTGCCATTTATATTGATGAGTCAATACAATATGAAGAAATAGAGAAAAGGATGACCTGGAAATTATATGATTAAAACTTATACCAAAAGGAGCACCAAAAATTAAAATAGGACTGTTGTACAGATCACCTTCAACTACTTCCAAGAGAGATTTGGAAATATTAAATATTATTAGGAACTTAGATCCAGCAGAAAGAATTATCTTAACCGGTGATTTTAATCTACCAGATATTGACTGTAATAAGCAAGAGGGAAAATACAAAACAAATACACAGTACTTAGATGCAATAAATCCGATAGGACTTGAGCAATTGGTAACAGCAAAAACCAGGGCACAAAATACTCTGGATCTGATCTTTACAAATCTGGGGTCAATAGTAAACAATGTACAGATTAGCTCCCCAGTAGGCAATAGTGACCATCAGATAGTTTTTTTCCAAGTTAGAGAAAAAGGCAAAGAAATAAGGGAGGGTAAGACTACAGTTCTAAATTTTAACAAAGCGGATTTTACCATCATGAGGAAGCTATGGCATCTTGGAAGTGGGAAAAGGAATTTGAAGGACTTTCTATAGATGATATGTGGGAGCTATTTGTAAAGAGGCTGAGATCAACAATAGAAATAGGTATACCCAAATATATAAAATATGAACATACAAGGAGTGCTCCAAAATGGTTATCACCAAAAATAAAGAAATCAATAAACAAAAAGTATAAACTGTATAAAAATACTAAAAATCACAACAATATACAGTCTTTAAATAAATATAGAAATATGGTTAAAAAAGTCAAATTGAGGCCAAAAAGGAATATGAATACAAACTTGCAACACAAGTCAAAGGAAACTATAAGGCTTTCTATTCATATATAAATAATAAACAAAAAAGTAATAACACCATTGGACCTTTTAAGAATGCACAAGGGGATATATTAAATAATAAAGAAGCCACAGAAACTTAAAACAAATACTTTTGTTCAGTTTTTAACCCAGCTACTTCAGATAAGGAAGACAATAAATTTAACTCTATACCGGGACATATACAGATTACAGCAAAAAGTGTACTTGATAAACTAAAATGACAAATAGAAATAAATCACAAGGCCTGATGAAATTCATCCAAGGGTATTGTATGAACAGCAGAACAATTAGCTTCACCACTAACACATTTTCAAACTTCTATAGATTTGGGACATGTTCCACAAGAAGGAGGCATTAGTGATACCTATATTCAAAAAGGGATCAGAAACTGATATGCAGAATTACAGGCCAGTCAGCCTAACATCAGTTGTGGGAAAAATCATGGAGTCAATATTAAAAGATTATATAATGGATTTTCTAGATACTAGAAAAATGCAGGATCCAGTACAACACGGATTTAAGAAAAATAGATCCTGCCAAACAAATTTGTTAGTACAAAATCACACATGCCCCCACAATGCAAAGCATCATGGGCTGCATATGCAAATCACCACAGAATGTTATGCTGGTCCAACTTTAAGCAGAATTGCATGGTGCCGAAAGGCCTTTCACACAGTTTGCAAAAGGTGCTAACAGAAGACATAGACACGTGTTTCGTCCTACCAGGACTCATCAGTACGCCTCGTCTGTTTGACACCACAGTGGAATGGACCAGCTACCCTTAAGGCGGTGTGCCTTGGATATATTATGGTGAACCCATTAAAATAAAAAACTATTTAAAAGACAAAGAACCTCTGTGCTCAAACACTGAGGCAAGGGTTACCCCAAAGGGCATTTGGCTGGGAAACCAAGTTTCAAGAAAATACGAAATCACACATCAATATATCCAAGGCACACCGCCTCAAGGGTAGCTGGTCCATTCCACTGGGGTGTCAAACAGACGAGGCATACTGATGAGTCCTGGTAGGACGAAACACGTGTCTATGTCTTCTGTTAGCACCCTTTGCAAACTGTGTGAGAGGCCTTTCGGCACCATGCAATTCTGCTTAAAGTTGGACCAGCATAACATTCTGTGGTGATTTGCATATGCAGCCCATGATGCTTTGCATTGTGGGGGCATGTGTGATTTTGTATTTTCTTGAAACTTGGCTTCCCAGCCAAATGCCCTTTGGGGTAACCCTTGCCTCAGTGTTTGCGCACAGAGGTTCTTTGTCTTTTAAATTTGTTAGTGTTCTATGAGAAAGTGGGAAAGGCATTGGATGAGGGAAATAGTGTAGATGTTGTCTTCCTGGATTTTTCCAAAGCCTTCGATAAACTCCCACAACAGGAACTAATAAACACATTTAAAGATTATCATTTTAACAATAATATAGTTAATTGGATTGATGCATGGCTGAAGGAGAGAAGACAGAGAGTGGTAATTAAAGGAGATACATCTGGCTGGGAGGCAGTGACTAGCGGAGTCCCCCAGGGATCAGTTTTGGGCCCCTGTCTCTTTAACATCTATATAACTTCATTAACTGTACAAAATGAAAATACATGGGTAACGAAATTTGCAGATGACTGCAGAATTGGAACCATAGTAAATGATCAAAAGAATACAAATGATCTGCAGAATGCACTAAATATTATACAAAAGTGGACAAAAGTAAATAAATTAGAATCAAATAGAAACAAGTGCACTGTTATGCATTTAGAAAAGAGAAATAACAACTCATCTTATAAGATAGACACCACTGAACTAAGAAAAACAACAGAGGAAAGAGACTTAGGGATTATAATTACTTCAGATCTAAAATTTAGTCCCCATTGCGATAAAATAGTGAAGAAAAATAATCAGATACTGAATTGCATATTGAGGCACATTGTCCGTAGAGATAGGCAAGTGATTATGCCCCTCTGTAGTTCCCTGGTGAGATCCAACCTGGAGTATTGTGCTCAGGTATGGGCTCCATATAAAAAAGGGGATGTTCATAGCTTGGAGCATATTCAGAGAAGGGCTACTAGATCCATCAAAGGGTTAGGAGACATGTCATACTCTGAAAGGTTAAAGGAGCTAAACTTGTTTACTCTGCAGCATAGAAGAACTAGAGGAGATTATTTTGTGTTATTTTAGTGCTTACAAGATGATGCTCTATTAGCCGACCTAGGGTTGACCCCCAAAAAATCAAAATATGAACCCAGGGGACATCAGTTTCAATTAACAATTCAAAAATGGCATACTCTTCCGAGAAAGCATTGGTTTAGCCAGAGAGTGGTTCCTGGCTGGAACTCTTTACCAGCAGAAGTGGTAGCCAGTACTAACATGGATATTTTTAAATCTAGATTAGACAAGTATCTTCTTGGTAAATAAAATATATGATAGATTAATGTTCAAATACATAAAATAAAGGCAAGCTCTATGGATGCAAGTCTAATTAGCTTGAAATTACCTATGAACCTATGAAGTCTATGCCGCCCCAAAAATGCTTACTTCGGTATCTGCCTCCGCATGCTTACTTTCACGTTGCCATGGGCCACTCAATTGTGCATGCGCAAATGCGTTTGATCTTGTTGTGCTGCACCGGTGACGTACTCGGTGCAGCACAACAAGATTGTGACGCACTGAGTGCAGCACAACAAAGCTGTTCCAGGCATGGATTTCCATGAGGAACAGCGTTCCACCATACACTATAATGCAATCTGAAATGGTGGAGAGCAAAACAGGTTACAGTCAATTCCTAACAGTTACATACAAACATTTACTGCGGTACAAGGAGCCATGGGGAGAGTGAGCAAGGAAGGGACAGCAAATCAGGTGCAGCCAGCGGCATTTGTCAGGAACAAGAAAAGTGTGAAAGGGGAAGGAGGAAGGGGGGAGGAGTGATAGAGGAGGAAACAGGGGGGTAAGTAAGTGCTAGATTAAGAGGAGCAGTTTAAGACAGACAATCACAGGAGCTAGAGGTGGAGAGGAGGAGGCGTAGGTTGCATTTGAAGGGGTATAGTTTAGGCAGTGAGGAGATGTTGTAGCCGAGGCCATTTAACCAGCTGGGAGCTCTGTGAGCGAAGGATCTTTGCCCCTGTGTGGTGCGGCAATGAGGGATGTGCAGAAGCTGTGATTCAGAGCCCCTAGTGGGGTGTGGATTCTGTGCCATGTGGAGGAGTGCTTGGACACCTGGGGGGCTAAGCCCAATGTTATTTTTTTCACCATTAAGCAGGTCTGGTACTTGATCCGATTAGACAATTGCAGCCATTCAGTTTTGGCATATAGATCGCAGGTGTGTGTGAGGTGGTGGGATCCAGTGATGAGCCGGCAAGCTTTGTTTAGAGCGAAAGATACACTCTTAAGGGCAAAGGCTGAGGCTGAGCCATAGATGATCAGGCCATAGTCAATTAGAGAGACCACTGAGCTCTGTACTGTGATCCTTAAGGCATCTGCAGTAAGGCATTGCCTATGCCTGTACAGAAGGCCAATGCGAGTATTTTCAGCTTTTGTGACATTATCAATGTGGGTGCAATATAATAGACTGTTGTCAATGGTGACTCCAAGGCATTTGAATTGTTTAAGCTGTTTGAGGGCTGCACCAAGGCCATTAGTGATCAAGAGGGGCTGGGACCTGTGTTTGTTGTGAGAACTGCAGAAAAGCATAGACTTGGTTTACTTGTAGTTGATGACTAATTTATGCTTACTAAACCAGTCTTTGATAGCAGAGAAACCGAGCTGAAGATTGTTTTGAAGGAGGTGAGGATGCTTGTGGGTGGATTAAATGATGGCATTGTCAGTATACAGAAGGATTTGTTCAGTAGAAGATTGCGGGAGACTGTTTAGGAAAGGGCAGAAAAGGAGTGGCCCGAGGGAACCTTGAGGGACTCCTGAGTGAATGGGCCTTTCAGCGGAGTGGATATCAGCTATCTTCACTCTTTGGGAGTGGATTTCAAGGTAGCTCCGGAACAAAGTAGAGGAATCAAGGGAGAGCCCAGTGGTATGCAACTGAGTGATTAATAGGCGATGGTGGATGGTGTCAAAGGCGTTGGTAAGGTCTATGAAGACTGCCTCAGTGAGGAGACTATTGTCCAGGGAGATGTAGATGGCACCGGTGAACTCGAGGAGGGCAGATGTAGTGCTATGACCTTTTCTAAATCCGTGTTGTTGAGTGCACAGGATGTTGTATGTGTTCAGGTATTCAGAGAGCTGGTCAGCAACTATATGTTCAAGTGTCTTAGAGAAATATAAGGAAATGCAGAGGAAGGAAGACAGGAACATGTACCAGGTAAAATAGGGGGAAGCAGGTAAAGTAGTGAGGGGGACAATGGGCAAACCAAGGAAATGATAGCAAAAGAGATAATAAATGAGGGCACTACTTTCTTCAAGTACTTATGTGAGATTAGGAGAGCAAGGGAAGTGTTAGTGAGATAAGATGGGTGGCAGAGGGAGACTGCACAGAAGAGGACCATGAAAAAGCAGACATCCTGAACAGGTACTTCTGCTCAGTCTGTGCAGTAAGGGGGATGGACTACCAGTGATCAGCAGGGAAAAATGGGAGAGGGGAAGCTGACTCCACTCCAGGTACCACTGATCACTGTACAGTGTGGTTTAACAATAGGATGGGAGCAGAGGCAAACCAGACAAGAATGAGGGTCTTGGAGTTTTATTTATTTATTGGGGTATCAGAATTACAAACCTTTGAGGCAGGGACTCATTTACAAAGGCTCCACATCAGAATGGTAGCATAAAGTAAAACACAGTCTGGATGCAACCAGAGAACAGTTTACAGTGAAGACAATACAAAGAGTAAGCACAATTACAAATTAAACTGGCATAGGGTTAGTTAGAACAAACAATAAACCATGTATATACACCGTAACACAGTAGCGGGCAAACAAGGAGAAGAGACAAGAGGAATGGACCAAATGAAAGGGAGAAGGTGATATGGGGGGTAGAAGGGAGGGCAGAGAACATCACGAGTGGGGGTGGATGTAAGTGGGGTGACTGAAAGGGATGAGAATGGGGAGTTGCAGTCTAAAATGACACTATCTGTGAGGCCAGGCCCCACGCCCCCACATTACGAGGACTCGACCCCGGACCCCCACTAAGTGTTCTAACTCCAGGGGGGTCCAACTCACAGAGCGCACAGATCTAGGGTGCACCATAATGCTGTACCCTATTATGCGTACGACATTATGACCCGGTATGACAGCCTCTCAATCTACTTGTGCTTGCTCTGCACCGGAACACCACTCGGCTTTTCCATTCTGGTTTCCTCGTTAAGGTAAACTGGACAACAAAAAAACAGAAGGTTTCTAGTTCTTTTTTTTCCAGCGACTGCCAAACCGTGCATTACTAGCACTCTAGACATTGTGTCTGACCCGATTCTCATGGCCTCTGACCCAACACGCGCATGCTCCATCACTCGGTAACATATAAAATCGTTTTTTAAAAAGTCGTCTTTAAATGGCAGGATCAGCCAGGTCACTAAGCAAGCATTAATCCACGACAACAAAGGAAGGCTCTACTAGAAACAAAGAAACATAGACTTTGATGGAAAATAAGGACCGCTTGGCCCAATTAGTCTACCCATTTCCCTACCTACAGGATAAACTGCAGATCCTAGTTAACCAACAGCCTATTTCTTCCTACCCCCACAAGAATTGCTTTATGTCTGTCCCATGCATTCTTGAATTCTCTCACAGTTTTTAGACCCCACAACCTCCTCAGGCAGGCTGTTCCATGTGTCCATCACCCTCTCTGTGAAAAAATACTTCCTCACATTGTCCCTGAGCGTCCCCTCTCTATCTTCAAATTGTGTCCCCTTGTTCTTGCACATCTCTTTTTCTGAAAGATACTACCCTCTTGGACTTTGTTGATTCCAGTGAGGTACTTAAAAGTTTCTATCATGTCCCCCGCTCTCCCTCCTTTCCTCAAGGGTATACATGTTAAGCTCCTTTAGTATGTCCTCATATGGCTTCTTTTGAAGACCCTGCACCATTTTAGTTGCTCTCCTCTGGACTGCCTCCATCCTGTCTATGTCCTTGTGGAGACGGGGTCTCCAGAACTGGATGCAGTACTCCAGATGGGGTCTCACCAACTGTCTGTACAGAGGAATAACAACTTCCTGTTTTCTGCTGGTGATGCCTCTCCCTATACATCCCAGTATTCCCCCAGCTCTCCCTACTGCCTTCTCACATTGTTTGCTAACCTTAAGGTCATCTGATCTGATTACCCCCAAGTCCCTTTCCATTTTTGTTGTTACTACCCCCACAATTGTGTAACTTTCCCCTAGGGTTTTGTTTCCCAGGTGCATTATTTTGCACTTCTTTGAGATGAATACAAGCTGCCATGCTTCTCGATATTCCTCCAACCTAACCAAGTCCCTTCTCATCCTTTCCATGCCTCCACGTGTATCAACCCTGTTGCAGATCTTTGTATCATCTGCAAAGAGGCATACTTTTCCTTCTAGTCCCTCTGCAATGTCACTTATAAAGACATTAAAAAGGACTGGATCCAGTACTGAACCCTGTGTTACCCCACTAGTAATCCCTCTTTCTTCAAAGTGAACTCCATTTACAATTACCTTCTGTGTCCTGTTGTCCAGACAATGTTTTACCCAGGCTACCACCCTGGGACCCTCTCCCAGGCTGGTTAATATAGAAACATAGAAACATAGACTTTGACGGCAGATAAGGACCTCTTGGCCCATCTAGTCTGCCCATTTCCCTACCTACAGGATAGGCCGTAGATCCTAGTTAACCAACAGTCTATTTCTTCCTACCCCCCACAAGAATTGCCTTATGTCTGTCCCATGCATTCTTGAATTCTCCCACAGTTTTAGACCCCACAACCTCCTCAGGAAGGCTGTTCCATGCATCCACTACCTCTCTGTGAAAAATACTTCCTCACATTGCCCTGAACGCCCTCCTCTATCTTTAAATTGTGTCCCCTTGTTCTTGCAAGTCTCTTTTTCTGAAAGACACTACCCTCTTGGACTTTGTTGATTCCACTGAGGTACTTAAAGTTTCTATCATGTCCCCCCTCTCCTTCTTTCCTCAAGGGTATACATATTAAGCTCCTTAGTCTCTCCTCATACGACATCCTGCAGACCCTGCACCATTTTAGTTGCCCTCCTCTGGACTACCTCTATCCTGTCTATGTCCTTTGGAGATGGGGTCTCCAGAACTGGACACAGTACTCCAGATGGGGTCTCACCAACTGTCTGTACAGAGGATAACAACTTCCTGTTTTCTGCTGCTGATGCCTCTCCCTGTACATCCCAGTATACCCCCAGCCGTCCCTACTGCCTTCTCACATTGCTTGCTAACCTTAAGGTCATCTGATATGATTACCCCAGGTCCCTTTCCTTTTTTGTTGTTGTTAGTACCTCCCACCCATTGTGTATTCTTCCCCTGGGTTCTTGTTTCCCAGGTGCATTATTTTGCACTTCTTTGCATTGAATCCTAGCTGCCATACTTCTGACCATTCCTCCAACCTTGCCAAGTTCCTTCTCATCCTTTCCATGCCTCCTTGTGTATCAACCCTGTTGCAGATCTTTGTGTCATCTGCAAAAGGCATACTTTTCCTTCCAGTCCCTCTGCAATGTCACTGATGAAGACATTAAAAAGGACTGGACCCAATACTGAACCCTGCGGTACCCCACTAGTAACCTCTCTTTCTTCAGAGTGGACTCCATTTACAATTACCTTCTGTGTCCTGTTGTGCAGCCAATGTATTACCCAGGCTACCAACCACCCTGGGACCCACTCCCAGGCTGGTTAATTTGACTATTAATCTTTTGTGTGGGACTGTGTCAAATGCCTTGCTAAAGTCTAGGTAGGCCATGTCCACAGCCCCTCCCTGGTCTACTACTTTGGTCACCCAGTCAAAGAAATCTATTAGATTCGTCTGACATGACCTTCCCGCTGTGAATCCATGCTGCCTTGGGTCCTGTGCTCCACTGGCCTCTAGGTACTCAACTATTCTTTCCTTCAGAAGTGACTCCATCACTTTCCCTACCACAGAGGTCAGACTGACAGGTCTGTAGTTTCCTGCCTCTGTCTTGGTCCCACTTTTGTGAAGGGGAATCACATCCGCCTTCCTCCAGTCCTCGGGTACCACACCATCCTCCCATAATTTATTAAAAAGAGTAGCCATTGGTTTCACTAGTTCCTCCCTTAATTCTTTTTAGAATTCTGGGGTGAATTCCATCAGGACCCATTGCTTTGTCCACCTTCAGTTTTAGGAGTTCTTGCAGAACCCTTTCTTCTGTGAAAGGACTGGGATCGACCCCCCTATCAAGAGTGCTTCTGTTAATTGGATTAGGCACTTCCCCCTCCTCTTTTGTGAATACTGAGCAGAAATATTCATTCAGTATCCCTGCTTTTTCACTGTCCCCCTCTGCCCATCCACCGTTCATTCTATTCAGCCTCACTATCCCTCCCTTTGTCTTTCTACGCTCGCTGATGTACCTATAAAAGGTTTTATCCCCCTTCTTAACTGAGTTGGCTATCTTTTCCTCAGTTTGGGCCTTTGCTATTCTGACTTCCCTTCCTGCTTCCTTCTGCCTTAACTGGTACAGCTCTCTGTCCTGCTCCTTCTGTGTTTCCTTATACTTCCGGAATGCTATATTTTCTTCCTGACTTTCACAGCCACCTCTTTTGAGAACCATAGTGGCTTTTCTTTCATTTGATTTGTTATTTGCTTCACACAAAGGCTTGTTGCCTCTGTGATGGCAGTTTTGATGATTCCCCATTGTTGCTCCACACCTCTTTCTAGCCTGTTTGCTAGTGCTTTTCTGAGGCACTCTCCCATCTTGCCAAAGTCAGCTCTCCAAAGTCCAGTACCTCACTTTTGTATGGCTTGACTCTGTAGCTGAGTTTAATGAACCACACTGTTTGATGATCACTTGTCCCCAGATGGCAACCCACTTCTAGATCTGAGATCCTCTCACTGTCCCCGTTTGATATCGAGGTCTAAGATTGCTCCCTCATGAGTGGGTTCTGAAACTAACTGTCTAATGCCTGCCACCTGTAGGGCATCAAGAATGGCCCTGCTCTTGGATGTGGCTGCAGCAATGTGCTCCAGTTAACATCTGGCATATTCAGGTCTCCATCAATAGTATCTCCCTTTCTCTGCCATTCTAAGAATGCCTTCTGTCATATCCTTGTCCATTCTCCCCTGACATGGGGTCTGTACACAACCCCTGTGAGGATTGTGGTGCCCTTTCCAGTCTCCAAGGTGACCCACAGTGCCTCCTCTCCTCCCTGTTTACTCTTTTGTTCAGTTGCTTTTATCCCTTCCTTTACATAGAGAGCTGTTCCTCCCCCTCTTCTCCCCTGCCTGTCTCTCTCCTGTAGGTTATGTACCCTGGTATGTTAACATCCCAGTCATGGTTCTCGTGTACCATGTTTCTGTGACTGCTATGATATCCAGGCATCCTCTTCCATCAAGGCCACCAGCTCAGGAGCTTGTTGCCCAGACTAGGGCTGCACTCATTACCCCTCCATTTCCTGATGGCCTTACCCCTTTTGCCCCATCCCCTGTCCTTCTTGCCTTTGTCACTTTCTCCATTTACCCCTGCCCTTCTCCCTATTGAGCACCTCTATGTTGGTGTTGCCACACTTACACCGTGATTATTTGGGGGGCTAAGTTTCCTGCTCCTTTCCAGTGCCTCCCCTCGGCTAGTTTAAAGCTTGCCAATGAAGCATTTAAACCTATCACCTAGGATCCTGGTTCCTCCTCGGACAGATGCAGCCCATCATGCCAGTATAGGCTTGCATCACTCCAGGTGGACCCCCAGTCCCCAATGACGCCAATATGATTATTAATCTTTTGTGTGGGACTGTGTCAAATACCTTGCTAAAGTCTAAGTAGGCCATGTCCACTGCCTCTCCCTGGTCTACTACTTTGTTCTCCCAGTCAAAGAAATCAATTAGATTCGTCTGACATGACCTTCCCGCTGTGAACCCATGCTGCCTTGGGTCCTCTGCCCCACTGACCTCTAGGTACTCAACAGTTCTTTCCTTCAGAAGTGATTCCATCACTTTCCCTACCACAGAGGTCAAACTGATAGGTTTGTAGTTTCCTGCCTCTGTCTTGCCCTCACTTTTGTGAAGGGGAATCACATCCGCCTTTCTCCAGTCTTCAGATACCACACCATCCTCCCATGATTTGTTAAAAAAGTAGTCAGTGGTGTCATTAGTTCTCCCCTTAATTCTTTTAGAATTCTGGGGTGAATTCTGTCAGGCCCCATTGCTTTGTCGACCTTTAGTTTTAGGAGTTCTTTCAGAACCCTTTCTTCTGTGAAAGGACTGGGATTGACCTCCCTATCTAGAGTGCTTCTGTTAATTGGATTAGGCACCTAGCCCTTCTCCTCTTTTGTGAATACTAAGCAAAAGTATTCATTCAGTATCCCTGCTTTTTCAGTCCCTCTCTGCCCACCCACCGTCCTTTCTAGTCAGACTCACTATTCCTCTCTTTGTCTTCCTGTACTCCCTGATGTACCTATAAAAGGTTCTATCCCCATTCTTAACCGAGTTGGCTATCTTTTCCTCAGTTTGGGACTTCACTATTCTGACTTCCCTCCCCGCTTCCTTCTGCTTTCACTGGTACAGTTCTCTGTCCTTCTCCTTCTGTGTTTCCTTATACTTCCTAAATGCTATCTTTTTCTCCCTAACCTTCCCCACCACCTCTTTTGAGAACCATAGTGGCTTTTTCTTTCATTTTGATTTGTTTATTTGCTTCACACCAAGGCTTGTTGCCTCTGTGATGGCAGTTTTGATGTTTCCCATTGTTGCTCCACCCTCCTTCTAGCATGTTTGCTGTAGCTTTCTAAGGCACTCTCCCATCTTGCCAAAGTCAGCCCTTCTGAAGTCCAGAACCCTCACTTTTGCATGGCTTGACTCTGTAGCTGAGTTTATCATGAACCACACTGTTTGGTGGTCACTTGTTCCCAGATGGCTACCCACTTCTAGATCTGAGATCCTCTCACTGTCCCCATTTGAGAGTATGAGGTCTAAGATTGCTCCCTCATGAGTGGGTTCCAAAACTAGCTGTCTGAGGCATGCCACCTGTAGGACATCGAGAATGGCCCTGCTCTTGGATGTGGATGCAGCAAAGGTGCTCCAGTTAACATCTGGCATATTCAGGTCCCCTATCAAGAGTATCTCCCCCTTTCTCTGCCATTCTAATGATGCCTTCTATCATATCCTTGTCCATTTCCTCTCCCTGAGATGGGGGTCTGTATACAAACCCTGTGCAGATTGTAGTACCATTTCCAGTCTCTAAGGTGACCCACAGTGCCTCCTCTCCTCCCTGTTTACTCTTTTGCCCTGTTGCTTTTATCCCTTCCCTTACTTAGAGAGCTACTCCTCTCCCTCTTCTACACTCCCCTGTCTCTCCTGTAGATTGAGTACCCTGGTATGTTAACATCCCAGTCATGGTTCTCTGTGTACCATGTTTCTGTGACTGCTATGATATCCAGGCATCCCTCTTCCATCAAGACCACAAGTGCAGGGAGCTTGTTGCCCAGACTACGGCCACTGGAACTCATTGCCCTCCATTTCTTGATGGCCTTACCCCCTTTTTCCCATCCCTGTCCTTTTTGCCTTTGTCATTTTCTCCATTTACCCTTGTCCTTCTCCCTATCAATGTCTGTATCTTGGTGTTTACCTCACTTACTACCCATTTTTTTTTGGGGGGGGCTAGGATTTCCCTGCTCCTTTCCAGTGCCTCCCCCTTGGCTAGTTTAAATGCTTGCCAATGGAGCATTTAAACCTATCACCTAGGATCCTGTTTTCCCTCTTGGACAGATGCAGATCATCATGCCAGTATAGGCCTGCATCACTCCAGGTGGACACCCAGTCCCCAATGAAGCCAAATTCCTGAGCTCTGCACCAGTTTTTCAACCACTGATTGAATGCCATGGTGTGGAGCACCCTAGCCTCAACCATGCAATAGACATAGGAATTAATGCCTGGTTGGGGGGCCTCCAATCACCATCCAGGCATTAATTCCCTAGTAGAGCCTGACTTTGAAGTGGATTAATGCGCTTGTAACATGGCAAATGCAAGGTAGGTATTAATGCTGTTTCAGTCGCGATGAAAGAAACATGAGGGCAGGCAGTAATTTTGCTTACTAAATCCATTTTGATTCACAAATGAAGCTTCCCTTTCCTGCGTTGAAAAACTGTGTGGATATGAGAACATGAGCATCCACGTTGCAGACTCAACATACATTTATATAGTGTTTAGTAATTTAACAGTGGTTCCAACTTTCGATTACATTGTGCTACTCACAAAAAAGGTAATATTTGTTCATTTTTCTGTATTGTTTTGATGCTTTGCCCTCCGTTACTACATGTAACTGATGTATTACAGTACTGCATTGTGGGGGAAATGTAGATGTCAATATGTGACTATACATCCAGACTGTACTAATTTTAGCAGTGTACTTCTTGTTTATGTTGGCAATTCACTTACGAGACTTGTTGTCATTATAGCACATAATCCCACTATGATTCTTGTTTTTCTGTGAATGATCTCAGTGCTCGCTAGTCGCTATACTTCCGGAGTTGGGCATGGCATCTGCGTCGTACAATGTTGCTGCATACTACTACACAGCCAGTAACAAATTGTACTTCACTCTACAGCGCCACCTGTAGGCAAGTGCTGAGTGGTTTAGTAAGCGTGCTCCCCCGAGCACATGACAGAAGTTGGACACGGCATTATAGAAGCTGGAGTGGGCATTACTAGGGAATTAATGCTGTGTCCAACTTGTGTCATGTGCTCACTTTGAATCAATCAATTTAGTCATTCTGGGACTCTTATATTTTGCCATGTTACAAAATACAATACGCTATACTGTAAAATAACCACGTCTAAACTATAAGTCCACCTATAACTCTTTCAAGGCGAGACAAGCAGCTGCCATGTTTTCCAGACTCTGTAGCCCGCCCACATAAAAACAACAGCCAATCAAAACTAATCCAACACTGTGGTAGTTTATCCTGCTTCAAAAAATAAACCCCACAATTTAATCACAAAATAAAAAACATAAATCAATGGAAAAATAAGTGAAAAAAGAAACATTGCACAAAACACAGGCCTACTGCATAAATGGAACACATGATGGCCAGTTGCTGAATAACTGGTTTGTCTGAACTCACGAAGAGTGACCTCAAGGAACTTCACTCATGGCTCCTCTATACTCTGCCAATTGTGAGGTTACCTGAGGTCACTCTTGGCTTGTTCAGATAAATCAGTGATTCAGTAGTGGGCCATCATTTATCCCTTATATATGAGCAGTATTTGCACTGACCTTAATCATATTACTGTGCAACTGACGGCAGATCAGGTCTCCGTTGAGGCTCTTGTTCACCATGTGGAACATGAGGAATTGAGAACTAGTCAGCTGGAGGACTGGGTGAGGTCTGCAGAGAGATGTTTGGGCCTGGTGCAGAAAGAAATCCATTCCCTTGGGGATAAAACTGATGACTTGTATTTGCGTCATCGGAGGAGCAATGTATGTTTATTCGGTCTACCAGAGCATTCTGAAGGTGACAACATTGTTTCATTTTTGCAGACCAGTTTGGCTACATTGAAACCCTGTTATGATAGCATAAATTGAAAGGGTGCATAGGGTGCCTACGGACCCCTCTCCAGTCAACAGTACTGCTCCCCAAGGCCCGTAGTGTTTAAACTGCTCAAATACCCCAATAGAGAGAGGAACTTGCAGGACGCTCAAGCAAGGAGAGAGATACCCCATAATGGCTCCTGCCTTATTTTTCAGCAAGACTTTCCTAAGCAGGTGATTGATCACAGAAAATCTATGGACCAGGCACGGGATCTTGCAAAAGTGAAGGGTCTTAAATGTTTCTTGATTCCACCTGCCACCCTCAAACTTTTAGTAAACAACAAAGTTGAATGGTTCACTACAGTCATAGAGGCTATATGGTTTATTACAGATCGGCACATGGTGGATTTTGGGGGTGACTTCAAGGGATCCCGGAGGGAGAGGCTTCCTCCCCATTCTCAGCAAGCACCTGACAGAGCTTCACAATCTGCATTGAGAGCACAGGCATTAGTATGAGTGGACCCAACTTCCTTGGACCTACCCAGGAATGAGGACTCTATAAACTGAAACAGTCAGTGACTGAAGGCATTTGTTTCCTGAATTATGGTGTATCCTATTTGGGGTACTGGGAGGGGTAAAGTCCAGTAAGTTCTGAATTTCTTTAATTTACACAGCTGTAACCTTGAGGAATAAAGTCTAACAGGTAGGGATACACCTGCTTATTATTAGGACTGAAGGCGAGTAGGAGGAGGCTGGTGTTCATGTTGATGATAGCCTCCTGTCTGGACATATTCATTTGGACTGGCATGCAGGTAATGACGAGTTCTTATGCACTGTGGGGGGCAGTGAGCTGAAGAACTGTGATTGCACTGTTTACTGAGAGCTGTATTGTGCAGCGCATTAGTAGCTTCAGTTAGGGGTCGATCATCGGGTGTAATATAGTGGCTGATGGGGCTAGACACTACCATTTATCAGTCCCTGTTCTTGATACCATTATTACTAGGGCATTTTTTGAACATGTGGGATCTTTTTGGACTAATTTTCTGCATGTTGTAATTAATGCAGGATTGTTTCATATTGGGAGCTGTGTGTTGAGCTTTTGGGGCAGGGTTTCTTCTTTATGGCGGCTCTCAGTGGAAGCTTTGAGTCTGGTCAGAGGAACATTCTGAGCATTTTTCTTTTTTTGGGGGGGAGAAGGGAGTGATTTTACTACTGAATGTCTCCCTTTCTTTGGCTATTAATTGATTAACCTTTTCGGTGTCTCCGAAAAGATTTCTGGAATGTTGGAAGTTGTAGCTCTTGACACTGAGAAAGCTTTTGATTTGGTCAGGGGGCCTTATCTTCTCTCAACCTTAGCTAAATTTGGTTTAGGGCTATATTTCATTAATTGTATTCAAACTATTTACTCTTCCCCCAAGCTTCTGTGTTATCCAATGGTAAATTATCTCCCTCCTTCCAGCTGGGACAGGGGACACAGCAATGGCGCCCCCTTTCTCCTGTTCTCTTCCTCCTGAGTATTGAGTCCTTAGCCCAGAAAATTAGAGAATCATTGAGGATTGAGGGAATAAAGCTGGGCCCCTAGATCTATAAAATGATGTTGTTCACTGATGATATTTTGTTAAAGCTGAGAAGTATTAAGACAAGCTTACTGAATTTGTTCCGAATGTTGCCTGAGTTTTCCTCCCTCTCTGGTCTCTGTAATAATTGAAATAAAACAGAGGTACTCCCTATGGATCCGGGCGGAAGAACCTTTCCTCTGCTGGTCTCTGGCCTCCATTGGGCTACAGGTTCTATTCAATATCTTGGTATTCAGATCTCTCTGCGTCTCTCGGAATGGCCAGCTCTAAATTTTCAGCCTTTACTGAATGGCTTTGAAGAAGGATATAGTCAGATGGAAGCACCTACATTTGTCCTTATGGGGTAAAGTTCAGACCCTGAGAATGATGTTTATGTCTAAAAACTTATATGTGATTAAGCATCTTCCTTTATGGATCCCGGATATTTGGTGGTGCCAATCTGATTTATTTTTTTCTTCTTTTTACTGGTCAAAAACCTAGGCTATCCAGGCAGTGGCTGATGGCACCATACCGTAAGGGAGACTTTGTTTCTCCTTGGCCACAAGGTTCTTATATCAGGACAGAGTTTAGGCATATCTGGTTGTCACTCCATGCAGAAAATTGGTAATCCACAATATGCTGGTAGGAGATAGAAAGAGACTGGGATCCCACACATCCGCCAGAGTATGATCTGCTTCTGCGACCCAGTTCTCAACCCTACTGAAGACATGGGAATATACACTTCTTATTTGGAAGTTGGTAAGGAAGCATTTAGGCAATGACTGAGATATCCCTCTTTTGCTATCGCCGTTATGGTATAACCCCCAGCTGAGTGGGTGGTGCCCTGCTTCATTGTCCATTATGGGTATAAGGGGTGGCGTAGAAAGGTAGGGGATATGTTTTCCCATTTGTCAGGTTATTTTAAATCTTTCCAAGACCTTCAAAACCAGCTTTCTCTTCCACTTCACATCACTGGAGATATCTCCAGTTGCAGCATTTAGTGGGTACTTTTAGAAACATAGAAACATAGACGTTCACGGCAGATAAGGACTGCAAGGCCCATCCAGTCTGCCCATTTCTTTTTCTACCTTATAAATGTACCATCAGCCTTTGCTCTGTCAATGGCCTATCTATTCATACTCATCTGTATTGCTCCCTTATGCCTATCCCATGCCTGTTAGAAGCCCTGCACTGTATTCATATCCACCACTTCCTGAGGTAGGCCGTTCCATGCACCTACCACCCTTTCTGTGAAAAAGTACTTCCTCGCATTACCCCTTAATCAGCCTCCCTCTAATCTCATGCTGTGTCCTCTTGTCCTGCTAGTTTTCTTATAATAAAACATGTTAGATTCTTTCACTTTGTTAGTGCCCCAAAAGGTGTTTGAATGTTTCGATCATATCACTTCTCCCTCTCCTTTGCTCTAGGGTATACATATTGAGCTCCATTAATCTGTCCTCATATGTCTTCTGATGCAGTCCCTGCACCATTTTGGTTGCATTTCTCTGAACTGCCTCAATTTGGTTAATGTCCTTGTGAAGGTGTGGCCTCCAGTACTGCACGCAGTATTCCAGATGGGGCCTAAACAGTGTCTTGTAAGAAAAAATTACTCACCTTAGTAATGTTGTTTCTTCTAATGGAGTCTTGCTATATTATGACAATTGCAGTGAGTCCCAATCTTTGAACTGCTCCGGAGGTGAAATAGTTAACTTTCCATGCAGGCATGGAACTCTGAGCGCTGACTAGTTGGAAACTCTGTCCTTGTTCTTCAAACACAAACCGTCAGATCTTTACAGCCAAAAACTCACTAAGGCTCTGTGGGAAGCTGTAAACCACACTAACCAACTGGCTAGTAACATAACACACTTTTTTTTTGGTCTCAAAACAAAGACTCAAGCCAGGAGACCCAAAAATGAAAAACACAACATCAATTCACCCAAAAAGGAAGGGTGAAAAAGAACAAGGTGGGCATCACGAAGTGCCAACTTACTGCCCACCCATGTCCCAAAACAGAGGTTCTGAGAGGGTATAGGAGGGAGGTATAATATAGCAAGACTCCATTAGAAGAAACAACATTACTAAGGTGAGTAATTTTTCTTCAAACAACATGAAGTCCTGCTATATTATGACAATTGCAGACACACACAGCAGTACTCCATGGAGGAGGGACAGAACCTACTTAGAATAGGCTCTGAAGCACAGCTGTGCCAAACCGAGCATCGCTCCTAGCCTGGATGTCCAGGGAGTAATGCTTGGTAAAAGTGTGAACTGTTTTCCAGGTAGCTGCTTGACATATCTCTAGAATAGGAATGTCCCTGGCAGCAGCCAGGGAAGCAGCTGTACCTCTGGTAGAGTGAGCCCTCAGGCCTGAGGGAGGAACTTTTCCCAGCTTTTCATAACATAATTGGATACAAGAGACAATCCACCTGGCAATGGATCTTTTAGTGGTGGGCTTCCCTTTACCAACCTCATTATAAGTGAGGAACAGTTGGAGGGAGTCAAACCTGTGACCCTTGGTACGCTCTATGTAGTAACTAAGGGCTCTCTTCACATCTAGGCTGTGCAGCCTCCTCTCACCAGAGGAGGAATGGTCAGTGAAGTACACTGGAAGAGATATAGACTGATTAAGGTGGAACTCTGAAACCACCTTAGGTAGGAACTTCCTGTTAGTCCGGAGGACCACCTTATCTCTATGAAAGGAGATAAAATCTGGCTCCACTGACAACGCTTGTAATTCACTTATGCATCTGGCAGAGGTGATGGCTACCAGAAACACAGTCTTCCAAGTTAAGTACTTAAGCTCAGCTGAAGACAAGGGCTCGAAGGGGGGTTGCATGAGCTGAGCAATGCAAACATTAAGATCCCAGGCAGGGGTAGGATCCCTGAATGGAGGGTTGGTGTGAAGCAACCCCTTAAAAAACTTGGAAAATACAGGATGAGCTGAAAGAGAAGAGGGTTTACCTGCTGAAATAAAAGCAGACACAGCTGCCAGATGCACCTTCAGGGTAGCTGGTCTCAACCCCAAAGTGTTTAGATGGACCATATAATCCAGGACTGTGGGTAAATCAGCAGAATCTGGGGAAATATGCTTTTCCAAGCACCATATGGAAAACCTTTTCCATTTGGAATTGTAAGTAGCCCTGGTAGAAGGCTTCCTAGAAGCCTTCAATATGTCCATTACACCTTGGGAAAATTGTAAATCAGCAAACTCTAACTCTTCAAGAACCAGACCTTGAGATTGAGAGATTTGAGGTTCGGGTTCCAAACCCTTCCCTGGGCACAGGTTAACAGATTGTGATTCCTGGGAAGACACAGGGGAGGATGGACTGCTAAGGACAGTAGGAGTGGATACCAGGGTTGTCTGGCCCAATCTGGAGCAATCAGAATGACCGTGCAGGATTGGGATCTGATTTTGACTAGAACTTTGAACAGGAGAGGGAAGGGAAGGAAGGCATAGAGAAACTTCCCTTCCCAACTGAGGACTAAGGCATCCATAGGGACTGAGCCCAACACTGGGGGCCTTCAGCAAAAAAGGTGGAGTTGGTGATTGTCTGGGGCTGCAAAAAGATCTATCTGTGGGGTGCCCCATCTGGCAATATTACTCCCAGGACCAGGGGATCCAGTGACCACTCGTGGTGGCCCTGAGAAATCCTGCTGAGAGCATCTGCCAGGACATTGTCCTTGCCTGGGAGGTGAACTGCCATAAGAGAGGAGTTCTGAGAGTAAGCCAGAGACCACAACTTCATGGCTTTGGTGCACAAGGCCGTAGACCGAGTGCCCCCTTGCTTGTTGATGTACCACATTTTAGTGGTGTTGTCTGTTCTGACCTGTACAACTTTGTTCTGAACAGATTTGGAAAAGCTTGAAATGCTAGAAAAACTGCTCTGAGCTCCAACAGGTTGATGTGGAGCAGAGATTCCTGGGGAGACCACAGTCCTGGTAGTGAGGTCCCCATGGGGCTCCCACCCAAGAGGGATGCATCTGTAGTAAGGATTAAGAGTGAGACTGAGTGACAAAGGAACCCTTGTCTCAGGTTGCTCTGATCCTGCCACCACTGTAGGGCTTGATCAGGCCGAGTTACTGGGATCAACTTGGTAAGAGGGTCCTTTCTTTGAGACCAGAAAGCTCTCAAATGGAACTGGATTTCTCTCATCTGAAATCTTGCTCCTTGCACTACTGCTGTAGAAGCAGCCATGTGTCCTAGGAGCTGCAGGAAATGCCTTGCTGGTTGAGAGACCTGCAAGGTGAATGAGGAGGCCAGGGAGACTAGGGTCTTTGCCCTGTCCAGAGGAAGGAAGGTCCTGACTTCCTGTGTGTTCAGTTCTGCGCCTGTAAAGGCAAGAAGCTGGACAGGCTCTAGAACTGACTTTGAGAGCTTCAGAAGGAAACCTAGAGAGGTAAGCAGTTGCTGCATTATCTGAAGATGTAATTTGACCTGGTCTGGGACTGGCCTACTATGAGCCAGTCATCCAGGTAGGAAAGATGGCAATTTTGCCTTCTTAGGTAGGCAACTGCTACTGCCAGGCATTTGGTGAATACCCTTGGAGCAGAGGTGAGGCCGGAGGGCATTGCTCTGAACTGGTAATGGCCTGAGGGCAGCTCAAACCTGAGGTACTTTCGATGGGAGCTTCTGATGAGAATATGGAAGTAGGCATCCTTGAGGTCCAGGGACGCTAGCCAGTCCTCTGGCCTTAGAGAAGGTAGAATAATTCCCAGAGTCACCATTTTGAATTTTGGTTTTAAAAGGTGCTTGTTTAAGTATCTGAGATCCAGGATGGGCTGCCATTCTCCTGTCTTTTTTGGGGTAAGGAAGTACCTGGAGTACAAACCTTTGCCCTGGTGTAGGGGTGGAACCCTTTCCATGGTTCTGAGAGCCAGGAGGGTAGAGACCTCTGCCCCTAGGGCAAGTGCCTCTGATGGAGTTGCAGGTGGAAAAAATCTGGTTCTCATCTTTGGAAATTTTTTGAAGCTGAGAACCAGTCCCTGGCTTACTACTTCCAGGACCCACTTGTCTGATGTTAGAGACTTCCAGTCCTGGACAAAGTAAGCCAGCCTGCCCCCTACAGGTAGAGGAGAATCGGCCCTGGCTACCCCATCAGGGTGCCTGCTTGGCAGGGGCTTTAGGCTGAGGGGTGGAAGCAGGCCTGCTTGTACCCCGTCTGCCTCTCCCTCTAAAGAACCCTTCTGGGCATAGGGCTGAAGAAGAGGCCTGAGCTTGGTAAAAGGCCTGCCCCTACCCCTGAGAGGCTGTCTTTGAGGAGTGGCCTGCCTTTCCTTGGCCTGTGCACTCCTATAGGTGGTCCTATATTCATCCATTTTCTTCATGTAATTCTCTGTCTGCTCCCCAAACAGAGAATTGCCCACAACAGGAAAATCCATGGCTTTAGACTGGGTATCCTGAGACAGGGTAGCACATCTGAACCAAGCCATTCTGCGAAGTGCCACAGATGTAGCTATGACTCTTGATGACACATCATTAGAGTCTACTGCAGCATGAAATTGCACCTGGAGTGCCTCAACACCATCCGCAGCCACCTGTTCCAGCTCCTGGGCAAGCTGGTTCGGGACCTGTTTTGCTAGGGCCAGAACAGCATCCCATCTGGATTTCTAGTACCTAGCAGCATGAGCCATATAATTTGCCTGTCTGAGTCCCAAGGATGCTGCCATGCCGTGTTTCTTTGCCATAGCATCAATCCTCCTGGAGTCCTTTTCAGGGGGGTGTGAAGCTAGGGGAATATTTGCCTTGTCACAGGCTGCAGCCTGCACTACCCCAACATGGCTGCATTGTTGTGTGAGGAACTCCATATCAGAGCCTGATAATGTATACCTCTTGTCCATCCTTTTATCAACAGGAGGTATAGTGTGAGGAGTTTTTAGAATTTTTACTGCCTGTTTCCGAAAAGATTTATGCAAAGGAATAGACAGTCTCCTAGACTCTGGAATATCCATCATTTCTACATAATCAGGCTCCTCTTGGTCATCAAGAGCTTCCTCAACAGGGAGCTGGAGTTTCAGCAACTTTTTATAAAACAGAAATGAGAAGGGACCAGAGAGCCTGGGAGGAGAAACCCTGAGGTCTGTCTGAGAGATGTCCGGTTCAATGGGCACATCCAGACTTTCAAATCCATTCACTCTCCTCATACTCCTCTTCCCTCCTCCGGTTCATAAAATCCTTGAAATCATAATCTTGAACCGTGGAACTGGCGAACCGAGCACTTCCCTGATGGTGTCGGTTCGGTCGAACCGGGAAAGTGACTGGACAATTTGAATTGTTTTAGCTATTTCACGTGGTTGGAGAGAGAACTTTGGCTCCACACCAGCTGACTTTCTAGTCCTTTAGTTGGAACCGCCCTCAGATCCGCTTCTTGTTTGCCCGAGGAAGTATCGCCTGGTCAGAGGGCAATTCCTCCGGTTCAGTTGAACCAACCGCTGGCCATCCGGGTCAGCGGACTTTTTGGCCTCCCTTTCCCTGAGCCTACCAACTCTCTTTTCTATGGTGGCAGCAGGAAAATTCTTACAAATCTGGCAGTCTGCATTGAGGTGGTCAAACCCCAGACAATAAACACAGGTGGTGTGGGGGTCAGCCTTAGCAAAGGCTTCCCCACAAACACTACAGTGTTGAAATCCAGTGGGCCCGGTTTTTCTTTTGGGTTTCTCAGACATAGTGCCAGCCTAACCAAACTTGCCCATTTATGGCAATCTGCCAAGCAAGACTCTCTTATCGGTTCCCAACCGTGTCACGGGTCATGGAAAAAACTGTAATGAAATCCGTATTTTTAGAACCGATAAGAACCTGGGACCGCACTCTAAATAAGGACTAGTAAATTTTAAAAACAACCTGATCGGTTCGAACCGAACCGATAAACGTCTACAAGTTCCACACAGAAATAATAAATGTAAAGCCTATCTATTACTTACAATACCACAGACAGAGCTTGAACCGAGCGGTTGCAGTTTAATTTCGGTCAAAAAACCGAGAAAATAATACTTTTAACCGACAAAATGAACTGAGCAGAAGGAGAAATCTCCGGAGCGACTGCTCAGTGAGGCAGAGTAAAGAATCTCACAGTTTGTGTTTGAAGAACAACAGACAGAGCTTCCAACCCAGCTCGCGCTCAGAGTTCCATGCCTGCATGGAAAGTTAACTATTTCACCTCCTGAGCAGTTCGAAGATTGGGACTCACTGCAATTGTCATAATATAGCAAGACTTCATGTTGTTTGAAAGAGGGATTATTACCTCCCTCTTTCAACTTGTGATACACCTACTGATACACCCTAACATCCCCCTAGCCTTACCTACTGCTTTAGAGGTCTGCTTGGATGATTTCAGGTAATCGGTGATGATGATGCCCAAGTCTCTTTCTTCCCTTGTGACTGCCAGCAACTCCCCTCCCAGCCTATAGGTGGCTTCAGGTTTCTCTTCGCTATGTGCCTGATCTTGCACTTCTTTGCATTAAACCCTAGTTGCAACTCTTCTGACCATTTTGCTACTTTATCCAGATCTCTTATCATTCTGACCACCCCATCTGGATTATCTACTCTGTTGCAGATCTTGGTGTCATCTGCAAACAGACAAACCTTACCCTCCAGTCCATCTGCAATGTCACTGATGAGGATATTGAAGAGGACTGGCCCCAGGACTGATCCCTGAGGTACCCCACTTGTGACTTACATCTCTTCTGACTGTATACCGTTTTTCATCTCTCTCTGTTTTCTGCCCATCAACCAGTTTGCCACCCAGTTGACCAACCTCTGACCCACCCCAAGTCTACCCAGTTTATTAATCAATCTTCTATGTGGAACAGTATCGAAAGATTTGCTGAAGTCAAGGTAGGCAACATCAACTGCTCCCCCTTGGTCCACCACTCTGGTTACCCAGTCAAAGAAATCTATGAGATTAGTTTGACAGGACCTTCCTTTTGTAAACCCATGGTATCTTAGATCCTGTGTGCCTATGGATTCCAGGTGTTGCTCTATCCTTTCCTTAAGGAGTGCCTCCATAATCTTGCCCACTACTGAGGTAAGACTGACTGGTCTGTAGTACCCTGCCTCCTCCCTGCTACCACTCTTGTGGAGCGGAATCACATGAGCCCTGCTCCAGTCTTCTGGGACCTCTCCTGTGCTCAGAGACTCACTAAACAGTTCTGATAATGGCTCTGCTAGTTCCACCCTTAGCTTCTACCCTGAGATGTATGCCATCGGGTCCCATTGCCTTGTCCACCCTGAGCTTATAGATCTATTTTACTGGAGGGGGTTCTCTGAAGCTACTGTCTTCATTATTATGGGATAAGGTTCTTGAGAAAAGTAGGACACACAGTGACTCCATGCCCCCCAGGTTGGGAGTTATTTATAAGGCACTGCAGGATTTGGTCTTACCAGAGGTAGTAGAGGGTTGTATGAGTAAAGCACTGACACAAGGAGTAGATGCAGATGTCACACGATAGTGTGAATTTATTTACAAAAAAAATAAAATAACTTCCAGAGAAAAGAAAACAAAATTCAAATGAACATAACACAGTCTGGACTTGGCATTAGTCCACCATCTGTTTGACCTCAACATGTTGCAAAATTGAACTGATCTGAAATGACTGAGAAAGGGATCCCTTTTATACAATAGAATCATATGATGTAAGAGGGTCCACCTCCTAATCTAACAAAAGTTGCTAAACTAAACAAAAAAAATATTTATAAAGCACATCATAGAAAAGGGCATCATCAAATATATATATATCAGAGGCATTATATACACAAAAGGAAAGCTGACAATCAGTTTTTAAACATTTTTCCTCCTGAAGCCCCACCCACCTACTGTGAGTGACAGAAGCTCTTGGATAAAAACAGGAGAGCAAAGGGGTGTTGGCCCCAAGAGAAGACCTGCACTACACAGTTAGGTGAGTTACCAAACAGAAGTGTTATCTTGGCTTAATTCCTGGAGCAAAAGACAGTCACAGAAAGAACAAGCATTTGTCAATGCCGAATGTTGCCACGCTGGCATTGGCATTGGCAGTGGCAGAACAAGAGGTGCATAATAAGAATGGCAGTGAAGTATTGAAGTAATGCTAACCCCACCCCCACCCTGTAGAGAGCGACAGGCAGTGGGGTGTGCCTTTGGGTCGTCAGGCATCATGCTCATGCCATTGTACCTCACCCTACCCTGTAGACACTGACAAGTATCATGGTGTGCTTTGGGATCTTTAGGCATTATACTTACCCATTCCATAAGGAAATATGCTGATGCGGGTGCAGTATAGGAGCGTGGGTCGAAGTTTGTGACCAAACAGTGCAAGACACACCACGATGCCTGTCAGTGGCTGCAGTGCGGGTGTTGGGGGGTGGAATGATGTGAGCATTACATCTGATGATCCCAAGTCACAGCCCTGACGCCTGTCAGTCCGTACCAGGTGGGGTGCTGCAGTTGGAAAGCCTAACACCGGAGGTGCGTAGTGGTAGTTTCACTCTACATGTTCAACATGGGCTGCTTGTCAGGCTACCTCATGAAAAGCGGCACAATCACTTTGTTAGCTGAAAGGTGGGTTTGCACAGCAGCTGTGCCATTTGGTGGCAGAGGGACGAAAAAACAGTTTTGAGCAGGATGTGGAGAATGAGAACTGTATTGTTCATGAGGAGGTGTAAAAATGGCAATGTTGAAAATCTGGAGTGGCAATATGAAATATTGGTGAAGCAATAAACATGCATACAAACTGTGCAGCAGACATCTGCAACCCAATTATTTGTGGGAGTTTTTTAGGTACATTATCAACATAGGTATTTTGGGACCTCCCCTCATGAACAGTGGTGCTGTGATTTTGTCAATGTGTCCCAAAAGGTGATTTCCCACAGCGAGCACGCCATTGAGTGCCACAGTTGTGGGAACGCACTTTGGGCAGGCTGTGAAAAATGGCAGCTGTAGTGTTGATAAGGAGGTGTGCACAAATGCCAGTGGTGAAAATGTGGCATGAAAATATTGCAAATATATGAAGTTACAAGGCTGTGTGGAAACTGCACAACTTACGCTTGCAGCACAGACATTTTCTGGACTTTCAGCATCAAATTTTCAACATGGGCATTTTAGGATCTCTGCTCATGAACAGTGTCATCATTATTCCCTCAAACTGCTGTGAAATTGATTTCGCGCAGTGACCGTGTGATTCTGAGCAGGATGTGTGAAAACACATTTCAGGCAGGATATGTAAAATGACAGCTATACTGTTCATAAGGAGGTGTGGGAAAATGCCAATGTTGAACACGTGGATGCGTGCAAACTGCACAATGAACACTCATAAAACACTAATTGTATGGACTGCTGGCCCCAAATTTTCAACATAGGCATTTTAGAACCTCTGCTAATGAACAGTGTCACTGTCTTTTCCATAATGTGACTTGAACATGGACGTTCCACAGCAACATAGCTATTCTGCGCCGGAACTGTGAAAACACATTTTGGTCAGGATGTGAAAAATGACAGCTGTACTGTTCATAAGGAGGCACAGAACAATGGCAATGTTGAAAATCTGGAGTGAAAATATAATAAATTTGCAAACTTACGAACGCGTGTGCAAACTGCACAATGCACGCTCGTAACACAGTCATGTTATGGAGTATCATCACCAAATTTTCAGCATAGGCATTGTAGGACCTCTGCTCATGAACAGTATAACTGTCATTTTCATAATCTGCCCCAAACACTGATTTCCCACAGCGACCACGGTATTGTGCGCCAGAAGTGTGGAAACACATTTTGGCCAGGATGTGAAAAATGACAGCTGTACTGTTCACAAGAAGGTGTAGTAAAATGTTATTGCTGAAAACTACATTAAAATGTTGCGACCATGGGTTACCGATCGCGGCGTAGCAACTGCCATGCATCGTCAGAAACAGCCATTTTTGGAGTTTTTCCACCAAATTTGCAAAATAGGCTGTTTGACAGCCCACCTCATGAACACTGCCACTGTTCTTGCATCAATCAGCCCTGAAAGGTGATTCCATGCAGTGACTGCAAAATCACCTTTCGGGACCGATTAATGTCATAACTGTAACAGAATTCATGAGGAGGGGTCCCAAAAACCCCACGTTGAAAATTTGGTGCAAAATTCCAATAAATGACTGAGATATGCAGCAAAGTTGAAAACCTCTATCTATCTCATTATACAGCTTAGCGGCATTTCCTCAGTTCACGGTCGGCTTTGAAGAGTGCAGACATGTTCCTGGTCCACCGAAGATCATCACGCTGGACTCCGGGGGTAAGTATGGGGTGAGGGTGTGTGTGTGGGGAGGCAGGGTGCACAGTGGGTGGGTGCGGTAGGGACCCAATGGAAGAATATAAGGGACCGCTTTTATGTTACGGGGAAAAACTAACATCGCAGGACAGTTTTGTTTTCAAGGGACTTACACACTGGGTGGACTCCCAGCGTGCCACCTAACTGTTTGGGGGGTTGCTTCAGCCAACAGGGGATTGGGCACCCCCATCTGCACACAAGGAATGTGGGGGGAGACGCAAGAGCCGAGGGGGGGATTGGGCACCCCCCTTGGCATAACAGAAATGGGGGGCTGCTTTATGCCGATGGGGAATGGGCTCCTCCCTCGGCATAGTTTTACAGCCACAGTAAGCCGGCAGGTGGATTGGGCACCCCCGATGTCGGCAGTTGGGCGGCCGACCACCCGCAATGCTGACAATGTGGTGAGCACACAGGAAGGGTCCGCTGCATCTGACGAGCTTTGCTCAGATTGCAGTGGACCTTTCCTTAGATGTGCTTGCCACATTTGTCTGCATGGTGTGGTGCCGGCATGCAGGCTGACTGGGGAATGAGGGAAGCACCTACTGAAGCGTGCCCTGCATTCACCCAACAGCAACCACGCCTCCAAATCCCCACTGTCCCAAAATGTTGGCTGCGCAAGCGCGTCAACATAAAAACACAGCAAGATTGTTTAGCTTGGTTTTACTTGTACTTGTGCAGGGCTTCTGTTGCAAGGTAGGACTTTTTGTTGTTTATAAGGGAGGAGAAGAAAAAGAGAAACCTTCAAAAAGAAATGAATAAGGCAAGGCTGGCTGGTCACGGAGGGTGTTTCCTTAAAAACAGCATTAATTTATAAGAGAAATCCTCTGTGAAAATATTTACCAGTTTAGGTAGTTTAAAAGATGGCTTTGACAACCTGTGAGTGTTTTTGGTGCCAACTAAACACTCTCAGGGCAAACACCATCTCAAAACAACCTGGAAGGTGCAACAATATGCAACTCACAGAGGAAAATTTTTAGCATCTAGCAACTACATTTTAGAGCATTTTGCTAGGTTTGGGAATTGTTTTTTTTTTGTTCTTTTAAAAGGCTGACTTTGTGGGAGACAGCGTTTGTATATGCTACAGTACACAAAACAGAGCTGACAACCGCAATTCAGCGCTTAAAAGGACCAGTTCAACAGCACTAAATTACTTGCTTCTATTTTATTTTAGTCCTGGTTTACCATGAGCAGAAAGAACATTTATCTGGGAAACACTTAATTTTAACTCTACAATAAGACTGAGGGATAGGAGGGTGAACACGAAATCCTTCTCTCACTGTTAATACAGGGGCATTTTCTTTCTTTACTTTTAAACACCCTCAGGCACACATCAATTTTTTTTAAACTTTCTGACAGCCTACATTGGTAGGCAAAACAGGCACTAGAATTGCCATAAAGGGGGAAATACCTGGGTGTTATTTCTAGCCACAAAAGCTGCGCTTTTCAGTATAGCAGCTACACAGCCCTGCGATCCTGCTCATGTTTGTGCAGGAACACGAGAATGACTTAGAGCGACTCTGCTTCTAGCGCTGTAAAGCAGGGCTTTTTGACAGATTTATTTTACTGGCATAACAGCCAGTCATGCAGGCAAACCAGGTGGAGGTAGGCAGTGCTCTTCTGAAGTAAAGGAAGAGAGACAGAAAGGGAAACAAGAAGGAAGAATTGTAGGTGGCCAGCCTACATGATAGTAAAGAAAAGGAAAGAAAGGTGCTGTTGCACAACAGACTTAAAGGAGGATATAAAAAAGACAGTTCAGAGTCTCTTCCCTCAAATCCAAAGTGGGGGGGGGGGCTCAGCGCTACCACATGCCATCCTGCCCATAAGGAAACTAGGGGGTGAAACCAACTAGTTTCCTACAGAAGGAATCCTGCAAAAAGAAAAGGGGGATTCCCTGAAACAACCCAAGGGGGGTTGTTGGGACCTCCCTGAGAACTATGAGCTAGTGAAAAAGGACATTTTAAGACGTTATGATATTAACACTGAGACTTACAGGCAAAGATTTAGATCCCTATGCTACCAATCCTCATACACCCCAGAGAGACCTTCATTAGGTTAAGAGAACTTTGTGTAAAATTGTTACGACCTGAAGCAAAATCTAATACCGAAATTATTGAGACTCTGGTGGTGGAACAATTCTTACAAATCCTTCCTAATAAGGTGCAACTCTGGGTGAAAGAACACAATCCTGAGTCAGCAGAGGTAGCTATCGCTCTAGCAGAGGACTTTTTGTCAGCAAGGTCATCGATTAAAAGGAATGTCAGGGGAGACTCTCGTACCTTGGCAGTTAAATCTCCCCCTTCTTCTTCCCCTCCCTGCTGGACAGAGCACTGGCCGATCTGAAATAAAATCTGGGCGAGGAGGGAAAACTTGTACTGAAATCATTTGCCATAACTGTAATGAAAAGGGACATATAGCCAGGTTTTGTCCTGAAAAGAAAACAAACCCATCCCACCTGGCCCTACTAACAACCGGATACTCAGTAACAGAGGTAACCATTAATGACATGACTTGTTGGATCTTCTGGATATTGGCAATAAATATACACTGATCCGCTCTGAATTGTTGAGACCTAATTATAAAACCAAAACACCAGTGGATGTGGTATGTATTCATGGGAACACACACAGATACCCAACTGCAACCATTGAATTAACTGTCAAAAACCAGAAGACCTCTGTGTGTGCAGGCATAGTACCCAATTTGAAAGTATCTGTGGTTCTGGGGTATGAATTCCCTGGCTTTGATTGTTTACTTGGTACCTAATAACATATGGCAGTTGTCACATCTAGGGCCCAAAGCCGACAGGAGAAACTGTTAGGAGACACGTTCCCCTTTGATGAAGACATCATAGGTACCCCAGGAAAGATGAAGAAGACCAAAAGGGAGAAAAGGACTTTAAAAACCATATGGAATAGTAAAGGACTGATTAAAACATCTGTTGAATTAAATGTAGATAAAAATGTGATAGCCATTGACCAAAAATGTGATGCATCCTTAACCCTTTTCTTTTAGCAGGTGGGCAAACTACGAACTAAAGGTGCCCCTGAAATGATTGTTAAGACTGACATTTTGAATAAAAGGTGTATTCACCCCAAAATGGGAAACAATGGACCAGTTAATGGTAACAGCAAAGTATAAAGAGCAGTTGCTGTATTTGACACATGATTTGCCTTGTCCAGGCCACTCTGGTAGGGACAGGATCCTGGCATGTTTACTGCAATGTTTTTACTGGCCAACTATCCATGACCAGGTGGCTGAATATTGCAAATCATGTGCAGAATGCAAGGCTGTGTGAATACCGAATAGTATTTTCTAAATACCACAAATAATGGGCTATCCGAATATTCAGAACCAAATACCCAATAGTCCACTATTCAGCTGGTATTTGGTATTCGGCGCAGTACAAGGAAACAAAAACCTTTACACCCTCCTATCCAGCATTAAATACATCTTTTAACCCTGGTGTCTAGTTGTCCCCCAGTCAATTGCCTGTCTAAAATGAAGAATCCCACCCCACCAGACCCTCAGCAATACCCCCGTTCCCAAATGTGTAAAATAAAAAAAACCTCATTTCCCTGGTGTTTAGTGGTCCAACCCCCTGGCCGATCACTGATTCAGAATGAAGTATTCCCCCCAGACCCTCAGCAATACCTCCATTCCCTCATTGCCATCTGCAGCTATACAAATTCCATGTCAAGCATAGGCCTGGATCTCAGCATAAAAACTCAGATGTTATGTCCCGCTATGCTGCAGGCCTAGAAACAGATCCTAATGATCTGAACCATACTGTCCCTGTAAATATGTAGATTTTATATATAATTTGTTTTTCATTTTTCAGTAGTATAGTATAAGGGAACAGGACTTAAGATCGTTCTGTAGATAGCCAATAGGGTAGTCCTTTACCTTTGTAAAAGACTACACACCCCAGGACAATTGTTCTGCTGATCATAACCAGTATGTCATGGTTGTATTACCATGAGTGATAATGGTGCAATGACACCATTTTGTATAAGGGTGACCTGGGGTGGGACTTATAGAGAGGGCAGGTGGGCAATGTATTTTATATATTGAGACTTGCAGGGCTTTTTGACTAATTTATTTTATTAACATAACAGCCAGTCAAGCAGGCAAACCAGGTGGAGGTAGGTAGTGCTCTCTCAAAGCAAAGGGAGAGAGACAGAAAGGGAAACAAGAAGGAAGATTTGTAGGTGGCCAGCCTACATGATAGTAAAGAAAAGGAAAGAAGGTGCTGTTGTGCAACAGACTTAAAGGAGGGTATAAACAAGACAGTACAGAGTCTCTTCCCTCAAACCCTAAGCGGGGCAAGGGGGGCTCAGTTCTACCACACCAGACTTGAGCAACCTTCAAAAGAAGTGGGAAAGCATGCTGGGATACTCTCTTTCAGAGGAGGACTGGGACACTATCTGGGCCAATGCATACGGAGTGTGCAAAGATTCTGCAGGTTGGTTGATGTAATTGAAAACCCTATTGCATTGGTATAGGACCCCTGCAATTTTATATCACATGTGGTTGCTTTCCCATCCTAGGTGCTGGCATTGTGATATAGAAGAGGGCACATTGATCCATATTCTGTAGGGATGCCTGAAAATAGCAAACTAGTGGGCGGGGTTGATATGCCTCATGGAGAGGATCCTGGGGTTTCTTTTATCTGCAGATGTGTCACATATGGTGCTGGGCTATACTAGGACTCTCCATCAGGCTAACCCTGATCAATGGACTTGGTTTATGATGGCTATAACAGAGGTGAAATGCCTCTTACTGTGCAGGTGGTGGCCAGTGGATATCCCCATGCAGGAGGAATGGATAGACTGTATGCTTAGGGTAGCGGGTTATGAGAGATTATCCTTTGTTGCAATGGGTAAATGTGCTAAGTTTGCCTGAGTTTGGTGTCCTTTCTTGGACTATCTGGGCATTCTTCTGCCAAAGGGTAATTTATGGCTTGTCCCCCGTACTACGCCATGCACTTTTTGATAGTGCAGGGCTATTGGTCCTTAGTGGGCCATGGCTTATTCTGCATTGGTGGCCTGGAAAAGAAGGTTTCTCTTTCACTCTTATTTTTCCCCTCTCACTATTCCCCTCATTTACACCTTTGCACTCTTACACCCTTTATTCCTTTACACCGGGACACAATATTCATCAGGCCATGCAGATTTCATAGTATTATTAATCTGTTCTTCCTGTCCAGCAGATCTCACAGTCTACATTGCATTTTAGGGTTGTTGTATTAGAGTTTCAGTGTTTATCTCTTTGTTTTTCTCTTCTTTAAGCTATGTTCAATGTAATGGCTATTTCATTGGTGCTCTTAGAATGTATCTCCATGGCGTAGATTTCACTCCAGACAGGTGAACCAACAGTATTGTTTTATCATTTTGTGAATTGTGCTGTTATTCTTTGTTAAAACCTTTAATAAAGTATTAATTAAAAAAAGCCACATCCAGAAGCAAATGGTTTGATAACTTTCATTGGACCAACACAGATGTTACAAAGTTTATTTTTGTAACATCTGTGTTGGTCCAATAAAAGGTATCAAGCCATTTGCTTCTGGATCTGTTCTTACAAGGACCAATACAGCAAAAACTGAATCTATATAACTAAAAGCCAGTTTCAGTGAAGAGCTACTGATGATGTCATAACCAGAACTCACAGCCTAATCCTCTCTGCAAGCTAACTTGCAGGACTTATTTCTTGCACATTACAATAACTGTAGTTACAGTAAACATTTGAAAAAGGAAAGCTGACATTGGGTGGGTCAGGGCATATATTTCCATAATGTGCAGATGCAATATACAGTACTTATGAATGTGACAGGGGGGTTGGAATGCAATGGCAAACATGGCTTTAGAATTACAAAGTTGTGTACAATATTAAGAATACTGCAGGGATGACATTTTGAAATGCCACCAAGTTGCAATTGTGGAATGCAACAATGACACAATCTCATAAAAATAGCTAGGACACATAGTTTTGGAATGTGGCAGCGATGCTAAAGTTCTTACTGTGGTGTCGCATATTTTTAGAATGTAGCAGAGATAAACAATTTTAAAATATGGGAGACACATAGTTACAGAAGGTGGCAGAGATATGTAATTTTGTAATGTATCTTGATGGATAAATTTGGCATGGGGTGGTGATTAACAATTTCAGAATGTTGTTGGGATGTTTGTTTTCAGATTGTGGTGATAACATTTAATTTCAAAAGTGGCTCGGACACAGAATCACAGAATGTGCCTATGACAGTTTCAGTATGTGTTGTCAAATGCAATTTCAAAATGATGCAGGGATGCTTAATTTTAGAATGCGACTTGGGCATACAATTTGGAAATGTGGCAGTCACTCATTTTCAGAATGTTGTGGGGATGTACAATTTTGGAATATGGTGAGAATGCACTTTTTCAGACTAAGATAATGACAGGTGATTTTTGAATGTTGACTTTTTTTTTTTATCAAGTCTAGGATTACAAATACCTTTGAGCCAAGGCTCTTTTACAAAGGTTCCACGTCAGAGAAATACCAATTATGGGGAACATCAAGACAGATATTACAACAATGTGGACATTGCAAACAGATTACAGATTAATACAATTCAAGGGTAACATTGTAAGCAAGGCAGCCAGTGGCATTTGTCAGAGAAAACAGACAAAAGATAAGAAGTGCCAGAGTCATAGGGAGAGGGAAGAAGGAAGATGGGGAGAAGGAATGTATGTAGGGTGGGGAGAGGGCGAAAAGTGCAGTATTGGGTATACCAAGATGTGAGGGTAGAATCCAGTGGGGGGGGCACTAGAGCAGGCAGGGAATTGTAGAAACAAGGTTAAGTTGGGCAGTCACAGGAGCTGTTGGTAGTGATATGGTCCCGGAGCCTAGTTTTAAACATACCAATTGTCAGGGCAGAGGAGATGGTGGGGCTGATGCCATTGAACCATAGTGGCGCTTGATGAGCAAAAGAGCATTGTCCCTGTGAAGTGTGACAGTGGGGGACTTTCAGTAGCTGTAGCGTGGATCTCCTAAGGCACCATATGTTGGTTCGGTGTTGTAACAGAGTTGAGACCCTAGAAGGTGCAAGGCCAAGGTAGATTTTTTTCGCCATGGAACAGGTGAGAAACTTTATGCAGTTTGATAATTGGAGCCAGCCAGTCTGGGTGTACATGTCACATGTGTGGGTGAGATGGTGAGCACCAGTGATGAGCCGATATGCCTTATTTAAGGCAGTTGAGCGGCATCTAAGGGTTGTGGTTGTGGCCGAGCCATAAATGATGAGACCATTGTCTATTACAGAGATCACAGAGCTCAGGACTGCAACCTTCAAAGCTTCTGGTGTGAGGTGTTGTCTGCATTTGTAGAGGAGACCAAGCTGTGTATTAGCAGCTGTAGCTACATTATCTACATGAGGTCCATAGGAGAGATTAGGGTCAAGCAGTATCCCTAAGTATTTGAAGGACCCCACCTGATCTAGAGTGTTCCCCTGGGTGGTGGAGATAGCCAAGTGGTGTAGCTTGTGTGTGTTATGAGAGCTGCAGAAGAGCATAGATTTGGTTTTCTTGTCATTGAGGACCAGTTTATGATTGAGAAACCATGCTCTCTACAGAACTGAAACCAAATTGAAGGTTGTGTTGAAGAGTTGCAGGATCTTTGTGAGTGGAGAATACAATAGCATCATCGGCATATAGTATGATCTGCTCAGAGCAGTGGTAAGGGAGGGAGTTTAAGAAAAGGTGAAAAAGGAGGGGGCCCAGTATGGATCCCTGTGGGACACCCGAGTGAACAGACAGGGTGTCAGAAAGAGCGTCAGCAATTTTTACTCTCTGTGACCAGTTTTCTATGCAGCTTTTAAACCAGAGAGAAGAGTCATGTGATAGCCCAGCTATCAGTAGTTGGTCAATTAGTAGTCCATGGTGTACTGTATCGAAGACCTTGAAGAGGTTGATGAAAATGGCCCTTGTGAGAAGGCCGTTGTCAAGGGATTTGTACAAAGCTCCAGTTAACTCAAGAAGGGCTGTAGTGGTGCTGTGACCTTTCCGGAAACCGTGTTGTTGTGGACAAGGTATATTGTATTTATCCAAGTGATCAGTAAATTGATCAGCCACAATGTGCTCGAGTGTCTTAGAGAGTGGGGTCAGTATGGAGATAGGGTGATAATTTGAGTGATTCATCTTATCCCCACTTTTATGAACAGGTGTCTCGGTGGCTGTTTTCCATAAGTCAGGGAATTTTCCACAGCTGGGAGAGAGGTTTAGGATTTTTGTTAATGGATGAATTACCTCATCGAGGGTGAGCAACAGAAGCTTAAGGTCCAGGGTGTCGCTACTAGATCTATATTTAGAGATAGCTGCAGTAATATAGCGGCTAGCTTCATTCAGCCTTACCTCCCTGAAGTAGAAGTGGGGATGGTTAGACTGTGGGACTGAGGTATTTGGGAAGTAGGCCCTGTTTTTGAAAAAGTCATGGGATAGGACAGCACTAAGGTCTGAAAAAGCAGTGTTGAAGATGTTTGTGATCACCTTGGGGTCGAAGGTTGAGGATCCATCAACCATTAACATGGCTGGAGAGGTTTTTGGCTGCTTCCCTGTGACATCCTTGATATTGTCCCAGAAAGCATGACCATTTCCCCATGTATTGGTGAGAGCATCTTTGTAATAGGTGGATTTTGAGAGCAGGGTGGCTTTTCTGCAGGCATTTCATGCTTGTTTGTAATTTTGGTTGTCCAGTTGTTTGCCAGTGGCCCTGGCAACTGATCGGAGGTGGTCCCTTAGTTTCAGCTGTGAGAGAAGAGCCGTGGTGAGCCATGGGTTAGAGAGAGATTTTGTTTTCCTTTTAGCAGGGGCAAAGAGGTCGCAGGCTTTGTTGGAAATTGAGATGAAGTGATCAAGAGCCAAGTTAACATCTTTTGCTTCATAGATGGATAGCCAGTCTTGTAGAAGCAGGTATTGCTTGAGATGTGGAAGTTTTCCATGAGGAAGGACTCTGCTAGTGATAATTTTGGAAGGGGGCTTGAAGAATTTATTACACCATGCACATATGACTGGGGAGTGGTCACTGAGAGAGTCTTGGAGAATGGTCGTATGAGAAATCCTTGTGGGGTGAGAGGTGAGGACCCAATCCAGGAGGGTACTGATGCCAGTCTTATAGTTAATCCTAGTAGGGGAGTTTACCATTTGCGTGAGGTTAGCAGCTGAGATGGAATCTTTATAGGCACTGGCACCTGATGCTAACCAGTTTATGTTGAAATCCCCTAGTAGAATAAGTTCAGCTTCAGGAGGATGAGAGTTGATAAAGTTTAGGCTGTCGTTGAAGTCATGCTTAGGGTCCCTGGGAGGGATGTATATGGAGACAATAGTCAGGGCTTTATGGTTGGGACCTAGGATGATTTTTATTGGCAGATTCTGGGCCAAGGCAGAAAGTGATGGAGTTGCTACAGGGTACCATGACAGGGAGTCTTTGAAATAGATTGTGCAACCACCACCTTTTTTGGATATCTGGTCTAGACTGTGGACATTGTAGCCCTGTATTGTTACTGCTGAATCAGAAACTTTAGGCATCAGCCAAGTTTCCACCACTGCAAGGATGTCAGGGTTGTGTTGGCATATGAAGGCTTGGAGTGCATTCAGCTTTGGTAGTAGGCTGCAGATATTAATGGTTGCAAGGATAAGGGCACCTGGAGTTTGTGTGTGGCCTGAGCTTCTAGAGCCAGGATTGGGATGGATGCTGCCTGAGATAAGAAGGAGGAGGAGGAGTAGGAGTTTTAAGGAGTAGAGTCACAGCTCTTTGAGAGATAGTTTAGATCATTGTTTCTGGGAGTAGAGGTTGCAAGTTTCCAGGTGGTATCCCATATGGACTGCAAAGTGGTGCAGTGTAGAGAGGTGGCCACACTTGTTGAGAGTAGTGGTCGGGGTAAGTAACCAGGAATATCCAAACGGTGGACCAAGCACAAGTCTCAAGTGGACGTGGAGGGTTCCCTTGGAGTAGCAGTGGAAACCAGAGTAGAGGGTGGCAGGGGATGGGGGTGGATGGGGGTGGCTAGGACCAGGGAGAGAGAGAGAGAGAGATGGGGTAAGGGCAAGGAAGAGGAGGAGAGGTGAGAGAAAGGCAGAGAGAACCCGCATGGCTTGCGTACTAGCACAGTAGGGGTGGGGAAGTGAGTTGAACAGGAGGGAGTAACTTGGCTAGCAGGAGGCAGATAGAAAGAGAGATTGAGAAATGGAGCACCTCAATCAGTAAGCACTATGTGGAATGAGAGAAGGGGGATGGGAGGCATAGGCAGAGTAGAGGAAGCTACAAGTGTTGGCCAATAGGAAGTGGGAGGAGGGGTATGTAAGAGGGAGGGTGGGGTTAGACATCTAGTTAAGTAAGGTAGGAGGGGGTAGTAGGGTGAGCAAAATTTTGTGGCAAAACTAATGCAAAGTCAATGGGCACAGCACCTGGAGAGAAAAGCAAGGCCAGTCAGCTGCTGTTTGAGAGGTGTGTTTACAGATGGTGGGAGAGTGTCTGCGTTTAACCCCTGTAGGTAGACAGGAGCTAGAAGCACAAGTGGTTAGAGGTGAGAGTGGATAGCAGGCTTATCTAGTTTTTAAGAAGGGAGAGAGAGAGAGGACATTTACACACAGTTCTGGAATGTGGAGTGATGTATAATTTCTGAATGTGGTAGCAAACAGTTTCAGAGTGTGGCAGTGGCACACAATTTCTGAATGTGGCAGTGCACAGTTTTTGATTGTGGTGGTGACATACAATTGCAGAATGTGGCAGTGGTGACACAATTATGGAATGTGGCAGTGATATATAATTTTGGAATGTGGCGGTGGCACACAATTTCAGAATGTGGCAATGGTGCATAGTTTTGTAATGTAGTGGTGATGCACAATTTCAGAATTTGGTGGTGACACAATTTTGAAATGTGGCAGTGACACAATTTCAGAATGTGTCATTGAAACACAACTTCAGAATGTGATGGGGATGTGCAATTTTGGAATGTGGCGGATATGCACAGTTTTGGAATGTGGTAGGGATGCGTAATTTTAGAATGCTGCTAGAACTCACAATGTCAGTGTATGGTGGGTGCATACAGTTCTGGAATGTTGCAGGAAGAGACAAGTAATTTCAGAATAAAATGGCGTGCCCTGACACATTCTGACAGAGTGCATCCCTACTATACTAAAAAAATTGACACTCCCTGCCAAAATTCCTTGATGTGTGTCCTTATCACAGTCTGAAATTGACTGTCCCCCCACATTTCGAGATGGTGCATCCCTGCCACATTCCAAAATGTCATGCCCCCAACATCCTAAAATTTTGCACCATCTTGATATTGTATAACTTGGTTCAGAGCTATATTCCTAAACCACCTCCTGATGCATTGCTAAGTATAGTAACATGCATCTGAACCTTTGGAAATGCAATCACTGCAGGCAACCCTATGACAGTTTTTTTTTTCCTTTTTGTAATATTACTACAACTACAATTTTTTAAACTTTGGAGAAGTAGGCCCTATAAGGTTGCTGACAGGGAGGACTAGGCTGATAGTTCTGGTTATGACATCATCAATGACTCTTCACTGAAACTGGCTTTTTGAACAGGTAGTGAAATCAGGGTTAAAAAATAGCTCACAACTTTAAAATTAAGTAACATAGAAAACCTAATTTTGATACAAGATTTATTGGGGGTATGCTGATACTAATTCTGCAATGCAGCACTTTTGGCTGGACTCCCTCTTTAAGGTAAGTAGCATCTGTGTGAAGGAAGTGAGTAAAAGCAAAGGAATAAGAGACCATTATAGTACTCTAGGGAAGTGGCCACAGTGGTGAAGGAAAAAAGGGTGTAATTTCAGAAGTATAAGAAAATGCAGAGGCAGGAAGACCAGTAGGTGTACCAGATAAAACAGAAGGAAGCATGTAAAGCAGTGTGGGGCAAAGGCACAGACCAAGGAAAGGACAGCCAATGAGGTAAGACTTTCTTTTGGTACTTAAGTGAGAAGAGGAAAGAAAGGGGAGGGTTAGTGAGGATAAGCAGGGTGGCAAAGGGAGACTGCACAGAAAAGGACCAGGAAAAAGCAGACATTCTGAACAAGTATTTCTGCTCAGTTTTCACAGTAGGGGGTATAGATCAACAGTGATCAGCAGTAACTAAGGGGGAAGAGAGGTGGACTCAAATCCATTTTTAGAAGAAAGAGTCCTAAATAGATTTATAGCTCTAGAAGTGGACAAGGCAGTGGAATTGGATGAGATACACTCAAGGGTACTGAAAGAACTCAAGACAGTGTTGGCTGCCCTGTTGAAGGCCTTATTCAACAGCTCACTGGACTCAGGCATCAGTCCAGAGGACTAGGAAAGAGCAGATGTGGTATCTCTACATAAGGGCATCTGAAAAAAAGAGGTTGGAAACTGTAGGCTGGTGAGCCTCACCTCAGTGGTGGAGGAATTAATGGGAACACTGTTAAAGGAAAGGTCAGTGGAGTATCTTGAATCTAATGGGTTGACATACCAAAGGTAGCGTAAACTCACAGGGGAGGTCATGCCAGAGGAATCTGACTGAGTTCTTTGATTGCGTGATCAGTAAAACAGACCAGGGGAGAGCAATGGGTATGGGCTATGTGGCTTTTAGCAAGGCCTTCCACACTGATCCACACAGTAGACTGAGTAAGAAATTAAGCAGCTTGTGAGTGGGATCCAAAGTGGTGAATTGTGTTAGAAACTGGTTAACAGATAGGCAACAGAGGGTTGTGGTTAATGACAGTCACACTAATGATGGGAGAAGGTCCCACGGGTGCTGTAAACAACAATCTTTTCCAGTGTCTTCATAAGTGGCATTGCAGACTGACTAGAACAGCTGACATGCCTTTTTGTAGATGATACCATAATATGTAATAGGGTGGATAATAAGTAATAGGTGGAAAGAATGTGTAGGGTTCTTGGGATACTCAGTGAGTGGTCAACACCATGTCCATGGGGGTTCAATGACAAAAAGTACAAAATCATGCACCAAGGGAATAGGAACCCAAACACTGAGTACATGACGTTGGAGAGTGTTGTCACTCACTAAGGTATCATCATATCTAATGATATTATGACCACAAAGTGGCAGGGCAGTGTGACAAAACAGTGGGTAGGGCCAGTGGAATGCTGGGATACATAGGGAAAGGCATCTCCAGCAGGAGTAGGAAGGTAGTGCTGCCATTATATCTCTGGTGAGACCCAGCCTGGAATATTCTGTCCACTTCGAGAGGCCACACCTCAGAAAAGACTTAAACAAGCTGGATGCACTCCAGAGCAGGGCAACTAAAATGGTGCAGGGGTAACACCAAATGAGAGATTGAGGGACCTCAACATGTATACCCTGGAATACAAGAGACTGAGAGGGGACATGATAGAGATCTATTGTATAAATACCTCATAGGGTGCAGAAGCTGCAGGAGGGGAGTCTCTTTAAAATGAGGAAGAGCACACGAACCAGAGAGACTGTGATGAAGCTGAGGGGAGGAGTTTAGGAGGGATATGAGGAAGTACTACTTGACTGAAACATTGGTAGGCACCTAGAATAGACTGCCATTTGAAGAGGAAGAGGTGCAAACAGTAGGGGGCTTCAAGCATACATGGGATAGACTTAAGGGAATATTATCAAATGGGCAGGGTGAAGGGATGGTCTACCGAGACCAGTTAGGGTCTGTGAAGGCAGACTAGGCAGTGACTCTCTGGGTAGACTGGGTTGGCCAAGTTGTTCTTTCCTGCCAACAGTTTTTTTTTCTATGTTACAATAGAGAAGGCAGCAGTTGTGGTGGGTGCCTGTGACCGGGCTTGTCATGTGACTTGTGAGACACAATTAAGCCCTTTGCAGGCATAGTAGGTGGCCTTTTCTTCTCTCAGCTCATGGGACATCAACAGGTAGGATATTGTGTCTGGGATAGTCTCTGCAGCCTCTTCTACATCTTTACTGAGAACCAACTAACCCTACAAGTGAGGAACAGGAAAGGAGTGGACTTGGACAGTACCAGAAGGGGGGCTTGATTGACAGCAGGATCTTCTTTCATAGTAAAGTACAAATCCCACTTATAAAAGATATAGTAAACTGCCATGGATGTGGAACACTCATCTTCAGGGATCTTATCTGGAGAGTGGGCTGTTGCACTATATGTAAAAACTTCATTATATCAGGGCACATCTGGAAGTAGCTTGGAAAGAAATAACAAGGTTGCAACATCAACTGTACTGATGTCCACCCATCTATGTCCACTCCCTTAGAGGCTCACCTGCCTAGAAGGGGGAAGGTGGTGGGACTAGGAAGGGGAAGAGTTGTAAGGAAAAACCAAGGAAACCCTACTCAGTGGAATGTAACATCAACTGCAAATCACTTTGCACCGCTGGCAAATGTTCAATATTCAAACTCTGAGAAAAAGGGTATAGGGGCAGACAAAAGGTAAACACAGAATGGGGAAATGGCATCCGGTGGCAGCAAGGAGAAGTGGGACAGAAATAAATGTAAGGAAATACTCATACTGAAAGACTCAATGTAAACAGGAGTCAAGAGGCACCTGGAATTAAGGAGACAAACAAATGTCACAGTAAAATGTCTACCCGCATCCTTGGCCAAGTGCAACTCAGAACATATTAGAAGGATAGTGGACAAAGCAGGAGAAGGACTGGTGATATTTGTTCACCTCAGATCCAATGACCTGGCAAATCAGGTGGTAGAAGAGACCAAGAAAAACTTAGTTAAGCTGGAGTGAAAGCTGACTGCTCAATCAAACTCCCTGGCTTTCTCTGCAGTTCTCCCAGTGTGGAGCAAAAGTGAGAGCCTGGACAAGAAAACAAGCAAGGAGGTGAAGAATTTAATGCATTGTTGAAAGCATTGTGTCTTGAAAATGGCTATTGCTTCATAGGTGGTTGGGGGACTCTTGGGAGAGAAGGTTTTTCAAGTATGACAGTCCTACCTGATAGTGAAGAAAGGAGGGTAACTAGCGGGGTACCACAGGGTTCTCTACTAGGACCGGTCCTCTTCAATATCTTTGTAAGTGACACTGGAGAGCATGTGGAAGAAAAGGAATGTCTCTTTGCAGATGACACAAAGATCTGCAACAGGGTTTATACACAGGGTGGGGTGGAAAGAATGAAAAGGGACTTGGCAAGGTTGGAGGAATGGTCAAATATGTGGCAGCTCAGATTCAATGCAAAGAAGTGCAAGGTAGTGCATCTGGGAAACAAAAACCCAGGGGAAGAGTACACAATGGGGGTGAGTTAATAACAACAACAAAAATAGAAAGAGACCTAGGAGTAATTATATCAGGTGACCTAAAGGTGGGAAAGCAATGTGTGAGAAGGCAGTAAGAGGCCTGGGGGATACTGGGGTGTATAGGAGAGGCAACAATAGTAGAAAACAGGAAGTTGTTATCCCTCTGTACAGACAGTTGGTGAGATCCCATCTGTAGTACTGCATGCAATTCTGGAGACTCCATCTCCACAAAGACATAGACAAGTGGATGCTGTTCAGAGGAAGGCAACCAAAATGGTGCAGTGCACCAGAAGACATACAAAGAGAGACTAAAGCAGCTTAATATGTATACCCCGAGGAAAGGAGGAGTATCTCAAGAAATTAAAGTACAAGAGGGTAGCATCTTTCAGAAGAAGAGATATTCAGGAACAAGAGGGCACATTTTAAAGATGGGGGAGGATGGCTCAGAGGTAATGTTAGAAAGTATTTTTTCACAGATAGGGTTGTGGATGCATGGAACAGCCTTCCTGAGGAGGTTGTGGAGTCAAGATCAGTGGGAGAATTCAAGAATGCATGGGACAGGCATAAGACAATTCTAGTGGGGGGTAGGAGGAAGTATGCTGTTGATTGGCTAGAATCTGCAGCTTATCCATCGGTAGAGAAATGGGTAGACTATGTGGATGGCGTCCTTATCTGCCATCAAATTCTATGTTTCTATGTAAGTGCATTCGGGCAGAAATTTATCATCCATGCTGGACATTTAAACTAGGTGATGAGGAGTCTGTCACTAAGGAATCTATCAGTTACAATAAAAATGATAGGAGCATAGCTGGCACACCCCCTGAAACCAGAAACTCTTTCCCACATTCTGGAAGTAATCAAGGGGAATAAAAGAGGGCTTAGTGGGGCTATAAAGGGAGTCATAAAAACATAAATCAGCAAGTGAGGTCAAAAGTGGAGATGGAAAATACAAAAGCCAAATCATGGAAGGGGGTAGGCTTCAATGCAAGAATCCTAAGGAACAGAATGAGCGAACTACTGGCAATTGTGGCAGAATGAAAGGCAGACCTGGTGGCCATCACTGAAACATGGGCAACAGAGAACAATGACTAGAATCTTTCAATCTCGGGATACACACTCTTTAGGCAGGACAGGAACAGTGCTGGGGGGAGGGGTAGCACTATATATTTTTGCCATGGAATAAAAGTCAGTACACTTGACATTTACAAAAAGGAAGCAGTATAGTTCTTATGGGTGCAGCTCTACCAGGCATCAGGTAGGAAACTCTGATTCAGAGTTGTATATGGACCACCTAGTCAGGCAGCAGATAAAGACAAGGAACATCTGGAGGAAATCAGAGGGGTGACACAGAAAGGCAATTTAGTGGTGATGAGTGATATGAACATGTCCGATGTTGACTGGAGCATCCATATGGCCAGGTCCTGTAGAAATCAGACTGTGGTAGAAGCCTTACAAGGCTGCCTACTCACCCAAATGGTTAGCACCCCAACTAGGATAGATACCATCTTGGACGTGGTCCTCACAAACTCAGGTAACCCCTCACCCCTGCCTTTCTTGCAAAACGACAGGTGGCATGCTGTTGAAGCTGACAGCAGTACCTGGTGGGGACCTGGATTCAGGGAGGATGAGGTTTCTCTGCACAGGGGGACCTAGGATTGGCTACTCTGCACTGGGGCACCCAAGTAAATCCAACACAGGAAGCAATAACTGTAATGTCCAGAACCAGGAATGGGATTCTTCACGTGGCTTTTTCACTTCCAAGCTGAACAAACAAAGCACAGACAGACCCCCATGGGGCTACATTTCCTGGTAATGCAGATTAGAGACAACAGAACACTTTATCACTATTTCTAGCCCTCAGGCTCTAAACCCACCAGGCACACAGCCTGGACTTGCACGCAGCTTTGGGTACACAGCCTGACTTGTACACTCTTGGGTTTTTACCCACTGGCCTGGCTCCCCCGCTGGCCACTTGATTCATAGTCCATTTGAGGAATGAACCAATTATCCTGTTGTGGCTCCCCAAAACACACTAGAGTCTGCGACTCTTAGAGAGAATTTTCCATACAATCCCACGTCTGGGTACTTCCCCCATCACTGGCCAAGTGCCTGAGGCAAAGTAGAAATCCACAGAAGAAATCCGTAGAGGTGGACCTGGTCACCAAAGATAGGGGGCCACCCACCTCCAGCTCCCACAGCCCATACCCAGCCATTTCTCTGGACACTGAACAATTCCTTTTCTGAACTTTCAAATGTAGATTAAGGGTAGACGTCTGTCACATCACCTCTACATATTATTTGCATCCCAACAAACTCTGGAACTTGAAACTACTTTTACTTTGCTTAGCCCATTACTCTAGGCTTCCCAATATTTAATAGTTCAATCCTCACATTGTCACACAAGTCCCAGGGTGAAAAGATATGCCCTTTAGCCAGAACAGACACTCACCCTCTTGTTGCAGGTGCCCCACAGGCGACTCACAAATCTTCTTTTCTCCCAAATAAATACTGGAACAGATAGGCAGCTTTTCCTCCACAAGCAGAACTAGGGGTTGCCCCAGGAATCTGCAGGAGAACCTTTTCAACCCTGAATGAGGGGCACTGAGACCCGAAACAACGCGGTCTCCACCACTTCAGTAATCTTCTGTGTCTCCCTTTAAGGTGGAGACACACACACCCTATTACTTAGAAGTAGCCCTCTGTCAGGGCTGAGGCTTCTAAAGCCTTCACCGAGCTGCTTTAACAGCAAGCTCCCTACTTCACACTTACTGAAGACAAACTGCCCACTCTCACTTCAAAACTCCCAACGTTCTAACTAACTCCCTTTGCTGCAGATTCCAATGTGGCTCATGCAGCTGCGAAAGTTCTATTGGTGATGTCATCCCTCAGTCTCAGATGAGACTGAGAACAGAGTGAGACAGTGTGAAACCCATTTAACTGGAATTTCACAAGCTGCCTTCCCTGCCTACCACTAGGTCTTACTGGGATTCTAGTAACCCCGAGTAACAAGGGGGTTATACTCAGAAATGGTTAGGGTAGTTAGGATTGGGGAACTGTTGGCCAACAAAGACCAGAAATCCATCTGGTTTGAGAAATCCCATAGGGATGTAAAATCTCAATTCAAGGTGGAGGTCTTAAATTTTAGGGGAGCAAACTTTGAAGGGATGAGAATATTAGTCAAAAACAAACTAGAGAGAATTCGAGAGAAGTTGGAGACAGAAGACATATGGGGTATGGTTAAACAAGCCATCCTGGAGGCTACCAAGCTATGCATCAGGACAGTGTCAAAAAGAATAGATGTAAAACACCATTATGGCTCACTAACCAGGTGAAAAAAGCAATTAGGTACAAAAGAGAAGCACAGAAGAAACAAGGGAGACAAGGAAGAGTTCACTCAGAAGAGAAAAGACACCATGACGGCAAAGAAACTAGCTAAGGCGGCAGCTGAAATTAGGACTGAATCGCAAATGAAAAGCAGGAATTGAGAATTTTTTTTTGCTACATTCAAGAAAAGAGGAAAAAAGGGGGAGGGATTATTAGACTTATAGACAAAATATAATCATTGAGGATGATGGACAGAAGGACACTATTCAGAACAATTTCTTCTATTCAGTGTTCAAATCCAGACAGTGGCATTAAACCAGCTGACAAGGGGGTACCACCAATGGAAACACCATCAATTACTACCAGCAGGGTCAGGGAGGCTCTAGGAAAACTAAGGGCAGACAAAGCATCTGGGCCAGACGGGCTGCATCCAAGGGTGCTAAGGGAGCTTGCAGAGGAACTGGTGGGCCCCCTGCCACACCTGTTTATTTATGTATTTTTTGTTGACCAGGAAAGGAGGACTAGACGATTCTGCCTATTTTCAATTTCGTCCCTGGGGAGGAGGATACAGATGGATGCCAACTGATACTGACCCAGATTAAGCTGGTAGTGGTATTTTAGTGAATTGGGGAAATTTAGCCTGATCACTGCTGACAGGAGTTGTGCTAAGGGACTAGGGAAGAGCAGATGTGGTTCCTCTTCACAAAGGAGGGAGTAAGGAGTCAACCTGCCACTTCAGACCAGTTAGTCTCAAATAGGTGGTAGGGAAACTAATGGAGACCTTAATTAAGAAAAACCTAGTAGAGTACTTGGAAGGGAATGATCTCCAATGTATCAGACAGTATGGGTTCGTTGTGGGCAGGTCATGGCAGACAAACGTGATTTTGTTTTTCAACAGAATAACCAAGGAATTGGATATGGACAACCCAGTGGACCTCCTCTACTTCAGTTTTAGCAAAGCCTTCAACTCAGTGTAGCACAACCACCTGCTGAGGAAGTTGTAGGACTGAGGCACAGCAAAAGAGTGTAGCCAGGTGGGTAGGAAATTGGCTAAGGGACAGAAGGCAGAGGGTGGTGGTAAACGGATGAAGTTAGATGAGAAGGAAGTTAGTTGCCACGGAGGCCCCCAAGGGTCAGTCCTGGGCCTGGTGCTGTTTGACATGTTCATTAGAAACATCAGAGCAGGTATCCAGGGAACGCTTTCACTCTTCGCAGACTATACTAAACTAAGCAGCAGGGTTGATAGCAAAAGGCAGTTGAGGACCTAAAAAGGATCTGTAGAGGCTGGAAAGTTGGTCTAATATCTAGCAGCTAATCTTCAATGTAAAGAAGTGTAAGGTGATGCACCTAGGCAAAAGGAACCCAGGGACTGAGTATTGTCTCAATGTGGTCAAAATCAAAACCTCAGAGGAAGAAAAGAATATAGGGGTCATCATATGTGACAACCTTAAACAATCCAGCCAATGCAGTAGAGCTTACAGTAAAGCCAGCAAAATGCTGGGAGGTATCTGGAGAGTTCAGCAGCAGGGACAGACAAGTGATTCTCCTACTCTGTAGGTCACTGGCAAGACCTTACTTAGAGTACTTTGTTCAGTACTGGGGTCCACATCTTAGGAAAGACAGGGGCAGTCTAGAAATGGTGCAGAGAAGAGCAACACAGATGGTAAAAGGCCTCCAAGGGTTCCTTTTGAGGAGCACCTGAAAGAACTTGATATGTACTCACTGAAGATTAGGAGGAGAGGGAATATGATAAAACTTTCAAGTTTCAGAGAGCATAAATAAGGTACCATACTCAGAACTTTTCAACTGAGTCTACAACACAACTACTAGAGGTCACGAATGGAAACTACAGTGGGTAGCTTCAAGAAGGATCAAAGGAAGCACTACTGTACAGAGAGGGTTGTGGATCCTTGGAACAGGCTGCCTCCCGAGGTGGTGGGAGCAAAAGAATGTTACAACATTCAAGCTGGGGTGGGACAGAGTCAGAAGGGTGTGGTCAGGTCCCAGGACTTGTAGAAGGTCTTGAAACTCATGGGCAGACTTTATGGACCCTGGGTCTCCTTCTGCCATCATTTCTATGTTTCTACCAACTACCTCTTGACTCAGCTTCCCCTTGTGCCACCTAATGTGTCCTATTTTTATAAGTTGGTAGTTCAGTCCTATTTTGTTTATTTTGTTTCACATATCCTTTCCCTTTCCTTCTAGGCTAGGAAGCCTCTAGCCCTTTGTTTTATTTCTTTTCACTTAGTTTCTTTCCTCATGAACAGAACTGAGGTGCATGAGGGAGCTGGTGATGGTTATTGCCTGGCATGTGTGGACCCACATGAGGTGCTTATGTGCCATCAGTACCTGACACTAGCTCCCTCCTGTAAAAACATTTGCTCCCACAGGGTCCTAGTAACTTCAGCCCTAGACTCATAAGTGGTAATCAGTGGTGAAGATATTCCAGGAACATCAACAATTATGGTAAGCATGTCATTTTTGGGGGGAGGGATTTCTCCTAAAAAGCCACTGATAGGAATCAAATGTATGTTCTTTTATGAACTTCAGGCATTTATTCAAGTAGTCTGAGTCTGCTTCTGCTTTTATGTAAGCAATAACCTATGACATGGCTCATGTTTTAAGTGCAATGACCCATGACAGGTTGCAGGGTTATTGGGGATTAGGCAACACCCCAGGTGCATTGTGAGGCATGTGCCGCAGGCTGAGTGCCCTCACAGTACCTGGAGTGTTGTTTAATCCCCAATAACCCCACACCCTCCCGTGGGTTATTGCACTTATAAGATAAGCCATCCCCCCCAATAACATGGACTGTTACACAACTCAAAAGAACAGTCAGAATGCCAGCTTGAACCTGACAAACACGGAACTTTATTGTGTGTCCTTCCACCCTGAGACATTGTGAGCTTTGCAGTCATCTACGAACACAGACTGACATGTGCTTTACTAAGGATATGTCCCTGCCGGTAACTGCACTGTGGAAAGAAGAGACCGTCACACTGCTACCCACTGAACAAGGCTGCCTGTGATCTGTGACTCAACTGTGCTACACACTGTTTAACTTTGCTGACCGATGTCAGCTGAGGGTGGAACAAGGTGTGTGGTCAGGAGTACACTCAGCAGAACTGTTGCTAAATGTGTCTTTTGCCTCTGACTTGTACCCCTGTGCTGTGCTGCAGTATTCTGATGCATGAGATCTGCAATGTTCACAACCCTGTACAGGTGTACCATTGTGCTGTCCGTTACTCTAATAATACCAAAAAAGGCCAAAAGGGGGGATAAAACCTTTTTCAGATATGTGCGGTAGAAGGGAAGAGGCAAGGCAGGGGATTACTAGGCTGAGGGGAGGAGAAATAAAATTGGAAAGTGACTGTGAAAAAACAGAGTAATTAAATAAGTACTTTAGCTTGGTATTCACAGAGAAGGATGATGTTAGGGAGACCTGTGCTAAAATTAGAATGGGAAGGAGGGCAAATGGGTGGATCTAGGCCCATTCACTAAATATAGGTTAGGGCACAGTTAGATAGAATTGAGGTGGACATGGCAATGGGGCCTGATGGGTTACACCCAAGGTGATCAGGGAATTGAAGGAGGAGTTGGCTGCATCATTGACAAGACTCTTCAACTTGTCCCTGGATATGGGAGAGATGCTGAGAGGACTGGAAGAGGGCAGATGTAGTGCCTTTACACGAGGGAGGTAATAAGGAGGTTAAGAGGAACTACCGACTTGCTGGTCTCATGTCAGTAGTGGGGAAGGCAATGAAGACATTAATCAAGGAGAGGGTTTCATAAGTTTTTGTAGAGCATAGTAGACCAAAGTCCATGGAGCTCACCATCTCATCTAGCTATATCCCTGTATGCTATTTTGAATTAGGTAGTTATCCAGTAGTGATTTAAATTTTATCATGTTGTCACTCTCCACTACTTTAGCTGGGAGTTTAATCCATGTTTCAACCACTCTGACACTAAACCAGGGTTTCCTTTTATTTGTTCTGTAGCTTTCCCCTGCTAGTTGTATGGTATAAGTTCTAGTATTGTGCCCCTTTTCCCTGATATTGATACCAGGTTGGTTTCTTAGTTTTAATGCCTGCATTGCTCTGTACATGAGACACATGTCTCCTCTTAGTCTCCTAAATTCTAATGAATACAGGCCAAGTTATTTCAACCTTTCCTCATATTCCAAGCCTTCTAGTTCTGGAAGTTGGTGAGTTGCTTTCTGTTGAATTATTTCCAATGCCTGAATATGTGTTTTATAACCCGGGGACTAAAGTAGTGCACAGTACTCTAAATGGGGTCTCACCAGGGAAGCGTACAGTGGCACAATCACCTGTCTATCTCTACTAGTGATGTGCCTCAAAAAGCAACGCAATATGCCTCCAGCTGTTTTGACTATGTTATTATTGTGCTGGTTAAAACTTAGTTCTTGAGTAATTCTTTTACCCAGGTCCCTTTCGTCTGTTACTGTTCTCACAACACTTCCATTCATCCTATATGGTATTTTTGGATTTCTCTTGCCCAGATGCATCACTGTGCATTTCTCTGAATTAAAGGCCAGGTTAAGTTTTTTTGACCATACTTCCATCTCATATAGAGCCTTTTGAAGTATACTGGCTTTGTCTTCGTTGTTTATATGACCCAACCTGGTATCATCAGCTAATTTTGAAAGCCAGGCATCTGTTTTACACTTTAATGATGAAATATAGATATTAAACAAGCAGGGCCTCAGCACCGAACCCTGGAGCACTCCACTAGTCACATTTGGCCATTAGAGAAGGTGCTTCTAATGTACACTCTCTGCTTCCTAGATGACAGCCATGATTCAATCCATCTGTTTATATTCCTGGTAAGTTAAATTCAATTAGGGTGTCTATTAACTCTCCATGTGGGACTCTGTCAAAAGCTTTGGAAAAGTCAAGGAAAATTACATCCACTGAATTTGAGTTATCCATCACCCTACTGACTTTACCATAGAATTCTAATAGGTTTGTTTGACAAGACCATACCCTCCTGAAACCATGCTGGGTATTATCGATGTCCTCTAGGTATTCTGTAACAAAGTTTTTATGCAACCTTGCAAGATTGTACACAATACTGTAGTTAGGCTCAAGCCTGTCATTTTCTACTGCCTGTTTGCACCCTTTTTAAAGATTGGGACAACATCTGCTAGTCTCCAAATTTGTGGAGTGTGGTAGATTATCTGGAGGACAGTGGCTGGTAGGACAGCAGACAACATGACTTTAGGAAGGGGAAGTCAAACCACATTCAGTTCTGCGATTGGGTGGCTCAGGTGACTGACCATGGGGGGGTGGATGTGGCCTATCTGGACTTCAGTAAGGCCTGTAACACTGTCCCCCATAGGAGGCTGGTGAGCAAGATGAAAAGCCTGGGGTTGGGTGGGAAAATAACAAGCAGGGTGGAGGCCTGGCTGTCTGGAAGAACTCAGAGAATGGTGCTAAAAGGGGTGTTCTCTGGGACAGCGAGGGTGAAGAGTGAAGTGCCACAGGGGTCAGTTTTGGGTCCACTTCTCTTCAATATCTACATCAGTGATATTGCTGAGGGTTTGAGGGGAAAGGCATGCCTATTTGCTGATGATACAAAAATATGCTATAGAGTGGACACCCCAGTGGGGTGGAGGACATGAGGGAGGACTTAAAGATGCTTGAAAAATGGTTTGAGACATGGCAACTGAACTGTAATGCCAAGAAGTACACTGTGATGCATTTGGGGAGTAGGAACAGAAGAACAGTGTACACCCCTAGTTGGGGAGTAAATTAAAGTAACAGAACAGGAGAGGGATCTGGGGATCATAGTTTCCTCAAATCTTAAGGAAGGAATCCAATGTAGCAGGGCAGCGGGAAAGGCCAATGGAATGTTAGCATGCATAGGCAGGGGCATTACTAGCAGAAAGAGGGAAGCAATAATGCCCCTTTACAAAGCCATGGTGAGGCTGCATCTGGAGTATGGGTTCAGTTCAGGAGGCCACATCTCCGCAAGGATATAGATGCGTTGGAGAGGATTCAGAGAAGGGCAACCAAGATGGTGCAGGGTATGCAGGGAAAGTCATATGAGCAGAGGTGTAAGGAGCTGGATATGTACAAACTGGAGACAAGGAGGGAAAGGAGAGACATGATTGAAACTTTTAAATATGTAAAGGGGCTCAATAAAGTGGGAGAAGAGGGTTTACTTAAAAGGAAGGAGGTGGCTCAAAACTAGAGGGCACAGCCTCAGACTGCAAGGAAAAAGATACAGGGACAATGTGATAGGATGTTTCTTCATGGAGAGGGTGGTGGAGCCCTGGAACAGACTAGTAGGCAGAGTGGTGGGGTCTAAATCATTGGAAGAATTCAAGAGAGCATGGGACAAGCATCTGGAGCTGAGAATTGGGGGGAGGGCCGGGGCTGGCAGGTAGGTGGAGGGGGAAAAAGGGCAGACTAGATAGGCTGGTATGGTCCTTTTCTGCCATCAATCTTCTAGGATTCTATGATTCTATGACTATGTGGTAACCAGAGATGCGCACTGATGACTGTCTTGCTTTTGGGAAACAGTGTACTGTTCCACATACTGTACCTGTAGCACTGTGCTGTGCGCAATAGTTGCATTCATGGATGTGCAAAGGTTTTAATCCTCTGTGGTCAAACAACTGTGCTGTTCAGTAACAGTAGGACCTCGGAGTTACAAATGCCATGGAAATGGAGGGTGTTCATAACTCCAAAAAGTTTTAAGTGTGAAATATTGTGGAAACACTTGGGAAACAAATGTTAATTAGGTAAACACTGTGAAAAAAACATGATGTACTGTACATGTTACTGCATTTGTTTACTCTTTATTGATAAACCTTTAAAAATAAGTGTTTTAAAAAATCTGGCCATTAAAGTGAAACACTTTAAGACTCTGCCACAGAATGTGCATTTGCAAGTTTGAAGAACTTTTTGATGGTGCTTTGCTTTAGGGTGCTAAAACACTTTTTTGCTGCCAGGTTTGCAGGTCTTGAAGCAACATTAAATTCATAGGTGTTGCTTCAGCTTGCTGCTCTAATCACTGCATACAGGTGGCAAAGCACTCTTTAGCTCTCGTGTGTGGTATGGTAGCTGTCTCATCCTCTTCATCCTCTGTGTCACTCTCACTCTCCAGTACCGATGCTTCCCTTGCTTACTCGATTTCTTGGTCAGTCAGGAACTGGAGGCTGTTTTCATTTTTGTCAGCCCTTTACCACTCTTCCTGTACCGCATTAGTGAGGTCAAAATGCAGTCAGTCCTCAGAAAAATTCACTTCACTAACTTTGATAAATGTCTTGGTTGTTCCGGACATCTGCACATGGCCAGATCTTATTCCAGAATCATCTCAAAGAATCTGAGCCAATCTCAGCCCAGGACTTGGCACACATGTTAACAGTGTCTTTGTCAGCTGTTTACAAAAGTTGGTGTAATTGTCAAAGTCCATGGAACCAAGCAGCAAACGCCATGGGAGGTTCCTTTGTACTGACATTTTAGATTGTCTAATATGCCTTGGTCCATTGGTTGGATGAGGCTAGTCACATTTGGTGAAAGAAACAGATACTGAAAGTTAACATCTGGTGTCATTAAGTTTTCAGTAGCAGAGTGGAGATGGATGGGCATTATCCATTAGCAGCATAGCTCATACAGGTAGGGATATAGACACCAGATACTCCTTGACAAGTGGAACAAAGTGCCTGTAAAATCACTCAGAGAACATATTTCTGTCCATCCAAGCACTGTACTGGCTGTAGTAGGGGACAGGCAGAGACAACATGTTAACATCTGCAAAGCAGTGTGGCTTTGCACTCTTGTGGATAAAAATCAGAGGAAGCCGGAAATCTAAGGTTACCACCTACTCGGTTTTTGACCGAATGATTCGGTTTTCTAGGTCTAGATTCGGTCCTCCTGTTTTCACCATTGCAAATTCGGTTTTTAGGGTGGGTCAAGCAGCACCTGTGAGATTCTCCACTAACTGTTTCATTTTCTTCTCCTCTGACTGTAAGCAAGTGTCTGACATTTCAGTGAGCTTGCTTGCTTGCAGTGCATGCTAATCAGGAAGTGCCTTCAAGAGCAGGGCACTTAAAGAGCCAAATGTGTCCCTGTCTGCTCAGTTGTCACCTCTAACTTCACACCAGCAAATTGGAAGATTATTCATGGGAAAGGTAAACAATACCACCTTAATTAACACCTTCATTTTTCTGAAACCCTTAGACATTCAGACAGGCCTCTTGTCCAGTGTGGACTGCACAATGTGTTTCAGAAACTACCTGCTAATCCAGTTTTATTCAGAGGTAGTACTTTTAGGGTCATTTTGAATGCTCACATACTTGTAAAACAAATTCTGTTAAATCCTTCACCATTTTACTTGCATGTTTATATTACAAACAAATTCTGATGTCATGTAAACCTTTGTTTGTATACCAGTAAATCTGAGAAGTGTAAAGTAGTGCTATTAAGACCATTAGCAGCAAATCAACCTAATCCTTTCTAGGCTGCATTGTGAGTATGGTCTTTGACTGCTGTGATAAGGCATACTTTTATACCTTTAACTGATCACCATCTTTTCTTTTAGGGTCTGTCCTATATTTTAATATTTGTTACCACATGTGGTGTTAATTAATAATCTAATATGTTATTTCATTTCTAGCAGTACTACACCTCTCTCTCTCCTCAGTAGTTATTGCTGTCAATTTTCATGCTACCTGGATATTCCAGGAAGACCATTCAGGCATCTCAGATGAACAGCATAGAATAGTGTGGCTAATGTCATGCTAAGCCACAGAAATGAGAACAGGAAGAGAGAGAGCAGTAGCTGGTGAGGAGAAAGGAACACAGTCTAGATTTGATGGCACTGCAAATTTAGGTAATTTATCAAACATTATTATTTTTTTTTTACCAGAAGAGAGACACTAAGCTGAAGCTTGTTTACAGGTGCAACCTGGGAGCACAAGGGAGTGAAATGATTTGTGGAGGGTCACACAGTATGCAAGTCTGGGCTGTGGGATTCAAACCCTGGTCTCTAGAATTGCAGCTCAGAGCCTTAAACCACTGCTCTATAATGCCTCCACGTTACATATCACTTATCATGCTATCTGGTGTGTATGACTGATATGGAAATAAAATAGGATATTTAACAGCATAGAGTAGTTCCTACCACTTTTAAAAACTTCTGTGACATTACAAATAACTTTAGAGTAGGAGCAATGGGAGGGACAGTAGCACATCTTAAAATGGCAGTTGATATTTGTAATTACAGCTTGTCCACCATTACTGGTGTAGTTTATTTATTTATTGAAAGAGTTTTACCAGAAAAGGCCACCTGTTCCAAAATAACCAGTTGTCAGAGGTTTCCTTGTAGTCACTGATGTGTCAGCTAAGCTGTATACACAAGATGGAAAAGTCCCTTGAACCCCATCTCTAACCCACCAAATGTTAACACACACTGAAATTTTAAATATTTAAATCTAAATCAAATAAACCAAAAATAATAATCATGATGTACTTTAAAGAAGTTGTACACAATGCAATATCAGCAGCAATTCTGAATAAATCAAAGCGAATCAGAGTCCAAGCGATGCCCTCATAAGTCATAAAAGGCGGAGTTAGGGTGTGGTTTAGTATTCGGTTTTCATCTCCTTCAAAGGTGGCAACCCTACGGAAATCACCACTTTCATTTGCAGCTGTATTCAGTGTAACTATCCTTCCAGGATTTGAAATTTTTCACTTGTTTTTCAGAGCCCTCTGCCAGGGTCTTGTTTGGTAGAAGATACCAGAAAGCTCAGTTTTGTCACAATTAAACAACTGACCCCTGTTAAGCCCATGCTGTTCTGTGTATGACTGCAAAGTGTTTGTTTTTTTGTATATTTAATTTTATTAGTTCCTGGCCCGGGCATCTTTCAGGAGTACCCTCTCAACTGATACCTCACACTCCCAGCCTGAAACCCTGCTTCCCCCAGGCTCCTCTGAGCAACTCTGGAAGGTTCAGCCCCCCGGATTACCCTCCAGGGGAGGAATAGGGGCCCGCACACCATGGTGGTTCTTTCTGAGAATTAGACGGACCTACCTCATCACCGGGTCAACCATGGGAGTCCTGGGTGCACTGGGTCAGCACTGGGATGTGGGGACACCCCTGGTGTCCCTGACATCTCACCTGTGCTCCAGAGGGTTTTTCTGGCACTTGTTCCCACTGCAGAGCACAGAATGCAATGTTGTCCATGGTGATGTGCACCAACGCCTACCATCTCTCTGCTACCCAGCATCTGCTTTGCACCGCACATTCCATGCTGTCCACAGCTACTGCCATGAGCCACCCTGGAGTGGCACAACCCCAAATCCCTTCCCGGGAAAGGAGAGCAATCCTCTGGATGCTCAATCCCTCCCCTCTCCTACTGATTCCTGCAGCCTGAGTCCATTCCCAAACCCGGGTCACCGGCGTGGCACAAGGTGTGGCACCCAGCACCTCAACCCTCAGCATCACTGGACCAGCTTACAGTGCAAATATTTAAATGTTTCAGAGGTGGCAGAGTTGGCAGACATTGATTTGCTCTGCAGCCCCAATTGTTGCATCCATGGTGATTTTAAATTGGAACAGCAACCCAGAGCTTGCTTTAAAATCTGCATCATCTCTATCCAGTACATTTGCTGGGGTAGTAGCTTCGCCTTTCTGCATCACAATAGCACCGCTAATAGAAGTCCCCTTTGGCTTCTCTTGGGTGAACCACAGGTGCATGGCCTTATCAAACTCATCATCCCCAGTTTTGTGAACAATGAACCTTGTTTACAGCCCTCTTCCTTTTAACTCTTTGGCAAAGTGTTTAATTTTATCTTGCCCTTTGCGATTATCACAGACAGTTCTGTTGCTGATACCATACCATACTCATCAGCTACACTGCTGAGACTTATACCTCTCTCAAGCTCTTTTTAAATTTCTAGTTTTGTTTCATTGAGAGAGTTGCACATTTGTATTTAGTGCTGCAAGCCATCGTACATTGCTACCATGCATTTCAAAAGGCCAGCTACGGGTAGTCTTTTAAATGGGATCCTTCATCATTTTGGCTGATGGCATGGATGGCGGGGGTGGGGGTTGCAGGGTTTAGTTGACCTGTCAGTTCATAATTAAGGGGTCCATAACTTTTAGGTCCTACTGTATGCGGTTGCCGGCATCACTACTCGGAAAGTCTGTACTGTTCCACATGTTTGAACCTCTATGCTGTGTGGCAATATTTTGCTTCATGACATTCTATTTCAGGACTTGACATGAAGAACTTTGTAACTCATGTATGACTGTGCGTTAATATGCAGTTGTTGGAGATGTGCACTGTTAAGTCTCCTGCTATTTGTAGCTTGTGTATGGCTGTGTGTTAATATGCAGTTCTCGGAGATGTGCACTGCTGAGTCTCCTGCTATTTGGAAACTATACTCCTGCAAGGTTTTAGCAGTATACTGTGAGGTGCTATGCCCTTGCCAAGATCGCAGAATCTTGCCAGCTATGTGGAAGTATCAATGTCTTCCACTTAACTGAAATGTGCGCAGGTTGACATCACCTGAAATTGTCTGCATGTCCACCACCTCACTGAACTGTGTGGTACTCAGAAACATTACCACTCTGCATACAGGTACAGTTGTGCCACCTTTGTCAACTGTGCAACCATGCACTTTACAACTGAGGAACTGTCCATTTAATGTCAACTGTGCTGCACTTCTCCACTGTGCAGTTGACAAGTGCAGCTGTGCTGCATTTCACAATTGTGTGGCCTTGCAAATCACAACTTTGGAACTCTCCATAGAATGGAGACTGTGTTGCATGCCACAACTATGTGTCACTTCTCCAGTAGTGTTCTGTACAACTTCAAAGTCGCATATGTGTACTGCTGTACTAAACTGTGGGGCACTTAACAACTAGACAGCTCTGTACAGCACTGCAACCATGTGGCATTTTGGATCTCTTGTAGCACTCTACTTGGTGTGGTAGTGGAAAGTGACGTGCCCATATCCTTTGAAATGCTGCAAGCCAGGGCTACTGTGCACCACTTCTGCACTGCAGCTTGTACTCTCACCTAGATCATCATCCATCTTGTGGGGGTGTGCAATGCTGAGATGTCTGGTGTGCAGTGCTGGGAGTCTGCAGATGTCAGGCTGCCATTTGAGTGCTTGACACGTGTAATCATGCTGTCTAGCACATGGAATAGTTTGTCCTCTGTCAACTGCTCATTTGACGGGGTCTCTGACTTTAGTGGCTCCAACTTTGCTGCTGTACTGTGCTGGGGTTGTGGGGAGACCTTTTGATGTTCCTACAGTAGTGAGAAGACTACTCCACTTCTGTCGATCTGATGGAGATGCACTCACTGTGATGCTCTGCCTATCTACTTGTCATTATATTATATTATATTTGGGATATAAATATATGTTTATTTGAATGTCTGCTTAGTGAAATGGCAACCAGCAGCTTTTTAAGGGGCCTGACCTTTTGACCCCAAATGTTCTGGCTTGCTGAAAACAATTGGCTATGTAACACTGACCCAGTGAATGAATTAATTAAGAGGCTTCCTTTTGACATCTCCTGTCATGCCTGTTTTAGCTGTTATATAACACATTGTAAAACTTTAATTACTTTGAAGTCCCAGAAACCATAGAAGGCTGCAACCTTTACAACATCCTAGGAAGCAACAAATTCTAACAGCTATTTGTTACATCTCCCACCACTAGAAGAGAACTGTTTGTCAGGATGTGTTTCTGAACATCAAAGTTGAATGCTCTGATCAAAAAGACTGTCATGTTTTGATATTGCTAACTTTGCAGATTTCCAGCCAGCAGTAAAATGACACCCTTTTGGATATACTTAGGTTATAAATTAATTACAGGACTAACAGTGACTTCATGAGCTGTGACCACACAGGATGGGAAGGGCATTTTGGCTTATTATCACTGGTTGAAAGGAGTGGACACAGCTATCTCTGGACTTCTAAGAGAACACACATACAGTGTGTTCTGGATAAAAAGGGACTTCTGGCAAAATAGGTAACATCAAACTGAAACTGAGTTAGACTTAGAAATTTAAGTACCAGGTGTTTTGCTTCTGCAATTTCCAATTTATTTTGACTGTAAGTATTTATTTTATGTGCTATGTTTCGCATGTATTTACTATTTTTTTAATTCTAGTAAACAGTTTGGTTTCCTTAATCCTCCTTGGGTCTTTTCTTTTTGCATGTGAATGCTGAGACAGTATTGGATAAATATGACAACTGTTAAGGGCTTAACAGTGTGTTACTGTCTTGCTAAATTAAGAAATTACCTAGGTTTCAAACTGAGTCAACAGGGTAGAACTGTGAACTAGGCTGGGTACCTACTGGGTGAAGTATTGCTCTGCATTTCCCCAAAGAGGGTGCAATATCTGATCCTGTTAAGTGGGTGTGCTAGTGAAAAAGGGTTCATATCTGACCTCAGGACTAGAGACTAATAGGTGATTTGGACCCAAAACAGGCAGGAGGATTACCCTGTTTGTCTCCTGTTCACATATTGCACTTCTAGGCTTGGCACTGTGGGAGCAGAGGGCCTGGCCTAAGGGGTGCATTTGTGACACTCAGCAATTTGGGTTTTGTGGCTCAGTGAAGAGAAAGCCTCTTTGGCTCTCTTTGTTGACTTCATGCACATTACTATGATTTTTGGTGTGCAGGTTGAACGCCAGGGTGGGATACTCCCTGCCCATGATGTTCTTGCTCAAGATGAAGGAATCTCACTTCAATGTGAACACCCTCCCCTGATGTGGAAGTCCCAGCTGGAGTTCAAACCAGATTCGATGAACTACACCAGCTGGGTTAGCAATTGACAATGTCTTTGAGCTGCAGAGTTTCAGCAGGTCTGCAGCACTGATGGCTGAATGATGAGAGGCCCAGTCTTGACCCTCATTTTGCAGCGGTTTCAGCACAGCAACAAATATTATTGGCAGGTTGAAAGGAGGGGTCACTGGTGATGTTGACTGCCTGCTGTTTCTACATTGTTTGGGAATCTATTGATGCCAGCTCTTAGGCATATGAGGCTGGTCAAGGTATGCTGTTTCCCTCCCCACCTTGCACACTTGCATAGGGAGTTTAGAGTGGGGACAGGGATGTCTTTGAAATACATTTTCTTTTTTTTATACTTTGTATTTATTAAGTTTCTGTATAAGCATACATACTAGTACTTTTCTCGTACAGGATAATAAAAAGTACATCTGTAGAAAGCCAAATGGCCTCTAAAACAAATAATGTGGAGAAAGTATATCATAACATCCTGTAGTCTGTTACAGAAGGAGTTGGGGTAGTCCAATAAAATATCCAAATCTGTAACGTTCAGTAAATGCCAGCCTCTTCAAAGGCAATGGTATTTCCATTAGGGAAAATATCAAGGAAAACATGCTACAATCATTTGATTGCTATTTAACCTTTACATCAATTAAGGATTATTTCTACAAAAAATCTTGGACCCCCTTGCAGCACTCCTACATGGACCAAATAGTAAATAATTCACTCAAATCAGAACTACATCTAATAACACTATAAGTGTAATTATTGAAACAATGCAATGTTTTAACTGTGTTTAAACATCAGCCACAGCAGAAAATAACAATAGCATTTGCACTTCAGGTAGGGAAAATAAAACACAAGGGAGCATTTCAAAATGGTGGATTACTTCCCACTCTCACTACCTTTGTGAGCTTCAGTAATACAGTGAATCAAGAAAAGCTTCTCATACACCCTCTGCTTCCCCCAAATCAGTAAGAAACTTCAAATGAAGAAAGAATCTGTCTCTCCTAAATTCCGATGGTGAAACGGCAAACCACAGAGAGAATTAAGGCTCAACATTTTCACTTCTTGCAGCCGCTCACTACTCACAAATCAGTCCTCTGTTTCTGAATCAGAGTGGGCAGATTCAAGTCATCCTTTATGGCTCTGGAGTTCCCCTTCCACCTTCTCAAGCCATCGTCTTGTGTCTTGGGGGTTGCTGAATTGCCATGATTTACCCCCATAGACCACATAAAGTCAGGTAGGCAAAAGAAAAGAATGAACCAGTCCCAGAATCCACAGATGTTGCTGCACTGCATCAAAACAATTTTTTCTTGCCCTCATCTGGAAAGAAAGGTCAGGAAACAGTTTTACATCTGAACCATTGATATTGATTGGGTAAGCAGTACGAGCAACGTGGATCACCTCATCCCATAGCTCTGTGTAACCCCTAGGCAGCACTACCCCTAGGGTTACCTACTGCACAACAGCCTGCAGGTTGAGGGGCCTGAGCTCTCAAACGGATGCCTCCACCCAAAGGACAGGGTTTTTGGCAACATAACTGCCCTGGGTAGAGCCCTCCAGGACACTGATACCCCTCTCTTTACTCCCAGTGGCCTGGCTAAGCTTGTAGCTACCCCAAACCAACACACTTTTACAGTACACAGTAAACCCCTCCTAGCAACCACTTATCACCAGGACTAGATTAGCTGGAATGCTCTGGAGACCCCCTGGAAAACAAGATCTGTAACAATAAAACAACGTTGATGCAATACTTTCTATACAGAGGTACACCACACCCAATTTAACTGCAAAAAGATTCAGATCTGATTTACTGCAGAATGTGAACAAGGGAGGGGAAGTAATCTGGTGATTGATTTTAGATCTGATTGATTCAGGCTATAAGGCATGCACTCAAAGGTTCCTGGAACACAGTCACACACACTCTGGGTGCCCAGTTGTAGCTACAGGCTAGCTTGAAGTGTTGCCTGGGGTAGGCCAGCATTGCAGCTGGTTGGGGCCCTGTGATGGAAAGAAACATGCATGCACTGTAACCCACAATTTGTAATCCGGAGCCGCATGGCTTGGTCCACAAAAGCTTAACAACTATTAAATCAGATGACACACTGTGATTGTTGGCTAGTTTTACTCACTCTACCCAAAATCGGATGCAGGATGGATGAAATAGAGACCTCAAGATGAAGAACTGGATGGCCAGGAGAAGCAGGGCCCACACGATGCGACGTGGGGCTCAATCCTGTTCAGTGTTGTTGATCAGGAAGCTGAATCTCCAGGTGGGTCTCTTATTGGATCTTTCTCTGCAGCATGAGCGGGTGTCTGGGCTAAGGTGGCAGAGCCTAGACTGGGAGAACAGTTCAGATGTAGTCCAGTAAGGTTGGGGGCAGGTTCCATTTTAGAGCACCCAAAGACAGTGATTGGTGCAGATTGGAAGTGCAGAACCAAGATGGTGGTACATCTCAGAAATGTCCATGCTGCAAAGAAAAGCAGGTTAGACAAACTACACTATAATTATTTTCAATGCAGATACTCAGCAAATAGTTATATCCCCTATCAGAGCTTCCTCTGCGCAAATAGTCATGGCAGAAGGCAGCGATAAACCTGTAGCTCGAGCGGGACTCGGGCCTAAAACTACTCGGCCCCTACCCAGATTTATTATTTCTGCAGGATAAGCAGCCCTTAAAGGGACAGGCATGGAGGTGAACAGTGCACTCACATGCTAACATTTTTTAATCCTGAAAAAAGACACAGAACACCAGCCCGGCAGTGGGCATTTAAACACACCCAAGGAAGACTTTTGGGAACCCCCATTGTGGGGGGGGGGGTTACTTCTGAATCCACTGATTTTAAAATTACAGTGTGTGGTTGATTTGTTGTAACCAGACAGATCTGAGGGTTAACTTTGTAGGCCTTAATCAAAGAGGACCATTGAAAGTTCTTGCATAGATTGAGGGCTTCTTGCAGCCAGTACACCAAGTATGACAAGAGTCTAGTCCCTCCACTCTTTTGGGAACTCAGTCAGTCTGATGTTTCCCAAGCAGAGCTCATTCTCAATTGCCTCCAAGTGGCCGCAAGGCTGTGGCTGCCATTGTTAATGTAGACACTGATCGCTTCTCAACCTCTGCTACCATTCCCATTAAATTCTGAAGCGCTGTGTCGTGTGTCTCCAGCGTTTGGAGAATTTTTTTTTTATTTTGGAGTCCATGGCCCCCATAGACCCAATCATAGTGCTCCATGGTGGTTCAGGTACATCTCTGGCACAGCTGCTGCTCATGCCCGCTGATTCTAGAGGCCTGCTTGCCTGCTGCTGGTGTGGATCTTTTGTACGGCCCTGTGATTACGCTTTCTGCCTTCCTATCTTTGACATGTAGATCAATCTGCTCCAGATAGTGTTCTGTGTTGAGTTCTGAAATTAGTTTGTAGAAATAAGTAGCTTTTATTGCAATTTTCACTATTTTTAGTTCCACATAGTGAGGATTTGCAAAGAAGTGTGACCAGCCTGGAAGATGGCTCTCTAGTACCATCAAAATAAATGTTCAAAGTATAGCTATCCAACAAGTTTCTGAGCACATTAACGGAGCACAGTGTGCTCTTCTGTGTATTGGGCTAATCTTTACACTGCTCTAAAGGATTGATCTCAGCAGCACATAGATGTGTGTGCCTACTGATGGTTGATTGTTGCCATTCACTGCTGCAGTTGTGTGCACTGCTCACTGACTCAGTTTCTGTGTGAACATCCTGACACCGAATGTTTGTGCTCTGCTGCTTCTCACTGTTACTAGCACAGACATCTGTGCCTACTGCTGCCTGGTAACACAGCTGGACTGCTGCAGCTGTCTCCTGTGTTCTTGAGATGGCTCGTGGTTGCATCTGTGGCCATGTCCTACCACTCCATCTCTGTGCTGTCATCCTTGCCAGCTTTGGCAGTGGCTCACCATCAGGAAACTGCACATTCAGCCACTCATTGACTGACATACTGTATCTCTGAGGATGGAAAAATTCACCTCCATTACTCTGTGAACTGTCACGCATGCAGTACAACACTGCTCACTGATGGACTGTGCAGAAGGCAGCTCTGACAAGGGATCCACCTCTCGCCACAGAAAAACAAGTGTGCGAGATCACACAAGTACTCTATGGTCAGCTGGTCCATTCATGCTAATGGGGAGTGTCCTACCACAGTGTGCAGGATGCAATCAGTGAGTGCCTCTGTACTGACCCTAGTGTGTATGGCTGACTGGGGCCCTCTCTGTGTTCAGTCTGTTGTATGTAACATAGTGGGGGACTGCCCTGCTGGAACTCTACTTTGAACCTGGACCTCGATCTGCCACTCTTAGCTGTGTGGCCATTCCTTGAAAGTCTGCAGGGGGTGGGAAGGCACACAGCTGGGAGAAGAAATCATGTCACCACATTCCACAATGCAGAGTCAGGGATATTGCAGAAGGTGCACTCTGCATGGAGTTCCTGATGGTCCACAGGGTGGCTGGGGGTAGCTAGACAGTGGGATGGGAACAGTTATGTTGAACTAACCAAATTCAAACTACAAAGATCACCTAATCTCAGCTGCACCACCAGTGTCACCGTAAGCTGGTGGGATGGCAAGACAGTGTTGTGGTTCAAATGGGGTGGGTGGATGGGAGCACCTGGTAAGGAGAAGCAGGAGACAGTCTATAAGTCTGATGCCTGATGGGCTTTATTCATACCACAGGGAAAGGTAGACATGGTCACAAAGACAGAGGGGAACCAAAAACTAAACATAAGCAGTATGTAAACATTCTATAATGTCCCTAAGAAGTGCACTTCGGCCTATGGCCACTATCTGTCAAACTCTGTACTATGTATACACTAAACAATTTGGTAAACAATCTCAGAGCAGCTATTACTGTAGAATATCAGTGAACAATGACTGCAGTAATATGATTACTCTACTAGAAGAATGTAACAGTTGCAGACCCTGAGGGGCTGAGTGGAATAACTTGTGACATTTCTGGGTCCTTCTTAGCAATACCCATTCTCCTATCTGCAGTCAGGGTGCATTGGCTTTGGCATCATATGTCATCTTTTGCTTTATATTTATTTATTTAAATCTCAGATTACAAATACCTTTGAGCTAGGGGCAGCTTTTTACAAGGTTCCATGTCAAAGGAAACGGTTACAATAAGGTTGGGAGTTATAGACAACATTCATGGTATCAATGGAGGTACAGACACATTCATGGTATCATCGGAGCACAGCAAGTCAGCTGGTAACTAAGTGGGAACAGTGCTACACAAGATTACAAGTCAGTAAAAACCATAAAGTACATTTGAAGCAACATTGCTAATCAGAGGTGGCGGGGAAGGGGAAGAGTAAGGAAGGGGTAGGGAAGATGAGAAGGCAGAGTCCAGATAGAGAAGGAAAAGAAAATATGGCAGCCAGAGGCCTTGTCGTAAGGTGGGAGAAATGGGAGGCTAAGGTGGGAGAAGGGGTAAAAGAGGGGAAAAGGAGGGAGGATGAAGGGGAAGAAGATAAGGGAGAGTGGGGACCAGAGGGCCTGGACAGGTCCAGGAAGGGGGCCGGGTCAGTAGGGTAAGAGAAAGGAGGGGGTGAGGTAAGGAAGGAAGTGGTAGGGGAAAAGGGGAAATTTTTCTGTCAGAAGAGGAAACAAAACAGGAAGCCAAGTAAGAAGAGTGAAAAAGTGGTATAAGGGTGTCTGCAGAAGTGGAAACTAGGTGTAACAATCACAATTACTTTTGGTTAGAGATGCTGACAAGCAGAAAGTTTAAATTGGGACAGACTAGAAAGACTGCTCAGTTGGTTGCTTAGATTATTAAACCACAGGGGGCTCTGCATTGAAAGGATCACTGGTATTGAGCAGTCCGACAGTGGGGTACTAGAAGGAGGTCAGAAACTGAGGTACATGTGTGTTGGGTCTTAGGGGATTTGTTTAGCAGGCAACCAATGCCCGGGGGTAGTAATCCAAGTAAAGATTTTTTGGACAGAAGGCAGGTTTGATGATATTTGATCCTGCTATTTAGTTGGAGCCAGCCAGATTGAGCATATAACTCACAGGTATGAGTGAGGTGTGCAGCACCCATAACTAACCTACAGGCTTTGTTCAGGGCCACCGTGAGTCATTTCAGAAATGTGGAGATTGAAGCACAGTATATGATTAGACCATAATCAATGATCGAGAGGACCAAGCTGTGAACTGCAACCTTCAGGGCTTCTTGGGTAAGACTTCGTTTGTGTCTGAAGAGGAGCCCAATTCTGGTATTAACATCTCTGGCAACATTTTCAATGTGAGGCACAAAGGTAAGGTGACTATCCAGGGTTAGACCTAGGTATTTGAAAAGCTGAATTTGTTCAAGAGCGTCTCCGTGGTTGTTGGTGATAGTGAGTTGATGGGCCTTAAACTTATTCCGAGAGGACGAAAACAGCTGGACTTTAGTTTTTTTGTAGTTTAGCACTAGTTTGTGATTATTAAACCATCTCTCTGCTTCTGTGAAGCCTTGTTGAAGGCTGTTTTCAAGAGCGTTAGGATCCAGGTGGCTAGTAAAGATGACCGTGTCATCTGTGGAGAGGAGATACGCTGGTTGCAGACAGCTGGAAGGTCATTCAGGAAAATACTGAACAATAAGGGACCCAGTACTGAGCCTTGAGGTACCCTCTTGATTGGACAGCCCTCTGCTCCAAAAACTTCTGCTTCTGTCGCACCTGATCCATGTGTTGGCTTACAATATGAACAGCTTACTGCAATCTTTTGCTGTGTTCTTGTACCCAATCTTAACAGGTGGTTCATCCAGTTGGATTTCAAGCACTAGATCAATGGGGAGTCTACTGTGGTGACCAAATATCAGGTAGTGCCATGTATATTCAGTCAAACAGTGGACAGTGTTGTACAAGTAGGTGAGTTCTGGAGTAAGGCTGACCAATACGGGCGCTTATATTCAGGTAGGGCTCTTAATATACCCAGAAGTGTCTGATTTGTTCTTTCACACAGTATATTACACTGAGAGTGATAGGCAGTGGTTTTTAGTTTATGAGTGCCATACAGGACACAGAGTTCTCTAAAGAGCTGGAATTCAAAAGCAGATCCCTGATCGGTCCAGATCTTAGTAGGATATCCATATGGATGAACAAAGAGTTTCAAAAATCATTTCAGCCATGGTTCAAGCAGACAGATCTTTGATGGCACTGACACCATGAATTTGGAGTAATGCTCAACCATTGTCAGGACATATGTTTGACCATTAACACTAGGTTCTAACTTGAGATGATCTAAGGTGACTAATTCCAGAGGTGCTTTGTTGATTAGGGGATGGAGGAGAGCTCACTGATTGATCTTTCCAGGCCACTTTAGACTGCAAGTCAGGCATTCTTTGCACCATTTCATGATATCAGTTCTCATCCCAGTCCAATAATATCTCTTCCAATGATGGCCTCTGTCTTTTGTGACCAAATGTCCGGAGTGATCATGGTAGGCCTTAAGTACCACTGGCTTCTCTAGGAACAATTGTCTGGGATACCTCACAATGGGTAACTGGATCTCAGCCTTGTCGAATGAGTCAAAAGTTTTTCACCATCAGGCATGTCCTGTGCCTCCACAGTTTCACTGCTTCAAGATCCATCCTTTTGCATTCTCGGAGAGCCAGACTCTGTCCTGTTGAAATATATGTCTTTATCTGTTTAACCACTGGGTCTTGGTCATGTAACTGCACCCATAAGTTGTTTTGTTCTGCAAATCTGTCTGAAAGTTCTGCTTTTTGCTCTTCCTCTGTACACACAACTTTACTGGTTTGACCAACAGGCCTGTACTATCTCTGTCAGTACCCAAAGGAAAGGTGGCATCTCCACATTTTCCAAAGGCGTATGCTGTGACAATGTAGTTAAATTACAGGCGCGTAGTCTCTAGACCTATACTATCTGCTAGCTACAGTACTTGCCTAGAAATGTTGACAAATGTTTTGGCCACTGACTGCTTAAGAAAATGTTTTCAGCCTTTGAGTGTTTAAGAAAAGTTAGATGTATGGTATTGTGCTAAAGTGATTAGCTCCTTCTTGAATATTTCCTTACTACTGTGAAGTAGTTTTCCTTTGTTTTTCTTTTCTGAAATGCCCAGCTACACTGCTGTTCTGCACCCATCATTTCCTGCTCGTAGTATACTCCTGTGCATTTCTTAAAAATATCTCCTCCTGCTTGTTTCTGACATTGTCCCCTTACAAGCTTGCATTTCTATCTATTCCCATCTCACTAAAAGCTTGCTATTCTACCTGTTTCTGCTTCCTCCTGCCATTTGACTTCTACCGCTTGAGTCTCCCAACTGCCCCCAGTCCAAGCCTTATGCTTGGCACTTTCTCTCCTGCCAAAAATAATTTCAAAAGCAGCGCCTTATCCAGCCCTGAAATTGCAAGCCCTATGCTGGCACCACACTAAATGATCCCCATTCTAGCTGTCTGTGTACAGAAACCTCCCTAATCATTTATTTTATCTCCCTGGATTTGAATTTCTTGCCTTTCAATTAAACTAAGTATTCAATGCTAAATGTTTTTTCCATGCCATCATCCTAGCATCTTTTATCCCCTTTGTATTGTCCTCACTAAATTCAACTGCTTCCCATCAGCCAGCTCCCAGCGGCAGCAGGAGTCATCCTGCTGGCCGCACCTAAGACTCTCGGCTCCCGCAGCTCTTCACTGTCAGGTACGGCAGCACCTCCAGCTTAAAGCCTGGCATTACCAGTGGCTCTCACATTGTGCCAGCTTAGCAGCTATTAGCTGTTGTCTCGACGTCCCTCTGTCGATTGGACTCATCTGCAAATTTTTATCCCAGCCTATCAGGACCCTGCTTTCAGATTTCTAGCCTGTCTCCAAAGTGCCAGATGGGAATATTACCCCCCACCCACCATCCCTGTTAAATACATCTTCTCCCTGGCCTCCTGTCAGTACAGGCTCCTCATTGGTAGGCGCTCACTCAAAACTTGCGCTATTATTCACAGCAGGACAACCTGCATAAACAGTGTAAACATGATGCTTCCTTCACTTCTGTGCTGTCTAGTTGTGAGCATGCTCATTCCTGTGCTCAGTTTTGGCACTGTCCCTCTACAAACACTGGAACCAGACCCTGCAGAGTGCGACACCATCAGTCCTTTTTTATTAAATGTTTCCCTGCATTTACAGGATCCCACCGCTGTATACCATCCAACAATGTGGGCACTCTACAACCTCCATCTGGCAGGTTTTTTTAGCAGTTCTGTCAGCTCACTATATACAGCTGTCTCTTACCTTCAGAATTAGAATGCTATCTTTGCCTCTCTAGGTCCTGTTGGGAAGAGCCCTGATGATTCCTCAATCACTCCACTCCCAGTCCCAAAGGGTGAGCTGTAGGCTATTGAAACTACTGTTTGGTGCCTTGAAAAAATCATACTGATCCTTCTACACTGTTCAGGGGATATTGAACTGCCCACTTCCGGCACCTGCAACCTAACAGACTTAAAGGGATGAGCCTGCTCCACGTGAACTCCAGCAGTCTTGCAAAAAAATGTAATGCTTTACAAAGCTATATCCCTCCTACAAAATCTTCAGGTCAGACAGACAGGCCAAAGGGGGAAGGGCAGCTATCTACTCCAAGGATAGCTTCTCGGCATCTATTTAAAGCTCCACAACAGAACCTAAGGAGTTTGAATGTCTTACCATCAAGGTCAAAATCTTGCCTTCGCAATCACTACTGGTAATAGGGTGTTACAGACCTCCCTCAGCCGGGCTTTTGCTCTTAAACCATTTGAGTATACAGAGGGTGATAGTAAATTGAGTTTACTCTGAAGAAAGGGGAGTTACTAGTGGGTACCACAGGGTTCAGTACTGGGACCGGTCCTCTTTAATGTCTTTATAAGTGACATTGCAAAGGGACTGGAAGGAAAAGTATATCTCTTTGCAGATGACACAAAGATCTGCAACAGGGTTGATACAGAAGATGGGGTGGAGAGGATGCAAAGGGACTTGGCAAGGTTGGAGGAATGGTCAAATATATGGCAGCTTAGATTCAGTGCAAAGTAATGCACCTGGGAAACAAAAATCCAGGGGAAGAGTACACAATGGGGGGTGAGATAATGACAACAACAGAAATGGAAAGGGACCTGAGGGTAGTCATATCAGATGACCTTAAGGTAGGCAAGCAATGTGAGAAGGCAGTAAGGAGGGCTAGTGGGATACTGGGATAAATAGGGAGAGGCATCACCAGTAGAAAACAAGAAGTTGTTATCCCTCTGTACAGACAGTTGGCGAGACCCCATCTGGAGTTGCTTCCAGTTCTGGAGACCTCATCTCCACAAGGACATATACAGGATGGAGGCTGTCCAGAGGAGGGCAACTAAAATGGTACAGGGTCTGCACCAGAAGGCATAGAAAGAGAGATTAAAGGAGCTTAATATATATACACTCGAGGAGAGTAGGGAAAGGGGGGCATGATAGAAACTTTCAAGTACATCAAGGGAATCAACAGAGTCCAAGTTGGTAGCATCTTTCAGAAAAACAGATGTGCAAGAACAAGGGGGCACAATTTGAAGATAGAAGAAGGACGGCTCAAAGGTAATGTGAGGAAGTATTTTTTCACGGAGAGGGTTGTGGATACATGGAACAGCCTTCCTGAGGAGGTAGTGGACTCAAAAACAGTGGGGAAATTCAAAAATGCATGCGACAGACATAAGGCAATTTAGTGGAGGTAGGAGAAGTAGGCTGTTGGTTAACTAGGATCTGCAGCCTGTGTATTAGGTAAGGAAATGGGCAGACTAGGTGGGCCACGGTCCTTATCTGCCATCAAATTCTATGTTTCTTTGTTTCTAATAGACAATTCCTCAACTGAGATTACAATCTTGGGTGACCTAAACCTTAACTGGTTATCCCTTGCTTGAAACCACTCAAGGAGCTATGGATGCCTTCAGACTATCTCAGCTCATCACAGAACCTACCCATACAAACATGAACTATCCAGCCCATAGTACTCTGCTTGATATCACACTAGTTAACAAACCCCATCTGTTTGTTCTCCCACATGGTCATTTTCTTCAATGATTTAAGCGTTCACTGTACCACAGCATGTGTCAGGTCCTTGCCGAAACAAGTCACAGCATCTAGATATATCTTCAGGTGGTGTTACTGCAACTTTGACCCCTTCATTTTCATATCCACTTTACAGAATGCCTGCTGGCAAGATTTTTATCTTGCCCCTACCATCCACGAAGCCTATGATGTGTTCCACAACATACTTCTAGACACTCTAAATCGACACGCACCCCTCATGAAAGTATGAACTAAGAAGACTTCATGCCCCTGGTTCTCTCCCAGTCTTGAATCTAAGCTTCTTCACAGGGATGCCCAATGGAAGAAGGCAAGGAAGACTAAACTACCTGCTGATTGGGTAGCCTTTAAAGCAGCTAGAAACCGATGTACAAAGCTTGTGAGGGATGCAAAGATTAGTTACTATAATATTAAATTGGACACTTCCTCCGCTCACCCAGACCAATTTTGGAAAAATCTGAGAGAGACAGAGGGACATAGACCTTCCAATGCTATTCCTACTAAACTTAAGTCCAGAAGCTCTACCCTCATTGACAAGCATGAGATTCTCAACCTACTCTACAACCACTTTGCCACTGTGGGGCTGGCATTTGATACGTCATCCTCAGCCAACAACCTACGTGATCAGCTACATGGTCAGGCACGCATGCTGACCTACCTGCCTGCTACCACGACTAAATAAGTATTTTCTTTCAGCCCAATAACACAGAAACAAGTCGAGGACCTACTCCTTAAACTCAACACCATATAAAGTGCTGGAGCGGATCCCATAGATCCATAATTTCTAAGAGTAAGCTACCACATTCTATCTGCATCCATTACCCATCTATTCAACCTGTCCCTTACCCACGGTGCCCTCCCAAACATGTGGAAAACTGCTCATGTCAATCCTCTCTTCAAATCGGGTGACCCCAGAGACCCCAACAATTATAGGTCTCTCTGCTTCGTGCGCTCTCCAAATTGTTAGAAAAACTTGTAAACATACAGGATTAGGAACTACCTAGATTTTTTTCAACATACTTACTCCTGTACAATCAGGATTCAGACCATACCACAATACGATCTCAGCTTTGTCAAAAGTGTCTAATGACTGGCTCAATGCCCTGGAAAACAGACACTTTGTGGGTGCCTTGTTCCTGGACCTGAGCAAGGCCTTCGGTACTGTGGACCATGCCATCCTCCTAGATATTCTTTACAACTCTGGCTTTGATGACACACCCATCAAATTGTTCAACAGCTACCTGATTGTCCGGACTCAACAGGTAAAAGCAGAAAGACCTCTCTCCATTAAAAACATTACCAAGTGGCTTCCCACAGGGTTCCATCTTGGCCCTCTCTTATTTGCTATGTACATCAACAATATCCACTCAGGAATTAAATTGGAAAATATACACTTATTCGCTGATGACACTGTACTGTACATCTCTAGACTAACTGTTGAAAGCACCTTCCTTGAAATGCAACTGGAATTCGACTGCCTCCAAAAAAACTTGTTACATTTAAAGCTTCTCCTAAATGCGAAAAAGACTAAAGCAATGATCTTCTCACAATGCTTGAAGAATTCCAGTGCTTCCATCCTGATCCCTGCACCCCAGATCTCCACCTTCCTTGGTGAACCCCTTGAGTTGTCTCAAAATTTAAATACCTAGGCATCTGGTTTGATAGCAAACTGACCTTCTCCATTCATATATATGAACTAGCTAAGAAGCTCAAGCAGAAAGTGGGCATTTTCTTTCGGATCAAACACTCATTCAAGCTACCGTTCTCTCCCTACTGGATTATTGTTGATCTTCTTTATGGTCAAGGCACTAACTCGCCCTAAATAAACTTGACATCCTGTACCACAGGGTCCTAATATTTATAACAGGGGCCCTTATTCCACCCACCATTGTGATTTATACAGACTAGCATGCTGGACTTCTCAACCACAGACGCCAAAAGATTGTAGCTCTCTGGATATTCAAGCCATTACCAAAATGTTCCCTCATATATCTCTGATTGCTTCCACATTTCTTCCCCAGAAGTTACTCTGAGAAGTCTCACATACATATTTCTAGCTATTCACAAAGTCAGAACTTGTTTTGGCTCATTGGCCTTTAGGCATTCCTTACCATCCTTGTGGAACAAGTTACAAAAATCACTTTGAATCACTGCCCTGATTAAACTATTCTCCTTCAGAACCCTACTCACCTGGACCTTCCCTGAACTCTGCAACTGCAGTGCCTGAGGCCTTGCACACAGCACCTGCTAACTGCCACAACTACAGCACCTGCTATCTACCTCCAATAAGCTCTAATCCTTCCTGTATAACCACTGCCTGCCCCCTCTGTCCTTGCATTTACTACTCTCTGTTCACTACAAAATTCCATCTGCTCTTCTATTACTATCCCTAAGTAGGTTTAGCTTGTCTAATGTGCTTGATTGCTATCCTTTTGTTGTATGCTCTATTTACATTTACTGTATGCTCTATTTACTATGAAAATGTTGTATTGTCCTAGACCTTAGTTGTGATATTGTTGTCATTATTAGTTTTGTTACATGTAGGCTGGTCTTGCAAATGAGTTCTTCTCAATGATGTTTTACTTGGATAAATAAGGACTTGATTGATTGATTGATTGATCATCAGTCTCACTTTCTGTTTGATTTGGTACTCTAGATAGTGCATCTGCACTGGCATTGGACTTGCCTGACCGATATTTTATTGAGAATTGGTAGTTGGCCAATCTCAATGCCCGTCTTTGTTCAAGAGCTTTCAGCCTGCAGTGTTTAGATGTGCCAGTGGATTATTGTTTGTGAATACTGTGATGGGGGTAGCTGCTAAGTAATGCCTGAACCAGTAACTGCCCAAACCAAGGCCAAAAATTTCAACTTAAAGGAGCTGTAGTGGGCATCATTCTGCTCCAACTCTTTCAGACCAGAACTTGCATAAGCTATTACATGCTTGATGTCCCCTTGTTCTTGCATCAACACTGCACTCAGTCCTTTGTTGCTTGCATCAGTGTATAGCCGAAATGGTTTAGAGTAGTCGGGGTAAGATAGTACAGCTGCTTGAGTTATAATCTGCCTCAGCTTGTCAAAAGCCTCTGGCTGCTCTGCGGCACGCTTGACTGGCCAATTTTTAGGTATCTGCTATGCTTTTGTTCCTCAGAGAAGTTCACTTAATGGCAAAGCTATTTTGGAGAAATCTTTGACAAACCACCGATAGTATCCAACAAAACCCAGGAATCTTTGGACATCCTGAACTGTTACAGGGACTGACCATTCTCATATGGTTTCCAGCTTTTCAGGATAAGGTGACACACTGGTGGCTGACACTATGTGGCCCAGGTAATTCACTTGTGGTTTAAGAAGATGGCCCTTGGAGGGTTTCACTTTCAGACCGTACTGGGTCAGTCAAGCAAAGACTTCATCTAGGTGCAACAGATGCTCTTTGTGGTTTTTAGAATATTTAATAAAGTCATCCAGATATAACAACAAAATGTCAAAGTTTTGGCTTCCCAGACAGCATTCCACTAATCTTTGAACAGTTCCTGGGGCATTGCATAGGCCAAAGGGCATGCGGGTGAATTCAAACAGGCCCATGGGCATTATAAAGGCTGTTTTCTCCTAATCCTCCAGAGCTATTGGCACTTGCCAATAACCACTTGTCAAGTTGAGAGGAAAATATAGCAGCAGACTGTAGAGCTGTAAGAGAATCCTCAGTTCTGGGTAAAGGGTAGACATTTTTGTGAGTGATTCTGTTTAGTTTTCTATAGTCTACACAGAATCAAATTTTCCATTTTTTTCTTTACTAGGACGATAGGAGCAGCCAAGAGCTGTGACTTTCCTTAATGACTTTGCTTCTTTCATCTCTCAGATCATCTCCTTCACAGGCTGGTATATTGCTGGGGCATTGGTCTGAATCTTTCTCTTACTGGCGGATGCTGATTGGTAGGAATATGGTGCTGCACCTCTTGAGCTAACACAAAATCTAGTGGATGTTGACTGAAAGTCTCTTGATTCTTTATAAGTACAGTACTTGGATGACATCTGCCTTCTGTTGTTCTGTAGTCTTGTCGGTTCCCAAGTTGATCTCCCATATTCATGCTGGTACACAGTGGTTCTCGGTCTCTTCCACCCCAATAGCTTGTGTTCTTTGGTCACTCTGGCTTTTTTCTTCCAGCTCCAAAATATCCTGGGTAAACAAGGTGTGTAACTGAGCAAATGGCTGGTTGCAATGGAGTCACACATCATGATTCCCATAACTGATACCCGGACAGGGATCCTTCCCTTCATGACCGGGGCAATGCTTCTGGCCACCAAAATGGGTTCTTCCTTTTCACTAGGGTAATGTTCATCAATGGCATCATAATTCTGACCATGAGGGCCCACCTTGGCCTTGCACCACAAGGTAGTTTCTGTTCCCAGTTTCAGAGTTCTAGGTTGAGCGTCAGACACTCTGACCTTTCCAATCTCACCAGTTGCACTCACAAAGCATTGATGGCACTGAAGAAGATGGATAGTCTGTTGCAATGTTCATTTGTCTACACAAGGAAACCTTTTTGCTTGGGTCTGCAGGATCAACAAATTCTTAAAGCAGTGCTGCAGAAAGTTCATTCAAGAAAGAGTGGCAGCAAGTTGTTGCTTTCAGTGACACTGATGATTATTCCTTGACAGTCTTGTATATTCTTTCCCAACTGGATGCTCTCTTCCAGTTACCCCAGGTATGGGACCTTGGCTCCATTGCTGGTGATCAAAGTAATCCAAGACTCTGGAGGTGGCTGAAAATCTTCAGTTGTCCAATGCTGCCAGAAATATCACCCTTGCTTGATCGTAATCCGGGACCCTGTATCCAAAAATGCCATCAATTCTACTCCATCTACTTTGACTGGGATGGTCGAACTCCTGCCAATGAAACAAGACTGATTCATTACTGTGGGTGGACCTGGTCAATCACTCTTCAAGGATCGTCCCCATCCCTGAAGACATTTACGCGTCACTGCAGGTATTGGCATTGCTTCTCTTTATGGCCACAGATGGCACATCTTGGACAAATTTATCTTCCTTGACTGTCGAACTAGTTGGTCATACACCTTCCTTCTCTTCTGGGTCAAGGCTGAGGATCATCAAACCTCCTTCATCGTTCGACCTGAATCTGGGGTGTGTCTCTCCTCCAATCTTCTTTAAGTCCTTTTACTTCTTGACAGGCTTCTGTCATCTTCTGAGTCAGGGTATCTATTTGTATTCTGAGTTCAGGCTGGGGTTGGTTGCTTTGGAACAGACTGGTACCTGAGTCATCTGACCGCACATGGGTCTGGAGTCTTGGAGAGAACTCAGGTATTCACCCATCACTGGACAATCCCTCACTCAATGGTCATCTGTGCAACAGGTCTTCTGCCATTTCTTCCATTGGATACCCTAGCCCTGCTGCACCTAGAGGCATTGCCATTTGCGGTAGGTCATCACGATTTCTTCTCCCGCTCAGCTTGGTCCCAGCACCTTGATGACTTTCTCTTTACAGTCCAGGAAATCTGCTTCAGAGTCCTAGAGCTGTAACATAGGAAGCTACCTCCTTAAGGCTTCACTGTGTGCCCCTTCCACAAACTTCTTCATTAAAATGTGGTCTGGACTGGTAATCTTTCTGGCATCCACACTCTCACTTGCTCTCAACAGCTCTTGAAGACTCAACGCATACTCTCAGAGAGTTTCCTGTGGCCTCTGGGTATGTGAAAAGAATTTCATTTTCAGACTGGATACCATGTGAGTATCAAATATCTGTTGTAACCTTTGCAGTATCTGGTCAGCATGGTCTTTGCACCTGTGGGCCAGAACTGGACTTCTCTGTGGGCCATGCCATTAAGTTGCTTGATAAGTATTTCTACTTTCTGTCATTCCATAATTTGATATACTGTAGCTGAAACATGTCTTGCATCCTAGAGCGGAAGTCGCCCAAGTTACTAGTCCTGCTTCTATCCCTTTCTCCTGTCAATTGGAGATGCCAGGGCACTCCAAAGTAATACAGCATTGTCAGAGGTGAGGGGGACATGTTCTTGTGATCTTCCATTACAGTCTCTATGGCTTTGTTAACTACAAATTCGTTATTCCCTCCAGACAATCCACTACTGCAACCAGTACTGCTCGCATCTTACTTTAGAAGCTTTGACTTTGGACACCTTAAAATTATCCTGCTGACTATGCCAACAGTTTTTCTTTTTACTTGTGGTAAACTAACTGAGTGCTGACCACGAAGATTGCCTAATTTCAGCTGCATACCAGTGTCGCCTCAAGCATGTGGGATGATGAGACAATGCTGTGGTTCAATGGGGTGGGATGATGGAGGCACTGCAAGGAGAGGCAGGAGACAATCTATAAGTTTGATGCCTGACGGGCTTTAGTCATACCACAGAGAAAGGTAGACAAGGTCACAAAGGAAGAGGGAACCAAAATCCAAACATAAGACAGTATGTAAATATTCTATAACGTCCCTAAGAGGTGCACATCTGCCTAAGGCCACTATCTGTCAAGCTCTATACTATGCATACACTAAACAATTTGGTAAACAATCCCAGAGCAACTATTACTGTAAAATAATAGTGAACCATCACTGCAGTAAATGACTATTACTCTACTAGAAGAATGAAACAGTTGCAGACCCCGAGGGACTGAGTGGAATAACCACCTCTAAAAGTCTACTGTTGCTAAAGGAAGTCAGACTTTTTCTGATGTCTTCATGAGCACAGCTGATGGATGAAGAAAGCAGTGGAGCCAAAGGGGAAACGGAGATCCTGCTTGGTACCAAGCTAACACTTTAGTGAGAACCTGGAAGAGGTTGGAGGGGATATGAGAGATTTTTAAACAGATCCTAATTCTTCAGTCAAGCCACTCTCTAAGGCTGCAAGAATAATTTAGCACAAGGGAATTGAAATTGTTGAACTCTTCCCCGCACAAACCCTTTGACCAGGGCTGCCAAGGATGAAGGAACAAGTACATGGTGTTGAATCCACTTGCAAGGATTGCCAAGGATGAAGATCCACTGCAGTTTCCTGGCACAGACCCTCAACCAGGGATGCCAAAGATGAAGACACACTGAAGCTTCTTTGGTGAAGGATCCAAGAGGGATCACCAAGAACAAGTTGGATCCCAGAAGACAGGATGGTGCAAGCCATATGAAACAAGCAGAAAGGGTAAGACACCGGATGAAGATGAGGATCCTGAAATGTCCTGAACCAGAAAACTACAAACTGGCAGATATGGATACACATTGGCCACGTTGGACTTGACTATCAATGAATGACTCGGAACGACAGACACGGCTTCTTCCAGGACTTTCCACTTCCATGCTGGCTAAACCACCAGGAGACCAGGAAAAGTTGGTCACTAGTCACATGGAGTTGCCAATGACAGGGAGCAGTGTTGCTGTGACTTTCTTTCCTGGATGGAGACTGCTTCGGTGAAGAATTGGCTTTGAACAACCCCACCAGTGATTTTATGGCAGAACATTGAGTCCATACATATAAATTGGCAATACTAAAGCTGGTAAATACACTTTTCACTGCATCAAGGTATTTGTTGCTGGGGCAATTTGCCAGGAGAAGGGCAATTACCAGATGTCCAAGGCAATTGTTCATTGCAGGGGCAATTTGCCAGGAGCAGGGGCAAATCCCCAAAGTCTGGAGCAATTGTTCATTGCAGGGGCAATTTGCCAGGAACAGAGGCAAATCCCCAAAGTCTGGAGCAATTGTTCATTGCATGGGCAATTTGCCAGGAAAAGGGGTAAATTGCTAAAGTCCAGGGCAATAGTTCATTGCAGGGGATTTGCCAGGAGCTGGGGCAAATTGCCAGATTTCCAGGGCAATTGTTCATTGCAAGGGCAGTTTACCAGGAGCAGGGGCATATTGCTAGATTTTTAGGGCAATTGTTCATTGCAGGGACAAGCAACCAGAATCCCAGTAATAATGCTATCTTGATACTTTGCAATCAACACAACAGTTCAGATACTAGTCAATACACATTTTTATCAGATAACAGTCACTCGATGGTAGTTGTGTGCTAAGCACCCTTCATTTACTGACCCTACACAAAAATACTGCACTTTTTGGTCCCTTCTGGTACCAGGACCTGGCTACACTCTGAAGATCTTGTGATAACTGCCCTTTTTACTCCGGCTTTCCTTGCCCTCTTTACCACTGGACCCCTTTTACTTATGGGCCTACTGTTGGCTTGGCCCCCCTTAAACTATTCTGGGCCTAAAATGGCTGGCCAGGCCTTCTCTGTGGGACCTTGCCTGCTAGGCCTCTTGCAGCTGTGAGTCTGTCTTGCTGGATCCCTTTACACTTTTCGTGGACCTGTGATGCTAGACCCCTTCAAACCTTCTGTGGGCCTGTGATGCTGTGCCCTTTTCATCTTTCTTTGGCTTGCTTTTACCCCCTTAAATCCCTCGGGCTGGTCAGTGCCTCTTTAATGCTATGGGCCTATTCAAGGCCAAGCTGCCAGTCACCCGAGGCTTGCCTGCCTTAAATCCACCCTCTTATGAATTTTAATTAATTTTCCCCTTTGGGCCTTAAGGCAGGTCCCTCCTTGTGGGTGTTTCTGTGCCACAAATTTTTAATTATTTAAATCACAGACTGGCCCTCCTACTCAGAACTCAGAGCTTCCAGCACTACAACAATTTTAACTTTTATATTTAATATTTTGCCAGTCAGCACTCTTCACTATGCTGCCCCTGACTCACCGCCCCGAACTGAGGTGACAGTGATGCTGTGAGGAGGGAGGTCTTGCTTGCAGAGGGAGGGAAAGCTGGACAGGAACCACGGTAGACAGCAGGGGGCCTCTGGAGGGCTGACAGCTTTTCCGTTGCAATGCGGCTCTTTTCTGCCTCTGATGACAGACCGGAACACTCAGGGCACACAAAATCAATAAACGGGGCAACAGCAGCCCACGTCGGAGTGTCTGGGACAAGAGGAGTCTTCTTTTTCTTCTTCTTCCATGGGATGATTGCCAGATTGATGCTGCCCCAGGATAGGAGCACCACAGCACTGCAGACCACTTCACTGACCAGAGGAGAGGTGCCAGAGAAGTAATCAGGAATGCTTCAACAGGCCAGGTAAAGTCGAGTCCCCGACACACTCCTGTGCTCTCTTCCACTCCACAGTCTTCTCAAAAATTGCTAAAAAAAGATGGCTGTCTCCTTTGAAAAAGGTGCTTGGGGTTCTGATTCTCAAATCAAGAGCCCGTGCCCAAGCCAACGGCCTGCATTTTGAAAACAGGCACCATGCGCTGGGCAGGGACAGCAGTCACAGCGCATGGGTGCCCACTCTCGTGCTAGTGTCCCCATACTCTGGGACATTACACAGAATGAAAAATGTGCAGATGATTGCTAGAAAAAATACTCAGGGCTGCAGCATGTACCCGTTTGACAGCAGGAATGGGAACAGTATGAAAAGTGTGCTGACAATTGCTGGAAAAAAATACTCAGGTCTCCAGTATGTACCTTTTTGGAGGTCCTTGGGGTGGGTGAGTATAGCACAGTGATGACAATCCTTTGTGCTGGTTCTGCAAACATAAATTAGAAGAAACCTGCAGTGTGGACCACGATCTGTCAGGAATGGCTGTGCGGTCATTCCTCGAGAGTCCGTAAGGCAGGTGAGTGAGAAGGTACACAGCTGGGAGGGGAAATCATGTTACCAGGTTGCATGGTGCACACTCAGTGACATTGCAGAGGGTGCACTTTACACTTGGTTCCCAGAGGTCCATGGAGCAGCACACAGTGGGGATGGGACCAGTATGAACACAGTGCTGTCTAGTGCTGTTAACAATACTGAAAGCTACACTGCATACCAGTTTCTTGCAAGTCCGCAGGGCTGGTAGGTGGGTAAAACATAGTCATGACATTCTGCTGTGGTGTTTCTGCAAATATCGCTTAGGGAAAACCTGCAGTGTCACTACTACAGGCATGTGGCTCACTTTCATAAGCCCTTGCACTGCAGATCTGGATCATCTAGCATCACTTTCAGCTGTACTGAGGACTTAAATGGCTGTCTTCAGCAACTGATCTCTCCTCAGACAACAAAGTGCAGATTGACCTATGAATACCTTGCACAACCACTTCTCACCAACTGTGCTGGTACTAGACATTAATACACCATCATGTGGTGCTAGTTACCCACTGGCTTTCCTACTTTTACCTGCCCATGTTATAAGTAAGCAATATGTTTTTACCCTTCCTCTCTTTGGTTGTATTATTACCTCATTTCCGCACACTCTTTCTTTTTCTCCGTCTTTCCTCACATTCAACATATGGAATGTTTCCATGGAATACAGGGTTTCAAAATTTTGCTCAATTCCACAGCACACAAACACACACACACACACACACTCTCACATGGACCCAGAGCTTCAATTTTACCTCTAGCAGCATAAAAGCAACTTTGATTTCCCTGACAAGCAGGTAAAGAAAGAAGGAGGACAATTTTTCATTGTCACCAAAGGAATACTAGTAATGAAAACTATGACTAGTACTTCATCTTTTTATGTTTGCTTGAACACATGTGCAAGAAACATATTGGGGCAGCTTGCTTAGCATGTAGTTGTGAGCTATGGCAGGTTGTTGCCAATGCCAGCAGCCCATTTTGGGGTTGGTCTGCATGGCATCAATAGAGGATCATACCGTCCATGTCAGCAGTAGTGTAGCTTGCCACCAACTTGAAATAAACTGGCCGCTGCAATCAGGAAGCACCCCATCATCAGCAATCAGCTGTTTTTGTGGGGTGGTCTGTGACTACAGCAGTCAATTATAGCTGCATTGTTTCGTGTCCTGTTTGAATAAACTTGCTGACGGCTTCTCCTTCAGCCTCTCACAGTCCCCACAAAGCCAATGGACAGCCACTGCTACTCTCACAGTCCCTGGTAAAGCCAAAGGAAGTGCCCAGTCCCCCTGTCAGCATGCCACCTCCCCAATTCATTTGATAACAGGGTATCCCAGTCCCCATCGGCATGATGCCCCCCCCATTTGTTGTGAGCCGAGGGGATGCCCAATCCCCCTCAGCTCATGCGCTCCCCCCCAAGCACACTGTATGGCCGATGGGGGTGCCCAATCCTTGTTGGCTGCAGTCCCCCCCCAACAAACACCTAGGTGGCAACCATGGCACACTGGGAGCCCACTCCAGCATGCCAAAAGGGTCCCACAACGTCTTTTCTTTTTTAACCCTGTAAAAAAAAAAAAGTCCCCTTGCTGTTTCTAGTGGCCCCTCCAACAACTTGCACCCACCCTCTGTGCACCCTACCTCCCCACACCCCCCTCACCCCATACTTACCTCTGGAGCCCAGTGGCACGATCTTCGGTGGACTGGGAACACGTCTGCACTCTTCAAAGCCAACCGTGAACTGAAGAAATGTTGGAAACTTGTATAATGTCATAAATTATGTTTTTTCAACTTATGTGGATATCTCGGCCATCTTTTCAACTTCTGGCACCAAATTTTCAACATGGGGTTCTTGGGACCCCTCCTTATGAATTCAGTCACTGTCATGGTGTTATTCGGTACAGAAAGGTGATTTCACCATCACTGCACAGAATCACCTTTTGGGACCAGTTAATGAAATGACAGTGTCACTGTTCATGAGGTGGGCTCTCAAAAAGCCTATATTGCAAATTTGGTGAACAAATTCCAAAAAATGACTATGTTACAAGTGTGCGTACCGCAGTTTCTATGCACGCTCGTAACTTCACGAATTTGTAATATTCACTCCAGATTTTCAACATTGACATTTTTTCACACCTCCTTATGAACAGTACAGCTGTAATTTTTCACATCCTGGCTGAAATGTGTTTTTGCACCGCTGGGCAGAAATAGCCGCAGCTGTGGGAAATCAGTGTTTGGGACAGATTAAGAAAATCACGGTGACACTGTTCATCAGCAAAGGTCCTAAAATGCCTATGTTGAAAATCTGGTGACAAAAGTCCATAAAATGACTGTGTTACACGCGTGCATTGTGCAGTTTGCACACACACTCATAACTTCATGAATTTGTAATATTTTCACTCCAGATTTTCAACATTGGCATTTGTTCACTCCTCTTATGAACAGTACATATGTTTTTCACACTTCTGGCACAGAATAGGGCAGTCACTGGGAAATCAGTGTTCAGTACAGATTAAGAAATTCACAGTGACACTATTCATGAGCAGAGGTCCTAAAATGCCTATGTTGAAAATTTGATGACAAAAGTCCATAACATGACAATGTTATGAGCGTGCATTGCGCAGTTTCCACGCACACTCATAACTTAAAAAATTTGTAATATTTCCATTCAAAATTGTTAACATTGCCCATTTGGCACACCTCCTTATGAACAGTACAGCTGTCATTTTTCACATCCTGCCCGAAATGTGTGTTTGCACACCTGGCGCACAATGGGAAATCAGTGTTCGGGACAGATTAAGAAAATCACATTGACAATGTTCATGAGCAGAGGTCACAAAATGCCTATGTTGAAAATCTGATGAAATAATTCCACTAATGACTGTGCTACAAGCATGCATTATGCAGTTTCCACTTACAAACATAGAAATTTGCCAGCAGATGAAGGTCTAGAGGTCTATCAAGTCTGCTCAAATGTGCAGCTAGCACCCTTATTTTGCAGCTGCCCTTCCTCCCACCCTTCCCCCACTGACCCTCCTCTTGCCTTGTCCCAGCCCCTTTTGAAGCAGTCCACTGTTCTACTGGATACTACTGCTGCCGGTAACACATTCCACCCAGCTACAACCCTCTCTGTAAAAAGTGTCTCCTCATCTCCCTCCTGAACCTTCCTCCCTCCAGCCTTATATCATGGCCCCGGGTGTCCCTCCCCTCACTTACTTTGAACAGACCCTCTGTACCTGTCTTGTTTATTCCTTTCATGTATTTAAAGGTTTCAATCATTTCCCGCCTGTCCCTACTCTCCTCTAGCTAGTACAGGTTCAGCACCCTGAGCCTTCTCTCATATGGCAAGTCCCCCAGCCCCTTGATCATCTTTGTCACCCTGCGCTGCACCCCCTCCAGTAACTTAATGTCCCTCTTCAGATACGGGCACCATTACTGCATGCAGTACTCCAGATGGGGTCTAACTAATGACCTATACAGTGGCAGAATCACCTCCCCCCTCCTCGAGGAGATACCTCTTGCAATGCTACCCAGTATTTTGTTGGCCTTTGCAGCTGCCTTCCCACATTGTGCAGAGTTGTTCATTGACCCTGTAATGAGCACCCCCAGATCCTTCTCCTCCTCTGTCTGGGCTAGCTGCACTCCCCCCAGCTGGTAACTCCTCCTTGGGTTCTTCACCCCAAAATGCAGCACCTTGCACTATTTGGCATTAAATCCCAGTTGCCAGGTGTCTGGCCAGGTTTCCAGCTTTTCCAGATCATTTTGCAACCCTGCCATCCCCTAGGTCATCTACCACTGCTCCATTCTTGGTGTCATCAGCAAACAGATTGATCTTGCTCTTGATGTCCAATGATATGTCTGCAATGAATGTCCCAAACAACACTGGTCCCAACACTGAGCCCTGTGGAACGCCGCTCGTCACTACCCTTGGGGATGAAAAAGCCCTGCCCACCACCACTCTCTGTTGCCTTCCTTGAAGCCAGTTCCCTACCCATCCCACCAGCTTTGCACCAGCCCCTGTGTCTTCTAACTTACTTACCAGCCTCCCATGTGGCACTGAGTCGAATGCCTTACTGAAGTCCAGTCACAGGACATCCACTGCATGGCCCCTGTTCAATTGCCTAGTTACTCAGTCATAGAACTCCACCAGGTTGGTTTGACAGGATCTGCCATGTATGAAGTCATGCTGTCTGCTGTCCTGTAGTCCTTTGGCCTCCAGGAGGGCCACCAGCCTCTCCTTCAGGATAGTCTCCATCAGCTTACCCATGATGGATGTGAGGCTCACTGGTCTGTAGTTACCCGGTTTATCCTTGAGGCCACTGTTATGGAGGGGCACCACATGAGCTATCCTCCAATGCTGAGGTGCACACCCCAAGTGTAGTGAGGAATTAAATATGTCTGCCAAAGGTCCCACAAGGACCTCTTCCAGCTCCTTCATTACCCTGGGGTGGATGCCATCTGGGCCTGGTGTCTTGTCCATCCTCAGTGCCCTCAAACCCTCCAGAACCCTGCCCTCCATGATTTCCCATCTGTCACCCCTCCCCTTGGGTATCACCCACTCTTCTTAGTAAATATTGAGCAGAAGTAATCATTTAGTGCTTCTGCCTTATCGCCCCTGCTTCCACCCAAGCCCCTCTTCCTAATCCTTACTATGTAGTCCTTACAGTTCCTTTTCTCCTGATGTAAATAAAGAAGTCCTTCTCACCCTTCTTAATGCCTTGTGCCAGCCTGAGCTCCGTAGATGCCTTGGCTCTTACTACCCGTGTCACCTCCTTAGATTTGTTCAGGTACCTCCCTGCCCCCCCATTTTCTTATACCTCTTAAAGACAGTTCTTTTCCTCCTTACCTTTTCCATGACCTCCCTGCTCACCCAGCTCAGTTTCTTAGCCCTTGCCTTCTTGCTCTGGGCCTTGCTGCAGGTTCTGGTTGCCTCCGCTATCCCCAGCTTTATGATCTCCCGCCTCTGGTTGGTGTCCATGCTAGGTTGAATTTTAGCCAGGTACCCTTTTACCACTTCCCCCATCCTCCCAAAATCGGCCATCCTGAAGTCCAGCACCCTTGTGCCATATTCCACTCCTTCTTTGCCCATATCCCATGTGAGCCATACTGAGTGGTGGTTACTTCCTGACAGAAGTTCTTCCACCCTAAGTTCCCTCATAAATTCCTCATTTGCCAGCATGAGGTCAAGGGTATTCCCTAACCTAGTTGGTTCACTGACCATTTGCAACAGGAAGCTGTCCTGGAAGGCATCCAGCAGTACCTGCTCCCTTCTATTGCTTGTTATTTGGGTACTCCAGTCAACTTCTGGCATGTTGAATTCCCCCACAATTACCACACTACCCCTCACGCAGGTCCTGTTGGTCGGTACTGCTAGTCCCCTGTCTAACTCCTCTGTCTGAGAGGGTGACCTGTACACCACTCCCATTCTGAGAGTCCTATTCTTGGAATCCTGGAATTGCATCCAAAGTGACTCTGTGCTACCCACCTCCCCCACTTCCTCCCTTACACACTTCAGTCCTTCCCTCAAATATAGTGCCACCCCCCTCCTTTCCCAATCACCCTATCCCTACGAAATAACCTGTATCCTGGTACAGACAGGTCCCAGTCAATGTATTGGGTGGCCCATGTTTCTGTGATGGCTGCAATGTCCACCTCTCCCTCTGCCATGAGTGCCTGTAGGTCTGCAGTTTTCCTTCCAAGGCTACTAGCATTAAAGGTGACCACCTTCCACCCTTACCCTCCCAACCTGCCCTCCTTTACTAGCATCACCATTAGTTCTTGCCTTTGTCTTTTGTTACTCTTATGGGGGTAAGCACATGGCTTCCCAACCTGTGGTCTCTGCATGTCTTTTGTCCACTTGCTACCCCGCTCCTTGTTTAAATTCCCAACTTCCTCTATGTACTCTGCTATCCTCTGTTTCAACACTCTTTCCTCTTCGCTCAAGCGTAGTCTGTCTTTGCATAGAGACTACTGTCCTCCCAGGTTCCTCCCCACCCTCCCACCAGCCCATACCCTTTAGCATGACACCAGGTTCTTAGCCACCCCTTAAATATCTCTTTATCAGCTTTCTTGCTGTGCTTGTCTTGGGCACTGGGAGTATCTCTGAAAATTTTACTGATCTTCCTGACCCCTCGCATAATTGTCCAAGTTTCTCAAACCCCTTCTGGACTATGTCTACCATCTTGTCAGCCAGGTCATTCATCCCCAGATGGATAATCAAATGAGGTTTGTCCCTACCCCTTCTGGCATATTTAAGAACAGATTTTTCCACCCAAATGCGACTATGCCTCTCCCCTCTGCTACCCCACCTGACTCTTCTTAGTACTGAGTTCCCCAGCACTAAGGTTCCACCCACCTTATTTCCTGTTTGCTTCCATTCCTCTCCATCTCTCAGTCCTGGTTCATGTTTCTCCTCCTACACAGTATTTCCCCCTTCTGCCCCTCTTGTAATTCCCCCAGCAGAACTTCCCCACTCCAGTCTGGTCAGAGCATTTCACAGTTGCTCCTCCAATTTCATCACCTCCCTCCTCCTCCTTCACCTCAAGTACTGCAGAACAATTTTCTGAAGACCCTTCACCACTGACCACTTTCTCTCCTCATAGTAACCTGTTCCTCCTTTCCACTCCATGACTGTTGCCACTTCTCCTATCCTCACAAGTCCCTATCTCTTCCTTCCATTTGTCTTTTGTCCCTGACCTGGTTTCCCTGGACCCCTTCTTCTTGGCCTGGGCCCCTCTGTCTCCGCTTCCCTTCTTCTGACCCTCTCCTCACCACTGTTGGCTCAATTTGTCCTCTCATCTCCTGTCCTCCCTGCCTCCCTCCAGGATTGGGCTATAACCTCCTCCTGTCTGCCTTGCCTGTCTTAGTTCCTCCAGTAGATCCTTGATCTCCTATCTAAGTCTCCCTATGTGGTTGCACACTAAACATCCCCCCACCCTCCAGGCAATTTTAGAAAGACTGGCGCACTGCAGTTGTTGCAGCACACCACCCTACCCATTGCTCTTGTTGCACATCAGTGTCCCCCACCCTTCCAGATGCAGGATACCAAACGCTCCCCCAAGTCTCCCCTCTCCCCCCATCAGTGCAAAACATTCTTCTCCTTTTCTGAATTTCCCTTACCCCCCTTCGTCGTACACTTCTAGATTGATTGAGCAACTGTTTTTACGTTCCTTTCCCTCCTGTCCACACCCAAAAGAGACTTTAAGCAACTATTGTACAGCCTTTTTCAAACTCCTACCCCTCCTTTCCACAATGCAAATACCAATGCAAACAGGTAAGAATGAAAGCTCCTTGTTTTGTAGTTACTTCCCTTCCACTGAGATAGCAGTCATCTCTTCACTCGCTGCTGTTCTTTTTCTGGATGTCTGCTTCTATTATGATGGGTGCATGTCCTTTGCCCTTCTGGGGGAGTGATGTAACTACCCTGGTATAAAGGAAATCACGGACCGGGAGGGGTGTGGGACTAGCCCATGCCTTACAGAAACAGTCAGGTAGCTGAGGCCCCTGGTAGGACCATAAGCACCCTTTCCCCACTATGCACTAAACTTTGCAGCTAGTGAAGCCCTACTGCCCTAAATGCAACAGACTCAAAAGGAGTGCCGGAACCAGGGGGGGTGAAAGGGGCGGTAGCCACTCCACTTTTTATTTCTGTATGGCAAAATCTAGTATAGAAAAAGTGCCCTTTGTACCCTCATAAGTGCCCTTTTGATTCTCCGCCCCCTCAGCTTTTACCATCTTCCGGCACCCTTGAGTTTAAAGGTTTACCAGCAACTAAATCCTTACCTCCTGCCCCTAGAAACTTCTCAGCAACACAAGTTCAAACTACCGCCAGACCAAGTCTGTTTCTGCACTACTGCTGTGAGAGCAGCCCTGTATTTAAACCACAATGAGCTGTAAATTGATCCTAGCTGAGGCAAGAAGGAAGAACTTTCCAGAAAGCTACAATGCCTGTTGAAAATAAATGAATCTCCAGTTCCACTATAGATCCCACACACAAAAACACACTGTATTAAACAAGTCAGCACTACTGCCCTAAAGGTAACAGACTCAAAAGGAGTTTAAAGGTTTACCAGCAACTAAATCCTTACCTCCTTCCCCTAGAAACTTCTCAGCAACAGAAGTTCAAACTACCTCTGCCAGACCAAGTTTGAAAGTTCGGAAGTTTGAGCACTTTTAATATTTTCTCTCCAGATTTTCAACATTGCCATCTCTTCTCACCTCCCTATGAATGGTACAGCTGTCATTCTTCACATCCTGCCCAATCTGTGTTTTCACACATCTGGCACAGAATGGCATGGTCACTGTGGGAAATCAAAGTTCAGGACACATTAACAAAATCATAGTGCCACTGTTCATGGGCAGAGGTCCGAAATGCTTTCATGAGGTGGGGGTCATAAAAAGGCCATGTTGAAAATTTGTAGTGCAAATACCAGCAAACGCCAAGGGAGTTAAAGTTTCAAACCATAACGTCCCACCCTGTACAGACTGACAGGCATCAGGGGTGTGCCTTTGGATTTCCGGCTGTAATGCTCATGCCATTCCACCCCCACCCACCCTGAAGCCAGTGACAGAAATCGGGGTGGGCCTTGGACTCTTTGGCCCCAGACTTCACCCCATTCTCCTATACTGCACCCATTTCAGCATATGTCCTTATGAAATGGGGTGACTGTGAAGCAAACACCCCAAGACACACCTCAATACTTGTTGGTGTCTACAGGATAGGTGTGTGGTGAAAGGCATCGGTCATAATGTCGAAGATATGCCACATGGCAAAATCGCACTGCCAATACAGTGTGATAATGCCATGTTGCATATTATCTTTTTTCTGTCGGGGTTCTAACCTCAGACCCCCCCACTAAAGATTCTCAACTCGGGTGGTCCAACTCGGGAGTGCACAAACTGTGTAAAACATAAAATGTCTGGGAACAGGAATCGACCCGTCCCAGACACAGCGCCTGGGTTTGTTGCTGTGGCTGAGTCCAGTGAGCCATGGCAGCTGCTCAGCAGAAGCCACTGCCAGCAGAGGTCTTATCCTCTGCCTGTGAGTGTGTGAATGGTGCAATACCACGCATGTAGTATACGCTGCATGGCACCATTTACCGTCCTGACAGCTGGTTAGCTATAATGTCGACGCTATTAAGTGTACAACATTATGACATGGTAGGAGGTGAAATGCCATGAGCATTATGGGCAATGACCCAAAGGCACACTCCAATGCATGTTCATTTCTGTAGGGTGGAGGTGGGATTGGCATGAGTTCAGTACTTCACTGCCATTCCCATTCTTCATCTGTCTAACTCCTGCACATCCAATGCTAATATCAGCAAGCAAACATTTGGCATTGACAAATGCTTGTTTCATTTGTTAATTGTGTGTAAGCAGAGTGTGATAATCTGTGAAACAACATTTAATAATATGTTTTGTTTTTCATTTTAATTAGGTTTATTTTTAGGGCCTAGATGAAGGTTTTTAGAAAGTAAAGTTGGCAGCAATGTTTGTGATGGAAGGTCTGTTCTAGGTATGGGGGAATCATTTTCTCAGGTTTGGTGTGGCTATTAACAAATGCATTTAGGTTTAGGACCAGATGACTGTACATTAAATAAGGAGTAAGACACGATGAGGTGTGGTTTATGGACTGAAAAGAGCACCCCAAGTGCTTAATGAGGCATGAAGCATTTGGATTGAGTGCCTTTAGCACCTGGGAAGTCTGCAGTGTCTAATTTGAGTCAGAGCCAACATGGCTGCCTCAGAGCAGTGAGCCAGAGTGAATCAGTACTCAGAGCTCCCACCATGGCTAACACTGTACTTGCACACTACTCGCACATGCGCAGTGAGCGATAATTGCTCATGCATGAGAAAGAGCCTGCTGTGTCCAAGATGGCTGCCATGACAACTATGCGCATGTGCAATTACTACTGACTGAGCATGCCACAATACTTGCATGTGTGCAGTGAGCTCATGGTGGCCATCTTGGGCACAGTGGGCTTTTTTGTTTTCCCACAACTGCGGAAGTGACAGGCAAAAACCAAATAGTGCCCCCCACGGGGGGGGGGGTGTCTGCCCGTGGAATGGAGGGGTGGTAGAGAACCAACACCACACCACTGTGGTAGCACTTAGGAGGGGTATCCAATCATGTGCTTCCTCAGTCCCTTCTTTCTCCTACCCTTCGCAATATATCAGCATAGCTCTGCCCATGCAGCTATAATAATTGGTCCCGTAAGTAAAAGTTTTGAAACGTTTACAAAAAAGGATATCAAAATGTAGAAAAAAAGATTTTTTTTTTACTTAAAATACTAAAAATAGTTTCCCTATCAATGTACTGTATAGAATTTGAAATGTGCTTGGTTGCAGTAATGGGTACATTGTGCTCAGGTTAGTTCCAACAATCACACACACACACACACACACACACACAACCACTCTGTGCATGCTTTGTGTAAGCAATAATACCCAACAGGATGAGCATTATTGAAATATAGAGGACCTTATAGCCCCTGGAAGGTACATTATGTCTCATGAAGCCCACTCTGGAGGGTAAAAATGGGCTTAGAAAATGGGCTTATATTATTATTTTTTTAATAATGATTTCATAAAATGGAGTGTAAATGTTATTTAAAATGAACAGGAATGGTGGGTTCTGTAAATTAGCCCCTGTAGTGCCACTAGAGGGTGCTGCTGTTTGCTATCCATTTTTTTGTATTAGCCTGGAGTGTCGGTTTTTCGTAGTGCTACCCGGGGGATTGTTGGTTTAAATTTTTCATCCCCCCCCAGTTATCTCTTTGCTCTATGTGGATAAATATGGTTATTTTGGTTGCTAGTCTGACAGCAGGGAGTGAGAGGCTCAGAAGTGGAGTGGAAATGGTACAACGTTCTGTGATACACTATCTGGGGACACAGAAATCAGCCAATGATCTCTGGAAGAAAAAAAAAGGAGGCACTTAGTTTTTGTTTAAAAATATGAAGACTGATATTGTGGGGCCAAGTGCATAAAATGTGTAGTGGCTTTTTAAGGTTAGTGAACAGAGGAGTGTGACTTTCCTGTGAATTGTTTGGCAGACATGGAGTTGCACTGCCAGGCAGTAGCAGTTGTGAGAGTAGACAGAGGAACGGAGGTTCTGTGCCATGCCAGTGCCGGAGTCAGGGCTGACTTAGTAGGAAAACCTCCCCAACAAAAACAAGATTTTTACTTTTTTTTTATTCTGTTACTATGGACTGGTTTGATGACTGTCTCTGTGTATGGGTGGGCTATAACTCGCTGTCTCGCTAAGCATACAGTAAAACAGGTGGCTATCAGAGTGTCGGCACAAGGATACTAGGTGGTGATGGATGCTGTAAGGAGGCACTTGTTATTTAGAGGGCATTGTATAAGCAATAATACTGAACAGGGTGGGCAGAACTGAGCTATACTGGACTGCCCAGGGTGTAATGAGGCCTGATGCTGCAGATGGAGGGCCTTATAGCCCCATGGAAGGTCGGTATAGCACGATGCCGCCACCCTGGAGGGTATTATTATGCTTAGAAAATGAGTTACATGACATTTTATGATCAGTTAACAAAATTGAAACTAGTAAAACAATAAATTAGAGTAAATTAATTAAAAGTGTCTTTCTTTGGTAAAATAGTCCCTCTACTGGCATACTTTTATACTTGCCAGTGGTAGTGACTGTCTTGGAAGACTTTTCCGTGTTTGCCTAGTGTCTTGCTGTATGCATCCCAGTTGTTTGTTGAATACGATGCCCCCCAAAAAGTCAGTTGCCAGTTTAAACATTTTGTGTGTGTTTTTTTTTAACACTGTACCGCATGGTGGGAATGACTTTTTTGTTGTTGTTTTCAGTGCTAGGGAATGTGGATGTTAAGGAGTACAGAAGCGGGATCGGGCTTAGCATTCAGGAAATGTGAACCAAGTGGTTCACAGCGAGATCAGGAATGGTGGACAGGAGGTTTGAATGGGGTAGCTCGGCTATTAACAGGTACTTCAATCTTAAAACAAACTCTGGCCAGAGCCGATAGGGCTGTGAAGCGCTATCAAGTGACGAAGTTACACACGCATATGAGAAATTATTCAACCATCAGGTGTAACTTGGCCATATGTTGAGTGTTAGACTAAATTTTAACATGTCCTTTTGAACCTTCCTCATGAACAGTGCCAGTGTCATTTTGTTCAATTGTCCCAAAAGGTGATTGTGCAGACCAAATGCTCTATTCTGTACCATAGGTGCAAAAACATGTTTTGGGCAGGTTGTGGAAAATGACAACTGTACTGTTCTGAAGGAGGCTACAAAATGGCAATGTTAAAATGTGGAGTGAAAATATAAAAGTGGTGACGTTAGAGGCGGCAGCGTGCGTTGAAACTCCAGAACATATCTCATAACAGTCATTATTTGAATTTTTCACCAGATTTGCAACATGGCTTTTTCAGGACCCCCACCATGAGTTAGTGGCACTGTCATTTTGTGAATTGGTCACAAAGGTGATTCCACGCGTGACCACAAAATCACTTTTCGGACAGAGTAACAAAATGACAGCCATAGTTTTCATGAAGTGGGGTCCCAAGAACCCCATGTTGAAAATTTGGGGCAAAAATTCCAAAAAAATGGCTGAGATATCAGCATAAGTTGAAACCTTCTTTGAATGGCTATACAGCATGCTTATTTTTAATTCTTCAGTTCACGGTTGGGCTTTGAAGAATGCTGACGTGTCCCAGTCCAGAGAAGATGACAGCGCCATCCTTCGGAGGTAAGTATGGGGTAAGGAGAGTGGGGAGGGGAGAGGGGGACTGCAGCAATGAAGGACCATTTTTAGTTTTACAGGGGGGAAAAATGCAATGAGGGACTATTTTTTAATTTACAGGAAAAACATAAAACAACATATTTCAGCACATTAGGGTGGCCTCCCAGTGTGCCACATGAATGGGGAAAGGGTGGTATAGGATGCCAACATGGGGATTGTGCACCCTGTGTTGGGTGTGATGTGGGGAAGGGTGTAGCAGGGAAAAAAAACACAACAACATTTTCACACACTGGGATGTGCTCTTAGTGTGTGACATGAATTAGGGGGGTTGTACTATAGAAACGGCATTTTGCCATTTGCAACATGGCAGCACCCACAGAACTGTGCATGTGCTTGAGTCGTTTTCATGCACAGTTCACGCATTGGAATATGAAAGTATCAACCAAAGTAATGCAGCTGTTATTCCCTAGGCTGATCATGGCGGAGGGGTTTAAGCTCTGTAGGGCTTTCGGAAGGGTACTTCCAAAAGTCCAATGGAAGCTGTTGTGAGATTGGCCATTTTCAGAGCTACAGACTTCTCATAAAACAACTGTAGGCTCTGCCCTCAGCCCTAAAAGTTTCTTTGTTTTGATTATGGCAAGTTGAGCTTCAGCTAAGGTGAGCAGGGTATCTTGGAGTAAGCGTGAGCATGAGACGTACTCTACACTACAATTTGAGTGTTAAAACTGATTTAAAAACACATGGGGTTAAATATGGAAGATGGTGTAGCAGTTTTTGGAGTTATTTAATTGAGAGCAGCATTTCTTTTGAACGAGGCTAACCGATTAATTCAGGGGTCTGTCTCCTGTTAAGCGGGGGGGGGGGCATGGTGGCATTTAAAAGATGAAAATTCTATGGTCCTATGATTTTTCAGTGTAATCAGGCAGCAGAGATGGGGAGTTGTTTTTCCTGGTGTCTTTTGCCTGATAGAGACCAGCTGGTTTGTGCCTAAGCCAATCAGGTGCAGTAGGAGGACTGAATTGGTGATGCCACTGTTTAGATCATCAGTGAGGCCTCATCTAGAATACTGTGTCTATTTCTGGAGACCGCATCTCAGGAAGGATATAGACAGAATGGAAGCAGTCCAGAGTACAGCAACAAAAATGATACATGGACTGCCCCACAAGTCTTATGAGGAAAGACACAAGGAACTAAACATCTATTGACTGGAAGAGAGAAGGGAGAGAGGGGATATGACAGAGACTTTCAAATACCTTAGGGGAATAAGCAGGGTATAGGAGGGAAGCATATTTCAGAGAAAAAAGTGCACAGGCACAAGGGGATATAACATGAGGCTGGAGGGAGGGAGGCTTAGGGGGAATGCTAGGAAGTATTTTTTCACAGAGAAGGTGGTGGATCCATGGAACAGCGCATCAGCAGAGGTGGTGGAAAGCAAAACAGTACAGGGATTCAAAAGTGCATGGAAAGATAGTCACCCTGCTGTATAGCACAGCAGGGGAAAAGCAGTCCAAATAAGAGCAGGGATTGCCAAATCAAATAGGGAAATGGGCAGACTAGGTGGGCTGTATGGTCCTTATCTCTCGACAGATTCTATGTTTCTATGTTATGTAAGAACTTACCCAACCCATTTTCTTTTTTTTTTTTTTATTTTACTCTTTTTGCTGCCCGCAGCCGCTGGCACATCTGCCCGGTCACAGACCCCTGGACCCTCACTTCCACACTGGCTGCTTCTCCCGACACCCTCAGCTTTCCCCCTCAAGGTGCGGTTGTGGCACAGGTGCTCAGTGCCACGATCATGGGACCAGTTCAGGAACCGCCTGGAAGCTAATCAGGCCAGGGCAGGCATCATTCATGGCGACTGCAAGCGAGGATTTCTTCTTGAGTCCCCGGGTGGTGATGTGCAGTGACATACAGCGTTCACCTGCCCTTCAATGGCTTCAGATGCTGGTGCTTGTGATTCCTCCCGGCCTCCACCAGGAGTCCTACATGCCAGGCATTCACCCAAGCTCCTCCCGAGAAGGGAGCAGCCCTGAGGGTGCTCTATCCTTCTCCCCCGGCCGGCCCACCAGCTCCCGGGGCCATTCCCAAACCCGGTTTGCTGGCACCGCAAGCAGAATTCCAACCACTGTGCTGGCGGGCCAGCTACCCAAACCATTTTCTAATAAGACATAACAATATGCATGCCACTGTGTTTCAGCTAATCAGGAATCAGCTTTTTCATTACCCATTTTATAAAGTTTTATTTTTATAGTTTTGTAAGGATGTCTTTCAACTGAGTGAGAAGGCTTGGTTTCTGGAGCAAGCGTGTCCCTTTGCAGCCAACGTAGCACAGAGCGGCATTCCCTTTTAGTGCATCTTTCAAAGGGAAGCCACTGCTGAGGACAGTGTGTGTCGCTGAGTGAGAGTGTTATTTAAATAGGTAAAGCTGCTAGTGAGCAAACCGCTCATGGTCATGGTCAGTACAAGGTGGGGGCAGGAATGGAGCATGCACCGAGACTACACACTCATGAAATGGGAAGCACTGGGGAGTGGGCTTGGTGAGGCGTAACTTTCAGTGGGAGATCCATGGATCAAGAGCCAGCAAGAAACTTTTCTGAACAGAAATGGAAAGAAAGGTCAGATTCTACTTTTATGTGTCTAGAACATGCAAGTGGGTCCATATTAATTTATTTGAGTGTATAGGAGTGTCTGTGAAGTTGGAAGATACTATTTTTATTGTGAAGGCAACTATTGTTTCTACAGTAGTAACACGGCTGTTTAGTTTCCAAATTTTCTGGTAGGCATGGATTTTAGTTGTAGGATCCTGATTGGCATAAAAGTACCATTTGGCACAGTACGTGCTTAGAAAGACATGGTATATGGTACTTCTTAGCCAATCAGGATGCAGAAAACTCCGACCTATTTTATAAACTGTAATGACGATTGCCACCTGACTGGTTTTAACCTATCATGTTTCTTTGATTTTTAGAGCCATTTTATAATATACATTTGAATCATTTTTGATAATTGCTCATACTGTATGCCATTGTTAAAATATCTTGAGTTTGATATTGTTTTACAGTTGTCCGGGTGGCCCAGCGACAGCACATTGCACTGCCATGCTGTGGACCCAGGTCAGAAGCAAGCACAGGAAGTCACATCAGGAGCAGGCTATAGCTGAGACAGCTGCCGGCCATGCATCTTTGTTGGGGAGGGTTTGTGATGAACTCCACCACCACAGTGATCCCTATAGCTGGACCAGGGAGCTCACTCCTGCCAGACAGGAAATTGTGGCTGTACAAGGCAGACATAGGCACAAGTTCCACAAGGAGAGGTGGGAGGAATACAAACCAAGGGAGGAAACCCAGTAGCCATCAAAATGATGACCAGGGTATACCCCGTGAAGAGGGTATATCCCTACACTGATGAGCTACTGGCTGGGGAGAAAAATCAATGTGGAGAATTTATTTTTCCAGTACCTAGGAAATTATTTTAAAACACAATATTCAGAAATAATTCAGCTTAAAGTTGTTTTGTTTTTTACTTTTTTAACCCTCATTTTTGCATTCTCTTGTGCGCATGCGCAAGGAATGTTTTGGGACAGTACGACTTTTTGTAGGTGTGTGACTCTCTTCTCCAATGCAGTGCTCAGTGTAGCAGGTGCGACCATACTGCACCAATGGATGCACGAGCTGTCTATGAAAGCAGATTGGCTGCAGTGCTCTTCAGTACAAAGAAAAGCACTGCTGCAATCAGCAGTGGTAACATTTGTTTATTTAGCATATTGACATTACCCTTTTCTCCGGTCCTCCTGCACGTCTGTGAGACTGGCCGCAAACAAACTCCCTCCCACTTCCTCCCTCTGCTGCTATCCTCCCTGATCCCTAATTTCCCAGCTCACTCTCCAGCTACAAAGAAATCCCTCCAGATTCCTCCCTCTGCTGATGTCCTCCCTGCTCCTTCTTTCCCCGGCTCACCCTCCGACCACAAAGAAATCCCTCCCACTGCAGCTCTGTTTCACATGTCTGCCTTGCCTTGTTGCCACCACTATGCTATGTCCGTATGCTCTTTGTTCCCAATGCTTGTATTGCTGTCATGCCTTCACCTGAACTGCCTATCTGCCTGGACTTACTGATCTCAGTGTGCTGCTTTCTAATTAGTGCAGAGACACAGTGAACAGCTGCAGCAATAGAGGAGATGCATCACATGAAACTGCAGAGGGAGGAGGAGAGCAAGTCATAAAGAAATAGTACCGCACCAGGGTGCCCTGTTATGTGCTGTAAGCTGGTCCAGAGAGACAGAGAGAAACATAATGCAGATCTCACAGAAAGAAAGACATAACATTGCTGCCACTTTGTTACTGTAACTTGCTCCGAATTGAACTTTGGTCTCTCTCTGTCTCTCTCAGGAAGGTGGGATGGGGACCAAACAGATACACTGACTGCTCCAGTTCAAATGAGTTCCTGATCCGCACCACACAGACTGTTTACTGTGTGCCTTGGGTCACAGTTAAGTGACAGTACAAGTCACAGAGCAGCACAAACATCACACAGCAGCATAATGAATACCTTCTGTCACTGAACCGGTACTACGGCTGTAATTGTTTGTGTGGTGGCATGGAGTTCCACTGGGTAGGTGGGTGGTGGATAAGGTCAACAGTACCTTGCTCCTACTATTGTCTTCTTATGTACACCTCAGCAAGTCAGCAATAGCACGATGCAGTGGCCTGGAACCAAGAGAAGTAATGGCCACAACACAGTACTGAGAGGCACACATTTACCTGCATTATTCTTAATAAGGGTCACACATTTGGCTATTTCTTGTATTTTAGTAGTAACTGTCCATATGTTTTGTTCCCAATGCTGAATCCAACAGTAATGGGGAGAATATGAGAGAGAGAATGCACATTTCATACTGACAGAGGGCATCTGCAGTTTTGTTTTTGTTTCAGGTTGTTTTGCATCATCCTGCCTGCTGCATTCGATCCCCATCTGTGCTAAACCTGCATACCACACAGATCCCCAGCACTGCTGAGAGCAAGAGAGAGAGAGACACACTTGCACACAGTGACAAGGCGGTCAGGACTACAGAAGTCTGACTGTCTCTGTATGTGTGTCTCTGGAATGTGAAGGGGAGAGGGGTAACACATTGTGGAGCAGTTTCAGATGAAAGCAGAGCTGCAATGGGAGACAGAGTGGGTCTTCACTGGCGCTCTCATGCTGAGCAGCCATACGGAGCCCTGCACCTCCTGTTCCGGAGACAGTGAGAGAGAGAGAAATAACCAGAGTGAGTATTTGATTCAGAATGCCTGCAGTGTGTTTACTGTGTTTCTGTCTCTCAGTATCCATGAGCATGCAGATGCAATGACAATCACAGGATAATGTAGCTGTGTAGTGAAGTTATCAACAGAACTGTGTGTGCTTTGTGACTTGTTATTTGGACGGGGGTGGATGGCATCACTGCAGTTGTAAACTTTGTATAGTTTAAAGGATGGAGCCCCAGCAATCAGACCAGTTTTCCTCCCATTAGCCAGCTAACAGACATCATCATCAAGCTTTGAAGATGCACATCAAGCCTCAGGTCTCTCCCTGAATGTGTATTTTTATGTTTGCACTTGTGCAAAGCAAACGTATTGCTGTGATAGTGGATTTAAGAGGTGTAATTGTCGGCCCAAAACAGTGCAGTCTGTAGTGGGCTCAAAATATCAGACCACTCATAAGTCAGGTTGCTCATGACACTCTTTTGGGCTTGCTGTGTGGAAACTTTCAGTTCAAAGTAAAGAGCTGTTTGTATCAGTGGATGCCTCAGAGTCATTTCCATGCATCATGGAGTTTTCTTGGCCAATCATGTGGTTTGTCATGTTTTCTCAGCTACCTTGAGCCACACAGCTTCCCACCATTTTTTCTGCTCTTCTCACCATCCACTGGGTGTGTGCTTTTCCTTCAGAGGCTTCTTTAGCCTCAGTATACCATTCTCACTCCTGTGTTGTGCAAATGCCCTCCTCTGATGTGACAGCATCATGTGCAACATTGTGATGTCATGCATTTGCACCTTTTGGGACAGCACATGTGCTCTGCACTTTGCTCATGCTGGATGCAATGGCTTTGTCTTTTATAGGTATTTTTTTCTATTCTGGCTGCTTTCTTCTGATTTTTACCATTTCCCCACAATCTGAGGTGGGATTCCAGCAGAAGTTCCTTACATGGCAGCTGCAGGGCTATTTTACTTGGCATCTTAGCTTATCGGAGACCTCTCATTTGAAAAAAGTAAGACCTGCAAAAGGCAATGCAACCTCTCCTCTGGGTTCATTTTGCCCCACTGTGTTACTCAAGCTAATACATCTCTTATGGTTCCTCGCCAGTTAGACCTCCGAGCTAGGAGTGCACCTGGTGTACCAGTTGGCAGTGGCAAAGCAGAATTGTGTAAATCTTTCCTGTTGTCTTAGGAGAGCTGTGGGCCCTGAGGTTCTGTAGGACATCCCATCAGACACACCGAGCCAACACCATGCCCTTCAGGCCAAAGGGATTCACACAGGCATGTCTAGGGTACACCACTGAATGACAGGGTTGCTTATTTGGATCTGCAGGCAGACCCCAGGCTTGACCATACTGAGGTCAGGATGAGAATTTTGGGAATTCTGGGGAAAATCCTGACTATAGGAATCTACTTAATGATGAGGAGGATGAACCTTCTAAGGAGGAAGAGGAAAGGGAGTAGATGGAACAGAACAGGAGGATTTCTCTCCCTTCCCTATTTGATACCAAGTCTTTGTCCTATCTGATAACTGAGGCATGTAGGACATTACAGCATGAGGAGGTGAAAACCATGTAGGCATTAGATGTTAACCCTATCCTATCTGCATCCTCCTTTGCTCCAACATGTTTTCCAAACTTTATTCTCGGTGACCAAATTATTGAACTGCAGTGGGCATGTGCAGACCAAAGAAAATATCTGCCAAAATCTAAGGTATGGTGTTTCCCTTTTTTAGGAAGATAATACCCACAAATGAGAACTCCCCTCCTCTGGCATATAAGGCAGTCCATAATTCTGTCAGACACACCACTATTGCTATTGAGGAGTCTTTGGCCTTAATGTATTCACATAACAAATGAGTGGATGCTTCATGCAGAAAAGCCTTCACCTTCAATGCTCCAAACCTCTACACCACCTATGTCTCCTTCATTGTTGCCAGAACCTTAAACTTGTGGGTTATGAACCTGGGCTGCTTCATTCCCCAGGATTTGGAGGGGGTCAAACATTTTGCAGTTTGTATCCATGGCATCCGCTAGGGGACGCTACAGTGGAGAATTTGTGTATGCTGGCTTGCTTCACTTACCACACTGTGTCCACTATGTGAGGAGTGTGGCTGTCACACTGGGTTTATGATCAAGCTTCAAATACCAAGCTGTTTTACTTAGCCTTTGAGGGAGACTTCTTGTTTGATTCCTATCTGGATGATATTTTGAAGGATCTACAGGATAAAAAGGGTCACCTTCCACTTTCAAAGCAACAGCAAAAGGCCAGTTCAACTCCAAAAGTTCAAGGAGGTGGCCGACAGAAGCAGTATTAATGGGGTTTCATTCCCATTTAGAACTTCAGGAATCAGAGGAGTAAAGCAGCCTATTCTGGCTTCAAGAGCAATCACAGCAGAAGAACCCTTGCCTGAAAGCAAAATAGAGGCCCAGGGAAAATGCGGCACCTCACAATGAGGGTACACAGGCCAATCTCTGCATCCCTTCCCTTGGTCAAAGACTGCACAATCTTTACACCAGATGGACCCTGGTAACATCAGATGCTTGGGTTTTGGAAATTCTAGCTTTAAGTTTTGCCATTTTCAACAATTCCCTCAAAGGGTCATTTTAATCTATCCCTAGTTCCAAAGGACTTTGATGAGACAAGCAGTATCACAGGCCTTGGACCACCTCATTCAAATCAGGGTGATCAATGAGCAAGGCCAGGGATTCTACTCAATTTATTTCATATTTCCCAAGAAGTTGGTGAGGGGAGGGGTAGTTTCAGGCCTATTCTGGGTCTGAAACAGCTAAACATGTTTGTTCACCACATGACCTTCAATATGGAGTCCCTGCATTCAATCTTCTAAGCTGTCCAGCTGAGGGACTATCTTGTTTCCATAAATATGATGGATGCATATCTCCCCATCCCCATCCAAAAGTCTCCTCAGTGGTTCCTCAGGTTCACAGTCCTGGGATAGCACTTCCAGGACAGGCCACTCCCATCTGGGCTGGCAACAGCCCCCAGGGTTATCTCAAAGGTGCTTATGGTCCTGGTGGCTCAACTGTGACAGGAGGGACATCATGTCTATTCCTACCTGAACAATCTGCTCTTTGAGTGCCATCTGCACCACTGTAGAGGAAGTCAGTGACCAGGACTCTGGAGGCACTGGAGTCTCATGGTTGGGTGGTGAATTGGGAGAAGAGCTCTCTTGAGCCACCACAGACCCTGGAACACTGAAGATTAGTGTTCAGGATTGAAAAAGGGAAGATCTTTCTCTCACCAGCCAGGAAGGAGACCCTGTTGATAGAGGTTCAGAGGCTGAGGAGCCAATCGTTGACTTCATTTTACTATCTTATGTGAATTCTTGGCCTGATGATTGTGGTGATAGAACTAGTTCCCTGGGCTTGCCTTCATATGAAACCCCTACAGATCAAATTACTGTCAGCCTGGGAATGGAACCAACCTCGGTGGATTATCAGGCAAGAATCTCAGTTTCACCACGACTGCAGCAGTCTCTCAGTTGCTGCATGAGTTTGGAGAATCTGAGCAATGGGTCTCCCCTGTAAATTCTCCCAGAGTTGATTTTGACATCCAGTGCCAGCCTGTCAGGTTGGGGAGCATTCCTGGATCACTTTCCTGTTCAGGGGATTTGGTTGGCACAGGAACAGTTCCTACACATAAATATTCTGGAGATGAGAGCTGTGCTAATTGCTGTCCATTTTCAAAGTCAAATGCAGTCAAAAGCCATGAAAATAACGTCAGACAATGCTATCAGAGTGGCATACATAAACATTCAAGGGGCACAAAGAGCAGGGAGATGCTGAATGAAGCCACCCATCTCTGCTGTGGGCAGAGGAAAATCTTTCTCTCTGCCAGCAGTTCAGTTGGTGAGGGAATTGAACAAACATTCAGGCCAATTGGCTAAGCCACAAATGTCCATCCAGGGAGTGGATGTTGAACTCAGAGGTGTTCAGCCTTCTGTGTCAAAGGTTCAGTTGTCCTCGGATTGACCTGTTCCCCCTCCAGTCAGAATGCTCAGGTTCAACAGTTCTTCAGCCATTACTGGTTTCCACAGGCAAAGGCAGTGGATACCCTTTCACAAGTGTGGAATTTCATCAGAACATATGCCGTCCCTTCTCTGCTGCTCCTCACTAAGGTCATACACAAAACAAGACAAGCAAGAGGAAGTTTTCTTCCAATAGACCAACAGTGGCCCAGAAGGCTGTGGTTCTTGGACTTAGTGAATCTAGCTCAACAAGTATCATTTCACTTTCCAGTGTGGGGTGGGGGTTCTCTCATGATACCCCATTCTGCATGTGAATCCATGAGCGATAAAGCTTGCAGCCTGGCTCCTGAGAGGAGGATACTCCTAAAATAGGATTTTTCTAAGAAGTTGGTGGACACCCTGATGGCTGCAAGGAAATTTCCACATTGGTTTCTTATTCTCATATCTAAACCATCTTTTCTGCTTGGACCAAGGAAAAATATGCAGCTTTCTAAAGCAATGGTTCTGCATATTTTATATTTCTTGCTGTTAAGGGTGAAGAAAGGTTTGACCTTGAACACCTTGACAGGTCAGATGTTCATCCTTGCAGCCTTCTTAGGAGGTTATTCATTTTCTGTGGGCTGTCAGCAGGAGTCAGTCTCTGTTCTGATCCTCTGTTCCCCCATGGAATCTGAATCTGGTTCTGAATGCTGTTTGTAAGGAACATTTCAAACTGCTTTTGTTGGTACCTTTGGACTTATTGTCTTACAAGGTATATTTATTAGTTGCTATGTGCTCAGCAAGGGGTATTGGTGTGTGCCAGAATTTGTTCCACAAAGAACATACCTTGTCATGCATAAAGACAAGGTGGTGCTCAGAACAATCCCATCTTTCATTCCAAAAGTTCCCAAGGCCTTCCATGTGAATCAGGAAATCTATATCCCATCTTTCTGTCCTCAACCTGCTCATCCAAAGGATAAGGAGTTTTACAAGTTACATTTTCAACAGCCTGTTAGGACATATCTTAGATGGACTGATGAGTTCTGAAAATTGGATTGGTTGTTCATTCTTTTCAGAGAGGCCAAGCAGGGACAAAAAGGCTCCAAGGCCACCCTAGCTAGGTGGGATGGGCACGATCACCCATGCTTATGCTGCAGAAATGAAGAGGCCTCCAGCCCTAATTAAGGCTCACTCCACCAGGGCCATGGCCCTCCCAGATAGAGAGAGAGGTGAGATGTCTATATTTTTGCATGGCAGTTATGTGGTCCTACATCCACACATTCATCAAGCACTACAGATTGATGTTCATAGTTCTGCTGATGTGACCTTGGTCCCAGAGATTTGCAGGTGGCAGTTAGCAAGAAAATTCATTTCTGTAGATGGTTTTCATATGGGACAATATTCCCCCTTGTTTTTTTTTTCATGGATACTGCTTCTTAGAACCCATCTGTAATGATTGCTCATTCAAAATGTGGAACACTACAGAAAGAAGACATTTCTTCATACTTAACTCTATTTCCTTTCCTGTTACCTCCTACACTGTCAAGGGGCCCACCCGGGCACCACACTCCTGCAGGAGAATATTGTCTGTTATATCAGTGCAGGGATGTTTATTGCTCTGTTATAAATTCTAACTGTATGTCTGTCTGGACCTCCCTCTATAGTTTATCTGCTGCATTTGTGTTAATATGTATTTGACAAAAAAGAGAACAGTTCTACATCAGAATGTTGGTTGCTAGCATGCAGATTTAACAGGTTCCCATTTGCTGTTAACCAGTAGTGCCTCCTTTGTTGCAGGTGAGTGCTTACACTGCATGCAGTCTTTCCCCTGTGGTATCTGTTTACATAAATCCTTTTAATAAGTATGTTCTAAATGAATTAGTGCTACATGACCTTTTAAAACATTAAAGAATTGTAAGATGAGCCTCGATCATCTACCTCTGCCATCTGGCAAGTTAGGCAGCTGTTTACTGTATTTTATTTGGGCTAAAGCCCATTCTGCGTAGGCAACTGATTTGTGTGCTTTCGTGTCAAGTCAATCATTATGATATTTTTTTTCCATATTTAGAGACACCGCATGGACAATAGTAACTGGAGAGTTGCTGCTGTCTGGAATGCTTGTGTGTCCAACATTCCAGGCTGTTTCAGCCTTTGGGCTGTTCCATTTTCTCTAGTATGGGTGCACAGTACCCATCTGTAATGACTATCCATTGACAGTGTAGGAGCTAACAGAAAAGGAAATTACAGCAAGTATGAAAACATTTCTTTTGTCTAATGCATTACAAAAATTGGGTTAAAAATCTTTCTGAAAGGAAGAATTCATTTCAATTGTATATTTAACAAAAGGTAGAATAGTATGCCCTTTACGGCTTTTGCATGTATAATATAAGATGTGAGTCATCAGAATACACAGTTTATTGATAACTATTTGACTCAATAAAATAAACAGTAGATACTGTATTCTGCAAACTACCAGATGTTGATTCTAATTTTGGAGCCTGACGTAAGTGTCCATGTGACATCAAATAAAGAAAATAACTAAATACTGTACTTAAAGTAAGAATTTCTCTTTTATTTTTATTTTAGAACCATGTACATTCCCTAACACGCATACTATTGAACGCATCAGACCAAACCAAGGCAACTATAGATATAAACAACAAGTACAATACACATGTCAACATGGTCATTTCACTCCACAAGGGACAACAGAAGATGAAGTGACATGTCTTGAGAATGGATGGTCCATTGAACCAAGCTGTAAAAGTAGGTCATTGACTTATTTTAAAATCTTAAACGATGTACATGCCTGAAATTTAGGACTACTATTGCTGCACAAAGTCTCAAAAGAAGAAACTGTGATGTTACAATACAAATACTCAACAATCTGATTAATAGCCAGATGTGTTGTTCTTAGAGTCAAACAGGATAGCATGAATCAGTGCTACAGCAATATAGTCCCAGCTTTGGCACTCTCTTTTCAAACAAGTCAATTTACACACACACACACACACACACACACATTTTTGAGTGCTTTTAGAGACAAGACCAAAGATAGGTTGACAATTACACTGCTTCATGCAGTCTTTTTCAAACCCTAGGAACACATCACACAATCACAAAAAAATTGGAATATTTGCTCTCCAACACAACACAACACAACACAGCACCTTCCTTTGCTTAGTGTTCCATGATGACTAACTGTTGATAATATGCTAGAAAACATTAATTCACCATTGTAATAATGCATCTTTTAAATGGCTAATAATTCATACAATTTTGCATCATGTCGCACTGAGTTGTTGCCCCTGGAGACAGAATTATGTAATGTTAATGGTCACCTCCCTGTCTGTTCTAATGGCAGATTTAAAGTTGAAGCCCAGAAGAGAGCAGAGATAACATATCTAATCTATACTATCTAATATAAATGTAAGAATATCACACCACACATAAAAATAGAAAAACTGCAAAGTTTTCTCCAATGGAGTGCTCAAGAAATAAAGCCAATCTTTTATACATTCTGAAGAACCACATTACACTATGGGTTTAGAAGAGAAGACTGGGACAGTTTTGTATGAATCACTAGTAAACCCTCTGAATGAAATATTGCTATGGTGAGTAATTTTTATGTTTGCTTTCACAAGAAACATTTTGTTACAATAAATGACATTTTAAAGGTGTGTCACTGCCATGCACATTTCAGCTCAAATAAGAATTGGGCTCAATAGTGTAGACCAATGACCAGGCACTTCTGGTCATAACATTACTACTGCTTGCTGGTGGGAAAGTTTGTGTAGTTGAAAGGACTGAAGTTCTCCAATGAGAGAGTGCTTTTTCCATTTGTTTGCATGAAGCTGGCCAGCATCAGCTAAGCAGTGTAATTCAGTATTTGATTCCTATTTTAACATTGGGTACATACTACTACTGTTTGAGTATACACAGTCACACTTAGGTACTGTAACATAACAGTGTAACCAATCACATTGGTAGATCATCAGTTGTGTTTTCTGAAGATCAGTCATGACAGATCATTGTTAATCATAAAATATTACAAAATGGGAAAGGATTTTCAGCAACCTGATTACTTGATAGCCATGTGGTAGAAGTGTCTAATGTACAGCTAAATCTAGTCCTGCCAAATAGGGCAAATTACATGTTGAAATCCTAGTGCACTGTTTATCACAGCCAGGATTCTGATAAACTGCTCAACTGGCTGATGACCCCTCATCCACCCCCAATCACTCAATTGCTCCTTAAAACTCAAGCACTGCAACATATAAACATAGAAAGAAAGAGCATTGTTTAAATATTGTAAAACACTCTTCACTTGTTTGTGTAACTCTTAAAAGTTATATGACCCAGCTGCCAACTCAGCCACCAGCCCAGTGTATGTTGGGGAGGGAGAGCCAACTATGGAAACTAGTTGCAACTACAGCTATGGTGTCCACCATAGATCAAAAAAGTGAAGGGCAAAAACAAATTACATTAAGATGGAGGAACTATTTTATATAAAACTACATAAAAGATTTTGATTTTTTACTGTTAAAACATATGAATTAACATGTGTAAATCCATGTAAAGTACACAGTCCCATTTTAAAAGCACAATACACCACTCCAGGGTGTGCATTAGACAGTTCTAATGCATGTCTAGGGGGCTGGATGCACTAAGTCTGTGGCCTCATGCCTCACTACACCCCCTGTCTAATGCACACCCCATCGTGTCTTATTGCTTACTTACCATATGATCAATGAGAGAGATCATGATTTAAGATGTTCATCTAGATCATGATTTACTTATCAAGCATGTAACTTTCAAATCACCAACTGATAATGATTGATTATTTTTATAACCTTTAATTAGCATGATGGTTTTATGATCCTTGGATGATATAATGATGATAGCTGATGATCATTAATGACTGTATTAGCTCTGTATTTAGGACTGTAAGTCACATAAGTAATACAGTATGTGCCAACTGTAATAGATGTGGTTTAACTGGTTGTTTGTTTCTACTGGACGTTTTACCATTTCCAACTGCCAAACTCCATGTCTTCAGTGCTTATAATTATGGCTTAGGTGGACCTGTAACTCTGTATGTAGTGGCTGCCAGGGCACATGCTTACACCAGTTATCAATATTTAACACTGTGATAAGGTGTTAATTATTATGAGGCAGCTTTGCACAATTAGATCTACTGATATGCTGTCAGACAAAATCAGCTTAAGCATGACTAGTTAGTACTCTAACCAGTTCACAGCATTGTAGCACATGTATTCTTTGCATCACCGGGATCACAGTTTATAGTCCCAAAAGACAGCACCGCTGCTTGACAACTGCATCGCTCATCCCCCAGTGAGTGGCTTAAGAAACATAAAGCTAGTGTACCTTCCCCCAAACACTGCCTTCCTTATGCAACACTTGAATCAGGGGATTATTTACAGCTTCTCCAAGGAAACAAGCACCAGCAGGCGGAGGCGGATGATATTGAGGGGGCTACTGCAGAAGCGATGGAAGAGCCACAACAACAAGAAGAGGACAAGCAACCTGAAAAGAATGATGATGAAGGGCACATAACACCAGCTGATGTCCAGAAGGTGCTCCTTACACTGGGGAGAGCAGTCAGGCAGAGAGATTACCTCGTTCCTCATTGAGATCAGCTGGCCAATATGGAGGTATGCTAAAGAAGGTACACGATTGCACCTAAAAAAACAGACCCTCATTATAGAATGCCTATTGCAACAGAAGCAGTAACAGAAGTAGTAAACGTGGTAAGAAACAGTGTGGAGCATATGGCACATAACACATTTTTTTTTATTTTATTTGGTTTGCGTTTTTATTGAGTTTTGGGATTTTAAATATATAAAGGTGTTTAAACCTGTTTTTTGCAAGAACAGGGAAGGCAGTCAGAATAGCAAAGGCCCAAACCGAGGAAAAGATAGCCAACTCAGTTAAGAAGGAGGCTAAAACCTTTTATAGGTATGTTAGAGAGGGACGAAATACAAAGGGAGGGATACTGAGGCTGAATAAAGAGGAGGGTTGGCGAGCAGAGAGGGACAGTGAAAAAGCAGTGATACTGAATTAACATTTCTGCTCAGTATTCACAAAAGAAGATTGATTGATTACTTTATTTATAGAAATGCCTTTCCAAAGCCAAGGCAATTGTACACTCAAAACAAACAACACACTTACAACATACAATAAAGTTACAATAAAATCCAGTTCTAAGCAACATAAATACAGTATGTTAAAATTCTGCATTGCCATCAAAATTATCCAGAATCAGGATAGGCAAGTTGAAATAAATAAGTTTTCAATGCTAATATAAAACTATTGGTGATCAGGCACTCTCTTACCCAATGAGGTAAAGAGTTTCACAGGGTTGGAGCCATACAGGCAAAAGATCAAGCTCCAGATGTTTTCAAATGGACCCTGGAAACCTCTAGCAATCCCTTGTTGGTGGATCATAGGGGTCATAGAGGGCAGTAGGGACAAAGGAGATCTTGCAGGTAGCGGGGTTCCTGATCATGTAGGGCCTTATAGGTCAGTAACCCAACCTTAAAGGTGATCCACCACTGCACTGGCAGCCAGTGCAGTCCTTGCAGCACAGGCATTATGTGGCTTGCCCTAGATGTACCAGTCAACAACCGGGCTGCAGCATTCTGCACTAGCTGCAAGCAGTGGAGATCAACCCCTGGACACTCTAGATAAAGAGCATTGCAGTAGTCAAAGTGGGAGGTGATGAAGGCATGGACAAAGGTTAGAAGATCATCAGAAGGAACCAGATGCTTCACCCGGGTGATATTTCTCAGATAGTAAAATGAGGATTTGAGAATGGCTGACACCTGTGATTTTAGGGTCAGATTGTCATCAAAAATAACACCCAGATTTCACATCCAATCTGAGGCAGTCAGCTAAGCACCCCCGAGCCAAAGCCCTGACAGTTTCCCAGCTGACAAAACCATCTCCCATTGATCTGGGTCCACAACCAGCAATTCTGTTTTATCCAGGTTCAAACACAGCCAGCTGGCACTCATCCAGTCCTGGATCTCAGTAAGACAGCTATTAAATACTGAGAGGATCACATCCTATCTGGGCACAAAGGACATGTACAGCTGAGTATCATCTCTGCAGCAGTGAACACTCAGACAGTACTGCCTAATGCTCTCTCCTAAGGGCAACATGTACACTGCAAACAACATGGGTGGCAAAATGGAACCCTGCGCACGCCACAGGGTAGGGGAAGATGGGCCGAGAAATAAATCCCAGACACTAATCTCTGAGTTCTACCCTTGAGAAAAGATCAAAACCAACTGAGGACCCTCCCAGATAGTCCACAGATAAACCACAGGCACTCCAATAGTGCACCGTGGTCCACAGTGTCAAATGCTGCAGAGAGATCAAGTAGGACTAAGATGGAGTGAGTCCTATGATCTCTCACTATTAGGAGGTCATTTAGTACATGGACATGGGCCATCGCAGTACTATGTCTTTTCCTAAATCCTGGCTGGAGAGAATTACAGACATTGTGGCTAGACAAGTGGTCATTGAGCTGCAGTGCAACCACCTTCTCAATAACCTTTCCCACAAAGGAAAAGTTTGAGAGAGATCTGTAGCTAGCCAGACAGTCTAGGTCAAGGGAGGGTTTTTTAAGGAGGGGGTGAACAAACACCTCCCTAAGGGTGTCAGAAAAAGCCCCACTCTCCAGAGACTTTCAGACTATCTCAGCTAGGACTAGGCTGATTACATCTTTATACCCCACAAGGACGGGAGTAGGGCCCAGATCCAAACTATAGCTGGTTGGCCGCATGGTCTGGATAACCCTCAAAATGTCCATGTTTTCTGGACAGCCCAAGTCAGATCAGGCAAACTGGGCACCTGCCACCTCCCGCTGACTTTTGCAATACCCACTAGAAGGGGCTGGATGGATCCCTAGTGGCAACCTTATCTGCAAAGTATCGAGCAAACTCATCACACTTTGCCTGTGAAAAAACTCTTTGAGCTGAAGACAGACTGGATTGCACAGTCTGTCCATGGTCTGGAAGAGCTGAGCAGGTCAGTTCTGTGCAGCAGCACTCTCCCTGGACAGGAATTCTGCCTTCTTATGGGTGATTGCTGATTGATGGACCATATAATGGTCCATCAACCTAAGTCTGTCACTCTTCAGGATGGATTTCCACCAGTCCATGTCCATCCTTCGGGTGGTGCCTAATCCAGTCAATAGAAGCACTCTAGATAGGAAGGTCAATATCAGTCCTTTCACAGAAGAAAGAGTTCTGAAATAACTCCTAAAACTGTAGGTGGACAAAGCAATGGGCCTGGCGTGATTCACCCCAGAATTTTTAAAAGAACTAAGGGGAGAACTAGTAATACTACAGACTGTTCTTTTTAACAAATCATGAGAGGATGGTGTGGTACCTGAGGACTGGAGGAGGACAGATGTGATTCCCCTTTCAGTAAAGTGGGAGCAAGACAGAGGCAGAAAATTACAGACCTGTCAGTTTTACCTCAGTGGTAGGGAAAATGATGGAATCACTTCTGAAGGAAAGAATTGCTAAGTATCTAGAGGCCAGTGGGACACAGGTACCATGGCAGCATGGATTCACAGCAGAAAGGTCATGTCAGATGAATCTAATTGATTTCTTTGACTGGGTGACCAAAGTAGTAGACCAGGGAGGGGCTATGGACATGGCCTACCTAGACTTTAGCAAGGTATTTGACACAGTCCCACACAAAAGATTAATAAACAAATTAGCCAGCCTTGGAGTGGGTCCTAGGGTGGTAGCCTGGGTAAAGTACTGTCTGGATAACAGGACGTAGAGGGTGATAGTAAACGGAGTCCAGCATAAAGCGCTCTTCTAGAGAGTCTTAAAACTGACCCATAACCCACCTTCCATAACTTAATTTTATCAAACACCCCCACCCATTGAGAACCTAGTCTAGGATTATGTTTATTCTTATGCAAAAAACTATACAATTTCCATTCCAACAAAACACCCCACAACACCTCAAATCCCCATGTCTCCCAAAGTTGTCCTTGGAGTTGCATTAAAGGCACTAAATTATGGTAGAGGAACACTGAAAAAAAAAACAAAAAAACAATGGATTTATCATCTGCACCCCACCAGCAGCAATAGAATTGTACAACACCATCCTCTTAATCAGGTTGAGATGGCTACCCCAAAACCCACTAAAAAAAACCTGCAATAATTGCGTTTCTAGAAACTTAGGCAAAAAAAAAAAAGGCTGCACTAAGAAATAAAAACACAGGAACTAAAAACATTTTAATACAGTAAACACGTTTCTTTTTTGACAGTCTCCATTTGTTCCAGTCGTCCACCATAGCTTTCTCCTGCAATAATGCTCGATTTCAATTAAAGATAGCCATATCTGGTCCCCAAAAAACATCCCCAGTATACGACATGGGGCCATAGCTACCGGAAAGCCACCTACCTCCATAGAAGAGGGCGGAAATCCATCCAAACACAAACATAACATTTTATTGTCATTAAGACGGGCCCCAGTAATCATCCCTAACACCTGAATCTATTGACATGCAAGACAAATGGATGCCCCATCAGGGACTACTAAACAAAAATTATCCACATAAGCCAGACCTTTGCACTGCCATCCTAAAGTACCCGTAACATTCTTTATACAGGAAGATCTTTGCAATACTCTCAATAAGGGATCCAAAGCAAAGACATACAACAGGGGGCTCAATGGCCATTCCTGTTTTACACCCCTATAGATCCGATGCCAGGCTCCCCTCCACCCATTATCACAGGGAACAATATAGGCTAAAGAATGGCACAGCTGTTAACCATTGAATAAAGAGGACCGGAATACCATACGCTTCCAAACATGACCACAAAATGGAGTGTGAAACTTCATCAAAAGCTTTTGCCTGGTCCAAACTGACCAGGTATCCAGGCCCTCATTGGAACTCACAATCTTCTCCACCCTGCTCCATCAGCTCCCATAGAAGAAACAAGGCCTCAGTTATACCATGACCTGGAACAGACCGAAACTGCACAGGGCAAATGAGATTTGACATCACTAAACTTAACATGTTTCCCAGAAGTTTAGCAACATTTTAACATCAGTGTTCAGAAGTGTGAGTGGTCTACAGTTCCTAATATCTGCTTTGTCCCCCTTTTTTTTGTTAATAAAGTTTTATTGATTTGACTTATTAAGACGATACAAACATTAAAACAGTTGGATACATTGCAAAGATCTTACAGACTGTTACATATGTCTGTAGAAGCAGAGAACGGAACATGCTGGCCAAATAGTAACAAACTGAATATACTAGCCAGGTAAGCAGTAGGATAATAATCTGTGCCTGGATGTACAACACCTATCCAGCTGGAGATCAGCTTTGAAAGTATTAGCAGTTGGTGCCTAGCATTATAGCTAACTTATACAAACATATCTTACCTGGCCCCATCTTGCTAGTTTCTGCAGTATTTGACAAAGCATCAGAAATTATGAGAGGTCCAGGGCTGCTGTCCTCTACATTATGCCTACAAAATACAAGAAATCACACACACAAAGCAAACAGGTCTTCACTGTCAGAGAAGATACTATCCTTTACTGATATTATACCACGTCATCCATAGAGCAGGGTTCTCTATAACTCAGTAACAATCTCTCCAGCACTTGCCCCTAAATGCAGCATGAGAGAGACCATTATAGTAGCTTGGTTGTGCCTATTCAGTCAGGTCTCTCCCTAGGTTTCAAAAACAGAAGGAAGGGAGTCCAAAGGGCAGTATATTTAAAGAGGGTATTGGTCACAGTATGTGATATTCTGGCCCAGTTGGCAACTTGAGCAATGGAGGTAAGTACCTCCCCCGGGGATGGGATTATCTGGGACTGCCATTTACACAGTAGGAGTCTTTTAACCTGCGTACTGAGTGTCAGAAGTAGTTTCATCTCAGAGAGATAAAGGTGAGGAACCGGGGTCTGGAGTCCTAATAACAGCAACTCAGGGGACTGATGCACAGGCTTCCTAAGTATTTTGGACCCCATCTTACAGGTAGCCTGCCATAGGGGCTGGATTAGCCTGTAGGGCCAAAGTATATGGAACAGGTCATCTGGGAGTTCCTGACACCTCCAACACAGGTCAGACTGAGCCAGCTTTGCCTGTGTGAGGACTTTAGGAGTCCTGTACCAGGAGTGAATTATCTTGTTCTGTATTAATTGACTACTGGTGTCAGGATATGCCCTGTGAGCTAGTTTTAGGCAAGATTTCCACTCCAGGTTCATAATAGAGGCATGCAGTGCTTTCTCCCATTTATGCTTGGATTCCTCTGCTTGGGACTGGATGGTGCTCAGAATGGCCGCATATACCCGACTTGACTGTCCTTGTTCTAGGGCCAGCCATGACTCTACCTGGGAGATTTGTTACTCTTGGTGCTGCTTATGCCTGTACGTAAGGATGGCACTTCTTATTTGGAGGAATCACCAGAAGTCTTTGGGAGAGATCCCATAAGAGCTCCGCAGGCCCTCAAAGGAATTAAGGGTATCTGTACCAGGAATGAGCATATCTCGAAGCAATGAGATACCACCATGTTCCCATGAGGGTCATGCAATTGGTTGTTTATTGATGATAATCTCATTATTGCCCCATAGTGGGGTAAGTCTTAGGGGAGATGGGGAGGCGCCCAACTTCTTATGGACCTTGGCCCAATAATTCGGAGAGGGACCTATAGTAGGATGAGAGCGAGTGCCCTTAGGAGGATGGTTAAATAACAATAGTACCAAGTGAGTATGCTGACATACCTCTCTCTCCATATCCAGCCACTGGGGAGCGTTGTGTCCAGGGAAAAGGAACCATTTTAACGTTTGAGCCAGCTGAAAGGCCCATTTATACCCCTCTAACCACGGAAGTCCCCAGCTGCCTTCCGATCAATGAGCTCTGACCTTATTTCTACTGTATCTAGGTTTCTTACCCTCCAACAAAAAGGATTCCAGCAGGGAGTCTAACATAGTAAACCAATAATGAGGTATTTTTAAAGGAATGTGGGAGTGAAGATACATAATTTTTGGTACTGTGACCATTTTAATTGAGGATATTTTACCTACAAGCAACAGCTGAAGAGATTTCCATCTGTCCAGTTCTGTACAAATGGAGGTAAAATGTGGTTTCATATTCAGGTCCCAGGTTTTATGCAGATGAGAGATAGTAATGCCCAAGTAGGTAATCCCCTCCGGGGCCCATCGGAGCCCATGCTGAGCAATCATTTGAGAGGTACACTTAGAGTTTAAAGGTAGGACGTCCATCTTGGCCTGGTTAATCTTGAGCCCTGAAAATGTAGAGAAATCTGACAAGGTGGACAGTAGGGGAGGGAGGGAGGTGACAATATTGGCTATAGGGAGCAACAGGTCATCCGCATACATAAGAGTAGGGTATGCCCTTGTTCCCACCTGGACCCCGGAAATTAGAGGATTTTGCTTAATAGCAGCTGCCAGGGGTTCTACTGCCAATACAAAAAGTAGTGGGGAAAGTGGGCAGCCCTGACAGGTACCCCTACCCAGAATGAATGGGGTTGACAGCATTGTATTGGTGAGTATCCGTGCAGCTGGGGATGAATATATTACTCCAATCCAGGCCCAAAACCCCGCCCCAAGCCCATAGTGCAAAGTACTTGTTGGACATAGTCCCACTCCAGGGAATCAAAGGCCTTTTCGAAATCTATTGCAATGGCAGCAGCGGGAGAAGATAATGTTTGGGCCTTATGGATTAAATTTACCAATGATCTAATATCGTCCATGCTAAAGCAGCCCTTAACAAAGCCTACTTGGGATGGGTGGATCAAATTGGGAAGGAGAGGATTAAGTCTATTAGCTAGTATCTTAGCTAGCACCTAGCTATCTGCATTCAGTAATGAAATAGGGTGGTAGCTGGATGCATTAAGAGGGTCTTTACCTCTTTTTGGTAGGATAGTAAGAGTCACCTCCCTAAGGGATGAAGGGAGAGACCCTGTTTGCAATGACTCAGTAAACACTTGTTGCAATACCGGAGAGATTATGGGATGCAACAGCTACCACACTTCAATAGAGAAACCGTCCCCTCCTTGGGCCTTTCCCTTTTTAAGGGAGAGGATGGTGTCTGCCACCTTCTGGGTTGAGATCAGGGCATCTAGGGCATTAGCTTGGGCTTCCGAGATTTTGGGGAGATGTAGGGACTCCAGAAATGGGTGGACCTCCTGGGGGTCTGGGGCTCTGGAAGATTTATATAATGAGGAGTAAAAATCCATCATTATTTGATTAATACCTTGCACCGAGGTCTGGGTCCTACCCCCTGCATCCTCTAAAGCCACTATATGCCATTCAGCTTGCTGCTTTTTGAGATGGCATGCCAGCAGCTTACCCCTTTTTCCCTTCCCAATATTTATGCTTGAATCTAATGATCGAAATCTCTACCTTTCTAGAGACCAGCTCGTTCACTTGCATCTTCAGAGAGGTGACCTGCCTCTGACCTAAGGGAAGGGACACGAAGGGCCTTAAAAACAAGCTCTGCTTCTCTGAGTTGTCGTTCAAGCCCCCTCAAATGTTGTTCCCTCCTCTTTCGGCGCTGGCTTGTATACCCTATTATCGCCCCTCTTAGAGTAGCTTTGAATGCCTCCCATGTGGTATCCCCAGAGGTATCTGCTATGAGGTTATGTCGAAAAAATTCCGTTGCTTCCTTTTGAAGCCAAAGGGGAAAGTCTGGGTCATGAAGTAGCAATGGGTCTAGCCTCCATGCTGTAGACTTAGGGAAAGGGGGACCCCATGTGATGGCAAGATGCACAGAGGCATGATCCGAGATAACTAAGGGATGAATAAGGGTATTAACAGTGTTACCAGTAATAGTAGGAGAGATGAGCCAGAAGTCTGTTCTACTAAGAGAACTAGGTACTGGGGAATGAAAGGTGTAGTCCCGCTGGGAGGGGTGAAATATTCTCAAAATATCCGTAAGGGCCAAATCTTGTTGTAATTGAGCCACTGCCATTACAGCCCCGGAGTGGGGCTCAGTATTGGAAGGGTATCTATCCAGGAAAGGGTCCAGAGTAAGATTAAAATCACCCCCTAATGAAATGGGGGTGTCTTCCGGAGCTATAGATCCCAGCACCTGGGCCATCTTGTAAAAGAAGGAGGGCGAGTCCTCATTTGGAGCGTATATGTTACCCAGGATCAGAGGGCCCTCCCCAGTATCCGTGAGTACCACCACCCATCTACCCTCAGGGTCTCTCACTTGTCTCTGCAATTTCCATTGTAGTTGCTTGGGAAGCAGAATCACCACCCCTCTCTTTCTAGAGGAGGCCGAGGCATGAATGACCTGACCTACCTACTCCCTCTTCAGTCTCTCAGGATCCCCCCTGGGTAATTTGGTCTCCTGCAGGAAGGTGACCCTCACTCCCAGTCTCTTAAGGTAGCCCAAAACTTGCTTCCTCTTGTTTGGGGTGTTAAGCCCTCTGACGTTCCATGTCAGACAAGTGATATCACCTGTTAGTAATAGGGAGCAAATATTTAATTAAGAGATATATCAAGAACAACCAGCAGATAGGGGGTGAGGCAGCCCAACCAGAAGAGGAAAATTTCTATAGAGTGCCGCCAGATATGGAGAGAGTGGGTAAAGCCCATATAACCTGCCCCTATCAGATGACCTTATACTAACAAATAACGAAACATCTGTGTGTGTCTCTTGTGAAAAAAACATACATAAACACATTAACAAACTATATACATTGTGTACAGTGTACCATGCAGTTTGGGGATATAGAGGCATCTCTTCAGCCACAGAGCCCTGCTGTAGGCCATCCCCTATTCCCAGGGCATTATCAAGTGGTATCCATCCTTCCTTAGCACTATGGTGAGTGCAGGGGAGGAAGTTCCCTCCTGAGAGAATCGAGTAACCCAATAAGAAGGTTGGACCACGTGGCTCATTGCAACCCCAGAGGGTTGAGAGAGCTGCTCCAGTGGTGTAACTCAGAAGCTGGGGCAGTTAAAATGGGACTACACAACGCTTCTAATGAAGTGGGTGTTTGCAGGAAAGAAAGTGGGGGGGAACTGCCCACTATTTCGGCAAGTCTAGGGTTATTGCTGATGGCTGCCAACGTGTTCTCACAACAAAAATCTTGGTGAGATCAGGCTCATCACACCTATGAAGAGTGTACTGTAAGCCACCCAATGTGGGGGTTGGGAGATCTTCCCTTGATAGAAAATAATAATAAAAAAAACATACCAGAGGAGCACAGGCCTGTGCCATTCACCACCTAGGGCCTCATGTAAAACACATCCTGGCTACCCATTCAGCACAACAGTTTACGCATGCTGTCAAATGCTTTTATATAATATGAAACAGCTTCCCAGTGGACCTCACCCCACCACACACACAATTAAGTGAGGCAGAACGCACAAGAGTTCTGCTGTTTAATCAGATGGTACAAAAAAGGCCTTCTTTCCCATCTAGACATGTCTGGACCTTTGATCAGGACGTCCACTTAGAGCTTGTTGGTAGGCCTCATTGAATCCCTCCTGGTACAGGAGTGAGGCATCTTCTCTGCCATATGGCAGTGGAAGTCGGGGATCAAGGTTGGGGTGAAAAGGGGCTCAAAAGTTCCCTTACATGGGTGACATGGAGAAACGGTAGCAGATGGGTCAGCCAAGGAGATTGTCCACTGACAATCAATTTAAACACCCTAAACTCGCCCCATACCTACAACTCCCCGGGGATTAAAAGAACAGGAATAGAAAGAAAATAGAAGGATGACTACTTATCTGACCACGCCGGTGGGTTTTCTCTGATTGATTGCCCTGGAGATGTATAGCGCTCAGGATGATCCACACTGAAGATGAGATCTCCGCTGGTAGTGGAGGCCTCCCTCATAGCCTTTGGTGGACACTGCCCTCTGCTATCTGTAGCTCCGTTCTGTGGCTGGTGAGGAGTTGCTGACTGGAACAGGTAGCTGGCTGCAACATAGGAGTAGGCCTGCCTTCCACAGTCTAATCCACAATGCCTGGGTGTTGATCCGGTGAGCTGGGGTGTAAAGCTTTATATCTATTAGCAGTGTGGTAGACCTGTAATGGATTTGGAGCAACAGTGTCCATGCTTGTGGCCTCCTCTGTGTCATCTTGCCCTCTCTCCGAAGGATGCTCCCATCGGCTGTGTGTTTTTGAGGATTGCCTCTTTCGGTGTGCTTTTGGAGGGAGTTTCCATTGTTGCTTCCTGAGGTCTTGCCAAACTGCAGGCCTGATCACTGATGGAGAGGAGTGGCAATCCAACCTGTTGGTAGAAGTTTTTGCCGAAGGGGCTCACATAGAAACATAGAAATATAGAATTTGACGGCAGATAAGGACCGCTTGGCCCACCTAATCTGCCCATTTTCCTACCTAACAGATAAGCTGCAAATCCTAGTTAACCAACAGCTTACTTCCTCCTACCCCCCACTAGGACTGTCTTATGCCTGTCCCATGCATTCTTGAAGTCTCCCACTGTTCTTGACTCCACAACCTCCTCAGGGAGGCTGTTCCATGCATCCACAACCCTCTCAGTGAAAAAATACTTCCTCACATTACCTCTGGAGCCGTCTCCCTCTATCTTCAAATTGTGCTCCTTGTTCTTGCACATCTCTTTTCTGGAAGATGCTACCTCTTGGACTTTGTTAAAGTTTTATCATGACCCCTCTCCTCCTTTCCTCTAGGGTATACATATTAAGCTCCTTTAGTCTTTCTTCGTATGTCTTCTGGTGCAGACCCTGCACCATTTTGGTTGCCCTCCTCTGACAGCTTCCACTCTGTCTATGTCTTTGCGGAGATGGGGTCTCCAGAACTGCACACAGTACTCCAGATGGGATCTCACCAACTGTCTGCACAGAGGGATAACAACTTCCTGTTTTCTACTATTGATGCCTCTTCCTATGCATCCTAGTATCCACCCTGTCTTCCTTACTGCCTTCTCACATTGCTTGCCCACCTTTAGGTCATCTGATATAATTACCCCCAGGTCCCTTTCTATTTTTACTGTTGTCAGTATCTCACCCCCAATTGTGTACACTTCTCCTGGGTTTTTGTTTCCCATGTGCATTACCTTGCACTTCTTTGCATTGAATCTGAGCTGCCATACATTTGACCATTCCTCCAACCTTGCCAAGTCCCTTCTCATCCTTTCCACTCCATCTTGTGTATCAACCCTGTTGCAGATCTTGTGTCATCTGCAAAGAGACATACTTTTCCTTCCAGTCCCTCTGCAATGTCACTTATAAAGACATTAAAAAGGACCGGTCCCAGTACTGAACCCTGCGGTACCCCACTAGTAACCCTCCTTTCTTCACTGTGTATGCCATTTACTACTACCCTTTGTGTCCTGTTGTCTAGCCAATTTTTTATCCAGGCTACCACCTTGGGACCCACTCCAAGGCTGGTTATCTTGTGAATTAATCTTTTGGTAATGGGTAATGGTGGTAATGGTGGTGAATTCTTGTGGCCAGTTGCACCATAAAAAATTCCTGAGTGCATCAGGAGATTCAAAACTGTTCGGGACCCCATTATGCATAACCTGCATCGTGGCTGGGTAACACAAGGAGAAGGACAGTCCAAAACTGAGCATTTTATGCCTTGCCTCAGAGTATGCTCGACGTTTGTCCGACAGATCCTTAGAGAAGTCCTGAAAGAGGTGGATCCTATTCGATCTCTGCGCTACATGCTGTAACTCACGAGCTCTAGTTAGGACTTTCTCTTTGTGCCTAAAATCAATAAATTGGGCTATGATAGGTCGTGGTCTGTCCTGGGCCTGAGACATGGGGGCTAACGTACGGTGTGCGTGTTCCACCTGGAGCAGTATCAACGGGTCCAACTGCAGCATTTCAGCGATGGCTAATTGTAGAAAGCCCTCAGTATCTTTGCCTTGTACACATTCAAGGATGCCCAGGAAGTGAAGATTATTTATTTGTTTTTTTTATTTAAAATTTATTAAGAAAATGTTGTTATTACATACCCATGGCAGAAGGAAGTGAAGATTATTACGGCGACCTCGATTCTCTAGGTCATACATCTTACTGCACAGCATCTGTATGGTCTGTTGTTGATCTCTTAATTCTGCCCATAAGTCCTGAACATGCCCCTCCGTTGCCGAGACCTGCTGTTCAGTATGCAGCATCCAGGCTTCTAAATTTTGAACCACTTGGGTGTTTCGATTAGTTGCCACGGTGATTTGTGCTATCTGGGCCATAAGTTGGCCAAACATCACCTCAACCGACGGTTGATCCCAGGTTTGTGGCTAGTGGTCTTCACGCCATATTTTCAGACCTACCTTATCCAGGAGGCTCTTCTGTAAAATAGCAATTTCCACACAGCAGATGAAGGCTTTTTGTGTCAATGAAGCTAAATTAGTGTAGCTTGAGTATTACCCCACAAGTTACAGTAGAGTGAGGATATAATACCAGCCAGTAGAAAAAGGATTTTAAAGGATATTTCCCTCTGGGTTTTGGAGCTGATCTTTAAGCTGCCATCTTATTTAGTGCCCCTAGTGGCCACCTGTTCCCCTTTTTATAAAGAAAAAATCTTTAAACCTTCGTACATAGAAGTAGGCAAAATCAAATCAGAAAGAAAAAAATTATATAAAGAGAGCAATTCATTCGGTATAATATCCCATAAAATCTTATAACATTCACTAGAGAGTCCATCAGATCCAGGCAAAATATTATTATGAAGAGATTTAATAACTGTCTCCAACTCCAGCTGAGTAAAGGGCAGTATCAGAGTTTCCTTCAAAGTTGGAGAAAGCTGAGGAAGATCTGCAGCTTGCAACAACTGAGTCGAAAACAGGGACTCCGGAACTGGTACCCCAAGCATTTTGGCTACATAATCATCCAAAACCTTCATAATACAATGATTATCATAAAATTCCACCCCAGAAAAAGTTAATAAACTACTGATCTTTGTCCATTCCCGTCTTATCTGACTAGCCAAAAATGGATTAATTTGTTCCCCTTTCCCCTTAGTTCCAAACATCTGTTCTCATTGTAAGGAGCATAACCTATCATACTGGTATCACATCATAGTCCCTTTCAAGTCTCTAATAGCAGCGTCTATTTATAAATCCAACAGTATCTCAGCCTATGTCAGCATAGAGGTATTTACCCTCCACACTCCATGGCCTGGGACTCCGGATGGAAGAGTCGAGATCACAAGACCAATTAAAGAATGGTCAGAGAATTCAACAGGGACATTCAAAGTATTATCTACAACCAATGACCGATGTATAAAAATGAAATCTATACAGGATGACAGACTGCCTTTAAAAAAGTTGGTTTAGCCCTTTTGTGTCTGGAAACATGAACATCCCGTAATCCAGCTTGACCAATAACAGAGTTAAGAAAAGTCCTGTCACAATATTGTTTCCCTGACATCTTTTGTTGAAAATTGATATTGAAGTCCCTCCAAAAAACACTTGGCGGTTAGTATATAAATAGGGCTGTACTTTTTTCAATAAATCAATTCAGAGAGCCTTAGTCTGTGGGCCATACAAATTTGTCAAAAGGCAATTTATGCCACAAATGGCAACATCAAGCAAAAATGCACAACCAGGGTCAATATCTATAATTCTAGACACAGTCACCCCATGAGACAAAAAACAAAACCCCACTCCACTACATGTCTCCTCCCCTATGGACCAAAAGGAGGATCCCCAAACCCAGTCCTGGGAGACTGACTGAACCTCACCTAATGTGTGTAGTCGAGAGTCTTGTAAAAAGGCAACATCATAGCACAAATTATGCAAAACCCCAAATGTAGAAAGATGTTTCCTCAATGATTTAATGCTATTCACATTAAGGCTCGCTAACTTTAAAGAAAATGGTCTGGGGAGGGGATTTAAAAATGTTACCTCTCGATCTAGAAACTCGCTTATGCTTTTCAAGGGCTTTTGGTTTGCCTGAGGGCGCCGCCTCAGTCCTAACGGGGAGAGAGAGACTCTCTAGGTACAGGTAAATCTTCTTCTCCATAGGATGCTCCATGTCTACCTGGTCTTCTCAAGTAGCAAATGGTGCAAATCGATTGGATAAGGGTAGGCGTGAAGAGGAAATGGTAGAGACAACCATAGCTTTCAAAACAGGAGGAGGGGGGGAAACAGGTATCATCTCAGAAAGTACTACATGTTCATTGCAAGTTATAATAGAATCCCCAGAAAAATGCAAGACATCATCAGAAGCCTTTGTTCCCTTAGAAAAAATCCTTACAGGAGTGTGCACCTCACGTCGAGTAGAACCCTGAGGATTCACAAAGGGAATTTCTTTCTCCTGGGACTGATGATCAAGAATAGGGGTTAATGGTAAGTCAGACAGCTAACAATGGGGAATCCAGTCCACATCCAAGTGGGAGGGACTAGAGTCATGTGTCTTTTCCCTGGATATATCGCCAGTAAAACCTCCACGACCCCTACTTCGCCACCTGCCATGGAGGGCAGGTTCATCCTCAGGACAAAAGGGCTGACCAAAGGATCGCCTAGCTTTAAAGAAAAAAATCTTGGCCTAAGAGATCATCAGGGCTATGAGCAGCCGCAGGAAATTCAGCATAAGCGTGATCGTCCTCCCCATAAAGATTACATTTCAGTGGAGCCATACACTATGCAGCCATATTCCCCAGTACCCCACACTGGAAACACTTAATTTGATCACAATCAACATTTAAATGTGACAAGGAACCACATTTATAGCAGCTCTTAGGTTGCCCTGCATAAAATATAATACCCCTGTCATGACCTAAAAAAAAAGGAACTAGGTAAATGGTGTATCCCCTCATCAGTTTGTTTAAGTTGTACCCGCACAGTCCACCCCCCAGGTCCAAAAGCCATTATTATCCATAATTGGTTTTGGTCTATCGAAAATCGAGCAATGTTTCTCAAGCCAAAACAAGATATTGTCAATGTTCACTTCTTCATTCTGGAAAAGGATAGTCACAGCTTTCACTGTGGGCTTGGTGATAGGGATTGCAATAAAATCCATCCAGACTTCAGAATTTTTAATGTCGTGATATAGTTTCCAAAATTTATCATCGGAGGTCACAATACAAAAACTAACATCATAGTTATGATCTCCCAGATAGTGTATAAAAGCTTACATTTCTGCCACAGTGAACCCCATGGAATCCTTCAGCAGGGTCTTCCTGACCCAGAGTCTATCAGGGACGATAGGAGCCTGGCCCTTGTAATGAAGCTGAACCAAGAACCATCTCTTGGCTGCCTCTGTGGGTTTCTGAAATAAACCAGCATATGTTTTTTGTTTGTGTACCCCTGGGACTGCACTCACCGGCTGACCTGCAGAAGCTCTTTCCTGAGCAAGATCTGTTTCCTGAGTCCCTGTGGAAAGGTCAACCATGGAAAAGAGACCACACACTGCAACTTGAGCAGCTCCACTCATAGACTGGGCTTCTGGTATAGCAACCAGTTCCTCTGCCTCACTTCCATCCAACACAGCCGCATTAGCCGGAGAAAGGATTTTTGGAAGTGGCATTGATCCAGCTGCTGGAAACGGCAAGTCTAGCATACCTTCTGTATTTTTTCCACCCAATAAACATTCCGGGGATCCTGGAAGGGGAATAGATGGGTCTGGTACCCAAATATTTTGCCGTTTAATCCAGCCAGCTTTTGTAAGTCCTTCATCAGGAGTCCACAGGGCAGTAGAATCCAGGGAACTAGAGGCAACCACCAGAGGCTCAAGTGGTACAGTTGAGGCTTCATTTTGTGCAAGGAGTCCAAGTGAAATATCAGAATATATAGCCAATGGAAACCGCATATGTCAAAGCTGTTCAGGACTAGCCATAGATTGTTTCCTTTTTTTCTTTTCATCCTCCAGTTTCTGTTTACAAGACTGAAAATCTCTCTCAGCCACCAAATCAGTTCCAATAAATGAGTTTCTTTTCTCCAATTCAGTTTGCAATTCAGTTTCAACCTCCATAAAATCACCTTCATTCTGAAGATGTTCCATAATTCCTCAGTATCCAGAGTTATATCTTGAGCTGAGTCCAGCACCTCACAAACACAGTCAGTCTCACAACTCGGCAAGAGCTCCAGATGGTCAGTAACACAACCTCCTCCTCCAGTGTCCTGAACAGGAATGGGGACCTTATCCTTCCTGCCACGCTACAGTGCCACCTGCAGAAAGAGTAGGGGAATTTTTTATTTGAATAATTTAAAATAACATCAGGTAGTACATCTCAAATAATCCAAAACAAATTCAAGAACAAAATAAAAGGAAAAAAATATTCACAAAATTCTAACAATGCAAATCCACGCCAAAAAAAAGAGAGATATAGAGAAAGAAACAAACAAAACAAAAAAGAAAATTTGTTCAGCCATGACACATTTATCCATAGAGCTTGAAATTTACCTCTATCAAAAATTGCATGTTCCTTTTGCTTGAGTTGTTTTAAAGAAGCTTCAACACTAGCTAATAAAACGGATGGTAAAGTAGTAACATGTTGCAGTGAAAATTTACATCACGCCTGCCATAGATGATAGCTAAGACATGCAAAAATGACATTTAATGTACTGGGATTATACCTTCTATAAAAACCAATATATTCTCCCAAAATTAAACATTCATACTGAACATGCTGTAAAGGACCCCAATTCCATTTAAGAGCACAAAACTTCCAAAAGTCCTGTGCATATGGACAAAGAATATAAAAATGTTCCAAAGTTTCCTCCTGCCTTACACAGTCAGATCTTAAATGTAGGACTATGCCCGTAGTTAAGTGGGGGAAGAGTTCCTCCCCCACACCCTATTTAAACTAGCAGGCCATGCACCGTCCTTCTTGTGGCATGCTGGTGCTCTGGCTGCTCTTTCTCCTCCATTGCTGCTTCCCCTGCTCCCTTTTCTGCGTTTCGTTTGCCCCCTCATTTGTTGTTTGTTTGTGGTGCTTTGGGGACTTACTGTTTCCTCTCATCTGCTGCTTTGCTTCTGCTTGCACTGCTGCTGCTCTGCGATTCCTTCCTTCCCTGCCTCTGCTTTCTCAACAGCCGTTGCCAAGCAGCTGAGTTTCTCACTGTCTCGGATGTTTGCTGCCCTAACCTGGAGCTCCAGACCTTCACTTCTTGCACCGCTGCTTCCTCTAAGGTGGCCGACCAATGCCTCTCTTACCGGAGTTCCTTCCTTGATTCTCTGGGATACTACCATGCTGAGTCAATGGGTGTATATTTACTTCCTGACTTCGGGAGCCGCTGTCACCTTCTGGGGATAGTAGCCGTTACTAGCACACTTTCAGTGGCTGCACCTGTTCAGTGGTGTGCATCATCCAGCCTGAACCGCTCTCATTTTTCTCTGTGCATTTTCTTTGGTTGTCTACATTATGAAGAGTTGCTGCCCGTTATTATGTTTGGCTTGCGCATCTTAAAGCATCTTGCCACAGTCTGAGTCTTAGAGGGCTGCTGCTGTTAGGTAATGCAGGGCACACATCAGTAGGTGCGTCCCTCATTCCTCAATCATACATAATGGGGCAGCAGATCAAAGCAAAGGACTGCTGCATCATCATATGCAGCGGTCCTTTGCTTGTCATGCTTTGCCGCCATTATGGCCATGGTTGGCGGCGGGCGGTTGCCTCCCATGTCAACACCGGGTGCCCAACCTCCTGTCGGTAACTCCCCCCATGTTTGTTGCCGAGGGGAGCCCACTTCCGTCGGCATCCCCGCAAATGTGGAATGCCAAGGTGCCCAACCCCTTGGCTCAGCCCCTGCTTATGCTGGCACGCCAACGGGAGCCCACTCCCGGCCGGCATCACCCCCAACTGTTCAATGCTGAGGAGGTGCCCAATCCCCTCAGCTCGCTCCCCTTGACTTTGTTTGCTGGCGGGTGCCCAATCCCAGCGGCATCAACTTCCCGTGTTGTGTGCCGACAAAGGTGCCCAATCCCCTTCGACTACTGTCCCCCCAAAACCCACTTAGGTGGCACGCTGGGAGTCCACCCCAGCATGCCAAATGCCCTGCAGTGCCAAAACTGTCCCGCAACGTTTTCTTGTTTTTGTTTTCCCTAGAAACTAAAACCATCCCTCATAGTCTAGGTCCCCTCCCCACACCCGCACCACCCACTGTGCACCCTGCCTCCCTGACCCCCACCCCATACTTACCTCCGGACTCTGGCGCGACGATCTTCAGTGGACCGGGAACACATCTGCACTCTTCAAAGCCGACCGCGAACTGAGGAAATGCCGGTAAGCTGTATAATGCAATGAATAGGGTTTTTTCAACTTTGTGCATATCTCAGGCATTTCTTGGAATTTTGGCACCAAATTTTCAACATGGGGTTTTTGGGGCCCCTCCTCATGAATTCTGTCACTGTCATGGCGTTAATCAGCCTCGGAAGGTGATTTCGCATTCACTGCGTGAAATCACCTTTCGGGACCCATTAACGAAATGACAGTGCCAGTGTTCATGAGGTGGCCTCTCAAAAAGCCTATGTTCCAAATTTGGTGGAAAAAATTCAAGAAATGCCTGTCTTACGAGTGTGCGTTGTGCAGTTGCTACACAGGCTCGTAACTTCACACATTCACAATATTTTAATGCAGTATTTTCAGCATTGGCATTTTTCTGCACCTCTTCAGAACAGGCGTAGCTGTCATTTCCACATCCTGTCCGAATGTAAGCTTCCGTATTTGGCGCGACACCACGCAGTCGCTGGGGAAATCAGTGTTTGGGCCAGATTATGAAAAATGACAGTGACACAGTTCATGAGCAGAGCTCCTAGAATGCCTATGTTGAAAATTTGGAGCTGATACTCCATAAATGACTGTGTTATTAGCTGCATTGGCAGATTGCACGCATGCTTGTACCGTCGTGCATTTGTGATATTTTCACTCTGGATTTCCATCATTGCCATTTTTACACACCTGTTGATGAACAGTACAGCTGTCACTTCACATATCCTGCCCAAAATGTGTTTCCGCACTTCCGGCACAGAATAGCGTGGTTGTTGTGTGAAATCACTTCTTGGGACACTGTGAGGAAATGACAGTGACACTGTACATGAGCAGAGGTGCTAAAATGCCTATGTTGAAAATTTGGTGCTGAACTCATAAACTACCAGTGCTGCAAGCTGTTTTGCATATTTGCCACACACCCTTGCAACCGCAACTTTCATATATTTGTATGCCTACATTTCAGCACTGCCATTTAATTACACCTCCTATGAACTGTGCAGCTGTCATTTTTCACATCCTGCCCAGCATGTTTTCCCACACTGCACTAACAAACACCCACAGGGACACCCTAATGCCTCTCACTTTCTGTAGGGTGGGGGTGGGTTGGCATCAGTCCAATACTTGACTGCCACTCCTATGCTGCATCTCTCTAACTCCTGCACTGCCAATGGCAGCAAGACAACATTCGGCATTGACAAATGCTTGTTGTTCTTTGTGTCCAACGACTGGGTGTATGGCAGCCAGCTTGCATTCTCACTTGACTTACGCAAGAAGCTTTGTTGCCACACTGCTGGCTTTGTGCTGGACCGGTGCCTTCCATAAGTTACTTGTGCCATTTCGAAGACTTCCGCCCCCTACACTATTATCCAGTTCACTGTTGTTGTGCCGCACTGGGTTCACTCATACTGTGAGCAGCAGGCTCCTGCTTCGGGAGTCTGTTTCCTGTACCCTGCTGGATGTTCTGTATTTCCATTACGTTTCATAGCCTGTACCTGCTGTTCTCCCCTACCCTGTTATCCCCTTGCTGCGCCGTGCTGTTCTTTATTTTTGAGGGTTTTTTGGCTTGCCCTCATCTCAGCCTCCTCAAATACCTATATAATGAATTCTGAATATGTGGCCATTACAAGACACCTGGACACATAGCCATCCTGATTTACCTACACCCCACTGGACTAACGGTAACCCACCTGTACTGATGGCTTTACTTTTGGCTCCACGATGCTGATACCAGTACCTTGAACTGTAACTGGATGTTGTTATGTCTTTAAAAGTGGTAGGGGTATTCATTATGGGTCTTAAGAACCATACTGGACATTTATTGCTCTGCCACCATTTCATATGTCTGCCACTCAGTGTTAACCCTGGAACATCTATCCAGACAGGTGACCTTCTGTGGCAGCTCTGTCGTGCTAGCCTACGTGGGGTCTAGCTTAACTCACCCTCTCATTCCACCTACCTACGTGGGGTCAGGCTGTGCAGCCAGCCACGTGGGGCTTCACCTGGCATGCTTTCTGCTCCCATTGCTCTCCAGGGTCCTGCGACTTGCTAGCTCTCATAGAGTTTAAGCAGCCACACTCTTCTCACCTTACCAGTAGACCTATGTGGGGTCCAGCTGCGCATGCTTGCTTATGTTGGACTAGCTGCCACTCTTTACTTACCTTACCATCTGACCTCGCATGATCTGGCTGTATGCTAGCCTTCCTGGGTTTCGCTACTATTTCTATGTACTGACTGGCTAACCTACACAGCCAGCTGTACCTCCTACAGTCCATCGGTTGACCTACATGTGGTCTAGCCACACTTCCTTATATCGTTGGGGCCCCCCCTTTCATTCCCATGGTTGCTTCCTACAGGGCTACTTCATTTATTCAGACCTCTCCAAATCATGCTTCCTAAAGCTTCTGCCTTCCCCTGGATTGTTTCTGGAGTACATCAAGATATTCACCTCAGTCCTCGCATGCTTCTTGCCATGTTACTTCAACCCTTCAAAGTTGCTACCACTGTCACCGCCTGAACTCTGCTGAGCTCTATTTCATACTGCCTTCCTTGGTTTAACTCATGCTTAAGACATTGATCTACTACAATTCAGGATGTTTATTACCTCTGGTCAAGTTGCCAACTCATCCACCCAGGTCTTCACTGCAATCTTACCACCATCGATCTTCAGGATATGACAGTCTACAGCACCTTTCACTGCTCTCATAAGTCTGCCTTAAACTATATTACTACTCCGCAATGAACTGACTCAGGATATGCTACCATTTACATACTATTTACCATCTATTCCTTACTACTTCACACTGCTAATTCTGCATTATATGCAGTTCAACATTACTATTACCTCATCTACCACTGCTATGTAACCTGCCTCACCCAAGGGCCTGGAGGTTTACTGCATCACACTTCGAAAGGTCTTGCACTCTTGTAGCCTGGAGGTCCTTCGAACTTGACCATATTTACCTATTTCTCAGACTTGCTTCACCCTCTGGGCCAGGAGGTTTAACTACTTCTACTCACCTACCCCAGTAGCTTTGGTGCCTGGAGATTTCATTCTTCCGTACGCCTGCCTGCTGTTGTGCCTGCCTGCCACCTTGTTGCCAGTCTAGGAGCTCCTTTCTACTATGAACACACATCCAAGATTGATTAGCCATAAGTCATCTATTCTTTGAATGCTTTTGCCTTGCCGCTTTTATCACATGAATTACTACTACACTCCTACCAGGACACTTACAGTAGTTGAGCTTATCCACAAGATTTTCCATCTCAAGGTTTATGCTCCATGGCTTCTTGGACCCTGTAATATGCTACTTTATTAGACTCGTCTTCTTCAGCTATCTCCATTTATGACTCCTAAGCTGAACTATTCAGGACTTATCTGAATATTCTGCACAAGTCAATTCTAGCTATGGTATCATTCTAGCTTTGAAATGTAGATGTTAACATTGTTACGCAACCTTCTGGATACACACGAAGCTCTCCGATTCCATTGCTAGTACCATTCTTCATACCCCTAGCTTTACTGTACGTAATTGCACTACTACCTCCCAGCTACTACGTCTGCATCATGCAGCTTTACTAACTACTACAACTGACCCATGTAAGGTCCACTTATTTACTTTACTTGCTCATGCTGCCGGCTTTGCCCTTACAGGGCCTAGAGGTCATCACGACTAACTCGCCAATTGCAATCCACTGCGTTCTTTGTGAGCTGGAAATACATCTGACCTATGTCTACCTATTCACTATGATCTCTACCTACTTCACATTCTTGCTTCCTCTCCAGATTGGAGGTTCCTACTGCTCCATCCTCCCGATCACGCAGCAAACGGCAGTTCTTGTGCTTCATTGCCATGGCCTTCATTTGCTAACCTTGCCATGCAGAACTTGATCCAATGGTCCTGCTTCTAGTCATGGATGCTGAACCTTGATTCCTGGATCTCCTCTGCGCAGTCATCCTCACCTGCTGGCGTGCTTCACCACCTGCAACTCATTGCTTCAAATTCCTCAACCTTGGATTCCACTCTACTTCATTCTGACCTGCTCATAGTTTCTCGAACATGGAGTTTACCAGATGGATTCTTGCTCTTTCCCTGACATATCATGATTCAATACGTCTTCAGTTCTCCGTTTCTCTGGATTGGGTTCTACAACTTGGGGTTCGGATTAGCCGATTACAATATTTAGGATTACTCTCCATTAGTATGCCCAGAAGGATGAGTAGGTCAGTAGCCATGGGACCTCAGAGGTTCCCCCCAAGGGTTTTTTTCCTCTCCTGCATGCTACCGATCACACTCTCCTGAGTTGGAGGAGGTGATCATACTGCTACTCATATCCTTGGGGTGTCTTCCTACTCTACTCCTTCATCAGTCGGATACAGAACAATCGTTGATATCATAATTCTTTTTGGGGGCGTCTCATAATACTGGACTAATCTTCCTCCCTACCGGTGGGATACAGAGAAAGGCTAAACAAACTATCAAATCATAACAAGTGACTCATCAGTTCAAGCATCTAAGCACCTTTCATATATTATCCAGTTCATATGTTCTATAATCACTGACTTGCTCATGTCTATGCTAAAGTACCTAAGTATGAATCATTTCATACTACTAGTACCCTGCAAGCATTATCCTGCTTACTGATCTGGCCTCTGTACCAAGCACAACCTACAGCATCCAGCTACAATATGCAACATAAGCACTGCGCTCTGAACCACAGTTAACTGTAGGGTTATGCCTGTAGTTAAGTGGGGGAAGAGCTCCTTCTCCACACCCTATTTAAACTAGCAGGCTGTGCACCGCCCTTCTTAGAGTGAGTTGCACTCATCCACCATCCTCCCCTGACACCTTCTCCTTCTGTGGCATAATTATCCCACCGGGGGTGTCTCATGATACTGGACTAAGCTTCCTCCCTACAGGTGGATACAGAGAAAGGCCAAACAAACTATCAAATCATAACAAGTGACTCATCAGTTCAAGCATCTAAGCAACTTGCATATATTATCCAGTTCAGATGTTCTATAATCACTGACTTGCTCATGTCTATGCTAAAGTACCTAAGTGCAAATCATTTCATACTACTAGTACCCTGCAAGCATTATTCTGCTTACTGATCTGGCCTCTGTATACAAGCACAACCTACAGCATCCAGCTACAGTATGTAACATAAGCACTGAGCTCTGAACCACAGTTAAAAACTGTTGCTCTTTTAAAGGTTTATGCTTCCAGTTTCCCTTAACTCCTAGTCTACCATGGCAACTCAACCACTGCATATCCCACATGTGTCGTGGGATCCGCTTGTCCTGAAAAAGTTTTAAAACAAATTCTAACCTAGTAGGAACACATTTTGGGAAATCAACTCTGGTAGCATGATCTTTGGACATATTATTGACATATAACACTTTCCACAGCCAAATCATGTAGTCAACTTTACAAAAGCACCATAACTTAAGCTTCTGAATAGTTGCAAATGCAAAGCTTGGAATAGAAATAGGCCCTGTAACTTTAGGGACCTCCATAACCCAGTTATCTAAAAACTTTTGAAAAAGTCTTCTAGTCCATGAGCCCCAAAGAGTATGAGTATTGGAGGAAGGACCAAAAAAGAAAAAAATGGAAAAGGAATAAAAAAACAGAACTGAATTAATCATACCAAGTCCACCTTGTTTGACTCCTTCTTCAAATAAAACACCCAAAATCCTACAGTGCCCTGTCACCACTCCAATACCAGAAATGGAGTCAATGCTCACTCCAAGACCAACAGGAAGAGCCTTACTTTTTCCATAATTGAGCCCAATACCTGAAAATCGAGCAAAATTATCAAAATACTGTAAAGCTTTGAGACCAGAAAAAATATCAGAAATCAGAAGACATACATTGTCCGCATAAGCAGACAATTTTTGCTCAGGTATTGTTATATGAGGGAATAAACCAACAATGTCAACATCATTCAAAATGATCCTTAAGAGAGGGTCAAGGCAAAAAACATAAAGTCGGGGGCTGAGTGGACACCCTTGCTGAACTCCTCTCTGTAATAACACAGGATCTTCCAAGGAATTTTTAATGGAAGGACAAGTAAAATCCTGATTATATAACATGTGAATTCATTTCTGTAAAACAGTAGGAATCCCATACTTAGATAAAACTTCAAACAGAAAATCATGAGATATGTTGTCAAAGGCATTAGCCTGATCAAGAGCCAGCACAAATCCTCTCAACCTACCTTGGATACCATAGTCAAAAACATCACATAATAACCCCAAGTTTAGTTGAATATTTTTCCCAGGCACAGAACAAGTCTGAACAGGGTGTATAAGTTCCACAGCTGCTTTCTGCATCCGTTTACACAGAACAGATGGCAACATTTTATAATCAATATTTAAGAGGCTGATAGGATGCCAGTTTGAAAGCTGATGTCTATCACCCCCCTTAAATATATGAATCATAATAGCATTGGAAAAACCCTGAGGGACCTGTCCAGAAAGTAACATGTCTTTGAAAGTGTGTACCAAAAGCTCACCAAGATCGGATTTAAAAGTTTTAAAAAACTCATTCATCAATCCATCTGCACCTGGTGAAACCCCATCCCGGAGACCCAATATAGCATCAAGAATCTCTGTAAACATAAATGGACCATTAATAGCAGTAGCGACATCAAGGGAGAGAAAGGGGGTAGAACAGGTTACCACCTGGTCCCAGGTAAAATCCGGAATAAATTCTGACCCTAAAGTGGCTTGCAAGGCAATACAAAGAATGTCTAATAATTCTACATCCGTATATCGTAAAATACCATCAGTGTCAAAAAGACCCTCCATTACTGTATGCTTAGTTCAGAATTTACAAGCTTTAAAAGGATCAGAAGAAGGTTGGGGTAAAGTTCCAAACTTAAACTCAACAGTCAAAAAGGCCGCCGTAGAATAATGACAAGCTCCCATTTTACCTTTAACAACATGTATTTGAGACTGTATCCTACTGTCACAAACATTTGGAAGAGACAGTAATTTATATAATTGATCTCTATAACCCAAATATGAAATATACTCCTCATTACTGATGTTCTTACCAAGTTTTAAAAAAAGAGATTTAAGAGCAGCTTTGGCATCCATCCACCAACTACCCCAATTTTCATACATGCCAGCAGCTGATTTCCGAAAAAGAAGACATCTTGCAACCTTAACTTTCACATTGTTTTGTAACAATATAGAGGAATTCAATTTCCACCATCTGGGGACAAAAGGAAAGCTAGGTGGAACATCTCCCATACCCAGGGTACAACATAAAATGTTATGATCAGTGAATTAATTGGGAGACACCGACATTTGTAAAACATGTAAATATCTAGAAATAAAAATCTATTCTGGCAGAAAAAGCACTGCTGTGATATGTACCCCCTCCAGTTTTATATAAAAATCTATAAGCATACAATAACAGAGCTGTGTCTAAAATGTCTTTTAGAGCACGAGAATCACAGTAAATTTTCTTTTGAACATTATCTTTCACATTAACATCCAGACTACAGCTCATGTCACCCCGATAATAGATCTAGTTGTAAATAAAAAGGGCTTAATCTGAGTAAATAAATCTATTCTAGAACTTTTGCTCTGAGGAGCACAGGTATTAATGAGATGAAGAAAAAAAAACATGTAAAGTACAATCAAGAATCATAGCCCTCCCTGGTACTAACTCTGTAAAGCGATGGACCCGCAGTTCAGAGGTGCGGAATAAAATGCCCACACCATCAGCCATCTCAGAACCAAAGGACCAAAAAGATTCTTTGGACTGTGTAATATCATGCAGAGAGGTGAACCTGGTCTCTTGAAGAAAAATAATATCATAAGTCTGGGAGAAAAAAAACTAAACCAGGCCTGACATCTCGTAGCATTCTTAATGCTACAAGTGTTACAAGAGACCAAGGATAAGGAAGCCAGAAAAAAGAATAAAAGAAAAAGCAAAATCATCCAGGGTCCTTATCCTTTTTCCATTTTTCCCCCTTCTTTTTTTTTTAATCCTTAGGCTCAATAACCTCTTTCTCACATTCCATTTCTGAAACTACTCCTGAAATGGAAGAAGCATCAGAATCCAGACCCATATCAGTTTCACGTAAAACCTCAAAAGAATTTGCAGAAAGAACAGAAGCAGGGGGCATAATAGCCTTACTAGTAGACTTAGTAACAAGCTTAGCAGAGACACTGGCGGTAGCGGGGGGGGGGCATAACAAGCTCAGAATCACCTGCAGCTGATGTACTAGGGCCATCAGAAGAAACAGACACTGAAGATTCACAAGAAGGAGCTCCTTGACCCAGGCCCAAGTCATCTTCTTCAGGAGGTTGAGGGGCCTGTGATGAGGAAGGGGGGTCCGGCCTAGCAGGCCAAAAATCCTCCTGGGCATCAGACACTAGATCATCCTTATTTAGGCCACCCTGTCTATTTTGTCCAGCCCAGGGACACTGGTGATATGCATGACCAAGTTCCTCACATAAATTGCATTTATGTACATTTCTGTAAACAGCACTAGTGTGATCATAATCACCACATAAAGCACAAATGACTTTGTCACAAGTGCTACTGAGATGTCTGCCGCTTCCACACTTGTAACAGGTCTTCAGCTCCCTGGGTAAAAAACAACACCTCTATCTTTCCCAAGGAAAAAACTATTAGGGTATGCTGAATTTCATCTCCCAACATCAGTAGTTTGACTTTGAAATGCCAGCTACCAGTCCAAATACCTTCTGAGTCAATAATCGCAGAAGGTGGGCCTAAAACTTCCATTTTTTTTCAAAAAAAGTGAATGTCACCAACATTAACTCCCTCATTGTGAAACATGGTGTTAATGGTCTCAAATAAGGGTTTAGTGAGGGGAATGGCCCAAAAAGGAACCCACAAAGGTGAATATTTTAGAGTCTCATATTTCTTCCAGGAAGTATCCAGACCAGAGAAAGTTCAAAAACTAACATTGAAAGTGTCTTCACCCCTAATGTTAATTAAAGCATACACATCTGATGCAAGAAAACCCATAGAATCCTTTAATAAACTTTTAGCCACATATTGCCTATCAGGATGATCCTGTAAACCTCCCCTATAGCGAAGTCATTCAGCATTCCTTCTGGGATCTTGGTCCACCTTACTATTCTTAAAGAGGTCTGTGAAAGTGGGGCCAGTCTGACTCCTTTCTTGCCGAGGGGAAGGTGGAAAATCCTCTGCTCAAGAATAATTAGACTGTGAACCATGTGAGTGCAAAGTCTCAGGTGCAGCAGAATATCTAGAGGGGCTAGTCACAGTTTGTTCACTATCTATAGGGGCGGAATCAGGCATCAGTGGTGTAACGGGGTTAAGATTAGGCTGCTCACCTGAAGAAAAAGAAGTCCCGTTAGGGTTGGGCACCCATTTCCCATCAGATGTTTGCATCCACCCGGATTGAAGCAGGGAATCCTCCTTTGACCACTGCTCTGACTTGGAGGAATCTGCCCCAGCCGAAAGCCGAAACGACTTCCACATTCTTGCCACCTTGGTAGTGCCAACGTCAGCCGGAGACAGCTGAGGTGCTACTTGCAGTTTGACAGCAGCAACAGCAGAGTCTGACAGGGGTTGCTCATCAAGAATCTCACCAGAGACGAAAGTCACTGCTTGCTCCCAAATGGCACCTTGCACCAGTGCCTCACTGTCTATCACCGAAACAGGCTCCGAGGTTGCTAGATCAGCAACAGTCAGAACAGAACAGTAGGACAGTCACAGATCATTAAGTCACCCTTAGCAGTATCCTGGGACTCAACTCCGACTCTTCCTGCAGCCACCGAAGGCTGCACACAAGTAATCTCCATAGGCACTAATACACACTCAGGCTGTAGCTCCAGCTCCAAAACACAACCATTCTCCTTAGCCGCCAGCATCAGACTGAAAGCAGCCCAAACACACAACAGAAAGTCCCTCTACAGGAGAGTAGGGGAATTTGCCTGGTGTTCTGGCCAAATTTCCCCCCATTCACTAAAAATACCACCAAAAGCTTAATCTGGTTCAAGGTCAGTTGGCATTCATCTGTATCTCCCTCCCTCCAGGTCATGCCTCAAAATAGACAAGAAATTGTCTACTGCACTTACCCGGTCAAGAAAACTAAATAAAATAAAATAAATAAAAAATAAATGTTCCCTTAACCATAGTTTGAGGTGGGTAGTGCACGTCTAGATGTAGCTTGTCTAGTGGCGCCCTGTGGGGCTCTGATATTCCCTTATTACCCGGTAGGAAGTCTGACCCATTGATAGCTAGTATATACATGAGAACTAGGAATGCACTCCTGCTAGCCATTTTTACTCTGCTGGTGTATCTTTAGAGGCACAGTTCAGCCTAATTCACTAGTTTTCACTGGGGTCTTAGCCCAGGTACCTGTGTTCCTGTGGCCAGATACTATCAGCAGGCAATTAGTGAGTTATTATTGACATCCAAGAAGGGAAAAAAAACAGTTGTGTGATCCCCTAAATTCTTATTGGACTCAGGCCAGGCCACCCTCAGTGGCAGAGTGCACTGGTACTACGTTAGCTCCCAGTGCACCTATCAGTGTGACATTAAAGAGGCAGGGAACTTGGAAAAGCAGTGAAGGTATGAAGATCTACTACAAAAGGTTAAGTGAGCCCTCCATGGTGGGTCCAGGAGAGGGAGGCAACCTCCCTGGGACAGATATTCAGGGATGATCCTGGTGTTCTTAAATGACGATGTGGGTTGAGGACAAGTGGGCAGGGCTTTACTAAGTCTGCATGCATTTTCCCCTTTTCTTGTCCCTTCCATCCCCTGCTGTGGAATGGCAGTAGAGTGTGCTGTGTGGGTACAGATGTAGCCACCTCACCTCCCTGAACATCTAGGGGCACTTGATGTTAGAAGAAGGGGGGGGGCCTACCCTGAAGGAACCCAGACCTGAACATCAACAACCATGAAGAAATAAAATGGTTTTCTCTTACCATGTCCCTGGTTCTACTGCAGATAAAATGGAAACTGCTACCCATCACAACTTCTTTGGAAACTCAGGCTAAACTACAGGAAACCTCTTTTTCCTCTCTTTCTCTCCTGACGTTCCATGCCAGCATCCTGGCCCTGAAAGCACCATTTTCAAAAGCGCTGAAACATTAAAACTCCCCCGAAAGAAGTCTGGTTAAAAATATATTAAGGACTCAGAATTTAATTGATCAATTAAAACTAAAAACCACTCTCAGGCACTCAAACGTTAAGCTAGCAAACTAGTTTATTGCTCCTGGGATCCCAGTGCTTTGCCAGGACCCAGGGGTTCCCGTATCTTGCTACAAACACATGTTTAACATCCAGCTCCATGGAGCACAGCTATTCACATATTGGGGCACATAAACTGGGAAACAAGATGTCTTAGGCAGCATTCACACTTCAGGCAGCTGATGAAACCTCAGATGATATACTCAAAACCTCCCAGGAACTTGCACCAGTCCCTCAGAGACAAATCTACCCCCCGGCACTGGTAAGTTGGTCACTGGCTTATCCTTTTCCTTTTCCTTTTGTCTGTCCCTGGTCAGCTTCTAGCTTTGTGGAGAATCGAGGTGCTTTTCCCACCTGGTCCCACTCCAGAGCTTCACAGGAATATTCTTTCCCTGACCAGTCCTTTGATTGTTTTTTTTTTTTTTCACCTTTACTTAAAGTCTTCCTGGAGCATAGCTGACTAAACGCTGGTCTTCTTTCTCTGGCTATGGGGAGGGGGGGTACTCAGCAATACCTTTAATCAGCATCCCTTTCAGCCATCACTCCTGTGCTTGATATAAGCTTACTGGATCTGGTGCACTTCACAATAGGGTTGTCAGAACCCTGTAAAGCTCTGGGCTCTCGTTCTAGTCTAGAACATTTGAAAAAGTTCTAAGGTTCTAATCTTTTTTAGAACTTTTTAGAACTTGAACCCTATTTTCTAAAATTGTGCTGCCAATAATGAAGATAATAGTGAAATACATGTGAAATTGATGAGAAAGAGAAAAAAAATGTTCAATATAAAGCGAGAGAGAAATTATCTTGTATGACTGATACATTGGGTAGAGTGCAGCAGTCAAAGAGCACACAGCAGGATGATGGCCAGTAGGGGGCAGAGCCACGCAAGACGCAACACACAGATTTATTTATTTTTATTAAGGGATTTTTCTCTCCCCCTCAAAGTCCCCTGAAAAAATATCTCTGGCATGTGTACCAGACACCACAGAAATGGGTGCTGGGCTGCTCACAGTCATACACTGGGTAGGGTACAGTGCAATCAAAGGACACACAGCAAGATAATGAGCTGGCCAGTATGTGACATAGAAGATGGAGTCACACAACACAGTGACACACAGATATATATTTTTTTCTTTGTATTGAGTAAGGGATTTTCCCATCTGTCCTCCCAACATGTAAATATTTCTCTGGCATGTATTTAAAGATACCACACAACTGGGTACTGGGGTGCACATTTTCACACACACTGGTGGGTAGGGTACAGTGCAGTCAAAAGGCACACAGCAGGATGACTGGATGGCCAGTCCGCCACTTAGGAGACAGTCACACAACACAGTGAAAGGGATTTTTCTTTCTCTACTCCCAACAGGGAAATTTTTCTGGCAAGTATTTAAGGATACCACACAATTGACTGCTGAACTCTACAGTGCAGACAGTCACACACTGGATAGGATACACTGCATTTAAAGGGCACACAGCAGGATGATAGGCTGGCCAGGCCCACACGCCAAGTAGAAGGAGTCACAGGTGCAGTATAGCAAAGTGCACACAGCAGGATGATGACCTGTTCTGTACACAGAGACCCCCAAGGCTCCCAATCCATTGAGTCTACAGTCCACCTACCTGCCTACTCCTGTACTCCCTTCCCAACAAACCACCTTGCTAACTGTCACTTTTGCCACTGGCTGGCTGCTCCAGTCCATTGATCCCCCTGTAATTTCTGCCACACAGAAAAAACTGCCTTGCTGCCACACCACTACCAGTGCCTGCCGCTGCTCAAAGTGTAATTTTTCTTTCCAAAAAATGGAGAGGAGCACAACACGTCTGCTGTGCTACTCACCCAGCTAAGTCTGCCCCGATGATTTCCTGTTGCACAACTGAAAGTTTGAGTCACATGACTCAACTGTACACTTTGCACCACTTGAGTGCAGTACACTAACAGCATAATTAACACACTAATTTAACTAGTCCCTCTCTCCCAGCTGTCAGTCCATCGAGAGGAGTAATGTTGGTGTAAAGGTTGGGGGGCATGACAACCTTACTCTCAACAAGCCTTGTATCGCAAGTGCTGTGCTACCCACCAAAAAGTAAATTATCTATGTTATTTTTGATTTTGCACAGCTGTTGGGACTGCCTGACCTTGATCGCTGACAGACACAGGCAAAACCATCCCATTTGAGTGAGGTGATCCTGGGTCTCTGACATGCTTGCCTCTTCATGGGTTTATTTGGAACCAGGATAGCAGAAAATGTCCCTTTGAGGGGGTTCTTGAAAATTCTGTTGCATAACCTAAGGTCAGAATTTCCAAAACCAAGCAACTAAAAATATCTGGCCTATCTTGAGCAAAAATTATGTAGTCTTCTGCCAAGGGAATTAAGTCAGAGGTGGGCTCAAGTACCCTCATTGTGAGGTGCCCGCTTTTTGCCCTAGGCCTCCATTGCATCTTCAGGCAAGGACTCCATCTGTTTCTAATACTCTAGTAACCTGGTTGATGCGGCCTTCTGGTGATGTTTAAGTTCTGTTAGGTGGCCTTTTTATCCTGGATATCCTTCAAAATATTATCCAGACTAGATCTGAATAACTAACTTCCAAGGGTAGAATGACCAGCTTGGTCTTCAAAGCCTGCTCAACCACTCAACGCCTGAGCCACACTCATCGCATAATTGACACAATGTGGTAGGCAGAGAAGGCAGAAATGTGTACATTTTTCACCATGGCATTGCCTAAAGTGGAGGTCAAGGACACCAGCTGCAAAATGCTCAACCCCTCCGAATCTGGGAAGCAAAGCTGCCCAGGGCTCTAACCCACACGTTTGAGGCTCTGGCAACAATAAAGAGAGCATATGAGGCACACAAATTTGCACCTTTGGAGGTGAAGATTCTTCTCCATGCAGCGTCAACTCGCTGGTCACACAAATCCGTTTAGACCAAGGATCCTTCAAGAGGAATAATGGTGTGCTTGATGGAAATATTAACTGTCTTATCTGTCAGAGGAGGGGTTTTCCACATGTGGCTATTTTTATATTTTTTTTGACAGATATGCTCTTTGGTCCACACTGGCCCATTCCTATTCAATAATTGGCCACAGGGAACAATGACTGGAAAAAGAAAACATTTGTTTGTACTGGAAAAAGGTGCAAACAGGATGGAATTGATACCCTCTGCCTCCATGGATAGCACCTCCTTGAGCTGTAAGGACCTACATGCCTCAGCTATCAGGTAGGACAAACACTTGGTATCTAACAGTGGAGGGATAGGAAACCAACTCTTCTGCTCTCTCCACTCTCCTTCCTCTGCCTCCTCAGAGGCTTCATCCTCCTCTTCATCAAGTAGCTCCTAGGGTCAGCATTTTCCCCAAGATACCGATATTCTCATCAAGATGGTCAAGGTCAGGGCTGCCTACGTATCCAAAAACTGCAGCCCTGTCGAGCTGCAGCACACCTGGACATGCCTGTGTGGGTATTACCTGACCTAAGGGGCCCTGTTCTGGGTCAGGAGTATCTGATGGGATGTTCTGCAGAACATCAGGACCTAAAAGCTCCCTAAGAGCAATAAGAAGTATATACTGTATGTATATCTATTTGCCATTACCAACTGGTACACCAGGTGCACCCCTCCATTGCTTAGATGTCTGAGTGAGGGGGAGCCATAAGAGACCTATCAACTTGAGAAACACAATGGGGGTAATAGGAACCCACTGGTGATGGTCTAATCACTTTACACTCTACATAGGTCTTACACCTTTTAAATGTTAGTGATCTCTGAAAGCTAATAGAAAAGATACATGTAACTCATGCAGGTCTTACTTTTTTTGTTTGTTAAAGGTCTTTGATAAGCCATTATGCCAGACAAACTAGTAGACTGAAAATGTCTTAGAAAAGTATAAGAATGTGTGTCACCCCTTTCTTAGCCTTCTGAAATCACTTGCAGGAGAATGACTGAAGAAATCCCCATGTCACTGAGGTGAGGAGAAAACTGCCCTTCAAATGCCAGGTTCCTGGGATGAAATGGCAGAGTAAAATATAAAGAAATCACCTAGAAAAACAGACAGCTGCCATGACTGTCACTGAAGGAAGACAGGAGCATGGGCGCACTCTCAGTCAAATGCAAGCATGATGTCAGTATGCTGAGTGTGACAGCAGCGCACACAAGGAGAGGCATGCAAATGTGCATGAATGACTGCTGAGTCAGCAGCCTTCAACTAACACCAGGGGTTCACAACCAATGGGAACAAACTCTGGTCAGAACCAACACAGTGAAAAGTACTCGGGAACTTCCATGGGGTGACACCATAGTTACGTGGTACTTGCACATGTGCAGTGACCGATAACCACTGCACATGTGCAAGAAAGAGCCTACCTTGCCCAAGATGGCTGCCATGACAGAAGTATGCATTCTCAATACTTGCGCGTGAGCATGGTGGGCTGTCTTTTTTCACCCACAACTGTGGAAGTGAGAGGTGGAAAGAAAATAGTGCTCCCATGAAGCAGGGGGAGTTGTACAGCCCATGGGGGGGCAGCAGAGAACTAACCCACCAGCCCTGATGGCAGCACTGTGGATACTGGACCTCTGTACAGTGGAAACACAGAGCTAATGTATCCGGTCATGTTCTTCCAGAGCCCCTTTTCACTTTCCTAGCAAATCATCTGCAGGGCATTGCCCATGCAGCCATAATTCCAGCTCACAGTTTAACAAAGTTAATGAAGCCACATGCCTTCCAGGCTTATGGCCAATCACCTTATTAAACCCCTTGCTGTAATTATTCTTCCTGTAAACCAGTCCTTCCTTATTATTTGTTATGTTTGCTTGCATGTATGTGCAAGAAACATAGTGCGATCATCCAAAATGTAGTGCCATACAGTTGAAAAGGAGAGCTCCACTTCAGTGAGCAGCTCCTCCCCCCACACACACACATGCACGCAAGCATGTATATTGCATGCTCATGCGCTCCCCCCCATGCATACACTGTATGACCAATGGGGGTGCCCAATCCCCTGTCGGCTTTATGCCACCCCCCAAAAAGGCATTGCAGGTGCCATGCTGGGAGCCCACCCCAGCGTGGCAAAAATTGTTATGGCCAACAGGGTGTCAAATCCCTTATCAGCTCCAGGCCCCCCCAAACAGCCTTCCAGCTGCCACGCTGGGAGCACACCCCAGCGTGGCAAACGTCCCACGTCGTCTTCCTAAAAAAAAAAGCCCTGTAAACAAAAAAGTTCTCTCTGCGGTCTCCCTGTCCACCCGTCCCCACCCTCTGCACACTCTGCCTCTCCACACCCCACCTCGCCCTACACTTACCTCCGGAGCTTGGTGCGACGATCTTCGGTGGACCGGGAACATGTCTGCACTCTTCAATGCTGACCGTGAATGGAGGAATTGCCGGTAAGCTGTAAATTGTAAAAAATAGGTTTTTTTCAACATTGATGCATATTTCAGGCATTCTTTTGAATTTTGTCACCAAATTTTCAACATGGGGTTTTTTGGACCCCTCCTCATGAATTCTGGAACTGTCATGGCGTTAATGGGGCCAGAGGGGTGATTTCACGGTCACTGCGCAAAATCACCTTTTGAGACCAATTAATGAAATGACAGTGCCAGTGTTCATAAGGGGGGCTCTCAAAAAGCCTATGTTGCAAATTTGGTGAAAAGAATTCCTAAAAATGACTGTTTTACGAGCGTGCATTGTGCAGTTCCTATGCACGTTCGTAAGTTCATGAATTTTTAATATTTGCACTCTGGATTTTCAACATTGCCATTTTACCACACCTTCTTTTGAGCAGTACAGCTGTCATTTTTCACATCTCGCCCAAAATGTGTTTCCGCTTATGTAGCACTCAATGGCGCAGTCGGTGTGTGAAATCAATGTATGGGACAGATTAAGGAAATCACAGTGACACTGTTCATGAGCAGAGGTCTTAAAATGGCTTTGTTGAAAATTTGGTGAAAAAATTCCTAAAAATGACTGTTTCTGACGTGCGTTAACGCGCAGTTCCTACACACGCTCGTAAGTTCGCACATTTTTAATATTTACACTCCAGATTTTCAACATTGCCATTTTACAACACTGCCTTATGAGCAGTACAGCTGTCATTTTTTACATGTCGCCCAAAATGCATTTCTGTACATGTAGCGCACAATGGCGCAGTCAGTGTCCGCAATCAATGTTTGGGACAGATTAAGAAAATCACAGTGACACTGTTCATGAGCAGAGGTTTTAAAATGGCTATGTCAAAAATTTGGTGAAAAAATTCCCAAAAATGACTGCCTTAGGAGCGCACATTACGCAGTTCCTACGCACGCTCACAAGTTTGCGAATTTTTAATATTTGCACACCAGATTTTCAACATTGCCATTTTACCACACTTCCTTATGAGCAGTACAGCTGCCATTTTTCACATCTTGCCAAAAATATGTTTCCGCACATGTAGCACACAATGGTGCAGTCTGTGTGTGAAAACAATTTTTGGGACAGATTAAGAAAATCACAATGACACTGGTCATGACCAAAGGTCTTAAAATGGTTATGGTGAAAATTTGGTGACAAAAGTCCATAAAATGACTGTGTTACGAGTGAGCATTGTGCAGTTTCCACACACCATTGTAAATTCATGAATTTGTAATATTTTCAGTCCAGATTTTCACCAATGGCATTTTTCCACACTTTCTCATGAACAGTACAGCTGTAATTTTTCACAACATGGCCGAAATGTGTTTTCACACTTTCAGCACAGAAATGCGTGGTCGCTGTGGGAAATCATTGTTCAGGACAGATAAAGAAAATCACAGTGACATTGTTCATGATCGGAGGTCCCAAAATGCCTGTGTTGACAATCTGCTGTAAAAAATCCCCAAACTAATTACATTACTGGTGTGCATTGCTCAGTTTCTACGCACGCTCGTGACTTCACCAGTTTTTTTAATATTTTCACTGCACATTTTCAACATTGCCATTTTTTACACCTCCCCATGAACAGTACAGCTGTCATTTTTCACATCCTATTTGGAATGTGTTTTTGCACCTGTGGTGACAAATGCCGTAGTCGCTGTGTAAAAACAACTTTCGGCTAACAAACTGATATTGCCACTGTTCATGAGGCGGGGTCACAAAAAAAACATGTTGAAAATTTGGAGTGAAAATACCAATGAATGCCTGAGGCATTAGGGTTTCTGACCATAATGCCCCACCCTGTAGAGAATGACAGGCATCAGGGCTGTGACTTGGGATTGTCGCCTGCAATGCTCATACCATTGCACCCCCACCCACACTCTGTAGCCACTGAGAGGCATTGAGGTGTGCTTTGGACTCTTCAGCCCCAAAGTTCACCCAATTCTCCTATACTGCACCCATCTCATCATATTTCCTGATGGAATGGGATGCGCATAAGGGCCAAAGACCCCAAGGCACACTGGTATCTGCAGGTAGGGTGTGGTGAAATGGCATGGCCGTTATGCCTGATGACCCAAAGGGACACCCCAATGCCTGTCACTATCTGCAAGGTGGTGATGGGGTTGGCTTCAGTTCAGTACTTCACTGCCATTCCTATTATGTAGCTCTGTACTCCTACACTACCATTGCCAATGCCAACAAGCAAACATTCTGCATTGACAAATGCTTGTTCTATTTATATTTACAGGAGATCAGAGCTGGAATGAAAGTCATTTAACACTTCACAGTAGCAGGCTATTGATTGGAAGTAGAGGTTACTTACTTGTAACCATAATTCTGCTACTTAAGCAATAATAACCAAGAAGCTGGTCATTTCCAAGGGATAGGAGGCAGTATAGTGCTGTGGTTTAGGGCACTGAGCTGCAAATCTGGAGACCTGGGTTTAAATCTCACAACTCCCACTTGCATACTGTGTGACCGTGAGCAAGTCACTTAACTTCCTTGTGCTCCCAGGCTGCACCTGGAAACAAGCTTTGGCTTAGCGTGCCTTTCTTGGTTAAACAATTTCTCTTTTCCCTAATGACCGGTTGGAGGGAATAAGTGGCCTGAAGTACAGCCTTGGGCCCCTTCCCTCCTGCCGGTCATTAATCCAAGGAAATGTCTGGCTTTGAATTACTTATTTTTAGTATTTGGCAAAATGCAGCCAGTTATGCATGCCACACAGTGTTAATTGACAGCTGGATCAATCATTTCTAAGAAGTTAATGACTGATCCAGTAGCCAGTCAAAAGTCTCAGGAGGCTCCTCAAATCAAATCAAATTTATTTTTAAAGCGCTTTCAATAAACCAAAGCACGTATACAATATAAAAACTTTAAATCCAAATAAAATAAAAATAGCAAGGCAGCATTAACAATACTAAACATTATCCCCAAATGCCATTTCAAATAAATATGTTTTAATGAGGATTTGAAAGCCTTGGTGGACAGGCACTCACTAATCCAGCGAGGTAGAGAGTTCCACAGGGTCGGGACTACAAAAGAATAAGCCCTAGTGCCTATGTCTGCAGACGGACCCTGGGGACCTCTAGCAATCCCTTGTCAGCAGAGTGGAGAGGGCAGATGGGGCAGTATGGCTGAAGGAGGTCTTGCAAGTAACCTGGTCCCTGTCTGTGTAGGGTCTTATAGGTCAGCAATGTGACCTTGAAGGTGATCCTCCATTGCACTGGCAGTCAGGGCAGTTCATGCAGCACAGGTGAGACATGGCTAGATCTTGACAACCCTGTCAACAACCTGGCCACAGCATTCTGCACCAGCTGCAGGTGATGGAGATCCACCATCAGTAACCCTAGGTATAGAGCATTGCAGTAATCAAGACGAGAAGACACAAAAGTGTGAACCAATGTAGAAAGGTCCTCAGGTGGGACCAAATGCTTTATCCAGGTGATGTTCCGTGGATGATAAAATGAGGACTTGACAACGGCTGACACCTGGGCTTTTAGTGTCAGTACATTATCAAGTACAACGCCCAGATTCCACACCTGTTCAGAAGGTCTCAACTGGTTACCCCCTAGCACAAGGCCAGACAGTTGTCCAGGAGCCAGCTTCTCTACCCGCTGACCCGGATCCACCACCAACACCTCAGTCTTGTCTGGATTCAGCCTCAACCAGTTAGCACTCATCCTGTCCTGGATCTCAGTGAGGCAATTGTTAAAGATCGAAATTGCACTTTCCTGTTTGGGAACAAAGGACTTGTAGAGCTGAGTATCATCTGCATAGCAGTGAAAACTCAGCCCATATCACCTTATAATGTCTCCCAACGGCAACATAAGGGGGCTGAGGAAAAAATCCCCAACACCACCCTCTGAGTACTGCCTGTGAGGAAAGAATAGAACCACCTGAGGACCGTCCCCAACAGTCCACAGAGTCGCTGCAGGCATTCCAGCAGCACCCCATGATCCACGGTGTCAAATTCTGCAGAGAGATCAAGGAGGATCAGAATTGAACGGCTCCTCTGATCCCTCGCTGTTAGGAGATCATTAAGTACTCAAACCAGTGCCGTCTTGGTACTATGCCTCTTCCTGCAACCAGACTGGAGAGGATCTTAGACTTCGTGGGTGGTAAGGAAAGCTCTCAAGCTGCAACACAACTACCTTTTCAATAAACTTGAATTGGAGTTATAATACTACTCTGTTCACATCCAGACTTAAGCAGGCATCCACTGAACTGGCTTAGTCAATGAAGCAGTCTTCAGCCTTGACTTTTCTTGCCACCTGTCCATGTGGTCCCCAGGCTCTGCCCCCACTGCACTTAGCTCTGCATGCTGTAAGAGGAATCTGTGGCAAGTCTTGCCAGGGGAGGTCAAGTGGGTCATGTGGATTTGAACTTAATACTAGTAGTCAAGTAATAATTCCATGTAAGTGACCTCTGTTTCACATGGTACCATGTCATAACTGTGAAGATTAAACCATGACTTGCAGAAGATCAAGAGCAAATCACCAAATACAAAACTGGCAATCAGCACTAGAGCGACCGTAAATAAAAGTGATGGCACAGCAGTAAAAATATGGCGTAGAGATCTAAACTCACTATTCATGTGAGGGGTATGCCCCCTGCAACCTCTTTTGTGAGGAGAAGGTCCCCACACCTCCATCTCTAAATAGCCAACTCCAGGGTAGGTGAACACTAGGGGAAAGAGACAAACATGGGAGGGAGGCTACTCTGTGGAGTAGTAGCATGCAGGAGGAGAACGCTGTGGGACAGCAACCTACAAGCGGGGGTAAACAAAATCAGGGATCAATAAAAATGATAAATAATCCCAACAGTGACCAAAATGAAAACAAACTCCACAATAGTTCCAAACCCTGGATCACCTCCGTCATAGACCATAGCCTTAACCACCACACCAGGTGGCCAGCTCGAATCGGTTCTCCCAAACAAACTTCTATATTCTCCTCTTACTAACTCTCCCTCACCATACAGTCCCCAGTTGTCTTTTCCATTCACTGTAATTCCTCCTCATTGTTCTCCCACATTTGCTGTTAGCACAGGCCCTCAAACTGAGTTGCAAAAATTGAGTCACACAATTTTAGTCAACCATATCATGGGTTACTATTTCACACTACCTAGATTCAGTTCACTATTCATACTTAGGCAGATTCCTAGCAGAATTGGAGGAGGGGGGAGGGCAAAGTGCTTGCCCTAAATTAGGCAAATAGGGATTGGAAGATCCAAAAGCAGTGCCTCAATGACTAAGCAAGTCGATGCTGTAATTGAATATGCACTCATGCAACCAGGTAGCAGTCTCACGTATCTCAGAAATGGGGATGTACTTTGGAGTCAGCCACGATACAGTGGTCTTATTAGATTTTCTGCCAGTGACATGTTACAAAATGCTGCAGGAAGAATGACTCCAATTTGTCATGCAGGAAAGTGTGATATGCTTATATGAGATCACTGCATCTTGACTCACTCTACTGTAGCTGGCAGCAGCAACAAAGGCAGCACTATATCTGGTAGAGTGAGCATTCAACTCCACGGAGGGCTTTAACTCTGTCAGCCAACAACACAACATTTGATGCAGTATGTGATCCACCAGCCAAATGTCTGCTTGTCTGCCGATCTGCCTAGGCTGGCACCAGCACAGGTTGGAAACAGCTGACAAGCCTCACCATGAAATGTTGCCATTCACCTATAGTAGAACACAGCCCTGTAAAGACTCAGTTTGTGGAGCCTTTGCTTAGCATCTGAGCACAAGGCTGGAAAAAAGAAAGTTGGTAGAATGAGTACCTGCTTCAGGTGAAAGTCAGAAACTACTGTACTTGGGCAGGAATTTCCCATGCAGGTGTATTACAACACTGTCCTTGTGGAAAACCACAAATGGTGTCTCCACAGATAATGCTTGGCACTCACTCAACCATCTAACGAAGGTAACAGCAACCAAAAATGTGGTGTCCCATAAGTGTGAGATGACTCTTGCCCATAGGCTCAAATGGTTTATGCATTAGCCAAGACAGTACCTATGGAAGGTACCATAGTCAATGTGGTTCATGCACTGGACTGAATCTAGCTCTTTACAGAAATGACTGATCACATTGTCCTAAGTCAGCATTCGTATAGCTGCCTTTCCATGGTATGCTGAAATTGTGTCTGTATGTACCTTGAGTGACATGGCTTACAGCCCTGCCTGAGACAGGAGCCAGCAGTATTTGAATGTGTACAATATGGAGCAGGAGAGGGGCAGTAATCATGTTCCCCACATCACCACAAGAACCTCTTTCACTTGCAAGTGTAACTGTAAGTCTTATGAGCTAACTGCTTCTAGGATATCCCTAGCACTCTGAGAACATTCTCAGAAAGCTCAAAGGCCTGAAATTCCTTCCACTTAGGAACCAAATGGTCAAGTGCAGGGACTGCAGATCTGAGTGCCTGACTGTTTCATGGACTACATCAGCAGGCTTGCTAGCCAAACACATTCACCTGCTGCATTATCTGCTGAGGAGGACAAGCACATAAAAACCTTAGTTTCCTGTTTTTCCAGATCACATTCACTGCTGGTGTTTGCCACATTGAGAACACTGGAACACTACCTGTGCACCCAGTGATCACTTGTGAAAAGCCTCTCCAACACAACTTGACAACACCTTCCAGCTGCTTGTTTTTCCCAGTGACATGGACTGCTGCCAGTTCCTTGTACAGGCTATGTCACAATTAATCCAAGTCATTTCGTTTTGCAACAACTCACCCCGTACTATTAGTTCTGGCATCAATCAGCTCCCAAGTCAATTTGTTCTGACAATTTGCCCCCAGTGTAAATATTATAAAATATACTCCATGTGGGTGCAATTCTCCCACCAGATGAAGCAATGTGCTCAACCATTGTAGATGTGGAAGTCATACTGCAATTGTTGTTGGAGTACAGTACGCTATGTAGCAGGAGTTACTTGTCCCGGGAATAACTGATGTGGGAGCTGATTGATACCAGACTAATAGTTGGGATGACTTGTTGTGGAGTGAAATGACTGGGATGAATTGATGTGCTCCCCCTTGGGTGCAGTGAGTGAGCTAGGAACCATGTCTGCAATGCCTCATGACACAGAGAAAAGAAGTACACGCTGCTTTGTTTGTTCAGCTAGAAAATGGTAGTGCTGTTGTCCATGTTGTCCTGGATAACCCAATCCCCTGACAAGTAGTGCAAACTTTGGTAGCACTGAATGAACTGCACAGAGTTCCAGCACATTGATGTGTAGCCAGGTTTTGCTTGGCATCCAGAACCCATGCGCTCCACAGTCCAGCAAATATGTACTTCAAGCCACCAGCAATGCATCCAAGGTCAGTGTCACCAAGGGTTCTGCTTGAATGAACTGGGTGAACACTGAATGGTTTACTGGGGAGAGCCACTAATGGATAAGATCCAGCATCAGCTGAATCACCTGGACTAATTGATTCAGGACAGTGTGGGACTCAGACCAATGAGGGCCCAGTTTTGACTAGATGGTTGTCATAGGCTAGTGGGCCCAGTGCACTACAGCTGTGGTACAGATCAAAATGTCCAGAAGAAATCATAGAAGGGTGCAATTTCTTAGCCTAAAATTATTGGTCAAAGAAGGGGCGGTCCTCTGCCCTGTTTGAAGCAGACATATGCTAGGTTGGAGGAAGTTCAGCTCCACTCCAATGACTAAGATCTTCTTCTCTGGGGTCAGCTTGGACTTAGCCAGTTTGACTAACAGATCAAGGTCCTGTAACATCTGGACAGCCAGACCCCTGTGACAATCCTCATCCAGCTTTGGTCTGCTTGAGATGAACCAGCTGATGGGATCCATTAATACCTTGACCCCTCACACCTGAGGAAGGCTGCCATGACTGATAGGTACTTGATGAACACTCATAGTGCTGATGAGAAGCTGAACAGCATGGCTTGGAAGTGATATAGGATTCCAACTGTTCAAACACAGGGGATTAAATAATCTTCTATAGAATGGACCAATGAAAATATGGAAGTATGCATAATGGATGTCTAGGGAGCAAAACCAAGCTTATTGCTCCAGGGACAGAATTATTCAATGTTTGTAAAAATGTATTAGGGGAGCACAACCTCTTTTTTCCAAAAGACAAAAAAATTAAAATGAGTCTCATAGTGGAATCTCAATAGTGAAATTTATTGTTGTCCCAATATTTTGCCACAAGTTTGCCATAAGGCTTCCTCAGGGGTTTTAGTGTCTACAAAAAAAATAAATAAATAAAAAAATAAAACAAAAAAGAAATATATATATATATATATCTATATAAATTATTAAAACCTTTTCTCCTACTCATCAGGTCAAGTTTAATTTTTTTATGCAACTACAGTAACGTTTTCTACCTGCTAGTGCAGAGAATCTCAAAATTTCACTAAACATAACACATTTCAAACCTTTCTGATTATGTTCTGTAATAAATGTATAAAATACAATTTTTAGCAATAACAGTCTCTATTTGCAGGTCATCCAAATATTATATGTTGGTCAATCTCTGTGGCTAAACATTCAAAATCTGTAAAGAGTGTGACAGAAATGGGAAGGAAGGAGTTAATGGCTTGAGTTTTAGGCTGGTGTCTTTTAGCAGTCTGAAAACACACACACACACGGATTCCGCTGCCCACCAGCATCTAGATAAGGGCTGAGAAATAAATCTTAGACACAGTGACCAAGAAGAGGAGTGGACATATACACACAGACTCACATAGCTTGAAAGGATTGGATCACTCAGATATAAACTGAAGATTAACAAGCATTTGTCAATGCCGAATGTTGTCGCGTTGGTATTGGCTTTGGTAGTGCAGTGCTGGAAAACATTTTGGGCAATTTGTGAAAAATGACAGCTGTACTGTTCATAAGAAGGTGTAAAAAAAATGCCAGTGATGAAAATGTGGCATGTAAATATTGCAAATTTGCGAAGTTACAAGGGTGTGTGGGAAATGCACAAAGCACGCTTGTAACAGAGTCATTTATAGACGCTCGGCACCAACTTTTCAACATAGGCATTTTAGCACCTCTGCTCATGTACAGTGTCACTGTTATTTCCTCAAACTGTCCCAAAATGTGATTTTGCACAGCGACCACACTATTCTATGCCGGATGTGCAAAAACACATTTTGGGCAAGACATGTGAAATGACAGCTGTACTGTTCATCAAGAGGTGTGGAAAAATGCCAATGATGAAAATCCAGGGTGAAAATATTACAAATGCACAACGTTACAAGCATGCATGCAATCTGCCAATGCATGCTCGTAACACAGTCATTTTATGGAGTACCATCATCAAATTTTCAACATAGGCATTTAGGACCTCTGCTCATGAACTGTGTCACTGTCATTTTCATAATTTGGCCCAAACACTGATTTCCCACAGTGACTGTGTTACTGTGCGCCGGAAGTGTGGAAACACATTTCAGTCCAGGAGGTGAAACATGACAGCTATACTGTTCACAAGGAGGTGTACAAAAATGACAATGTTGAAAATCTGGTGTGAAAATACTGCAAACTCGTGAAGTTATGAGCCTGTGTAGCATCTGCACAATGTACGCTAGTAAAACAGCCATTTTTTGGATTTTTTTCACCAAATTTGCAACATAGGCTTTTTGAGAGCCCACCTCATGAACAGTGGCACTGTCATCTCATTAATCAGTCCTGAAAGGTGACTCCGCCAGTGACTGCAAAATCACCTTTCGGGACCGAGTAACGATACGACAATGATGGAATTCATGAGGAGGGGTCCCAAAAACCCCATGTTAAAAATTTGATGTAAAAATTCCCAAAAATGCCCGAGATATGCATTAAAGTTGAAAAATCCCTATTTATTCCATTATACAGCTTACTGGCATTTCCACAGTTCATGGTCGGCTTTGAAGAGCACAGACGTGTTCCTGGTACACCGAAGATCATCGCGCCAGACTCTGGAAGTATGTATGGAGTGAGGGGAGGGTGTGGCGAGGCAGAGTGTGCAGTGTGTGGGTGGAGGTTGTGGGGGGCAGGGAGACTGCAGAGGGACCATTTCCTTCTTTACAGGTAAAAAAACCCTAAAAGACATTGGGGGACCGTTTTCATTTTTAATAGGTGCTTTGGCATGCTGGGGTGGGCTCCCAGTATGCCACCTGAGTGAGTGTGTGTGTGTGTGTGTGTGCTTTAGCTGATGGGGATTAGGCACCCCCATCGGCAAACAAGAAAGAGGCATGCTAGGAACTGAGGGGATTGGGCACCCCCTCTGCAAGAGCAAAATGGGGGAACACATTATGCCGATGGGGAGTGGGCTCCCCCATTGACAAAATTCAAGGGGAGGGAGGGATACATGCCGACAAGGATTGGGCCCCCATCAGCAAAGAGAAACTGTTGGGGGGAGGCGCATAATGCCAAGGGGGATTGGGCACCCCCTCGGCAATCAAAAAAGGGGTGGTTACATGATGCAGACAGGGATTTGGCATCCCTGTTGGCACACAAGAAACGGTGGTGTTGACAGGCAACAGCGGCAGTCACTGCCGCCATGTTGCCTGTACATAGGGGGAGGTGTGTTGTGATCACGCTGCATGAGAGCTTTGTTCTCATTGCAGCAGACCTTTTCTCATGTTTTCACCTCATTAGCTAGACAGGGTATCATGGCTGATTGGGGAATGTGGGATGCACCTACTGGTGCGTGCCCTGCATTTTCCCAACAGTGACCGCGCCTCCAAATCTGCACTACCGTAAGATGTTGGCTGCGTAAGCGAGCCAACATAATAATGAATATAATTTGTCACTGACAGGGACAATCTGACTGGGACAATTAAATACTTACATGGTAAATGGTTAGTGCATTCATAGGGGACCAAGAATCACCTATTCTTAAGAGAGAATATAAGATGCCGAAAGACAGTTATAGGGGAGTTGCTCTTGGAGTTGCTGGGGAAGTTACATCAGAGAGGCCAAGACTGGAGTCTACCCTTCTAGCTACAGTGGCATGAAAAAGTATTTGCCCCCTTCCTGATTTTCTCTATTATTGCATATTTGTTACACTGGATGTTTTCAGGTCTTTAGACAAAATGTAATATTAGATAAAGGGAACCTGAGTGAACAAATACTGTAACACTTGTTTTTTTTACTTGTTTCATTTATCTAATGAAAAAGTTAACCAACACCAACTGGCACTGTGTGATAAAGTAATTGCCCCCTAGTTAAATCAACCCAATTAAAGGGATAATTGGAGTCAGCTCATTGAACACAGCCAGGCTTGATTACAGCCAGCCCTGCTCAATATAAATCTCACTTATTTTGACCCTTACCATCAGAGTCACGTTGCCAGCACAAAGATTCAACAAGCACATTATGCCACGATCAAAGGAAGTTCCTGAAAAGATCAGAAAAAAAGTTGTTGCTATCTATCAGTCTGGAAAGGGTTACAATGCTATTTCTTTTTTTTTTTTGCAATTAACTTTATTTTTTATTTCACTCAACACAACTAAAAGCAAGACCAAACAAACATTGCCAGAGAAGTGGAAGACAGCATTTGTGAGTTACCATACCTACAAAAAAAAAAAAGGAAAAATCGCCCCGCCCACCCCCACTTTGGCAGCAGTACATGAAAAATATTATACAGAATTACACTCTTTATGAATTTTTACTGTGGCAAAATTAAGACTGGATTGCAAAAAACAGACTTTAATACTGAACTGATGGAGGGGGAGACAACTGAAGAAACCCTGCCTAAGAAATAAGAAAGGGAGAAGGGGGGGAGGAGGAGGGGTACTAAGACACGCAAAAGGGACACCCTTCTACTAGGCCAAGTTAAGTTCTCAATCTATCTAGGGGGGAGACACGGTCACCAGAAGAGGAGAATTTGATCTTCCCATAACGCCGAAGGGAACTCCTGGTTGGTGGGGTTCGAAATTGGTCTCCTTTAATAACCATATTTATTCTTCATATTTACAAGAAATCCACCCCAACACCTATGAAACTTTTCCGATGATTGAAAGAAATGGGTAACACATCTTTCAGCATTTAAAGCGTTTAAAAACTTGTCCCACCATTCCCTGAATGAAGGTTCCCATCTCCTCTGCCAGTGCCGAAGTATTACCAATTTAGTAACCATGGCTATCATGGCCACCTGCATCTTTTGAGGCAAGGTTGGAATCTGAGTGTACATCCCCAATAAGCATGTATTTTCGTTAAAAAAAGTTGAAATATTAAAAAAGGGAGCCACCTATTGCTTGACTGAATTCCAGAGTTTAGCAATTTTGGGACAGGCCCACAATTTGTGATATAGAGTAGCAAATGAGTCTCCACAATCTTCACATTTGGATGAAAAGGTATTATAAATCCAAGATAATCTGGCAGGGGTAAAGTAGAGATTGTGCAGGATGTTAAATTGAATATTCCTAATTCTATCCTGTTTGATATAAGAATAGATATCAATCCAAATCTTTTCCCAAGTTTTGACCGGCCATCTTTTAGTAAGATTAACATCCCAATAGTGTGCTGTAGGAGTACACATGCACATTGCCTCTGACAAAATTGACTTATAAATCTTGGAAATTGCTTTCTGGCCCTCTGCTAATTTTCTTAATTTTTCTAGCATAACTCCGGCTCCTTCAGACCATGGCCCTTTCCCTAAGAAAGAGCCTACACTCTGGCGAATCTGGTACAATTGTAATAGATCAGTCTGCCTCACCTCGAATTTAGTGGCTAGCGTGGATATCGGTAGCAATGAGTCGCCCGAAACCAGGCATACCAGTCAAATTTTGGAAGGGTATTTACCTGGCAGGTTATTGATTGGGTGGTTACCTATTCTTAGGTTTGGATTATTGAGCATAGGTTGCATCAGATCTTTTATATTAGGTTTGTGAAGTTAGGAATAAAGCTGCTGTAGGATCTTCACATCCCAACCTAGTGGGGAGTATTTTATGTTATTGGGAACTTTAGACCAGGGGATATATAGCAAGGCTTCCAAATCTACCTTGCAAATATCTGTTAATGACTGATCCAAGATTAACCAGGGGGCAAAATCCGGTGCTGCTTCAGCTCCAGATGCCCAGTGTGCAAATTTCATGGCATGAATAGCCAGGTAATAAACATAAAAGTCAGGCAACTGAAGACCCCCTAGTTTTCTTGGGCGGGTAAGCTTGTCGTAAGCCCAGCGAGGGGCTTTACCTTTCCACATAAAATCTGAACAGATTCTCTGCAAGGGTCTGAAGAAAGACTTGGGCAGGTATGTATTAAGATTAAAAAGGGGGTAAAAAATTTGGGGCAAAACATCCATTTTTAATGTATTAGCTCTACCCCAGAGGGACAGGGGTAGCTTATTCCATCTTTCCAGGTCTTCTTTGATGGTTTTAATCAAGGGGGATAGGTTGAGGTTTCGCCAAGTTAGTAAGGTCCTTCGAGATTCTAATACCCAAGTAAACCAGGTAATCCTGCTCCCATTGTAAGCCCAAGGAGGAGCACCAGTCCCTTGACAAAAGAGGGGATAACGTATACACTTTAGTTTTGTTCTTATTAAGTTTATAACCTGAAAAGAAGCTAAAATCAGAAATAATTTGCAAAGCCCGGGGTAAGGATTCTCTGCTGTTCTCTGTGTGTATAAGCAGGTAATCCGCCAAGGTGGATATCTTACATTCAAGGTTGCCGACATGGATACCCCGTATTAAATTATCTGATTTCAGGGCCCTGACTAGAGGCTCAATATACAGATTAAAAAGAAGCCGCGAAAGAGGGCAGCCCTGGCGGGTACATCGGGATAAAGGGAAAATAGACGAAATAAGATTATTACATTGGATTCTGGCCAACGGGCATGAGTAAAGGACACGAACGTGGTCAATGAATTGTTAGGGAAAACCAAATTTCTGTAATACTGTAAACAAAAAATACCATTCTACTCTATCAAAAGCTTTTTCCGCATCTAGGGATACCAGCGCTGCCTCTAGCTCAGGAGCGCCAGACGTGGAAATTAGGCAGAATAGTTTCCTAAAGTGGTCCGCAGAGGATCACCCAGCTACGAACCCTGCCTGTTCTGTACTGAGAAACCCTTTCCATACTTTCCCCAGTCTATTAGCTAAAATCTTGGCATAGATTTTAACATCTACGTTAAGAAGCAAAATAGGCCTGTAATTTCCTATTTCAGAAGGATCCTTCCCCGGTTTGGGCAAAAGGGTCACTCTTGCTTCAAACAATGTTTGCTCACTGACCCCATGGGAACACCCGTATGACTAAACTTGGAGTAACAGGGGTATTAATGACTTTTTAAAAGTCTTATAAAACAAACCAGTGAAACCGTTGGGACCCGGCACTTTGTCTGGTTTTAGAGAGTCAATGATTTCTGATATTTCCTTACTTGAGAAAGGGGCTTTCAAGACTAATCTAGCTTCCTCTGTCATGATCAGAAAAGTAATCTTTTCTAGAAAAGTCCACATCCTATTGTCATGTTCAGAAGTTCTCGGTTCTTCAGAGTACAGTGATATGTAATAGTCTTGAAACAATGCCAATATTTCCACGGGGTCAGTAACCAAGACGTTCATCTGAGGTTGATTTAGAGCTGTGACCCATTTGGCGGTTGAGTGTTGCTTCAGTTGCCAGGCCAAAAGCTTGCCTGCTTTATTTCCTTGGCCAATATATGAAGCTTTTAGTAAGGAGGCAGATCTTTCAACTGATTCCCAGAGGGCACTAGAATAAATGGCTCTGAGGGCAGAGAGTTCTTGCTCTTGCGATGGGGAGAGTGTGCCAACCTCTCTGCTTTCCAGGGCCCTGATTTTCTCTAGGCAATTGACTAAAAAATTATTTATTTTCCTTTTCCGTACTGATGCTACACCGATAAGTTCCCCCTCCAGTAGCTTTCAGTGTCATTGTACCCAATCCATGGTGCTGATCGAGCCCCAGTTAGTAATAATAGAATTTGCTAAGAAAACTTGGAATCGCCCCACTATTTGGTCATCAGACAGCAGTTTATTATTGAACAACCATGAGTGAGATCTTGTTAAAATATTTGGCAGCACACACTGCGTCTTAATAGGTGAGTGGTCAGAAATTACTCGGGCTAGAATACTAGCATCCACTATATAAGGTAACAACTGCTGACTAGTCAAAAAATAGTCAAGGCGAGAGTAACTTTTGTGGACTGGGGAAAAAAAAGTGAATTTTTTGCTTGAGGTATTGATTATCCTCCAAGGGTCTACAAGGCCCAGCGATGTTGTGAATTCCTGTAGAGCCCTCTGCGTGGGAGATCTTTTATCTCCTCTATGGTAAGAGTGATCTAAATCATTAGATTGTACCGATTCCAATCGCCACCCAATAGGATGGGCAGTTTTAAAAAGGGGGCCAGAACCATAGCCAAATGCGTAAAAAAAGGAGATTCTGAGTTTGGTCCATAAATGGAGCCCAGAACAATATCTAAGCTGCCAATTTTGCCTACAATGAAATTGAACCTGCCTTCTGAATCAGAAATGGATTCCAATGGCGTAAATGGGACCTTTTTTGCCACAAGTACCACTACTCCCCGTTTATTAGATGCAAATCCTGTTCCGAAAATCTGGCCTACCCATCTTTTTTTGAAATAATGCAACTGTTCACATAACACATGAGTTTCCTGAAGGAACACAATTGATGGGTCAAATTTATCAAGGTGGTTCAAAATGATATATTTCTTTTGGTTGTCTCTCCCTCCCTTTACATTCCAGGAAAGGATGTTTAAACCGTTAGCCATACAAATATAAACAAATATACTCTATGTAATAATTAAATTGCTGCCTCCCAATCCTCTAAAAGAAAAAACCCAATAACCCGCAACTTAACCCACCCCCAACCCTGTAACCAAAATTCAGCATTTCCAGTCCTATCCATCCAACTATGTAACCCAGCCCGTAGCCTACACCTAAACAACTGGTCCATGGTGCGTGATGGAAAGTGAGCTCTTCCCTCCCCCGACATCCAACCTTAGAGAAAGAATGAACCAGAAGAAACTCTACGAATACTAATAGCTAAGCCCCAACATTTTGCTTTTGGGTTCTCAGTACTGGTGTCTCTCCCCAGACATTGGTAGCCATATTGCCAACAGCTGACTACCAACTGCGTAATGCGTATAAGAAACTACTAAGCTAGCTCTTTGAGCTAAAGAAAATGCATTACTACCCATAAGGATATAGATTTAGACATATGGCAACAGGGCCTCATCCCTTGTCCTCCTTGGATCTTTGCTGGAGCATTCGGGAAACCGGAACCCTGTGCCTTGCACATGGCAAAACTGAGGTTAACCCCATCCTCTGTAAATTGAAGGATACTAGCCACTATATTCTTGGCCTTGAAAGGTTTAATTTTAACTTCTTCTTCAAGGACTAATAGGGAGCATAAATCAAAGCTGAACTCGAATAAAGAACTGAGGGTCTAGTGAGCCCTTCTAGTGAAACCTATACATACAACACTTTGCCTAAAGTTACAGATCAGGAAAAAAGAAAAACACATTGCAGTCGCTTTGGCCTCAATCCACATGGGAAAAGCCCTAACCAATATCTGCATGGCAACATTTGGTTGTAGCCAGCCTGACTGTAAAATGTAAAATAAAATTTAGTAACTGCAGTTAAGGCTACATCAGTTCTCCCATTCCTAAGGACGGAGCTCCCTCTAGTGGCTAAGGATAGGATTAACATAACCTTCAGTAAATGAACAAGTTACTAAGACAGAATGGAACTTTCTAATGTAAATTCTCTAAAGATAATTATAGTCCAAGGTTGTCATGTAGCAAAGTGCGGCAGACTTCCAACTTGTATATCTCCCTCAAAAAGAGGAAGGTCACACCAGAATTCCGGTAACAGCTAGATTATCCTGGATCTCCTAGAAACATCCCTCCGAGATCTACATGCTTCACAATGCAGGTTAACACCTCATCCTTTGGAGAACAAGTCCGGGTAGCTTTTCCTCAGGACCTTTATTGCTTCCTCAGGCGAATCAAAGTGTTTGGATCCATCCTTCAGGGACACCTCTAAGCGGGCTGGATACATCATTCAGTGTTTAATACCGGCTGCCCACAATTTAGAAGTGATTGGGCAATAGGCCACCCTGAGTTGGTGCGTCTTCACTGTCAAATCCAGGATGAGCCTTAATTTTTTGGCCTCCCACAATATAGCTGACAATTTCCTGGATTCCTTGAAAATAAAGTCCTGATCCAAATAGTTGAGCAATTTAAAGATTAGTGGCCTGGGAGGTTCTGATGCTGGCGGCTTGGCTCGCAGGGACCGATGGGCTCTTTCAATTATGAACTCAGGGCCATTTGGGAAGGGGCCCACCATTTGTTTCAGGAGCTTTTGTAGAAAAAGTATGGTATTCAGTCCCTCATCCCCCTCGGAGAGTCCAAGTAACACTAAATTATTTCTTCTATTACTCCCTTCTAAATCCTCTAATCGGTCTTCTAGCTTAGTAACTGATTTCCTGATTTCTGTCAGAGCTGGATCAGTTTTGTCTAACTTCCTTTCAATGGAGGTTATCCTCGCTTCTGTGTCTGTAACCCGCCGGGCTAGCTGGGTCAATGCCGGTTTAAAGTCGTCGACTTCCTCAATTAGCTTAAAAAGAGCTTCTCTGATGGTGGAAAGCTCCGAGTACACAAAAGTGGGAGACAACTCGACCTCCGAGGCTGTGGGTGAGGAACTCCGACGCGGGCGTTTGGCCTCTGACTCCTGGACTAGCCCTTCCTTCTCCGGTGGCATAGACATCTTGCTGGAGCTGATCGCAGGTAGGATTTTTGCAATGAGAATCTTAACAGCTGTAAAATGACTGGATCTTTCAAATCACCAGTTTTGGTCTCAGTATTCGCTAATTTAAGTGAGCGAGAGGGACGGAGCTGGCAGTGAAGCTGCTACTCTCCACGCCGCATCATGTGACTCCCTACAAAGCTATTTCTAAGGCTCTGGGACTCCATCAAACCACAGTGAGAGCCATAATCTCCAAATGAAGAACACTTGGCACAGTAGTGATTCTTCCCAGGAGTGGGCGGCCTGCTAAAATTACTCCAAGGACGCAGCGTAAAATCATCCATGATGTCTCAAAGGATCCTAAAACAACATCCAAAGAACTGCAGGCTTCTCTTGCCTCAGCTAAGGTCAGTGTTCATGACTCCACAATCAGAAAGAGGATGGGCAAAAATTGGCTTCATGGGAGAGTAGCAAGGCGGAAACCACTGCTAACCAAGAAGAACTTAAATGCTCATCTCTCATTTGTCAAGAAGCACCTGGATGATCCACAAGCCTTTTGGGAAAATGTTCTATGGACAGATGAGTCCAAAGTGGAACTTTTTGGACGACATGGATCCCATTATGTCTGGCGTAAAGCAAACACAGCATTCCACAGAAAGAACATCATACCAACAGTCAAACATGGTGGTGGAAGTGTGATGGTGTGTGGATGCTTTGCTGCCTCAGGACCTGGATGACTTGCCATAATTGAAGGAACCATGAATTCTGCTCTGTACCAGAAAATTCTTAAGGAGAATGTCTGGTCATCCGTCCGTCAGCTGAAGCTGAAACGTAGTTGGGTCATGCAGCAAAACAATGATCCAAAACACAAAAGCAAGTCCACATCAGAATGGCTGAAAAGAAGTAAAATTAAAGTTTTGGAGTGACCTAGTCAAAGTCCAGACCTAAACCCAATAGAGATGCTGTGGCAGGACCTGAAACGAGCAGTTCATGCTCGAAAACCAACCAATGTTACTGAATTAAAGCAGTTCTACGAGGAAGAGTGGGCTAAAATTCCTCCACAGCGATGTGAAAGACTGATATTGAATTATAGGAAGTGTTTGGTTGCAGTCATTACAGCTAAAGGTGGCATAACCATTTATTAAGTGTAAGGGGGCAATTACTTTTTCACACAGTGCCAGTTGGTGTTGGTTAACTGTTTTCATTAAATAAATGAAATAAGTAAAAAAAAAACAAGTGTTATTTGTTCACTCAGGTTCCCTTTATCTAATATTACATTTTGTCTAAAGACCTGAAACCATCCAGTGTGACAAATATGCAGTAATAGAGAAAATCAGGAAGGGGGCAAATACTTTTTCATGCCACTGCTAGGTCTGTGGGAGCTGGCAGAGAGCACAGGGTCCAGTTTCTCTTTATGGATAGAGAAGGGTAAGAGTAATAACAGCATATCTCAGTAATAGCCTTTTTCTTTTGTCATCTGTTATTTAAAAACAGTTGTTTACTTTCCCTGTAACAGTGTCATTCTTGTGTGTTAACATATATCCTGTAATGCAACTTTTGACCTTCTGTTAAGTAAAGAGCTATTTATTAACTCAACAGTTGTGGCTGTGATTAAAATTATTCGACAGGTAATTTATGGTTTCCATCAGCTGAGACAAACTCTGTTTAGTATCTGCCACCTGACAGACACACTACCAGGCTTTGATCTGTGCAATTACATGTTTGATCTTCCAGTTCTGTGCAAGTGGGAAGATATGTGCTGGTGAACCCAGCTGGTGGCAGCAGATACCCAAAGACAGACACCTCTCTGAAAACTAATACAATACAGACCAGAGTGAGAGAGAGGTGGGTTGTCACAAATTGGTTGGCAGTGGTAGGGTTACTGCAGACTTTTTAGCACACTGAGATACAACGTTTGCCAGTGGAACTTTTACCTTAGCAGTTGCAAAAAAGGATCTACAAGAGAGTACACTTGTTCAGCTGTTTTCTTTTGTTTCTAGTTAGCACAGTTTAGTGTAGATTGAGAGAATGAGCTCCACGAGTACAACTCACTTATTGTGCAACAGCTTTGTGACAAGTGCCAGGAAAAGGGGGATTCAGTTTGTGGCTCTAAAACAGAAGAAGGCAGACCTCATAGCTGCCCTGGTGGCACATGACCAGAAGCAGAAGGTCCTTGGGGTTAGTCAGAAGCTGGTGTAGTGCACCCCCCCAAATCAGCTTGATGTCCTGCGACTGCAACTGTTGCTGTGTGACAAGGAGCTGGAGGCAAAAAAGCTGGACTTTGAGACAAGGAGACTAGAAGCAGAAGCAGACAAGAAGACGGGAAGCAGAGAAAGAAATGGAAGAAAAAAGACTGGCAGACAGAGAAAAAGAACAACAAGAAAGAGATAAAGAATGCCAGGACAGAGAGATAAAGAAATAACAATAGCATGAACTCTAGAGACAACTGCACGGGAAGGAGATAATGACTCTGAGCAACCAGCCAAATGTTGGTAATGGTGGAGTGAGTTTTACTCATGAATCTAAAATTAATTCTAAATTGCTTCCTCAGTTTTGAAAGGGAAATGCTCTTGCTCTATTTTTCAGGTCATTTGAGACAGTATGTGAGCAATCTCAACTGGCAAAGGCTCCCTGGTCAACTCATCTCACACCCTTACTTATGGGGAGGGCTTTGCAGACATTTACTAAAATGAGTTATGACGACTATGTTGATCATGATAAGGTTAAAATAGTGTTGTTCAATTGTGTGCTTACCTTGATAGGTGGGTGGAGGGGGAAAAGCAGACAATATGGAGCTATTTAAAGATTTGCTTGTGAGGGAGTAATTTTTTAAAATTGTACTGGAAGATATGCATGTATGGCTCCTAGACAGGGCATGCAGCTCCTCAAAGGAGGTGGCAGCAAGCAATGACATGTAAGATGGTATTTATTTTAATATAACCAAATGTAAAGTAATGCATCTGGGTAAAAATAATAAACTGTCTGATTATACTATTAATAATGTCTTATTACAAGTCACAACATCTGAACAAGATCTCTGTGTTATTATTAATATCAATTTGAAATTTTGGGCTCATATAAAGAAAACAGCTAAAAAATGACATGGGATACTAAGATGTATCTTTAAACATATCAAGAGCCATGACCCAAGGGTCATTGTTCCACTATATACTAGTTTGGTACAAACAAATATGGAATACTGTGCTCCTTTCTGCTCTTCCACATCCATTGGTGATAAATCAACATTCGAGTCAGTCCAAAGAAAATTAATGAAAAATGCGACAAATCAATATTCAGTGGGGAATGAGGAAAGATTAAGAAATCTAGGATAATACACTTTAGACTACAGAACTATAAGAGGTGGATTATGCTGGGCCTAAAAGGCATTTAAGGACCCAGTATTATTTGGGTCTAACTGTATGGTAAGTCAAGTTTCCCTAGCTAGCACCAGAACATTTGAGGCTACAGGATGAAACTGGTAAGACAGTTTGCAGGAGTAACTTTATTACACCGAGAGTTCCACCATTATGGAACTCACTACCAGTTGAAGTTGTAACAATTAAACCTATTGAACAATGTAAACATAGACTTTATCTATATATTGGAGACAGAAAATTTATTTTCTGCCATTAGAAAATAGTGGCAGTGAGTTCATTATGGGCTTTGCCCTCAAACTTGTACAACCTATGAACCCTATGGCAAGCAAGACATACACACAGCGTAAGTCTCATGGTGAGTGGCAGCACATGGTTCTGGATGGTCCCATGGGGGGCAGCTCAAAGAAAACCAGTCTGCACCTGGGCCCAAAGCAGAACCCTCTGGTTCTAAATGGACCCAAGAGAGGACCCAGGAAACATCATATTTGCAATCAAGTGGAGCACTGGAGATATAACTGCCCTCAGAACATGGTTAAGGGGCAAAGGCCTGGGGGTGGTGATCAAAATAGCACTGGTCTGTTTGTGGGGTGTGTGCAGCCTGAAGAACCACTCTCCGATGTGAATATGCACCCCATTGTAGTTAATGAGACAGTAACCCAGGGCTGAGGGACACAGGCACTTACATCTCCCTTGTGAGGCAGAATCTAATTTGGGCAGAGCAGATGTTGCCCGGAAATACTCCAAAATCTGGAGAATCACAGGACCAGCAGTCCAAATACCAATGGCTCAAGTCTTCCAGAGCTGGGAGGGGGACAAAGGAAGTGGCATCATAGAGGACCTCCCTGTAAATGAGATAATGGGCAATGATTTTGACCACATGGAATCTCTGGTATGTGCTGCATCCTGAAGCCAGGCAAAAGAGCAATGTTCTGAGGGTAAAGGGGGGGAGACTCAATGTGGTCCAGCCCCTCCTCAGTAGTTGAGGTAGTGGCTAGCATGGTGAAGGGGCTGGCTAGAAGCAGCAGTCCTGAACCCCAATAACAAATGGAGGAGCCCACAGGACTTCTGAAGGGGTGCTGGGGAAAGGTCAGACAAGAGGAGCTGAGTGCTGTGCAGTGGACTGATCCTACCTTGCAAAAACTGAGGGAAATAGCTAATAGGATTGTGGGTCCTTAGGTGGGTAAAGAGTCAGTTTACTGGGACAATGTACCACTGTGCAGAGAAGGTACCACAGAGGAAGAGCTAGATGGTGAGGTACTCCAGCAGCTGGTAGTCCCTAAGGTTCACCGCCAGGAGCTTTTGGCCCTTACCCATGATATCCCTTTATCAGGCCACTTGGGTGTGAGGCACATGAAAAAAGCAGCTGACGAACAATTTCTTCTGGCCTGGTATTGGCAAGGATGTGGCAAATTACTGAAGGAATTGTGCATGGTGCCAGAGGGTGGTGAAAATGGGGGACACGGCCAAGGCAGCTTTGGTGCCCCTGCCCATTATTGATGAACCCTTCAATAGGGTAGCTGTGGATATAGTGGGGCCACTAAGCACTCCAAGTCACACTGGCAAGAAGTGTATCCTGGTGGTAGTCGATTATGCCACAAGATACCCAGAGGCAGTGACCCTGTCATCCACTGAGGTGGAACTGGTGGCTGATGCTCAGTTGGGAATATTTAGCCAGGTGGGCTTTCCCCAGGAGATACTGACTGATCAGGGTGCCAGTTGCATATCAGAGTTAATGAGTAGTAAGTGGGAGAAGTGTGGGGTAAAGCAGCTCAAAACCTCCCCATACCATCCCCAAACTAATGGTCTGGTGGAGTAATTTAATTCAGCCCTTAAGACCATGCTAAAGACTTTTGCTGACCAGCACAAGAAGGATTGGGACAAATATTTGCCTCATCTTCTGTTTGCATACAGGGAAGCCCCTCAGAAGTCCACAGAGTTCTCACCGTTTGAGCTCCTGTTTGGCCATAGTGTGAGGAGGCCCCTAGATTTGATTTGGGATGAATGGGAGGGTGACCATGCCTCCCAAGGGGAGTCTGTTGTGGAACATGTCCTGAACTACAGGGCCTGCCTTAAGGACCTCATGAGGCTTGCTCAGGAGCACTTGGCCACTGCACAACCATGACAGAAAGTTTGGTTTGACCATGGGGCCAGAGCCAGAGAATATGAGGTGGAGCAGCGAGTGATGGCACTTATCCCTATCTGACAGAATGAACCACCGGCAGCATGGGAGGGGACATTTTCCATTTTCCAAAAAGTTAGTGATGTCAATTACATGATAAAACTAACAGGCAGGAGATGCAGGTGACAGGTGTATCATGTTAACATGATGAAGTCCTACTATGACAGGAAGGAATTGGTTCTTGCTGTGTGCAGCACCTTAGAAGAGGAAACTGAGGCTGATCCACTGGTGGACCTGCTCAGGGATGCCTGGGTCACATCCTCTGGGGACAACCTTACCCTCTCCGAACAGCTGACACCAGCCCAGGTGCAAAAGATTATGGGTGTGCTGAGAGAATTTGAGGACATGTTCACAGGGAAACTGGGGTACACCATGCTGACCGAGCACCATGTGGATACTAGGACCCAGGCACCCCTGAAACAGTCTCCCTACAGAGTACCTGAGCAGGTTAAGCAGACCACAAAAGAGGAACTCAAGGAGATGCTGGAACTTGGAGTGATCCAGGAATCTAGTAGCCCCTGGGACTCACCCATGGTTTTGATCCCCAAGAAGTATGGTACCACATGATTCTGCATTGACTACTGGAGGATTCATAGCTGCATGGAGTCTGATGCTTATTCCATACACTGAACAGATGAGACCGTGGAGGGACTGGGAGGAGCCAAGTATCTGATCACAATAAACCTAACAAAGGACTACTGGCAGGTACCTCTGACCCCTGCAGCCAGGGAGAGATCAGTTTTTGTCACTCCATTTGACCTATACAAATTCAAGGTAATGCTATTTGGAATAAAGAATGCACCTGCAACTTTTCAGCTGTTTGTGGATCACATTCTGTCTGGGGCGGGTGAGTTTACTCTGGAATATAGGGATGATGAATTTATATTTTTTCACAAAGAGGGTAGTGGATGCATGGAACAGCCTTCCTGAGAAGGTTGTAGGGTCAAAAACAGTGGGGGAATTAAAGAACGCATGGGACAGACATAAAGCAATTCTTGTGGAGGGAGTTAAGAGGAAGTAGGCTCTTGCTTAACTAGGATCTGCAGCTTATCTAATGGGTAGAGAACTGGGCAGACTGGGTGGGCCAAGCTTGTCCTTATCTGCCATCAAAGTCTATGTTTCTGTTTCTGTGACATAGCCATATACAGCCAGACCAGGGAGGAGCACATCAAGAATGTTCAGGACGTGTTCAGCAGGTTGAAAGACGCAGGTCTGACAGTCAGGGTGGAAAAGTGCCAAATAAGGATAGCAGAAGTGTTCTACCTTGGGCACGGGGTGGGTTGTGGATTCATCTGCCCAGAGTCTGCCAAGATTGATGCCATCCTGGCCTGGCCCACTCCTACCACCAAGAAATAGGTAAGGGCATTTTTGGGGACAGCAGGTTACTACCGGAGGTTTGTTCTTTGCTATTGTGATCTGGCTAAGCCCCTGACAGACCTAACCAAGAAGGGAAAGCCAGATAAGGTGCAGCGGACAAAGGGCTGTGAAGTTGCTTTTCCAGAGCTAAAGAAGGCCTTAAGTGGGCCAGCTGTATTGGCCAGCCCCAATTACAGTCTAAAGTTCATTGTCCATGTGGATGCCTCAGACCACTGGCTGGACACCGTGCTGAGCCAGGTTACCCAGCAGGGAGAAGAGAACCCAGTGTGTACTTCAGTCGGAGGCTTCTGGCCAGGGAGGAGGCCTATGCCACAGTCGAGAAGGTGTGGTTGGGAATAGTGTGGCTTGTATTTTAGGCTGGTATTGTTTAGCAGTCTGGAAAAAACACACACACACACACACTGGGATTCTACTGTCCACCAGCATCTAGGTAAAGGCTGAGTAATAAATCTCAGACACAGTAACCAAGAAGGGGAGTGGACATATACTGTACACACAGACTCGCATAGCTTGAAAGGATTGGATTACTCAAATATAAACTGAAGGTTAAAAATGAATATAATTGGTCACTGATAGGTGTTCAATCTGACTGGGACAATTAAATACATGCATGGTAAATGGTTGGTGCATTCAAAGGGGGGACAAGAATCACCTATTCTCAAGAAATAATAGAAGATGCTGAAAGATAAGGAGGAATAAGGAGGCCACTGAGGAGAGGACAGCAAAGCAGGCAAGGAGTTGGGACAAAACCTTCTTTAGGTACACTGGAGAAAGGAGAAGGGCACAGCATGCGATTGGAAGGATAAGGGGGGAAAGTGGAACAATACTGGAAGGGGACTTCGAAAAAGCAGAGGCATTAAACTTCATGGAGGAAAGGAAGGGTAGGGGACCAGGAAGGGTGGGGAGGGTGACAGCCACAGGCAGGTGGCTGAGGCAGAATTCACTGCTGAAGGAGTAAGGGAAGAGCTGGGTAGACTTAGGGTAGACAAGGCAATGGGGCCTGATGGAATACACCCAAGGGTTCTCAAGGAGGTGAAGAATTAACTGGCGCTGCATCTAGTGAGGCTGTTTTACTTGTCCTTGGTCACAGCGGTGGTGCCAACAGACTGGAGGAGGGCAGAGGTGGTCACACTACATAAGGGAGGGCAGAAGGACGAGGTCAAAAACTACTGTCCTATTAGTCTTACCTCAGTGATGGAGAAGGTAATGGAAACACTATTTAAGATCAGGTTGATAAAATACTTAGAGATGAATGGCATGCAGGACAACAGACAGCATGGCTTCACCAAGGGAAGGTCCTGTCAGACTAACCTGATAGAATTTTTTGATGGGGTAACACAGATAGTGGACCAGGGAGGAACAGTGGATGTGGCCTATCTGGATTTCAATAAAGCCTTTGACACCGTTCCGCATGGTGGAATGATACATAAGCTGGACAGACATGGGGTGGACAACAGGATCACCAGGTTGGTGGAAAACTGGTTGAAGGGAATGAGTCAGACGGTGGTGGTAAATGGGACACATTCCAGGGAATGGGCGGTGACCAGTGGGGTGCCACAGGGGTCAGTGCTAGGACCAATACTCTTTAACATCTATGTTAGTTATCTAGCGGAGGGTCTGGAGGGATGGGTGTGCCTGTTCGCAGATGATACAAAAGTCTGCAATAGGGTGGATTCACCTAGTCAGGTGCAAGGCATGCGGCGGGACCTAGAGAGGATGGAGAGGTGGTCTGACACCTGGAAATTGAAGTTTAATACACAAAGTGCTCTCTGATGCACCTGGGGAGGAAGAATAGGAGGGAAACTTACTCCCTTGGGGGGTTGGTGATTAAGAAGAAGGAAACAGAAAGGAACCTGGGGATTATGGTATCGCTTGACCTCATGGTGGGCAGCCAGTGTAGCAGGACGGTGGGAAAGGCAAATGGAATGTTGGCCTGCATTATGAGGGGTTTTAATAGCAGGAAGAGGGAAGTGCTAATGCCATTATATAGAACCATGGTTAGGCCACATCTGGAGTATGGGGTGCAGTTCTGGAGGTCTCACCTACTAAAAGATGTTGAGCTGATGGAGAGGGTGCAGAGAAGGGCAACCAAAATGGTACGTGGGATGCAGAATGTACCCTTTGAGAGAAGATTGAGAAGGCTGAATTTGTACCCTTTGGAGACTAGGAGGGAGAGGGGGGATATGATTGAAACCTTTAAGTATCTGAAGGGAATAAATAAGGTAGAGGGTACAGCTAGTTCAAATTGAAGAAGGGAGTGAACATGAGGGGACATAGCCTCAAACTAGAAGGTGTGCAATACAGAGGTAATGTCAGGGAGCAGTTTTTCATGGAGAGGGTGGTGGAGGCTTGGAACAAGCTGCCAGGTGAAGTAGTGGCAGCTGAAATGGTGGAGGGGTTCAAGAGGGCTTGGGATAGATTTAAGTGGTTGGGAAAAGAGGGTGGAAGCATAACAGAAGGGGGGAGGTAGGGTGTTGGGCACACTAGATGGGCCGTGGTGCCTTTCTCTGCCATCACATTTCTGTGTATCTGTGTAAAGAGAGTTATAGGCTGTTGTTAATCTTGGAGTTGCTAGCGAAGTTACATCCAAGAGGCCAAGATTGGAGCCTACCCTTCTAGCTATGTCCGTGGGAGCTGGTAGATAGCATAGGGTCCAGTTTCTCTTTATGGATAAGGAAGGGTAAGAGTAATAACAGCATATCTCAGTAATAGCCTTTTTTGTCATCTGTTATTTAAAGACATGTGTTTACTTTCTCTGTTGTTAAACACATGTATCCTGTAATGCAATGTTTGACCTTCAGTTAAGTAAAGAGCTATTTATTTACTCAACAGTTGTGGCTGTGATTTAAATTATTTGTAAGGTAATTTATGATTTCCACTGGCTGGGGCAAACTCTGTTTAGCATCCACCATCTGAGAGACACACTACCAGGCATTGATCTGTGCAATTACATGTATGACCCACTAGTTTTGTGCAAGTAGGAAGATATGTGCTGGTGAACCCAGCTGGTAGCAGCAGATACCCAATGACAGACATCTCTCCGAAAGCTAATTCAGCCGAGAGAGAGAGACAGAGAGAGAGAGAGAGAGAAAGAGAGAGGTGGGTTGTCACAGATAGCATGCCCCATAGCTCAGCAATTCCACCTCACTTGCTCAGTAATATAAGAACTTTCCTTAACAATATAAAATTCTCTCCATAATAATTCAATTTTTATTAAGTATTAATAATATCCTTAGGAATTTTTTGTAGCTTGAAATATACTTAAACATATATAATGTGGTAGGTGAACCTCTTGTACCCCAGCCTGATTGCCAGTTCTCCTTGAAACAGGAGGAAACACTGACCCAGTGGCATGGAAGGCTGAGGCATCCATATCTTTCCTCCTGCCATGGTGGTGATCCACGTTTGCAGTGCGAGCAGGTCACTGGGGGAGAGCCGGGGGGGAGAAGGAGGAAGAGGAGGAGGCTTGAGCATCCCCTGGACAGCTCTCCTCTGGGGAGGGGGGATACAGCAGTCAGTGTTAACCTGGCCCCTGGCAGAGGCTAGGGGCTGACACCAATGCTGCCAGAGGGAGGGGCAGAGCCAGGGCAGATGCCTGGCATACCAAGAATGGGAGCATACATGGCTCTGTCACTGGGGTCCTTGCATGCCTCCCGTCTGCAGGGAAAAAATAGGGAAAACTGCTGGTTAATGGATGAGAGCAGGCACCCACAGGCCCCACCCCCAGCCAATTGGACCAGCAGAACCTGATCTGTGAGCGTTTGGGGTGAGTGCGCCCCCACCAACCTTGCCGGGAGGGAGAGCAAGCCCTTGAGGAAAACAATTGGTGCCAACAGACATCAGGGGACAGGGCTGGAGTACCCACCAGAACGAGGGCTGCAAGGTTAAAAATAAACAAAAGGTAAGAAAAAAAAGAAACAGGAGGAAACTCCCTCTTACCCTACTTGAGTGGAGCAGGACCCCATGCACACTAAAGCAGTAATGCAACAAAAAACGTATTTCAAAAAAACTTGTTTCAACTATAAATAATAAAAATGTCAGTATACCCATAAAATCTACTTTTCTAGGTAACTCCTATGCTGTGTACCATGTTTTTTTTCAGTTTTAACCCTTGCCAAATTACAATGCTATTTCTAAAACAAAATTACAGGACATCTTTATTTTGTTAAAAAAATAAAATTAAAACATTTATAAAATATTCAAATTTTGGTGGAACTAGAACATTGCATCATCAAATAAAACCAGAAGATGTCTGGAATCTTTTTTAGTGAAAAAGGGGTAGGGCAAATGTTTTGCTCAGTTATACAAACATACATACAAACATACAGTGAAGCTAGCAGAATAAGGTTATTATGTTGATTAAGTCTTCTCATATTGGGTTCTGAGCGCCTGCTAATGACCCTGCCTTTCCCATCCCAATTTCACTGCACTGCTGCTCTAGATAATGGCACCCATAAAAGCGGGGCTAAGTTCTAGAAACTCAAATGTGCAGGCTATGCCAGACTGGTATACTAGTGAATCACATGGGTTCCCAATAGAGCTGGCTAGCAATCAAAAGTTTAGCATGACCTCTTACAGACATCTCTTATCTGTAGATGCACTACATGCTTAAAGCAGTAGTTCTACCGAACCAGGAAGTGAATAGTTTACAGTTCGATGTGCTTACACAACTGAATGAGATAATACGAGATGATGCTTGTGCAACTTGATTTGCTTTGTGGCTTTCCGCCTCTCTATCCATGGGATAAACCACCCTGTAGGGGTATGATGCAAGGAACCCTAGAGGAGGGTTCCCCCCCACAGGTGCTGGGAAAGAATGCATCGGCTAAAGGTAGGTTAGGAAGAAGCCCACGGGGAAGAGAGACAAGCCGCTGGAGGAGGAGGGGTGGATGTTAGGCAATGAAAAAGAATCCTGGCAAAGCCCAGGATGTTGTGACCATTTATGCTCAATGGGGAGTGACGATGTTGCTCCGCCCATTGAACCTCGGGCTTAAAGCCCTCCCATTTGATGTACTTATGCAACTGAATGAGATAATATGAGATGATGCTTGTGTAACTTGATTTGCTTTGTGGCTTTCCACCTCTCCATCCATGGAATAAACCACCCTGTAGGGGTACGATGCAAGGAACCCTAGAGGAGGGTCCCCCCCCTCACAGGTGCCGGGAATGAATGCATTAGCTAAAGGTAGATTAGGAAGAAGCCCAAAAAGAATACCCAAAGATGTCAAGCTTCGAAGAGGCGATGATGATGAATGAATTCTGTGAAGAGAAGGGCTAACTTCCTAAAGAGAGAGAGAGAGAGGAAAGCTTGGCCTCCATCTGCCTCCATCCAACAGCGGAACCTAACTAACATGAAGAATGCACTAACTCTAACTAATATTATGACCATTGGCACGGAGGAGAGGAAAAACCCCCTTTGAGGTGGAAACCTCTGGGGATCCAAGGCCTAGGTCGCCTTCCCTCCAGGCTGACAACGTTTGATTTGAGGACATATGTTGGTAAAGAGAATGGTTCATAGGTAAGGGATATAAGTAGGGAGGCTGACAATGGGATAGGGAAAAATGCCAAAGAAGCACAGATTAAATAAGGAACATTAGGTAGCAGGGACCCAAGGAGGGAATGCGCGAGTAGTCGATGAGAGATAGTAGATCAGAGGAGCAAGGATGGGAGGGAGTAAATCCATGTATGAATCAGAGGAGCAAGGGGTATCCAGATGTGCTCATGAAGAAATTTCAGAAGTGCTGATGAGGAGACAGATGATAATGCAGACTGGCTTGACTGAGCGATGTGCTTGATTGAGCAATACAAGTGAGCAGACACTGAGGTTGAAGAGGCATTCTTGATGTAAACAATTAGACCCTGAAAGATTAGACCTTGAGGTTGTAGTTGATGAGGTAGTATGGAATTTGATGATAGGAATGTTCGAGTAAGTGATGTAAATAGATAAACATTGAGGTAATGCTGAGTGAGTGATGATTGGATTTATGAACTTGATATGTCTGGAGTTATGAACTCAAAACATGCGGCAGGATGGCCGCGGTGGATAGGTGGCATAGGAGTTATGGTAGGTATGCCCCAAAAGAAATATTGATAGCAGGCTATGAGTGTTGTGAATCCTGAAGAGATGGTACAGAATTGGAAGAAGATGAGACGGTAATGAACTTGAAAAGAACTTGAACGAAGGTATCATGCCCCATAGAGTGATATGAACAATAATGCTCCTTGAAAGGAGGCAGACTTCTAGGCCAAGAAGGCATGTCAGGAACCAGAGGGTATGCGAACCAGAGGTTAAACTCAGGACTGCAATCGAGGGGTGTCAAATCAGATGATGTATGATGAGGAGGGAAGACATGAGTGGAAAGAATCCACGATGGTCAGGACAAGATTAAGTGCTAGACTGAGGAAGGTAACAGGAACGGATGAGGTATGATGAGGGATTGACTAGTGAAGGAGCCAGGTTTAGGAGCATTTGGGAGACAGAGGGCCATACAGTCAATCATGGGGCCCACAAAGGGCACTAAACAGTGAGTAAAGATGGCAGCGGGGCACCACTACTCACGCTGGGGCAGCCAGGAGGGATGACCGGCCCCCCAGCCTCCCCTCTAGCTCTGCCACTGGGATTGATGCCATGAAGGCAGGTACTGAAAAGTGAGGTATGAAAGGATGAAGGATGGTAGGGAGGTCAATAGGGTAGCATAGGACCCAGTCAGGGATGAAAACTGCATGGGGGCGAGTCAGATTAGGTGGTAAACTATCCATGATAGGTATGGCAGTAGGGCGAGCTGGAGGAAGTGGCACGCAGGCCAGATTCGCTGGAAAGCCAGATGGAGTCAGCCATATATGGACCAGTGATGTGAATGGCAGAGCAAACGAATGGGTAAACCTTGGCATGAGGAGAGATAGAAGCCATGACTGGAGTGAAGCCTTGGTAGCCGATGATGGATAGAATCAACAACCGGATACATGCGACATGAGGGCTGTGGATTGATGAGGAGGGCATATGAGTAATGCTAGGTATGTCCAAAAAGAAACATCGAGTGCAGGCCATATGAAGTCAGCCGAGGTGGACGGCACAATATGCGGATCAAGGAGGAGCCAGAATATGGGATGGGAATGAGGAGACCCTGAGGTCAGATGTGATGGAAATAGAAGAACCATAAAGTAAGGGAAGCAAAGGGAGTCAGGAAGCCATGTGTGGAGGAGTCCCGAACAGAGGATTGTGAGTGCAATAGCGAGCAAAGTAGAAAGGAAATTGAGAATGAGCAACATACAGTGGCGTGAAAAAGTATTTGCCCCCTTCCTGATTTTCTCTATTATTGCATATTTGTCACACTGGATGTTTTCAGGTCTTTAGAGAAAATGTAATATTAGATAAAGGGAACCTGAGTGAACAAATAACACTTGTTTTTTTAATTTCACTTATTTAATGAAAAAAGTTAACCAACACCAACTGGCACTGTGTGAAAAGTAATTGCCCCTTACACTTAATAACTGGTTATGCCACATTTAGCTGCAATGACTGCAACCAAACACTTCCTATAATTCAATATCAGTCTTCACATCGCTTGGAGGAATTTTAACCCACTCTTCCTCGCAGAACTGCTTTAATTCAGTAACATTTGGTAGGTTTTCGAGCATGAACTGCTCTGCTTCAGGTCCTGCCACAGCATCTCTATTAGGTTTCAGTCTGACTTTGACTAGCCACCCAAAACTTTAATTTTACTTCTTTTAGCCATTCTGATGTGGACTTGCTTTTGTGTTTTGGATCATTGTCTGCTGCATGACCCAACTACGCTCAGCTTCAGCTGACGGAAGGATGACTGGACATTCTCCTTAAGAATTTTCTGGTACAGAGCAGAATTCATGGTTCCTTTAATTATGGCAAGTCATCCAGGTCCTTAGCAGCAAAGCATCCCACACCATCACACTACCACCACCATGTTTGACTGTTGGTATGGTGTTCTTACTGTGGAATGCTGTGTTTGCTTTACGCGAGACATTATGGGATCCATGTTGTCCAAAAGTTCCACTTTGGACTCATCTGTCCATAGAACATTTTCCCAAAAGGCTTGTGGATCATCCAGGTGCTTCTTGGCAAATGAGAGATGAGCATTTATGTTCTTCTTGGTTAGCAGAGGTTTCCGCCTTGCTACTCCTCACATGAAGCCCATTTTGCCCAGTCTCTTTCTGATTGTGGAGTCATGAACACTGACCTTAGCTGAGGCAAGAGTAGCCTGCAGTTCTTTGATGTTGTTTTAGGATCCTTTGAGACTTCTTGGATGATTTTACACTGTGCCCTTGGAGTAATTTTGGCAGGCCGCCCACTCCTGGAAGGTTCACTACTGTTCCAAGTGTTCTCCATTTGGAGATTATGGCTCTCACTGTGGTTCGATGGAGTCCCAGAGCCTTAGAAATAGCTTTGTAACCCTTTCCAGACTGACAGAGGGCAACAAATTTTTCTGATCTTTCAGGAACTTCCTTTGATCATGGCATAATGTGCTTGTTGAATCTTTGTGCTGGCAACGTGACTCTGATGGTAAGGGCCAAAATAAGTGAGGTTTATATTGAGTAGGGCTGGCTGTAATCAAGCCTGGCTGTGTTCAATCAGCTGACTCTAATTATCCCTTTAATTGGGTTGATTTAACTAGGGGCAATTACTTTTTCACACAGTGCCAGTTGGTGTTGGTTAACTTTTTTCATTAAATAAATGAAATAAGTAAAAAAAAAAAGTGTTATTTGTTCACTCAGGTTCCCTTTATCTAATATTATATTTTGTCTAAAGACCTGAAAACATCCAGTGTGACAAATATGCAATAATAGAGAAAATCAGGAAGGGGGCAAATACTTTTTCACGCCACTGTACTTATGGGATCTTTGTTGCAAAGACAACAGGCAATGCAGACACCAGAACTGTGTCCCACAAAGAGAAGCCACGAGCTACAGCTGAAAACTCAGACAGAAGAAGAAATCATTGCAACAGAGCAGTATACAGATGTCAGCAGTATGCTGCGAGCACAGAATAGGTCAGGGATATGGCAGGGATGTCCCACTGTGACACAAAACAGCCCTCAGCACCCCGCAGTGCTCAACAAAGCTGCAACGTAAAACCAGGGAAGAGAACGAGCATGACAATCAGAGAGACCTTAAAAGATACAGTATACTGTACCTAGCAAGAGTCCCTTCAGCTTAATTACTCAATTAAGGCATACTGATAGATACATGATACGTAGCTGGAAGTGAACAAGGACAATGTGGCAAATGGCTTCAGTATGATAAACATTCCCCAATTTGGAGAAGACTCCTGCTTTCATGAAAACATCCCATAGTGCTGAAACATGAACAAGTATCCCATAAGGGTGCCCTAGAAATGGTGAGGAACAGAGCTGGGGGAGGAAGAGATGAAGGGGCAGCCACAGGAAAGGACTGGAAGTGGGGTGAAATGCAGCAGTCTACCACGGCAAAAAGGCTCAGAGGAAAACTCGAGCCGAGGAGAGGCAGGTAGGCATGAAGCAGGAGGGGGATGGACAAAAGCAGAGCAACCATACATGAAATTCCATAAAGAGTCCATGAAATGGCTACATTGTTGATCGCGATAGATGATGAGGCGTCCTGAAGGCAGACAATGATGGGTGAGTCACCGATGAAGAGGTGGCAGGAATGCGGAGAGATGGCGATTCCCGAGAATATAGACTTGCACAGCTAGCAAACTTGGCGGGGCAGTTATAAAAGTAGAATCATGGCAGGACCCTGGGAGAATAGGAAGGTGCAAGCAGATCCAGGAATGTGGGGTGGGGGGAGTTGAGGACGAGAAGCAAAAGAAAGGAGGCACGGGGAGAACTCAAATGAGTGATGCGAGGAGGTGGAAAGAGCAAAGCACAACTCAGGCACCTGAGACAAACAGTTAAGCTGCCAAGGCACAGTGAGGGGAAACAAATGGACAGCCAGAGGCAACTGCAGAAACAAGGACAAACGGAAATCAGCAGAGAAGGGGGGGAGGAGAGGAGCAGCACCTCTGGTCACAACAAAAAAGAATCCTGGCAAAGCCCAGGATGTTGTGACCTTTTAAGCTCGATGGGGGGGGGGGTGACGTTGTTGCTCCGCCCATCGAATCTCGAGCTCAAAGCCCTCCCATTGTTGTAGTGCTATAGTAAACATGGCAGCTGACTATCTTTTACTGCTGCTTTTAACATGGCGAGTGGCAGAAATGTAAATAAAAGCAAAGGAAAACTGAGCGAATTATGGGGTGGTAGTACAGGGCCAGCAGGAATGAGTACCAGGTAAATGCTCAACAGAGCACAGTGAATAAACTGTTGGAAAAGTGTAGATCTTTTTTACACTATACTGCTGCTTTAACTATAAAATGATTTGCAGTCTTCCCCTAACCAACCACTTGTCATTATACATTTCTCAATGTATAACACTGCACCACTGCTTAAATCTACTTAATAGTGAGAATACTTCATTTGCATGTTGTCGTTAATATTATTCACTTCCAATTATCCTTAGATTCATGACAGAATTATGTAATTATATTGTGCACATTTGTAATATGTTACTTTTCCAGGCTGAACTTGATATTTATATCTCCACATTTCAATCTTTACCTCAAAACATAGCTCATTGCAATCCTCACTGTTAATACACAACATACCTGACAGCATGCTGTTCTAAAACATGTGCTAACTCTCTGACATTTCTGTGTATAAGCTTTTATGGTTCACTTGGGATTCCCAGTCCTATGAAAGAAGTGTGCCTAGTGTTTCATCTGTAACCTGGTAAGGCCCACTAGGCACAAGTGCCTGTTTTCAGGGGTGACCTGGGAGCACTGGGCGGTTAAGTGACTTGCTCAGAGTCACACAGTATGCAAGTGGAGGTTGTGAAAATCAAGCCAAGGTCTGGTCTGCTGGATGTACCAAGCTTGTTTACAGCTCGTAACTCTAACCTCCAGGCTATACTGCCAGCCCAAATTGCTTATTCATGTGTTAGAAAGCTATTAAAACCTGTCTGCATTAGACTTACACTTCAATTTCCAGGCTTAATTTCTCTGGTCAGAGAGTTAACATACAGTATGCTTTAAAACTGTGCTGAGAGATACATTGTGTATGAACAGTGAGGGCTGCAAAGAGTTGAGTTTTATGTGAATTAATTTGCAATGTCCTTGTAGTCTGAGGAACACGTGCAACCATGTATAACAATGAATGTCTATGTGGAAGTGGGAATCAAGGGGAAAATCCAGGTTTTAAAAGTTTGATTTCTAATCCCTTCATGCTTAGCCAAAGGTTTTTGGTGAGGATGGGGGTACACATATCCCTCTTACACTCCTCACAGTAGTCGCACTTATCATCTGATGCCTTCTACTTCATGGCTAACAATTATGTTAAATTTTCTAGAAGAAATATCAGTCTTCCAACAGATAAGCAACAGTTTTGTAAAGATATTGCACACCATCCACAGTTTTATTGTGTGCCTGAAACATATATACAGTATATAATTTGTATGATATGTGTTTATTTCATAATAACACCAATCCGAATGCAACTACCAGACTCACAGAGTCTTACCAGCAGAAATGTCTACTAGCAGACCCCTTTAAAAGCTTATCTTAGAAAGTCGGCCTGGTGGTGCTGAGGGTTTAGGTGCTGAATGCCACTCTTCATGCCATGCTGGCAACCCAGGTTCAGTAATGAGCCTGGGTCATCAAGGGTCTGCGGGGGGGGGAGTTGGACTGAGTAGCCACAAGACAGCTCTCCCCACCCAGGAGGGGATTCAGCAATGCCTGCTGCAAGGCTGCCCCTGGGTGGAGGCCCAGAGGAAGACCACGCCTTGGTTGAAGCGCTGGGTTAACTGGTTTGGAGAGTTACTTCATGTTTGAACCTTAAGGAAAACCTGTCAAGAATTTTCTACCAAATTAAAGTTTTGGACTTTGAACTTGGCAAGCAGTGTTTGTCCTATTTTCAACTGGGAGTGCAGTGAGTTTACTGTATGCTTGTTACAATCATTAGAGACTTGCAATCTCTTCACTGCACCTGACTCCATTGGTGAGCACATGGTAATTCTGTGGTTTCCCAGAGGTAGTGCAGACAGAAGCAACTAGATTGGGAAGGGTGCTTGGGTCACTGTGTGCGAGTGCCTCCCCACATGTGCAAGCAGCTGTCGTAGTGGGAAGGGAGAAAAAGTGAAAACAAAATGGAGCTGGCAGGCTCTATGATAGCCACACAGCACCTGTGTCAGCCCCGCTGAGTCTAGATGTTGGTCTATGGGGAGGAGGGCAGTCAACACCCTTGGCCCTGCCACTGGGGGGGAACCCATGGGAGATTATCGGGAGGGTCAGGTGGGGGATAAGTTGGGGACTGGAGACTGACTTCTTTGAGTGGGGGGGCAGAGTTTCCTGCCAGTTCCACCGGAGAAGTGGAACATTGTATATGGAAGAAAAAGTCTGTCTTAGTTGCAGCTTCTTAAAATTAGTATCTTACAATTGACATCAGTTCAGAAACAACGGACAGACTTACTTCAGTTAACATAGGCCATCACTTCCACTGTTGAGGAAAAGAAAGTAGTACACTCATAGACATGCACAGGGGGTCCAACCCTGGCTCCAGCCACCCCTGTTAAAAGTCATCCAAACAAATGTTAATAATTATTATTATTGCTTTTTTATTTGGGAGTCTGCTGGTCTCGGCAAAGACTGTCACTCCCGAACCAGTTAATCTCCCCTACCAGCCACTGATGCACAGCCACCCAACAGATAGCAATACACAACTTGGCTTCAGTACCTCAGACAGTCAATCAGTGTGCTCCATCAGGGGTGGTCCAATCATGGGCAGTTTTACTTTGTCAGCGACGTGCAGTCACACCTCATTTTGGCGGGATATATGAAGAACAGTCTTTAGGTTCCCACCCAACCACTGCCCTGTCCGGGGTTTTCTACTGCTCCTGCTGCTGTTGGGGAGGGGAATCAGGAAGATGTTATGTTGGGAAGATACTGCTACCACTAGCTGTGGCTGTTTCCCACCCTACACACTCCAACATGATGCAGCTGACAACTACCAACTAGGGACAAGAACTGAGGAGGAAATGGGACACAACAGAGATGGTGCTGATCTAAATCTTCATGTTGGACCTGGGTCCCACAGTTTGGATGGGTGACACTCACTGTGACCAAGGCATAGAAGCTGTCTTCAAGCAAGAGGGGGATGCCAGCAGACTGAAAAAGCCACAAGATTTCTTTTCTCTTCTCTGTCCAGATTTACTACAGCATACCGAAATGCCAGAGCCTGACACCCAGGAGCCCAAGTAGTATAGCCTGAAAGCTGGTATCCCAATAGTCAGGAATTGCCCATGGTGGGAGGGTTTCTTTGTTGCGGGGGCTTCACCCCCCACATCCACCCCATTTATTATTGCCAACCTGCCATGGCACTTTCGACTGTCGGGATACCGACTATTGGGCTATAATTTTCAGGCTTCTGGGTGTCAGGTATCAACAGTTTGGTATACCATAATATTGCCCTCTGCCCTGTCAGTCTCCATGCTGCTGCAAGGCATAATAACTTTGTCCACAATTTATTTTATTTTTATTTAGCTTTTGTTGACCAGGTAAGTGCACTAGACAAATCCTGCCTATTTTCAGGCACGACCCGGGGGAGGGGGATACAGATGAATGCCAACTGACCTTGAACCAGATTAAGCTGTTGGTGGTATTTTTAGTGAATGAGGGAAATTTGGACAGGACACCGGGGAAATTCCCCTACTCTTTTCGATAAGTGCCATGGGATCTTTGACATCCACCTGAACTACCACCAATCCAGGCAGATGGGACCTCGGTTTAATGTCTCATCCGAAGCGGCACCTCAGAAATGCAGCACCCTCTCATGCTGCATTACAGTGTCAGTACTGGGATATTAACCCAAGTGCCAGATGTGGGAACTGAACCCACAGCCCTCTGATCTCCCGGCCTCAGAGGCGAGTGTGCTACCTACTGAGCCACTGACACTGCTAAACACAATACATGGCAATAAATACAGGGCATGATTTCTTATTTTGAAACTAAGTAAGACTCTCTTACTTAGCTTTAAAATCCAGGAAAATGCACCATTTACATCAGTGGCATGGGTACAGGGGGTGTTCAGGGTGTTTAAAGACCCCCCCAAAATTACCTCCGAAAGTTTTGTTCAAGCCACGGGCCATCCTGGTTTTGTTGGGATCATCCAGTTTTTTAGTACCCTGTCCTGGGAAATAAGAAAGTCTGCCCTGGACTTTCAAAGTCCCGGTTTTGGAATGTGCTATTATTTGTGCAGTGCAAAAGTCCCAGTTTTGCTGAAGAAAAGTCATTATTCACTAATGTAATTTAGAGTAAACAATGACTTTTCTACAGGATTTCTCCCTCATTTCCCCTGGATTATGCCAAAAAGTACCTGCAGACCTCGGCCCACCACAGGGAGTCACACCTTTTAACTTTCTTTCTTCTCCAGTCCCAGCATGTTTGGCTGTTTCTCCAAGGCAATGGAGGGGGGGCAGCCAGGACTAGACTGCTCACTGACTGACTGACTAAACTGTCTCTGCTACGTGGTTGGATAGATATGCTTCTACAACTCCTCCTCCCCTGGCAGACTGCATGACTACTTACCTCCTCCAGCCTCTGACTCTCCCTAGTAGTGTGTGCATCAAGTCTGAGCTGCCAGCACATGTTGAACTTGTTTACTGCAGGTTGAGGCTCCTCCAGATCCAATTATTGGGTGCTACTCCACAGTCCAGGTTCATAAATCGGAGGCAGTATAGCGCAGTGGTCTAAGGCTCTGAGCTGCAAATCTGGTGACATCCAGCAGACCACCAGACCTGGGTTTGAATCCCACAGCTTCCACTTGCATACTGTGTGACCCTGAGCAAGTCACTTAACCTCCTTGTGCTCCCAGGTCGCTCCTGTAAAAAAGCTTTCAGCTTAGTGTGCTATACCTGGTTAACTAAATAAAAAAAAAAATCAAACCTGTAATCCTCCCCCCCAATGTGGCCTGTGATGCTGAAAATATCACAGCCACAGGGCTTTCAGAATCAGGATTGTCCCCTTCCCCATTAAATGTAAATTGGGTTTCCCCTCTGGAATGTTGCTGAATGGTAGCAACATTGTTTTTAATGTTGCAGTTTAAGGAATTAATGCACTGCATAGGAAAAACTGTACGTTCAGTCTTCTCAGGGAAAGCTGATGTTAAATTGCATAGGAAATAAAAACATTTCATGTAATGAATTGCAATGTTTTCTTTAACCAAGGCCATGCTACTAAAGCAAACATTGTTAACAGCATCAGCTGTTTCTGCAGCAACAGACACTGACTTCATGACAGATTGTGTATCAGCCTCATTCAAAAGTACGTCAACATCATTTTTAATGTGAATCTTCTGTCACTCAGAAACACTAGTGTTACTCATAACATTATTTTATTAATCATGCCAAAAAACTCTGGTTGGTTTTGTTTGATTATGGCAGCAATCACAACTCCCTGTGACTGCAGGATTGAATCTCTGTGATGTGATGGTCGGCCATTTTGGATTACCTCATGGGCATCATGGGTTACTATGTCATGACTGTCATCACATGATCATGAGCTGCCATCTTGGGGATGGTATGGGGATGCAACCGGATGACATGCGAGTCCACCATTTTGAGATACTAATAATTCTCTATTTTGTGAATCACAGAAAAACAAGTGGCTAGCCTTTGTTCTAGTGCACTCCACAGCATACTGTGAGTGTTCAAAATCAAATGCTTCAACATCAGAAGAGGCAAGGTCTTTGGGCATTAAGTTAGTATGCCCTGCCAATTCCTCTGGTTGATGGCACAAGTTCACCATATCTGACTTTTTACTCCTACATTCTAACTCAGATACAGGAGTTAGCACACTGTAAAGTGCATTGTTTTCAAATTGCAAGAAAATCACATCTCGTAAAACTTGCTTTTTACCAACAGAAGCTGTGTCATAGTTTATATTCAAAACCTTCATTTCAAGTCTTCTGTAATTAAAACATATTGAATCACGCTGTTCAGTCAAGGTCTGGTGTTAAAATACCAGCACATTAACTCTTTCAGTAATTACTTCAGACTTATCATCCCTAAGTTCCTCATTTCCAAAATGTAAGGAATCAGTGTTACTAGCCAGAATGCCATTAGTTCGAAAAACCTTTTTTCTAACAAGTTTTGCCTTTTCAGCATTATCTCTTAAGGCATGCAGGTCTTTGCTGCTTCTGTCATTAAATAGAGACTCATTTACTAGATGGAGAGACTCCATCAATTGAGACTGCAGTCCAGTTATCTTCTCTGAATGAGAAGCCAGTTTCAAACAAATTTCTTGCTTGAAAGCAGCATTCTCCATTTTGCAAGCATATACTCAGATTCTAAAACAGATATTTCATTTATAACAGCATCAAAACAATTAAACAATGTTGCAATTAATAATCCTTCAGTATCATTGGTACCATTTTTCACTTCCCCATAATGGGCAATGATATCCCTTAAATGGCTACCATTGGATTCTGCTACCTCAGCAAAACCACTCCTACCACCATAAGCAGTTTGGTGTACTGATATATTTAGACATGGCTTAAGATAAGAAACCCTTAGCTGTCTGTGGATCAAAAACCTTGTTTGCAATCAAAGTTCATGACAGGACACAAACAGACTTTGGCATATGTGGACTCCTAGATGAGTATATACCCATTAAGATTTGAATTCACAAGAAAGCTGTCTGTCTGTTCGGATCTCTTTACAGCTGTGTTCCCACACAGAAAGAATAGGAAAAAAACTAAACAAAAATAAAACAACTCATTACACAGAGACTGAATATCTGCCAAGAGATTGTTTTGTCTGCACTGTGGAACACACAGCAGACCGAAAAAAGTTAAACAGAAGATACTTTTAGCTGCTCATTACTGAGGATTTCTCACCCAGTGTTTTAATTCACAGAGGAAATTAAAATAAAACTTGGCAAACATCCAGACTCCACTCCCGGTCACCATTTATGTAGCCTAAACACTCTTGGTGTGTAGGGTAAATAATATTACAGATTCTTGTGTCTTGGAGTCTGCCAAGAAACATTCATAAACAAGCAAGGAGTACTAATAAAGTTTATTATGCTACTTACACCAAGCATGTGACAGAGAAAATCACAACAGAGATGGGTTTCTCACCACTTCTCCTGAAGAATGGACATAATCTCCATGATTATAGATCTTAGGTTCTCTAAGCTCTTGTTTTCTCTCCCCATGTTCCAGCTCTCTGCCAGATAGTACTAATCTTCTAGAGTGGCAACAGTAGGTTGGAGACAACTATATACTACAGATAACAGCAAAGCAACAGAGATTATCTCATAGTTACAGAAATGAGAAACAATATGTATTGGTCCTAAGTCATTTTCCATTGGATAATGACTTAGGAGATATAATTACTAATGAGTATCATATGAGACAGAATATGCTTCCATTAGCATTATAGCCTGGACAAAAGAAATGCTGATGGGTTTGAACTACATGTGGTATTTCTTGCTTACATACAGTATAAGACATAGAGACATAAAAAGTATTTCTTTCTGTATCAGCTTACTTAGACAAAGAGAACTGCTGACAGGGCCATATTACATGTGGCATATCTGCCTGAGTGTAAAACACACACTACATATAATTATATGAGAATATAAGTATACAACAATCATTGATGATCCCTCAGAGTCATCATATCAGTAATTAGGTAGATTATGTATGGAATATATATGAAAGGAAAACTAATCTAGATAAATGTATTATAGTGAGATATAATGAATCATGCATGATCAATATTAGCATATCTTAGCAGCAAAGCACATTCCTAGCAGTCATGCTTATATGATGGGTGCCCATATCTATATGTTAGTAGCAAAATATCAGTATCACAGTACAATAGACTAGGGATACAGTGTGAGGTGTATGTGGGATGATAGGGGGCATAACCCAGGCTTAACAAGACCATATCCTATTTGTCAAGAAGACCCACCCCACTGAAACCTCAAATAGCCTCCACCACCCTCGTCCCCCACCAGCACCCAGAAAAAAATAATTTCTGTTACCTGTTATAAAGAAAACTATCCCCCAGTGTGGAGCGTCTGCTTTGTTAATCACCCATTTTGGTAATGGCATATGAATAAATAATTATGTCTTTGCTCCTAATAAAAACTGATTGGCTAAATTGAGTCTGCAGAGGCACAAATCTATTCTGGGTTTTTCCTCTGGGGTCTCCACTCTGCCTGTACTACTTCTCTTCCCCATCCCCCAATTCATTCTATCTGCTGGTGTGGGCAAGAGGTGCATGGCTGTGGTGATAAGAGTGCAGTCCCCAATGTGACTTAAGCTAAGTTGCTACTGAGATACAGCATTTAGCCCTGAAGGCAGCTAACTCTGCACCGAGTGCCTGTAACCATATATTGTACATACTGGGCACTCATCAGTCTCTTAGAACTCCACCCTGAAGGTGGCAGAGCCACATCACCTACAACTGCCCAGGTGTCACCATCCTCCTTCTGTACTGCCTGTGCATATGAGAGGATGTTTGTTACTCAGATGAGTTTGAAATACTGAGAGTCATGCAGAGTGTTCTGCTCCTGATATTCTTTTGTCATAAGGTCATCTTTGTATGAAAGTCCCAGTATTTGGCAGTTGGCACATATACTTGTAACATTTTAATGAGTTCCACTCAGGTTTCTTAACCCTCATGACTCACCACCATTTATGCAGAATTCCATTTTATACTCAGTCTTACCATCTGACTAACACACTCACCACCTAATTATTGTCACAGTGTGTCTATGAAAACTCCTCATCCCTATCTCTTTATTTGATCTTGATTACCACAATGACAAGGTACTGCAAGCAAATGCATTGTTAATTACTATGATGAAAAGCACCATTTTCTTTTTTCTTTCTTTAGTCCCCAATCATTGACACCATTTAAACTAGTTCTTTGATTTGTCCCACGTATTTTAAATCTAATGCCTTGATTTTTTCCCCTTTGCTGTCACTATCTTTTCCATGCCCTCCCTTCACCACAGTATCTTTACAATTCCCTTTATCTTTAAATTATAATTAACCCAAACTACCACAGTCTGCAACTCAACAAAATCCTGTAAATATTTGAGCTCAGTTAACTGCAATGGCAGCAGAACAATTACCAGGTTAGGCTTGGAGTGGCAGGTCTTAAAAATATGTAATTTGGAATTTTATGTGCAAAATACCAGAATAAGGTCCTTTTTTCCAAATTAAACATATTTCAAAAAATGCACAAATTTAATTTTCTATGTGCAAATGAAAGTACCTATTTTCATGTAAAAAGATGCTACTTCAAATCAGTGCACTTTGGGAATATGAAATGACACACTGTGGGCCTTATCCCCAAAGATGTCCTAGGTACATGCCAAAGGCAGATAAACAGAAGTGGATGCTTCCCACCTATGAGTGTTTGCATTACTGGCAGCATCTGCACTACTGCCAGCATTCATGATGCCCTGTGTCCCAGCTCTGTTTATTGGCTAGGGGTGTGGTGGGTGGTTGAACCTGACCAGATAATGGGAATCCAATTGGTTGCCTTGCTGATGTCTCAAGTTGATCTCCTGCTCCACACAGAGCAGATTATTGTGGGACATGGCAGTCCCTTAAAGGACCAAATAATTTTAATCATTATAAAATCATGGCCATAGCCCCAGCCCTCCATCCCACCTCAGAAGGCTTGGGCAACTGATGCCAGGATTGATCAGGCCCTGGGCAGGTTCATGTAGTATGAAACCTACTTATGCAGAAGCCAGGTGGCTGTTATTGCTGGTACTCTCAAGCATAATGCCATTATCCTCCACTTTCTGGCCCTGATGAAGATCTCTTCTGAAGAATCAAACAGAAGCAAATCCCCATCCCAGTACCTGTCCCTGGCCTGTCTGGCCATGTAAACATGTCAGCAGATTGAGATGAGGTGTGAAACAGGACTCATAATTCAGTTCATGGTGCCCAGCATGTACACAAGGGAAACTCTGTAGTCACAAAAACCTTATCACACCACACCATCAGAGGCCAGGATTTTTTGTGGACTGGCCCTTTAATATCTGTAAAATAAAAAAAAAGCATGCATTTCACGACAAGGAATTTGACTATCTCTAATCATAAGAGATGCTATACTGATAAATATTTTTTGCATCATTATCCATGTTAATATTGACATATGCAATAATAAATGGGGCTGCCAATGATTTTTAGAAATTTTAAGGAGCGTTTTCCATGATGGGGTTTTAAATGGCAGCAGAATACAAGGTATGTGCAAAGTTTCAAAAATTTCCCCTTTCTGTAGTTTGTCACAAAGTGTAGACTTCATGTAGTTTTTCATGAAGTCCACATTTTGGGGAATCACAAAGTAAAATTTCACACTTTGCATAGGAAAAACATTTTGCCACTTTACAGACAGTTTTCCCTGTGAATGAGGCAAAGTAGGAAGTTTTCTCTGTGAAGGAAGCACCGAGTGGCCACTTGGCTTAAATTCTTCAAAATGACACTTTCATGGTAAATTATGAATTAGCAGCAGCCCCCTGGGATACATGAAGGCAATGTTGGAAACCTAGTACTGTATCTACTTTTGTTTTATATTCAACTTTATTCAGAAGTACAGTCAATGGACGATTTATGATAAACATATCATGCATGTATATACCAGTTTGTCACAGCATGTAAATGAGTGAATGTAAATGGCTGTACATAAGTTTATGAAAACAAGTTACAAGGCTGAGAAAAGATTTGACTTGAAACGTGTATGAGACTATATACAAGGAATACAGTAAAGAGCATTGCCCCTCTTGTCTACATTAGTTATGTCAGAACAATAAATGGAAACCATAACCAACCAACAATTAAAAGGTGCACCTTTAGGAATGCATTCAACCATCTCTTCTTGTGTGCAAAAAAACAACTCATCCACCAAATCTGGGGAATTTATCTTTGTTCCACTAGATGGACGGAGTGGAGGATTGATAGGGGATGCGGGGGGAAGACATCACCAAGGATGGCGATCCAAAGTAACACCACCAAGGATGGTGATCCAAAGGACCTGAAGATAGTGGCTTGGTGAATTCTATGATGTTACCAGCTCCCATATTGGGGGGGGCCCTCCTCAACCCATCCCTCTGCCCATTGTGTCCAGAAGAACCATCCTTCCATGTGTATATCTTCTCTAATGTGAAGACAAGCTGTGAGAGTTTGCATATCATGTGCTTGGTGTGTGCTGTTATACCATTCTGACACCATGGGTGGTTTCTGCTGCAGGCAATGGGGTGTAATACTTTCCAAAGCCAGAGCCAAAATAATCAATGCCAGTTCATGTTTACGTGGGCACAACTGGACCACCGTAGGAAATCCCAGCACCCAGTCAGTAAAAGTGCCAGGGATATCCAGCTGCAGTATCTGCTGAACCACCTCTTTAACATCTGCCCAAAACTCACCCAGTTTGGGACACCTCCCTAAAATATGCTAATGTGAGCCCAGGCCTCCCCTGCCCCTCCAACAGCCTGCCGTGTATGTTGTGAGAAAATGTTTGATCGCTGTAGATGCCCTAAAATATCTAACAAGTATCTTTCAGTAAAATTAATGCCAGGTGGGAAAATAGGTCACCTGCCATCCAAATGTTAAATGCTGTATCCAATCTAAATTAGAGATAGTACTGGAGGTTTCTGTTTCCCAAGCCACCCTGATCTTGTGGAGGGGTTCAGCTTCAGAACATCCCCAGCCTCCCAAGCATGTCAGAGACTTCAAGTTTGCTTTCAGGGTTACCTCACAATATATGAAATCTTCCCAGGGGTTATACTGTAGGTCTGTCTAAAAGTGTGTTATGGTTGTCACTGTTAGTAAAATGCCAGATTTGAAGATACCTGTGAAAGTTGAGTCCATAAATGATATTTTTCTTGTAGTGTCTGAAAAGGCAAACATAACCCCTATGCCAGAAATACTGAAAACCATGTCAAGCCCCTCCACTCCCAAAAAGCATAACTTTGATCCAATTGAGGAGGCAGAAAATCTGGATGATAGTGAATAAGGGAAAGGGGGCCAGGGAAGTGTCCAGAGCTAACTTATGCTGAACTTTGTGTAGAATTCTCAGGGTATATTTGATCTATGGGTTCCTAATATGTTTGAAATATTCTTGTGATATATTAGACAAAGCCAGGGTGAAGAGGAGTTGCTCTTCACATTTAGCGTCTTCTATATCATACCAACCTAAGGGGCCCCTTTTGTTTTCACCCAGGTACAAACTGGGGTCATTTGACAGTCCAAATAATAATTTTGAAGGTCTGGTAATGAAAGTCATGCTTGTCTCTCGGCTGTGTCAAACGTCTATAGTTGATACAGGCTTTACATCCCCTCCAGATGAATTTATGAATGCCCTTGAGTACAGGATTGCAATAAGGATATGGAACTGATAATGACAGAGTGCTAAAGGGAAAGAGATCTAGGTAAAAGACTAATTTTAACTTTTTCATTACATCCGGCCATGAACAAGGGGAGCAAAGTCCATCTTGGGAGGTCCCCCTGCACCCCACCCTAGAGCTTTTGATAGTTTTCATAGGCTAATTTGGGGATGTCGATTAATATTTGTATACCCATATATCTTATTTGGTTGTGTCTTGCACATGCAAATGGATATGTGGCTTTAAAATCAGACAGGAGGGCCCTACTAACTTTGAGAGTCTCTGATTTTGTTAGATTGGGGTACTGAGGTTTCTGGGTGGCTCACAAAAAAAATTGGAGTCTTCTGCATATAACTGAATCTTATGATCAATACCCCCCGCCACAACCCCCACTATCTTGGTGTCCTAGCAAACAGCTGCCACCAGGGGCTCCAGGTATAGCACAAACAATATAGAGAACAGGGGTATCCCTGCCACGTGCCTTGGTACAAAGTGAATTTCCTATAGTTGATAATATTGACTCTTACGTGAACTTGAGGTAAAGAATAACGGTTAGAAATTATTGCTAAGAATTTGGGGAACATTTAAATCTTTTCCATGTTTTTTTTGTAAAAACTGCCAATTCACCCTATCAAAAGTTTTCTCAGCATCCATGGAGATTGCTAATTGGAATGACCACTGCCCCTGTTAAAAGGATATTATATTTAAGAGCCTCTTAACATTATCTTGGAGATAGCCCCCTGCTATGAAAGCAGTTTGGTTAAGATGCACCACCTTTTGGATCATCCCCTGAATGTGGCCCAGCCATGATCCTGGCGATTATCTTTAAATCAATATTTAATAGGGAAATTGGATTGTAGGACCTAGAAAACTCCAGATCTTTGCCCTCCTTAGGCAAGACTGAGATCTGTGCATGCCACCACAAGTCCAGACTTTGCCCTCCCTCCAAAGACATGTTGAAAGCACTTCAGCAAAGGAGGCAACAAGGTATCCAGAAAAACTTTATAGAACTCTTAGGGCAGCCCATCCAGGCCTGGTGATTTCCCTGTTTTAAATTGCTTGATTTTTTTCAAATACTTTCAGGACTGAGATCCTATTCTCTATGTAGTCTCAGTCCTCCTAATGTAAGGCCCATAAGGCCAGCTGAGACAATATTTCATGCATGTGGACAGACAGGTCCACCAGGGAATCTTGAGAATATGACTGAGTGTACAATAGTAATCAGCAAAAACTGATGTAATCCCCAGGGGGTCTGTCACCAGATCACCTCCCTGGCCTGAGTCGTTAATGCCAAGCAAAGCCCTGTTGCTTTGTTATTTTTTTAGTGCTAGTGCTAGCAGCCTACCTGCCCTGTTGCCCTTTCATAATATCTCTGTTGTGTTCTGCACAAATGGCCCTCCACCTGGGAGGTCAAAAGGTGCTTAAGGGCCCTTTTCTTGGTTTCCTAATTCCGCTTATCCTGAGGATCAAGGGTTAATTTGTGCCAGAATTTAGCTACTTGGAGGTCCACCTCCAGCTGCTATTGATATGCCTCCTTTTGCTGTTTTACACCAGAACAATACCATATAATTGTACCTTTCAACACCGCCTTGAGCACATCCCACTGCACTGATGGGTAGGTGTCTCCCCTTGACTTAATTAAAAGATAGTTCTGGACTGAAGTAACTATCTGTTCTTTAAAGCTCCTTAGAGTTTAGTAGGCTCATATTAAGCTGCCAATTAAAGTCTCTAAGCATGGGAGTCAAAGAAAGCTTCAGCAACACAGGGGAAGGGTCGAACCACATCATAGGAAGTAACGTGCACTCCTGAACCATTGATGTGTTCTCAGAGGGGAGCAAAAACATATCAATGTGGGTACTGTATTTAATTTGATAGTTTCAAATGTCTGGGTGACCATTATGTGCTATAAAAACACTGATACTGGCTGGAGAAACATCAGGAAATATTAATAACTTGGTACACTAAACCATCTATGCTGTAACTGCAAGATATGAAATAACAATTGGAATTGCCTCGTATGTTTCATTTCCTATAAATGTAGTCACCCAAACAATAGGTTTTACTGAAATGACTACTCTACAGCTTGCCAATGAGAAAAATGATCCATACAGCATATTATTAAATTGTGTAATGGCTTTGCCATGAATCCTAATATTGGAAATTATTTTAATTGTATTAGTCTGCTCTCAGTGTTATCATTCTAAACATCAAACAGATCCCAAACTCCACTCCCTCTCCACTATGGCCATTGCCTACCCCCTCTCAATAATCCTAAATCTCTCATTCTCTACTGCCTTGGTCCCCTTTTCTTGGAAACATGTTGTGGTCCTCCCTCTACCCAAAGGGGGTAACCCCTCATCCCTTGGCAACTATCACTCTATTTCTCTCCTCCCTACCCTTGCCAAGCTTCAGGAACACATTGTCCTCTCTCAGCTCACCTCTTTTCTATCTAACACCTCCTTTTCCACCCCTTTCCAGTCTGGTTTCAGGAAAAAAGCACTCAACCACCACTTCTTTCCTACAGCTCACAGACTCCATCCTAACTGGGATGGACAATGGGCAAATTACCTCTGCCATTTTTGTCAACTTGGCCAAGGCCTTTGACGCCGCCTCTCACTCCCATCTCCTCAACTCACTCCCAGCAGCTGGCCTATCTCCCTCTGCCACAAACTTGTTCAAGGCCCACCTTATTGCTAGAACCCAATCAGTTAAGATCTTGGATGCCACTTCCCCACCCCTCCTGATTAGCACTGGAGTCCCCTAGGGTTCAGTATTAGGGCCCCTCCTATTCTCCATCTTTGTAAATGGCCTTCCATCTGTTTGCTCCCCTTCTTCTGCTATACATATATTTTCATATGATACAGTCCTAAATGCATCTGGCTCCTGTCCTGTTGAGATTACAACCAGCTTACAGCAAGACTTCGACAAGGTTCAGCTCTGGTTTGCTAACCATACACTTTTCCTCAATGCCAAAAAGACTATCTCCATGACCTTTAGCACAAGTCAGAGACTCTCTAGGCTTCCCTCCCTATCCACTTTTCACACCCTTTAGGGGACTTTACTTGAGGACACATCCTCCTTCAGGTACTTAGGTGTTTGGTTGGACCAACACCTAACCTTCTCTGGCCATATTGAAGTCATCCAGAAAAAAAACTGTGCCCCAAGCTTGGTGCCCTATTCAGGAACTGTAGTTGCATCCCTCCTACGGCTAGGCGTGAACTTGTTCAGAAGATAATACTGCCCATTTTTTATTACTGTGATGTGGTCTATAGTGCTGCCACTAAATCCTCCATGGCCAGACTGGACAACCTCTTCAATTCCTTCTGCCACTTTGCCCTGGATGTCCCCCCCCCCTTGCACCCATCACTGTGATCTTTATTGTGCCCTATCCTTCCCCTCTCTTACAAATAGGTGACTCTCCCTGTTCTAAATTCACCTCCAAGCACTGGCTGGGTTAGCTCCCTTCCTACCTCACCCCTCCTTTATAACACCCCCACCTCCCATTCTCTTAGATCAACTGACTCCCATACTCTGGTTGTCCCCCACAGATCCACCAAAATTGGCCAATCCAGTTACTCTTACCACCTCCCAAAAATGTGGAATCCCCCCCAAATCCGACACTTATCCTCCACCTACTCCATAAGCTCTGCACTCAATAATTACCTTGCACCAACAGTAGCTGCTCTTGCCAAGTCCCTACCTAATTCCCTCCTCTAAGCTGTAGACAAACCCTACCCCCTATAGTCACCTTTATTTCACCCTGTACACACCCGCACCATCTCCCCATCACCCTAATTGCTACCCTTACTGAGGGGCATGTATATCTCTCATCTACTCCCCGCCCCCACCATCTTAAAGGGGTTTCTCTGGGACACTGATTTGTCCCCTTCTCTCTGGTACCCCCAGTCCCCTTGCAGGGTTCTTGACATCCTGAAGGGGTCTCCAGGGACATGACTCTTCCCTCCCCACCTCACCCCTCCCTCTCCTTTCTCCCTTTTCTGTCATGTAAGCATTTGTTTAGTTATTAACCCAGCGCTTATTATCATCCTATCTTTCAACATGTAATGAGCAACACTTTGTAAAACTGTTTGTAACACCTGCCTTACAACTGTATATTAATGTTGATCCTGTAACTTGAATGTATAATGTCTCATTCCAGTTGTACCCCTTCCCCCAGGTCTCAACGGGAGATGAGAGACTAATTGCTCAGTGTGCCTTCCTGGTGAAACATTTCAATAAATAAATAAATAAAATCCATGAAAATACCTATTTGCTTTATATAGCTTTAGCTAAATATTTTATTTATATTTTGTTTAGGCATTACATGCAAAATACCTGAAATTAACCATGGAACCTTAAGGTCAGACAAACAAATTTTTGAAAAGGGTGAACATGTGGAGTATACATGCAACAGAGGATACAGACCTAGTGGCAGACCAGATATTGAGTGTACCAGATTTGGTTGGAGTCCTGAACCACATTGCACAGTTATTTTTTGTGTCCATTATTTAAGTTAGTAATGCTGTTGTATTTTGATCAGTAGCTTAACAAGCACGGGTGCTGCTCTGTAAAGTCTGTGTGCATCAAAATCATAAATGTCTGAGGTTTGACTTCTACTACAATGCCTAGGGTATAACCCTTTTGCTTATTCAGAACACTCCTTTGGCATAGGAGCCGAAACATCAGCTTCAAGAAAGAAAATTCTAGCTTACATTATCATGCATCTAGGAAGACGGACTTTGTCTTGTTTCGTGATCTACATTCCCAATCCTGAACTAGAGTTATGTTCAGCTTTTCTTTCTATCGCCTCTTAGTATTCTCAGAAGGAGGGCAACCTGGCGGCCATGGTTCCTCAGAGGTTTCCTCTGGTAAAGGTTTTTTTTCCTCTCCTGAGTGCTTCCAGATACACTCTCCATGAGTTGGAGGAGGTGGATTTCTGATTTCTAATTCTTTTGGGCCTTACTGCTATCACAGCTCAAAAAGATGGGAATGAGTAAAGCCAAAAACACAATATGTTACATCAAACATACAGTGGCATCAAGCATTCCAAAACATTTATATCCCCACACAGTGAATTGAAGGGCCCTACCCATAGTTCAGGGGGCAAGGATGCCCTCTACAAAACACGAACATGCCCAGCTACCAGCGTTTAGTCGTCAGTTCTCCTCTACCCTCCCCATCTCCTTCTCCGGCACTCTTCCCATCAGCAGGGCCTTACAGCTATCACAGCTCAAAAAGATGGGAATGAGTAAGGCCAAAAACACAATATGGTACATCAAGCATACAGTGCATAAAGCATTCCAAAACATTTATATCCCCAAACAGTGAATGACCTATACAGTGGCAGAATCACCTTCCCTCTGCAAGGAGATACCCCTTGCAATGCAACCCAGCATTCTGTTAGCCTGTGCAGCTGCCTTCCTACATTGTGCTGAGTTGTTCATTGACCCTGTAATGAGTACCCCCAGATTCTTCTCCTCCTCTGTCTTGGCTAGCTGCACTCCCTGAGCTGATAACTCCTCCTTGGGTTCTTCACCCCAAAATGCAGAACCTTGCACTTTTTGGTATTAAACCCCAGTTGCCAGGTGTCTGATCAGGTTTCCAGCTTTTTCAAATTATCCTGCAACCCCTGCCATCCCCCTAGGTCATCCACCGCTGCTCCCATCTTGATGTCAACAGCAAACAGACTGATCTTGCTCTTGATGTCCAATGTTATGTCTGCAATGAATATCCCAAACAACGCTGGTCCCAACACTGAGCCCTGTGGAACATTGCTTGTCACTACCCTTGGGGATGAGAGCACCCCACTTACCACTACCATCTGTTGCCTTCCCTGAAGTCAGTTCCCTACCCATATCATCAGCTTTGCACCTGCCCCTGTGCCTTCTAACTTACTTACCAGCCTCCTATGTGGCACTGAGTTGAATGCCTTACTGCAGTCCAGATACAGGACATCCACTGCATGGCCCCTGTCCAATTGCCTAGTTACTCAGTCATAGAACTCCACCAGCTTGGTTTAGCAGGATCTGCCATGTATGAAGCGATGCTGTCTGCTGTCCTGTAGTCCTTTGCCCTCAAGGAGGGCCACCAGCATTCCATCAGCTTACCCACAATGGATGTGAGTCTCACCAGTCTGTAGTTCCCTGGTTCATCACTGGGGACAGTCTTGTGGAGAGGCACCTCATGAGCTATCCTCCATTCCTGAGGTATACACCCTGAGTGTAGTGAGGCATTAAATAGGTCTTCCAAAGGCCCTGCAAGGATCTCTGCCAGCTCCTTCAGTACCCTGGGGTGGATGCCATCTTTGCCTGGTGCTTTGTCCACCCTCAGTGCCCTCAAACCCTCCAGAACTCTGCCCTCCATGATTTACTCATCTCTCACCCCTGTTTCTGTTGTTCCTCCCCCTGGGTATCACCCCCATCTTCTCCTTCATAAATACCGAGCAGAAGTAATCATTTAGTGCGTCTGCCTTATCACCCCCTGATTCCACCCAACCCCCTCCTTCCTAATCCTTACAATGTGGTCCTTACAGTTCTTTTCTCCCTGATGTGCCAAAAGAAGTCATTCTCCCCCTTCTTAATGCCTTGTACCAGCCTGAGCTCCGTAGACTCCTTGGCTCCGTTTACTGCCCTTGTCACCTCCTTCGATTCCTTAAGGTAAGCCTCCCTGTCCTTCCCCCTACCTGTTTTCTTGTACCTCCTAAAGGCAGCTCTTTTCCTCCTTACCTTTTCCATGACCTCCTTGCTCACCCAGCTTGTTTTTTCAGCCCTAAGCTTCTTGCTCTGGGCCTTGCTGCAGGTTCTGGTTGCCTCCACTGTCCCCGGCTTTATGAGTTCCAATCTCTGGTTAGTATCTGTACTAGGTTGAATTCTGGCCAGGTACCCTTTTTACCACTTCCCCATCCTCCCAAAGTTGGCCCTCTTGAAGTCCAGCACCCTTGTGCCAGATTCCACTCTTCCCTTGCCCATATCCAATGTGATCCATACTGAGTGGTGGCCACTCCCTGACAGCAGCTCTTCCATCGTAAGTTCCCTCACAAACTCCCCATTTATCAGCACAAGATCCAAGGGTATTCCCTAACCTGGTTGGTTCACTGACCATTTGCAGCAGGAAGCTGTCCTGGAAGGCATTCAGAAGTACCTACTCCCTTCTGTTCCTGGTTGCTGGGGTACTCCAGTCCACTCCTGGCATGTTGACGTCCCCCACAATCACCACATTACCCCTCTTGCAGGTCCTTCTGATCTGTGACGCTAGTTCCCTAACTCCTCCGTCTGAGAGGGTGGCCTGTACACCACACCCATTCTGAGAGTCCTATTCTTGGAATCCTGGATTTGCATCCAAAGTGACTCTGTACTACCCTCTTCCCCTTACTCCCTTACACACTTCAGTCCTTCTCTCACATATAGTGCCAACCCCCCTTTCTCAATAATCTTGCCCTACAAAATAACTTGTACCCTGGTTCAGACAGGTCCCCAGTCATTGTATTGGGTGGCACATGTTTCTGTAATGGCTACAATGTCCACCTCTCCCTCTGCCTGAAGCACCTTTAACTCTGCAGTTTTTACTCCCAAGACTCCTAGCATTAAGGGTAACCATCTTCCACCCCTGATGCTAGTAAAGGAGGGTGGGATGGGAGAAGCCATCCTACCCTCCTTTACTAATATCACCGATAGTATTTACCCTTTGTCCTTTGACACTGTTATGGGAGGTAAGCTCATATGGCTTCCCAACCTGTGGTCCTTGCATGTCAAATTCTCAACTTCCTCTATGTACTCTGCCATCCTCTGTTTCAGCACTTTCTTTCCCTCCTTGCTCAAGTGTAGTCTGTCCTTGGCATAGAGACTACTGTCCTCCCAGGTCCCTACCCCCTCCATCATCCCATACCCTTTAACATGACACCAGGATCTTAGCCATCCATTTAATTCCTCTATTCTCAGATTTCTTGTTGTGCTTGCCTTGGACACTGGAAGTATCTCTGAAAAAGTTACTGATCATCCTGCTCCCTCACATAATTGTCCTAGTTCCTCAAACCTCCTCTGGACTATATCGACTGTCTTGTCAGCCAGGTCATTTGTCCCCAGATGTATAATCAAATAAGGCTTTCCCTACCCCTTCTAGCATATTTAAGAACAGATTGTCCCACCCTTTTTGCTGTAATTCCTGGCATGGCCTCCAACCAAATGTGACTATGCTTCTCCCCTTGCTACCCCACCTGACTCTTCTTAGTATTGAGTCCCCCAGCACTAAGCTTCCACCCCTCTTACTCCCTGCTTACTTAAATTCCTTTTTATCTCTTAGTCCTGGCTGCTCTATTTCCTTCCTTCTGCACAGTATTTCCTCCTTCTGCCCCTCTTGTAATTCCCCCAACAGAACTTGCCCCTGCTCCAGTTTGGTCCAGGCATTTACCAGTTACTCCTCCAATTTCATCACTTACCTCCTCCTCCTTCCCCTCTAGTACTGCAAAACTATTTTCTGAAGATCCTTCACCAATGACGCTTCCTCTCTCCTCATAGTAATCTGTTCCCTCCTTTCCACTCCATGACTGCTGCCACTTCTCCTCCCCTCACAAGTCCATATCTCCTACTTCCATTTGTCTTTTGTCCCCTGACCTGGTTTCCCCAGACAACGTTCTTCTTGGCCTGGGCCCCTTTGTCTCTGCTTCCCTTCTTCTGACCCTCTCCTCACCACTGTTGACACAAATTGCCCTCCCTCATCTCCCCTTCTCCCTCCCTCCAGTATTGGGCTATAACCTCCTCCAGTCTGCCTTGCCTGTCATAGTTCCTCCTGCAGACCCTTGATCTCCTTTCTAAGTTTCTCCACGTGGTTGCACACTAAACATCCCCCCACCCTCCAGGAAATTTTTAGAAAGATTGGCGCACTGCAGTTGTTGTAGCCTACCACCCTATCTATTGCTCTTGTTGCCCACCAGTGCCCCCCACCCTTCCAGATGAAGGATACCAAATACTCCCCCAAGTCTCCTCTCTCCCCTTCTATCAGTGAAAAACATTCTTCTTTTTTGAATTTCCCTCACCCCCTTTGTTGTACACTTCTAGATTGATTGAGCAACTGCTTTTTATATTCCCAGCCCTCCTGTCCATACTAAAAAAGAGACGTTAAGCAACTATTGCACAGCCTTCTTCAAACTCCTACCCCTCCTTTTCACAATGCAAATATCAATGCAAACAGGTAACAATGAAAGCTCCTTATTTTGTACTTACTTCCCTTCCACTGAGATAGCAGTCACCTCTTCACTTCCTGTTGTTCCTTTCCTGGATGTCCACTTCTGCTATGACAGGTGCATGTCCTTTGCCCTTCTGAGAAGGTGATGTTAGTACCCCGGTATAAAATAAATCACATACCTGGGGGGATGAGGAGGGGCAGGAGGGTGGGACCAGGCCATGCCTTCCAGAAACAATCAGGTAGCTGAGGCCCCAGGTCAGACCATTAGCACTCTTCCCCCACTATGCACTAAACTTTGCAGCTAGTCAAGCCCTACTTCCCTAAAGGTAACAGACTCAAAAAGAGTTGAAAGCTTACCAGCAACTAAATCCTTCCCTCCTGCCCCTCTGCAAACTTCTCAGCAACAGAAAGTTCAAACTACCTCAGCCAGACCAAGTCTGCTTTCTACACTACTGCTGTTTGAGAGAAGCAACTGGTATTTAAGTCACAGTGAGCTGTAAATTTATCCTAGCTGAGGGTAGGGGACAGAACCTTCCAGAAAGCTGCTAACAATGCCTCTTGAAAAGATAAATGAATCCCCAGCTCCCACTATACACCCCACACACAAAAAGCACACTGTATTAAACAAGTCAGTCCCACTGCCCTAAAGGCAACAGATTCAAAAAGAGTTGAAAGCTTACCAGCAACTAAATCCTTCCCTCCTGCCCCTCCACAAACTTCTCGGCAACAGAAAATTCAAACAACCTCAGCCAGACCAAATCTGCTTCTGTAGTTGAAAACATGTGCATCACAAAAGTGGATGACTATAAGACCACCTATAAAAGCAACACCGAAAAAGAGTAGGTTTCTGCTTCCCATAGACCCAACAGAGGGGGAGGTAGAGACAGGGGTTATGTTCACCACACATAAGTGACTTTTGACTACCCTTCTCAGAGGGGTTTCTTCAGGAGCAGCTGTGGGATGCAAAGCAGGCTGCAGCCAACCCAGCTCACAAAGTGCAAGCAAAGCAGAACCTCTGACAAATCTGTAGAGGTTTCTCAGCTATTTCCAAGAAGGAAGGTTAGCTCACTATTTTTAGGCATGGAAAACATTACCACAGACATGTGGATCCTGGAAATACTGAGTCAATGTATTTCCCTGCAGTTTAGATAGCTTCCCAAACTGTATGTACACAGGTCCTTCCCACCTCATATCCATGAAGAAAACTCTCAATGTATTGGAAGGTCAAAAAGCTGCTGCAGGCCAATGCAGTGGAATGAGTTCCCTCTACTCAGTGTAGCAATGGTTCAAGGTACTTCCTCATCCACAAAAGATTGGAGAATGGAGACCCATTTTAGACTTAAGATTTCTGAACAAAAGCTTGAAAAAAGAAAAGTTCAAGATGGTGATACTGTCCACAGTTATATCACCTCTGCAGCAGGGACATTGGTCGGGGTGTCTAGATCTGAAAGATTCCTACTTCCATATCCCAGTAAGACCTTCCCCCAGAAAGTATGTCAGGTTCAGGATAGGAAACTGCCACTATCAGTTTGCAGCTCTAGCCTTTGGCCTATCTTCAGCACCAAGGGTATTCACAGAGTGCCATCTTTGGTTACAGCTCACTTGTAAAGACATGGTATGGTGAGCTTTCCTTACCTGGATGACTGGCCAGTCTTAGTAGAGTCATGCCGGGAGGCCAAGGCCTCCCTCCAGCTCACCCAGTCAAACCCAGAGGATCTGGGGTTCCTGATAAATATCCCAAAGTCTACGACTAAACCTATGCAGGTGCTGGATTTCATAGGAGCAGAGCTAGACACACTACAAGGAAAAGCTTTCCTCCCTCAGCAGAGGATGGTAAGCCTCACAGAAATGGCAATGTCTTTCAAAGCTGGGCAACCCAGAATAGCAAGGATTTTCCTAAAGCTGCTGGGACACATGGACACCTTAACATCTATGGCCCTAGGTACAAGAGTTCAAATGAAAGACCTTCAGTATCACTTAGGGTCCCACTGGTCCCAAAGGTAGGTCTTTCTGTCAAAGTTGGTGCTGATAAAAAAGTGCCTTTTAACAGTGCTGAACTGGAAGAAGAATGAGGAGCAGTGCCAGTGGCTCAGCAGGTAGCACACTTGCCTATGAGGCTAGGAGATCAGAAGGCAGTTGGCTCTATCCCCACACCAGGCACTTGGGTTAATATCTCAATACTGACACTGCACTGCAGTATGAGGGGGGTACTGAACACCTGAGGTGCCATTTTTTGGATAAGATGTTAAACCGAGTCCCATCTACCTGTTCTAGTGGTAGTTCAGGTGGATGGTAAAGATCCCATGGGACATCTCAAAAAGAAATCATGACAAAAAGAAGTACACAAAATAATATTACCACAGTTAACAAGAAAACAAAGCATACAATAAGGAAACCCATTGCCTTCAACAAACCACATCAAAACTACTACCCACAAACAAGAAAAATTATAAAAAAGGAAAAGAACTCTGGATACATGAAACCGAACAAGGGATAAATGAGGAAATGATACAGTAAGAACATAGATACTGTATTCAGTCATTTACAGTTGTATTTCATCCAGTCTTATCTTTCATGAAAGGAACAGCATTCATTCTGGTCGCCCACACAGAGTGTGGGATATGAATCTTATCATACAAACATTGGGAATGTAATTCATTTTCTAAAAGCTTAATAACTTGTACTGGTGTAAGTACCAACTGTCGGAATAACAATTTACATCTAGTTTGCTAAAACAAAAATTTAATACAAGTAAAAAGAAGTCTAGCAGTGCCTGGATCCATTTCTAAAAACTAAAACATGAACCCTCCAGCTAGTTCTATATATGTAGTATGCTGCCATCTAACATCCTACCAGGTCTGTGATAACAGTAGCCAGAAATATTTTGCAAAGGGGCAAGTAGTAAAAAAATGCTCCATTGCTTCTTCAGTAGAGATACAGGTATCTCTTGGGCAGGTTCATTCAGCTGAGCTTTTATGCTTTGCATTACCTTTGACATTAAGTCTCCCATGACAGCTTAACCATAAAATATCCCAGATTCTTGGGGGGGGGGGGTCCTTGAATCCTGCAAAGATTGTAGGATTTTTGGATGATGCAGTTCTGATACACCTGTAAAAACTGGTGTAATGGCAAAGGCTTGACCATGAATAGTCTGGTAAATCAGATGGTGGGGTTTACTAACTACCTGAACAGCTTCCAATTTCCATTTCTGAAACTTAGATAGGACAGGTTTAAAAAACAAAGATGCATTATGAAATGTAATAGGAATGGCCGAGTGCCTTATCCAAATAGAATAATAAGGGCCATTCCAGGAAGTAGCAAACACCATCCAAAGTGCAGGAGAGGTAATGGTGGGATTCCAAACATTTGAACTGAAGAATATACTATAAAAAAAAAAACAGTAGAGTTCAACAAGGCTAGTACCCCCTTTTTTACGGTGAATACAAAATTTCCCATTAAATGGGGTTTAAGCGGCTACCTCAAATGGTTTGAAAAACTAAACTTAATAATGTCACTTTCAGATTTTGTGGAATAGGGTAAACTATAATTAAATAAGAGAAAATAAGGAAAAAAAAACATATTTAATAAAGGTACCTTTTTCTTCTTTGTCTATTGCCATGTTTTCCATAGAGCTACATTTTGTTTACCAGCTTCTAACTTTTCAGTCCAATTTAATAATGAATTATTCTCCTTACCAAATTGTATCCCCAAAATTGTCAAGGAATTAATAGATACAGGTACAGTATACATTGTAGATCACATAATGAAGCTGTGGAGGAACTAAAAACTTACCCTTTGCCTTTAACCTTATTTATGGATGCTCCAGCTATATCAGAGTACTGCTGTACTTGTAATAATGCCTGTGTCCCAGAAAGCAGGTTGGCCAAAAAAGACAGATATCATCTGCATAGGCTGCCACTTTGACTTCCAAGGAACTTACCACTGGATGAATGCCCTTGATGAGGTCAAATTGTTGTAATTGTCTTAGAAATGGGTCTAAACAATAGACACAACACAGGGGGCTCATCGGACAGCCTTGTGTAACTCCTCTATGAATGGATACACAAGAACCTAAATGGCCATAGATCAAAGGAATAGCAGTGGCTGCACCATATAATTTAGTCAGCCAGGAACAAAATTCATTTGGTATACCATAATGTACAAGAACGTGTGTCAAAAAAGCATGAGAGACCTTATCAAAGGCTTTCTCTTGATCTATGGAGAGAAGATATTCATGTATCAGGTCTTCTTTACCTTGTTCCACTAGTTCCCTGATAAGTAAAAGTTTCTCAGAGATAGACCTGCCTGATACTGAACAAGTTTGTACAATAGATATTGAATTAGGGTTAATGTTTGACAAACATGGTGTTAACATTTTCATCAAAATCTTTAAGTTAGAATTCAAAAGGCTGAGGAGTCACTGATTACTTATAACAGTCTTCTCACCCTTTTTATACAGAAACATTTGTATCCCAATACAAAAGTGAAAGTCTATGGCAGGGGATGATAAAATCCAGTTAAAGACGACATAGAGGATTTCTACCAAAACCTCTCTAAATTTTTTATAAAATTCAGTAGTTGGACCATCAAGGCCAGGTGCAGTATTATTTTTTAATGCTTTTATGGCAGTATCAATTTCTGAATGGGAGATGGGAACAACTAATTCAGTTAATCTATCCATGGGGGGAGGGGGGTTGAATACAAGATATATAAGGCTTTATAGCAGATTCCTGGATTACGGGCGGAGCATACATGTTAGTCAAATGAGACTGCACCACTTTCAGAATCTCTGGAGTGGTGGTCACCATTTTGCCAACTGACATGGATAGAGTGGTCATAGTCTTCTGTTCAGTCCGTGACCTACAACCATTAAAAATATCCCCAAAGCTATTTTTTTCCCAGGGTACCAATCCTGTATTCAAACAGTAAAGAGGTTGCCCTGGAATACTGCTAAGACTCCATTTCTTTATTAACCTCAATATTTTGAGAGGAGACATTCTGGGAACCTTCATTAATATGGGAATATAATGTGGCTAAATAATTACGTAATATTAAATATTTTTTGTATTGAGATATGTGTTTGTTAAAAGCATATTTCCTAAATAGGGCTTACATGTTCACCTTTGTTTCTACCCACCAAGAACTGAGATTGTCCACCAGACAGACAATGGACATATGGGCTTTAAGCAGATCCCAAACTTTATTATATAAATGGTTGGAATCCAATCGTGTTATTCAGCTTCCAGTAACCTTTTCCTATAGGAACTTGTTCATCTAAGCCTATCTGTACAGTGACAATCTCATGATCATAAGTTTTTACGGGATAAGTTCTAGCAGTGTGTACCTTAGTATATGTAGAAGAAAACACAAAGTTCATTCTAGAGGAGAGATGCCCCTTATGGAAGGTATGTCCACCCTGCTGATGCATGACTCTATAAGTATGTTTTAGCCTAGATGTGTGTATAATGGATTTAAGACAATTGGTATCACTAAAGTCTTTTTGTGTTACAGCTCCCCATCTCATTTAGAGAGAACGCAAATAAAATATCTATCCCATATGACAAGCAGATCCCAAACTTCATTATATAAATGGTCAGAATCCAATAGTGTTATACAGCTTCCAGTAACCTTTTCCTAGAGGAACCTGTTCATCTAAGCCTATCTGTACAGTGACAATCTCATGATCATAAGCTTCTAGGGGATAAGTTCTAGCAGTGTGTACCTTAGTGTATGTAGAAGAAAACATAAAGTTAATTCTAGAGGAGAGATGCCCCTTATGGAAGGTATATTCACCCTGCTGATGTATGACTCTATAAGTATGTTTTAGCTGAGATGTGTGTATAATGGATTTAAGACAACTGGTATCACAAAAGTCTTTTTGTGTTACAGCTCCCCATCTCGTTTAGAGAGAACACAGATAAAATACCTATCCCATATGACATGTTTAGTAGTGAAAAGGTAGGATTTAATAGTTGTAAAAAGCTGAACCCTCCCCTTTTTTGTTTAAGGAGCATATAGACAAATGACTCTCCTGGCTGTATTACAGGTAGTAAAGTCAAGTAATAATACATGACCTGGGCAAATATCCAGGAGTCTAGAAACACAATAGCAATCCCCCTGAAACAAAATCCCCCACCATCACAAGCTTCAGTACCATATGAAAAATAGGAGGGTTCTCAACACCAAGTTGTTTTGCTGAATGTATCAAGGAGGACGTATTCAACCTTGTGTCTTTTATGAAACACAGGTCAAAGCGCAAATCATGAAGTGCAGCCAAAGTGACAAGTCTGTGCCTTGCATTTCTTATACTGTTCACATTTATGGTAGCTACAGTCAGTTGTGAAAAGGACAACAGTGAAAGGGGAGAAGAAAGTTAAAATCATGGAACCTTCCCAATTCTAGAACTCCTTTGGGGTGCCTTCCCTGATGGGGTTTTATTTTTTGACCCTTGTAGGAATTTGAGAGGAAGGGTCATCCTCAGAATCCGAAGACATCATCTGATGTGATGAAATAATAGAGGAGGATTCTGAGTCATGACCAAGATCTGATTCAGTTGGGAGAGAAGAAAGGATTCCATATTTGTTGGACACAGAAACTCCTAGGGGGAAATCAGTAGATTTTGCAAATTTTGGTTTGGCCTGGATTGCCTTAAGGCCTGTTTCCTAGTGACCACTGTCAGGTTAAGGGGGGCATAACTACAGAGGAACTGTCAAGAAGTGGAGTAGCCACATTATCTGCCTGAGCATGAATCGGGCTAGGAGGGGCATCAACTGTATAAGTAGAAAGTACAGCAGGATAAATCTGGTCGGGAGGTATGGCAGTAACCAAGGTCGTGGACCCAGATCATCGAGAGGCAGGTTTGCCGGTGGGATTAACCTCTGGGCTGTGGCTTAGGGGTGTTCAGCTGACTGCCTTAGACCAGGTGCAGAACCTGGGCATTATTTGTGATGATGGCCTAACCCCGAAATCTCAGGTGGCAGCAGTAGTCAAAACCTCTTTTTACCATCTGAAGAATATTGCCCCGGTGAAACATATGGCTCCTTCCGAGGATCTTCCAACTTTGGTCCACACCTTCATTACCTCCTGCCTTGACACTACTGCAATGCCCTTTACCTAGGGCTATTGGGGGTTGATGTCCACCACCTGCAGCTAGTGCAGAATGCAGCAGCCATGCTACTGACTGGTACTACTAGGACCAGTCATATAACACCTGTGCTCTGTGGATTGCAATGGCTGTCAGTACAGTGGCGGATCCCCTTCATGGTCAGTTTGCTGAGCTATATAGCCCTACATGATCAGGGACCTAGTTACTTGCAAGATCTCCTTCACTCTTACTATCCCCTCTGCCATCTCTGATCCACCGATGAAGGATTGCTAGAGATTCCCAGGGTCCGTTTAAAGATATCCAGAGCCTGGTCTTTTAATTTTGTGGCCCCGACCCTGTGGAATTTTCTACTGTGTCGGGTGTGAGACTGCTTGACTGTCCAGAGTTTTAAAACTGCATTGAAAATGCATTTATTTAGCCTGGCCTATTCTGGTTCTTAGGCCACCTTTGCAATTTATATAGGTTAAATTGCTGGGTTTTTCAGTTAATGGTGCTGCTGTGTCTTTATGATGCTTTTATGTTGCTTATTTTATACACAAGCACCTTGACTGCAGAAAGACACTTTTTAATAAATAACATTTTGATTGATTGATTGATTGAGGCGTCAGAAGGTGGAGCCACACTCAAGGGAGGGGGTGGCACCATCCAATGTAATATGGGGTGCAGAAACCAGAGGGGTGTTAGCATCAGTCCCAGTTACCACTGAGGGATCAGGCTGGGTTCTGTGAGCAGCAATACTTTTTTTCCATCTGCTTCTGAAATAAGGGAATCCTGACTGGGCTGGTCAGTTCTATTATGAGTAGCCCAAGGACATGATTGATAGGAATGGCCCACTTCATCACAAGAATTACAAGTCGTCTCGTTGCAACATGTAGAGCTATTATGACTGTAATTCAAACACAAACCAAGCGGAGACATCGGGGGGGGGTTATAACTCAAAGAATGCTAACGCACTTGCAAGTGCAGTTTAATCTTTTGTTATTATTCTTCCTCTACATTTCACTCCTGTAATGAGCTTGTTCATGGGGTATTCTGTTTCTCAGTTTTTTTTTTCTGTAAATACATAATTTTAGATCCTGTTTATTTTTCTTTTATAATACATTCTTTATGTTTTTTATATATTTATAGAATAATTTTCAAACTCTCACAGTTTTCAGTACTTCCTACCATCCAGTGTATTTTCTGTGAGCCTGTTCCTGTTATATTTCATTTATTCTACCAGATTTATGGCTTAATATAGATTCACAGTTGTTCTTGTATTCCCTGTTGAAAACAAACCAACATAGTTGTAACTTCTGTTTGTGACTACACTCATTACGCTATGATGCAAAAGATATGGCCTGCCTCCCATTGCTGGGATTGACCCCCTTTTTGCAACTGAGCAAATGATGCATACCTTGTAATTTTGTCAATTTTTCTTATCAGTTTAAAAAAAATCTCCTTTTCAGACAATGTTTACTTCCTTGTCTCTGCAATACATAAATCAAAAACATGCTTTAGGACTCTTGTCCTGTTTTCAAATGTTAGCCAGATTTCACTTCATATGCTGGTTTTCTACATGAGACACAGAAGCTTTTTTTTCCTCGTAGCCTGTTACTGCCTTAATTTTGGGATTATTAGCTCCAGTGTGTGGCTGTAATAGCTGACCATCCAAGAAGGTAGCTATCCACCCTTCCCTCTCGAGTTTGCTATGCTGGGCCACGCAGGAGTGCGTGATGACGTCACTTTTGAGTTCAGTGCACATGTATTAGCAGGGAAGCTGATGCGCATGTATAAAAAACTACTGCACCATAAGATGCAGTCAAGGCCCAAGCAAAGTGGACTCTATGTGCATCACATAGTGCACAGAATGCAGCAGCATTACACTTTGCTCAAATATATCCTTTATCCACACTCTCTTGCAATAATCAGTTTTCTATACAATTATTAAGGGAAAATTCATTCACCAGCCATGCTTGCTATTCTAAATATCAGTGGGAGGCGGCTGGAGGGCAACAGTGGGAGGTCAAAAGGTCAACAGCCCAAAAAATTATTGCTGACAATTGGGAAATCAAGCTTTTATTTCCATCAATCTCTGAAGGCACTTTTAGTTGTTTTAATAATCATAATAATAATAATAATAAATAAACTTCATTTTTAAGCTGCTTTTCCAATACCAAGACACTGTACAGTAATACAACATATAAATCCAATAAAACACAGAAAATCAACACAGCTAAATAATCAAATATAAATATCTACAATATTCATTCTGGGTAGGTACTATGCCACATTTGGGTCATCAAGGCTTTCTTAAAACTCTCCACAGTCATGCACTCATGTATCTGACAAGGTAGAGAATTTAAAAGTCAAAGAACAAAGGCCAGCCATGCCTTTCAGTTTTTCAACAACTTTTTCTTTTCTTTTCTTTTCTTTTTTCTTGTATTCTTTACAGTAGATCATATATGACCCAATGTTTCACCTCAATAGGCTTCTTTAGGGATAGGATCTAATTTTAAATAATACTTAAATCATGTTTAGTGTTTTGATTTCAATAACATCAGTTTCTCACACTGACAACCTCAATTTTAACAAATAAGAATATTTAAAATTATTATAAGTTCATGCCACAATGGTGATGTAGTGCAAAAAGTTTGTATGCCCAGGGAAATCACCAATCTTGTGTACAACGATTCAGTAAGGTATCTGGTGGAGCTTGCCAAGTTTTCATTACATTCAAATCCAACAACAAAATTCTGGCCTGCTCGAGCAATGAATGCTACTACACATGAAGTCTTTTAAAGTTTGTTATTATTTTTATTTATGAAGTCCCAACATTTAGCCTAATATTAGGCCTGTTCTGGGGAACTGTAAAAAGATTTATAAACAATTATTTAATATATTTAACACTTGAAAATTATATTCAATTTTTTTTAATTTTCAATTTTTAATATCTTTCCGTATTAGACCATGCTAGTCAAAAATGACTTGGTGTACAATCTTTCTATTTGTAGTTATTAAAGCCCGAATTATATTTTAACCACTGGTTATCCTTTACATTCATTTACAGTCATGGGATTCTTATATATTTTGCCCAACTATATGCCACCAGTATAAATGCATGAAAAGTTCATTGCCTTACTTTTTAACAATGTCATCAAAAGCCAAACATCCACCAAGACTCCTTAAGAATTGCCTCCTGTATATGATCACTTTAAAAATAAATAAATAGAACACTTCGGTCAAGTACTCCGTACTCCAAATTGTGCCATGTAATGCTACTTTATCTTTTATACTTCAGGTTCTCCATATTCACCTTTTTATTTATTCTACTATATTTTGTTGAATTCAGATATTTTTCTTCAACCATTTAACTGATAATTAAATAAATAAACAAATAAAAGATGACAGAAAGAGGGAAAAAAATGGTCATTTAGCCATACTCTGTCATTCAATATCTAAAATATAAAGACTTGTACTATTATTTACATGGTAAAAAGCAATTTCATTCAGTGGTCTAGTCAACTTCATGGTAGTCTTCACTGAGGAGAAAGGCTGTGTCCATCAAACCTGTGGTAACCCACTGTCTGCCACAGACCTCTGTTATCAGTCAGGTCATATACTTCTATAAATTAAGGATACTAATTAATTACTACAAAGCATGCTTCCTACAGCAGTTTATTACATAATGCATTTATTCTGGTGGGAGGCCCACATTCCTTTAATATCTGCAATATTGAAAAGATACTTTAGACAGCCTTGTGCAGGACTTGAGAGTTATCTTTCTGTTGCTTATATAAATTGAAAATGAATCATATTAGGTGTACCCATTCCTGTATTTCAAAAAAATAATATGAAAACATTTACTTAAACACAAATAGTGTTGCTGACCTGTGTCCTTTAAGTTCAACAGGAGATTTTCTTTTGCTTTGCTAGCTTCACTCTATTTTGATCTGTAACACAGTTTGGCTTGTTGCACCCAACTTTCTCAAAATAGGTAGTACACAAAAAAGAAGCTTAAAATGTAGGTCCTCTAACATTACTAGCAGGGAACTCCTCTGCATGTTTAATAGTAAATTCATTGCAGCCAGTCATTTCATAATCTTCACAACTATAGTTAAACAGGTTAAGCTGTTAATACCACATATCTAGCAAAACAGTCTAAACCATAATTCAGTTCAAAATGAGCTTCTCTAGCTGAATTGCAGATAACAAAACATTATTGACTTTTGCAAGATACGTCACCCACTTCTGGGTTTTCAAACAAGGGTTTCAGTAGCTGCTTGCACTCTGCCTGCATACAAGGTTCATATTAAGCTTGCTATTACATACTTTACATATCTACAATGATTAGAATATAGTTATATGTTCCTATGCAATCATTTCTAGCCCAAGTTAGGGATGTAAAAGATTTACAGGTTATTTCTAGTTGTGTCATGCACTGCCAGGTTTTCAAGTGTCTATTTAATTTGTAGCCAGCACTCTGCCTGCACAGAAAGTTGTATTCAGCTTCCTTTTAAACATTTTGTCTAACAGTAAATAGACTTGTTCTAGGCTGCAAACTAGAGGTTTGTGTTCCTTAGCTTCACTGTTCTGCATTACTCTCACCAAAATGGTTTGTTTCTTTGTTGTACTGTGCTTAGTTCTGGTAGAGTTTATATAGGGGAGCAGTCCAAGGAGTGGAACTGCAGCTGTAACCAGAAAGGTCAGATGAGGAAAGTGGACCAATCCTGGACAGGTAAAAGTACCATGACAGCTGTGAACATACCACCAGGAAAACCTGGTGGGTGCTTTCCACCCCAGGGAGCTGCAATGTATACTGCTTGCTAATGTGTTGTCATTACATGAAGCAGGACATACTGAAAATAGTTTCACAGACTTGTTATTTAAGCTATCATAAGTTACTCACTCACTAACGTTTTTTTCATGTAGTGCTTAGTAATAAAGGATTTTGAGTTCTGGATCCACACAAGTGGTGGCAGTATGACCCAACACACCACACACAGAACATTTTATCTTGTCACAGTCTGAATTCAGGTGGGTTGTGGCTCTGCAGCAATAACAAGAGTGGGGCTGACCTAGGTAAAGTAGAATACCTCTGTCTCTCCCGAGACAGGAACAATTCAGTAAGTGCTGGATACCATCATCAGTGAGTTTCAGTTGTATAGAAAACTTCCAACCCCCTGTCCAGAAGCCATTGTCATCAATGATAGCTTCTGGCAGCCCATTCATTGTACATCTCTTTTCCAGCAGGTAAAGTATGTCTAGCACATTGACCACTCCACCCATTTCTGAATAGAATAGTAATTACCTTGGCTGTTGGCTTCATTATGGGTATCACAACAAAAGGTTTCCAAAGTGCGGAGTTTTTATTGCCATTATAAGAAGCCCATAATCTATCTAATAGCTCAGCAGATCGAAAATTTATATCAAAATTTTGATCCCCAGATGCGTGGATGAAGGCATAGATTTCTGCTGGTGTGAAATGCTAAGAATCTATAAAAAGGTGTTTCTCAACATAGTTGCAGTCTGATAGAAAGTCTAAGCTACCCTTGTAATAAAGGCATACTAGAAATCTTCTCTGCCACTTCTGCCAGCTTTTTGAACAACCTAGCATTACTAGTCAGCTTTTTTGGAGCACTGGGCTCACCAGTTCCACTGAATTATCATTTACTGAGTCTCTCTCTTTCTCTTTATCTGGAAAAATATTACCTGATTCAGAAACTGAAGTAGAGTCTTGTCTTGTTGCATTGGAGTAGGGAAAAGTTTAATAGAAACAAAATCAGTACAAACTATAATCATACAGTATTGCCCAAGAGGTTATAACAAAAAAACAAGGACAATAAGTAAACCATAAGCAAACAAAAGAAAAAAACAAAACAAGAGAAACAACCAATGTATGAGTCCAGTAGTCCACTTCAAGTCACAGCAGAGTCAGTAGTAGTAATCCATGGAAGATGTCTCCACAATTCCAGAAGCTCCTTCCTGGACAAACAAACATTTTCTGAATGATAAATCTGAGCCATATCCTTAACAAATGTATTTGATATTTCAATATAAGTGCTGTTTTTCTTTTGAAGGGCATAAGGTCATCTGGCCATCCAAATATTACCCTTAATCACAATAAACAAAAGACATAAAGAATTCTCATTCCATTTAGACTATCAGCGCAAAATATTACCATAAATTAAAGTCAGATATGTGAGTGTGGGAAATATGGGCTCATTCCAAAGATGTCCCAGAAATATCCAAAAATCCTTATTGAAGGAACATTTAAAAAATAAATGATGGATGGTTTCCAGAGTATTTATGCAACTGGGAAGGCTACAAATCCATTCTTGTAACTGTTTGTGTTTCTGATTAGATTTAATGTTCAATTTTTCATGGCGTAAGAGCCAAGGTATGTCCCACAAAAGGGGTGGGATCCTATCATTTCATAAGAGGTTATGTAGAGAGGGTAAATAAGAGTCTGGACACTTGTCAAGCGGGTTCTGTACTATACAAAGCACAGGCCGGACAGTGTCATATAAAGTTTTGCATGATAAACTGATCACCAGTCAGGCAGTTGTACTCCACTGCTTAAGCCTAAGAAATATGTCTTTAACATAAGGAGGTATGCCCTGAGTAGTTCGCAATGTGTGTGGGATATTGGTTTCCCATGCATGAAGCCAGTTGTGACACACATTATAAAACCAGGGTTCCCTTCCAATTTTCTGATTAATCAATAAAGGTTTGAAATTTTCCACAAAAAAAAATTACTGCTAAAGGACAATAGGGGATTGATCAGGTTTAGACCTCTCTCACTGAGGTGAAGGTAAGTAATATTATGTTTGACCAGATGTAAACAGCTCCCCCACAGAGCCTGGAAAAACACACTAAAGACTGAAGTTTCTAATCATTTTGGTATAGGAAAAATGGAACAAATAAAAAGACCAGAATCAAGAAGGTCTTAATCAAAAAAATCCTTTTCTTCTTTCCAAATTTCCAACGGTCCCATACTGCCATCTGCTGGCATCCAATGGTCAATGTGTCCTCCCAGTTCAGTACTGCCATATCAAAGAACCCATACTGAACCCCAAGAATGTTAATAGGATCTGATCGAATCCTAATTTTTCCTATACTGGAGGTAGTCTAGTGTGCCTGCCCCAGCGGGAACCCCACACATTTAATAAAATTAAGGGCTGCTCCTGACACCAGTCTGAAATCCTCCATTAAGTGTAATGAAAGTTGGACAGAGGCTTCATCAGCAACCAAGAGACTCATATCATCCACATAAACAATAACTGAATGGGGTACCACCAGGTGCCCGCTCATAATAGGAGAGATGGAGTTTAAACTGTTTATTTTCCATAAAAGAAGGTCTAGAAAGAAGACATACAGCAATGGGCTGAGGGGACAGCCCTGCCTCACCTCGCATTTTATGGGAATCGTAGGGCCCTGCCAGCCATTCACTTACGGAAATACCGTGGCCGTCCTATAAAGCATTCGTATCCATTGGATCAAGTGCTGAGGGATATTATAATGGTGAAGGTTCACTCAAAGAAAATCATAACAAACAGAATCAAAGGCTGTTTTTTGATCTAGTGAAACAATAAACCTGGAAACCTCCCCTGAGTGTCCCCGTTCCATGATTTCCTGCAATAAAAGAAGATGGTTAGCAATCTTCTGATGCAAAACAGAGCAGGATTGTGCCTTAGAAATCACCAATTCTGCCAGCAGCAGTAACTGTTTTGTTAGAATTTTACCCAGAAGCTTGAAATCAGTGTTCAACATGAAGATTGGTCTCCAGTTCTGCAATAACTTTCTGTCACCCTTTTTAAAGAGGTATATCAAAATTCCCTTATTAAAATTCAAAGGGATGTCACCTGATAAAAATAAAGCATTATAAACTCGAGCCAATTCCGTAGACAATTGTTACCCCAAAAGTTTAAAGACTTTGCTGGAAAGGCCATCTGGCCCCGGTGTTGTATTAGTTTTTAAGGAGTGTAAAGCCACCATCACTTCTTGTGCTGTTATGGGTGCTTCCAACTCATTTGTCAGGTCCAGAGGAACCTCTGGAACTGTAACATCATAAAAATAGTCTAAAAATGTAAATGGATCAGTATGACTTTCTGCAAATAAATGCAAAGAGTAATTTGTAACCCCTTGAAGGATGTCTGCTTGGGAGGTAAGTGTACGTCCAGTCAGATCTATTATACTAGCCATTTCCTTTTTTTCTACCCTATAAAAGTTGTGTTCAAAGGGGCAAACTGCCTTCATGGTGCCCTGTACCCCAAATTGTAGCTGGTGGTGTAATTGTTTAGATTTGCAATCATGAAAGTTCCTCATCTCCTTTTGAAGCAGTCGTATTTGTTGGCCTACATCTTGATGTGTAGCACTAGCTAAGGACATCAGATTCTGTAATTGGTGGCTCTGCTGTAGGTAAATCAAGTAGGCCTTGTTATTCCTCTGTTTACTATACTACTACAAAAAGTATTGCAAATCACGTTTGGTATCTTCCCATCATAAGATTATGCCAGTGTAACAAATTACCACAGACTTTCTGGCTACACTGAAGTGACTTAAACAATCTAAAAAAACATGCTCTTGAAGTAGGGATGAATTAAATTTCCAGATACCCGGACCTTACAAGTGGAGGCTGGGGGGTCATTCCTATTGTCAGGAATACCATATGATGGCCTGAAAATTCTAGGGGATAAGTGCTTGCATGACATACTGGAATGTTCTGAAAGAGAAAAATGAAATCAATCCTAGTGGCCAAATTCGCTTTATGAAAGGTGGCAGTATGGAGGTGCGTTTTGCCCCAAAAACTATCCTTCAAACGTGCAGTACGGATAATTTGTCTCAAAACTTGTGAATCATAAAACATTTTGTGGGTCGTAATGTGACTACCTTTGTCTTGTAGACTCAACCCACAATTAAAATCCCTCGAAAACACAACATGCATGGAAGTATGTAAATACCGACAAATCAGTTGTAAGAGTGCAATCCGGCTCGTTTTTGTTTGTGGGGCATAAAAGTTTATTAGCCAAAAAGATCTGCTTTGAACAAGAACATCCAGAATAAGAATTCTGCCAGGAACTGGAGCGTACAGCTTACACAGCTTAAAATCAGGCAATTTTATCAAAATCCCTACTCCCATGCAAGCTTCTTGTCCCAATGACCAAAGAGGGGCCTGCCAACCAATCCTGTTGGGCCTGCCGAATTTCATGGGTGGTATGGAATCTCACACCTTGCAAAAAGCAGATACCAAAGCTCAGGCCTTGCAAGAATGAGAAAGCAAGATGCCGTTTTGCCGTCCTTTTGATACTATTTACATTTAATGTATAACAAGTAAAAACATCATTCATCAGAAGTTAAAAAGAAAGCCAAAAAAAGTCAACATTAAATTCAACAAATCATATTTTCCTCCTAGAGCTACCCTTTCCTTTCATTTTTGCCCTTGTTTTACATTTCTGCTAAATAGGACCCCCTTGTCAGAAGTTCCCTCAATTTGGGAAGAGGGAATCGAGGAGGAATCAGTTTCTTCTCTGGAGTCACCAGATTGATCACCTAATATTTCATATCTATTTGAGGTGATGAGATCTGACATTTTATGCACTTTGGAAGGACTTGGGGTACAAGTTTGTCGAGATCTAGCAGACCATCTTAGGGTACTGTGCACAGGTCTTGGGGGGCATATCAGAGGTCAAAATAGTCGAGCAGCCAGGTGGAGGTACAGAAGAAGTAGAAGGAATCTGATGTAGATATTCTGGGAGGAGCACCTCAGAGTCAGGAAGAATAGGTGGGTGTAAAATGGGGTTAAGGTCTAGGGTCATCCGGGAGGGGGGGGCAAGGGATGCAGGGGAAGATGTCTGTTCTTTACCCTGGCTTTTTGAGTGTTAGTAATCAACAATTGGTCAGCCCCATCGTTTTGAAAAGTATGCCTGGTTTTCTCACAAAGACTACATTTGCTTTCATTCAAGCAGTTTAAACTAGTGTGCCCCATTTCACCACAAATTGTGCATTTAATCTTATCACATACATTGCTCAGATGAGTCGTATCTTCACATCCATAGTAGACCTTTGGCTGGCCTGAGTAAAACAAAACACCCATGTTCCTGCCCAAAAAAAGGAGTTAGGAAAGTGTTCTATGCCAGCATCAGTCATTTTTAACATCACCCTAACCATCCAGCCCCCTGTCCAAATATTCTCAGAGTCCAGAAATGCCTCTGGTTCCTCAAGAACAGTACTACATAGTTTCAGCCAAAAGATCATGTCAGTTTTATTCACTCCTTCATTACAAAAAAGGAATTGTTATGATTTTGTATGTAGGCTTAGTCAGAGGAATAGGCAGAAATGGAGACCAAAGAGCAGTGTTCTTCAAAGAATTGTATTTGGACCAGAATCTTTCTAGTCCATGGGTTGACCTGAAGCTGATATCAAATATAGTTTCCCCAGAAACATGGATCAGTGCGTAAATTTAATGGGAAAAGAACTTCATAGAATCTTTTAATAAGTTCCGTGACACAAACAAACGGTCGGGGAGATCCAGCATACCACTGATGTAAGAAAGTCTCACCGCATTGTGGCGCTTAGCTGGAAGAATTGGGATTTTGAAAAAGGATGCATATGGCCATTTTGGAAATGAAGTCTTGGAATTTAAAGGGGCCTCAAGCTGTGCAGTCAGGTTTGGCTGCCTAGTAGGTTGTCCTGGTGGTAGGACTGTTGGGAGGTGCAATACTGGGTTCTGCGTTATGCACAGGATCAGCAATGTCAGGTAGTTCTGTAGCCCCTGAGGGTGCACAGAAAAATCATCAGTCATCGGCATTCTGATGGGAGAGGATCCAGAGACCCACTGATCATTCAATTGACGTTTTTCCCAACCTGTGCCCTCCAAAGCCTGAGCCACTGACCAGTCAGTTGAGGGAGGAAGCAGCTTTTCCTTCAGGCTATCATCCAACATTTGTCCCGTATCAAGCACAACTGACATAGGTACAGTACTCACAGTTCCTCGAGAAGCAGCAGCAGCATCCAGCTGAGAAGCCTGTACATTCATGTTTCCATTCCCCTAAACTACAGGCGGCAGAGTGGAAGGCCGGAGAGCAGCAAGTAGTGGAGAGGAAATCACCTTCCCAGGTACACAGTCAGACCGAAGCTCTTGGAGTTGTTTCTGAAAATACATTTTTTTAAAGAGAAATTTTTGTTCTTCAGCATCTAAAAGGTGCTGTAACTGTCTGGTTTCTTCTGTTTCATGGGCTGCAAATTGTGCGAGGGGCCATAATTTCCTGAAATATCCTATGCATCATCAGCATGACCAAAAGCCATACAGGCAGAATGCTGAAACTCCATCTGCTGTCGTAAGTTCGAATCCCATGTTCCCATTAAGAACTCCAGGTCCTCGGTTTCCATGTTGGTAGTAACATCCAAAACTTTACCCGGTACAGCTACAGCCTCTTGCAGTTGCAGGACAGGGGGAGGAGGCTAACCACCCTGTCTGCATGGCATTGCCTTCCTCACTAGCTTCCACCAAAGTGGCTATCTTGGATGATGGCCAGCAATTCCCCCGGTGGTGAGTTGGGGAATTTCCCTGGTGCCCAATCCAAATTTCCCCCCATTCACTAAAACTACCACCAACAGATCAAGCTGGTTCAATGTCGGTTGACATTCATCTTTAACTCCTCCCTCGGGTCATGCCTGAAAATAGGCAGAATTTGTCTAGAGCACTTACCCAGTCAACAAAAATTAAATAAAAATAAAATAAATAAACCTCAGATAGAGACTCCCCTAGCAATCACTAACAGTGGTGTTTACTAGAGATGCCTTCCTCCTGAGAAGGGGAAACAATCTGGAGGACCTCATTATAAGTGTGGTGTAGACCTCACTAGAGTCCCAGGAGCACATAAACCTCCTGGAGCTTAAGGCTGTATATTTGGCAATGCAGGTCTTTCCACCTGAATCAAGTTTCAGCCTGTCTAGATCAGGATAGATGATACCACCACCATGTACTACATTAACAAAAGGTAGGAACAAGTTCTGCAAAGCTGTACACAGAGGCAATGAAGATCTGAAGCCTAGCATATGAGCTAGAAGCTCAGCTGCATACAATGCACCTAGCAGAAAAGGACAATGTCCTCGCAGATGACATCATCAGAATCAGCCAAAGCAACCATGGACAGCAAATGAAAAAGCAAGTGCTTGCAACAGCGTTCTTTAGGTGGGGCATGACAGAAGTGGACCTCTTCACCTCTTGGCAAAATTACGAGCTCCTTCTATTTTATTGTAGGCCCCATTCAGTGGGGTCACTCCCAGAGGATGCCCCATAGTCTTCTGTTGGGCAGGGAGATTCCTTTATGTGTTTTACCCTTTCTTTCTCTCCTTCTGATGGTGTTGTTGAAGCTCAGAAGAAAGCCTGCAGTGATTATTCTGATTGCTCCAGACTGGGCCAGGCAGACCTGGTATTTTTCAGAAAAGCACACAGGTGGCTAAAAATTAATTTATGTCATTAGGATAAAAGCGCAATCATGATCGGTGGCAGGGTGAACATACATCGCTGAAAATCAGTTTCAGTGATGTACACCCCCCAGCGCACAAGAAAATGGTGCCAGGGACTTAGATTTCTTATATTTTATAGTTCATGCAGGGGGCTGCGCCCAATCACCCCTGCTCCCTGTACCCCATACTAAAGGATTCTTAACTCCAGGCGGGTGCATGTCGGGAGGGGTACAAAATCTGGCCAAAAAAATAATTTCCGTCTGGGCACACGAAAATGTAGGCTCACACGGACCCAAACCCAGAACCCTCAAGGCTTTAGTCTGCCACCCACCCACCACGCTATGGGGCCAGCTCAGCAGCCCCATGCCAACCACCCCAGGTCAATCCTCCCTCCCTTCTGTCATGCTCACTCCCCCTCCCATGTGTATACATACTGTATAGCAACGTCCTGTTGCTATATGCATCCACGCCCCCCAACCGGTTGCCCTTCCTCAGCAGTAGCCCCATTGACATGTGCGGATTAAGTTGCTGTTATTGCAAGCGCTCAATTGCCGACACCCATGTCATGGGCAACCCTAAAAACAGCAAAGGACCAGAACCCAAACAAAGTAGAAGAGGTACTCACAAACAGTAGGCAGTTTGGCTGTACAGTCTCTGAAATTCCATATAAAGATAAAGTTCAACAACTGATGTCAGAATAAAAATGGCAGTTTATTCCATACAATGAGGCCAAAAAACAAATAGCTCACCAGTAGGTGAAGTACACTCCCCTCCCTCAGCCAAACAGCAGAACATTTTCCAGCATGTCTTGTGCTTTCTCAAGGTTTAATCATGCTAACTGTGGCCAAGCTTTTAAAGGCCGCAATTAAAGTGACTAGTACATATTAGCTTCAAAACTTCAAAATACCACTAGTATCTCATACAAAGAAATTATGTCTCACTAGAAAAGCATATCAATCCCAGTCTAAAACATCATATATCACCAAAGCGCTTAATAAATGACCACTATCATAATTACAATACAGTATCTCTAACAATTAATAGTTCTAGTCTAGCGACTATTGCATGAAATACAGTATATGAAAAACAAACATGCATGATATAAACCAGATCCAGAAGCAAATGATTTGATACCTTTTAATGGACCAACATAGATGTAACAACAAGAACAAAGTGCTCTAGCTTTCGGACCAACCAGTCCTTCTTCAGAAGCTCATGGCAGTTGTTTAGAAAATACAATACTTATAACAGCTAGATAATGCAGAGAAAAACAGAAAAAAATCCCCATTGGTTTAAAATACTCATTTAAAAACCAGAAGATGATGTCAGAGAAGTTTAACAGTACAATACTGCCTCAGTCCGAATGAACCTTGGTTCAGATGTGCTTGGTGCAACACACATGCAAAGAATCCTACTGCACATAAATTTAATTGACATAAGATAACACTGCTGAAGCAAATAACTCCCAAATCAAGCCATGAGTGTCACAGTCAGTATAAGGATGTGATTACTGAAAAGGCAAGCCCCACCCAGCTTAAAGACAAACTAAGATAGTTATAGGGCTCATGAAATTACAATGTATGCATTAAAGACAAGAATTACCAGTAAAGTTGTCTAAAAACATCAGTGCACACTGTGTGATGTGAAACATAGCTGGACATGCCACCAGCTGTATTCTCAAGCTAAATAAAAGGCCCAAGAAATTACAAAACCTCAGGACTATTTAAATGATAATTTAAATATAAATTGATAATATTAGTGTTAAAAACTCTAGTCGAGGAACCTCAAGGAATTCAGACCATGCAGCCTGATATGTACTGATGTCAATATATACTGAGAATGTAGCAACTTCATGTACCACAAGTGTCAAGGGAATCTGAAAAAGAGATAAAAATGTAATTTATCTCCTCCTGTTCATACAAACAATACAACCTAACCCACCCCACATCACAATAATGTGGGTGGGGGAGATACATAGCTTAAACGAGATGTTGTCTCTCTCTCTCTCTCTCCCCCCTCCTTTTTTTTTCCTGATATAAACCAGGTGATGAAACGATATAAAACATATAAAATAACACAATAGAAAGTATGAGTGGGTGGGGGCAACAGGAAAAAGGAAGGGGCAGGAGGTGAGGGGGACAAGGGTAGAAGGAGGGGGATGTAGCAAGGGAAAATGGAGGGGGCAGGGGGCAGACAAGCCAAAGAAAGAAAGAAAAAGAATATGTCATAAGTAGTCAGAGGCATGTACTAATAGCATGCTGCCTAAAAAATGCATAGGATAAAACCTGTATATTTTTGTTACTGATAATTAATCAATTCTATAAGTATCAATTTCATACATTTTTTTTCAACCAGGAGAGACACACTAAGCTGAAGCTTCTTTACAGGTGTGACCTGGGAGCATAAGGAAATAAAGTGACTTGCTCAGGATCATACAGTATGCAAGGGAGAACTGTGGGATTCAAACCCAGGTCTCCAGGTTTGCTGCTCAGAGCCTTAAACCACTGTGCTATAATGCCGCCTTAATATTAACAATGATAACGTCTATGAGAAAGCCATAGTACCTAAATATATCAAAAAAGTAAATCTACATAGCCAACTATATCAATATTCAACAAAGAATCGATTATATCACATCCTTACTGCAATTCAAAGAAACTGCCCATTAGGATGAAACCCCTAAATTATTGTAGAGGTGCTGTCTGTTCAAAAAAGTTACATAGCAAAGACTATTAAATAATTTTGTTACATTTGGGGGGCTGCAGATAACACAGGGTGTTAATTAAAAATTGAAAGGATTCATTCAAACCCGGATATTCATATGATCATAGTCTAAACTGCCCCAATGTTTCCCATTGAAGCAACCACTGATCTAAATTTCCACCTCTTACTGGTTCTCAAATTCTCTCAATAACTTTAAAAAAAATGTTGTGTCCCTTCCATTTGTTTTTCACATGTAACACTAAAGCTCTAACACCATCCTGTTTCTGTATGCTTTTGATATGCTTTGCATTTTCATTCTTTACATTTGTCTGCTTTTTTTCTTATATAAAATGCAGTAACACATTTTGCAGCTTTGCAGCTGGCAAATAAATAACATAATCATATTGCAAGTGGCAAAATCCCAGTTATAAAATTCCATGTATGACATTTAACATTTTATACTTGGGATTTTGCCACTTGCAGTTTGAGTAACGTTACATATTTTGCCAGCTGCAAAGCTTGTGCTGCATTTTATATAGGAAATTACAGACAGAAATTTAAAGAGCGAACTGGACAGCATATCAGAAGCATATGGAAACAAGATGGTGTTAGTGCTTTTGCATTACATATGCAAAACAAAGGGAAAGGACACAGCTTTCTTTTTAAGGTTATTGGGCCCTATTCACTAAGGTGTGGAATGGCTATGCACTGTGTAACTCTGGTGAGTAGCCACCCTGCACCTGCCCACACCCATTGCACCCCTTCCATGTGATTCATGACCTCACCACCTGGCCAAGCGTGGTGCTCTGCACTGGGTTGGGCTGGTGGGTGGTGCAGGTGGTGTGCCAGCACTCTGCAGCATTTTGCAAGGTGCGCAGTACTGTGCTCAGGTACATATGGCTATGCTTTCCCAGGGCAGCAGTAAATGCATTGTGCGCCCCTCTGGGTGGTAGCGCTGGCTGCAGCAGTAATGGTGGGGATCTGCAGACCCCCCATATTGTTGTCCTTGCTGGTAGGGCATGCCTGGGTTGTCAGGGGGCAGTAAACCAGGAATGCCCCCCAGTGCAGTCGGCACACTGCAAACTGGCTGCCAACATGGCACCCCGTGGGCACAAGAGATCCATCGGTGGGACCCATGATGGGCAGCTGAATGGCTGCATGCCTTGGTCCTCTGCTCCACACCCAACTGCCACCAGGGATCCTGCATGCCTTGGAGTAGAGCTGCATAAGGGGGCGATGCAGAGGCTGGCATTGGTGACTATGCCCTTCACAGAACCCCACAAGTGTAAAGCTGCAAGTCTGGACTATGTGCCCCTTATGAGTTTTATGTGAACAGCCTCCATTAATAGGATTCAAGAACCAGAGGTTGCTTCAATGGGAAACATTGGGGCAGTTTAAACTATGATCATATGAATAACCCAGTCTGAATGAATATTTCCAATTAGCACTGTATCTGTTACAGAGTTATCTAATAGTCTTTGCTATGTAATCTTTTTGAACAGATAGTGCCTTTAAAATAATTTAGATTTTCCATCCTTATGGGCTATTTTTTTTAATTATAGCAAGGATGTAATACAATCAATTTTTTGTGGGGTATCATTGTAGTTGGTTATGTAGACTTACATTTTTAAATATTTAGGCATTATGACTTTCTCATATCCTTTGTGGCCTTTAAAAGCTTGGCCACTATTAGACTTATTCAGCCTTGAGAAAGCACATGTCACATGCAAAGATGTTTGACTGTTTGGTTGAGGGAGGAGCATGTGCTTCACTTGCTGGTGGGCTGTTTGTTTTTTGGTGTCTTTGTATGCAGTAAAGTGACATTTTGTATCCTGACATCTGTTGTTGGACTTTCTATGGTGCTTCGGAGACTGTGTAGCTGAACTGCCCATTGTTTCTGAGACCTGATATTCTCTACTCATGGCCCTGTCCAGCAAATCTCCCATCAGTCTTCCTGTGAGATGCAACCTTGTCTCAGGGCAGGATAACATTCCCAGATCCTAGTATTCTGTGTCTCAGGGCCTGGTACATGGGAAGTTAGAATTTTCTGGATTGCCAGCCCAATGGGACTGAGGGTTGAGCTGCTGGACACCACATATCATGCCACACTCTTAAGGTAGGTTTGGGAACCTGCCTGGGTTGTCAGGGGTTAGCTGGCAAAGAGTGTGGGAGCTGAATTGAGCTGCTGTGAGGCAGCTTTAATTTCCCGGGGAGGGACGTTGTCGCTCCCACCACACAACTGCCACTGAGTGGAGGCCTGGGATAGTGCAGGATGGAGGGTGGCAAGAAGGGAGGGTGTTGCAGGCTTGCAACATGCATTCCTCCATGCACAAATGCATGTCCAGAACAAGGGGAGACAATTCAGAAAATGGAGCTGGCAGCCTCCACATAAGTCCCAGCTGTAATCCCGATTCCAGGAGGTAGTGGGCTTCTGGATTGTGCCTCGGGAGGTGAGGGAAGCCAGCTCTTCCTCTGCTTATCCTACCACAGGTGGTAATCTGTGGCAGAGCCACCCGGGGGGGAAGCTGGATCAGAATGCAGGCTGTGGATGGACTTGAGCCTCCACTGAAGAATGGCTGGAGCCCACCTGCCAGCTCCAGGAGGAGGAAAAATGCAATATGAAAAAAAAAAGAATAGTCTGGATTAAACCTCTCAAAAGAGGTTTTGGATGTATTAAAAATTCCTGGAAAAACATATGCCTCAGAGTGGAAAAGGTTTTCCTTGTGTTGTTCTTCCAGGCAGATCAGTCCCCTCCAAGTCAGTCTGTTTCACATCCCAGACTACTTGATACACCTACAGTCTTCATGTTATTGCCATTTTACCTCTTAAGGTGCATTTTGCAGCAGTCTCAGCCTATGTTTCAACTGGTAGGGAGAGAACATTAGCCCCCTTGGCTATTTTCAAATGGTTCTTTGAGGGTCTGACCCATTTGAACCCTTCTTTCAAAGATCAATTCCTTCACTTATATGTGATCTCAAAGCTCTTTATATTTTTATACATCAGAAAGAGGGATGTGGCCCTTATGGGCAACTCACCACATTCTGTATCTAACATTTACAGGACTTTATATAACTGGGCATATCCGACTTGCTTTGCTCCGGTGCATTATTGGACTTCCTCTTTTCCCAATCAGGAAATTGATTGGAATACCTTATGGCGTAACTGTCATAAATATATCACCCAGTATAGGCTTCGTGTTACCCAATTTCATATACTACACAACCTATACTATACCCCTCAAAAACTATGTAAGTATGGTCTTATTGATTCACCCACTTGCTCTCGCTGTCAGCAGGCGGAGGGATCTATATATCACATTTTTTGGACCTGCCCCAAAGCTATAACTCTCTGGACCAACATCCAGCAATGGGTTGACCCCTTGCTAGGCTTGTCCGATCTTTTTACCCCTGAAGTTTGTCTTCTAGGTAACTATGCCAGAATTTCAGTATCCATCAGACGATACCATATATCCCTGATGGCCCTATCAGTCAAAAAGGTCATTCTCCATCATTGGAAGGACAACACTGATATTTCTTATTCTGAATGGCTAAAAGAGTTACTTGCAAATCTCAGAACAGAAAAAACGATAGCAAGTCTCAACAATAGACTTGACAGATACAGAAAGATATGGGAGCCTCTTCATACGCTGTTCTCCATTTAATTTATTTTTCATTATATGTGACTAATATCTTGACTAACCTGATTAGGAGAAATGACTGTGCTGAATAAGGTGGTGAGGGGTTTATATGTTTATGGGGAGGGTGGGGAGGGAGAGGGGTGGAGGCTGGGTGGGAAGAGGGGGGAACAGCTCCAGAGTATACTGTATTTCATGGTTTTATGTATAACACAGATTGTTTTTCTGGATCTGTTCTCATTATCCTTAAAAAACTAATAAACTTTTATTTGAAAAAAAAAAGAAAGAGGGATGTGAGGCCTTGGAAGCCATGTTAGCGATCCATAGGCCGGAGAACAAAGCATGTAATTCACCGCTACTGATGATGGCTGAACTAGTTCTCACCCAGAATGTTTTTTCAAATTTGAAAAACAGTTCTTATTACAAATTTGCAGAACAACTCTGGGCTCTAGAATGCCATGTCTTATGTGAATATATTTCTGGACAACTCTGAGAATAAATTTACTTTTAATGAAGGAAATATGTTTCTTAACCACATTAGGGAAGTGTTTTATGGATGATGTTATGTGTATTATGTATTTATTTATTTATTTATTTATTTACGAGTTTAACCAGGAAGGCATACTGAGCAGTGATTGCTTGATTCCAGATGAAACCTGGGGGACAAGTCCCAATACAATACTCAAATACAGGTACATATAGAATACAATACTCAAATATGGGTACATATAGATTAACAGCACAGTGAGGGTTCCACCTGCCATCTAGAACAAAAAGGTAGATAGATACTGGAACAATAGGAAAAGAGGGAGCATACACGAGGGTAGTGTTTACAGAGAAATCACAACAACAGAAACCTAATACATAGTATATACCAGCTAAAGCATGAGCAACTAGAGGTGAGATGTTTCAGTGAGTCACATCAACAAATAGTCTGAAATACATATTGGCCCTAGCTAAAGCATGAGCAGCTTGAGGTAAAGTGGGTGTCAAGTAGGCAGTTGAGTAGGCAGGGGTTGGGTGAGTGTCTTATTTCGACTGGTAAGGCGTTCCATAGCTGTGGGATGTGAAATCTGAAAGCTGCCTGACCTTTGGATGTGCACGCGAAAGGGACGTGGAGGAGTCTGGGGTCCTTGCCTCTGAGGGGGTAGGCAGGGGGAGGTTGTGGGGAGAGTACAGAAGTCAAGTAAGGGGGAAGGGTCTGGGACCAGAATTTGGCTGCGGACCTAGCACAATGGGTTTATCTGCGGTCTTGGAGGGACGGCAGGGCTAAGGAGTTGTATAAGATGCAGTGGTGTGTTGTATGTGGGCAGTCCACGATAAAATGACAGAAAGAGTGATAAAGGGAGTCAAGGCTGGTCAAGGCAGAGGAGGTAGCAGCAGTATAGACTATGTCTCCATAGTTGAGTATAGGCAGCATCATCCTTTGAACAATTTCTTTCCTAGCAAGAGGGGGGAGACAGTTTTTGTTCCTATATAGGGCGCCAAGTTTAGGGAGTAGCTTCTTGTGTATGGAGTCAATGTGGGTGGTGAAATTGAGAAGCTGATCAAGCCAGAGTCCTAGGTATCTGAAGGTAGTGCAAACTTCCAGGGGAGTCCCATCTAGGGTTTGGAAAGAGGGGCACTTAGCTTGGCGGGCTAGTCTTTGTTGTGAGCCGAAAGTTAGTGACATGGTTTTCTTTGGGTTTAGGAATAGTTGGTTTGATCGGAACCAGACCTGGATGGCATTGAAATCCTCTTGTAGCAGGTTTGCCACCATACTTGTGGAGGGACCTGTGGTGTACAGCACTGTATCATCCGTATACATTTGGATGGATGAGGAGCGACAGGCTGATGGGAGGTCGTTTAAGAATATGGAGAAGAGCAGTGGGCCCAGTACTGAATCTTGTGGCAGGACAGGGTGTATAGAACAGTTGCAGTTATTTAAAGAGTATTTTAATATCAGAACACAACACTTAGAAACATAGAAAAATAGACTTTGACGGCAGATAAGGACCACTTGGCCGACCCAATCTGTCCATTTCCCTGCCTATTGGATAAGCTGCGGATCTTAGTTAAACAACAGCCTACTTCCTCCTACCCTTACAAGAATTGCTTTATGTGTGTTCCATGCATTCTTGAATTTCCTCACTATTTTTAACCCCACAGCCTCTTCAGAAGGTAATTCCATGCATCCACCATCCTTTCTGTGAAAAAAATGCTTTCTTACATTGCTCCTGAGCCATCCCTCCTCTATCTTCAAATTGTGTCCCCTTGTTCTTGCACATCTCTTTTTTCTGAAATATGCTACCCTCTTTAACTTTGTTGATTCCCCTGAGGTACTTAAATGTTTCTATCATGTCCCCCCCTTTCCTCGAGGGTATACATATTACGTTTCTTTAGTCTCTCACCATATGGCTTCTGGTGTAGATCCTGCACCATTTTAGTTGCCCTCCTCCAGACTGCCACTATCATGTCTATGTTCATGTGGAGATGGGTCTCCAGAACTGCACACAGTATTCCAGATGGGGTCTCACCAACTGTCTGTACAGAGGGAGAACAACCTCCTGTTTTCTACTGGTGATGCTTCTTCCTATGCATTCCAGTATCCCCTCAGCCCTCCTTACTGCCTTCTCACATTGCTTGCCTACCTACAGGTCATCTGATATGACTACCCCCAGGTATCTTTCCATTTTTGCTGTTGTTAGTACCTCCCCACATTGTGTACTATTCTCTTGGGTTTAGGCTTCCTAGGTGCATTACTGTGCACTTCTTTGCACTGAATCTAAGCTGCCATATTTTTGACCATTCCTCCAATCTTACCAAGTCCCATCTCATCTTTTTCATCCCACCTTGTGTATCAACCCTGCTGCAGATCGTTGTGTTGTCTGAAAAAAACATACTTTCACTTCCAGTCCCTCCACAATGTCATCAATAAAGACATTAAAGAGGACTGGTTCCAGTACTGAACCCTTCGTTACCCCACTAGTAACCCTCCTTTCTTTGAAGTGGACTCCATTTACTATAGTGTATGGCGGAATGTAGTTTAGCATGGATTTCCATGCCATCTAAAAAGTTGTTCTCCTGCACTAGTGACATCCACAGAGCAGCAGAATGATGATTTCATTCTTCTGCAGTAGAGACATCAGCAGACAGCTCCCAAGCTCTCGAGAAAAGGAAGTGGCGAAGGATCAGGCAAAGAGATGCAAGCTCTGCCTGGTAGCAGAGAAAACGGCAAGATCAACCAGATAATTAAACTTTTCTATTTCAGTGCTGCAGGATCAACCAGATATTTAAAATAAAACATCCATTTGTCATAACGTAAGTAGCGAGAGGAACAGCCGCCATTTTTTTAAATTTTAAAACCCCGCCCAGAGCCCTAAAACAACCAATTGGAAAGGGTTAGAGTAAAGCATAGGGATGCCAGGTCCCTAGCAGCAACTCAGCATGCCCTAGCAACCAGGTCTAACTACTGGCAGGCAATACTGAGTTAACTGGATGCACAACAAGGCTGTTCTCCACCTCGTGGTTACTATGCCGACTGAGAGACCTCTCGCTTCACTCTTGATGTCATCTGGTCTGCATAGTAACCACTTGGTGGAGAACAGCCTTGTTGTGCATAGTGACTCATACACTAACCTATATATTATCCTCTATGTCCTGTTGTCCGGCTAATATTTTACCCAGGCTACTTGACATTTACAATGATGAGTAGTATGACAGAGATCCCATATCTAGATTTATTAATCTATAAACAGAACGACAAACTGGCCACTAAACTGCATAGGAAACCAATTAATAAAAATTCAGTATTGAGAGCGGACAGTTTCCATCCTAAGAAACTTATTGAATCAGAGCCAAAATAAAATGAACTAATGAATCTGAATGTGAGAAAGTAGCCAAAGATATGAGTTCTGGGTTCAAACATAGAGGATATAGTCAGAGAATGCTGAATGAAGCCACTGAAAGAATTAAAAATAGGGCTGGGAATATGCTTTTTTATAAGCAGCTGGACTATACAAATGATCAGACTGCCAGGAAGGTCATATTCATATAACCTACAATGATGCATTTTTTTTCATCATTTTTTATCACTGGGATGTTCTGAAAACAAATATGATTGGGGTTAGAATTTTGAGGAGTTGCCCATGGTGGTGCCAAAGAGAAATAGAACATTACCTAACAGATTGGTAAAAAACAGAGCACAAGGTACCAGAAAATAGACCTCAACATTTTCATCAGCCATTGACATTACAGGCAGTTATCAGTGTAGCCACCGCACAAACTGCAGCAATACATACTGGATAAAAAAAAGTGAGAAACACTGTTAGAGATAAGGATGAGTCTATAGAACAATTTATCAGTTGTCAGAGTGCAGGGATGGTCTATCCCCAAAAATGTCCATGTGATAAAGTATATATTGGTAAAACTAAATGATTATTAAAAATGCATCTGGGGGAACATAAGAGTGATATCAGGAGAGCAGATCTTACATCCCAGTGGCAAGACAATTCATTACAGAGAGACACCAGTTACCTCATCTGTGTTTTTTTGGTTTAGAAAAGGTGGGACTAAGTCTGTGGTTGGGGGGGGGGGGACTACAGAATAGCCTGGATAAAAAATTGGCTAGACAACAGGACACAAAGGGTAGTAGTAAATGGAGTCCACAGAGAAGAGAGGAGGGTTACTAGCGGGGTACCGCAGGGTTCAGTACTGGGACCGGTCCTTTTTAATGTCTTTTTAAGTGACATTGCAGAGGAACTGGAAGGAAAAGTATGTCTCTTTGCAGATGACACAAAGATCTGCAACAGGGTTGATACACCAGATAGAGTGGAAGGGATAAGAAGGGACTTGGCAAGGTTGGAGGAATGGTCAAATGTATGGCATCTCAGATTCAATGCAAAGAAGTGCAAGGTAATGCACCTGGGAAACAAAAACCCAGGGCAAGAGTACACAATGGGGGGTGAGATACTGACAACAGTAAAAATGGAAAGGGACCTGGGGGTAATTATATCAGATGACCTAAAGGTGGGCAAGCAATGTGAGAAGGCAGTAAGGAAAGCTGGGGGATACTGGGATGCATAGGGAGAGGCATCAATAGTAGAAAACAGGAAGTTGTTATCCCTCTGTACAGACAGCTGGTGAGACCCCATCTGGAATACTGTGTGCAGTTCTGGAAACCCCATCTCCACAAAGACATAGACAGAGTGGAGGCTGTCCAGAGGAGGGCAACCAAAATGGTGCAGAGTCTGCACCAGAAGTCATACGAAGAAAGACTAAAGGAGCTTAATATGTATACCCTTGAGGAAAGGAGGGAGAGAGGGAACATGATAGAAATGTCCAAGTACCTCAAGGAAATCAACAAAGTCCAAGAGGGTGGCATCTTTCAGAAAAAGAGATGTGCAAGAACAAGGGGGAACAATTTGAAGATAGAGGGGGGATAGCTCAGAGGTAATGTGAGGAAGTATTTTTTCACAGAGAGGGTTGTGGATGCATGGAACAGCCTCGCTGAGGAAGTCGTGGAGTCAAGAACAGTGGGGGAATTCAAGAATGCATGGGACAGACATAAGGCAGTCCTAGTGGGGGGGAAGGAGGAAGTAAGCTGTAGGTTAATTAGGATCTGCAGCTTATCTGTTAGGTAGGAAAATGGGCAGACTAGGTGGGCCAAGTGGTCCTTATCTGCCGTCAAATTCTATGTTTCTAGAAGCCAACTCCTGAGGGAAGCCTATTATATAGATAGATTTGAAGGCACTGACCCTAGATGTGGTCTGAAATAAAGCACTGACTGGCAGCCATTCATTTTGCTCAGATATGAACCACTGGTTTGCCATCTAGCTATGCCTTGTTTTCATATTCATTCTTAACTGTATGGTAAGCAGTAACAAAGGTTTTGACATTTTATTTTCAATATGTTAGGAACAAAGATATGTATATTCTATACTTATAGAAAAAATATCCCCCTCTCTGTTGTTTTGACTGACTCTCACTAGAGGTATGTTCATTACCTTTCTGACCTCCCATGTGGTTGCACACTGAATGGGAGAGCTTGGATTCCTTTTGTCAAAATGAAGTCCCAAGGTTTCAATAAACACATATATTACTTTTCTTATTTAGAAGAATGGCTTTCAAAGAGAAAGGTTTCATTAACAACAAGTTTTACATTTTAAACTCCATGGGGACACCTAGGTGATTTATTTAGTGTTGCTTGGTGCTGCTTTTGCAGATCGGGCACACAGGGTATGAGTGTCAGTCACATGATCTAGCTGTGTAGGATGCACACTGCACCTTCATTAACAGAGAGACAGAGAGAGAGAGAGAGAGAAGGAGGTCATGGAGCACCCCAGGAAAACTGATATCTTAAAAGTGAGTAGAACTGATGAAATTAGAAAGGTTACTGTATAAATAATGAACTGTATGCACATTTAAGTTGTTTCAAGTGCAAGAGATTATGCACTAAACATGATTTCTATTATGTTAGTTTTTTCTGGCAGAGTATTTACAGCCTTCAGCAGGTACCTATGAAAGGAAATGACTTTAAACTGTATTGAAATATATCTATAAGGACTGAATGGAAATTGCTTTAGCATGAAGGAGAAAAAATTAGTGCTTTACTAGTCACTGATATATTGGCTTTGGTAGCACTTTATGAAATACAAAAACAAACTGTAACTTGAACTAACCATGATGATGCACTCTTTCCCTTGAGACTTGTGAACTGCCTGCATAGAACAATATAGTATTTGTTCAGATATCTTTAATAATAAACTGCATGGATTTTGTGGAAATGATACAGATTGCTTTAACTATGGGACAATACAGTGACAAGGAATGGTTTTGCTAAGGAACTAGCTAGCATTGTCAGAAACGTTAAACGTTTTAACTTCAACAGATTTTGCTAACACACTTTTTATTCTAGATGTCTGTAGATAACTGCATAGAAATGATTACCAACTTGAATACTGCAGCACTAAGTCAATAGGTGAGATATTAACTGATACTGGAGTTTTCAGAAATGTTAGCACGGAAATGGACTTCCATGGCAATAACACGGGCTATTTTGTTCAATATTAGACATATTTTTACTGATCAAATTACATGATATTGTGAGGGGCTAAAGGAACATATGGTGAAATATTCAGTGATATAAATAAATTAAATGGATTACCATTTACATTGATGTAAAGATATAATTATGAATATTTTGGAAAAAAAAAGTTTGTTTTACAATAGATACAGTGGGCCAGATTTTCAAAGGCCTTTGACTGATGCAAGGTGCTTGCGTTGAACAGGTCTGATGCAAGAGGCACCCTGCGCCAAGGGCTGCACCAGGTGCTAATTTCAAAGGCAGCCTGCATCACCCAGCAGGCTGCCTATGCCAAAGTGTGCCAGCACCTGCCTTGTACCATGAAAGTAGCTGTGGCATGGTGCAAGGGGGCTTGTGGCTGACCCAGGCTGCCACAGCCTTCAGATCTGGAATTTCAAAGACCACCCTAGGAACTAAGTGCCAAGTACCCTTAGACTAGGAATGGGCTGGTCTAATTGTACTTAGACAGCTCCTGGGATGGTCGTCCGGTATATGTCACTGTGTGGCCTGCCCAATCCAGCCATGCTGGGTGATCCCTAGTGATCCAGTGGCCCCTGACTGTCCATGTGCTGGATGTCATCCTCCTGATGCCCTGGTGCCCCCCCTCACTTGGAACATAGTGCCCACTGTCACAAACCCACTCAGCAGGTCAGGCCCTCTGCTCCCACAGTACCAACCTCCAAGTGCAGTCATGTGAACAGTTAACAGAACAGGGTAACCCTCCTGTCTGTTTTGTGGATTCAAATCAAACTTTGGTCTTATGTCTTGGAGGGATTCAAACTGTGAACCTCTTGTTTGCATACCCAATGTACAGACTCAGATAATTCTGTCTTCGGGGCCCAGATATCTTTTACCTATGGGCACCAAACCAGGCATACAAAATTAACCCTTAAAACTCTATGAAAGACCTAAGAATAAACTCTTACCTTTTTCCAGTTTAGTAAGCTATGTCCAGTATCAGCTTTAACCATATATGCTTCAATTTGCAAAGAAAAGAATTTCAAAGGCACACCAAGTAGTCTCAAAATTGAGATTTTTACTTTAAAATAGATTAAAATGTAAATACAGAACCATATATCACAAAACATACAAATCACTTAAACAAAACAGGTTTAAAAGGGCATACAAGATCTCCTACCAAAGTACTCTTAGAATTGTCTGTTCTAAGGTATTCTTATCTCACAGTGCTGTAGATGTTTCTTTTTCAGGGTCCAACATTTGTCAGTCAAAATGGAAAACAGAATACAGTTTAAAAACTGGCTTCGCCAACCTCTTTGCATGAGGTCTCCTAGCTCTTTCCTGTCAGAATGTAAAAAAAATATACCTATGGAAAACAGGATGTCTTATCAAAGTATTAAATTCTGTAACCTCAGCACAACTCATTTTCTTCAAATGACTTTCTTTGATCTTATGAGCAGCTTCGCCTTTTGAGAATATCAAAACATCTATTATGATTTCACACTAAAGTGTCATAACCTGCTCTTCTTCCTCTAAACGTTATAAAATGGATATTTGCTTTCTTGTCAGCTGGCAAGCTACAATAAAGTCATATAAACAGGAGATCCTTAATTAAGGCCTGTAATTAAATCTTGGCCTTCCAGGTAACACGTTGTATCTAAAATCTGTGTGTGTTATCCCACATGCTGTCTCAGCATCTCTCATGAGAGATAGTCTGTAACACATTTTTATATTACAAAAATCATGCAGTGATCAGAACCAGCTGTTCAAGTGTCACACCCACAACTCTCCACCCCCCATCCATACCCCAGATTTGGGGACCAGCACAGTCCTCCTCACCCCACCACAGCTGACCACTGAATGAACTGTCTGTGCACATACTGTATACAGTACACAGTACGTGCACTGACAGTGCATTCAGTGGCCAGCCATGGTGGGGTGTGGAGGGCAGTGCCAGTTATATCAGGGGGGTCAGAAGAGGCATGGTGGTGTGGAGAGGGATCTAGCCAGCATCATGCTCCGATCTGTGGGTGCTGCAGTCACCCATCTGCCATTGCAGCATTTTGGGTGGGTGCACCATCCTTTTGGCATAGCACCACCTTTGCTGCATGCTGCTGGACTTTGGGACTGGGACCCTGTGGAATAGAAATTTGTATGCAGGGTTCCAGATGCAGCTGCACTTGACACAAGCTGCCTCTGTTGCAGCTTGTGTCGGGGCTTTGAAAATCCAGCCCAATATTTTTACTGATGAAGGACAAGGGTCCAAAATCTTTGAATGAAATAAACACTGTATTTAAGTTACAAAAAGATATAAAGAACAATTAAAAAATACTTATGCTTGATTATACATGGGTGAGTGAACTCGGTATTTACTAGTTTGTTTTTTAAACAATTTAACACCCAAAGAAGAACGCAATTTTTCACTCTTAGAGTAGCAAACTCATGGAATCAGTTACCAGTGGAAATAATAATTAGCTAATCAAAGGGTGATTCTAAAAGGCGTTTGGATAACTACATACTTGCAGGTAGGTATTTGAACTACTAATCTGTGTAAATTACAGGAGTACATGTGGGCATACTTTCCCTCTCGCTCCTTACCTTCTTTAGTATTTCCCATGCTCAGCACTGTTTTTGCAGAATTTGCATGAATGCCATGTAATTGCCTGCCACAGAGATGTCATTTAAGCAAATTCTGTAAAAATAGTGCTGAATATGCGAAATACAGAAATTATTAAATCTCTGTATGTATGGGGACAATACTGGAAGTGGCAATGGAGTATCAGCATATCACGTTGTTTGCAGCATGGTCTTCAATGGTCAATACCCACTGTTGCAAAATGCCAGCTGCATCTTGGGGATTATCAGAATTTATGAGCAGTATTTAAACAAGAAAATATATACTGTGACTACAGGGGTGCTGGGGTACTGAAGCCCCAATCTGTGCAGCGATGGCTGCATTAGTGTTGCTGATAATTCTAGCCTGGACTTCAATAGCATTCAAACATCTTGTTATCCTTTAGTTTGCTGTCTGGTTCTGATACTTGCCTATTTTCTGTATCTTTCCTATCACAATGGTAATAGGGGAAAATAATAAGGAATAAAGAGATGGCTTACAGTACAAGTCACATTTAACTCTTCCTCTAACCCATTGATACAGCAGGTCTAAATCCATTCCCTAATGGCTTCACTATGTTTTGCAGTGCTTTGCATAAATGTTTTAGTGTGGTTTGAAAACAGCTTCAATTTAGCTGCAACTTACAGTATGGTGAAGTGTCTTGCATCAGTGGTACTAAAGAGTTTAATCATGTTTTGAACATGGTACTGTGCTGCAAATGGTGCTTGTGGGAAAACCGTAGCACACATTCAGAGAAAACCCCACCACTCAAAAGGTAAACCCCTGATTAGAGGTTTCTCACACAAAATTATTTTTCTGATGGCCTTAAAGTATCCAAATTCTTCTTTTTGAGATGCTTCTGTAGAGGCTCAGGAAGCTCACAATTCAATATGCTGTACCATACTCAGAATGGCACCAGACAGCACAGCCATTTTTTTTACCATACTTGAACATTTTAACCATTACCACTGCTAATTATTCTAAAGCTGAATTAATATAATACATAGAATAATACATGGGGGAATGCATTGTGAGAATTTAATGCATACCCAAGGTGTGAGATGCATTATAAACCCTGAGGGTGAAGCCCAAGGGGTTTATCAAAGCATCCCACACTAAGATTGTGTATTACATTTTATTTTCACACACCCTCCATGTATTGTTTCATGTACGTGCTGCTCTCTGTTTTTTGCCTGCCCTTTGCAAACTGTGTGAGAAGCCTTTCGGCACCATGCAATTCTGCTTAAAGTTGGACCAGCATAACATTCTGTGGTGATTTGCATATGCAGCCCATGATGCTTTGCATTGTGGGGGCATGTGTGATAGAAGTATATTCTAGAAATGCCCTGCAATTGAGCCTTCCCCAGCTTCCAATCACATAGTTTTTTTTAATAGCAGAATGAGCAAAACTGTGAAATCTAGTGTAGAAGTCAGTTTAGGTATGCCCCCCCCTTCCCATTTATTCATGAAAGAATGAAATAAATGTTGAGTCCATTCAGTACAGGGGTGACATGTAGTTAAGTGAGAAATTTGAAAGGAAGACAACATAAAAAAAGCATAGTAAAAAACTAAAGGATTAATCATCTCTATTCCCCCCTGTGAAATGGCTAAGTATGTAAAAGCAGGCTTGATGGGGTTCAATCAACTTCCCCAAACCATCTGAAAGAAACAGCTATATAATCTAGTTGCTAAAGAAATCGGAATGGGAAAAACATAGCTGATGTATAAAAAAATAGGGAGTAGACATTTTTTTATAATCAAAACTCGTTTCCTTTTTGGAAAAAGACAAGTTTTCCATTGTTGAACCTTCCGTTCCCCCACCTCTATTTGTCTTTCCCAGTTTTGGTGAACCATATCTTGTCTCCCAAATGAAATTCCTAAAATATGAGCTGTTTTGGAAATTGCTATACCCCCAATGGTCAGATCAGGGGTTGCAGCACCTATTGCAATGCCCACACATTTATCAGGATTTAGAAGAGTCCCATTTATCATAGAAAAGGTATCAAATTTTGTCAGTGCAGTTATTCCTGAAAAAACATCTTTAATCAATAAACAAATATCATCTGCATAAACCAATATTTTTTGTTCAGGAATAAATATTGAGGGAGTCAATCCTCGGATTTGAGGATCAGAAATAATTTCTCTAATAATAAGGTCCAGCATAGAAGTATATAGCAAAGGGCTGATTTGACAGCCTTATTGTACACCTTGTCACAACATAACCCCAGTTCCCATTAAGTTATTCACAATAGGATAGAGTAGTGCATCAATATACAGTAATTTAATGTAATTAATACATTTAGGGGGAATTCCATATTTGGATAGAACTTGAAATAAAAAAGCATGTAGGACCCTATCAAATGCTTTAGACTGATCTAAAGCCAAGACATATCCAGACAGTTTATCCTGATGCCCATATTCACAAAAGATACAATAAAGTATGGGTCGGGTGTGTAATGAGATTTTATACACACCCGAGTTGTGAGATGCTACATAAACCCTGAGGGTGAAGCCTGAGGGGTTTGTGAAAAGCATCCCACAATAAGGGTGTGTGTAAAATTGAGGTTGATACCCCAACCCATATTTTTATTTATATAATTGCTGGGTTTCCCTTTTTCACTTCAGCAATTATATAAAATAAACAGGTCTCAGTGTATCCTCCCAGTGTATCCTACGGTCGGTCCTTTTAGTTCAGTCTTTCTGTATTTCCAGGGTATGTTGGGGAAGACAAGAAAAGAAAAGGATTTACTGCCAAGTTCTTGTGGTGGTTCTGTTTCTGGCCACATGGAAGTGGTGAGCGGTCTTGACTGGTCATGCTGCTGTGTGAGCATGTGCACAGCATGGGAAGTTGTGCACGTGTTTGCCATTATAAATGCTCCTCTATAACGCAAATTACACCACGATTTCCCTATGGGAAAAAGGGAGACCTATTTATTATTATCACATAATAAATAAATATTTTGATGTATGGATCTCTGAGGTATGGAGCAAGTTTGGGCAGGATAGATTACAATTTGAGCAACAACTTGCAACCATCTACAAAGAACTGATGAAAGAATTTTGTAATCAGTATTTAGTAAACTGATCGGTATCCGATTCCCTATATTAGTGCGGTCACCTTTTTTATACAAAAAAGGTGAGTAATGCAGAATTAAAGCTATGGTGCCCCTGTCCAAATTGTGGTATGTCATTAAAAAATAAGGCAAAATATCACTAAGCTCATCTATAAATGTTATATAAAATTAATTCGTAATACCATCCTCTCGAGGAGATACACCACTTCTTAAAGCAGTTATGGCATAAAGTACTTCTATTCTACTAATTGGGGCCTCTAACATTTCTAAACTAGACTCAGGAATGGTGGGAATAGAGAAATGCAAAACATCACTCCAAGAAGCTGTGGAAGAAAAGGGGGTGCTAAAAAATGTAGTTAGATATTGGTCAATAATGGCCAACATTTCTGCGTCAGAAGACTGGACTTGACCGGTCGAATCTTTTAGACCTGACATGATTTATTTCTTCTAATTTTTGTTTGCATGCTGCATATGGATCCCAAAAAGGCTGCTGCTGTGTTCCAAATCGCATCTCTGCAAACATAGGGACCACTCTATCATATTGATATTTGCTCATTGTTTTCTTAGTTTCATCCAGTTGCTTTTGAATGGTAATGTCTGCTACCTGAGGGTGTGATAGTAATCTATAAAACTGGTTCTGTAACTGTAAATATAACAAATAATCTGAATTACTATTTTGTAAACCATACTTAATGAAGAATTCCCTTATTACAAATTTTGTGTCAGACCACCAGGAAGACCAGTCATCATACATTTCTGCGACAGACTTTCTGGAGTATAATAAGTATTTTAATTGAGTTAATGCAGTCTCGTGTTCCAATACCTGAGAATTAAATTTCCAGCATCTCAGGTGGGACAGAAATTTTGGTTGGAAATGACTAAGTCCTATTTGGCAAAGTAACACCTTGTGATCAAAGAATTCACAAGGAAGTAGTAAAAAATCTTGTGCCACTAAATATTTAGAAAGAAAAAAATAACCTATCCGAGTAGAAAAGGAGGCTCTCTGATATGTGCTATCACCAGTCTTGTGCAAAGACTGAAAGCCATCTGTAAGTCCTGCAACTGAAACAGTGTTCTGTAATGCATGAGTGTCACAATAAGTTTTTTGCAGTATATTATCCTTAATGTGTAAGTCTAAACTGCATTTCATATCCCCTCCCCAGATCACATGTTTGGAAGTAAAAAGATAGGGCTTAATTAGATTAAAAAGATCAACTCTAGCAGTTTTAAGTTGTGGAGCATGCTTATTAATTAACCTAAGAGAGTATCCTTTATAGATACAATCAAGTACCAAAGCCCTGCCAGGTAACAAATCAATAAGTTTTGTGACTTGTACAGCAGTGTGATTGAAGATAATGCCTACCCCATCCGCAGTATCTTGTCCAAAAGATCAGAAAGAAGAGCCTTCCCACCAATTTTTTTTGACTTAACATCAGACAAGTTGGAAAATCTGGTTTCTTGCAAAAAAATGATATCTGCATACAACGTTTTTCAATACATTTATTTATTTATTTAGTTTTTGTTGACTGGGTAAGTGCACTAGACAAATCCTGCTTATTTTCAGGCATGACCTGGGGGAGGAGGATACAGATGAATGCCAACTGACCTCGAACCAGATTAAGCTGTTAGTGGTATTTTTTAGTGAATGGGAAATTTGGCCAGGACACTGGGGAAATTCCCTTAATCTGCCTGCAGGGGGCCTGACTTCCTGGGAGTGGAATGGAGGAGCCCAGTTTGGAGTCGGACAGAGGAGGAGGAGGAGAAAGTGCTGATGTGGCAGGAGAGATGGAAGAATCAATGGTGGATGGGCTGTCAGACTGCATGATGGCCACTCAGGGAGATACTTCAGAGGAGAAGGATGTTCATTTGGTGGGAGAGTTGGCCTCCTCTCCCACTGATTTACTGACTGAGGCTACTTAGGTTGCTAGCCTGGAGAATGATTTAGAGGAAGTGTTTCATGAGACTGTTGTATCTTTGAAGAATTTGGAGAATCGAGTGAGCATCTAGAACCTGATATTATTTCTATAAATAAGGGCAAAGTCACTGAAATAACCGATATGTAAAAAATGGAAACTTCACAAGATTTGATCCAGCAGCCTGCTGAATTATCAGCTGTTCCTCTTGACATGTCTTTGGAGCGGCCTGACAGCAGAGATGATGACAAAGAGGATTCGAAAGGCCTGCCAATGGAGGGTGAGTCATTGCCTTTCATAAAACAGAATCCAGTGATTTTACCATGCAAGGATGCACTAGTAAGGGTTGGCAGACAAGATGGGTGCAGTAACGAATGCTGAAAGCCTGTGATTCTTGCTGCAACTTCTATGTCTGGTAACTTGGCCCCAATTGTTACAGTAAAGCAAGCAGAAACTGTATTGGGGCAGCTCTCAAGGGAAAATAATGTTATTACTAGCCAACAGTATCAAATGTCTAAACAGACTGGATTTGTTTTCAAATCTCTAGTGCCGTATGAAAAACCATCTGAAAAATGCCCCCCTGTTATATTTCAAACAGATGCCACTCGGCAAACTGGAGTTACTGAATTTAAATTTGGCAAAATTGACATGAGTGTCCACTTACAGCCTACTGTGCTTGGATACATCGGGGTGAAGTTAACGGACAAACTTGCTGTGTAGCATGAGACAAAAGTTGCGTAAATAAAAGAAAAGTTTACTTTGCCTTCAGAAATACACAACAAAACTTGGTTGCCACAAAAAGCACTCCTAGGGGCTGGTTGGGAGAGAACAGCATCCGGGACTTGGACTCCTGATCCAGTTTGGGACTCAGCTTTTGATCTATCACAAACTGCTTCTAACTGGAAACCAAAAGAAATGAACCTAACAGACAATAAAAATATACATTTGCAGAGCATTAATTTAGCAGCAGCTCTGCCTTCTGATACAGTAGCACACTGCTTGGTTAAATTGAATCCTGAAGAAATTTCTGAGGCACAGAAGGATTCAATGCTTTTTGTTGTTCCTCCAATATCCAGTGAGGGGTCCACTACAGAAAATAAAAAAAAAAACCCTAATGTCAGAACTTTTTCAAAATCTAGAAGAGAAGCTGCTCCAAGGAGAAATGCCATTCATAAACACTATAAAGGAGGTCTAGCAGAGTACCCTGACAGATATTATGTTGGGAAGTGCTTGATAAAAGACTCTGCATTTCTCCCATAGAGATGTTTTTGCATTTATAAATATCTCAGGGGAGGATAATTATGATGTGAGCTTCAGAACCTCATATGCCTTAGACAAGTTTTGGGACTGCTATGGCCAAGTTAAGTTTTCACCTACATGGACCCCCTTTTTGGTCATTCCCCTTACAAAACCTTTAATAAAGTTTGTCACAGTGATGTTTCAGAATGAGGGGGTCCATGTGGAGGACATAACTTATTGGCTGTAAAAATGTGACATTCTGTGTGAACCAGAACCTATTCTTGATTCTGAACAATTCTGGACTGGGGGATGGAAATATAAAATGAAACTGAGGCAAACATATTCAGGGATAGAACATATTCCTAATTCTTTTTTGTTAGGTAGAGATGGGGGGTATGTTTTTATGGAGGCCAACCTAGGTCCTTTTACAAATGTGGCTCAAAAACTCACCAATCTAGTGTGTATGATCAACCCAGATGTGATAATTGTGGAGAAATAGGGCATGTGACAATGCAGTGTGCTAACCACACAAAATGTGACCTTTGTGAAGGATTTGGCCATGTGTTTCAGGAATGTCCCTGGGCAGCAAAAAATAAGACTTCATGCATCAGTCCTGACCTACTGATAAAACAAGGTCTGGATGCATCTCCTAAGGTACCCCCCAACCCTCCTAAACCTGAACAAATCCCCAACAGCAGGAGAGGTGGGTGAACCTCCATCAACCACCCTCCCCTCCTTTGGTCCCTCTTAAAGAATAAATAATAGTTACTACATTTAGTATGGTCAAAAAAGAAGTGATAACAGGGGATTCTTCTGATCCTTTACTTCTAAATCCAGCATGCTATGTGGATCCAGCTGGCCCTGATAAACTTTCAACAACTTCTGCACCTCTTTCACCATTACCCCTAGAAGGTCCACAAGAAATCAGAAACTAAAATCCTCCCCCACACCTGCTTCATTTGAATCTCATAACTCTTACACCACATTATTTACTAATTGGGATGATTCTGAAATGGTTCTTGGTGATTCAGGCTCTCAGAAATCTGTGCAGGACCCTGTAGGGTCACTTGCTGAAGATTATAAGGGGAAAAAAAGAAAAAAAGGAAAAAATGAGTCTCTTTTACTAAATAGATAATGATAGTACAGAAAAGGGGATCTTTAAATACACATAGGCTCAGATATTCTGATGTGCCCTGGCACGATATTCAAACAGAAATTGCGCCTGGCACAAATCCCGATGCATCAGAGAGCATCAGTAATGTATGCAGGTGCAGGTGGGGGGGGGTGTGCCCATGCATACTCTGCACAGCCCGATATTCAGCCCGGGATGTGCCGAGCCATACATGCGCAACCCCTACTTGCACCGCAAAAAAGTTGAGCAAAAAAAAAAAGGAGCAAGGGCTGGCCACCCACAGGTGAGCTGCCATATTACAGGGTGCAACACTGCAGCTGTCACCTGTGGGTGGCCACCCGAGCACCGGCTGCACCTCCTGGTGGTGCCCTCCCATGCCCGATCACGGGCATCAGTTAAAAATAAAATGATTCCTATATCCCTGGTGGTCCAGTGGACAGCTGTCTGACCTGATCACTGGATTAAGTAAAATACACACTGAATCCTATATCACTGGTGGTCCAATGGGCCGCTGTCTGCCTGATCAGCAGGCTTAAGTAAAATACACACTGGACCACCAGGGATATGGGATTAATTTCTGTTTTTTACTTAAGCCCGTGATCGGCAGACAGTGGTCCACTGGACCACCAGGGATATAGGAATCTTCCTGTATTTTACTAATTCCTGCAATCAGGCTGTGGGGCACATTGCTGTGTTGTAGGGGGCATCAGTCCCCAATGGCTGCTGCCTGGCAGGGTGCCAGGTGCAAGTCATTGGGGATCAGTGCACCTTCATGCAAATGGGGACATAATGACATGCAAATGGCCCCATTTACACCTAGCATACATTATAGCCCCATTTGCATGTAAACTTTTGAACATCATGGTTGTTGCACCTAGCACAATGGAACTTGCACTAGTGCATCCACATGCTCCACTCTGGCCACTGGCACTGGCACAGTGCCACTGTGCCATGCACACTGCGGGTGGCAAGGGTGTGATATTCAATTATGCTGAGCCATGGTGCAGCTCCATTGAATATCACCCAGTCCATGCCCCTGTGCAGCCAAGTTGAGCTGCACCCAGGCTTGCGCCACAGCTGGTGCAGTTTGAATATCTGGCCCCTAGTATTTTAAATGCTGTAAAAAGACAGGCATTATTCCAGTATCTGCATGATGGAAATATAGCCATAAGCTTCCTTCAGGAGACCTGGATGTTTTCCACTGAGCAAGTGGCATCTTTTAAAAGGGACTGGCCTTGGGACCCCTCTTACTGGTCCTTTGGTATTGATAGTGCTGATGGGGTGAGAATTCTGTTTAATACATATCAATTCATTCTGTATAAGGTAATTGACCTGATACCAGGGAGAGTATTAATGTTTGATGGAAAATGGAATAACAGTAATTGTAGGTTTATTAATATTTATAAACCACAGGCAAAGGCGGATTGAGTTAAGTGCATGAAAGCTATACAACCTTTTTTGGTAACTTCATATAGGATTTTTTGGGGAGGAGACTTTAACTATAGTCTGCTAATTAAAGCACAAGTGAATAATAAAATGTATTGTGACTAAAATTCATTGGAGACTATTATTAAGTTAGCAGGCCTCATAAATTGTATCAAGTATTTGAATTTGGGACCCAGATGCATGTTTATATGAGGGAAAGTTCAAACCACAATAGATTATATGTTGGTATCCTTTTCAGTTCTGGTTGAAATCTTTCAGACAATCCCTGTGGAGTTTTCAGATCATTTCCTTTTAACCTGTTAATTAGGACCACTAACTTTGGAACAAAATAGGTGAAACAGATGGAAGTTAAACACTCTATTCTCACTAACCTTCAAGTTAGAAGTACCATACAGGCCATTTTTAAAGCTTGGTTGTCAGTGGCTTTTGTTATATACAGATTTGGGGGAATGGTGAATATACACCAAATCTGATTTAAGTAAGTGGTTCAAAAAATATGGAACATCTAGGAGGAATTCTAATTTTTTTACATATTTAAAACTTAAAAGGCAGTTGCAGCAGTTAATTTCCCTTTCTAACACTTCTCGGTCAGATTACTCAAATCAAATTAAAAATATAAAAGGGGAAATGAAACAATTTCAATATGATAGAGCCCATACAATTCAAGCAATGCCTGCTAGTAGCACTAAGAAAACCTTGACTGGTGATTCCTTTGAGGTCTGCAAAACATTAAGGGAATGAACTACTATGGAGTACTTAATGTCAAATGGAATAAAAATGGACAATGCCCAGGACATTGGTAAAATCATACAATCCCATTATGAAGCTCTATGTCCTAGTTCACCCATTTTACAGAAAGATATTGATAAACATCTAGGTTCTATCCCAGCCCCTTCCTTGCCATCAGAGACTACTAAGTTACTAGAGCCATTTTCCATCATTGAAATAGAATCAGTTATAATGACCTTAAAAATAAAGTGTCACCTGGATTAGACAGCCTTCCAAATTTATTTTATAAATCCTTTAAAACAGAAATAGTGGCTTGTTTACATTTAGTATATAATTTCTTAATGGTAGGGAATGCACCGCTACCCTCTTTTACGGATGGATTAATAATCCATATTTTTAAATCAGAAGATAAGGGTAATAGTAAAATGGACACCAATCACACTTTTAAATTCAGACTATAAGATTTTTACAATGCTACTAAACAATAAACTCAAAATTTATGCTAGGAAAGTAATAGCTCCTTATCAATATTGTGGGTTACTGGATAGGCATATTCAATCAGCTATTATGATTATAAGGGATATTATAGAGCATTTGTCATTAGAGTGTATGACTGGGTATTTAATTTCAGTGGATTTTGAAAAAGCTTTTGATAGAGTATAGCTTTCCTGTTTGTTTACAGTTTGAAAATTGCTCAATTGTCTGAAGTGCATTTTGACCAGATTGGACATCTGTCACCAATAAACATACGTCATCAGCACAAACTGACAATTTTTTGGGCTGGAATGTTTAAAGATGGAGTCAAACTGTGAATTGCTTGATTATGCTCAATTTCTCATATTATAGGATCCAACACAAATGCATATAATAGAGGGCTTATAGGGCACCCCTGTTTAACCCTTTGTTTTAAACAAATTCCATTTCCCAGTAGGTTATTTATTAAGGGACAGAACTGTGCATTAACATATAATGTTCTGACATATTTAATAAAAGTTGTGGGGATACCATACTTCTCAAGTACTTAGAGCAAAAAATTTTGGGAAACCTTGTCAAAAGCTTTAGACTGATCTAAAGCTAAAATAAAACCTGATAATTTGTTCTGGGCCCCATATTCACAGATATCTCTAATAAATCATAAATTCTGCTGTATTGATCTTTGGGGAATAGAACAAGTCTGTGCTGGATGAAGCACATACTGTTCTACAATTTATAACCTCTTACAGAGAATGAAAGAAAGGATTTTATAGTCAGTATTGAGCAGGCTAATCAGCCTCCAGTTGCTCAATTCAGTAATATCCCCTTTTTTGTATAAAAAGGTGAGAATTGCTAAGTTAAATTTCTCATTCTCCAAACCAAATTGAAGTATATCATTATAAACATTAGCAAAAATCTCGCTAAGGTCTTCTTTAAAGGTTTTGTAGAACTCGTTTGTGATACCATCCTCACCTGGCGAAACCCCTGTTCTAAGTTTGTTTATGGCTGTGAGGACTTCTGAGGGAGAAATAAGTGCACTTAGCTTGCTTACTTCAGTGTGTGGGACTTTGGGAACAGGGAAGTGAAGAACTTCATCCCAAGTAGCTGTTTGATGAAACGTAGTGCTAAAGACTGAAGACAGATGATGTTCTACAATCATCAACATTTCCGCATCGGATGTTTTAATCTGACCACTTTCATTTTTTAAACCAGTCATTATTTTCTTGTACAATTTTTATTTACATGCAGCATACAGATCTTTAAAAGGCTGTTGTTGCATGCCAAATCTCATTTCTGCATACATGGAAACTGCCCTGTCATATCGGTATTGTTTAATTTTATGTTTTATAACCTCAATTGTGTTTGCACATCTGGGGACATTATCCGAGGGCTTGACAGCAATTTATCATATTGGCTTCTATAGTTCCAATATTGTAAATAATCTGAGGTACTCCTCTTTCTGCCATAAAAAATAAAAAACTCTTAATGGCAGTTTTGGTGTCCATCCACCAAGAAACCCAATCATCATAAAAATCTGCAACTGATTTCCTAGAACTCAGTAAATATTGAAGTTGTGTTAAAAAAGAAGCATCATTTAATAGCTGTGAGTTCAATTTCCATCTCCTACTGATGGAAGGAAGCCTTGTGGGAATCTGATTTAACCTCAAAACACAATAAAGTAGTTTATGATCTGAAAAATCACAATGTTGTAAAGAAAAATGTGCGTACAAAATCTTTAGAAATAAAAATAAAATATATCCTTGTTACAAAGGAAGCCCTCTGATAAGTAAACCCATCAGCTTTTTTTTTTCCAGATTTAATATACTTTACTGGGAGGAAAGTTGTTTCAGCATTCCAATATATGAGTACAATCTGAAAACGGTACATAATAATATATTGAGCCATGACAGAGTAGGAAATTGGCACAACCATTTGTCTTGGTATTTACCAGTGTGCTCAGTCAAACCCTCAATCACATCTCAGGCATACTTTTACCTTGATACTAATATTCTTAATTATACTAAACTATCCTCTTTCCCAACCTTCCCTCCCACCTCCCTTCTTCCCTATCTCTCCCCCCTCCCTCCTATTGTACGCAAGGTCCTAAAGCTATAACTTCTAATTTTCTACTGATGTCATTGAGAGTCACATTTCCAAATGTATAAATTAAACTATAGCCTCTACGGAAATTATCTATTCTCTAATCCCATTCACATAATAATCAATATTGTATGCAAAGGCACCCAGACTCTTTGATAACTATGTAGTCTTTTAAGCATTTGAGCTGTGATATTCACTGCTTGAAGGGCAAACAATATCTCCCTGAACCATTCTGTAAAAGAAGGAACAGTCTGATCTAATCAATGCCTTAAAACTACCTTTTTAGCACATAATGATATCAAAGCCATATGCTTTCACTGATTTCCCATTAAATAATCACCATAGTCCCCCAATATGCAGATTTCTGGCCTAAAAGCCTCAGTAAGTCCTAATAAAGGATCGATTTTAGTTTTGATTACTTCCCATAATGGTAGAGTTTTTTCACAGTCCCACATTATATGTAATAGAGTCCCAGGGTGTTTATGACATCTTGTACACAAATCAGAGGAAAGTTTGCCCATTTTATACAATTTAGTTGGTGTATAATACAAATTGTGTATAACATAAAATTGTGATTTATGATATCTGGGCCAGTTTATATCTTGGTATAGGTGGATCCAGATCTTAGACCATGACCATTGTTTGGATGATGTCAATGGTAACATCTGATCCCAAATATAGTGTGGAGGACCTACTTTTTCCTCTATACCCTTCTTTAAGAGCTGGTAAAAATAAGAAATTAAATGGGAAGAAGGTAGATTAGAAATAGATGATAGAATGGGTCCAGCCATATTTTGATCCCATAGACCTGAACCAAAATGTTGCATGAGCATGTGTGTCAGTTGTAAATATTTAAAACAGAAAGAGACAGGCAAGTTAAGATTACGATGTGCTAACTGGAAGGGCATAAGTCTCTGTTCCATCAGTAAATGAACCACTCTAACATGTTTTCCCGATGTCCAAAAATGAGTAGTGATGGGACATTTATCAATCTTAAAGTTCGGATTATAAAGAAGAGGTTGTGAGACATCTATTTTTAATGAAATTTGAAATACATTACAAATCTGGGCATGTATTTGAAGTGTGGTCTTAATTGGAGTATTCTGAAGATTTTTAGGAATATGTTTAATAGGTACATAAACTAGGGCTCTAAGATCACATTCGGAGGACCAACATAAACATTTCTCTATTTGTAGCCATAGAGGAAAATATTGTGCTGGTTCCTCCCTCTGTCCATTTGTTAACCAGTGGGCAAGAACTGTATTAGTAATAGAAAAGTAATAAAGAAGAAAGTCTGGAATTTGTAACCCACCTGCATTTTTGGTATGCTGCCGTTTGGATAAAGTCCTTCTGGTGGATGTACTTCGCCATATAAAATTAGAGATCATTCTGTGGACTTGTGTAAACCATTGTTTTAGAAGAAAAATGTTTATCATTTGTAAGGGGTATAGTAACCGGGGCAAAACATTAATTTTTATCACACTGATCCTTCCCCAAAGAGAGAGCAGAAGCAGGGCCCAACGGGCCAAATCAAGTTTTATATGGGTTAAAACTTTGTCTAAATTATGCAGTTTTATTGTGGATGTTGAACAGGAAAGGTATATTCCTAGATACTTCATTCTATCATTCACCCAACAGAGGTCTAAATGGGAGATTTCAGCTGAAAACATATGAATGTTCAAGGGCATTACCTCTGTTTTAGAAATGTTAAGTTTGTAATTGGAAAACTCCCCAAATTCCTTTATACTCTCAAACATAGCAGTGATTGATAAGGAAGGGTGTGATACATGGACCAAAATATCATCTGCATACACTGAATGTGTATATTGATGTGGCCCTATGCATGTACTCGAAATCAAGGGAAAGATTTATACATCTTATAAGTGGTTCAAGATAAAGATTAAATAAAAATGGGGATAACGGATATCTTTGCCTAGTACCTTGTTGCAAGGTAATTGACTGTGAAAGAAGACCATTACAGAGTATCCATGCAGTTGGATTTGTATAGACGACTTTAATCCAATTAATATATTGTGTGGGAATACTGAATTTGGGAAGAAGATAAAAAAGATATTCCCAGAATACTCTATCAAATGCTTTTTCTGCGTCTGGGGAAACTAGTGCAGATGGAATCTGGGAGTCCCTGGATGCATAAATCAAGTATACCAATTTCTGCATATGATCAGAGGGGACCCTCCCTGCCACAAAGCCCACTTGTTCTCTACTTATAAGTCCATGCCACACCCTGGCCATTCTATTGGCAAGTACTTTTGCCAATATTTTCGTATCAACATTGATCAAAGATATTGGGTGATAATTAATAATCTGTAGTGGATCTCGTCCTGGTTTTGGTATAACTACAATTGTGATTTCAGTAAGGGCAGGGTCAGCAATACCATGTTTGTATATATAATTAAATGTATTCAAAAGGATTGGCAGTAATTGCTTTTTAAAAGTTTTATAGAACTCTGGGGTGCACCCATCTGGACCAGGGGCTTTATCTGTCGGGAGAGATTCAATGACAGAATTTATTTTGCAGCAAATATTGGAGCTTTAAGTAGTTCCACCTGATCTGAGTCTAATTGTGGAAGTGAAACTGGTTGCAAAAACTGGTCCACTTTGGTTAAATTACAGCCGGTTATTGATTGTGAGTACAACTCCTTATAATACTCCTGAAAACACTGAACTATTGCTCTGGGAGAGGTGATAATTTACTCCTGCCTATTGCAGATACAGGGAATTATTCTATCTGCAGCTTGCACTTTAGGATGAAGAGCCAACAATTTACTCGCCTTGTCAACCTGATCAGAATAATGAATTTTAGATTGTAAGAGCAAATGTTCAGCCTTTTCTGTTAAGATGGAATTATAATGGGCTCTAAGAACCTCTACTTTATGAATTTCCTCCAGGGTTGAGTTATTCGAGAGTGCCACCTCCAGCCTTCTGATCTCGTTAAGAAGATTAGACGTAACTTGGGAGGTAATTTTTTCCTGATAGTGGCCAGTCAAATAAACTCTCCCCTTAAGGAACATTTAAAAGCACCCCAGAGATAATCTAGTTTCCTTGCAGAAGAAGTATTATCCATAAAAAAATTATCAATAAAAGTTGTTAATTGAGAAATCAATTGATCTGATTTCAGAAGCTGGTTGCTACACTTCCAAACTTTGTCCCTAGTTAAAGAGGGTCCTGGAGTCCAACAAAGCAATGTGGGATGGTGATCTGATATGACCTTAGGAAGGTAATTACATGACCTCACCATGGAAAGGTGGCCAGTGTCCACAAGAAAATAATCAATACGTGAGGCTGAGTTATGAGGTGTAGAGTAGAATGAATAGTCTCTTAAGAGAGGGAATAGTGCTCTCCAGGGGTCCATCAATCCCACCGACTCCATCATTTCTCTAAGACCAAACTGTGCCGGTGACAGTGATGACACTGACCCTCTCAAGTGATCTAAAATGTTGCAGTAAACTAAATTCCAGTCACCCCCCAACACTATGGGAAGAGATGCCCAGGGAATCAAATTGTTCATGAGAGATATAAAAAATTGGGGATCATCTCGTGTTGGTCCATAAATGGATCCTAGCAAAACCTCATTATGACTGAGAAGAGCTTTAATTAAAACATACTTGCACTGAGTATCCATGATGGTATCCAACAAGCGAAAAGGAATCCAACATGCTATTAAAATTGAACCCCCCCCCGGGTATCTGGACCACATCCTGTCACATGGCCTACCCAGGTTTGTCTGAACTGAAGAACCTGAGAAGAGGGTAAATGCATTTCTTGTAGAAAGGCCATGTCGGTTTCTAGCTTACTGAGGTGTAACAATAATTTTGTTCTCTTCTTTGGAGACTAGGCACCCCTCACATTCCAGGAACACATCCTATATAAGGCCATTAAATTGGCAGTAGAGCCAGAATACTTCCTCTGTTTGTAGACTCTCCAGATAGAATAGCATGCACACACTTTCTACAGTAAAATACTCCTGCCTCCTTGCATACTGAAATCCCATCCCTCCCTTCTTGTCCTATTTATATTTCACCCCTTCCTCTCCTATCTGCCATCCCTTCTGGATTCCCAAACCCCCCATATGTCTGAAAAATCTACTTTTAAAATAAAATAAATCTAAACCAACTGTGGGGCTTACCTCCCCTATACCTTGGCTCATGATCCCCTAGTAAGGTGCTACACTCTCACTGACCTCCCTCCCACCCCATCTCCCATCCTTACGTGATCCCGACATTATTGGCTATAGTTCCAAAGACCACTACAACCTTATATCTAAACTATAAACCCCATTACTTATTAGAATAAACAACATACTTCTTATAAATCAAGTCCCGTATCTAGTGATCCTTTATATACACAGTTCGTCAGTTCTATGGAAGCTCGCTATTGCTTCCCCATACTAGGCTACGGCATGACAAAAAAAAAACAACACCCAGGTTTCAGACTTTCAAAAGCCACCTTACTTCCTCCTTCCCATTCACTATATATATGAAGGAGAGTTGTAAAAAGAAATGATTAAAGCCACGTCCATCGAAAGATTGACAGCTGCTGCCCTCTTATGGTTTCAAATAAAAATAGCCTGGTATCGCTGCTTTAGCCTGCACACCAGCAAACAAAGGGGAAAAGCCCCCAGCCTGGCAGCTTCTGGGAGGAGGAGGAGGAGAAAGAGAAAAAGAAAGGGTGCCCCCCAGCTGTGTCCACAGAGACAAGTTCCTCTCTCTATAGTCTTTTGAGTTTGGCAACGATGACTCTAAGTCCCTTCCGCCCATCGAACAAAAACATTGTCATCTGACAAACAGAAAACCCTGAGATATCAGGTCTATATATTGAACGTAGATCTTCTGTAACTAGAATACCGTTCCTTTATGACAACTGTGCTATTAGGATACATCAGCATGATAATCTCTGGTCATCCTCTTGATTGTCTTCCTGCTGACCCCTGGATCTAAACCAAAACCATTGCAGCCTCTCATTGGGCATGAAACAAATCGGGGAACAATGATTGCAGCCCTGGTAAAGCCTGCTCCGACGAATCAAAACTGTGCCAGGCATTTTTAGTATACACAGATAAACGCGCTGGGTATTGCACTTTATATTTTATACTGGCCGCAATGAGCTTGGTGACCATAGGATGATATGCGGCTCTCCATTGTCTAGTTGGGGCTGGTAGATCTTGGGCAAAGGTTGACCCTCCCATAGTACTTCTTGAAGCTCTCGAGTTTTAGCCAGGATATGAACCTTTTCCAAATAATTCAAAAATTTCAGGATCAGCGGTCTAGGTGGTTTTCCAGTGGGCGGCTTGGGTCTAAGAGTGCGATGTGCCCTTTCAATAACATATGTAGTGTTATTAGGAGAGGGCCCAGCGATCTTGTTTAACATCTTTTGCAAAAATGATATTGGCGCCGATCCCTCAGAGTCTTCTGGAAGGCTGAAAATGAGGATATTATTTCGGCGACTCTGGCCTTCCAGATCCTCCAATTTAGACTCCACACATTGTATTTTTTGCCTTAAGGTCGTAACCTCTGGCTCTATTTTTGCTTGCCAGGATTCTAAAGACTTGGTGCGGGCTGCCACATCTGAAATAGCCCTAGTCGCTTCCGTGAGATCTCCCCTCATGGATTTCAGTTTGGAGGTGATTTCTTGTAGTGCCGTTTTGAAGGGATGAAGCTCCTCCAGAAACCTCTTTTCCCTCAATGGGGCAGGGATGGACTGTTTAGAAGAAGACGCAGCCATTTTAGCAGTAGCATCAGACTGCCCTTTAGGTCCTTTAGGTGCCTTCTCCGGAGTTTGTGGCGGAGTATGCAGAGGCTGTGCTTGACACATCTCCGCTTCCATGTTACTGAAGTAGGCTGCAGAATCAGAAAGGGATATCTTGACTATTCAGAAGGCCTTCCCAAATTCAACGTCCCTTTGTAGTGTTCCAGAAGCCATCCAAAAGTAATGTTTCAGAAAATATTGCTGATCAAGGTTGAGTAAGAGTAGAAATTTGACTGAAAACGGAAAATGAGATGGGAGCTGGTCTTCAGAGCTGCTAACCTGTCAGTGGCATCATGTGACTCCCAAACCCATCAGCTTTGTGAAGCCTCCTACAGGTATCCCCAAGGTTTGCGACTGCCAATGTCTGTGTGAGCACATGGGAATCGTAATAGGTTTTTTTGTTGCACATTATCCCTAATACGAATATCTAAACTGCAATTCATATCCCCCCCCAAATAATGTGTTTTGAAGCAAACAGATAAGGTTTGATCAGCTGAAATAAATCAATCCTTGCAGTTTTTACTTGGGGGGCATAGGTGTTGGTTAATCTGAGAGAATACCCTTTATAATAACAATCAATGAGCAAAGCGTTGCCAAGCAATATGTCTATAAGCCATGTTACTTGTACTGTGGAGTGGTTAAAAAGAATTCCCACCCCATCGGCCACATCAGGACCAAAAAACCAAAAGGAAGGGCCCTCCCACCAGGCCTTTTTAACTTGAGTGACTTCAGCCAAAGAAGAAAAATGTGTTTCCTGCAAAAAGATGATATCAGCCTGCTAATTCTTGCAATGCCTCAAACAAATTATACGCCTTTTGTAGCTCTTTATACTACAACAGTTAAGCGGTATCATATTTAAGCAGGCCATATTTACTTAAGACAAGACTAAAGGTTTATCCTGTTTCTGTTTTTTACCTTTCTTTTTTTTTAACTCTAAAAGGTCTTTTTCACCTTCCTCATCCACCTCCATCTCAGAACAAACTTCTGATTTGGAAGTTTCAGTGCCCGAGTCCCCCTCCATTTCTGCCAAGACTTGGAAAGCATTTTGTGTGTGACAAGTTCCTGAAACTCCCTTCTGTCTACTAACTGCCCAGCTGATTCTTCTAGGGGTTTGAAAATCAGAATCTGGTGGGGGCATTACTGGGAGATCCTCGGGGGCAAAGTATTAGGATCAGGTCCCATACTAGTAGTAGGAACCTCAGTTAAAACAATTGGCTAGTCCTGGTTTAAAGGCCTCAGCTGCTCAGGCTCTGGCTTTGGAGTATCTGACTGACTAGGCTGTGAATCCTGAGGTGCATATCTACCCCTCTGATTAGTAGGTTCCGCATCTGTATTTGGATGAGAAGGTGCCTGAGGCCTATACCTACCCTGGGCCTGATTTATTAAGTCTTCTTTATTGGGGCCTCCTGCTGATTCTGACCCACCCAAGGGCATTGGTGATAAGCATGAGCGGCTTCCTTGCATAAATTGCATTTAAACACATTTCTACAAACCTCGCTATCATGATCTATCTCCCCACAAAGTGCACACTTAACCTTGTCGCATGCACTGCTTAAATGATGTTTGCTGCCACATCGATAACATGCTTAGGATTGGCCTGGATAAAAACAGATCCCCCCTGTTCTTTCCTAAAAAGAAACTTTTGGGTACATGCACATCATCATTATCCACAATATGCAATTTCACTTTAAAACACCATGCCCCAGTCCAAATACCCTCATAATCAATAATGGGCTCAGGGGGCCCAAAACACTGCATTTTTTCTCCAACCAGTATTGGATATCCCCCACATTCACCCCCTCATTCCTAAACATAATGTTTATTGTTTTAAACAGGGGTTTAGTAATGGGAATTGCCCAAAAAGGTAGTCATAAAGGAAAAGACTTGCAAGTTTCATATTTTGCCAAAACTTATCTAAACCAGAAAAATGCTTAAAACTAATATCAAACGTGTCTTCTCCATGGATATTGATTAATGCATATACATCTGTGGCCAAAAAGTTAATTGAATCCTTTAACAGTTTTCTGGCAACATATGCACTGTCCGGGCATTCAGGCAAACTGCCCCTGTACCTGAGTCATACTGCATTCCTATGCAGGGCTTGTTCTGATTTATTATTTTTAAATAAATCTGAAAACTCCTCACATCATTTCCCCATGGTGAAAGAGCAGGTGACTGTTGTGGTGGGGCCTCGTAAGGAGGTGCATTGTCATTAGCCAAGTCAAATGCAGTCTCTAAGTCCACATTACCTTGTGTGAGGGAAAAAAACAAAGTCTGACCTGCAGGGGAAGCTCCCCTTTGAGTATTGGAAAGCGGCTGTGAATCTGAAGTCTCCAGAGAAGAAAAGGAAATCCATTTAGGGACCAGGACCCAACGACCATCCAGCTGTTGCATCCAACCTGCCCGAACAAGAGCAGATTCTTTTGTCCATGTTGCAGCCTTCTCCACATCTGCCAGCCACCTGCTGGGACCGGCAGCACAGTCAGACAATGCCGACACTTTTGCATTCCTTTCTCCAGCTGTAGCAGTGATGTGTGCAGCATCAGCAGTCCGGCATTCTGCTGTCTCAGCTACCGCTGAGCCACCTACAGTAAAGGAAACAGCCCAAACCAAAACTCTCTTTATAGAGGTAGTCTCACCTTCCACAATCGGGGACTCGTTTGCCAAATTGCGTTGCATTGAACCCCCCGCTGCATGCTCACTAGCCTGCAGATCTCTGTGAGCCATTTCTTCAGCAACAATTCGAGCTGATGCACCCAGACTCTCCCATTTATCTGTGACGAAATCCTGCAGAGCTACAATCTGCATGTCTTGCTCCTCCACACTCAGAAAGCCATCTGCCATTTCAGCAGTATGACAGCCCCCTCTACTGACCACAACAGAGTAGGGGAATTTTCCCCCGTGTCCTGGCCAAATTTAATCTGGTTCAATTTCAGTTGCTTACCATCTGTATCCCTCTTCCCCAGGTCAACCCTGAAAAAGGGACTTCTAGGTTCAGTGGGCTTACCGGGTCAACTAAATTCAATAAATAAATAAATATATGTGGTACTAGGATTCCAAGCAGAGTTCCATTAAACTGTACCATTCATTTTAATGGTATATATTTTGATCTGTTAATATAAATCTATGTAATGTCAGCTGCTTTAAATATCTAGGAGGACACGTAGACTCTACCCTTACCTTTAACACTCACATTCAAAACACTAACAACCAGCTTCACCAAAGGCTTGACTCAGAATACAGAATCCAGGTACAGAATCCTCAAGTACCTAACGCCTGATCCAGACATAGAATAGCACAGGCAAATCTGCTCCCAGCACTGGACTATGGCTCCTTGGTCACTAAAGCTGTTAACAAAACTATGCTATAGAAGAAGCACACTCTGTATCACAAGACTACCAGATTTGTAACAGGTAGTGATAGCAAGACACATCAGTGCCTTTCTTTGGACTCTGTAAACTGGCTTTCACCAGAGCTCAAATCCAATCTAACACTTGCCAGATTTATTAAGAGAACTACGGTTAAAAATGCCCCCATCTATTTAGCTGAAAAACTCAAGTTTGTCAACTTGCCCGCCTCTTGATCCACCTCGAAAAATAACCTAAAAGTTACCTTTTTTCAAACACTGGATAACACTCCTTCAGCTACCACACCTCCTCACTATGGAATACAATCCCCGACAAATAGAGAATCACCTACCTCTCTGCTTTCTCAAGCAATCTGAAATAATTTTTGTATCACTCAGTGTCTGTGACTGCTTTGTGTTAATACTCCTTGAACATACCCCTATGCATCTGCACTCATTGTAGTAGCTGCACTAATCAGTTGCACTTTCTGTGTGCTGCAAGTATATAACTTTCAAATGATGTGTGTATGTTTCGTTTTCTGCAACAAGCACCCAGACATTTGTATGCACTGTATGTCCTCAAATGTCTGTACAACTGCACCCAGGTCATGTCTGAAAAAGGCAGTTGGTGCCAGTGTGCTTACCTGGTTACCAAAGTGAAAATAAAATAATAAATATGCTGAGGCACCTGGCCACTTAGACTAAAGTACACATTCAATAACACTTTCTAAATTCCATGAAGAGCTTTAAAAACAGAAGAAATACATTAAAATTGCCCTACAACTCCTGAAGCCCTGTCTCTCCAGTAAAAAAAACAACTGTTCATGTACAAATTATTGATATGTTTTCCCGGTCCCATCATTAAACTGTAGAACTGGCCTCAACAGTTCAAAATGAAACTACATTAAAATTCCCAAAGAGTAGTATCTGAATTACTAGTGAATATTTATTTTATTCCTTTGGGTTCTGAAAGACCAGCAGTTGTGATGTTCCTTGATGTCACCTTCACAATGAATGTGAGTAAAAATAATATATTTACTAAGACATTAGATTAAAACTTGGCAAAAGTACTTCATCTATAAGCCACCCAGATCAGTTGAGCTTCAGCAAAGGAAGGTGAGGACATAACAACATAAGAAAAGTGTTTAATATTATTCGTCAAGCAAAGAACCCTAATGTCAGATGGGGCTCCGTGTCATGTCATTGATGACAAATACAGTGCGGTACAACCAGCACAGACAAAACCGTAAAACACAAAGCTGGGCATGTAGACTATCACTGTGGATTTGGGGGAAAGTAAGATTTACTATTACAATGCCATGTTACCATGGACCAGTACACCAGTGAAATATTGTAACATATGTTTTTCCTTCCCCGGCTGGATTCTGAATGCATGGAACAGACATAAGGCAATTCTGGTGGGAGGGTAGAAAGAGGTAGGCTGTTGGTTAACCAAGATCTTTTAGGGAGAGAGTATAGCTCAGTGGTTTAAGACTCTGAGTTGCAAATCTGGAGACCTGGGTTTGAATCCCACAGCCCCCACTTGCATACTGTGTGACCCTGAGAAAATCATTTAACTTCCCTGTGCTCCCAGGTTGCACCTGTAAACAAGCTTTCAGCTTAGTGTGTCTAACCTGGTTAAACAATTGGGGGAAAAAGATCTGCAGCTTATCCAGTAGCTAGAGAAATGGGCAGACTAAGTGGGCTAAGTGGTCCTTATCTGCCGTCAAAGTCTATGTTTCTATGTTTTTGGTTGTCATGGCTTTGTCTGTGCTGTCTCCAACTGCACTGGCTTCCCTCTCAAGGACTTGACATGCTACAATGCCATGGTGGTATCCCTGGACATAGAAAAGGCTTTTGAAAGGGTGGAGAAATCATAGTTACTTGGTATCTTGAAAAATAAACTAATTTTAGAAACAAATTAATAGCAGGGATTAAATCCATGCAGCAAACTCAAAGCTAGAGTCCTGACCAATGACACAATTTCATCCTCATTTCATTTACAGAGGGGCACTCAACAAGGGTAAGCACTATCGCTTTGACTGTTTACTATGGTGATTGAGATTTTAACAAACACTACCACGAATACAGAAAAGTACTCCTGTATTCCATTATAATAATTATCACCTGAAAATATCCCTGTTTGCAGACAATGTTTTATTATGTTTAATGAAGCCAGAAACTGAGAATAAAACCATTTTACATAAAGTCAAGAAATTACAAAGGTTTTCAGATTAGCACATAAATTGGAATAAATCTGATGCATTACCAATTTGCCATTTAAAATGCAATATTTTATAAGAAACATTTCCAGGTAAAATGCAAAAAACATCTGTAAAATATTTAGATATACATTTACCAAATTATCTTGATAAACTTTCATAATTTGACATTAATCTGTTAGTTGATGGCACTGGTCAGGACATAGAAAACCAGAGAGGTTTATATCTGACATTATTAGGGATAATAAATATAATTATAACAACTAGGGTGCATTTTCTCCCACTGGGAAACCTGATTATAATTCATTTTTATAACTCACAGGTTTTAATGGCGATCATGTACCAAATTTCCTTTGCTGCATATGTACACCAGACACTGCTCCTTGGTGCTGGACAGTGCCCCACCACTAGCATTTGGCAGCACTATGTTTCTTTTAGTGAGGCCGTGAGAGTAATGAGAAGGTGACAGGAAAAGGAGACCAGTGGATTACATATGTCCTGTATGTGGAAACTGAGGATGGTAGTATTTCTTTTTTAATTGGGAAGAAGTGTTTTCATGATGTTTTCATGATGTAGAAGTGCAGGTGATGGGGAGTTGAGCAAGTGGAAGAAAAAAATCTGAACGGTTACTGCAGCCACTCAGCCATGGTCTGCTAGCTAGACCCCACTTTTATAAATGATCAAGCATTTGGGTGAGTATCTAACACCCCTTAGGCCCTAGTATACACCTGCCACAACTGGCCATAGAATGTCTTTTATTATACAATGGCAAAAAAGAATCTTGGGCTGTGATTGGTCAGTTTGGGGCTGGACTCATGGCGTTATCCCAGCACGACGCCACAGGTCTAGTCTCAGACTCACTGTGAACCAGTGTAGATGGCATTATGGATCTTGCATCTCTTTTTTTGCATCTCCTCTTAAGAAACAAAAATATTTGAACACACTAATAAAAACATTGTTTAAAATATATTTTTTTATTTTATATATAACAACGAGCCATTGTATAATAGGAATAATGCATTCCAGGGTGTGTGTCATTTGGGATAACGCCATGCCTGGCGCATTGAATGCACTTGGCCTGCAGCCTCATGCCCAACCCCCTCAGGCTTGGCGTTATCCCAGCACGACACAAACCCTGTCATGCATTATTCCTTTATTATCAGGCATGGGTAATCCATTGAAGCCCAAACCATTTATAGGGTAACTTGTATAGGGGACCCACACTAGCTGCTGAATGGCAATACTATGGATTCATACCAGCTTCCCTGAGCATGAAGTGTCAAGTTAGTTGACTGAGAGAGAATTACAATATTTAGCTTCAAGTATTGTGTGTTACTCAGGCCTCTGACAAATAGTATACATTTATGGGTTGCAAGTATAGTCTAGAGGTTAGAGGAATGAGGTGTGAACGAGCTTGATACATCCTGCAGACCAGACCCGAGTTTGATTCTCACAACCTCCACTTGCATATTGTGTGACTCTGAGCAAGTCACTTGACCACCTAGTGCTCCCAGGTCACCCCTGAAAACAGGCACTTGTGCCTAGTGGACTTTACCCAGTTACCAAAGACTAAAATAAAAATAAAAATAAATGAGGGTATCCCTAGATATTCATAATCTTTGCCACTGCTATATTTTTATACTTCAAATATCTGTTATGTTTAAACCCACAAATTTGTAGATTATAACATTGGACATAAAACGCTATATGTCTGACAATATGATTCAGTCAATGCAAAATATATATATATAAAAACATATAAAAAAATCAGTATTCCTCAAGTTCTTAGAACTTCGCTGAAAAGTCACATATATTTGAATCAAGGAAAAGTTGAGAATTTTCCCATTGTCTAAATCATAACTTGATTCCAGCAGAGAATAAAAGTGTGGTAATTAAATGTCTCAGTGCAAGCACATAACATTCTCCATCAGAGTAACAATGTGGATCATAAGCAGTCATAAGCAGTCCCAAGATCCACCATCAGAAAACAGATTCAATTTAAATCAGGTAACAGCCAGGGAACATCAACAAACTTTCAGCAGAAAAAAGGATACAGCATATATCAAATGAGCTAAATAAAGGGGAAGGAATGTGGGCAGAGGGTGACAGTGAAAAAGCAGGGATACTGAACAAATACTTTTGCTCAGTATTCACAAAAGAAAAGAGGAGGAGGGACCAAAATCAAACAATGGAAGCACTCTGGATAGGGAGGTTGAAACCAGTCCATTCACTGAAGAAAGGGCCCTGAAAGAACTCATTAAACTCAAGGTGGACAAAGTAATGGGGCTTAATGGGATTCACCCCAAGATTCTAAAAGAAATAAGGGGAGTAATAGTGACACCACTGACTACCCTTTTTAACAAATCATGGGGGGATGGTGTGGTACCTGAGGACTGAGAGTCAATAGAAAAATAATGAAATTGTTCAGCCAGCAATTTGTCTTACTGGGCTATCCTCTAGGTTTAAATTGATCAGTGCAAACCCAGGCAAGGGTTTACTTCTCTGTCTGATTTTGAGCATGTCATATGGAGATATAGAGATGAATCTGGGTCCAATGCAAGTTGCAAACTGTATTAAAATTGGTCATAACAATGCAAGAAGCCTTGCATTGTAACAGCATCTGTCTGAGGATTGGTTGCTTAGTGGGGACTATAATATTGTAGGTATTTTAGAAACATGGCACATAAAGAAGCACCCTGACTCTGAAATTGCTGTAAAGGACTTTCAGGTGCTTTATTATGATAGGCCACATAGGGGAAGGGGTGGCACTATTTATTAAAAGCAAGTGGGGACAATCTTTGGAGTTGTTTTCTGAAAATGTGGATGGTATGAAATTACAGTATGCACCACTTGTAATGGACTAGATTGACAACCGGTAATGCATCCATTACAAGCGGTGTCCATTACATCATTTATGTCATGACATGCATAATTTAATGAAAGAACTTCACCAAACAGGAGAATGAATGATTGGAGGACATAATTCACAAAGAAAGAAAGAAAGAAACAAACAAAAAGAACACTAAACAGCAGACATGGAAACTTGATTACAGCTCTTTTGCTGATGCTATTAGCCTTTGATCTGGAAACCATACCAGTTCTTAAACTTACTTAAATCCCCCCCAAAAGTCAAAACCAACAAATAAATAAAATGCTGTGTGCTGTACCATGTAATGCCTGATTATTGCTCTTGCTGGGTGGAACTGAAGTAATCCGCAATTGTGCTCTGTTTTTTGTGTGCCACAGTGTATTTCTGCCAAGTGGACTCCATAATCACAAGCTGGTCCCTGCTAGGGACAGAAGTGTCCCAGTGCTCCACAACATGTTAGCAACACAGTTATCTATCTCTAGCCTTCTTTAGGCCCAGGGGTTTCGGAGCGAAAGGCCAAGGTGCCATACCCAACTCAATGGAAAAACAGCCCAGTTTCATGAGTGTTAAATATATTTTCTGGGCTGTAACCTGACAGCAGCTGAGGCAGAGCATCCCTCAACCAGGTATCCACAGCACTATTGTCTGAATTTAGTTTTTCTCCGTGAATTTTCCAAAAGCAGATGCTATGTCTCTGCTTTCATCTGCTCAACCACCCATCAGTCACCTTGAAATCTGTTTTTCCGAGAGCAGCAGCTAACTTGTCTACTTTCTGAAGCAGAAGAGGCCTACTGATCAATGCCTCCCTGCCTCTGGCATTCATGAACCACCTAATTACGACATCCCCCACATCACTATCTTTCCCCTCCCATTTGAGTTTATGCTCAGGGTTGTGGTTGGAATGCCAGTCTACAAGTAGCTTTTCTTTTCTTTTTTTTTTTATCAAATCAGAGATTGTGGACTTAGGAATAAAGAAATGAGCACTCAAGCCCCTTATGTTCATCTTAGTTAACTTATCCATTTTATTTATGATTTCTTCTTTCTTGGATAAAGTTAAACAAGTTCTCTTACCAGCAAGCATTGTCACCAGGAACACAGCACAGCCACATAGCAAAACAACAAATGAATCAAACAGCTGAACTTGTCGGGAAGGGGATTAAATAAAGAGCTGCTTATGTGTTAATTGACAATTGAATGCAGCAGCTGTGCTGACAACTAGTTTGAAGCAGCTGGAAAGTAGCCACGAATAACCATTATCACTATAGAAATGTATGAAAGTAGCATAATTAATGGTTTCCTCTTTTTCCCATAGGGAAACCGTGACATAATTTGCCATTATAAAGGAGCGTTTATAACAGCAAACACGCACACAGTTTCCCCCTCTCTGTCCAAGCCCCTGGTCGAACTCCTCCATTCTCAGCCACTATCTCCTGAATGGCAAACCCAGCATGGATACAAACTGCCACGGACACTCGGCAGTAAGTAACATTTAAAAAAAATTAAATGTACCACATTTGCTACTGGATTGCCCACCCTCACAATATTAAAAAAAAAAAATTTGAAATTAAAGTGAAAGCTGACCGCGTGCCATGCCATAGTCGGACTGCGGTGCACAGCAGCCTCTTTTATTTTATATAATTGTTAAAGCAAAAAAGAGAAATCCAACAATTATATAAAATTAAATATGGGTCTGGGTATGTGTAAACTTGAATTTACACACCCAGACCCATATTTTATCCTCTATTTAATGTGCTACTTGCTGGCTGCTACATGCAGAATTACAGATGGATTACAACAGGTTATTATACTATTAAATTCATAGGAAAAGGCATTTGGCATGATAAAAATGTCTGTTTCAAGTGGCTGTGCACTACAACCACTCCATTATAAGTAGTGCATACTATATTATTAATCCATATTAAAAAAATAAAACTCTGTATGAGGGTAGTATAGTCACACCCCAGAGCAACAGTCAGTGCTTTTGAAACCTTCTCCTTGAGACTATCATTCCTAATTGAACAAAAAGAAACCATTCTAATTGGGGATTTCAATGCTGCATGGGGTGATCTATTGGGAAAAACTTGAAACAGTATTACAATCCATAGGTATAGACCATATTATAAATACTCCAACAAGAAGGAGTAACTGTACAAGCAAAGGTAGCATTCTGGACTTACTGTTTAAGACTCCTGATATCAATGTTCCTAATCTTGATAAACCCCCTGCCACAGTTGATCCAAACATGTGAACTGTCATTAACTCTCCAGGATCTGCCAACCTTAGCATACTATTTTGGATGATTTTCTGTCTGTACTGATTCCACCTGGGTGGTGAGAGTTCATTGGGGGGGTCTGAATTGGGGGAGCCTTTTTGGGATTTTGCTTTAATTTTAACTTCTGCTTTCCTGGTTATTAGAATCATGGAGTGAGAGTCTGTGGTCCTATATCTGGATATTTTCTTTTTTTTTTTGCGGTGGAAGGTAGGAGCTCCACTGTCTCAAAACAACTTTTTAAAATTCATTTGAACTGGTTATTATTGTTAATTAATTATTGTTGTTATTGTTTGTTTAGGTATTTTGATTGTATAGTCTAATTTATGTGAAGTAGATTTGTGTTTTCAAGTTTTTAGTATTTTATTTTATTTTTTATAGGGAGTTTAGAGATTATTGTTACTGGCCTGATGTCTGTGGATGACGATAGATATTGTTATTCCACCCCGTCATGCACTATTCATCCGCCACTCTTCATGCCCTTTGCCCTTTCTTTGCCCTCCCTTTGCTTTTCCCCATTTACCAACGCTGTAGGGCTTTGGGAATTGCTTATGGGGGGTTTCGGAGGGGTTGGGGTCATGAACAGAGGGGGATAGATGAGGGGGGTGCTCGCATCCGAGTGGTTAAGTCCAGAAGATGTCCTGGGGCATAATGGAGTGCTGAACGTGGACCTTCCTGTCTGGTCCCCATACCCAAGGGTACCACTTTTGTAAATGGTGGGCAGGTGGTCGGGGCTTCCCAGGAGTCCTATCCAACTCGGGCAGTGTTGTGCAATGCCAGGTCCGTTGTGAACAAGACTGCCATTGTAGCAGACTTGGTAGGCACAGCGGACCTGACTTGCATCACCAAAACTTGGCTGGATAGTAATGCTGCCCCAGTACTTGAGGCAGCAGTTCCAGCTGGATATTCACTGATACACCACCCCAGATTGGATTGCAGGGGTTGGGGGTTGCGGTCGATTTCAAGACTGAATTGGACCTTGCTAGTGTTCCAGTGGAGGAGACCAGATCCTTTGAATGTGTCATAGTGGCAGGTGGGGGCTATAGAGTAGCATTCGTCTATCGTCCACCCAGTGATGAGAAGCTATTTCTAAAGGAAGGGGCGGACTTCATCGGTGACCTGGTACTTGAATCACCCAGGTTGATGATGCTGGGTGATTTTAATGCCTGGATCGACGACGAACTCTCGCAATTTGGTCAGCACTTCCTCCAATTGATATGTTCATTGGGCCTCTCACAGGTGGTTACCTCTGCCACTCATAAACATGGCCATTCGCTGGATCTGGTCTTCCTGCTGGGGTTGGAGGCCTCCGATGTGGGGGTGGAACCAGTCGGATGGTCTGACCACCACACTGTGAGATTCAATTTTTGCACCACCCTGCATAGGCATACCCCAGTGGAGATGGTCAAGTACCACCCTCGACGGGATGTTACTCCCGATGGCCTAACTGCGGTTCTTGACCTATCAGAATTTCCTGGGTTGAGCTCAAATCGCAGCGATGGTGCAAGCCTATAATAAGGCTGTCACCTCTGCTTTGGATTTAATTGCTCCTACCCTTGTGTGGCCTCTCTCTCTTTGCCCTCGATCCCCCTGGTTTGATTGGGATCTGAGGGAGTTGCAGTGATTAGGTCTCAGGTTGGAGAGATGCTGGCTAAAATCCAGCTTAGATGCCGACCATCTTAGACTCCTAGAGCATTATAAACTCTATCAGTCAGCAATCACTCATAAGAAGGCATTGTTCCTGTCCGGAGAAATTGCTGCTGCTCAGAATCGACCAGCCCAGCTCATTCGAACCATAGATAGGCTGTGCAACGCAGCCTGGCTGCAGGTCCATTGAGCCTTTTCACAGATGCTGTGTGTGGAGCTTGCTCAATTCTTTGCAGATAAGGTGGCTGACATCAGGGCCGAGATTTGCGCCACACCCTTCATGGGAGTTGTGGCGGTCCAGCCCATGGTTACAAGCACACCGTTCACCTGGAGTTCCTTCAAAAGGCCGGAAATCGAGGATGTTATGAGGATTGTCCAGGGTACGCGTACCACAGGCTGCAGTTTAGACCCGGGTCCCACCGGCCTGATCATGGGCTGTGGGGAGGTTATCTTCCAGGTTCTAGCTTGGATAGTCTGGTGCTCCCTAGACTCTGGTGAATATCCCTGCTCCCTGAAGGAAGCGGTGGTGACACCAGTGTTGAAAAAGGCATCCTTGGACCCCGACTCCCTAGCTAACTACAGACTTATCTCGAACCTCCCCTTTGTTGGGAAGGTAATCGAGAAAGTGGTGGCAGCCCAGTTGGACAACCATTTAGCCATCCATAACATCTACGATCCTCTTCAGTCAGGTTTTCAAAAGAAGCACAGCACTGAGACTGCACTGATTCAGGTCCTCAATGATCTCCTGATGGCGAGAGACCAGAAAAATGGTCCATTTTGGTCCTTCTGGATTTGTCAGTGGCATTTGACACCATAGACCATGGGGTGTTTCTTGAGTGCCTGAGATGCATCTGTGGGTTGTCGGGTTTGGTGCACAGATGGTTTACCTCCTTCCTCACAGGTAGAACTCAGAGGGTGGTATCGGGGTATTTTCCTCTGATCTTACTGCTCTGACCTGTGGGGGTGCCTCAGGGCTCTGTGCTGTCCCCCATGTTGTTTGTGGTGTATATGTTTCCCCTCGGAGACATTGTAAGATGATATGGGCTGGAGTTTCATTGTTATGCCGATGATACCCAGCTCTATCTGTCTTTTGCACCTGACCAGAATAGAGCACTCTCAGTGTTTAACAACTGTCTCAGCGAGATCCAGGATTGGATGAGGTCCAGCTGGTTGAAGTTGAATTCTGGGAAGACGGAGGTGATGGTTGTGGATTCTGGGACCAGATTGAGGGGTTCGGGGCACTTCAAACCTCTGGTTTATTCCTGGGGGTTGTGGAGCTCCCGACCTCTGAACAGGTGCGAGACCTGGGGGTGATCCTTGACGATCAGCTGACATTGCATGCACAAGTGTCGGTGGTTGTTAAGGTATCCTTTTACCACCTTAGGAACATCACCAGGATCAAGCACCTTGTTCCATCCGGCGACCTACCCACGCTGATCCATGCCTTTGTGACCTCGCGTTTGGACTACTGCAACTCCCTCTACTTCGGGCTTCCTGGGGTTGATATCCGCCGCTTGCAGCTAGTGCAGAACTCAGTGGCCCGTTTGTTAATGGGGACTTTATGTTCCTCTCATATTACACCGGTGCTCCGGGATCTGCACTGGCTGCCGGTTCAGTGGTGGATCACCTTTAAAGTCGGATTACTGACATATAAAGCCCTACACAGTTTGGGCCCTGATTACCTGAAAGATCTTCTGGTGCCTTACCTACCAACGCGACCACTCCGCTCAGCCAACGAGGGGTTGCTAGAGATCCCAAGGGTAGCTTTAAAATCTTCCGGCGCCTGAGCTTTTATGTTCGTGGCACTGACCCTCTGGAATTCTCTACCATGCTGGATTAGAGAGTGCATGACAGTGGAGGGTTTTAAAAAGGGCCTAAAATCTTTTTTATGGAGTAAGGCATTTGGAGGTGATTTGGATGCCGATTAATGCTCTGTATTTAATTTGGTTTTTAATCTGTTTTATTATGTTTTTATCTTGTATTTTATTGTAATGCGCCTTGATTTTAAGAAAGGTGCAAAGAAATAAAGCTTATTATTATTATTATTAACTGTATTTTTAAATAGACAATATGGCATTAATAGGTAGGGTGCACAATAAAAAGACCTGCAAAATATGTTGCAATGTTATTTTGACACTCTACAGAAATGGTTGAAAAAGTGTAAAATAGAAATGAAGGAGGATAGTAAAAGCAATCAATGTGCAATGTGAGAAGACAGTAAGGAGGGCTGGGGATACTGTTATGTATAGGGAGAGGTATCACTAGTAGAAAACAGAAAGTTGTTATCCCTCTGTATAGACAGTTGGTGAGACCCCATATGGAGTACTGCGTCTAGTTCTGGAGACCCTGTCTGCAAAAGGACATAGACAGGATGGAGGCAGTCCAGAGGAGGGCAACTAAAATGGTGCAGGGTCTGCAAGAGAAGTCATGCGAGGAGATACTAAAGGAGCTTAATATGCATACCCTTGAGGAAAGGAGGGAGAGGAGGAACATATTGATTGAAACTTTTAAGTACCTAAGCAGAATCAACAAAATCCAAGAGGGTAGCATCTTTCAGAAAAACAGATGCACAAGAATAAAGGGACATAATTTGATGATAGAGGGGGAATGGCTCAGGGGCAATGTGAGGAAGAATTTTTTTCACAGAGAGGGTGGTGAATGCATGGAAGAGCCTTCCTGAGGAGGTTGTGGGGTCTAAAACTGTGGGAGAATTCAAGAATGCATGGGACAGACATAAGGCTATTCTTGTGGGGGTTAGGAAGAAATAGGCTGTTGGTTAACCAGGATTTGCTGCTTATCCAGTAGGTAGGGGAAATGGGCAGACTAGGTGGGCCAAGTGGTCCTTATCTGCCATCAAAGTCTATGTTTCTACGTTTCTAAGATCAAGAACACTCTGGAAATTTACACTCTGAAGAATGATAGACTGGAAGTAGTAAACATAAATATCTTGGAGTACAAATATATAGAACTTTTGAAGCAGATAAAACAAATGTTATAAGCAAAGCTAATATTAGGCTGGGAGTCTTTCAGAGGAGAGCCCCTACTCTATGAAGGGATTCAAAAAATAAAATTGCTCAGCAGTTACTTCTACCTACTTTAGAATATGGAAGTTTGGTGTATCAGCATGCCACTCAGACACTGTTGGACAAAAGGGAGACAGCATATTGCAGTGGTTTAAGGCTCTGAGCTACAAATCTGGAGACCTGGGTTTGAATCCCACAGCCCTCACTTGCATACTGTCTGACCCTGAACAAGTCACTTAACTTCCCTGTGCTCCCAGGTTGCACCTGTAAACAAGCTTTCAGCTTAGTGTGTCTCACCTGGTTAAACAATTGGAAAAAAATAGATAAG